>CM068368.1:750755509-752252051 GCA_034769895.1 Magicicada septendecula | reverse complement strand
GAGAATGGTTAGGTGAGGTTGTTATAGCTACTAGTTATTCAGATATTTTAATCGATTTTATACAAAAACTGTCGTAATTAAAAAGAATTCATTTTTACGAAATTCGGCAAATTATTTGGTTTGTGAAAAATGTTTTTTTCTCTTATTTCCTGGTTTTTCTCCGGGTATATCTGCTGTTCCAATAGTGACCTCATAATGAATATTAATATGAGAAGAACTGACGTGAATTTCTCAGGCGGTGACATAATGTTTATTGTAGAGCCTCAAGTGTTTATGCTCCCGATATTAACATATACGTGTATCTGAATCTGAAAACGTAATTTAGCCTATTAGGCCTACACAGCGACAACTAAACGTGTGCATGCATCTAGTAATATTACATTCATTGAAATGTGAAATACTATAAGCAAATTTTCGATTGTTTGCTCGAGAGAACACAGACGTCCTAGATAGAAGACCTTAGTAGTATAAATAGCACGATAATTATACTAAACGTAGTTATACTAAAAGGTTAGAATTACCGTGATCCTCACCCATATTGTCTTAAGGCTATAGTGAACGTTCAAGAAAAGTACTGAGGAAGGAATTTCTTGGGAGGTAGTTACACATTATGAAAAAACGTCATATAGGCCTATGTTACCGAAGAAAACGTCTGATCGCCAGAAAAATATCTGGTGGAGAATACAATTTTTCAAATTTCTCGTTCTGCAATTGTTTAAAATTCATACACAGTTTTCGGAGATTTTAAAAACAAAAGTGAGGTTGCAAGAAAAAAATAATTGACGTTCTCTTTAGTTATGAATTTTTTTATTGCCACACTGTTAGCAACTTAATTAATTTTAATAATTAATTAGAACAAGACTGTTTGGCTCAAATAGAATTAAGAACCGTGGGAACATTCGGCGGGTCGGACGCCTTTCATCTCACAAGAAGTAAATTACTACGAAACCCGATTTCACGTTGAAACTGTCTCCTCCTGTTCTTAGAGATATTACACCACAATCAATTAGACAGGCCAAGATGTTACGGCAATTAGCGATGTTTTATTAACGTAGTTTTCACGCGATCGCTGTTTACGCTGTCAAGAACAGCGTACAAGTATCACAAGCGTAGGTGCAACACGCAACAGCTAATTTCTACATACTTACGCACCATACCGGTTGCAACGATGCAGAAGAACGAAACAATCATCTGGAGCTGATCATTGCCGTGTGCCGGGGACATCACATTCCGGTTGTAAAGTGGCCGTGTTCGCAGTGCCGGATTTAAGATTTTTGAGGCCCTAGGCCAAGTTTTCTGAGCCCCCCCCGCTATTTTGATTCCCTTCAATGTTTAAATTATCCACGGGCTTATTAATGGTCTGATCGTCTGCAACCTCTGCTGCAGAAGTACTTGGAACATTGAAGTCAGTTTCTGATACACATTTAATTGCAGGGCTATCATTAGAAACCGCCGTAGTTTGGAAAATTGTATCTAGTTTATGAGTTTTTTTTATTGTTTCCAAATGACCTTCCTCTTTAATTTTGTTTATGTTACGTTTGTAGGCTCCACTAGCCGAGTGATGTTTACGTTCATGTTCATGATGAATACGTTTAGTGTACGGATTCAATTCTATGTTCATACAGTTTTCACACTAATAAATATATCAACGAAACAACACGCTGCCCACGACACAAAGCTAAAAACCTTCTTTACATTCAAAACAAAATAAAAAACAATCTCAAATCGCAAACCGTTCAGTCACAACGCATATAAACAATGATAACAAACAAGGGTGGTACCACGGTCGTGTACATTCGGGGGTAATATAGCGGACGTTCAAAATACGCATGCGCAGATTAGTTTTCAAGGATGCCAACGTCTTAAAAATAAGCGCGCAATATTTTAAGAAGAACTGTCTTCCATTTGTATTATTAACAAAAATTGATCATTTAATTTCAAAAAATCATACTTAAATAAATCAAAGTGCCTCCTACTTTTATAAAAATACTTCTGTTAAAAAAAATCTGTAAACTTGCGGCTCCCTCTGAGCCCGCTAGTGGTAAACTGCGTGTTCGTAACTAACGTCCATTATCAGAAACACAAATAAATGTTTCATCAATAGACGTTTATGGGAAAGATCCTTAGGACAACTGTCGCCTGTTTACGCATCTTGAATTATGCTCAGGAACGTGTGCACGTGTTTTCAGTAAATTTGTATTTTTTGAAGAATTCGTTACTCTTGAAAAGAAACCAATTAAGACTATCTCCTAAAAAACTGCCTTGCGTCTCGTAAAAAATTGCATATGTAGATCACAATTATTGGAAGAATGCCATCATTTCCATAGCTCCAACTTTGTCACAACTTATTGCCACACCGCTAAATACGTCGTTCTTGACGAGGCCTTTCGGTGTCTCCACCATCTTCATGTCTTAAACGACCTGGAGATTTCTAGAGGTCTTCAGATCTTAAACGAAAACTGGAGATTTCCACAGCTGCTGAACAGAAGCAAGATTATAACGGTGTTATTCATAACTAGTCCAGTCGCCAGAGATTTTGACTTGATAAAAAATTGGGGCAAAGCAATATTTGGTGCACGTGTTAAATAAACGTTAATAATTAATATAAAAAAATCTTTGCATGTTTACCTTTCTAGGGTTTTCTGAAAATGGTCTGGAAAAATCGTAAAGACAGATTTTCTTAAAGCACTCCGTAAATATGTACAGTTGGAAGAAATAAAAAGGTGTATATTGAAGAGCAAACAATTTCCTTCAGAAAGTCTCCTTACATATTTTTACGTTAATGGAACTGTTTTACTGAAAATTGGTAATGATGAGCGCTGCGTTTTAAAAAGAGCGTTTGCCCCCGATCTTGCGTAATTCGCTAAATTAGCCAGGCGCGTCTATTCAAAAATATCATAACTTTCTTTAATCTAAGCATAGCCAGTTAAATAAAGGCTAGTTTTGAAGGGGAACAGTATAGCTTTCAAATTTTGTTGATTTTTACATAAATATATTATTTGAACATAAAGAATATAGTGTGTAAATATTTACTGTAGATACAAAAAGAAGTGAAACCACAAAATTACAAGTACTATACAATAAAATTTAAAAAAATAGTAGTTCTTTACTAATTTACCTTTAAAAGAGATAAACTTTTTATTTTATAATAATGAAAAATACTTTTGAAGTTGTTATTTAAAAAAAAAACACGTTTTCAAAAGTGAGTATTTCGACGTATTTTAAATTTACTCGAAAATTCAGAGTTTATCTGCCTTTATTAATCTTAAAAATAGAGATATCGAAATACAAAAAATTGTATTTGAAAGCTGCAAGTGTTCTGCATCAAAAACTATACTCATGAAAATTAAAATCATTTTCGAAATTAAAAAAAATAAATAAAAATTGTGTATACTAAAAAAAGGTGCCTCCTTTGCGTTACATACATGTATCTTTTAAGTGGGTTTATTTGAGTACTTGAAATTAACGTTACAGCTACTACAATACTAAATCTATCTATTCATGTTATTTCTCTTACCTGATTATACCTATACTCTAAAAACAAGACCCTAGAAAACAGGTAAAATTTTTAAACGGCGCGGCGTTCTATTCCCCTCGAGTGTGCAACTGTAAATGTAGCTGCGCGCGCAACACCCATTGTTGTGGTGTGCCATACAAACATCTGCTATACAAGAACGGAGCAGTAACGCAGTTGATATTTCTTCAAAGGTTATAATCAAAACATTACAAATATTTTTGTTTTTATCATATAAAACAGGTAAAAAAATTGCAGTTTAAAGTTTTTATTTACACTTTTTATACATGCTAATATTTATTTATTTGTGAGCACGTGTAGTGGAGTCAAAATAAAAATCAAATGTGAATTGTTTTGGGAGTCGATTTTTTGTGTGCTAAATTGGTTAATGGGATCAAGTTGAGCTAATAGTTAAGTTTTGTGTAAAAACAACCCGTTTATTTTTTTATTAACAATTTAAGTTGCAAAATAGCGTTTTTATAAATATCTTTGGACCCAACAAGCCGATTTTAATGTGATTTTTTTCAGTATTCTATAATAAATTAAGAACATTTCTAGCCTTAATACGGAAGTCGATGTTATTATTATTGTTAATAAATAAATAAAATGGCGATGGCGTTTATAAACAAATTGCTGTTGTTTTAACACAAATTAATGAAAGTTGATAAAACTTGAGGGAAAGGTAACCTTTGTGGAGTACTATAAACCCCAAAAATTTCATATTGAAATGTCGAATATTACCTCAAAAAAATCGCAATTCACAAAAAACTTTGAGTGCTCATAAAGTACGGCAAGATTGTGGCACAAAGGTGTACGACGGCTTAAATTAAAGCTTATTAAAAATACTTTCGGGTGGTTAATTAACAAAATTTTTTGGCACCATTTTTGACCATTTAAAAAAATTAAACGTAGACATGGATAGCCTCAAAAAAAGATGAAAATGAAGAAAAAAGAAAAATCTTAAAATCTGCAGCAGCAATTATTCGAAACGATGTTAATCTGAAGAAAAGTAATACAGAATTTTATCCTCCAAGTGATAATATATTCCAAAATATTAATGAGAATATCCCAGAATCCCTTCAGTTTCTGATAGAAGAAATAATTTTAAAAAATAAAAAAGGTGATATTAGTTCATATGAAACAAAATGCACAGCAATTACTCATTCAATTATGAGTTGCATAAGACCTAGAACCTTTCTATCACCATTGCAAGTTGGTCTGTCTGTAATGTTGCACAGGAAATTTGCTTCAAAACGAATTATAGATATATTGTCGCATCTGGGAGTGTGTTCATCATACAAAGAAGCAACACTTTATGAGGATAGTGTATTGCTTAGTCCACGTTCTCCATTTAGATCTGGTTGTTTTGCACAATTGGCATTTGACAATTCAGATATTAACATCAATACTATAGACGGGAAAAATACTTTTCATAGTATGGGAAGTATTATGATTGTAAGTCCCAGAGATTGTTATTATAACAAAGTTCCCTTAAAACGATTGACAGTTAAGCCTACTGCAAAAGAAATTAGCAAAATTGACAAAATACCATTCCAAATTTTTGAAAATATTAATACACATGCACTCCAAAACATTGTTTTTGAAAAAGTAGATAACCCGAGTTTTAATAATATAGATTTTTCTAATGCTGACTTGCTTTGGATTTATGGAGTGACCAAACCAGGCATTACTGGCTGGAATGCCTTTATGTCCAAGCTTTTGGAAAATATGACGTATACATTATCTAGAATTGTTTGCTTGCCTTTTGTACACTCTCCTCCAACTGACAAAATTACAATATACACCGTTTTAAAATACGCTGTAAAACTAGTGAAAACTTAAATCTATTTAATTGTTTTGTTACTTTCGATCAACCTTTGTATCAGAAAGCGTTTAAAATGGTCCAATCCTCACCTGATGATGATATACATAATGTAATTGTTCGACTTGGAGGATTTCATCTGCTTATGTCTTTTCTTGGTTCAATCGGTTATGTGATGGCAGGAAGCGGTTTAAAAGAAGCATTAAGCTGTTACTATGCGCCAGGAACTGTAGATAAGATGTTAGATGGCCATGCTTATGCTAGAGCAGTACGAGGCCACACATTAATTTGGATAGTTTTGTGTAAAAAGATTATTGAGGAAATGAATCTTTCAGAAGTTGAATATTCAAATATGAAATCTTTACTACAAGAATTTTTAGATGACAATCTTACTTACAAAGAAGTACAAGATCATAATTTTTTTAACATCTTAAATGGTAAATTTCTAGAAAAAATTATTGAAATTGAGGAATGCGGTAAAACTGCAAAATTATGGATACAATACATACGAATGATCTCTATTGCAAAAGCATTTGCGCGCTCAGAAAAAATGGGTAATATAAAAATTCAATTACAAGTTATTCAGCAAATGTTGCCATAGTTTTATGCGACTGGACATTTTAATTATACGAAATCAGCCTTATTATATGTACAATATATGAATCAATTTATAAAAGAATCTGAAAAACTTTTCACCTCAATGCAAAACCAAAATGTAATTCCAGAAACTACCGCTTTAAAAATTAAAGAACTTCAAAATTTTATAAATAACAGATTTTGTACTGTAAGACGAACTGAGAAATTCTGGTCAGGAACTCATACTGATATGACAATCGAACAGGACTTAATGAGAGTCATGAAAGTTGATGGTGGTATGATTGGACGGGGAGTAACTACCAGTACTGCAAATAAATGGATTTTAGCGATGCCATATACACATGATATCTGCGAAGAAGTAGAAAATTTTTGTGGTATACAATTTTCTACTTCCGATCAGCATGTAGATGCTAGAGATTCTCGAATAAAACGAGATACTGAAGATATTCTCAAAATAAAATCCTGGTTTGATTGTCACGAGACATTTCCTTATCAAGATTCAATAATGTCTATATCTACTGGAGTTACTGGCGGTAATAATATTAACTGTCATAATGCTTTTGAGGTTGGAAAAGCAGGGTTAGAAGAAATTGCTGGTACAAACTTCCATAAAGTTTCGTTTAAACGAAAAAATAGAGTACTGTCATTAAAAAGTGTTAATAGTAGTCTGAAAATTCAAGAGGAAATTGTCCCTATAGATCCAATGTTTATATTTCAACGCATTTGTGTAGCAAGAAAAAGTGACGACGAATTAAAAGATTACATGCGTTATGAACTTGCACCGTACCCAACATCTATGTTTTACGAAGGTGTATTTCGGAAAACAGATAAGTCTAAACTATATGATATGTTTGAAGTGGACCGCACTGAGATTAACCTTGAAGATTGCATTTACGTCATTGATGGTGGTATGTTACTGCATAGAGTAGTATGGTCAAAAAATGACAAGTTCAAATGTATTTTTCAAAGATACGTAAATTATGTCAAGAGACACTTTGGATCAAAAGTTACTGTAGTTTTTGATGGCTATACAAACAATTCTAACAGCATCAAAGCTATGGAGCGTTATCGCCGTACCAATCAAAATTCCTCTTTAGGATATTTTATTCTATGAAGATATGTGTGTCACAGTGACCCAAGAACAATTTCTTTCGAATAAAACTAATAAAACTCGTTTTATTGACATTCTAACGAGATATTTGGAAGAAGAAAGCTAACGTTAAACAAGCTGACGATGATGCAGACTTATTAATTGTGAAAACAGCCTTAGAATTATATGATAAATTATATGCACGTCAAATTGTTACTTACATTGAAATTCCCTTTAATTTGATACCCCACGTGCGGTATTTTCATATTTTCCATTTTTGACATCACCCCTCCGCCAATTCCACTAATTTATTGAGCCCAAAATTTTTAAAAACCAAAATTTTTAATAGTGCGTATATGCATGTCACATATGATATTTCATATTTTCCATTTTTGACACCCCTTCATTACAACCCATTTATTGAGCCCCAGGGCCCAAATGTATTCAATAGTACGTATATGCATGTAAAATTGTTACTTGCATTGAAATTCCCTTTAATTTGATACCCCACAGTATTTTCATATTTCATATTTTTCATTTTTGATATCCCCCCGGGCCCAAAACACCTATCTTATGTTGGTTCTCCCATTGCGTAAAAAATTTGTGCCAAGTTTGGTGGAAATCGGGTAAGTTTCATATTTTCCATTTTTGACCTCCCCCAAAACCACCCATTTATTGAGCCCCAGGGCCCAAGAATTTTCAATAGTGCTTATATGCATGAAAAATTGTTACTTGCATTGAAATCCCCTTTAATTTGATACCCTACATGCGGTATTTTCATATTTTCCATTTTTGACATCCCCCAGGGCCCAAAACACCTATCTTATGTTGGTTCTCCCGTTGCATAAAATATTTGTGCTAAGTTTTGTTGAAATCGGTCCAGTGGTTTAGTAGGAGGTGTGAAATATAAATACACACAATGACTTTTATGTATATTAAGATACACATATTTAATAATATTATTCAACAGAGGAAGATTTGTTAAAATTGACCATTCCGTCTATCGATTTAATACTCCTAACGATGAAATAATAACAAAATCGTTATTTTGATTTTATTACTATTAAAATTTGAACTATTTTAAACAAAAAGAATGAAGACTTTATCATGATCCAATGGTTTATTTAGTAGTAAGAAAATAAATCCACGGAATGTAAACGTTTTTATCGATTTTACCGCGCGCTGCCCTTAAATAAGGTTTTTTTTAAAAGCCTGACCTTATAAACATGCAAAGATGATTTTAAACCGATATTTAGACCTTTTTCAATAACTATACCAAGTATCACTTTGCCTCAATTTTTTACGAAATTTTACCATTATTTTTACTCTGGCGACTGGACTTTACGTAAATATGAGGATTCCGATGACGAAGTTTACAACGAAGGAATTGAAGGTATTGAAAAGGGGTTAAATAAACAGACGAAACTCGAAATCGGTTACAAAAACTTCAAGATAGAAATTATCGTACGAGAAAACTGAACTCGTGCGTCTGTTAAAAACAAATGAACATTTTAACACATTCTGAGACACAGACACAGACTGCGCATGCGCGCGCGCGTGCACACACACACACACACAGACACACACTTCAATAATGAAGCAAAATACGAATCATTATAGTCTGTGGAGGGGCGGAGTGGGAGTGGAAGGCTCCCATCCAATATATGGATGAAATAAAAGGAGGAAAAAAAATTAAACCTGGTAGTCGTGGGACTACCGGTAGACATGGAATCATGGGCAGACTTGTGCTTTGGGAAGGAATGAAGGGTTGGTTAAATAAACAGCTACATAAGTTTCAAGAGAAACTACACTGTGGCCAAGAGACTTATGTATGATGGTACGCACGGTCTTAGATCACTCTTGAACCACAAGCGATCGCAGATCCCACACACCGAGCCGAACGGATTGTTAATAAAGTGCTTAGAGAATTCCTCGTCGACTCCTTTGAAGCGGCGACTTGGGCCGGGCTGTTCTGCGCAGAGCATCGAGGGTCCAATGTTGTCGAAGCACAAGTTATTAATTTTCTCATCGTCTGTTTTCTTGCTAGCTAGCCGTACGCTCGATCTGAGTCGCTTTGGGGGCACGCCGGATGACCCAGGTATCGGAGATGCGGGCCGCTTGGGCGCTGACGGGGTTTTGTCAATTTTCAAATGGTTGCCATTTTCTAAGTTCTCGGCCGATTTCTTTGATTTTAGTCTCAAACGATAGGCCTGTTGACGCTCTGCATAGGATTTGCCGGTTTTCGGTTTGAAATTTTTGGTTCGAGTTTTATCACGATTTTTAGGTCGAGGTATTTCAAATTTTTGAGTTCAAATGTTATTATTTTCTGTGAGTGCTTCTGGTACTCGGAATTGGTGTTATTGGAGAGATTTAGTTCTGAGGATCACAACGCACTTTGTATTTTCGCGATCGGACTTGTAGTTCCCGAGATATTTAAGTTTTAGTGGAGCAATTTAGAAATTTTCGGCGCAAAAACACCCTCACGCAGACAAAGCCTAGAGGCGACTGAAGTCAGTTGTCAAAATTCTCAGTACTATTGTTGGAAGGGGGCCGAGTGACTCGATCACCTGACACCTGGTTTGCTGGGATTGGTTGAGCGGATCGTGAGATAGTGGTATGCCGAAAGTACATTTGAAACATAACGGTCGATTTTCGCGAAACGTGCGAGTAAGACATTACATACCTATGGATTCCATGTCAAAAAGTGGTTACGAGACTATCTTAGGAAGGGAAGAAATTGCAACACCACCAACCTCTGCGTTGAGGAGAAGAAGAAGATTGTGTGGGGAGAAACATTTTAACGTTAAAATTCAAGATGGAGGCCTCGCTTTCAAAAATTGCGGAATCGAAGGTCTTGGAATTCTAACCATATGTAGCAAGTTGGAATCGAACGGAAACTGCCTTCTGTCTACTCTTACCGGTACCGATGTTCCTAGCCGTCATCCATTAACGCACGTGACTTTACACGCGGCGCAGCAAGTTATTAATATTAATCATTTTTAACGTACATAATCCACTCGGAAACCACAACAGTGGTCCCGTACTCACCCGCCATACGACTGTCTTTTACACTAAGGTAACCAATACTGGCAGAGGATTTGATTTCGATAGACCGTTACGGCCTCAAGTAGTGGAAGCCCACTGTTGAAAAGAAACAGCTTTATTTTAAACTACGTTTGAGCCTAATCGCAAAACTCACGCTATTTTTATTTATTATCAACCAATACTAAGTAGACTATAGTATCTGGTATTTTATTTTTCTAAATCAACAGTAAATAGTTCACGCACACTCTAGAAAAGCAGCAGGAATTAAAAACTGTATGCCAACATAAAAGACTGTGTAAAATTTAAATTGAAGTTCAGAGATATTCTGTATACGTAATTACGTATCTGAGTACTGTATTTCATTTAATTGTAGGTATACGTGTTACTGAATGAGCGAGGGAATTATCGTTTAACTCAGCAATTTGTTACCTGTCTATCTATATATTTGGGTATGCCTCAAAAAAGATAACTTGTGAAGGCATCAAGCGATTTTCGTAAAATTCAGCATGTGTGGCCACACTTTTTACCCCACAGACAATATTGTTTTTGAGATTAACTCCCCCTAAAATTAGGGGAACGGCAGGCAAAAATGTCAGGGAACAAAACGTTGAAAAAATCACTAAACTCCATGGGTCATCAAATTAAAGAGAATTTTAACTGAAATGTTCACAGTGTTCGGGGCACCACGACTCAAAATTTGCGAAAAATTGTAAAAATAATGCTAAAGGAAATCTTAACCCAAATCCAAGTGTAGTTTTTACTTGAAAGTTTTTTGTTAATTTTAGAGTCACCAAGACCGAAAATAAAAGTAAAAGTTTGGAAAAAATTGTACAGTTCCACGTGAGCTATTTATAAAATGACTGTAGTCCCTTACGACACCGTAAGCGTTTTGTTTTGTGTACAGAATAATTAACATTTATACTCAGCATATTATTTGTACCCTCTTCATTTGTATAGTATACAAAAAAATGCATAAAAATAAAAACACAGAATATTAAAAACGAAATAAGATCATCCTGTGTTGTTCTCGGTTAATGATCACAATCATACATACAATATTTTTACTCCCATCTTTAAAAAATACAATTTATCAATTTGATTTTATTTAATAATAAAAAATGTATTTCGTTCAAAATTGTGGGAATTCTGCAGCCCAGGGAGCCTAAAAAAAACAATACTTCGTTACTCCACTGGCAACTTACGAAATTTCAAGATGTGAATTGAACAATAAGGTCTGGCAAACAGATCGGCAAGTGGATCTTTTCCTAGCTATAAAATAGGCTATATACATCGGAAAAAGTTTGCAACCCAGGTGTCGCGACGAGGTCCGTCTCTAGACGCCTGTCTCTGACACATAGCGGTGAATTCGGGGATTTCAATACACGTTCTGATCATCCAAACAGGTTAACGTGTACGTAAGAACTGTACACAGTTAGAACTGTACACACACTGCATTATGTACAATGTAAAAAAAACCTAGAGAACATCTACAATCACTGTCACGCCGAGGGCCAAGCCAGCGACTTACTGCTGGAACCGTTCCACGTTCTGTAGCGAAAGCAAGCAACACTTGTCCCATACTTTCAACGCTGCTTACTCGAAAGTCGTCAATGACCTTCGGCGAATTTAAGCCGTGAACTCGCGTGGGCCACCGACTAGATGGTCTGTAATTCTTACACGTTGTGCGCCTTTCTTTGGTAACAAACAATTCGATCGTCTTGGCCAACTCGTAAAATAAAATGAAAGTTGTACATTAAAAACGAACAAAAACAAGGCGGCAAGGCAAGGCAAGACAAGACACAGAGTATTGTGTATTCGGGGTGAACGCACTGCACAACCGACAGACCTAGATTCCACGCTTCGCATTTCTTTCACTGCTTACTGGACTTGCACTTCCTTTTGGCTGGCGTTTCGAAATGATGAACCGGCATAGTTTCATACACAAGTTTTTTTTTTACAATTCCCACCGCATACCTGGTCGTATCTTATCACATTTTTCGTGGCAGACATTTGGTCGTCTGACACGTTTATCGTTCTTCTTATCAACACGACTGCTATCTAAAAGCTCTGGTTTTCTGAATTAGAAATCTACCGTTTCGCATTCCGTTCAAAAGTAGCAGTCTTTTATAATCCACAAACTTATACAAATTCTTCAACGATTATTCCAAATAAAAAACCGTAAAACGTTTACTGTTCGCCTTAATATTACGTTCAAAGTCATTATGCTCCGAAATTACTTTACATGAACATTTATTAAGAAACAAAACAAAACTGACTTTATACTGGGAAAAACTTTTCCACTGAGGAACGAAGACAGCCCTAAAAAGATTCGAACAAATCTGACTGGACACTGTCAGAAAGCCGTTTGGTAACGCGTCAATCGCCGTATATCGCTGAATGCTAAGACGTAACATGATCGGGAAGTTTTGTTCAAAGTAGGTATATGGTGTACTGTTGTGTATGTATACACAACAACCACTCTAACGTGATTCTTATAATTTGCCAAAACCTATGACACTTATACAAAGCATTGTAAGCTCAGGATTTGAGCGCTTACTGTATTCTCCATTTGCTTATCAAACGTACTAAAATTCAGTTAACACAGCAATATTCCAAACGGTACATTTCGTGGGTTCGGACGTTTCCTCAAAGTTATATAATTCGCTTCCAAATCATTCAATTAAAATAACCATACACAGACTTACGTCTGATAAAAATAACAGTTTTTAATCGTATCTGGTTTACGAACCCAATTAAATACGTGTATGTAGATTTTACAAAACCGGCAAAGCATTTTAAGTGTACCAAAGGCTTATGAGCATTAACACTAGGCGAAGACCAAGAGAATAGACTGAAAGTTTGGTAGAAGAGGACCTGGAAAGGCTTAGTATTAGAATGTGGAATACTAAAGCAAAGAATAGGGACTACTAAATCGTGGAAACTATTACTGAACATGAAAGTGTGGAGCTACGGATGACAACTCCTGTCATTAGGAAGCCCTCCAAAATAAAGTGAGAATACGAATCCTAACGTTTGTTGAACGCACGTAATCAGGCAGTAGCCTATAGTCCGATCTGATATCCGAGTTTCATTTCACAAACTTCCCCCACAACACGACTTCTACTAGTACCATGTAAACAACCGGTCTTTGGCTTTATGTGTGACTAGCTGTTACCCGCGGCTTCGGACGTGAATATTTGACTTTTAATAAGTATTTTAATATAATTTTTATTGTCTATGTCTATTTGGCGTTCTGTCAGCTCGTATAACAATTTTGTACTCATTAGTCAAATTCTCTCCAAAGCTGTTTTCAACACTTGTACTATTTTTACTTGTGCTAAATTATTATGTTGGTGCAACAGCCTTTGGAGATTTAAAAGTATTCCACCCGTTTATAAAGACTTTGGAGATATTTATAAAGTACCTGTTAAATCAAAAAAGCTGAATTCTTTATTTTAACTGTTACTGTGTTAGAAGCATTGTATAATAACACATTAAACGTTATGTTTTCCTCAATCATGGCTTTTATTTATTTCAGCAGTAAACTAAAAACCAAAAACCGTTGTCACCTAACCTCACAAATGAAAACAACACGTATTTTCGCTTTGCATTAAGTAATAGGACAATTTACAATTAGTACACTTTCCACATCGTAATATATCCATACAATCGCATATAATATAAAACATCGAAAATGTACTGCAGAAATGGATAAATGAACAGTTCCGATGCGGCTAAATAGCTTTTGTTTATTTATTTGTTACTATGGTAATTAATTCTGGTCTCCATGGTGTCGTTGACATCTTTAGTAGTAGTATTTAATATATTTCATTACTTATTCATTGCATCATCAGAAATACGTATAAACATAAATTTCATAATCGTTTAAGACAATTACAAAATATATAGACGTATCTGTATACAAAATCACAAAATATATAGATACAATCGTATATTAAAAACATTAAAAACTGTAGGAACGGATAAAGGTACAGTTCCGATGCTGCTAATATCATTGTTTATTTACTTGTTACTATGGTAATTAATTCTGGTCTCCATGGTGTTGTTGACATCTTTATACGCGTCAACGAAAAGGCGTAATTAAAAGGGCCTAAATCATGCGAAAGGGGCAAAATATCAAATTCCAAGTTAGACAGTATTTTGCGCTTTGTGTCAAAGGTTACCTGTGCAAAACTTGGTGGCAATCGGTGTAACGGTGTGGATTTGTATTCCATAAATCCTCAGACTTTGAGTTATATATATTATAACATCGCCAAATTCAGATCATATTTGATATCTATAAGTATGAAAGAAATGCTAAAAAGTAATATATTTTGATAAATAAATAATGAAGAAAAAATATAAAATGTAATTAAGAAAGAAGAAGGAAGAATAGTAAACCAAAGTAATTATTAAAAGAATAGACTAGACTGACAAAATAACGACTTTGACCCAACCCCAGAGATTGGCCAGATAAAAACCAAAATAAAATGAAACAAAATGGAAATGAAGGAGAAGAAAAATGAAAATAAAAATGGAACAAACCAAGTATAAAGGAAATAAAGTGAAACAAGATGATAAAACACAGACAAATAATATAGAATAAGGAAGGGAGAAATGATACACTCAAATATCATAAAGGAAACGAAACCAGTAACTAACCAATGTAAAAAATAAGTATTAGTATTGACTAAGTGATAAATGTAATTAATAATTGACAAAACCCGATAAATAAAAGTACACTAACCCAAGCATTAGAGATATATGTAAGAAAGAACTCTAGAAAGACATGAATTTATTAATAGTATAAATAATATTTGTAAAGAAAGAGAGAGATAGTGAGATAGTGAGAAAATAAAAAATAACTACATGAATTTATTAATAGTATAAATAATATTTGTAAAGAAAGAGAGAGATAGTGAGATAGTGAGAAAATAAAAAATAACTAAGTGACAAAGAAAAAGCAATCGTAGGGATTACCCACTAATAAACACTTAAAATAAAAAGTTTAAGAAGTGCCAAAAGTGAAAGTGTAAAAACCCCAAAATAATGATTAAATCAGTGATAAACACTAGATAGTTTAAAAGTGAAGGTTATGAATAAATAAGAATATTGTAAATGATAGTATTATGAAAAACAGTGATAGATAAAAAACACTTAGTAAATCAGTGATAAACACTAAACGATTTACTGGTGAACATATAAGAATTGTATTAATAATAGTAATTAAAAATAGTATTTAGATTAAATATAAATGAAGGATACGATGTTATTCAGGGGAGAAAGCCCATGTAAGGTAAACAGTTAGTGTTACCATGGATTTGAGGTAGAGATTATTAAAGAAATAAGAAATTAAAAACAAAATCAATAAACACCCCATGTTATAAGGGATAATCGATTAAGTAAGTTTAAAAGGTGTGATGATGTTTATCACCCAAAAAATAATAAAGAATGAAATGAATTGTAAACCAACATTACCTAATAACTGTTAAAGATTGTTCAATTAAATTTATGAATAGGATATGGAGGAAGGAAGTATACAGTCCATAGGCCTAGTTGTTATATTTTATGTAATAAAGAATAGTAAGTAATAGCCATATTGTTAACAAGGGCAAGTTGAATAAATAAGAAGGTAAATCAATACAAAAAATAATAACACTGGAAAATCAGTTAGGAAATAATTGACAAGCCATGATGTAGAAAATAATGTTAACACATAATCAGTACAAAAACAGATCCAAAACACATCAACAAATAAACAAATCAATTATAATCACAAATCGAAACACATTAGGATAAAATGAGAGGTAATTGGTATAAAATAAGTAAATATGATCAATGGCTACTTAGGCCTATGAAATACCTAACTGTCAAAAACAAATAACTACAAATTGTAAAAAATTAACAAAGAAATTGGCAAATCCAAGACGAGTAACTAGCCAAGGATAATTTGTGAATCATTTTAAAAGAAAAATGTTAGAATAAGTACATAACATAAAAAAGAAATGTAATTAACAAATATTAACAGAATTGTAAATATAGTAATACTTTATAGAACCCAACCTTATGGGATGTCTAAATAATCTTTGAAAGGAAATACAAACAGTAGTGACAATATTTAATACGTAGGGAGGAAGACGGAAGAATAAAAGGAATCAGAAGATATACAGTAATTTTGAATAAAAAATTTTAAATTGATAACAATGGTTATAAGACAAGATTAACCAATCAAAATTAATTTGTAACCATGACAACAGACGTTGGTTACGAATTTTCTGTTAAATCTTATTACTCGTAATGTGACGCTCTTCCAGAATAGACGCCAAGTCGTGAACGACCAAAATTTTAATTTAAAAGGTCAAAAAAGTAAACAAAATTACAACAGATGAACAAGTAAGAAGCAGACGATGACTGAAAACATTTAACTGATGTCGAGAACCAATTAAATAAAAAAGAAATGAATAAATTGCTACGATTAACTTGAAAAAGATGCCAGAAGCCCCAGACAATTGAAAATTGAATACGATTCCAGCCCAATTCCTTTTTACCTGAACAACTGAGTACATCCAGTCTACTGATGTGTTAAGTATCATTAAATTACCCAAATTTCAGAATTAAACTCACTTTAAATATTTCTCACAGTAATCTGAACTCTCACTATAAACTGAATATAATTTCTTTCAAAGATTAAATAAAAAAATAAGACATTGAAAATTTGTCAACTAGTAAAATAACCTGTTGTTAGTTTACGAACTTTTGAAACACTTTTACTACACTCCAGGAACAAATTATAGTTACACATTATATTATTTAAGTACAAATAATGTAAGGTAGTATAATTTTATTGTTGTAATCATTAATAATCCTTTTATCGTAATCACAAGAATCCAAGACGTTGAACGAAAATATCTGTAAACAAATTACACAGTCGCCATCACTGACTGTCTGATCCGTTCAAAATCGATTTGTCAATCCCTAGAGAAATTGTCTTATATTAATTGCCGGTGCAAATTTATTAAAAAACAAAATATAATCTGTGTTAAACTGAATAATTAATAATCACCAACTAATAAACCAGTACTGAGTGTAACCACTGTGTTTTATTTTCATTAGGAAGGTGTATTATAATTTTTGTACATTTTAGCGAACAGCTAGGATTGACGGCAAGCGCTCATGTAGCAAACTCAGCGAACTACCGGCTTGATTAAGAAGGTCGAAACGAGGCGGGAATAAATTTGAATTCTCCACACCGCCTGAGCTGAACTCGCCCGATCATCCTAAAATTTTTTAATTGTTTTAATTAAACAATTAGGCGCCACCCGGGATTTATACACCCCTAGTGAACAACAGGTAAAGACTTCGATACCTGGTTATTCGTACGTTCGCGACGGACACAATCAGCGTAAGTTACGTTCCAGAGCGACGACGGATTGGTAAGACACGAGAGTACACATTACACTCTGACACTTTTACATTTTTACACTCCTACAGTACGAGACGATCGAGTGGTTTTTACAATATATAGATTACAATGAGCAATTTAAAATACTAGTCAGGTGTAGTTATTTCCGTATACTAATACACGATGCATCGAAGGGCTCTCGCAACAGTACTAAATATGTATGATTCAAAAATTACACATTAATTTGAACATGAAACTACAGCAACAACAAATCTTTAAACCTAACTTTCGATGGTACGTGAATTCAATGGTACATTGTCAAAAGGGTTAGGTCGGACAGTAACCATCGTAAAATTCATCACACAACGTTTCGACCACTGGTCGTCTTCAGGTGTAATTAAAACTAGCACATTAAATATAAACTTTAAAATACCCGAGATTCGTTGACTAATAAACGTGAACCGTCAGGAAATAAAATATCGGTATGGTTTTCCATAGAAACTACTTTCTTCGTCAGCCTTAACCACAGTACTGTGGTCACTAAAGTATAGCCTACCACCTCACGTTAGCGCACTCGATTTTCACTGATGATTGCAATCGATGGCACTGTCGAAACGTCTGGTTTTGCAGAAAACATTGGACCACGACCAAACAGCACGGGAAGGGATTTTAACAACAAGCTACTTCTTTGTTGCCGATAACACATAAAAAATTACATAGCCTATATAAAAAATCGGTATGGAGAACCATACATGACTTCCATGTTGTAAGATTTATGTTTAAAATAATTTACTTGAATTTGGTTCGGTAATTTCTAAAAAAATATCGTCCACCCTCAAACTAATTTCACTATTTATAGATATTTTTGTAATTATGGGGTAGTCGTTTGTTATTTTCAGTCACTTTATCCATAAAAATTAGATAGGCTTACTTTATTATTATAAAGAAACCGAATTATGCATATAATCATCCCTCCTCCGAAGCGCTCCGAAATCACTCATGGACCCTGAGCATCTTGCAGAGGGTTCATTCGCTAAAGACGAAAAGTCTGTCTATGAACCGTTCCTCTGTAAACACGTGCAGTTACACTGCCCGGCGATCCACAGGAAGCAAATCGATAACAAAAGCGTGCAAATGTACGAAAATAAACATGAGTGAGGCCAGAAATAACGCGAATTGTGTGTGTGTGTGTGTGTGTGTGTGTGTCTTTTTATTGTGGTAATCATAATAATAAAATGGAAACGTAAACATTAGATAATTGAGATATGCTTGCCTGCCACGAACGATATATTTTCTCTCATACATGATTCAAATTAAAATGAAAAAATATAAAATTTTGTTAAAGTGAAATGAAATGTTTCCACAGAAACTACTTCTTTGTTGTCAATAACATATTACACATATAAAACTTATAAAATTTACTTTCTCCATCATCAACTACCATTTTAATTTATAAAAGTTACCCCCTTCCCCTTCAACTACCCTTTTCATTTACAGATATTTCATCTACCTTTCTACAGTGGATTATTATGACCTTCTTTTAAGGATACATTATTTATCAAAATTAAGCACTTTACTCTTGTTAAAACATAAAACGTTACAGGTAAACTACCCCTTCCCCTTAACCGATCTTCATCAAAATCAATAGGCCTCGAGTCGTCTACAATTCAGAAATGTATGTAAAAAGTAATTGATTCTGTTCGAATTTGCGGCAGTTATTGTTTGACATACAAAAATTCTACACACAGACACACTCACAAACACTTTTCTAAAAATGACTCTTTTCATGTTTTGAGGGTAGTACAATCAAAATCTGCTATTATCTCGAACACGATTTTTTTCGCCATGACCATACTTCCATTTCCTTACGGAACATAGAAGTAAAAATTATCCCCTCCCTCTTCACCTAACCTTTTCACTCATAGATATTTCATCTACCTTTCTATAGTGGATTATTACGACCTTCTTTTCAGGATACTTTATTTAACAAAATGAAGTACTTTATTCTTGTTAAAACGTAAAACGTTGAAGGTAAACTACCCCTCCCCCTTAACCGATCTTCACCAAAATCAATAGGTCTTGAGTCCTCTACAACTCGGGCACATATTATTATTTGATTCTGTTTGAATTTGCGGCAGTTATCGTTCGTCATAGAAAAAATTCTACACAGACTTTTCGGAAAATGACTTTTCTTCATGTCTTGAGGGTAGTAAAATCAGAATCAGCCCTTATCTCGAACACAATTAATTTCACAATTACCACACTTTCATTTCCTTACGGAATATGGAAGTAAAAACCACCACCAGATACAAAGTTAAAAACAACTAAAGAAAAACTATTTAAAAAAAATAATAAGAACTGCTATTTACCCTCTACGTCCGCTGGATAGAACACGGAAGCACAGCCACACTGACAACAGTAGCAAGCAAGTTTTAACAGTTTAACAGTTCTTTTTACATCCATGTTCCATAAGGAAATGGAAGTATGGTCATGGAGAAAAAAATCGTGTTCGAGATAACGGCTGATTCTGATTGTACTACCCTCAAAACATGAAGAAAAGTCATTTTTCGACGCGCGCGCGCGCGCGCGTGTGTGTGTGTAGATTTTTTTCTATGGCAAACGATAACAGCCGCAAATTCAAACAGAATCAAATAATTTTTTGCATACAGCCCTGAATTGTAGAGTTCTCAAGACCTATTATTTTTGGTGAAGATCGGTTACGGGAAAGGGGTAGTTTACCTGCACCATTTTATGTTTTAACAAGGGTAATTGTTTCTATGACGAATGATAACTGCCGTAAATTCAAACAGAATCAAATAAGTTTTTGCATACCTTCCTGAATTATAGAGAAATCAAGGTCCGTTGATTTTAGTGAAGATCGGTTAAGAGAAAAGGGTAGTTTACCTGCAACGTTTTATGTTTTAACAAGGGTAATTTTTTTATGACGAATTATAACTGCCGCATATTCAAAGAGAATTAAATAATATTTTGCATACATTCCTGAATTTTTAAGTATTCAAAGTCTGTTGATTTTGGTGAAGATCGGTTAAGGGAAAGGGGTAATTTACCTGCTACATTTTATGTTGTAACAAGAGAAATTTGTTCATGACGAACGATAACTGCCGTGAATTCAAACAGAATAAATAATTTTTTACATATGTGCCTGAGTTGTAGAGGACTCAAGGCCTATTGATTTTGGCGAAGATCGGTTACGGGGAAAGGGTATTTACCTGAAACATTTTTTGTTGTAACAAGAGTAAAGTACTTAATTTTGATGAATAAAGTATCTTGATAAGAAGATCTTAATAATCCACTGTAGAAACGTAGATGAAATATCTATAAATGAAGAGGCTAGTTGAACGGGGTGGGGGTAATTTTCTATAAATGAAAATTATAGTTGAAGGGGGAGGGGATAATTTTTTATATATGTACTACGTTATCGGCAACAAAGAAGTAGTTTGTTGTTAAAATTCCTTCCCGGCCTGTTTGGCCGTAGACCAATGTTTTCTGCAAAACCAGACGTTTCGGCAGTGCCATCGACTTCAATCATCAGTGAAAATCGAGTGCGATAACGTGAGGTGGTATACGTTAGTGACCACAGTACTGTGGTTAAGGTTGGAGTAGTAAGTAGAAAGAAATAGTTTCTATGGAAATATTTCATTTCGAAAATGATTTTAAATATAAATCTTAGAACATGGAAGTAATGTATCGTTCTCCATACCGATATTTTATATAGGTTTTCTTTAGCTGTGTTTAACTTTATAGGTGGTGGTGGTTTTTTTATTAATCTTTTTTCTGACCGTTCACGCTTGTTAGTGAACGGGTAGGCTGAAGTTTATATTTAATGTACTAGTTTTTAGTTGTACCTAAAGACGACCACAGGCTGTTTTAGTGATCGAAACGGTGTGTGATAAATTTTACGATGGTTATTATTGTTCCACTAACCCTTCTGATATAAAAAAGTCGAACCTTTCCTTGTATTTCGAAGACTGTCGCCGTAGAAAATTTCAGTCTTCTTTCTAGCACTTAGTCTTCTTTTAGAGTCCGCCTATTGGTAATATCTAACACATTATGCGAAACACTTTTAATAAGTCATTTTGTTATGTAGCAGAGGATCTCTTTGTAACTGACTGGATGGGCCACCACCACTGTACACATGAGAATAAAACATGTAATTTATAGGTTATAAATTTTTTATGGAAAGGACAAAATATCCGCAAACGCGGTAATAGGAAATTAACAATACTTTTAAATCAGATATAGTATATAAAGCATAATAACATCAAAATTCAGTCCGACAGAATAAAATAAACGGAAGTCTCCGTTATACCATCGTTGTTTCTCTGGTAAGCAAATACAGTAGCCTTATACACGACGAGTGAAAGGACTGTAGTTGGATCGACTTACCATTACCCACACGAGGTGGATTGAATTAACTGGTGTATAGACCACTGCTACTAAGTTTTACATACAATCTGCACCTTCTCAGTTTCCGTAACTTTTAAACTCCAAAGAGATATTAGCAAATGCAAACAGCGAAAAAATGAAAAATGTGTTTTTATAATTTTACGAGTCGTCACTTAACATATTATTTTAAAAATGAACAAATTAATACAACAAACAAGGTTCCAGTGAAAATCAATAAAACAGTATTCAATAAGCGGCCGGTACATCTACAAACTACGACAGATAATTATCATTTTCTAGAATAATACAAACCTATCATACACTATTCGGACTAAGATACCATATTTCCCTGGGTACATATTAGATGTACGACTACAGTTTTCGTAAATTTTTCGAACACTATTTTCTCAATACATCCGTAACTACTTTTGATGTTTAACAGGCTTTAGTTACGAAGTCTTCATTAATTTTCTGTCTAACATTCTGTAACAAGTATAGCTCTACTGAATCGTCTCCAAGAATTTTAACGTTGCCAAACTCGATACTTCGACACCAACTAATCGCTGTTGATTCCATTACAAAATTTTTAAAATTTATATTTATTGTGGGTAAATACGGACATTTTCTAAACACACCATCATCGTTTACACGAACGACCGCCAGACGATAATGCGTTTATGATGAAAACTGGACAGGAAACAGATCACGTCGACAGTTGGACGTAAACACACACGACGAAACTGGCACTCGAACGATAATCCCGTCCTCACGGACACACCGTTCCTGTATTTATTCTAAGCTGTTTTAAACAAAGACTTAAAGTGGAATGCAGCATTCCAAACGGATTACTCATATTATGCGTGATGTACTAATTCAACAAACGTACCTACTATACTCAACAGTCACGGACATGACGGACATGCCACAATTAAAAGAAAAAATATCCACGGCAACAGTTCTCGTCAACAGACACGTTAATGTAATTGTCTCGCTGTGTGGGATCGCATGTTGCTGTGGTTACCAATCTGTTACATACACTTTGCACCTCTTCTGGTACCATCGTTTGGTTACCATTCTGGAGCTTATTTTTACGAAACAAAACTAAGATATTATGACTTCCAAATACGCAGGTATAATCATTATATTCGGTTTCAGGTTCGAAAATCTAAAAATCTTAATACCTATTTTCTCTACTGTTGTCGCCATTTTTGTAATTTGATATGATGAGGAGTACAAATGATGAGGGGAGTGACATTGGTTACGGAATCTGTGATGTTCCGGTAGTGATCTTTCCCTTTAGCGTGTCTCTCGATTTCTAATCGCCAAATGTGTGTGAATTAGTACCGCCACTATTTTTGTTTTTAATTCTCCTATTCATCATTATCAGGAGCGCTACAACCCTGGGCCTGCTGAAGGAGGTCTCCGTTCGATGCAACCATCCTCCACGTTCGATGCAACCATCCTCCAATTGCGGATTCCTCCCCTTTCTGCATCCTGCTGCACTCCATCTCGCCACCCCTCAGCTTTGGTCTTCCCACTTTCCTTTTCCCATCTGATCAAACAGGAAAAGGCGCGTCTTCTGGGTCCTGGCGCTCCATCCTGAGAACACGACGTGCCCATCTAAGCCGTCCTAGTCTTGTAGCAGGTTATATAACTCTTCGCTAGTTCCTTTTTTCCAGACACATCTTACCTTCACTGGCCCATACATTCGTCTCATTATTTTCCTCTCAAATGTTCCCGGCGTATTCTCACTGCTTCTGCTCACGACCGATGTCACCGACGCACATAACAGCACCAACCAGCTTTTTGTATAAGAGGTTCTTTTTTGCTTTTGACAGCAATTTCCCCTATTAACACTACTAACATTTACATCATACGTTTAGAAGAGGAAATGTATCAACACCATCATTACAATCCAAGTAGCTACTGTAGCACTGGTTACAGATACTACTGCTGAAAAGCAACGCTTATTTTCAGCCAACCGATGATTATGACTACCGTGTAGCAGACCGTTTACAATAAAAAAAGAACATTAGTCGCAGTACTTAGGAAAGACGGTTACTAATTTTGTAGCGGTGTCGCGAACGCATCCTGTTGCAAACCCACCCCTTCCTGTCACTGATACTGATACTATATTTACACCTATCGGCATTCAACTGACGATACTTTTTAATATATTTTTTTTAATATTTGCCCCACTTCGTTCCCACGCTGTTCAGTATTACACGTACGATAACAAAATACAACTACATTTTTATGAGAAACGGTAGCCTGAGGAACGCCAGTTATCGAGCAGTTCAGTTTATGACCAAGTTATCCGGTGCAGATCTGCGACGGGGTGTAACCTTCACACAATTTCTATTCAGTTGCCGACACATTCTCATGGCTAAACGATGCATTGTATACACTTTTGAGCATACATAAGTTTTAAAGTTTCAAGATAAATCGTAAAATGATAGGCCTACTTTCTTTTTTTATTTCAATGTTCCATAAGGAAATGGAAGTATGGTGATGGCGAAAAAAATCGTGCTCCAGATAAGGGCTGATTCTGATTGTATTGCTCTCAAGACATAAAGAAAAGTCATTTTCCGGAAAGTGTCTGTGTAGAATTTTTTCTATGACGAATGATAACTGCCGCAAATTCAAACTGAATCAAATAATTTTTTGCACGTGTGCCTGAGTTGTAGAGTACTCAAGGACTATAGATTTTGGTGAAGATCGGTTAAGGGGAAAGGGTAGTTTACCTGCAACGTTTTGTTTCAACAAGAGTAAAGTACTTAATTTTGATAAAGTATCTTGAAAAAAAGGTCATAATAATCCACTGGAGAAAGGTAGATGAAATATCTATAAATGAAATGGGTAGTTGAAGGGGAGGGAGTAATTTTCTATAAATGAAAATGATAGCTGAAGGGGGAGGGGATAATTTTTTGTGTGTACTACGTTATCGGCAACAAAGAAGTAGCTGGTTGTTAACATTCCTCCGTGGTCCAATGTTTTCTGCAAAACCAAACGTTTCACCAGTGTTATCGACTGCCATCATCAGTGAAAATCGAGTGCGCTAACTTGAGGTGGTATACGTTAGTGACCACAGTTAAGGTAGAAAAAAGAAGTAGTTTCTATGGAAATATTTCATTTCGAAAATGATTTTAAATATAAATCTTAGAACATGGAATTCATGTATGGTTCTCTATACCGATGTTTTATTTTATTTTATTTTTTTACTGGGAAAGAATTAAGTATTTAATAGGGTGACAAGTTCTCTTGTCCTTCGAGGCCAGCAGTTTGTCGTTTATACAGTAGCGTGGTGAAAACTGGATTTGCTTGATATCGGTAGTGTGTTCAGGCGGCGTCAAATATTCTTAACCCACGACCTGGAAATTATCCAAATTAGAAGAAAAATTTAAAAACCATCGATATTGCCCTGAATATCAAATAACTACAGTTTTTAATATTATTTGGTTCGTCTAATAATGAAAGGTGTCTGTGACTGGAAGTTGACACCGAAACAATCGCCATACACTTACTCCTCCGAAACGTGTTCACACAATTTCTCTTTACAGTCAGCCACGTACCCGTCCATTACGTTCACTTGGTAGTAATTTACGACGGCGGACTGTCACGCGGCTATCGTTTGTATTTCGGAACGCGTGAACTGTCTCGCCGTAATAATCCCGGTCAATAAATTACTGTACAATGGAAATCACAACAACCGCAGAGCGCACGACTTTTATCGGTTTCCGAAAATAGGAAGCGTTAATAAAGCCTTGCACGGTGGTCCTACAGTGTGTTAGTAACTGGTGTGTAAGACGAGAGCGGGCAGGGCAGGTGGTCGACCCAGACACCGCTTCGGCACTCGTACCTATTGATTTGCATATCTCCCTCTCTCTGTCTGACACGATGTACTATACGTGTTCTTTCCGTGCTCACTTATGCTAGTGATTTATTTGTAATTGGGATGAAGACGGCTTCTTTTTTATCGCCCCCCGTTGTAATCCTCTGTAGTCCTGTTCACGTTCTTTGTCAATATGTTAATCGACGAATCAGCTGACACTACTAACATCCTAACTGTGCATGTAACTGCACGCAGAGCAGGTTTCCACAGGCCGACTTCGTACTGATGCAGATTCCACAAGTTAATAACTCTTACCAGAGCTTGATTTCAGGCGGAATGCGCCGGAACGGCGTTCCGGAACCTCTTGGATAAATAAATACAGCATTGGACACAAATAGTAAGGAAAGGTCAAGAAACAAACAATACGACGACACAATGATGAAACTATGGAAACTTTTTAAAAATGTCCGAACCGTCGAAACTATCACTTAGAGTTTGATTGAGGCTCCGGGATGACGCCATCATGAGTGACACGTTTTCGATTGTCGTGCGGCTAACCTGACGATGAAGCTCTTTAGAAATATCAGTAAACATTTATTATCTTTTTAGATACAAGTTCATACGTACGTTACATATTTTATAAGGCTTTAAAAATTTAGACCTCCTTTGTAATAACCTGATGTAAACTTACAAGTTTAAATAAAATATAAGTATATTTGTGTCTGTACAACTTTTGAATTGGTGCGTTCCGGCATCTATAAATTTAGAAATCAACCACAGACTCTTACTGAATCTAAAGCGTACGACTCGCGGTTTGTACTACAATTACCACGACGACGTAGCAGATGTGCGGTATTGTTTAACAACGAAACTGCTGGATAACATGATAAGGCCGAGTTACACGCAAGCTCCAACCTGCAGTTTTGGCATGCCACGCCGAAGCCGGAGTACACACTTGGCGCGTAATGGGGACACTCCACTGCTATATCTACAGCTTCGGGGCGGCGCGTGGACTCACGCCGAGTTGTACAGTTTTACTGACACACCAGAAATTAGCATCGAGTTTAATAGTACAATGTCGTTCTCAAATGGTATTTGTCAGTGTTACGTATATTCATATTTCTAAGCAATTTGAATTATTATATTACTGTAATCATAGTTTTAATATTTAAAACCGTCATAACGAAAATTATTATCGCTTAATTTCTCTAGTTTCCTTACCGTCAGCTGTACAGCTTCCTCATTCAAACCGTTACCCGTCGGCGTCAAAACAACTGTTATCAGACGCAAAAAAGGTTTTATCTCGCATCGTGTAGTTATGTTACTGACATGTTTCTTCACACATTTAACAACGAAAGCAGAATGACAACGAGACGACGGGTCGACTCCATTTAAGATGATAAGCTGCGGTAGATGAATACTAATTGCGGCAACGCCACGAGAACGTGGACTAAAAACGATAATCTCATCTTACTAACGGTGTAATCTGATTGGTGCACAGTGACAGTGTCGGGAAGTGCCGTTCAAACAATATTACATCATAGGCTTCCGACTGTCATCCTTCTGGCTGAGGCAGTATTAACTGTGGTAATTTTTCCGGAGTTTATCTGGTAACTGTAAATTATTTAGACAAGTTTGGCCGAAGCGAAAAGGTTCAATAAGGCTAATTAAAGTACTAGCCTTTATGTCAAACAGTGCGCTACTACGCAGACGGGAACGAAGTGCACGAGCAAACGCCTTGAGACACACGTAGGCCTACACACAATGGATTCATTCAGAATCGCAAACGCGCTGCCACACACAACAATAACAAGGCCACATTATTATTTACCTATGTATTACGCTAACTGCATTATATCTCTCTAATCCCAAGCTACTTGCACAATGTTCTTACATCCTTATCTAACCTACATATTATACACTTTGTAAATCCGCGCTCAAAATAATTTTCCGTATTTTTATTTCATAATATTCATAATTTTTATAGGCTAATGTATAACTCGTTTATGTACTAATTATCGAGTAAAATACAGGTAGTAAGTTTTGATCATGAATTTGAATAATGGACTGCAGATATGCGCGCTCGCTTTCATATAATACAAAAATATCCGCTCTGGTACATTACGAAAAACTGGAATATTGGTTAGTGGCCAGAAAAAGCCCGTTCAAACTGTTTATCTACAAACAATTACTGAATACGGTAAGGGTTTATGACTTACAACTTTGGAATCGTGTGCTATTAAAACGAATAACAGATAAAATACAGAGAGTTCAGAACAAAATGTTTCGAGCGATATACTACCGATGCACTTGTGGTACATTCTGAATGGCGGTCTCCACGCCGGAGTCTGCACACGAAAAAATTAAAAACTCGGACAAACACACGCAAAAACACGGACTACTCCATGGCCATGTAAACATCTTTGACAATGGACAACTAAAGAGGACTAAACTACATTAGTCGTGTAGTGAACAGTGCAAAGTCATAGAAGCTCTACTGTGTTGTTTATGGACAGTCACAGAGAGGGGAGTCAACTCTTTTAAGTTTATCTTATGTCTGATTTACGTTCATTTACACAAAAACACACAGCTGGTGGCCCGGAAGTTGCTTATTATTATTATTATTATTATTACTAGTATCATCATGATAGCCTGAACTGGACCGTCTCATAGGTCGATGATTATAGATAAAGCTGTAGAAGCCTAGTAGGCGCAATACGAGGTGCCACCCTGAAGCCATACGAATAGTTGTTCCAGGGGGGGTTCCCTGCCTGTAAAGTGGAGGTTTTTTAGTTGGTGCGAGTCCCACACACCGGGAGACCAGTCGGGTGTCTCCTGATGGTGCATAATGCATTTTTCCTCCCCCGCAAAACAAGAAAAAAAAATCATGATAGCAGTACTCGCAGTAGTTATAATAATAATAAAAACAATACATTGATTGTTTGTAAAATAAATACACAACATTCAATAGCCGTGTCATTAAAACAATTTGATTAAAGTCAAGCGTCACATAAATGCATAAATACAAAGTCTGAATGGATGACCACACGGTGCGGCCTGGGACCCCCAACATTCGTAACGGTTTTAAGAGAGTAAACGTCAGATAGAATAAAGTACTTCCGTCACATAACTTTACATTGAATAGTATGAAAATTAGTATTTACTTTTCCCTTATGACCATCGGACGATATGAGCGTTTGGATTCTATATCAACAAATACGCGCGCTCGCCAAACATAAAACCACCAAGTGTGCGCAAAACGCTGAAACCTGTAACGTGCGCACGCCATAACACCGCACTTGTTATTATATTAAAGTACACTGCCATATTCGGGTTTCTCCTAAACCGTTTACGTGCGAACATCTCGCTGCATTAAAATGCGAATGTTCTGTAATCACGACTCCGCAGACCTGTTTATTCGGAGACCTGAAATCTGAGTGACCGATAACCTTCGATAAATTTATGCAAATGTCGTATCCAAATGGCACAAACGACTGCTTTCTAGAAAAATGTTACCGCTCGTCTCGTAACTTCCTATTGAGCACGCAACAGGTACATCTCTACCCACGTTACGTAACCACGTGTAAAGCATCGCCATGTTACTCACTCATGTACGCGAAGTTTATTACACAAAATAAATCAAAACACAGTTATGACAAAACCATGATTTAAACGGATATTTCAGCGTTCAGACAAGATTAACTGCAGGACAATCATTATTATTGTTGTGCCAGAACTTTCACCAAATTCTTCGGTATTTCACATTCGAATTTATTCTTTCCAAACGAGTCAAGAATATTACCGCTTTACAAAACAACCTTACTGGTTACTACTCAGTACTTGGTATTTTAAAAAACTGCAAAGTTACCTATATTCAGTTGAAACGATTCGCACTACTAATTTTAATGAATCATATACGATATGGTACTGTTATTATAACACGCGTCCAGGAAGATGAGCCATATTAACGTAGTTAACACACACACTGAAGAGTCGATGATAATCCCAACTGTTGGGACCAGAGATACAAATATTTATTTGTTAGGATTTTAGAACATAAAGTAGGCCTATAAATTACACGGTATTCCCACAGTTCTACCTGCCTTCACCAACTGTTGTATGCTTCCCTATTTCAGCTGTCCTTTAGGCTATACCTCCCTCTTTAAGCCGCTTATCTGGACTTCTGTTTAGGAGACATCTACTTTCCATTTTCACAAAGCTAAATATATTGCCACGGCCCTACCTATCATCACCAATGTTTGTATGCTTCCCTCTTTAAGCTATCCTTCTTCTCCTTTCTCTTCAAAAATCTTCAGCGAGTTTGATTTCGCAGTAGAGAAATCACTTAGCCCGTACACTTATATCCAGGTAATGGTAATTAATTCCTGTGAACGAACTGCCAGGTGAACTCACGAAAGGAACTGTCCTATAGACCAAACCAAGAGAAACCGGGATCTGGTAGGATGGGAATATCGAGGAGGGTTCTCAAAAGATCAAAGTGGCACACTAAAACTGAGTGGATTAATCTTTATTTCCAACAGACGAAGAAAGATAAACAAAGAGGGCACGAGATTGGTCGAAACCGTCAAAAGCGGGACCGTCAACGCTGGAAGGTGGATACACGATGACCTTGAATACCTTCTCCATAAACTATACTTCAGGCTTTCGATTTTCGTATGTAAAATTAAACAACTCCGATACTTACTTATCTACTTCGTAAATACTTATGACGCTTGTCATTTATTATGTTTTAATGGTATGCAAGAAGGTTGTCCCCAACAGACCTTCAAATGCTAATCTCGCGTACCCCTCATTTCATCCTTCATTTCTCTCAAGTATGTACTTCACCAACATTCATTCTGTTCAACTCTTTGTATTACATGTTACTGGTGTCATAACAGGGCATGCTGAGCAATCATAACGTGTTCAAAAATACACATGAAAAAAACTGTGAAAAAGGTTCATCACAACGAAACTGTCGATGACTCTGGCATTCGAATGCGAGTAAAATATTAAAAGAGAAAGGTTGCGGCAGAAACGGTTCTCGTGGCTCCGGCAACATGTCTGAAAGGGCGTGCAGATTTTTAAACGCAGAAAGACAATCAACAACGCAATGAAGTCAATACACGAATCTCCCGATTGACAAGGTGCTGTAAAATATTCTCCTTCCGATCATATACAAAAATGCGGGATCTAATCAAACTCAAAATCACGTTTAATTTAGCAGCGGAAGTACATAAACAATAACGAAACAAAATAAAATCTGCAAACAAACGCAGGAAACCACAGAATGACGTCGGGAGGCTGAAGGCCATAACCACGAGGTACCGGAGTGTGACACATCCGCGTCTCTGTATTGTCCCACAATACGTTAGTCTCGGAAACGTCGGTCACAATGTTTACGTCTGGAAGCTACAGAAGTCTCGCTACTGCCGAAACTAGGACTGTTTTGGAATTAAATAGCAGACATTCCGATCGTATTAGCGTACAGACACTGGTCGCGAGAGGGGGGAAGTGCAGTACATGTGTAAATGTAGAAACCTGTTTACGATAAGCCAAGTAACTGTGAACATGTGACCCAAAGCTACGGAGGAGACGAGGAGAACCGAGCAAGACGACGGAGGTCAACGACCGGCCATTACCATTCATACACACACACACACACGTAAGCGCGCGCGCGCGTAACGCGACACTGTCAACTCCGTAATCCGCCATGTCATGATTGATGTAAAGAATAATTTCTCATAAGGATCACAGAACCCTTCCCCACCGCCACAGCGTCCGACTCACCACAATACACTCAATTACTTGTCGTATAAAACTATATTAACCTCACCAGCAGTGAATGTCCCTCTACACAAACGTCCAGTAGTGGATCGTTTGCCTGGCCTCACAGCTTCATTTATTTCTTGGACGTATTCCGCGGCTTCCGACGAGAGCAGATCACGTGGGATTACAAACAGAAATCCCACGCCGCAATTTGAAATCAACGATTTTTGATGCCCACTACCACTGAATTACGGCTCCTGGATCTATTGTTTGTTTACAATTCAGAACATATGTTACAAGACTATTTCCATAATGGTACGTATTTGGTTTTTAACCTCAACTCTCTACACACGCACAAAGCACGCTCACACACGTGCGCGCGCGCGTTGTGTGAGGGGACTGAATTATTATTATATATATGTACATATGTGTGTGTGTGTGTGTGTGTGTGTGTGTGTGTGTGTGATGAGAGAGAGAGAGAGAGAGAGAGAGAGAGAGAGAGAGAGAGAGAGAGAGAGAGAGAGAGAGAGAGAGAGAGAGAGAGAGAGAGAGAGAGAGACTTTTAATCCAAGCGATCTGCCCTGAATAGAAACTTGCATTTTATCATCTCATCCTTTCACGCTTGTCATATTTGTCATGTCTTTTTTACACTTCTTCCTTTCCTGCCATGCTAAAGTCTTCCGTGAACGAAAGACTGTAATCATATAAAAATATATTGCCTCTACTCCTGTTGGTTTTTGTTTTTAAAGTTTCTGATGTATGATTTAACGTGATATTGTAAATACATCTGTAAACGGAAAACTTAGGAAAACTGTAATAAATTATCCCCCCCCCCCCAAAGGCCACACACACTGAAAAGGTAAACTATATGTCACTGTTCAGGCATTTTGTTACTGCTGTTACTACCGCTACATGGATGTTTTGTAAACAAATCCTTTTGATGGAAGTACATGAAAATATTTTGTATAATTTTGTACATGGAACTATTTTATTTTGTATTCCTATGTGTGTGTGTCTGTGTGTGCAAAATGAAATCTACGGTATTGTGGTATAGTTAAAGCACACTGTTGCAATGGATGTCTGTTGGTTGGGAATTAATAAAGAATTCATGGCAGTAGTGATTGCAGCACACAAGAAGACGACTGCGTTCTGATGTTGGCGCCGAGATCAGTATAATAACTGAATTATAATATTGTCTTGCTACTGTTGACATACTAATGAAATCTACGGTATTGTGGTATAGTTAAAGCACACTGTTGCAATGGATGTCTGCTGGTTGGGGATTAATAAAGAATTCATGGCAGTAGTGATTACAGCAGACAAGAAGACGACTGCGTTCTTATGTTGGCACCGAGATCAGTATAATAACTGAATTATAATATTGTCTTGCTACTGTTGACATACTAATGAGATCTACGGTATTGTGGTATAGTTAAAGCACACTGTTGCAATGGATGTCTGCTGGTTGGGGATTAATAAAGAATTCATGGCAGTAGTGATTACAGCGCACAAGAAGACGACTGCGTTCTTATGTTGGCGCCGAGATCAGTATAATACTGTAACTGAATTATAATATTGTCTTGCTACTGTTGACATACTAATGAGATCTACGGTATTGTGGTATAGTTAAAGCACACTGTTGCAATGGATGTCTGTTGGTTGGGGATTAATAAAGAATGTATGGCAGTAGTGATTGCAGCACACAAGAAGACGACTGCGTTCTTATGTTGGCGCCGAGATCAGTATAATAACTGAATTATAATATTGTTTTGCTACTGTTGACATACTAATGAGATCTACGGTATTGTGGTATAGTTAAAGCACACTGTTGCAATGGATGTCTGCTGGTTGGGGATTAATAAAGAATTCATGGCAGTTGTGATTGCAGCACACAAGAAGACGACTGCGTTCTTATGTTGGCGCCGAGATCAGTATAATAACTGAATTATAATATTGTCTTGCTACTGTTGACATACTAATGAGATCTACGGTATTGTGGTATAGTTAAAGCACACTGTTGCAATGGATGTCTGCTGGTTGGGGATTAATAAAGAATTCATGGCAGTTGTGATTGCAGCACACAAGAAGACGACTGCGTTCTTATGTTGGCGCCGAGATCAGTATAATAACTGAATTATAATATTGTCTTGCTACTGTTGACATACTAATGAGATCTACGGTATTGTGGTATAGTTAAAGCACACTGTTGCAATGGATGTCTGTTGGTTGGGGATTAATAAAGGATTCATGGCAGTAGTGATTGCAGCACACAAGAAGACGACTGCGTTCTTATGTTGGCGCCGAGATCAGTATAATAACTGAATTATAATATTGTCTTGCTACTGTTGACATACTAATGAGATCTACGGTATTGTGGTATAGTTAAAGCACACTGTTGCAATGGATGTCTGCTGGTTGGGGATTAATAAAGAATGTATGGCAGTAGTGATTACAGCACACAAGAAGACGACTGCGTTCTTATGTTGGCGCCGAGATCAGTATAATAACTGAATTATAATATTGTCTTGCTACTGTTGACATACTAATGAGATCTACGGCATTGTGGTATAGTTAAAGCACACTGTTGCAATGGATGTCTGTTGGTTGGGGATTAATAAAGAATGTATGGCAGTAGTGATTGCAGCACACAAGAAGACGACTGCGTTCTTATGTTGGCGCCGAGATCAGTATAATAACTGAATTATAATATTGTTTTGCTACTGTTGACATACTAATGAGATCTACGGTATTGTGGTATAGTTAAAGCACACTGTTGCAATGGATGTCTGCTGGTTGGGGATTAATAAAGAATTCATGGCAGTAGTGATTACAGCACACAAGAAGACGACTGCGTTCTTATGTTGGCGCCGAGATCAGTATAATAACTGAATTATAATATTGTCTTGCTACTGTTGACATACTAATGAGATCTAAACTCTAACCAATGCGTCACTGTAACCTGATTCATTTGAGCGAACTGAAACTCGGTAACCAACTCACTATCTCCTTATTTCTAAGAGAATGTAAATCTGTCTTACAGTCAAATGTAATGAGTCGACGGACTGCCGACGGTTTTCTCACTCAGTCGGGACGGTACTCTCTCTCTCTGTCTTCGTCTCTCTGTGAATCTTCTTAATCGGTTTACTTTATTTTCTGTTATCCTATCGTTGAGACGTGTTGATACTGTTTACTATTTGCTATGAAAAATTGGATTTCCGTATCCGAGTTCACATCTACGACACGGAACAGGCATATGAAGATTCACTTTAGACTCAACCAGACTCACAACAAACACAAATTTAACTCATATCAGTAATCAGTGGGAAACTGACATTCCCAAAACGCCCGCTGCATTGACACCGATCGTAAGAGGTTTATACAACTTTTACTAATTTCATTTTTCGTTTGTCTGCTTACATATTTTACATAAAGCTTAGTTCTGCTAACATTCCCATATACGATCCCGTGTGTCCGATGACATTTCTCTTTCACAGATGAATTACAACGGTGCCACAAGCTTCGTTTAAACTTACTCTCTATATGCTGACGGAAAATTCTCTACATGCATATTTTCAACGAAGGAAAAGTTGTAAAATATTACAATGTAAAAATTTCTGAATCCAAACCGAAACTCTCGTTCACGAAGGGGTCAACAAATGTGGACCGAATCATTTTAAATCTTTAACTTGACCTTTTTAAAACGTTCCATTTATTAAATACATTCTTCCCTACGTCATATGCTGTGAAATCAGGTTTTCCGTAGTGCACTTACCTAAATTAGGTTACAACAGTACGAGAACAATGGCATAGCCAAGTGGGTTACTGGGATGGGGTTACAAACCCGCCCTACTGTGTAGGTTGCTAATAAGGTCCTATAGGTACGTACTACTAGGTCGTTGTTGGTCGAGATATAACATACACAGTGGGCTGTAACTGGCGAATCCTGTTAGAGCACCAACACCAGTTCGCCCGGTTTATCATCAACAATCAGCAAACATGGTATAGTAGTACCCTTCCCCTTTGGCTACACCTCTGTGTAAGAAACATCGTAACATAGTACAAGAAGCAGCCGAACGTATGGATCAACAACGGTTCCAACCAGTGGCATCACTAGGAGCTGACCCTGGTGGTGGAGGGGGGAAGAGAGGATGAGACAAACTTGAAGGTTGGACTTTCCATTTTCCTCAGAACATGGGAAATGCATGATTCTTCCCACAAAATTTTATAATTTATTTGTGTCTCAAAGGTTTTGAGTAAACCGACGTGACATATCAAGGCTGAAAGAAAAATGTGGAAAAGAGCTTCGGCTGTTTCAAAATATTCTATCTTGATTAACTGTTAGTCAAATTAAAAGTAATCAATCTGGTGTTATTAGGGATCACTTGAATTCTAAATCTTGTGTTCTCACTACGTCTTGTGAAAATAAATCTTTCTGAAGTTACTTCAAAAACCCTAGTTTTATTACCCCTTCGCACTTTTAATTTAAGACTGCTGTGCCAAAAGTACTTTAAACAACTTATAGTTTGTGTTGAAATATGTTACTTTTTATGTAAAATCCAGCAGGATAATCTTCTCATTTTCTGAACTCTAGTCAAGATTCTGGTAGTTTACGCTGTGCAAAGACGGTTCAAACCATACAGACATTAGACGAGTGGAGTCACGACATAGACAACCCTGTAAAGGGAAGTGTGGACGAATAATATAAAGGTAGATTAATAGGTTCTGCCTTCGTTTTCTGGCGCGTGCGTAATTTTTTTTACGGCTCCAAGTAGGTACGTTATTTACCAATTGTTCATTGAGTGTCATTATTAAGAAAACGCTAACTTTATGTTATTAATTTACAAATATTGGTAATGCCTTTTATTTATAAGACCTGAGCTACATACGCAACTGGCATAGAAATAGGCCTACGTTAAGTGACTACGGAAGGGGGGGGAGGTAGTTAACCCATTGGATCCAACGATGGCAGATAGCAGGGAGCAGGAATGGAAGACCGTAGATGGTATAGTGATTTTTGTTTAAGATCGCAGCACGCACAACCTACTCCTTGTTCACCGATTTTTCTGAATGGGTACCCGCTTGAAGTCTGCTCCAACTGTTGTCAATGCGCGTTCTCACTTTTCTTACTCATAACTTTTAAAATACATCTGCATGCGTTTCGCGGCAGTATACATAACAGTAATCACTGTGTACTGCACAAGAAGAAATTAATTCGCTCTGAGAAATAACTGCACCGCGTGTTAATTGTAAACATTTACTCCGTGTGTTCCTGACGTAAACCAGATGCCGAGCGGTTCATTTGCAGCGGTACCTTAGCGGTCACTGACGGCGGGAAACAGGCGGTTGGCGCGCGAATGAAGTGATTAGACCTTGACAATGGAAACAGTGGACTTCATTGGATAATGCTCCAGAATTGACAATTTGGCCTACGATATTTAGAATAAACTGACAATTTAGGAAGTGAATCATACTCGTTCACTGAAAGACCGTATAAAACTTTCTTCTCATCTGGTCATAGTGTACGATATAATTCATTGAAAGTTCCGTTAAGAACTATAGGTGCAGTATTTGCAATTTTAGGAAGATTTATTCACTGATATCCTTTATGAATCTAAAATAAGTGGACGAAAAGGTTTTTATACACCCTTCTGAACACTCTACGTCAGTGGTTCCCAAACTTGTCTATCCACGGACCCCCTCAAATAATTTAAAAATTCACGGACCCCGTCTGAGTTCTGGAATAAAACGAACAGTAAATATGATAGAAACTCTTATATTTGAAGTAAAATGTATTAAAATCAAAATTCTCTTAACTTGCAAAATTTTAATATTAATGATATCAAACATAGTTTAATATGAACAATGAAGCTGCATTTGAACAATTAGCTTTGCAATATTGGGTTTAATGTCTGATAGTTTTAATATTAAGTCACTCTCGACATCAAGTTTATTTCTTAACTTTGTCTGCAAGTACGTGAGCAGGGAGAATGCGGTTTCACACAAATAAGTAGAGGGAACACGAGAACACAGTTAAACGCTTCAGAGCTTTTTTTGCGAGTTCGGGATAGTCAGTCATTACATATACCCAGAAGTCAGCTAGATGTAATTGCGAAAACTGTAATTTTAAGGAACTGTCAGTTGAAAGTTCTGCCAATGAATCTCCTTTTTGTAGTGTAAGAGAGAGATCTAGTCAGTTCTGTTGACAAACAGATCTGCTACACGACATGAATTAAAGACATTATTAAAGTAGTTTTAATTACTTTAATAACATTAAACGTTTAATAACATTAGTTTTAAATTACAATTAAAATTAGTTTGAACCCCCCAAAAATACTGGAATCTTCTACTAATTGTTTTAAAATTCTAAAATTTAGATTTTAGAGCATAACAAATCGGAGAAAATTACAGTATATTTTCTTAAAAGAACCACTGCTCTATGTGCATAATTTCTATTGAAGGAAAACATTCAAGAACACATCTGTTAAGCGACAACGTATCATAATAAGGTTACAAACGTCTACGGGAATAACTATTTCTACAATATGCGATCCCTAAGTGCTCACTTTTCAAACAGTGAAGTACTTATTCACCACTCTTTCACGTCCAGCTCACCGCGTACAAGTACCGATGAAAATAATAACGGACATAATTACACATACCATTATGTCACCAAAGCCTTAACATATAGCTTCAGGTTGAAATGACGATCCTCCCAGTCTTACTCTCCATCGTACGTTCTGTATTTATGTACGTAATAACGAGTACAAAATAGGAAACTTAAAACAAAATTTCTTCAAACAGTCACAAAAACTACAGAGTTGTCAAACAGCTACCGGAATGAATACCGAGATATCGTACTTATTAAACTCCGTGGACGTTTCAGCTCCACCTTTCATTGTATCCATGTACTGCAGTTACTATTATTATTCATGATTCTCTGCAGGCAGTCAAATATTGTAGACTCAATGATAACATTATTACAGATTCAATATAACCTACACGTCTCGTCGTGTCATTTTAATGTTGAAATTGTGCGTGTCAAGAAGGCCGCGGTACAAGACTTTTAATGTAATATGTCGCTGTTAGATCTACAACGTATTAATACCAGACATCACCAATTAATGTATCTACATATATAAGCAAATAATAGGAAGGAAAAACAATAATGTTTCTGTGGTTTGTAAGTATTTATAGAATGCAAACAGTTGCCGCCATTAAATACGACACTGTGACTGTCATAACAATATGAGTTTTTCAATACATTACGGTTCCGTACAGTATTTTCAAAATAAGGAAACGGCGACATAACTGAAATTCACATATCCTCAAGACTATCCATCGATGAGTGAAAGTTAAGGGAAACTGGCAACTGGCACACTGCACGACAAAATAGGAGAGATAACAGAATACAATAGATTAAACCTTCATCTACGGGTATCAGACTTGTTAGTTCTTCAACAGTTTAATTTTAATGCGGCATATATTAATTTTGGCACTGTTAGCTTCTCATAATTGTAAAGCCAACTATTTAGAATACAAGCTTTAAGCTTCCAAAAAGCTTAATTTGTGATAACAACGAAGTCACTGTTGCTCCAGAATTGATAATCTGGCCTGCGACAATTAGAATAAATTGACAGTTTAGTCTAAAATTACGCCTCTTCCAGCAAACAAATGATACTCTTTAAGAGTCGTTCACTGAAAGACCGTATAAAACTTTCTTCTCTTCTGGCCATACTGTGGGATACAATTCATTGAATGTTCCGTTAAGAATTATCTCTAAAATAAGCGGACGAAAAGGTAAAGATCATAACGAAAAGGAGGAGATAAAACTCCAGTGTACTGGTGAATCACGTCACTTGGATAGTGAAAATACGTAAAATTAAAAAAAAAATTACAGGCATTGCTCAAATGCAATGCACAGAGAAGGGCATTGAAAATGCTTCAATAAATCTAAAAAATATACATATTTATGTTCATTCACCAATCAATGAATTCATTCTTCATTTACCAATGTACAGATTATAAGTTAAATGTAGTCTCATTCATAAGCGAAGTTTTATATGTGTACTACGTTATTGACAACAAAGAAGTAGTTTCCATGGAAACTCACCGGTCCCATTTTCGATCACGCACCAACTATCGGCCGCAAATGTGCGACACGTCCTTATAAACATTTTCAATGTTAAAACGGATTCAATTCTTATTTACAAAGGGTGTTAGTATTTCATGGTATTTCAACTTTATACTAACCTATCCTATTCATCTGATATAATAAAGCCAGTGTAACGTTGGTAACGAGGCTCACGTGGAGAATACATTTTTATATTTTTAAATGACCCCTTTTAAGATCACCCACAAAAAATTGTAAACTGTAAGGCTTTAATAAGGCCGGATATATCTAGTCCTAGTGACGCGTGGAGTCTAAATTCATCAGAAGCCTATACTCTGACTATATTCGAAAAAATAATGAGATTATACATGGCAGGATATTATATCGATGAAGGACAAATCTGTACAATCGGATTCAATGACAAGACAAAAGAAATATTCTCCAAAATCTAAATATTGCAAACAAAGGCTTTCACGGACGGTATCGGGAGTATTCATAAAACTACGGGCCTATTGTTGACAAACATCGACCTACACGCCTAGCGACTCCCGCGGCAGCCACCTTCATTAGCCGGAATTTTCTGTACACGGACCAACAAACTGTTGAATTGGGGCGTGCCGCGGGACGTTTAGCACTATATTTTTCAATAATCTAACAAACAGTCGATTGTTTTGTAAATAGTTCTGAACACTGTAAAGCTTATAAAATGTAGCTGGTTAAGCACATGTGGAAAGAATCCCATGACTACACTGCAGTGTCATGTGAGTGGACGGACATGGATGGCCAATGACGACCGTGTCTTTTATCGAAGCATTAGAAATAACATTATAATTATCTTTTCTATAAAAGTATCGTACCGGTCCGTGAACGAAGAGAATCTACTTGTGTTCCGTCTTTACTGACAGGTTGATGATTTACGGTTGGACAGATGAACTTAGGAGACGAAATGACGGTCCTGACATTAGCTCGTTGTTTCTATCAAGAAGCTACATCGTTCGGGACACTGACATCCTACATTGTATGGTATTGCGGTGTGTTGTTGAACTTTCTAGACGCGCGAATAGCCAATTAAAGATAGTGCTTTGTTCTATACGACACGTAAATCTGTGTGGTCGTGTATATGATTGCAACACGCCCATGCAACATCCCTACTGTACGACACAACACACTTCAAACAAACAAACACGATAGTATATGTTTACTCCGATAAATTATTATTTACTTGTCAGCTTGTTTATACTATAACTAAAAAATCTACACAATGAGTTCATCAAAAACTATCTGTTTACTTCGGAGCCAATTGCAGCAACTGGCTTGTTATTGTCGTTTCCAGTTAAATGTTAACTACAAAGCATTAACTGTCACGTATGACTGATTACCCAAAGTTAATCGTGCTACGCCCAATTCTTGTAACGTACGGCCAAATGTCAAGCCAAACACAGTTGCCGAAAGCTCCACGATCGCTTACACTACCGCTCCCACTTCGTTCTCACAGCCAAGGTTTTACTTGTACCAGATCAAAGAATTCCTCTTTCTTTAACGGGTTGCTAATATAAAGCGTTTAAATCAACACAAATCTTTACGCCATTTAGCTGTTGACGATCTACAATGTCTTAATGCAAAAGTTCCTTAAATACAAAAAATCTGTTCTTCATCCAAGTTAGCTACAAGATTTTTACCCCGTTTTGGAAATTTTTTTTTTTTTTTTTAATCGTATAAACGTCCACGCAGCTGAAGGTTTCTGTAATTTACTGTTTACATTACGTGAAAACAGAAAGTTCGCTACTAACAAAAAATTGCTATAGGCCTATACACTCGATTTGCCTATACAATATTCATAATTGAACCACAATTTAAAAAAAAAATGTACATTAAAACTAAAGCAACACATGTAAACGGGATGCCCCCCCCCCAACGTAATGCGACTGGTGTTTGTCACTCACCGCTCTCCTGTATGGAGATGATCAATGTTTCAACAGTGTACTCGGGCAACCGTCGTTAACCCCCCCCCCCAAACACACACACACACACAGACATTGACTTCCTCGGTGTTTGTTTCGAACACAGTGAACTCGGTGTGCTGCTGCTAAGGAGTTTGGAGTCTGTGAAGTGACGCAGCAGTATTAGAGATAATAATAGCCTATATCTCATATCGCTGGGTTAGGTAGTTAAGGGAGGCGACTGAAGCTAAACAAGAGCTTAATAAAAACTAAACGGTTTTACTTATTACTGAACTCATAATCCGATACATCTAAATACCACTTACAATATGTAAAAAATTATTTCTTACTTTCCAAGCAACAAATAAAAAACTTTTCTTAATTTCTTATCGCAAATTCCTTTATAGTATCATACTCCACCTAATTTTTATCTTAAGTTCGATAGCGATAGCCTTTTTTTGTGTTATACTTTATCAAATACATTTTAAAATAGTTTAACACTTAAAATGTTGCTCTTAGCAACAATGACAGCTAGTGTTAAGTAAACGCGTAAAACAATCGACGAATTCGACTCGAGAATTTCTTGATTTATTTTTAAAAAATATTTTGCTATTATGGGTCCTTAATTTTATAAATCTGAATTTGAAAAAAATCATTACACAACTAAGGCCTAGAAGCCGCCTCGACACCCCGCCGCACCCCCGCTTAAGACCTCTTTATCTTACATCAATATGGAGTTCCCTTAACTGTGGGCGGTCCAAGGAACCCTCATCATCCTACTGAAGCAGAAAGGTTCCTTACTTTTTACGACAAGTTGCATTCAGAAGCAGCAGTTGGAAAGACTACGGTCTGTATTAACCTTTGCGTGTCGATTGTCGGACGATCTTTCCAGATTTTTTTTTTGGCTAAGGAGAAAAGTTGTTGCCATTCATATTCTACGTCGGGCTTCCCTTCAGCAATTCCTCATCGTTTGACAACTGATTCCAAGGCAGCTAATCCGAGTTTTATCCTGAATGATGATATCAAGTGTCTGGTTTGGACCTGTACAAACTATACTCACCAGCTACCAAGTTAACACTAAACGTCGCACATGTGTACAGGTCTTTAAATTTTAGGCAAAAAATTCTGTTCGTAGGGTAAGGTCATACCAATTGTGAGGTGACTAGAATTTTCTTCAGCACATTTAATTTGCACAGTTTTACTTACGAAACCAACTACGGTATTAAACAATTACAAACAAGTTCTCACTCTATCGGAATAACACGAGTTCATCAAATCAATTAGGTTGAAACGACTCGTGGTTTTATACGCGAGAGAAGATAGATTTACAGCAAAATAAACCAACTGACTGTACATTCTTGGCAAGAAACAAGGCAAATCCTGGCATTAACATGTACTCGAGGCAATTACCCGTATCGAAGACTGCTGAATAAACTACCAGTTCGTGGTACTTGTCCTGTAACAAGAGGTGATATAAAACATACGCGCGCATGCAACAATTCGTGTATGTTCCACAAAAAATAATATCGAAAAACAACGTTATTTAATCAACTCTGTTTCCCACCCTATCTCAACACAGAAATCGTCACAACGTGTCATCAATTAACACTTTGTATCCTTGGAGGGGGGAAGAACACAATTTCGTCTGAAGCTAAAAATACTTCCAAATTAGCAGCCCCTCTGTGTAATCTCTAGAATTATTACTCATTTTTCACCCTCCCCCACTCTGCCGAAACCTACTATGAACTGTTAATGCCTCTTAAACGAAGAACTAATGAGCTACCGAACCAAAGGGCCAAACACAATTAAATATTTTGATCATTCAAACGTTATCCGGCGGCCAATAATTCTCGTTCTTTAAAATATACTCCGCTATTTCTATCCACAATTCAATATTTTTTGGATTTATAAAATATAATCCAATACTACATTACACAGCAACCCAATACTACAAAGTACAATATCTGCTAACACAGCAAAATAGCGTAGGAAATGCGTACTTACGAAAATTATTAATACCTTTACTGCAATGATAGTTCATGTAACGGTTGAGGATTCGAAAATTACGCAGATACAGGTGATCCGATACGTAGTGTCGGCCTACCCATAATCCAGACGAACTTTTGTTATCTTTAATCATCATTTACCGCATAAGTCCATAATAAGTGGCTGAAACCAGTACAGGCCACACTGCCTCCCTCGTAAACCATACGACTCAACTGCCATCTTACAGTAGTTAAGCAGCCTCTTAAACTATCTTCGGCTTCCTTCTTTTGCCTTAGTACCTTCTCTATGTAAGCTGCTACCTGCTCCTAATGGTGTTCGCTCTCCAGCTCATTCCGATGATATTTTCGGGCGATATCTGTCCCACCACATTTTCCAGTGTTTGCCTCTCTTCTTTCCATATATCACAGGTGAAAAACGTGTAATTCACATCGTCTAATTCCTGTTTACAGAAAATGCAGTCTGGTCTGTCTACTTTCCCCATCCTATATAGGTAAGCCCGGAACAGGCCGTGGCCAGTTAGAAACTGCGTTATGAAATAATTAATCTCGCCATGTTTGCTATCAGTCCACTCAGCTGTTTTAAAGAAATTGTACATTACACTAAACACAGTTTCAGTAATAACGACCACGTAATGTAACTAAATGAACACAGGGTAAACTGAAACCTGCGGACTGGAGCAAACCGCAGTGCTGGTGTTTCATTTCGTTACATAACTATGTATACCAATTAACTGCGGGTTGTCATGTTTATTCTGTCCTCAAAACGTTCTGATATATGTAATTGATTCATGATCACGTACTGTTTGTGTGGAGCCCACAAATCCGCGTCCTTACCTCATTATCCGTCTAACAACTCACCTGTGAATTATTATTCCATAACAAGCATTTAATTGTGAATTTTCGTACAGAGAAAAGTAACGGGTTGAAGTCTGTATTCCTCTCTACTGAAGAATTAGCGAGCGACGAACGTTCAAAATCTTACCACGTTAAGGAAGTCTTCTTCTTCTTCTTCTTCTTCAGGCTGTGGACCTTACGATCCGTTGTGCACTCCTTGGTCCGACCAACTCTTCTTTCGTCTTCCAATATTCCGCCGTCCTTACGGATTATAAAGCAAAATTTGTTTTGGTATCCTGTTCTTATGCATCCTTTCAACAAGGTCTGTTCAATCCTGTCTGTATTGCTTTATCCTTTCGTTTAGGTTGTATATGCCAACGATGATCCTTATGTTATCATTTCTAAGCCGGTCCCTCCGTGATACTCCTAGTACTGATCGTCAAAGTCGCATTTCACTAGACTGTATCCGACTTTGGGTCTTTGTATCCAGTGTCCAAGTCTCACTGCCACAAAGGTCGCATGGCACTGCCATCACTTTATACAATTTCAAAAGAGAATCTCTTCTGAAATTTCCATTCAGTGTTCTTCTTATCGTTCCACACATGTGATTAAAACGTTAAGGAAGTATGAACACTAATTGAAAACTGTCTAGCATTTTAAATATTTTGAGATCAATTATCTGCAACGATAAAGACACAGTGCCAGGAACAGTCAAGACTAATGGAACGCCAAAGATTCCACTATCATTGTCTCTTTTTACAGGGGAAACCTATACATCAATTAAAATTCACCTAGTTAACATTTTTGGTTTTAACAGCATTTTTTCACGGAGTCGAAATACAAACTTCACAGATAAAGGCAAATACAAACTGACCTTTAAGATGTGATGTCAACAACGGACAGCTCGCCGCGCTAGTTTAAGAAAGCAAATTTTCATGAACAGCACTACATTTTTAATTTTGTGTATGTGTGAACTGTCTCTAGGAAACTTCTGACTATCGAAAAGATATAGGGACAAAAACCCAAACGTAGAACGTCCACACGATGGGCCGTTGTCGTTCAGCATACTGCTGAGCTAACCCCGCGTGTCGAGCTACCTACAGGACACTGAAGACCGTACGAATGAAAACACGCTGGATGGAAAGAATCATAACATTTAGCAATGAATATTACGAAATAAAGGGATGTAAAGAGACACATATTCGTCAGAGGGAAAACAAGGCATCTACTCTTAAGAGTCGAAACCATCTGTATTGTTATTAATGATGAGCCGTTCACTGTTACAGGCGTTATTAGCGTAAACTTCAATACCCGGACTTTAAACAAAACGAACAAAGTAAACAAAATACACTAGAGTCCCGATTAACTGAATGATGACGCGGTAATTTTTTATTTTCAAGAATTTTGCAAATTTTAAATTTTACAGGGTTTATAACTCGTGTGACGGACTGTACTGTATGCGTGACCGTTGTACTGTACTTCACGCGTGAGTCACTTATCCTACACTTATAGCGTACTCACGCATGAGTACACCTACTGTAATGACTTAAATACGTACCGTACTACTGTGTTTGAGAATGTTGTTTGAAAAATAGTTTTTAGTTTGATTAAAATAAAGTTGTTCTTTTAAATTTGTATAAGGTAATATTGTATGATTTAATTAAAGTATTTAAAACTCGTTAACTTTAAAGACGTCTGCATTTTAATAGAAGTAAGTAATAACGGTGCACGAGTACTGCTAGTTTCCCTAAAAAACGATTAAAATCGCTTGTTGTTCTTTAGCGTTTTTTCTCGCTAAAAAAGTGTAAATTACAGTACAGTACTATGTTTCCGATTTAACCGAATTTTCGTTTAACCGAATCACCCTTGGTCCCATCAAATTCGGTTAAACGAGACTCTAGTGTACGTAAAATGTTCGCTATAGGCCTATATATGCGGTATACAGTTCATTGTACGGTATGTTCTGTCATACAGTCGACAGAGGACGCGGTTTTTGTACGTCGATACAGTTTAACGTAAGTACGCACGTTAAGAATGTCTTAAGTGATGAAATATTACGTGAGGACTAGGATCGCAGTGATAGAGTTAAACAAGCTGGGATATGTTACGAAAAACTAAAACAGGTTAATGATCTGAAACAGCGAAGAGAATCGGAAATGGATCAAGGACCCAAACGGTTTACAGCATGGGATAATAGAGAACGAAGAATAAGAAAATAATGACAGTATAATTACAATAGTTTCTTCTCAAGTGCAATAAACATACTACAATGAAATAGTTGATAAACAATTAAAAACTGTTTCTATATTGCCTTATTTGCCGTTACGGCTGTTCATGCTACAAGTTATACTGTAAATTGCGCTATAAAGAACAATTGTACAGTTTTACTGTTCGTTAATAGTAAACGCTTCGTATTACAACACCGACGTCATACAGTTTATGCACTGCAAGAGTGAAAACAAAAGGTACGCAAAAACGGCACGAGCACGCAACCCGCAGTTCTGATGACTGCATACGAATTTGCACATAAATCTAATTTTTCGTCTAGGTGTGTAATATCATTTTGCGTTTCAGAGCTTCAGAAAGAAACGAAATTTAAAAAATTTCAACATACACGCAATAAAGAGGACAATAGTGTTACAAATACATAGTGAACATAATTATAGAATAGTATAAAAGCGTATATGGATAGTGATAGTTACAAGTTCGCGACTGTTGACTGTGAAGAACAATATTCAGAAAAGATTAGTCTTCGTAACAATTTAGCATAGGTGAATAGGACTCGTTACAGACTTGGCCGCGTCCAGCTCGCAACAGCCTCCGCAAGTCTCAAATGTTCTGCACCTCGTCGTTGGGCTAATCCTTAATGCACCGATGATTCGCGTACGTCATTATTTTCACTTCCAGTTCGTAATTAATTACGAACAGTTCGGTAATAAAAATTGACACAAAAATAAATTAATCACGATTTATCTCCTTGTGCTACCATCACTTTCGCATTCAAACGTCAACCCTCTGCGGAAAGCATACACAGGTCATTTCACCCCGTAGGACGACTTGTGCTCGATTTAGTCCCAGGCCGCGTACATACCTAACGGTCATATCGACTCGTTACGAAGTTCCAGGTTAAGCAAGCAACGCTTATTGACAGTTACAGTTTTGTAATGCAAGTAACATCGAATCACAAAATTAAATACAATGACAAAGAGAAAAGTGCCACTCGCGTAAACTAAATACACTGAACAATAAAAATGCCTCAGCCAGGATGCCGGCCAAAAAAAGTTGAAAGTTTAAAAGAGGTAACCCGTCAAAACAAAACTTTCTAAAATGAACATGTATTTTCCACTTTAAATGTGAAAATACGTAGAAAAGCGAGGAGCCAGTTGAAAATGCAAAATAAACTCAAAATCAGTAAAGGAAGTATAGAACTTTACAAACCGAGAGGCACTTACTCTGATAACCAAACTTCCTTTTATAAGATCCTCCTTTACAACTTTCTTCGGATGGTTATAAATCGGTGCTCAGCCTTAGGCTTATTAAATTCGTAGACAGATATTTCTACCCGTGTGAGTTCTTACGTGCGTTCACGCTAATACCTGAATGCAATTTCTGTCACGTGTATATCTTATTTTCAGCAGCGTCATGCAGACAAGCGACAAGGTTTATGTAAAAGAATTTAGAATTTCTTTTTTCTGATAATCATTCTTTGGCACACTTTTCGGTACTTTCGTATATTCCAGTCTAAACAGAAATATGTACATCTAATAAAACAGTCAATGGAGTGCTTTTACGTTAAAAAACACCTACTACCTAAACATATATTTTATTTAACGTAATAATATTTTCCAGGGGTCTAAACATAAACACTACTAAAACAGAATATCTGAAAACAGGAGACATGCAAGAAGACCCAGATCTGCAAATCCATAGAATCGGAAAGTGTAGCGAGTTAAAATATTTTGGAAGCATTATTTCAGAAGATGGAACAACAAAAAAAGACATAAAAATAGGATATAACAGGGAAAAAAGGCTATTCGTTTGCTAAACTCGTTACTTTGGTCGAACAAAATGTAACTTCAAACTAAACTGACAATCTACACAACTATTGTGGAGCCCATTTTAACTTACGGCTGCGAATGCTGGCAACTTTCAGATAAAGAGAAAAGGATGATAGAAACTGTGGAAATGGACTTCTTAAGAAGAGCGTGTAATATTTCTAGATGCAACATGTTAGAAACGAAGATATAAGAAGGAAAATAGGGCGTGTATTTACAACAGCAAAAAGATCAGAATCCAGACAATTGCTATGGTATGGTCACGTAATGAGGATGGAGGAGAAGTGATGGCCAAAGAAAGCATTGACTTACACACCACAAAAAAGAGAAGAAAAGGAAGACTCACAACACAATCAAGAACAGGAATTATAGGTAAAGCACGAGAGATCGAGCTGTTGAAGATGATGACTGGAAGGATAGGGAGAAATGGCGATAGAAATGCGGGATGCGGCATAGACTGTAGGGCCCCCGCAAAAAATCCATATTTTGACATTACTCTCTAAAGTTATGTCATCATACTATAAAAGAGAATAAGCTAACAGATTGCAGGGCTCGTCCGAAAGTAGCCAAGCCGCAGACTTCAAAAGGAAAACGACAGCATTTCATTTATTTATGTTGCTACTATTAAAATCATATTTTTATTAGACCATACTTAATGAAGACGCCACGCCAACTGGATCGTCTCTGCTACTGTCACGCCAATTAAGAATTTCCAATGCAAATTGTAACGTACAGTATTAGCATACGCTCCAATACACACAACGAGCGCTTTGGAGCAGAGCAACTGAACGATATCGCACGACTGCTGTGTGTGTGTCAGATCAATAGAAGACGACATTCCAAGCTGGCCGTCGTCATTTTTATTTCTGTACAATTCACACGCTCTCCAAATATCTCGCTTATCTGTCGACAGCGGACATGATTCACCTATTAATGTGTACAATGACTCTGTGCTTATATTCCGTGTTGCAAAACTCGTTCGCTGCTCCTGTGCTGAACGAAAAGTGATTCTTCACGTGCATTCTTCCACAACTTCCTGAATTTCATTTGTCAGTTTTTACCGAAGTTTTTACAATGCTTGGACAAAATAAAAACCCACTTTATGGAAACTTTTGACACCGTCATATGGCACCATGTGTTCCAAACATCGTAACCTCAAACATTTGATTGTGATCGCGATGCACCATTATTGAAAAGTTTTGCTTACAGACTCACAACAGTTCTCAACAGTACAAAAACTGAGGGTCGGGTCGCGATGGCAAAGGGCAAGAAGAGCTCCGAAAAAATTTTTACAGGCATTGCACAAATGCAATGCACAGAGAAGGGCATTGGAAATGTTCATTCTTCCTTTACCAGTGAACAGATTATAAGTTAAATGTAGTCGCATTCATAAGCCAAGTTTTATATGTGTACTACATTGACAACAAAGAAGTAGTTTCTATGGAAACTCACCGGTTCCCATTTTCGATAACGCATCAGCGATCGGCCGCAAATGTGCGACACACGTCCTTATAAACATTTTCAATGTTAAAAAGGTCCACTGGACAGCAGTGAGCTACGAGTTTTCTGAAATAAATATTTTAAATGATTTCTATCAGATCTAATAGAAATAATCTATTAATTTACGACCTAGTAATTTAATTGAAAAATTATAGGCCTCATCATTTTGGACGCAATAGGCTACTAAAATAACTGACTTCACGGATAATAAAATATCAATGTCCAGGTTGTAAACTATTCCAGCTGCGGTATAGTTTCTTACCGAATTCATTTAATGGGGTCAGGATACCCGTCCTGGACACAGCACTATACAACGAGCGACAAATATCGATGGTAAAATAAGAGAGCCAAGTGTATAGTATTCGGGGTGGGGGAGCCCCAACTATCCAGGAGGAGGCGCGACTTCCACGTGAGGTTGCAGAGAGTTTGTCAGAGAAAATAAATTTTATAGAAAGTCTCCAGTAAACAATACAGAAAATTTTGAATCTATTTTTATATATTTTTTTTCGAAATCGCTTTAATATTTTCTACCATTGGAGGTTCGCTGAATCATATTCACATATGGTTCAACTAAAAATTTGTGAGAAAGTTCATAGGGTACCAAAGCAGGTTCAAGCTCGCTGCGGCTCGCGAATGAGCGAGACTTTGACTTCCGTATTGTGATTATTACCATATCAGGGCCAATTGAGTCCGCACCTCGTTGTGGTAGTATGATCCCATTCCGGACGACGACCACCGGAGGTCACGACCCTCGGTCGCAACTGACATTCGGTTTGGTGTCTTGATAATTGACTCGGCCCCGACTCTGTACGTCTATCGAAAAATAAACTAGGATTTAACAAACCTTATTATATTCCTAATATAATTATTGTTAATCGTCTGACAAATCTAAAACATAATTACTCATATTTCTCTAAAATATTCCGTCCGTTGGATACTTCCCCGGTTCGTATTTTAAATAAGGTAGTGTAGTGTGTTTCCTACACAGACCGTATTGCAGTGTCTGCGAAGTGTAAACTTAAATATCACTAAATATTCCACACCAGGGGCGTATTTACGGGGAGGGGCGAACGGGACCGGAGCCCCCACAGGGGTCCCAAAAAGTAGACGAGGAATTTTGTTAATCTCTTAATTTTTAGGCTGTTTATATTGTTTTTCAGCTGTGTAAGCTAATATAGTAATAACTTTTTTTTTTAATACGCAGACACGTTTGTAACAGCATTTGCGTATACGTTTGAAATATAAAATATAGGAAAATAAATTCAATCAATAAGTATCTTGTAAATAATGTTTCAACAACCATATTTTTATTGTGTTATTAACGCTTACTTTAATGGGTTTGATTTCAGGACGTTATCACACGTTTCTCAGCCACTTTAAAGATAATAATAAATATTTTTTAGTCTTGACTTATTTTTTTTTTATGAAGCCGACTCGACCGGACCCCCCCCCCCCCAGGCTAAATTCTAGATACGCTAGTGTTCCACACTGCCGTATATTCACACGTTCTAGAGAAATTAACACACAGATAAAAACTTCAATACTTAATATATCAATTAGATATGTACTAGAAGGATACCTGTACAGCCTATTATTCGCACTAACAATGAAATATAACATTTTGCAACATCTAGTGGGCTTGACAATGGAAGTAAAAACTGATCCTATCAAACGGGTTTCGGCCAGTAGCCTAAACGCTTACCGATTACTTTCATTAAATTTGTAAATTGCAAAGCAACAACCATTAATTACACGCTAGTCGGGTTACTAATTTGAACCTACATACTTAATTACAATACATTTTTACTGACTTCAAACCATTCGCTTTCTCGATATAATATTCACATTACGTATTATGGAACAATATATTTAATACACTTTCACGAAACCAAATGATTACGAACTGTTACAACTAAACTATCATTTGTAAGATTTAATTTATACCAATTACGTACCCTATAGTATGACGCCGCGCATCAAATTCTGTAACTTCTGGAAGCATCTACATCTACATCTACCCTCCAGTACCACAAACTGCAATCTCTTTAAGCATACTCCACAACCGTAAACGTTCGGATTATGGCATACCTCCATAACGATATCAATTTTACAATTTGCAAAGGCTTCATTTACAATTTATTTGTGCGACTTCGATGTAGGAAACAAAAGAGGCCGCGCGCGACCGTTTAAATAAACAGATTTTGCTTGCAAGTCAAAAACAAAGCGTTTTCGTTATTCCTACGGCTAAGATAAAGGACACTGGCTGAGTGTGCGTGTGTAGCCGAAATTATAGAAGCGGCCGCTCGAACACAATCAATGCCTCGGTACCGACTGAGCGGCCACGCGAAGCTTGCGAGTCACGATCTTTTGTAAACAAATTGTTTCGAAACTGCCCTCTTGGGGAAAACGAGCGTATGCTCTTCTTAGATAATAAATTAAAAATAAAATCTGAAAACACTATACACGCCAACAGGTTCATGCGCAATCGTGCATGTGGCTAACAGACAAATTACTGTGCAATTGTACACTTTATTCGATACAAAATAACAGGTGCATTAAAATGAATCGTGTGTCAGGGTATCGAGGTTAGAACACGAGAGTAAATTTTTCCATGCAGATAAAATATATGTTTTAGTAGCAGCTCAATAGGACGCACCGAAACTACGTGGGGAACATAACTACGGCAATTGGAGTGGAAACACCTTAACGTACAATGGAAAGTAAAAGGCCCAAAGATAGATGGCCAAAGAGATGAGCCCTGACAGTAATGGTCGGGCCTGGGATACGTATCTGGAAAGAACGAACCCAGCTATTGAATTAACCACGGAGGAAGCAACGTACCTCGTTATGTAGTTTCGCGACGGGTCTTTGCTGTAAAACGACGAAAAACATACTAAGTAATTGCAATGGTCTATCTGGACCAGAGAACGGATTTTAAAAAGACAATAATTTTCTGCGGGACCTGCGTATGAACCTGACGAATAGTGATTAATATACAGTATCGTAATAATATTTCACTATACTATTATTGGTGAAACATATCCTAATTTTAAAATCGTTGGTTTATGTTTTAACTAAAGAAAACCGAAACCTTTTAACATTATGACTTGGCTTATAGCCAAGTTTTGAACGTAACTTGGCAAGAGGCGACAGAGTTGAACAGGGTCAATTTGAAAAAAATTGGTTTGTCCGATGCGATTTGTAGAGTAGGATTTTTATATTAAATTTCCGGTCGCCTTATTACCTACTCGATTAAAAATTTCTACTGGTGCGTCGTAGATTTGAATGTTCTTGTTACGATCACTATAGCATTTTTTTGTTTTAATTTGCAGAAAGAGGGAAATGCTCTGTTCACTCCATAAGTTCTGTTAAAAATTATCGCAATAATTGCAGGTCAGACAGTGTTGCAATAAAAAATATCACAATCTGCCACGAAACTGTCAAAATATATAGAGATAAACTGAGGCATGATGAAAAGTTGGAGCGGAGAATCCACGCGCTCCTGTCTATTTGTACGGTTTTCGTAAAATGATACCCCGCGGCTCAAGCCTCCAGCTCGATCTTCAGCGTTTGTTCAGTTCTAAAAACTGCATGTGTCACAGTTCACACGCTCATTCTTACTTGCAATGTTTTCTGGCGTCATCAAATCGTCAAGTAAGTCGTTGCGCCTGGGCGGCAGCGGGCGTATGTAGTACACTGCTACACGACCGGAAGAAGTACGTGTAAGTTTGATCACGACACGGCATCAAACGATCCTTCATGAGTGTTTCGGATATACAAACAACAATTACCACAATGAAACAATAAACATTGTTCCACGGTTACAATTCACATAGTTACGTAACTACGTTTCCGGGAAGTTAAGTGACCTACAGCAGAAGGATGCTACTGTCACATATATCCGTGTATTTCTCAGACCATTACGTAACTTCTCGTTATATTAATTACATTATTGTCTACCGTGTGTTCCCATCCTTTAATATACCTTTAATTACGGTTACTTTCATCGTTAATTATAAACATCCTTTTACGCCTTCATTTAATTAATTAGTCAAAAAGAATATATTGGATTATCACCTATTTGCTCACTTACAACAGTGTATGCTATATACTGTTGTTCTTCTGCCGACTTCTCAGCTCAGGGTAGGTACTGACCTTCTCAAGTACTGTTCTCCTTCCGTCCTCTGCCACATAACTCTTCACTTTTTCCTGTCTCTCAAGTCATCCGCTACGTGGTCTAACCAACATTTCTGTAGGTTCCTCTAATTAATTCTTTCCACTGGTTAATCTCTCATACATCTCCGGGCACCCATCATTCTCATATGACCCAGCAATCAAGCTTCAGACTTTTTAAAACTCGTACTGCATCAGCTCCTTGTATCACTTAATCCTGTTCAAGATTAGTTAATATTTTCTACGACTCGTCGTCCTTCGCACAGTCCATAAATTTTCCTCAAAATTTTACGTTCAATTACTGTAAGATGTCGGTCTCTGGCGACAGTGTTCAAGCATCGCCTATCTTCTTTCCGCTTTAGTTTCTACATTATCAATCCTACCTTGGGTTTTATTATACTCTATGGGAATAACACCTATTCCCGTTTACATGCAGAACTTCATTCATCGCCACTAGGTTTGTATGTAAACAGTGCGCTATTTAACGGACGTTCATCTGAAAAATGCAAATTGATTTCCTCAGGTAAAACAAGGGTAAAAAAAATAATAAAATGTTTCTAGTTGGGTACAAAAGTTCTGAAAGAGTAACATCATCCGAAATGTACTTCAAGTCGTTACTTAAATGTAACATTAATCGGTAGTTTATGTCTTTTTCTTCTTATTCTTCTCCACTTCAAGGATTAGGTTATATAAACCTGCACCCATCTAATCCTCGGACGACCCACGTCTCTTCTACCAATGGCTTTATAGTTCAGTGCCGCTTTCGGCTATCGATCCTCTGTCATCCTTTGCAGATGATCCCACCATTGTCTTCTACAAATTGAAATAATTCCATTTAGGCCTACGTCCTTTACTTAAGAGTTCTGCTCTGCTCTTCCTTATTCTATCTTGCAATGTATATAATTTAAAGTACTTCGAAGAAACTGCACTCTGAATCTTGCCGCTTTCCTTTTTTGTCATGACCCACACCTCACTTCCATAAATTAACGTGGGTGCGGTAGTGAATGTATTGGAGGTAAAAACAAACATTTTGACACCCAAATAAAAATTTGACATCCAAAAATATTATAAATGTATGACAGGTCATTCCTCGAGCTTGTAAAATATCGCCGTTGTAACGTCTTTGTGTCCGTGCCACCTGCCTTCTTCTCGCCTAGTCAAATGTTCTGCTCACATCCACTTATACAACTTATTACTACAGACATAATAACTTGCTTTATGTCCTATTCTGATCGCGCGTCAATTAATTTTTTTCAGTCTCCCTTCGTTATTCCTAGCACAGTCCTTCCACGCTTCTCTGTGCAAACACGCGGTTTTTGTTTCATTTTCGTATCGTCGCCCACATTTTCTGACCCGCAATTCACTGAGGGAAGCGCTAACTGATTAAAATTTATTTCTTCTTAAACACAAAATGACAGTTTCTTATTGTTCATAACACTGCTCATCTCTCTTAAGACAGTCCGCTTCGACCTCATTCGACCGACAATTTCTGCCACTGTGTGACCGCTGTTTGTTGTTATTGCAAACAAATTATACAGCTGTTCCAAATTATATTATTGTTTACACCATTTACAGCTATTTCATACTAACAAACGATTGTCACTTCCTCAGTTCGTGCAACCAGATAAACGTTGTTTTTTGTCTTTTCCATATGTATTCTCAGACCAACATTTTCATTATCTTGGCTGATTTCATTAATCACTTTCCCACCTAGTTTTGACTTTCCCATCAACCATTTTGACTGAAATACAGCACATCGTCTAGAAATCGTATATACACATGAAACTCTCATACCTGTTTCGTCACCTCAACAACTGCCATTGCACTCAATTAACTTATCATCGTTGGTGGCAAATTTTCCATGCTTGGGACTGAATAATCTGTATTATTACGAGACATGCTACGGAAACAGCCCAGACGCCGAACAACAAAATGATAGACGACTTCAAGTATATAACCAACTGATAATCTCCGGACTGAGGTTGTAAGAGGAGACGACTACACGAAGACAAGTCAGTACGTCTTGCTACTTACGCAATGGTCGTCTGCTCAGCGGAAGCTCAGTACTGTACTATTATAATCTCCATACGACATTCGCCATTATCTCCGTTTACTTTCTTTATTGGCTTATTATTTCAACATTTTACTCACAATCACACATTTGTATGTAGTAGCAACACAATTACCAGATTCTGAGGGTGCGTCAAATACTCTTTATAAATTTAGAGTATCATTACTTTATTACTTTTAGTTGGAAAAAATCTCGCGCGAGCTTTCACAGACGTCATACCCTGCGCTCATTAACAATAAATTACAACCTTTTGCACTGTAGCTGTTTTTTAGTCGCTGATGTAAAAAGTAAAAACAAGTTTTTTCAACGTTAACAGCTGGCAAGAGAAAATATGCAGCTGTCTAATCATGAAGTGTTATCAAGTCAAATAACCTGATCACTTGGCTTACAGCTGTTCTAGATAACGTAAAACAACAGCTGATAACACAACACAAAAGACACCTCAATGTACGTCGTCGAAACGTGAGATCCCTTAAAAGGCATCGCTCGCACGAGGTGACAAATTTTATCACACACAAGTTTCCTTAATATAATTTGTCGAGTGTCGAGTGCATTATAAACAAATCACTCTGTGATAATAGATAGTTTTTGTTAAATTGCACTAAAGACAATTTAATTGCGTTAAATATTTCTTGTTTTTTATACAAACAAATCGATAAACAACAGCTTGTTTAAACCAAACGCATCTTATATTACGTCTCTTAAATGCGCCCCATCGTGCGTGCTACTCGATTACGTGAATACATAATTGTTATGTACCCCTGTGTTCGGCAGCAATTAGCTGTCAGTGTAAAGTGGCTTCTCGGAGAATCACTCAACGTTATAGTATATAGGCCTACTATAGAACGGCGCCGAAGAGTTTGTTATCCACATTCATCACTGTGCCTGGCTAGATGACCTACGTTCTTCCTGCTGCCTCCAAAAAATGGTTCATATTACATCGAATAGTTCACTGACCATCCAGTTCGGGAATAATTCATCAACCATCCAGGGGCAAAAATTCCTGTCCTGTTACGGGCAACATTCTTATCGTAGTCAGCGGAGCCGAATACCTTGCTTTGCAGTCACCGAGCCACTACTGGATTATCTAGAATTTGGTCTGGAGGGGATTCCGGGGTCAAGTCGGCTTCATACAAAAGAAAAAAACAGGTTAAGACTAATCAACACTACTATCTTAATAAAGTGGCTCAGAAACATGTTACATCCTGGAATCAGTCCCATTAAAGTAAACGGTAATACTTTTCTTTTATAAAATTGCTAAACTGCTTCAATTGTTATTTTTTAGACAAAGCTTTTCGTCATCACTGACATCTTCAGGTCTTAAACAACCTATTTAAGACCTGAAGATGGCAGGTTGTTTAAGACCTGAAGATGTCAGTGATGACGAAAAGCTTTGTCTAAAAAATAACAATTGTAGCAGTTTAGCAATTTTATAAAAGAAAAGTAAGGATGGCTGCTAATTTAAACAATACGAAGAATAAACGGTAATAACACAATAAAAATATGCGTTATTGAAACTCTGTTTACAAAATACTTATTGACCGAATTGATTTTTCTATATTTCTTATTTTAAAAGTGTACGCTAATGCTGTGTAATAAACCTATTTGTAGGCCTATATTTAAAACGAGTTACTACTATATCAGTGTACGCAGGTGAAAAAATAATAAAACAGCCTAAAAAATTAGATTAACAAAATTTCAAGCCTCTGGGATGGGGGGGGTCCGGTTCCGTCCATTAGCCTTCCCCCAAACGTACACCCCTGACAGCCACTGACATACCGTATAAAAGAACAAAGCACTGTTTTTCGCATCTTCTCAAGACGCGAATGTAGACACGATTAGGAAACAATAGCAAACGAATAGCAAATCCAGTCTTCCAGGTGGCTGAAAATGGGTGATAAACATCCTAAAATCGATTCCGTTAAAGTTTAGAGTAGTAACAACACAATAAAAAGGCCTACTACTGAAACACTGTTTACAAGATACCTGTTTAGTGGCATTTAACATTTAAAAATTGTAACTACACTTTAATAAAAAGGCTAAACCAATAAAACTGTACAAGCTTCAAAACAGATACTATTTGAAAAAGTTTTAGGGTCTATTCGCCTTGATTTGTTGGATGTTTCATTAAGAACTTCTTCCGGGGGTCATTGAAACGTCTTTAGGTATGTACAACAAAGGCAATCAGTTCAATCTTGTTTCATTTTTTGTGCTCCACAAATGGTTTTTGAAATACCTCAGTCTGGGCAAATGACCTTTCCCCACTGCATGAAGTAACAGATAATGTTGCCACAATTTGCGTACAACGCTGAAAAATAATAAAACAGCCTAAAAATTAAAAGATTCACAAACTTCCTCGTCAACTCCTTTTCGACGCTCTGGAAGGGGGTTCCCCCCCGTCCGCCCCCCCCGTAAATACCTTGTGCTCCAAGTAGTTTTATATAATTTTAAAGAAACACGAAGAATTCTGCGAATACGTCACGCAAAGCACTTGGTGGAAAAAGTTTGTTGCAATGAAAGTATAGCCCAGGAACTAATCCTGTGGCCGGTAAAATTATATATTGTACACCGGTAAAATTAAAAATCTGATTTCACTGATTATCTACTTAAATTATTTTGACCAAAAGGGGGGGGAAGTATCTTGGTGTGTTCTGGTATTTTAGAACACTCTCTAGACTCATCTCTTATGACCGTGGCGTTAAATGACGCCACGGTATACAGTCCTCTTGTAGTACCATAGCTGAACACATATTATCAAGTAGTTACTCCTAACTGGAAGTTATTTATAGAAATAGTAAAACCTCTCTAATTCGGATTATATGGGGCGAAGCCTAGTCCGAATTAAAGAAAAATCCGAATTATACAATATTTTATAGAAATTCATACTACAGTATAGGTAAAGTGCCGTAAAAATAAATATTAAAACTACGTAAATATTAATGGAAATTTAAATTTATTGTACTTACAAAATGGATAACTAAATTCACATAAACAACAATCTTTCACCATCAATGTTTTCAAGTTAAGTTCGCACGCAAAAAGTTTATAAGTAATGCACACCTGCAATTATTAATGTACGTAAATATTAATGGAAATTTAATTTTATTGTATTTTACAAAACAGAAGAATAAATAATTTCACGATACCAACAAAAAAAACTTCACTGACAGTGTTTTCACTTTAGCACACAAAGAGTTATGTAATATTAATGGCTGGTCCCTGAAGTTGACGGTTTTGATTCTTCCCGAACTGAAGCTACAGGCTTAAAAAAGGTTGAAATTGTAGACTGTTTTGCCCTGTTGTATTGTGGGCAAAACAGTCTACAATTTCAACCTTTTTTAAGCCTGTAGCTTCAGTTCGGAAAGAATCAAAACCGTCAACTTCAGGGACCAGCCATTAATATTACATAACTCTTTGTGTGCTAAAGTGAAAACACTGTCAGTGAAGTTTTTTTGTTGGTATCGTGAAATTATTTATTCTTCTGTTTTGTAAAATACAATAAAATTAAATTTCCATTAATATTTACGTACATTAATAATTGCAGGTGTGCATTACTTATAAACTTTTTGCGTGCGAACTTAATTTGAAAACATTGATTGTGAAAGATTGTTGTTTATGTGAATTTAGTTATCCATTTTGTAAGTACAATAAATTTAAATTTCCATTAATATTTACGTAGTTTTAATATTTATTTTTACGGCACTTTACCTATACTGTAGTATGAATTTCTATAAAATATTCTATAACTCGGATTTTTCTTGACGCATTTCTTTGATGATTAAATAGTATTTTTGAAATTCTGGGTCAGTGTCAATAAAGTTAATAACTGCATCGAGATTTTCCCGCACCTTGGAAAGTGTAGGCTTAGGAACATTATCGTCGTCCTCTTCATCGTCACTATCATCTCCAACTTCTTCTTTCTGACCTTGCATTTGCTAGACGATCTCTTCCTCTGTTAAATTCTGGTAGCCTACGTCATCTTCATCGGCACCCAACCATTCTCTTGTCTTCAATGTTGGTAGCTCCAAAAGCACCTGCATAATCTTCATCTTCCAAACCTTGCAGGTCGATCTCTGGCTCTTTATCGTACAAAATCTTATTCCATGCACTGCATAATGTAGATATTTTGGTCTCATTCCAGCTGTTTGCCCAATTATAAATAGCACTTTTAGTACTGTATTCCTTTATTTTTTTAAGAGTTTGTTCACCCCTATTGTCCATTTCTTCATCGTCCATAAAAAATACCATGCATTCGTCGAGTTGTTTACGTCTGTAAAGGAATTTGCAACTGAGGATTACTCCCTGATCCATTGGTTGGATAAACGAAGTCGTATTGGGAGGCAAGAACATAGTTTCGATTTTTCCATCGCTGCTAGTCAATATATTACTGGAGGGATGAGCAGGAGCATTGTCTAATATCAACAAAGCTTTAACATCCTCTTCTTTTATTTTTAAAACATCTAGCTGGAATTTTCTAACCTCTGGCTCAAAATTATGAAAAAACCAATCGCTGGAAAATTTGTGAGTAAACCATGCTGTCTTGTTTGCTTTGTAAATAACTGGTAACTGGTCGGCTTTCCATAATGTTTTTAATTGCTCTAGGCTTAGCTGATTTTCCAGCAACGACGGATGTTAGACGGTGAGACCCATCTGCGTTTGCACATAAGAGAGCAGATAGTCTTTGTTTATTTACCTTTCGGCCTGGTGTGGAATTGTCCATTCTATAGGCCTGAGTATTCTGAGGAATGGATCTCCAAAACAAACCTGTTTCGTCACCATCATAAATTTGGGAAAGAAGAAGTTTTTCATCAGTAATTACTGCTTTAAGTTTTTGGCGAAACGGTTCGACACTAGAAACATCGGAACTTAAACTTTCCCCAAATATTTTCCGGTTTACAATGGAATGCCGCTGCCGAAATTTAAAAAGCCATCCTGTACTAGCTTTAAAATCAGTTTCTCCCAATTTTTGAGCGAATCTTTCTGCCGCTGCCTGTAATTCTACACCTCTAACTGGAACACCAACTGAACGTTGCTGCTTGTACCAAGTGTATCATCGTCAATATTACTGAACTTTGCTGCAGTCGTTCGTTTTCTTTTAACAATACTCAGATTTGGCGTATCTTGCTTTAAAACAAAATTGGAATTTTTTTTCTGTCTTTTTTTTTATATCATAAAACGTACACTTACTAATTCCAAACTCGTTTAAAATATTCTGCACAGAATAACCAGCGTCTATTTTACTCAACACTTTCATTTTGTCTTCTAAAGTTAAAGTCTTGTATTTACCTCTAGCACTCATATTGTAATACAGTACTGTAAATTAATACTAAACAGTGTTTGAAGAAAATGTGGTTTGAAAAGCTGTACGCAACTAAGAAATAACTTCAGTACAATAGAACGCACACGAATACAATAACAATGACGCACACACTACCAAAGCAGCAGTTGAAACTGGACTAAACCCAGTCGGGGTGGGGGTGCGTATCGCACATTTTGCCAACATAACACTTTAAGAATTGCCTAAAGGCAAATGTTTTCACAAAGAATTCACAAAAGCAAAGTTTAATTTTTTTTAGGGAGTCCGAATTATCGTAAATTCCGAATTAGAGAAGTCCGAATTAGAGAGGTTTCACTACTTCTAATAGACATTAAAAAGTCTAGTTTACTATAACATGCATCTGAATAATACACGTGTTCAGTTTCCATTAGGTTTCATCCACAATTCATTGGCCCCGCGTTTAACTTACACTCTAATAAGGCATAATCATTGTTATTTTAAACTGAAATGAGACCATCCTGCGGAACAGTATAGAACGTCACACAATGTAACATTTTAATCTGTATTTAAATAATTACTATCAATAACATCGTTAAAAAAACATAAGCAAAGTACAGATGATAAAACAATAATAATCCTCAACTCTTTTCTACCTTTATGGTAAAGTATAGCAATAAAAATTTACGACAGTACGATAAAATAAACATATAAATGTAAACGTTTGACAACTACGCAGACCAACAGAAAGAAAGGATCACAAATATAAATACAACACGGAACTTGGTTCTCGCGGATTTCGCCCATGCAGTCGAAGCTCGAGACACGGTGCATCGGGCCTGGAGTCGTCTTGGTCAGACCCTTACATTATAGGCTGATATACTGAAGGAAAGGTCAATACACTGTCTTGTGGAGGGAGGGTTATCTACATTTTCGAGAATGCATAGACAGCATGAACTGGCAAATCTTTTACGTCGTTTTCGATTCGTCGAAGAGTCAACGTTGTAATCACACACTAGTGTGCGCGGCAATCGGCGCCCCGGGACAATGTTGAATTCTCATTCTAGAACAGTTCTGGTCTACTTCAAACTGTTGCTGCCGTTTCTAATTAGTGAAACACCCTCAACAGCGCGCTGCGTTGGCGCTCCCATCTTCAAATAATGAAGTTACCGTCGTACTTGCCCCAAAACAAGCCTCAAACGCGAAACCGAACATATTATGCAAAAAGAAATATTTACAGATTCGTTCGTATAAATTAAAATATAAAGCAAAAATATTTGGAGGTTTTTGTTCTGAAAATGCATACCTTGCATGAATGGTTATCAGCAATACTTCAAGAAACAGAGGCGTATTTACGGTGGAGAGACGAACGGGACCCGAACCCCCCCCCCCAGGGTCGAAAAAAGTTCACGAATTTTCTTGATTTCTTAATTTTTAGACTATTTTATTGTATTTTTTCAGTTGTGTATGCTAATATAGTAGTACCTCTTTTTTTTTAAATATACAAACAGGTTTGCGTAAACGTTTGAAATATGAAATACAGGAAAAACAATATATAGCCTACAAACAGGTTTATTATACAGCGTTCGGGTAAACGTTTGACATATGAAATATAGGAAAAACAATTCAGTCAGTAAGTATCTTCTATAAAATGTTTAAATAGCACGTATGTTTATTGTGTTATTACCGGTTATTTTAATGGGATTGATTTCAGGATGTTATCATACGTTTTTCAACCATTTTAAGATAGTACTGTTGATTAGTCTTCACTTGCTTTTTTTCATTTGTATGAAGCCGACTAGACACCCCTCCCTTCAGAAAAAATTCTAGATATGCCACTGTCAAGAAAAAAAAACTTCTCAGTAGAAAGCTTAAAGTCTATTTTAATGAAACGTGTAAAGTTACGAAGAAGAATAAGAAAATCTGTATGCTGAAAAATTCTTATCAGCAGTATCTTAAAATCCTTTTCTTTCTCGATAAAACAGGGGAAGAATGAGGTAAAATTTTTGTTTCTTAAACGTCTTTGGTCATAACTGCCCAAATAGCTTTCAAATAGAAACTAATTTCAGATGTCTTACCGAAAGGTTTACCAAATTTAGACAAGTTTAATAAATATTTATTATATTTTATAATTATATATTATATCATATTATATATATTGTAATGTAACGCAACAGAAATGCGGTCCTCAACGTTACATAAATAGAAATATTAGAAATATAATAGATAAATAAGTATTTAAACCCCATACTAATACACAGGTCAAATAAATACCTTTATCATTGTGTAAAAATGAATAAGGATGCAAGGAAGTAATAGCAATAAAAATTAAACCTGTAATATAGACAATAGTAAGAAATCAATGTTCAGTGAAAAGTAAATAAATCAAAAATACTGATAAACATGATAAGAAAGAAACCAATATCGAAAATGTTAAAGTAAATGACAGTGAAAATAGATAAAAATGAGTCAATAATATACATTACTAATTAATCGAAAGTAATGATTCTGAATTGAATAATGTTATGTTGTTACCATGAATGTTATGTTAAAGTTTGTGTTAATTTATGAAACTTACTTGTTGATGTAATAGCAAGTAATGAAGCAATATGTATTATTTGTTTACTGTTGTAGAAAGGTGGAGGAAAGCAGTTAATTAGTATTAATTGATCTCAATTTTTCTTATATGTGATCCACAGATCAAGACAAAGTTGTTGTTAGTTATAAAAAGAATAATTATTTGTGTACATGTACATAGTTAAGGTTTGATTATGTTTGTAAACTTATGTAAAAGGGCTACAGTTGTTAACCAGTTATAATCAAAGATAGGTCCATATATAATAAAAGGCCTAACAGCCAATAACACTATATAACAACTCAGAATATAAAGGGTAGGTAAAGAAGTCAATAATAATTAATGAGTATAGTTCAAGGAGTTAGAAAAAACCTATGATAATTAATAATAAATAATAAATCAACCCAATATAAACAAATTATGATAATGCCATAGTGCAATGATATCGATTGATAACGTTTGATATCGAAAAAATAATAATTATGAAAAGAACAGACTAAGATTGAAAAACCAGCAGAATATATATAGAAATTAGTAAACAAGCTATAAATAAAGTTATATTCCGATATAATGGAAGTTTAATAAGGAATGAAAGAATAATATATGAAATTATCACTATATAACAAAACATTGAAAAAGAATAAAAATAAATTTGTTGCTAGGGACAACAAAAATTAATAGAATTTGTTGATTTGTATTATTGCAATTTATGATCTGAACGTGATGAGATTAAAACCCAGAGAAATGGTTAATAAAACTAACATATTCTAAATTATTTAAATGTAATAACAAGTCACTATATCTGAATAATTAATTGTCTTAATTAGGACAGCAACATTTAACCAAATTGTATAATGGTATCATCTCACGATAATAAGTAACTGAATTCCACAAGGAATGATTGGATCGTCCAATATCAGATCAAGAAATAATGACAATTTAATGAAACAATAATAACATATAAAGAACTAACTGTATAAAGAGTTAATACTACAAACCAAACGGAAAATAACCATTCAACCACATTGGACATCGCAATTTACTTCATACGATAGCAAGAAACGTATTTGGATCCAGAGTTTACCGAAGAACACAATCACAAGTTTGGCCATCAATAAACCAAGGGAGCTGTATTTCTCATTTAACCAGGACCAAGAATTCCACTTTATTATCACTTGAAAACAAGAATAAAGAAAATCATCTCCTTTCTGATTGACACGAGGCATCAACTCACGAGGTTAGAAACAACCGCCTTCCAGAGTCGCTTCGTAATCCGTATGGTAATTTTCAAATGTATAATTAATATCAAACACAACAACACATTAACTTTGTAATATCTTGCATTCTTATCCAGGTATTTTTAATCTTCCCCGCAGTTAAAAGAACCTTCACACCCTGAAATAAATTAATTAATTATAAAAAAAAATGTATATAACTGAATGTAAAATAAAACATTGGACCGAACAATAATCGATTAACGCAACGTATAGCCTTTCTTATATATCAAGTAAAACCAATCTTATTGAATGTTAACAAATTGAATTAATAAAGAAACCTTGTATAATTTCAGGATCTTATTATTTGGGCATTATTTAATGATTTGGGAATCAGAATTAAACAGATTAAGTGTATAATAACTAGTCACCGTACACGGTGGGTTAACCTATAAATTTCGTTTGTTTCGGAACTGCAGCGCTTGTTGCGGAATTCTCCGACACCAAAGAGAAGAGAGTTAAACACGAAATTTCAATAATTCTCTGCAAGGCAGACTAGGGCTGAGCGGAATTTTAGAATAACACACTACATATTTAAGTTACATTCACACTAACACTTGTATATTAGATAGAGAGATAAGATAATCATAATTAGCGATATTACTATATCCAGCAACCCCAGATATATAAGAAATTGAAAAAATATTAAAATAATCAAAGAGAGGTATATACGAGAGAAACATAATAAATTGACAAACTCTACAGTGTGGCTTAAACAGTTCACACCGGTCCAGTAACAATATATATAATAATTTAGCAAAAAAGTTGATAAATTCCAACGATTAAGCAGCTATACTTTGATTACAGATGAAGAGTAAAGGAAAATTAGATGAAGAGTACGACTGTGTGCTATAGTTTCCATCCGTATGCAAACAACAACAATTATCAATGTAATGAGCGTACTCAGTACAACACACACACACACACACACACACACACACACACACACACACACACACACACACACACACAGCCGTAAATTCATGCAGGACGTTATCTGACGTGTGCAGGCAAGTGCACAACAGTCATGCTCTCTTTGGCAGAGGAACTACAAAATTCGTCGGTTTTGTAAGCACGTACCGTTACGTTAGTGGAGGACGGGATGGGGAGCGGGAGAGGGAGTACGCGGCGTAGTTTACAGTTAAGGTGTAAGGGAGGGAATGCTACCGACCTTGGTATGAAGGAAGGCCAGACTCTTGTTCACGTTCTCCACTTTGTGAACACGCATCTTGCCGTTGTTGGGCTTGCCAAGTTTCTCGCCGGATATTATCTCCAGCAGCTTGAGCAGTTTCTTGCCGTCCGCCAGATCCGTGAACAGATCCTCCACTTCCATGCGCGCCTGCAACACACACACAGACATCACTATTAATTAACAGAAACCAGCGGAGCGTAAAGCACAACATAACTGTGCAACTCTACCTTACCTCCTGCCCGCGCAAATAAACTGTAATTAATTCCTCAATGGTTTACTCCTTAATAACCTAGAAACCGGTCACGGCTCAGATGTTCACCGTCTGCCGGAGCCGGTATTTACCTCCATGTCACACAAGTACTGTATCTACATCTCCGCGACATATGAAAAGTTTGTGATAATGTTTACCAAATTACGTCAGACTTTCTCTTCGTCCACTTTCTTGCTCCACTGTTCACATATATTTTTTTTTCTTAAGACTGCAACAATCAGGCCCGCAACTAGGTAGGGCAAAAGGGAATTACGTACCCCCCGGGCGCGGCGAAGGGGGTTAGCCAAATTCTTAAAATCTTATTTCTATACTCAATGTTTCGTGGCACTTATTATAATTCCCAATATGGTGAATTGTCTAAAAACCAGTTCCAGACATTAGAAGGAATTAATGATAAAATTAGCTTTCTATATGTGAATAAAATTCGCGAGATGGACGTGAAAAATTTAAAGATTTAAAGCCCCAGAAGTAACCAAAGACTCATTTTCGTAATAAGGAGACAATTGTGAAGACGATAAATTATAAAGAATTAATGAAATTGAATAAATGTTGCAAGGTATTGGTGTTTCATTTTGTCAATCGTTCCCTAGAGCCTAAAATTTGTCATATACAAAATTAAATTAAAGTAGACCTAATTTTAACTAACATTAAAAATTGTTCAACCTTATGTGCGGGACCATCAGGCGAACTCTTTAAGTCAGCAAGTTGTAGAACACGTCAAGAAACACGCCTAAAATGCTACAAGGTGATGGCCCTTCCCATATTTCTTTATGGGTCTGAGAATTGGACTCTAACGAAAGGCCCGGCCAGTCGTATCTAAGCATCTGAAGTGAGATTTCTCAGGCACGTGGCAGGGTATCCCCTCCATGATCATAGAGGAAACACAGACATACGCCAGGAACTGAATGTTATGATTATACTCGACAGGATTGCCCAGTATCGGCTGAATTGGTGGGAACATCTTTGCCGAATGGATGATTGCCGTATCCCCAAACAACTACGGAACTACAAGCCGGAGGGACGGAGAGGTGTGGGACGTCCGAGGAAGCGCTGGACTGACCATCTCTAGACTCTTTGACTGTCTGAGACCAGAACAAACCATCCTTGGTTTAATTCTTGCAGATGATGATGCGGATGATTAAAAATTGAAGACTGAAAGTTTTTAAGCCAATTATAACTGAATTTTCTTTTTACGTTGAGCTGCCGATTTTAAGAAAAGAATCACGTGACTTAAAATCAGTTTTATTAATTTAATGTACAACAGAATAATAAAAGTTTCTAACTCACACTCACCAACAAAGGGAAGGGGGGACCAGTGTTAACCCTAGGATGACACAGACTGTATTTGCGGGTCTGGTAACCAGTACTAGGTCAAGATCAACAAAGAGCAAACTTCTTTGAGGTTTACCAACTCCTCAGATGTTTCACTTCCGATGTCCGTTATTCTCGACATGAACTTGTCTGTCATCGTCCAACACTCTATCCTATACTGATTTTTAAAGTGGATATTCAATTTTATATCAATTTCTCTTTTACCTGAGGATGTCATTTACGACGTTCGATAAAAAAGTTACTACAAATGTTCACCATACTGGATGCAAAGTTTAGATTTAACAACCAACTAAATAAGTTGTGTTTGGTGTATTAAATGATTTACAGTGTACGTCTGCATTAAATGCTGTATATCAAACAAAATAAACTACTCTAACGTGACGAAAGTGTCGCATAAGGGTCTTGGTGAGTCTAGTGTCCATTACCGTGCCGCTGACAAAATCTTCAAAGACGATCTTGAATGAATTGAAGATCGTGATAGTAAGATGAAGATTATGGAATTCTGTTTCGCGAATTTTTATCCCGATAATTTTCACCACTTGCGCAAAGCCGTTTGCAGAAAACGTCCAGATTTATCGAAGAACAGAAATATATAAATTGACCTCGATAAGCCATCAACACACCGTCATAGCTTGTTCAAGAATTTAACCGCCGCTTTGTCAGACATGTTCTGAAGAGATCATTTTTCTTCCCAATATAAAAAAAGTATGTAAGTAAAATTCACGACTGTTAGAGATATAAGAGAAAAATCAATGAACGAGGTGAAGGCTACACCAAAAAGTTCGTTTCAGAAATGTTTTGACGACTGAAAAAATGTTGGTATACTTGTTAAGGCCAGTGGAGATTACACTGAAGGGGCAATGTAAATATAGGCGAATTAAGACGTAGTTCATCAAATAAATTAAAACTGTATAAACACGACTGGGGGTTGAAAGTCTCGCGCGAGGCCCGACACGCCAGGTGTGAAGTGTCCCGAGACTCCTGCCACTGGGTCGTTATGAGTTCATTATATTTTAGTTTCTAATTTTGGGAGGACGTGAAGCGACCCAATTATACCACAGGGACTAACAAACGCGGTCGCTTCCAAGACTCGCCTGGCCTTGGATTGTATTTGCCGAGTCCAGAGATTAGGGGATTGTGGGTCACCCGAGCCGCCCGACAATATAATCTACGAACCGGACGACTCAAGGTGTCATCAAGGGAGCGGACACCTAGGCCTCTTCTCAAAAACTGTATAAACGTTGAAACGTTGTGAACAAACCTTACATGTGGAAGAGTACACCTTTGCTGGCTCATACCATGAACGCTATTTTCAGAATCTTCACCCATTTTCCATCTTTATGTGCTATGACTGTCAAATATTTAATCTTTCACGAAATTTAACTACGGTTAGTTTATCGTAACTCATTATGGTGCTCATTAACAATGCTTTTTTGATGCTTACACTCGTTCCTTTTTCCTGTAACTTGTGCAGAAAATGTAATAAAAGTAATCTACCAGGGTATAATCAATGTGAAGAATCACAGAGAAACTGTAAAAACATACAATAAAACCGGTAATAAATGAAATATCGTTTCCAATCTTCGCTTCGTTTTAAAGACACTTCTTCGTTCAGTCTACACTATTTTTCAGCCGAACGTTCGGCTACAAATGCGGATCCTGTCAGCGGACTTTCCAAACCAATCGATTTTCGCTACAATCTGAAGTAACAAGAGGAAAAATCAGTGAATCGACTACTGTTGTTGACAGACCCAAGACTGAAGCCAATCAAGATCTACTACCGAAAAACGTCTTACCTGGAGAAGAAAGGAATAGACAAAAACGACCGTGACACATTAAAAAAAAAACAAAGCGAAGACTTATCCCCGGCCATGCAAAAAATAATATTGGTTGGAGTATCGCTCCTGCGAATGAATCGCATGTTTCTGCCGGACGCACACATAGCTATACAGATCTAGTAACCAAGACATATAGGTCTATTAGCGAACGATACCTTTGCCCGTCTTCCTCTCTACAACAACCATACGTCCAAGAAGTTTCAACCACTGCTTTTACAAGTAAGCTTGTTTGAATTAAAAAAAAGAAAAATAACACACATGGACAAAGTTACGAAAACATACAGTTTGATCAAAAACTTCATGCACTTTTTATTTATTTCAAAAAAATTATGTCTTTATTCTTCTATATTTAGGCCTGTACTGTTCCATCCAAAGTTATCCCCGTCAGTTAAAACACATTTATGACGACGTCTTCAAAACAATTCTGTAACGCACTTTGTGGTGCAGCCTTGAGCTTGCTTAGCGATTTTTGTTATGTCTTCAATGGGCGCCAAATGTTGTGCTTTTACGACTGCTTTTATTCTTGGATAAAGTACGACGACGCAATATCCAGCGAATACGGTGGTTGGGGTATCACTATGGTGTTACATTGGGCCAAAAATTCTTGAGGAAGCAATAACGTGTACGCCGGCGCGATTTCCATAAATTATTTCCATAAATGTGGATTATTTTTATGAGTACCTTCATACAAGTAACGTAACATTGACCAAACGGTATACTCTATACTTACCATAACAAAAAATTATAGTAATAAAAGTATCATCAGTAATAAAAATTCTTGAAACTCAATACGACAATATTAATCTTATCATCACTATGTTCAACTTTTTTCCAACTGTTTGGAAGCGTTTGTACCGTCTGAAAATCCTTGCACTCCTGCATACGTTCTCGTCGATAGAGAGCAGCTTATCTCATTCTTCAGGCAAAATGTAATGCAACATCTTCAATTTTAAATTGTAGAGTGTTGGAAACTCGCCAAGTACACCAAAGCACAACTACTCAATTAGCCAAACTATGCATCCGGTATTGATATGTACTTGGACAATTGTCACAGTAATGTGTACTAATAGCATACAAAATTACTTTTAGTCGGACATTTTTAGAAATTCAGAAATTTCACGAACTTTTTGATTAAATCTCGTACATACATTACGCTGATTATACCTGTGTAGAGAAAACTGACAGTAGATTTAAACGAAGAAAAATTATTCTGATTCCTGAAGTTAAGGTGGATGAGATTATCGGACGCTATACGAGGCAAACGCAAATATCCTCCTGTCATGTCATCGCAGAAATCGTAAATTAAGAAGAAAACACGTTGAAAACTTATATGAAAAAAAAAAATACTTGAGTAAATATTTAACGCACAATTAAAATCTACGCTGTAGGCTACGACTGAAATTTTCTAACGGTACTAAACCACGTTTTTCTTCTATTTTACCGCGATGATGAAACGCGTGTACACGAAAATTAGTTACGCAAAGCTCAGACATATCAACACCATATTAACATGTTGGAAATGTCATGGACTGCAGTTCGGTTGTTGGTATTTTGCCATGAAAGTCTTATCACCTTTCGGTATATTGTGAACGGTCTTGTTTGGAATGTTGTTTTCATCTATTATCACATAACATTATCGTATACTGTTATCCCTTATTATCAACATGTAAACACAGCTATAAAAAAGCACACAGGGTCTAGAATTGACTACGTTTCGCTTATTCATAGTACACATAATGCTGTTTTTACGCTGTCTGCTACAGCGTTACTATTTTACGGAAACTCGGGTTTTTGTCAGAACTTAAAGCACTTGAAGCGTATTCCATCTTGACACGCGACTCACAAAATGTACACAACACACCGTACAACTACCCACATGCTTTGGTTGACAACATGTACGGTCCCTACAGTGTCTCTACGACAATGTGTCGTGAAAGGGTAAGCACATTCCTAACAATTAAAACATCCTGATTCTTATCACACTTTTTTCAGTCTGTGGACTGTCAAAATGATTTAGAAACAATCATTTTGGCATGTTTAAAATCCGCTGTGTGTATGCCTTTGTTCCTTTTGCTTCACTTTTTATTATTTTTTTGTCTTGTTTTTATTTTCGTAGCATAACAAAAGATAAAATCTTCGAGAATGGCTCGGCTGTTTCGTGAAGCACAGAAATAAATTCAGTTTCTGAATGTAAGAGAATGCTTTTAAGCCGGGTTCTGATGTTTTTCTTACATTTTCCCTCTGGTTTGATGTAGATGTTCTTTTCCCCTCAGTATCCATCTCCACTCTAAAAAACGCGCAGTTTCTGTTTTTTAGCTTGCCTTTTTTAAACGCACGAGCACGTCCTTTATTGTAGGATTTGGTCTCTCAACCAGGAGGTGCTTATATGATGGTTCCAGCCTTCAACAGCATTACTGGGTAATGTCATTACCTTCTTTGGTAGCAGCTCTACACTGGGATGTCCTTATTTTCCAACCATCTTTCAATAAAGTAATCGAAAAACTGTTAATTTCGTAGAATTTGGAACTTGTGCATGTATTTCCAACCATGCCTCAGAGATGTATTCTGGTTTTAAGAACCAGACGCACATGCGTGTACTACTTACACCCCTTTCTTCGCTCTTTCAATGTTCTGTGGAAAGTCCAATTTTCTGAAGAAGGAGACGAAACACTCTAACAAGCGTTTCCTTCTTTTCTTGTTCGCTACCTGCAAACGCGATTAGATAAGCATTTCTCACTTCGCTCCTGCTCACAGATCGTATAGATTTGTGAACAATTCATTTCTGAAACTTTAAAAAGTTCCATCCGCCCATCCATCCATCCATCAAGAGTGCGAAGAGTATTTCAAGCTTTTTGTGCCCATTTTTCCGCAAATAATAATAACTGTCTTCATATGTGTACGTTTGATTTTGATTGTACTATATTCGTAATTTGTTACAGGTCATCGACTCAGTGACTCAGGACTTTATTACTCCTTCGTCGACCCTATTCGCCGTACCCAATATGTTTTTAGGTAACTAACAGATTCCACTCAGGTAGCCATTCTCCCTGAAATGCGAAAAATCCCCACCCCCAAAAACAGACAGCTAAAGTTCGTTCAGAGGCTATCACCTACAGTACCTCTACAGACTGCTCACCACCCTATGTAAAATCGTTTGCGTTCTTCATTACATGTCGCTCGCTTCATCAGAACTCCACGAAAAATTTTTGGGTCTTAAGGCCTTGTTATTATAAAGTAAAACATTTTCCTTAAATGCTATCAAACTAGTCCTCGCCGTTATTAATGGAGATAATCTACGGCTTGTAAACTTGGAACAGATATTTAAAACAAAGAGACCTATTGTGCAAACACAGTTTAGCTCTGTATTATGTTAGCTCTATGTACCCGTTTAGTTCGTATCCATAATATAATAAAACACGTTCACACAGTAATAGTAGTACGTTACTGCAAGAGCGTACAATGTAAGACATTAAACAATGGAACATGAAAGCATTTGTAAACGTATTTACTTCGGTTGGGTATCACTCATCACATGGCGACAGTTAACTTACATACACCGGAAGCCGATAAAATTCGATTCTTGAGAACTGTCAGAAGCTAAACAATCCAAAAGAAGAACATCCTTTACGTAATCTGATATTACGAATACGTTACACACTGAAACAGTAAGATGCCACTGAACAACTGAATAGACGCCAGGTAGTGGATTATTTATACTCACTGTAAAACGATAAGGGCGGGCAAGGGGATAAAATGGTACCGGAAACAGACGAAACATAATCTTTACTAGAACAAAACAACTATAGTTCCCCTACAAACATTAAGATCAGATGAAAACGTAAATTCACATTCATATCTCTGTACATATGCCGTGTCTTTTCTACCAGTTTCTCGGGAAAAATAACTTACATAATCAGAAATAATTAATATAAATACATATAAATTATTTCCAGATCACAACCCTTTGCACTTTCGTATCACTGTCATCAATCACAACGATAAACTTTCATGCCAACGATTCCACTGCACTGTGCCGAGGCACATAAAATTTCACTGTATTGTCTGGACTGGATACCCTTCAAAACCTTGAAATAGGCACAAAAAATATAGAGGCAGTAAAAGAGTTCATATATCTTGGCTCCAGATAAACAGCACTAATGACATCGACACTGAAATAAGAAGAAGAATATATCTCGCAAATAAAACATTATGGATTAAAAAAGCACCTGACCTCTAGCTTCATCTCAAGAAGCACGAAATGCAAACTCTACAAAGCACTTATCAGGCCAGTGCTGACATATGCTTCAGAAACCTGGACAATGACAAAAAATAGCGTGAGACTTCTAGGTTGCTGTGAAAGAAGGATTCTAAGAACAATATTTAGAGGAGAACAAGAAAATGGAATGTGGCACAGGCACTATAATTATGAACTATACCATCTGTACAAAGAACAGGACATTTTCAGGATAATCAAAATACACAGGCTAAGGTGGGTTGAACACATAGAGAGAACGGAGGAAGGACAGCCTGCGAAATATATTTTCTACCAGAATCCAATGGGTAGTAGAAAAAGGGGAAGATAATGAAGTAGATTCAAAGACCAGATAGAGGAGGACCTCGGAAACCTGAACATAAGAAACTGGAAAGCCAGGACATGCAATAGGGAGGAATGGAATTGACTCGTGAAGCAGGCCAAGACCCACCAAGGGTTGTAAAGCCACGGCTGATGATGACTGACTGGACTGGACATTTAGCTGGATTCAGCACAAAAGTGACTGAAAAGCCGTAGATAAAAGAATGACAAAACACCAAAAAAAGAGACGGAAAGACGAACACTTAAGAAGAGTTAAGAAAAATGTAAGTAAAGAACTGGAAAGGACAGCTGACAGACGAGCATAATGGAAGAGCTCAAGAGTATTATTTAAAAGGCAAAATCCACAAAGGGTTGCAAATTCGAAGAACACCAGCATTAGTGGAAACGCAAGCCACAACTTACCTTCACTACAGTAATCGAAAACGGTTAAAACCTACGGGTCAAGTAAGCTTTATGACTTACCATAAGTAATTTCCGTCAGTACATTTTACACAGTGTTACTACTTTTGGAACACAAGTCGAATAAACAGGGTTGCAGACGATTTAAAACACATTTAATACACAAAAGTTTGCTGACATTTTGTGTTGCGCTGAGAATTCGTGCGTTAACACACAACAACAACAACACACACACAAATGGCGATAGTAATTTTCGCCGTTTGCACGCAACGGACTCGCAAAATCACAATTTAACACCGGCGGGGCCAACACAAAACGTTTCCGAAAATTACATCCTACGCTAGGCAATAAGGTGTTGAAAAGGTAAAAGGTGTCTTGGGGCAAAACACAAACAATGCAGCCAGCCGGTTTGCGCAGGAACTGCGTGACCCAGATTCTCTACCAGCATATCCTGATATGCAAACCAGACGCATACCGTACACACACCGCACACCAGCCGACAATTATTTGAAATCAACAATAACTGTACAAAGACCTAGGAAAACCCATAGATAACCTACACGTTCGTGCAGGTTTAAACGAACGTACAGTACGTTTACGTGTGAAACTTATATACAGTTGTTAAAAGTAAGAAACTTTCATAGTGATATTCAGCAGTATACCGATCCTGGTTACCCGTACATTGGAAACGCTCTTGGAAGCCGCCACATTAATGTCCAGAAGAAGAAGAAGAAGAAGAAGAAGAAGAAGAAGAAGAAGAAAGGAAATACTACACAACAATCAACTTACTGAACTGATTCACACGTTCGTTATACGTCCTTATTATGTGTTTCAATAGAGGTTCCTCATTAGAGGTTTCATCACTATCAAGCGTGGCTGCCATTCCGAGTTTTCATGAATTTAAAAAAGCAGGTTGAGCATAACTGAAATCTTCCTCGTCTTTTATGTCGCCTAGATGGTGTTTACAACCAGTAATGCGTGTATGATCGTGCATACAACTACGGAGCATTTACTACCCCTCCACGACCGTTCGCAGGCCACACCCTTAACATCCAGAACTTTATGGTCCCTGCGGCAGGAGCTCTGTAAGAAGCTCGGGACGCAGCATCGAGTGGGCGACGGGCTTGCCCTTCATCCCGCACAACCCATGGTTACCAAAAAGTACCCGCACTGAAAATTTTGTATTATATCCCTCCATTACTTTCCTTGTGTAGTCCTACGGTTTTACACCATGAGTCGAAATATTTTTCGAACCTTCTGTTCGCTGGCAGATCATACTAGGGGACCTCTTGGGTCTCAGAAATCAAAGGCTTAATTTACTCTACCTTTAAAAGAGAACTATTAACAAGAGAAGAGAACTACTTGGTGCGGTTTGTTTTCATTAAACATAGGCTATACATAATTTCCGTTATATATCGTGTTACACGAAAAAATGAGGATTACTTAGTTTCACAGTTGGCCGACCTGGCTATTTGTAAAAGTTGCAAGGTTTAACAAGCTGCGGTTAGATTGTCGATAAAATACGATAAATTGTTAGGGTACTCAGTGCATAAGGGACAATTTAATAAAACAAAAATCTTGTTAATGAATCACCGGAAACAGTATTTTTAAATTATAACGAATCAGAATTAAAACGTACTATATCTATCGCAGTTTATGTTGTGATAACAACCAAGTAAACATATTTTATAAAAACGTGAAATATAAACCTGTATGTGACAAAAGTACGAACAGGAAAACAGACGTCAGTTACTGTCACGAGACAGAGTTCTCTTAGCTATTACGTACAAGAGATCATGAACTGACCGCAGAAACTTCAGAAAGTTTGCTGGCGCCTTTCTTTTTGTATAAAATCTAAGATACTGGAAGAATGCATAACAAAAACAGACCATATAGCCAGTGGCGTCAAACAACAAGATTATGCATCTTACTCTTTTGGCATGTTAAAATTAATTTCTCTTATTTACGAGTCTTGCATTAATACGATATATTTTAATGCTCCACAATACAGAAGCAAATCCAACTCATATAATTTTTGAAAGCATTTCTAATATAATATTATATGAAATATATTTAATACGAGGGTTATTCAGAAAGTAAGTGTGATTTGGTTCTTGAATGCGAAATGCGTTAAAACAATTGAAAATCACCTTCAGATTTTCGATATTTATGGAGAAGTGAGCGATTCAATGGCACCAAGATGGATACAACTTTTTTCCTTAGTCCGTTCATAGAAAGCGACGTCGGATACTTTACTCGGGACACTGCGATGAATCTGGCACCGCACACACACTGCCGTTGCAACGCAGCACAGTTTGGCTGGCAACAATTTGATCACCCGCCTTACAACCCAGACTTCACATCAAGCGAATATCACCTTTTGAAGCATGAGAAATCCTTTCTTGGGGGGCCAAAGATGTCAAAGACGCTGTTAATACATGGTTCAAATCACAGGCGGGAAGTTTCTACGACAGAGGTATACAACGCCTGGTGCCTCGCTACGAAAAGTGTTTCAAAAATGACGAAAACTATATAGGAAAGTATTTTAAGGTGTGTACTTCAAAAAGCAATAAAAATATATTTTGCAAATATATTCTTCGTTTCTTTTAATACCCTATTGGAGCTTATTTTCTGAATAGCCTCCAATAATATTATAAACATAATACAAAAAGATAGTAAATTCCTTACTCAGGAAAAGAAATTCTACTACAGCAATGGGAAATGTAGCACCACGTAGTAATGCCTGTTCTTAAGACACATATCGATAAAAGAAAATTTTACAACGTACTTTTAACTCTTTAGCCCAAATGGTTCCAACAGTCCAAAATTATGAATGACGCTGGAACGTTTAAAGCAACCGTTAGCGAAAAATACTCGAAATTCCGACTTAAAGGTTTTCCGTTCACGTGAGTAGCACTGATATCGGGTAAACGTGTTCTGAAAGCAATTCCTAAACTAAGCAGCCTATAAGTTTAACTATCTAGTCGACCAACGTAGACAGGAAACAGTAGATTTCCCTTCACTAACATAATTAATTCAGTACGAATTATCCAATTAATTAAACGTTTAATTATGTTATCAATGCAATCAAACGGATGCCGCTACGCTACATAAGAAATCTTATCTGGACGTGCTTAAATATAGCGCGCCCGATGATTGACGACTTGCAAGGTTTATCCGTTTTGCCAGCCCAGACAGACGGCAGCTACTGACAAATGACCCGTTGCACACATACTTGCACCACATGCTCTGTTTAATTCTTTAACGTGGCTGACACCAAAATTGGTGGTGAAATTTTTGAATTCACGTTTCAATACAAGAAAGAAAAAATTTTCTGTCAACTTTGCCTTACAGCTTTTGTCTCAAATCAATAAACAGTTTTTATAGACTTAAAACTGAAAGTATTATATGACGGTAACTACCAGAATCCTGCATGTATGAGACACTACGGCCACGACCACTCTACGCCCCTTGGAAGGGTATTTTCGAATATGTAGAATAAATTTTCATAGTAAAAAAAATCTTCCCTTTACGTAATAGGGAACATATTACATAAAATAATTATTTTTCAAACAGACTGTTCAAGTTACAGGTCTTCGTGTAGGTGAAAGCAAAGCTAGAAGACTGATTAGCTCAAAATAACTAGTACTCTCTCTCAGCTGCAGAACTATCGCTGACTATTTTCAACAATGTGCACTTAGGCCTATACATTTTTACACAAACTTCGATATTAGATAATTTTTCGATTATCACAAAAATTACAAATATCCCGTTTTCACTACTGCTGTGTACTACCATTGTAGACTACTATTGTAGCAAAATAACAATTGTAGAGCAGACAATCGTAAAATCAGATTTTATATAAAATTCCGTTTTATTTGATATCTCACACGAACGTTTGCCATATTATTTACAGTTCTGACCCCAAAACGTTTTTGCCCGCCCCCACTATTTTTGGGGGCTGAACACTGTCAAAAACTTAATTAATAAAGTATAAAGGATTTTTGTGATTTTCTTAGTTTTTCATCCGAGATGCATTTCGGAACAGTTGTGTTCCATCTTCAATCGGAATCATTTAGTAAACTTACATATTGATTCCGATTGAAGATGGAACACAACTGTTCCGAAATGCATCTCGGATGAAAAACTAAGAAAATCACCGACTGGAATACCTAGAGGTGTACTTGGAAGTACTAAAAATCCTTTATACATTATTAAAGGTATTCTTTGACTGTTTCATAAAAATTAATTAAAAAAGTTGTGTTAGTGGTTATATCACAAACAGAATTAACACTGTTGCACACCGCTATAGAAAAATTATTCCGATTAGCGCTTTCAAGCTTCACAGCTCATCATCAGATGGGAAATATTTTTGGTGTGCAACAGCGTTAATTCTGACTGTCAAAAACAAGAAGGTTATGTAGGGTAAAAGTATGGACAAGCACGCTAAGTTAAAGAAAAAATTGGTTGATGCGTTAAAAGTTATCGTGAGACATACCTCAGACAGACAAATTCCAAACGGTTGAGTTAAAACTGAGAACTTCCTTCGCTCGTTTAACGAGTTTTGTAACGTTTAGGCTTACGTTTTTCATCAAATTAACATAATCGTAATACCGTAATACGAAGTGTTAACAAATTATGGAGCCGACTACAATTTCCTCTTCGTCAATACAGTATGAAAGAATTACCGTTTAGTGTTCACATTCTCTGCTATTTTATTAATATAAAACTTCTGAACATTACTGCCATGAAACGTCGCCATCGTTGTTACCCTCCGAAGTGAATCACAAATGTAACGTTTCAGCGATCAAAAATAAGTTTACTTGGCGGTTCATTTAATATTTCCATTGCGCACACGGTTTCTTAATAAAACTCGTTCAAAATTTCAATCAATTTTTATGTAACAACAGAGCCAAACGAGACTAGTCAACGTTAGACGTACAGATATTCACGTTTTGCAAACATTCTGCCATCGTCGCTGATAACATTACGTACAACAAAGTAACGCTCTTTTAACCGTGATAAACGGCACAAAAATTCTGTCGCTTTACGACGGAAACGACGATTCGTTGAAAGAATGGAGTCACACTACACAACAGAATGTATATTGCTACATATTCTAGGAAAGAATTCGTAAGTGATAAGAGAAATATGACGAGGAGATTTATTGCGGTGTTACTGTAACTAATTGCGCAATCTAAATAAACACTACAGTAGGAGGAAAATGATTGAAACTTGACTGGCAAGTGTTTGACTAAAAGCACGGTAATTTTTTGAACATGACCACCTTTTGTACTGATAATGTGAATACACACAATTTAATTTATATACACAAATGATGTACTCGTATAACGTTTAACACCGTACACAATTTGTACGGACTATAAAACCTGTGTGATCAGAGACAACAATAAAATCGGTTAACGTCTCAACATTCAGCTTCACGATCTTGCGTCTATTCGATGTAGTCTCGTAGTTACAGGACGTTTTCACTATGTTCCGCGATTGTTAATTAAACTCCAATTAGGACGCGCACACTCCATTTACTGTTTGGCAAATTATTTACTTGAGTTTCTTCCTAGCGACAGTAAAACAGGTTCAACTGTGAAGCACGACTGGGCAAAATATGTATACCAAACGTTTTAAAAATTGCATAAATCACTGTGACCGAAAAAAAGTATCGGTATGGAGAACCATATAGGCCTACGACTTCCATGTTCTAAGATTTACATTTAAAATCAATTTCGAAATGAAATATTTCCATAGAAGCTACTACTTCTTTCTTCAACCTTAATCTCAGTACTGTGGTCACTAACGTATACCACCTCAAGTTAGCGCACTCAATTTTCGATGACTGCCGAAACGTCTGGTTTTGCAGAAAACATTGGACCACGGCCAAGCAGCCTGGAAAGGAATTTTAACAACTACTTCTTTCTTGCCGATAACGTAGTACACATATAGAAAATTACCCCCTCTCCCTTCAACTACCCTTTTCATTTACAGATATTTCATCTACCTTTCTACAGTGAATTATTGTGACCTTCTATTCAGGATATTTTATTTAACAAAATTAAGTACTTTACTCTTGTTAAAAAATAAAACGTTGCATGTAAACTACCGCTTCCCCTTAACCGATCTTCACCAAAATCAATAGGCCTTGAGTACTCTACAACTCGGGCATATACAGTATGCAAAAAAATAATTATTTGATTCTGTTTGAATTTGCGGCAGTTGTTCACCATAGAAAAAAAATCACACACACACGCGCGCGCGCGCGCACACACACACACACACACACACTTCGGAAAATGACTTTTCTTCATGTTTGAGGGTAATACAATCAAATCAGTTCTTATCTCGAACACGATTTTTTCGCCACACCATACTTCCATTTCCTTATGGAACACGGAAGTAAAAACAATAAACAAGTAAGCATAGCAGGGAGAGTAATGTTGTTTCACACTATAGTCAAACTTCTGCCAATTGTCAACAACAAAAGCATCATAAACAAGCATCAGAAAGAGAAGTAAGAAACGAACAAGCTAGTTGCAAAGAAGGAAAATCCTGCGACACACATTATGGGACAAACAGGCCGACAGTTTGATCCTATGATTAAAGCATTCATGGCTCCGCTACACAAGCCAAACGTCAAATGCATCAATACAAAATCTGGATGGTTCAGAGCACGGAGGCTCGTTGGCCACACAATCGTAAAAATAGACACAGGGTAAAAATTCCACAGAACAAATCGAGTACTACAACTTCAAGGAGAATTAAATCCCAGTGTCCCTAACTCGATTTTGTAAACTTTAAGGCCTGTTTATGCTAGAACGGGAACGGGCACGATACGGGACGTGACGGGAGAGTGTCCCGTACGAGGTTTGTATTTATGCTATAGCGCGCCAACAACGGGCGGCTCACGTAGTAACAATCGTGACGCTGGGAAGGCACAGTATCATATAATTTATGTAGTGAAATAAAGTAGTAATGACATATTTTACGTTAACTGAATTAACGGCTATCGCTGTAGCAAACGATGAAGAAAATGTAAACAGAAGGAACAGGAGGTGTAGTGTACACCCAACGTGGTCTAGAACAGAATCTGAAGACCACTCTCTAGAAGGGTCTCAATCAATTTCTCGTCGTCCATCTCTTCTCTCGTAATCCAAAACACTACGTACACCACTCACCAAGTCTAGCAATGAACTGTGAACAGCATGTTGTTTCGTTTATGTTACAACGGGACGTGGAGACAACGTGACGGCGAGGTGACGGGGTCATAAAAACATCGTTAGCGACGGGTGGCCAACGTGTACCGTACGGCACCGGCTCGTCCCGTGTAACATAAATGCCCGCTATGAAATCAGTGAGATAAAACACCGACGTTTCTCGTACGACTCTCGTCCCGCATCCGGTCCGTAGTAGCATAAGTAGGCCTCTAAAATGCCTTCGACAGCTTTAACCAATGACTACCTAATAAAAGAAAATAGAAGGTATTGGTAATGTCAGATCGCGGTGAACCTGAAGAAGATTCCACATACACATCGGAACAAAAACGTAGCGGACGGTCGTTAATCATCAGGAGACGGATCATTCAGATGGACTGAGGACGGTTGGATTAACTTGTGAAGAATTCTCTGCACTAGCTGTATACAAGAAAGAACGGTTACACTCCATGCTAGCTCTAAGCTCCAAAAATAAAGATAGAAAAACGGGAAACAAGCCTGTATAGGCCTACTTCAAGTAAAGTTATTGGGGTAAAGGTGATATGTGTGGGGCCTCAATGTGTTCCTTGCGCGAACAATATGCCTACAATAAACATGACCCTCGAGAGGTCTTGGGGAACAGTTTTATAGCCTCTTCTCCTACATGCAAGTATTGCCGTACACTCATCATTTTGGAAACGGAAGAACTAGTTCCTTATATACTGAGTCGATATGTCTGAATATAGTTATTGTTTAGGTCACGTACACGTACACGCTCTTTTGCGGTTTACAAATGCACACAATCTCTCTCTCTCTCTCTCTCTCTCTCTCTCTCTCTTGCTGTAATTTACCAACTACTTCTCTCACGTCTACCCTCCCACCAACACCATGTAATATACATGTAAAGAAAAACTATTATTTCACTTGTGACCCATTTGCTTGTTTACGATACACCCTCGACGTTATGTCCTAAATATTCGCTCTGTTATATTCACTCATAATTTAGGATGGAATTCTTAGATAGTTTGTCACGGTGCTCTGCTTATTTGTCTGGAGTTGGTTTACTACAGTTTTTATTAACATAGATTTTATATTAACTCCTAAAGGCAATGCCTTGTCGCTGTAGCCACGTCACTCTATCCCTTGCGATATTCTTCATTTCTTCATAGGACCCACTATTCACGACACTCATTGTGCTGCGGAAGTATGCAGTTCTTGGTCTTCCTTTGGGCTTCTTCCCCACTACTTTGCCCTCAAAGACGTTAGTTAAAAAAGCACTATGTCTGCTCACATGCCCTATCAACTTAGTCTTCCTCACCTCTATACTCCTAAGCAGTTTTCTATTCTCATTTATTTCCTCTAAGCTCTGTTCATTCGTCTTCCTATCTGTCCAACTATTTTTTGTCATTCTCCGCCAAATCCACATCTCCACTGCCTGAAGTCTGTCACTCTCCACCTTCCCTAAGGTCCACGATTCACACCCGTAAGTTAAAACACTCCATACAAATACCTTAACAAACTTTTTCCTTGTTTCAAGACTAATATGGTTGTTTGTTAATAAGTTCCTTTTGCTCTGGAATGCTTGTTTTGCCAGAGCTACTCCCCTCTTAATCTCTGCCAGACACTTATTCCCACTTGTAACTATGCTACCCAGGTAACAAAATTCAGTAACGTCCTCCAATATTGTGTTGTTCAACATAATGGTTGATTTAATGTCTTCTCTTTTTTTACTTACAACCATTATTTTAGTTTTCTTAACATTTATCCTCAATCTCCAAGCGTGAAGAATTTTGTTAAACGTACCTAACATTCGGGTCATATCCTTTTCTGAGTCAGCCATCAGTACAATATTCCCTAGAACTCCTTTTCATCTGAGTTACAACATCTTCTATAAACAAATTAAACAAGTACGGTGACAGTGGGCAACCTTGTCTTACCCCTCTTCTTCTTATTGCTTCCTTTTTACATCCATTTATGTCTATTTCAGTACTTTGCAACCTATAAATATTGAAGATTACTCTTCTAACTTTCCAGTCAAGTCCTGACTTCCTCATAGTTTGAAACAACAGCTTCCAATCAACATTGTCGAACGCCTTCTCGAGATCCACAAATACTAAATGGGTTTTCCTATTCACTTCAATTCTCCTCTCCAAGATCTGCCGCAGAGCCAAGATTGCTTCTCTGGTTCCTCTACCTGCTCTAAATCCAAACTGATCCTCCTCCAAAGTGTGATCAATCTTTCCTTCCAGTCTGTTCTTCACTATGTTCAGCAAAATCTTAGCAGCATGAGATATTAAGGATATCGTTCTATAATTAGCACAGTCGTCCACTTTACCTTTCTTTGGTATTGTGATTGTTCTACTTTTAATGAAATCAACTGGCAATACTCCCTCTTCATAGCACCCAGTAATTATTCGAAATAGCTGGTCTTTCGTTCTCTCCCCTACATTTTTCAAAAGCTCTGCTGGTAGACTGTCAGACCCTGTCGCTTTTTTCATACTCAGACCTTTAAGGGCATAATCAAATTCCACCCTGCTAATTGGCGGTCCTACCATATCTCTATCTACAGCATTCTCATTTTCTATAAACTCCTGCATGACGACTACAGCTTCTCTATCATATAGTTCCTCTATATACTCCTTCCAACGCTCGCTGACCTTAAAATTTTCGAAAAGTATTTTACCATTTTTATCCTTAACAACATTACTTCGAGTCTTATGTTTCAACTGTAATGATTTTATCCTTAAATATGCCTTATCACATTTTCCTCTACGGAAATCATCTTCTATTTCAAGACTTCGTTGTTTCATCCAATTTTCTTTTTCAATGCGACACATAGAGGTAATCTGATTTTTTATTCTCTTGTACTCCTGACAATCCTTATTTCTCAGCTTATTACGCCTCCTTATTAGATCCAACATTTCCTGTGTCATCCACGGTTTCCGTGGTTCTACTTTCTCTTCCCTAGAACACGCTGTGCTGTTGCAATTATTCCATCTCTTACTTCCTCCCAACTTGGCCTTCCTTCCATCAACACGTCTGTCTCCTCTTCCAATTCTTTTACTATTTTGCCATCGAAACATATAATTTATTAACATATAAATTAATATCTGACAGAGAAATTTGTTTGTCATGTGGATGCACACAAAGAATTCAGTCTGACGATACGAGCTACACTAATTATTCTTAATAATTTATTTTTTACTAAGTAATGATTTCTACTGAAATAATAGATTTTACCAATCACACTGAGTTAAGAGTTTCAAACTTCTACGGACACTTCCAAATGTATATATTTTGGACAGCTGAGTTAAAACTGTGTTATTGAACTGTTGGTTTGTAAGGGCTCAATACTAGAACTGTTTCTTACAACAATGACTGTGGGCAGATATAGAGGAGGTTTAAAATACACTTCTTGGGTTTACTTTATTGCACTCTAATAAGGGCCCCACACGTGTCACTTTTACCCAGTTTTTGTTCATGATGAACGAATGAAGTATTTGAAAACTACGCTTATAAAACTGTGATCGTAAAAATAAACGTTCTGTGAACAAGGTATAAGGTATACGATCCATTATCCTGCTGCTAACCAAATGGTCATCACATACGATTACGACTGAAAGATGAGCTGAATGTGTGCCCTTGCCGCATTGACACCGAATAGGCTGCGATAAATTAAAGATGATTCATGTATTGACAACGTCTCAGTTACAATGCGGTAATACTATTTTTTTTTTCCAAACAAACTTTTGTATCTACTGATAACACGATTACGGTACACGCATCTGCTGCAGTTATGCAAGAATAAAATTAACTATAGGCCTATGGTATTTGTACATAAGTCTCTTGCAACACACCTATACAAAGTACGGACGTCATTTAAACGTGTACAATGAAAAACAATGGCGCTTGTTTACACACTATCGATTTTCATAGAGATTAGCAAGTTATTAATAATTATTATTACCGATGGCACATAATCGATTTCGCACTATCAAAATGTGACTAAACGCTGCTGTTTACCAAAGTCGTGATTAGCCGATATCCAAATCGCGAGATACGCAACCAGCCTTTCTAAAATAATACAGAACTTATCACCGAATTACGCAGGTAATATCAAAAGGTGAGCACTCGAATGTATGCGTTACGATTTGTTCCTGTGACAGGGAATGATTAATGTGGCATGGATTGTGCTTTCTCATGCGTTTGGTTGTAAATGACCACGAATAAATGAATAACGGCTTCACTCACAGGCTTTGTCCACAGTGCCACGACCTTTGTTTCACAGTTTTACTAAAATATTTGTATCTGATTCTCTACTAACAGAACGGAAATAATATGCGTTTTAAAAAACAAACAGCCATTATGATCAAATATTAATATAAGTTAGTAAAAAAATACTACTTTAAATATCCCATTTTCAATCACTGATATGCGCATATCAACTCCAATCTTTCATATCGATCTCCATGCGTATTATTTATATCTTTCTAAAATAGCTACCGAGACGGCATTCTCGAGATTTATAAAAAACGACGGTGTTACAACAAGAACTGTAATAAGGACAGAATTTTATTTATATATTCCCTGCAAATTACAAGAAACGAAGAAAGTAGATAGAAGCGGATTGAACGTATAGACAGACCAGAAGAGAACTGACGACCGCAACCATGTTTTAAAACAAAACTTACGGAGAAAGAGAAGCAGGAAGACCGCGCAACAGGTCGCACGACAATTAATACTACTACAGGTGATACCAACTACTGCTGAAACGGAAAAGCAGAAAAAATTATTATCACATTCTGTCTTCTTCTACATTTTCAGACCTCAGAGAACTTGCCGGTTTCGTCCTCAAAGGCTACATTTCCACCACTTCTGAGCTCTTGCAGCACTTCTTTGCCATGTTGCGTTATATTCAATTCCGCTTTCGGAATTCGTCCCACGGGCATTCCCGCCACACGTCTGATGTTCCTACAGTTCCTCTTTACGTTTTGTTGTTTCTCTTAATACACAGAACGCTAATTATGCTGATACGTTCAAGTCAGTTCAACATATCTCCCGTCTACACAAAATAAAATGTCTCTTAACATGTCATACTTTAAATAACTGTATGCAATTAACTAAATAAAACAACTGTTCGTTTTAATACTCCAAACGAAACATAAATTCAGAGAGTAATTTTTGTATATCTTCGTCAGTTGCTTCGATATTAGTTACAACAAAGTTTTTGATTCTTGGATTTGTTGTCCATGACGTGTCCAATTATTAATAATAATGTGTACGCACGTTCCTGACACGGAACACTAATCTTTTAGAAAAAAAAATGTTTAACTAAAACGTTAGTGTTCGATGTTACAAAAATTTTAAATTAGAATTATATAAATTTCTGGCTTTAGGCGTAGTTTTATCAGTTCTAATTATTTTTTTAGCACCGTCGAAACAAAGACGTTCTTATAACCTGTCAGTTCCTTATACAAACATCAACTTCACGTCGGTTTTTATATCAACTTAGTAGGTCGACTAGCAGCTTTTAACAGATATGCGATAAAATTAACGTTATCACTTTACACTTTTTCTTAACAATGCAACTGTACGACTACGAAAACAATAACCCAACTCATCCATCAAATTGACCAGCAATGTAGTAGCAACTTATTTAGCTGTTTCTTTACCTGATTATTTTATTTTTTGTGAATAAAGCACATTCGACTAAATAATTCCACTCTATTGTTTGTGTTGCTGAAAACGTAAACTCCTATTACAAAGCGTTTCATTTTGCTTACTACTTCTTTTTTCAGCCAAAAACATCTCAATGTTTGACAAAGTCGTACCGCCCCCTCCCCCAAACTCGAGACTAGCAATACTACGAGTCTACACTTTATTCCCACTGTGACCAAACTCTTATGAGGAATTATAAGACACGCCCATTATAATTTTTATCCAACAAAGATTTTTATGAAATTTGCTCCACTAATGTCTCCACGCCTTCCTTCTCACCGGAACTTCCTTGTGCCGTAGTTTTAAATGGGCAGCGATCACCATTCGTCCTAGTGACACGTTCGCCCAGCTTCATTTTAACATTCTTGCAGATAAAAGCATGGTCTTGTAATCGTGTATCTACACTATAAAGTGGATCGACAGATAATTCACCTGGTCAAGTCTAAGCGTTTTTAACATACAACAAATAAAGAACTAACAAAAATGTTTAAACTCCAAACTTATATTTTTTAATGATCTACACTTCAATAATTCGAGTGAATTAAATGTTTCGTTTTTAAAGGCACCATCCGACTTCTGTTTCCATAAAGTTTGACTGTTTTTATCCCTTTCTAATGTCGTTAATATACTCCCTTTAGAAGTAGTTAATATTCTAAAAGTTTTATTTTCAAGTAACGCGCCGTGTTTAATGTCGTGGACAAAGATATCGTTTATGTTCCACAGTACCGACGGGGGGGGGGGATGCCCGCCGCCCGCTCGTATGCTGCGTCCCGAGCTTCAAGTAGAGCTCCTGCCGCAGGGACAATAGATAGGGCTGGATGTTTAGGGTGTGGCCTGCTACCGACCGTGGGGATTCAAATAATTATTTAATTGAGCGTTACAGTTCGCCGAGGCCGGGTCCAAGATTCTCCTGGCACAGATTGGTAGCGACCGAGGGCGCTAATGAGGTGGTTGCCCTGAAACGGGCGGTGCGGCGATTGAATTTTCGGGACACTGTCCGTATAGTGGCGTCCAGGGAACGACACGCAGGGCTTCACGGATGTTTTTATTCGATGTCAGATAGTACGCTTTGCACCCCCAGCGCAATCCTCGGTCAAGTATCCCCAACCGGGGATCGCGTAGGTAGCCATCGGCACCGGATAGGTGGAGACGATAAGCTTCCCTAGGCGGCGGGTCAATACCGTACAATACAGTATCTAGCAGCAGCATTTAGGACACACAAATCATTAATTAACATTTGATTCTGCTCCATATCCAAAAAGAAATTTCCACAGGCTGTTGCTAGCCTTTCACAAATGTTTAGAATTCACAGTGGTTAAAATTTTCAGGCAGATCTTCACAGGTTTAAATATCAATCAACCTTTCATTAGTTTAAAATATATCGTTTAATATGAACGAAATATTTCATACTAATTTTTGTACTAATATTTTTTTGTCAGTTTAGATTAAATCATTGCTGTAAATGATATTATGAGCAGTTTAAAAATCTCCCTAAAAGATATCGTTTAATATGAACGAAATATTTCATACTAATTTTTGTACTATTTTTTTGTCAGTTTAGTTTTACATTAAGTCATTGCTGTAAATGATATTGTGAGCAGTTTAAAAATTTCCCGTTTTTTGTAAGAGTATTTTCAATTAACTGCCATTTCATGGAAACGGCGTGATGTCACGTTGTAAGAGCGTAAACAAGGGCTGCCTGCTTGTTATCTGCACAGTCAGCAAGCAAGCACGGCACACGTGATCACATTTTTACAGCGTAAAGTGACAGACGTAAGCATGTAAACACGACACCAACAGATATTTTACACCGTTACTACACAGAATTACAGTTTGTACATCATCGTTTTGAAAAACGCACGATATAATACGAAAATCAATAAAATCTTTTTACAGTCGACACACTGCGAAAAGTAAATACAATACAAAGTGTCTATGGCAGTGGTTCCCAAAGTGGGGTCCGCGACAATGTTTCAGGGGGTCCGCGGACACTTTTAAGAAAAAATAGAATAGACTGTAATTTTCTCCGATTTTTTATACTCTAAAATCTAAATTTTAGAATCTTAAAATAATTAGCAGAAGACTCCAGTTTTTTCCCCAAACTAATTGTAATTTTAAAAGTAATTTCAAACTAATGGCTTTAATAATGTCTTTAAATCATGTCGTGTAGCAGATCTGTTTGTCAGCCGGACAGACTAGAACTGATCACGCTGTTTTAGTCCACGTATAAGCACTGTATCTAACTATAACATTTTTCCGTGCAGCTGGTTTTACTCTTAAGTAGCTGAATTTCCTCACTTAATTTGGCAATGTTAAGAAATAAACTTGATGTCGAGAGTGACAATATTGAAATTATTAAACATTAAACCTAATATTGCAGAGCTAATTGTTCAAAAGCAGCTTCATTGTTCACATTAAACTATGTTTGATATCATTAATAACATAATTTTGCAAGTTAAGAGAATTTTGATTTTAATACATTTTAATTAAAATATATAAGAGTTTGTATCATATTTACTATTTGTTTTAATTCATAACTCCGGCGGGGTCCGTGAAATTTTTATTTTTTTGAAGGGGGGTCCGCGGACTGAAATATTTGGGAACCACTGGTCTAGGGGATTGATTTTCTATTACTTATATTCCAGCAAAAAACACTTCGCAGATTTCATCCCCATGTAAGTCATAAAACCGGAGCGGGAAGCGGAAGAGAAAGTGGACAACTATATTCCACAAATCTCATTAACGTTTTATGTGTTTTGTACAGGTTTCATAGAGACAGTAAAAGTTTTGTCAAACTACAGTAGAACCTCATAATTCGCATCTACGGTACTGAAGGCATGACGAATTAGTAAAACAGACGAATCAGCGAGGGACTAAGATACAAACCCATTAAAGACAATGCAAAATGTTTTACACTTTTGTACAACAATTTTCTTCTCTTTTTTCAGTCGACCGTTTTTTCAAGAGCCAAATGTTGTATTTAGTGCATTGAAATTATCTAAGGCAGTTCTGCCTCACAGTGGCCTTCGGCTTTCGTACCACTTGATTCCTGTAGTCAGTGATTGACTGGCCTGCTCATGAAAGATTGCAGGTTTTATTGGCTGGTCATCTTCTTCATCATTATCAAAACCTTCTGGTTCTGTAGACACTGGTTGTAATTCAGATAGCCGTAACTTAATTCCAGGCAGATTTTAGAGTGTTTTCCGGAATACTTGGGCAAGCATCAGCAACCCGACTGAATTTCTGGAAACGTATTACGTTGTAAACACACTTATTGCGCCGTGGTCACAAGTACGAAGTACCCATTCTGGGAACCGATACCTTCTGCAATCCGTTCTCCTTGCTACTGTTAGAACCCCGGCCACAATTAGCACGTTTCTGGTTTACTCCGGCTATAATTACAGCGTATATGTTACTCACTTGTTAATAAATAAAAAGAAAAAAAAACAGCTTGAATGGGTGACGAATTACAGAGGGAGAGGAATTAGTGAGGTTCCACCACTAACTGTGAGACCAGGGACGAAGCTCAATACAATGGTGGTGAAACAACACTTACACAAAAGGGCAGTGCGAGTGCATAATTACATCCAATCATCAATCATCAGATGCATACAGGCGTAATTAAACCATGGCCTGCTGAAATAGAACTCATCCCGTTGTGCAATGATGCCCAGCCCTTACAGCATCTATCATCGGTTCTCCGACTAGCCCTACACATTCAGACGCTTCACAGGACGAGAGAAATGACCAGCTTACACGACATATAAATGACATCCTTACAACATGAAAGGCTTCATCTCTTCTTAACTAAGGCCATACCCGGCAGTCAAATATAAAGTTCATTTATTTATTCAAAAGAAACCACTTCCCTGCTTTACTGCCCCAAAATATTTTTCCCACAAGTGTCTGTGCCTGTCCTGTGCAAATTCACTCTTTTTACTCAAGACCCAGCTTTATAAGAGACATGCAACAAGCAGTGGAAATGGCGTTTCACAGTCGATACACAAAATATTTCTATTCTACACAACTGAGTGAAACAAACAACTATCGATTTGAAATAATCCAAATTAAAATTATGCCACAAATTAAGATTGTATTAAGATTACAGGATTGTTTTGCAATACTGCGAGGTTTCTTCATTTATTACCTATGGGCACTGACAATAAAAAAATTCTCTTTACAAAATTCAGTTTGGGAATTTTTCTTTCTTTCTTTAAATTCTCTCGAATGAGTCGGGTGTGTTCGTGAAAAATTTTACATTAACCTTTTTTTTATTGTATGAGTGCACTTTTCATTACTTAGTAGGCTACTTGTTTTATGTTTGACTGTATAGCCTACATTTAAATCTTACTAGAGGGACTTCAACTTCTTTGAGTGAATTAAAACCTATTTTCTCTCCTTTATTAGAATATTAAAGTAATAGATAATCATAATGGTATGAAGAATTATGGTGGTTTATTCATCAAATTGTAACCATGTGAGATGAATTTGTATATACTTGTGTCGAGTCATCGCAAAATCAAAGTAGACCCTAGTAACCGAATCCAGTATTTCCTGTAGGTGTGTATCTGTTACGCGAAGCATGAACAGAGTAAAATAATAAGTTTAAAAGACAGTCTACTCTGAAAAATGTCGACCAAAAACAAACATTTTTACTGTAACAATTGAACGAGCCAAGAGAGTTATGTTTTAACTCGACCGTTTGGCAATTGTCAGTCTATCAGGTTGGAGTAGGTCTCCAGATAACTTTTGAACGCACCGGTATTCAAACTTTTGAAGTTTTCAAAAACCTTGGCTTGCATGTCCATACCTGAGCTCCACAGAGCCATATTGTTTAGAAATTAACCCCCAAAATAGGCAAGAAGGGTGTGTGTGCGGGGGGGGTAAATTTTTTGAAAAATCTCAAAAATTCATGTCTGGTACCAAATTAAAGAGCATTTTAACCACACGCTGAATATAGTATGATGAATTGGGTAAGCTTATTTGAAATTTTTTTGAACCAAAAAAGTTACAACAATTTTGAAAAATTCATGTGCGGGTATCAAACTAAAAGAAATTTTGACACAAATCTGCACGTAGTGTTTACGCTGAAAATATTTTTAACTTTAGGAACAGCACACGTCGAAAAATGAAGTCAATAATTTTGACAAAAATCTGAGCGAACTCTGCAGATCAGGGAGCTTACTATTATTAAACAAAACAAAGATAAGCGTTACTGAACTAAAGAAGCGAGTTTTAACTCGACCGTTTGGCATTTGTCTACCTATTTTGGGTATGTCTCATGATAACTTTTGAATCCATTAACGGATTTTCGTACAACTTGGCATGCATGTCCATATTTTTTCGTTTACAGAACTCTATTCGTTTTTCAGATTGATCGCCCGGAAAATAGAGGGTGGGAGGCAAAATTGTGAAAAAATCGCAAATCCCACGTGGTGTATCAAATTAAATGAAATTTTATCCCGTCTGAATATAGCCTATTCATTTTTGAAAAGTTCATAATTTTGGGACCCAAGTTCCCCAAAAGTGGGTCAACATTTAGAAAAATCGAAAACATCAATGTGGGATATTAAATTCACGGAATTTCCTACTACAATCTGAATAGTGTTCAATTTCAGAAATTTCAAAAATCGGTATGGAGAGCCATCATGACTTCCATGTTCAAAAATTTAGGCCTATAGATATTTCATCTACCTTTCTACAGTGGATTATTATTACCTTCTTTTCAGATATTTTATTAATCAAAATTATGTACTTTACTCGAGTTAAAACGTAAAACGTTGCAGGTAAACTACCTCTCCCCCTTTACCTATCTTCACCAAAATCAATAGGCCTTGAGTCCTTTACAACTCGGCCATATATGCAAAAAATTATTTGATTCTGTTTGAATTTGAATTTGCGGCAGTTATCGTTCGCCATAGACAAAAATTCTACACACAGACACTTTTCAGAAAACGACTTTTCTTCATGTTTTGAGAGTAGTACCCTACAATCAGAATCAGCCCTTTTCTCGAACACGATTTTTTTCGCCATCACCATACACGTATTTCCATTTACTTACGGAACATGGAAGTAAAAAGAGGATCAAATTTATTATGGAATCGGGAAAGTCAATTTGGTGGATCAAATTAACGCGAATGTTAAGCACAATCTGAATATAGGCCTACTGCACATTGCGAAAAAAAAAGTCAAACCTTTAGGACAGAAGGGCCCACCACAAAAGGGATCAATAAATTGGAAAAAAAAAACGTACAGCCGGGCGTCAAATGAAGGGTATTTTAGCGTTCAGAATGTCGCGAGAACTAAACCAAATCCGAATGTAGCGTTGGCTATACAAACTTATTAACTTTAGGGTTCTGGGCTCTGTCTTCTTTAATTAGTTACAGTTTTAAAATGTAAGACATGTCTTTGGAAACATCAGTGTACGTTTTGGCGCGCCTTGTAATTCTTTTATCTAGAAATTGTTATTTCTTTTTCATCCCTTCTAAATTTTACTCCATCCTTAGAATGTTCAGATTAAATGTCTATCTTCAGATTTTAAACACTTGACAAGATCTTTTATTCTTGTCCTTCCAACGCGGCTGTATTTCTATTGCACTATTCGTTCTGAATTGAGTACTCGGGGTTTTCGTAATTTTTCTGATAATCTAAAAAATTATCTAATATTAAAATTTATCTAATCATAAATGTATTTTGTTGGAAACAGTGAGCGAGTTCTGCAGCTCAGGGAGCTTACGTATTAGTACGGTAGCAACACTGATTATACTCACAATCCACTTGTATTGCAAGACGCGCAACACCATCTCGCCAAAAAAATGTCATATTTAGGAATAATAAAGACAAAAATAAAAAAGAATAGATAAGGAACAACCGGCAAGTGGAGAGTCCCAGTGAAAGTGAAGATTAAGTGTAGGTCTACGTCGCAATGGCACCGCAACCGCATTCTTGCCAATAAATTGTATTTCTAATATCCTTGGCTACAACAAGAATGTTTCTGAATATTCAGATACGCAGAAAATGCTGCTAAGTTATAAAAGAAAAAAATAATAATAATAAAAATCTCGCATATGCCAAGAATGCGGTTTGATTACCATGAAATGAGTGTACTGTACTCGTGTACATAATGACCGTTTAGAAGTGAACCAAATGGGCCGTATGGACCCGTGTTTTCGTTTTATCGCAATTTTCATAATCTAGAGCCGGCTACGTGATTACGAACGAGATCAGCATTCGTTGGCTGCAGTTAAATTCCAACAAGAATGTTCATTGCGTGTAAAAATTTTAAATTATAAAGATAAGCCGTTGTACATAAGCAACGGGTCAAACGTACAGCGAGACGCAAAAAGTACAGGAAGTTCAATGTACACATGTACTGACCTTAGTTAATAAACATGTGTCACTTACATTGTTAAACGGTCACAACAACGTATTACTTTCGCTGTCCCAACTTCGTCACATTCTCTTTCAGTATCTCAGTGCAAATAAATACAGCACGTATGGTGTTAAGTACATATCGATCATTACTATGGTGCAAATAAATCGCCTCCAGAGACAGTAAAACTATGACAATTTTTATCCACTAACGTGTGATTCAACAATCCTGTTCACAGCAACAATAAATTAAAACAAATAGCTACTAAAGGCAACACAGCAAGCCAAATACTGTTTAATAGGAGGCTTTATCCCCTTCGATTCATTGCGAGTCTACCTTGAGCTGTTGTCCGGGTAGGTTGCGACACATTTTGCTGTGCAAAATTTTGTCAATTTCTGCGGTTTGACAGTTTATTCATCATCATCGTCTTCAGCATCGTCAACTACTTAATGCATTAAGTTTAGTAACTCCTAATTAACGTAACTTCACGTCATAATATTAAATAATACAACAAAATACTTCCTATAAAAACAGCTCGCTAATTCACTGGCCTGCGTCTGCGTTCACGTAGGTCGTGTCAAAGTCACCCACGACGCATAAAGGATCTCAACACCAATACAATTCTCTCGATAGGCCTACGTGCAAGTTCTGCAATACAGCTCAGTCCGCACCACATTATTACTGATGCATCATCGCGTTCCCTCTTGTGATTTAACACCACGTTTGACGATCTTTTTGTTCGTTCTTGTCTTTGGGTGCGGTGACAAATACAGTTATTTGCAACTTAGTTGCCACAAAATGCCTGCGCGTTCACTTTGATATTCGGTTCACCTTTCACATACAGAGATGTGCAAATTATTTAGACTCATCGCTATTTTTTTACATTTTTGTAGTTGTCATATTATTTGCCACAAATTAAGATTACAGGATTTTGCAATATTTAGATAGTGTTAACAGGAAAAAAATGTTAAACGACCTTCACATCTTGGGAATACCGGCTAAACATGTAAGATTAATAGAAGCGACTTTGCCTGGTTCCAAAGCTGCAGTAAGAGTTAATGGAGAGTTAACCACTACGTTTAGTACGGTATTGATACTGGGGTGCGACAAGGAGATGCACTCTCCACTACGTTGTTTAACCTAGTTACGGAGGCAGTCATTCGAAAACTCGATGTTTCTGGACACATCGGGATGAAAACAACACAAGTATGCGCTTATGCTGATGACAGCTATTATCAGAAGAAATAAAAGAGGGCTAGAACAAAATCTAATAGCACTAGATACTGAAGCGCATAAAAGTGGTTTAAGGATAAATGAAGTCACGATGTTAAGCAAACAACTTAAGCTGACAATATACAAAAAAGTCTTATACGACAGGTCGTAACATACGGATGCGAAGCCTGGACATTAACCAGCACAGACAAGCAATATCTGAGAATATCTGAACGGAAAGTCTTGCGAAAAATCTTTGGACCTCTACGAACTGGAGATGCCTATTGGAGGATTCGAATGAACCATGAACTGGACCAACTGATTCAGGGTGCCGACACAGTCTGGTTTATTAAGAGTAGAAGGCTTGAGTGGCTGGGCCACGTAAGGCGAATGGATGACAGAAGAATGGCTAAGAGAATTGTAGACTGGAGACCGGTAGGAAGAAGTATCAAAGATAGACCGCGAAAGAGATGGTTGGATGACGTGGGGGATAATTTGAGATGTATGAACGTGAGGGGATAGAGACGGATGTGTAATAAGGGGATGGAATGGAAGAAAGAAATTGAGCAGAAACAAAAAAGAAAGAATGGAAGAAAGAACCCGCACTGAGTTTCGAACGCCAGGAAAATGAAAGGAAATATGATTTTTGCCACAAACTAAGATTATAGGACTATTTTGCAATACTGAGAGGTTTTTTAATTTATTGCATATGATTACTGCATACGCCTATGAAGATCGTCTCTAAAAAATTAAGTTGGGAAATTTTCATTTTTTTTTTTAAATTCCCTCGAATGCGTCAGGTGTTCGTGAAAAATTTTACATTAACTGTTTTGTTTATTGTATTAGTGCACTTTTCATTACTTTAATGTAGGCCTACTTGTTTTGTGTTTGATTGTATACATTTACGTCTTATTAGAGGCACTTGAACTCTTTTGAGTGAATAAAAACTATTTTCTCTCCTTTATTAGAACATTAATGATGTCAATGCTCGAGATCTTCTTCGAAGAGTGATGTTCCGGGAAAGTTATCAGACCTGTCACCTTGGGTGAGTGCTCAATAAAACAAGGAAACGTGATGTATCAAAAAAAACTTCGTTTTTAAAACTCAGTCAGCACATAAAAATGTTTCACTTAAATGTGGTGACGATTCAGGTTCGGAATGAAAGACAACTATGTTTGAAAACCCAAAATAAGCCCGAAAATGAAGCGAAAACCTGTCCAAATGGCTAAATAAAACATAATGGCAACCAGAAAACACGTTTCTAACTATGTAAAATTAAAGTAATGCCGACTGTTGTTCGGAGACAACTATCGCTGGCCTCTCATGCGTAGACTGCGTAAAATAAAGACAAAAATTTACCTGCAGTGGCTAATAAAAGACTAATTTGGGTTAAGGAAGTTATAGGAAATACTGGAAATGTCTAGGCAATGTAATCTACTCTAATCTTTCAATTAGAATATAAATAATTAAGGCCCTAGCCTAACCTTAGATTGTCATAATTCTTCTTATAGAAAAGTTGAGAGAAAACTGAGTATATCCTAGCAATTTAGACTTGGCCAAAGAGATATTTTTCTCCTTCTTTTGCATTTTATGAAAAATCGGTATATTACACAGGTGAAGAGAGTGGTCAATACTTACGCCGATTAAAATATCACACTGTCAGTGTATTGCACAGGCAGTGATGCACATAACCTTAATAATGATTTGGACCTGCATCTCTTTTAAAGAAACCAGAAGATTATATATTTTACTAGGGATTATGAAGCTGGACCAGTATTGAAAAGTCTTTAGAAACCCAACTTTCTCCGCAATTTAAGAACTGGTTTCCTAATGGAGACTTTATTTCATGCCACAAAGCCCCATCAGCCATGACTTTCTGGCAGAAATAATGTGTGTCTTTCTTTGGCCAGGCAATAGCCTGCACACAAAATCAGAAGTGGTTTCACAGTTATTAAGAAAAAATTAAGAATACAACCGTTCCCATAAAGAGTCACCTTATAGCTGAACTGAGACAAATATCATACATGGATGAAGACATCAAAAGAAACTGAAACTCTTATGAAAAACATGCCAAACCACACGATAATCATTGTAAAGAACAAAGGACATAATGCTAAATATTAATGCAATTCCACAGTATGTCAATAAAACAGATTTATCAAAAAAAAAAAAAAAAAATACGTTTGTGATAAATTCCTTGTCTGAGTCTAATAATTCGTACGACCCTGTATTGTTCAACCGTTAGTGTCTTCATGCTTCAACTGCTTCGCTCTGACACGTAGGACCACAAATTTCAACGGATGCTCACTGTTCTGCACCTTTAGAAAGTATCCCCATCATGTGTCTCATTAAAAACAAGATACCATATATAGAATTGCGTAACTGTTAACTTCATAAGAGAATACGGTTAACTGTACCAGTACGCTATAAGGTAATGACTATAATGCCATGTTCCTTCCACTTTACGATCTCATTCAAATTAAGCATTTTCATCTTGTTGGTATAAGTGCCCACCATACTATACCTGAAAGAACTATTTTCAAGAGAGAAACGGAAGTCAGAGCTGAAGGGTAGTGCTGGCCACACTGCCTCCCTTGTGCCAGTTCGACTCAAGTTGGTAGCCTACCGCCTAGATCTCCTAAGCTACTTTGGTGGACCAAAAAGGAACCATTACTATCATTATTATTACACGTCTGGCCAGCCAACAACAAAACCTATTATAAACGTATATCATCATTACGTAATGTTACTTACATACAAGTATGTAAGAAAGTGTACAAGTATTGTAGATAATTCTACTCTTAAATATTTGTGATTGTGATTATTAATACCAAACTTGTTTTGTGATTAAAACTGCGTTTTTGTTATTACCGACACTAAACGTTTCGCCCATTATACGTTGACACATACTCAGTGTATGGACAGAATCTCTTTATCAAGTCGATGCATACTGTGCTATGCTTCGAATAAAACAGGAATGGGATCGCATTATTCGGCTTTCCGGAGAACAGTGTTTTCACATCTTACAGTGTACTGACGCATAACTGGCCGAGACATATGGTATCGTGCAGTGGGTTATTTAATATGCCAAGAGCCAACGGCCAGTAGACATTGATTCGTCGAGACGTCTACCCGCTAACACCAAGAAAAATCCTGTTCCTGATTTATTCGATGTATAACGTAATCTACTTAACGTAATCTACTACGACTAGCAGCCGCAGGTCTGCCAAAGAGCAAACGCCCCGTCTTGGACCGGACCTCGAGGTAGGAGCTGCCGAAGGAAGTCCGGGTCGTCTTGGACACACCAACCCACACAACAGCCCAAAGTTTTGTCGTGTTAATTATGAAGTACAGTTTATCGGTGTTGTTATTTCGGTTCGTACAACTGAAACAAAGTTTTAACAAACCATTACAAGAGGTACCCTCCACACACACACACACACACGCGCGCGTCTTTTTATAACAGCCTTCCAACAAACACAGCAATCGCATTTCAATTCTTTAGTACAGGCACAATCTCTCTCCACGCGACTGAAAATGAGTTAGATTCAGCGGTCCAGAGAAGCAGTAATATATTAACGAGTATGAGGGCCTCTCACTCGGTGTGCAGTTCGCCGAACGGCTGCCTCCAGTGAACTGGTTTCCTCGATTACAAAGTGACCAATTAAAATGATCTGAATACCATTCGTGCTTGTCTGATTCTTGTCCGTATATACGCCAACCATGTGACGCTCGCTCACGCCCATACTTATATCTAATATATGTATACTGTGTACATGTGTTTTTAATTATAATAATTGTTGCCGATGCGTATCTGTCAATAATAATAATTATAATTATCGCCTAACATGCTGTTGCAATAATTACCTCAACCGTACAATACACGTCTCTTCACAGGACGTTCTGCTGAAACGTTATTCTTTACAAATTTCTCATCACCGGATACCTATTATTGGCAGATTAATTGCTATAATTAACGTTATCAAACTCTTTATAATTCGCTGCAATTATTTTAAACGGATAATTTATTTTAATGCATTCGACTACTGCAGTGACGAGGAAGCCGTAGACACTTGCAAACCGTTAAACACACTGCATACGCAGACACGACTGTAACTACTAACATATTTTACCATTGCATGCCTTTCAGTTGTCACCGGTTGTTTTGATAAACACAAACACGCGTCTCTCTCTCTCTCTCTCTCTCTCTCACACATACACACACACAATTATTATTATCAGATCTCCAGTTGTGTTAACTGCACACCTTGTTCTAAAGGTTGCTCTATACAATAAAGGGAAACTACACAATAAAATACAGACGTGAACACTCCTGTCGGAAGGCAGTAGTTGTGGCTACTTGGCATCAGATTATACGATTCGCTAGTGCATGCATGGGACTCGTCAAACAAGATCTGTCCGTTATGTCCACTGGTCTTGTCTGATGATGTTTCTCCTTCCCTCTCAGCCCCTGCCGTTCCGTTCTATTGTCAACCATCCCAGCTCAGCTTCCAAGTTTTCTGACTGTCTCACCGTCACCGTACAACGGTATACTAGTAACGTAATACTCTTCTTTTATACGAGTACTTTTATACTCTCCCCCCCCCACATGCCTTTTTAATTTCCTTGTCATTTAGCATCCTTTAATGTTGTCTAACAACAAAATTTTAATTTAACAGCGTACAACTTTTCTTTTACTCTACATTTTCTTTTACTTTTAGAGATGCATTAAAAGTGTGACTGATAAGGCCGTCTTTTCAACATTAAAAGTTTCTACGCATACGAAATGGGAAAGTATACACTCCGTAATTACATGCGTTATCTAATAGCTCTTCCATTTACAATGAGTACCAAACTATATAGAACTCCGTGAAACGTTTTACTGGCAGTGAGTGCGCGGGCGGCGGACAACACATCGTTTCTGAAACGAGGTATCACGGGGGGGGGGGGGTTCTCATCCATCTCGGCGCACAATTTACACCCAAACTTTTCACTCCGCAGATCCCCCCCAAATAATTCAAAAATTCACGGAACCCCGTCTGAGTTCTGAAACAAAACAAATATTAAGTATGATAGAAACGTATATTTTAATTTAAATCAAAATTCTATTGACTTGCAAAATTATAATATTAATGATATCAAACATAGTTTAATGTGAATAATGAAGCTGCTTTTGAACAATTAGCTCTGCAGTATTGGATTCAATGTATGATAAATTCAATATTAAGTCACTCTCGACATCGAGTGTATTTCTTAACTTCGACTTCAAATACGTGAGCAGGGAGAATGCGGTTTCACACAGATAAGTGGAGGGAAACACAGTTAAACGCTTCAACGTTTAGCCGCGAGTTCAGGATAGCCAATCATTACATATAACCAGAAGTCAGCTAGCTGTAATTGCAAAAACTGTAATTTTAATGTCAAATTGAAAGTTCAGGTGAACATCAACGTTCAGTTAATAATGTCAAAAAACTGTCAGCTGAAAGTTCTGCCAATGAGTCTTCTTTTTGTACTGTAAGAGAGAGGTCTAGTCAGCTCGGCTGACAAACAGGTCTGCTACACAACATGATTTAAAGACATTATTAAAGCCATTAGTTTGAACCCACCAAAAAATACTGGAATCTTCTACTAATTGTTTTAAGATTCTAAAATTTAGATTTTAGAGCATAAAAAATCTAAGAAATAATTACGGTATATTCTAATTTTTCTTAAGTGTCTGCGGACCCTCTGAAACATTGCCGCGGACACCACTTTGGGAACCACTGGTTTACACGGCATCCAACCGTTGGAGGCCGAAATTAAGTGTACGTCAATAGTTTTTCAGTGCTCGTGCTCACGTATATTACCACTTGTCAATTAGAGCAACTTTACCACGACTTTAGAGCAACTTCTGAAACCTTTAAAAATATTATTTCGTTCAGTTCAAATAATCAGAGAATATTTTAGAATTCTTGACTAAAAACAATTTTATTTCTTCTTTCAACACAACTTACTGATCTGTAATGTAAATGTTTTAGTGTCTTTAAGTTGAGAAATGTTACTTTAATATTATTTCAGAAGCAACAAGTGGATTCACTTCCGTGACAGAAGAGACAAACAACGGATACTTTACGGATACGAGCCTCTATTGCATTTTATCGTTACATATATGGAAACTTTTGTTTTCAATAATTAATTCATCATCAGTAGCTCCACAGACCACCATGGGCCTCAGCTTCCCTGAGGATTTTCAACCAGACTTCCCTATCCTTAGCCAATGTCAACCAATTTTTCACTCCAAGTACTTTCACGTCTTCCAGGATTCCATCAATCCATCATATTCAAGGTCTTCCATGTCCTCTCTTTTCTTCTGGTGTGTATTTCATAATCCTCTTAAGAACATCCACCTCATTCATTCTCTGTACATGTCCTGCCCATCTCAGCCTAATTGATTTTCAATCATTAATTACTGCAAGGAAAATATTATTACTATCACTATTTCTTTTACAGACGTATAGTTGGCTACTTTTCCCTATTTATGTACCGTACGGTACAAATAGTATTGATTGACACTAAACCCTATCAAAACACAAAAGCTCAACTTTAATTTAACTCTACTGGTTATGAAGCGAATATAATACTTTCTTCTTATTAAAACTAATCTGGACAGGTGAATATGCGGATGAATATAATTATTTCTGTTGCCTTTAGAAAGAAGCAACTCTTTAACACGAGAAATTTTAGAGACAAAAAGGCTTTGAAACCAATTCACTACGAATGCATCCATTTACTCACCATACCCACGCACCCTGCTCGAAGTACAATCACCCTGAGCCAATGTTGTCCTCTCTCCCTAAATGTTCAAGGATACCAACCATAGAAAATGTTTTTCCAAATCGATCTGAATACATGCTGTTGCTTCTTACAGTCTGTAGCCAAACACTAAATCTTAAATGTTAAATGTTAAGGCTGCGCTGCGCACAACACCAAATTGAAGTTACTAACGACACTTATACTTTCAACAGCCACTTATCGTGCCTGACAAATTAATTATCCAAGGGAAAATCGATGGTAAAAGTCCACGAGGAAGATGTCCGTGTCGCTGGGTGGATTGGTCAAACCACTTACTGGCGGACATCGTATGCTCGAAGCCATCGAGGCAGCATACGATCGAGACGCGTGTAGAAACACAGACAGCACCATCGTCACATGACGTCCCCATGATCTATTTAGAGTAGTGGGAATCGGGAGGGATGCGCAGCAAGCCATTTCCTGGACAGCTCACTAAGAAAAGCCAACAACCGGTACATATGCTCCTGAACACTATTGGTACCTTATTGTATAGTGTATAGCAGCGATATAATCATCGTTTGCTGTATGCATGAGGAAATACCACACAGAAAATTTTCGGAAAACAAGAACAGAAATATACATCCAACTTTAATTAATTACGATAATACAGTAAATAAACTTTTGCTACTTCAGTTTTCGAATTACAAACCCAATAAATAATACTTCTCTTGTAGGCTGATTTGGAACGTAGGCTATTCAGGCATCACCGTATAACTGAGGCGCGTTTATCAACATCCACGTCGGCTTACTCTGTGAAAATAGATGTCTGTGATAACATTCTGCGATAAGAATGGTGGTTTAACCTACTGTTAGCCACACTAGCTTCGTTCTTTATGTCGAATTACGAGAAACCTTACCGTTTTAGTCAAATTCTCGCCTTACTTCTGAATTCAAAGAATACAGAATACGAGAATATTTTTTTACACAGTACAATCCGAATATTTTTTTTAAACATTTTTTATTTTCCATTTCAAAACATAATTCACGCTGTTTAGAGGGATAATTTTATTAGCAAACAGCGCGAAAACTGTTCAGTAGAAACTCTAGCTGGGTTTGGGGAACATAATACTTCGAAAATAAATAATTCACTTTTATGAAACAATTAAAAAAAATATATATAAAATGTACTTACATTCATTACAAAAGTAACAAATTATATCCATACTATAGACCCTACTTTTAAAGTCATCGTAATTATTTCTTTAAAACCAATTTCAATCTGATAATTCGAAGATTTCAGAGATACCATGATTTTTGTCGTACACTAGCTTTCATTTCTAATTTTCTTAGGGGATGTGCTTACTAAATTCGACTAAGTTTAATGTCAGCTCATTCACTTTCTAGTATTTAACAATATGGTGAATAAGGACAACGATAAAGGCATTTGTAAAGTGAAACGAAATAAGTATTCGGAATGTGTGTATTTTTGTGTTCCTTGGGTGAGGGGGGGGGGAATACTTCGTAGCACGGAACTGTCGTAATATGCTTTTAGTCCTGGAAAGGGTTGGATTGGTTGCGATTTTTCGCCCAGCCGCAGTCTGCCAATCAACCCTTTAAGTTCAAAAATCAGAGAGAAAGCACTTCTTAGACGCTTTAATGACATACGTGAGTGTGATAAATTCTGTGGACAGACACACACTGCATGAAAATGTCCGTTGTTACCGTGTTATGAGATATGGGCTGTGGGAGCTTGGCTGTCTGGCACAAACTGATGCCACAACTGTAATACCGTTTCAACGGTAAATGTTATTTCTGTGTAGCACGGCGTCTCACTAATTGCCTGGCCAGACTATGTTGTCTCTTGACATATGGGACATGACAAAACTCAAAGTGTGCGTTAAAAAGGGGCGAACGGGCGGAAAGAGTGTTTGTAGGAAAGCGCGTGTCAAGTCCTGAGTGGTGGACGTCACCATCAGCTGTTCAGGCGACAAACACGACAGACTGAATTGTGAAACGAGCGTCAGTACTTTAAAACGGTGTTTCCCGAATTTTCTGGCATATTTCCCACTTTCCAAACCTAATTTTTTCAGCGGCCCCTAGAGAAAAATACTCGAGACTTTCTTTGGCAAAACCGTGTCTCTCGGTAATAAATCTGTTCATACCAACGGAGGTTTATGTCTATAAAAACAGAACAGACGGCTAGAACAGAACATAGAGTTTCGTTGTTGGCGGCACATTTGTTGGTTTAGATATCTGGACAACGCTGTTAGTCACTGCGTGCATTTGATATACTGGCTCCGTACCACGTTTCCGAGTTTGATCGTTGCTACATACAGACTGTACATTTTCAATATAAACGCATTAAGAACTGAAAAAGCTTGTTAATAAATATCCTATAAAACGTTAAGCTGCCATACACTATCAATATTATTGCACAATATAAATATTGTGCAATAGTATTTACAGTGTATGGGTTGGATTGAAGGTCTAAAATGGGTTGCACAATATATTGTGTGGATTCAAAAATGTTTGAAATATATCGCACAAACTGGAAAATATTATGTAGTGTATGGGCGAGAGTGCACCATATCGGCTCATTTCCCCCGCTTTCGTCGGTCAGTGCACAACGTCTCGCTCTCGCTATGTTGCTGTTGGAGGAAAGAATGTTAATTTTAGAGGTAATTGAAGTTTATCGGTCTCTACCTGCCTTATGGAACGTTAAAGGTAAAGATTACAGTAACAGGACAAAAAAAATGAAAACAAAATTTTAGCAGTTCGTCGAATGATTCAGTCTAATCGCACAAAGTTTCGAAAGTCATTCGGTTCAGATAGCCTTAGTTCATTCAACAGCCTTTCATGAGTATATTCATTCTTTGTCTTGTACTATTCTTTCATCCATATGCGGTCCTTTCTCTTTTTCTTTTTTAAACACAGAATCAGTACAATTACCACACAACTTGCCTCATTATCACTCAACATGTTCACTAGAAGTTCAGGAGTCAACTAAGGTTGTACACTAACATCGTACTGTATACGGGCACCAGCCAATATTATTGTGCAATAATATTGATAGTGTATGGACAGCTTTAGACTTAAAAACGTTTACGGGACCAAAACGTTTTAGCGTACTACTGTATAGTTCGCTCGCTCTTCAACTCCCATGCTGCTCCTAGCACCACCTTCCCCCCACAGGAGGGTTGTAACGTCCACTTTCCAAAACTATGCTTTAAAGAGGTCCGCTTACACCCTCCCCCCACACACGCACACGCACGTACGGAGTAGAATCCTACACATTGTTCGTAGATCTAGTTAACAGGTTAATAGTACGTGTGTGCGTGTAGTGAAATAAAAGAACGGATAAATTTGTTCAGCAATAGAATTTTCACTCACCTACTCGAACGTTCGCGTGCTCGCTCGTGTGGCCAATGGCGACAAAAAATCCCATTATTGCGTTGATTGTTAGCGGTGGATTGTTATTGTTTACCGTACGGGTTATTATTGCGCATAGCGGTCTGTTGAAAACGCTGTCCAACTGTTTCACTTAGTCCATAACAAGGATGCTCGACATTAAGTGTAATTGTGTCACAGGGTTCTGATATGCGTCGTGGCGAATTTGAAGACAAGGCCAAGAGTAATGTTCTAAGTAAAACGCGATAATTTCAATCTCCCGACACCTAATAACATTTCTGGAGATACACAGAATTAATTGTTATTGCCTATTATAAATAATATTTAGGTCAGGTATAAAGCCAGATAAGACGTCAATTAAGAGGAGAGTGAGAATTCTTTGCAGAAACACATTTATGAATCTGAAAAAGTAGCTGAAGAGTATCAGTTATAAAAAAAAATTATGACTTTTCATTGTAAACATTCAGTTTGGTCAAAAATTGTCTGTATGATAATGTTCTTGAACAGGCTGGAAACATGAATAACTTAGGGTGTTGTGTCACATGTGGGCATAATGAGGATTTGACCAGCAAAGTGAGTAAATTGCAACATATTTGCTGTGTAATAATAAACAGTCTGTAAAAGAAGACCAGAAAGGACACAAATTTAAAACTTTATAAGGCGATGGGTGTTCCAGCATTGTTATATGGCTGCGAATCTTGGACGATGAATGAAGGGCGACTGGAATAAGATTCAAACAGCGGAAATGAAATACTTAAGAATGGTAAAGGGATGTACAAAAGCAGACCGTATAAGAAATGAGTACTTTACTGAGTACAGAAATAGCGGATAATCTGTTTTCGATAATCCGGTGGTGTAGTTCACACCCGATTATGACCGTTATTCTCAAAACATGACCACCACAGAGGAAACTGACACCAATTTTTATAGTCATATGGTTATACAACCACGTCAAAGTACTATCAGATAACTGATGTGCCAAAAACCGATATTAACGTGCCGAAGAAGATTAATGAGGATCTCTATAATATAAAACGGGGATCGTATAACACAGATCACTGTCCAAGAAGTAGGCATCAGAGATTTGATTAAAGGCGTCGTAATATACTTCGTAAGCTTGCACGGTCGGAGTCAATGTTGTTAAAATTCATTCCCGGGGTGTTTGGCCTTAACCACAGTACTGTGGTATCTAACGTGTACCATCCTACGTAGTACAGGTCGAATTTTTACACTGATGATGGCAGTCGATGGTACTGTCGAAACGTCTGTTTTCATTAGAAACAATGGACCACGTCCAACAGCCCGGGAATGAATTTTAACAACTTTGATGAAAGGCGTTTGGCAGTTCGATGTAAATGAAGTGAAAAACGGGTAGGCTGTAGGGGGAAATGCGAAAGAAGAAAAGTGATCATGGGAAAATTCATAGAACTGAACGATTATTGTTGGGAGAATCTGAGTGGAAATTGCAGAGTGTAGATATCCCTTACGCAATTAATATTAATAGTAATTTTAGGAGTACATAAACGTAGGTAGAAGATAAGTAGGAACGACCGAATCATTATATACACTTTGTACTAATACGTTTGTGCACGTCTTTCACATGTTTTAATCCTAATAGATGAACAGAAGACTTGAGGTTCTGGAGTATTGCGTTTTTCCTCCAAGCAAACCGTGCCACCGGTTATGAAGCTTCCTACGACAGACGTGGAATCCTCTGTGGTACTTCAGTTACAACGTACCTGTTTTGATTGGCAAAGTAGTGTTCTTAATTGACGAGAAGTTGCACGGGTTGGTGAATCTTTGCGCATGCGCCAACTGGTATTCCTAAATTAAAAAGATTCGTCCGAATCACTAAAAGCAGTGAACGTGACTTACTCCCAAACAGTATTAGGCTAATGTTTGTAGGCTAACCAGTAGCTGGAGGAAAAGAAGAGTAAATCTCCCGGCCCAATGTTTCGTTTGTAGTATCTAAGCACCGTCCCGTGTCACAGTTGTTATTCCTGCCATGCTGGTGGCAGGAAAGATTTTCGAACAAAGGAATTAATATGTTATATGTGAGTTAATATACAATGCGTACTTAACAATTAATACTGGACTTGTACATAAATGCAAATTCTTGACGTCATAACATGGAATTAACACAAAGCTACTTAAACACTAGAAAACTCCAAGTGCAAGGCTTTTTATATTACGGAAGTTACGAGGTTTTATTCTGATAAATCAACAACAGTGTAACAAAGCAGCAAAGAACAAAGAAACACATGATGCATTACCATTTTTAGTAAATAACTGTACACATTACAGTTTAACATCGTAGTTGACAAAGGCGTGTGAATCACGACTTAAATCTTCTGGCAAAAGGGCATTATTAATTGAATAACAAGGAAACATTCAAAACCTTCATAATGCTTGTGATTTAGTGACAAGTCCGAACATAATTTATACAATAAAAGTGCTTACTATAAATGAATCCCAACACAACCGCGTTCTTAACGAAATGCTCCTCTACATGCGTTGACCAATTTCTTTTCTCCTCCCCTGTGTTTTTACAACCTTCAAGTTGAAGTTTGCAAATAAATAAAAACATAAATAACTGAAAGAACGATACGATTCTCAGTTTTAACTCGACCGTTTGGCATTTGTCCGTCTGTTTATCTGTCTCTCTCTGTTTGGGGTATGTCTTACAAAAACTTCGAACGCATCAACCGATTTCCGTAAAACACCGTGCGTGTCCGTTCTGAGACTGATCTCCAAAAAAATAAAGGGCGGTAAGCAAAACTGTAACGGCGTCAAAATTTTTTAAAAATTTCAAACATCTGTCCATGTGAGGTATAAAATTACAAGAATGTATAACCAAACTATGATTTCAAAAGTCTGGGACGCTGGAGACCAAAAAGTGGGTGAAAATTTTGATAAAATCGCAAAAATTCATGTGGCGATTTTAACAAATCAAAATAAATTTTAACAAAAACCTGAATGTAATGTTGAAAATTTGTGAAGTTATATGTGAGGTATAAAATTAAAGGAAAGTTTAACCAAAATATGAATTTAGTGTTAATTTTTAAAGATTTCATACTTTTGAACACCAGGGCCCAAGTAGTGGGGCAAAAGTTTTAATAAAATTCCAAATCTCATGTGGAATATCCAATTGAAGACAATTTTAACCAAAATCTGAATACAGTATACAGTTTTGGAAATTTCAAAATATTTTGACCTCAGGCCAAAAAATGCGATAAAAATTGTTTTTAATTATAAAAATCCTGCCTGGTGACGGACTAAAGGGAATTTTAACACAAATCCGATTGTTTGGAATGTTAGCGTTTATTGTATGAGTGATCTAGAACTGTTGCTAAACTAAACAAAAGTAGTAGGGTAATCGGGATCACAATGTATCCAGTAATAAACGTACTTCGTCCAAAATAGCGAGCAAGTTCTGCAGTTTAGGAAGCATACTAGTATTTGTACATACACTGCTATTTTTGTACAAAAAATATTTATTTCTTGCACACAGACTAAAATTTAATTTATTTTTTTAAAGACTCTGTTTAAAAACGGAGCATCGATATTCGATTATCAGAAGGGTCACGTGAGACAATCGCCATCGTTAGAATTTATCACACAACGTTTCGACCACTAAACAAAATAGTTTTTTTGTTGTCTTAAACCTTGTACGTGGTGATGATTTATTCTTTTGCCGGTTCACGCTTGTTAGTGAGCGAATCTCGGGTGGCTGAAGTTTGTATTCAATGTATTAGTTTAGACAACCAAAGGTTGTTTGGTGGTCGAAACATTGTGTGACAAATTCTAACGACAGTAACTGTCCGACCTAACGCTTTTGATAATATTCACGTACCATCGAAAGTTACATTTACAAATCGTACTGACATTCGATATCTATTAAAAAACGCTCGAGCACATTTACAATAGTTAGTCTATCACAGGACAATTTCTATCCCCAACTGTGTACGCCAATTTCAAATTAGGTTTCTAATTTTTACACTGTTTGGGATATTTCTCTTGCGGCTTTATTATTTCATATACACTATGAATATGCAAATGCACTACAACAACAAATTTTTTAGGACGTGTATACAACTATAAACAAGACATAGATGGCGAGGACATAGTGAGGTTCATGAACTAGCCTATATGAGGATCAGCTGGTTGGGGCATGTGATGCGCATGGAGGACGACAGAATGTCCAAAGCAATTCTTACAGGGATAATAGATGGGCAAAGAATGAAAGGAAGACCTAAAAAAAGGTAGCTTCTTCTACAGAACGTAGAAGATGACCTCGGGAGGATGTGTATCGGGAATTGGAGGCGACTAGTCGGGAAGGCCAAGGCTCATCGTAGGCTGAAGCGCCAGATGAATTAACGAATAATACAACAATAAAGAACTGCTTTCAGTCAATAATTATCTAACTATTGATAACGCTATTGCGTAAAATTAACATTTAATTAAGCTAAGAAAAACGGAATACAATTTTTTTTACATTTAAAATTTTAGTCACCCGCAAAACAGAAAGATTAAATTGGTTTAGTTTACATCTTTTGGACACAATCTTCGCGCCAACGTTGTTTTCCACTTCCGTGTAAAGCGTTATATACATGTAAATGTTAAACAACACAGGCTATAGGAACGAGCTTCGCTTGTTAAATGACTAATGGCGTTTTGTCTAATAAAGTTAATCGTACTTCCAATTTTGTCGGCGTAGAAAAAAATGGAAAAAAATTAGTGTTTATACATCTCTTTACCGTTCTTAAGTATTTCATTTCCGCTGTTTGAATCTTATTCCAGTTGCCCTTCATTCCAGTCCATTCACGGATTTGTGACACGCGTCACAGGAAGCCCACACACTCCCCGATCAGGAAATACAACTTGTGTCAATGAACTTCTTATTAATTAGGTACAGCAATCCTGCCGCCATTAAATTGCACTTTTTTCAATAACTTTACAGGTACTTCGATAAATCGAGTCATACTTCTACATACTGTGGCAAAGCTCCTGGCAAACCACTTCCGTGAATCAATGTGTTGGACGAATGTCGCTTAACTCGATTCTGGTATGACTTTATACGCACATCCACTGGATTGCTAACGTTCACTGTTCATTTTCACTTCATTTTTTACCTGCCCAATGATTCTCTCTCTGTCCTCTCTGTATTTCTCTTTCTGACGTGTAGGGTGGTATGCTTACGGTCGGCGAACCAGTGAATTGGATTGATAAATGTATCTAATATGCGCGTGATTTAGTTGCGAACGTAAATAAATAAATATACATATCCAAACATAAAAAAAGTGAAGTGTTCACGGCTTCTGACATGTGATACGCCAATTAATACTCAGATATTCCACAGTACACAAAAACACTTTTCATACTCTCTTTCTCCTCCTTTAACGACGCTCTACGATTATTCAAACGTAATGACAATCCACATGATATTCTGTACCTGTGCCCCCCCCCCCCAGGACTATCGTCACGGCTAGTCGTGACTGTACTGTGTAGTTGCATTTCATAAACCTCAAAACCTTACGAGGCACGCGTAACAAGCACTACAAATTTTAACGACAATCAAAATGTGAATTACAATTAATTAAATTCGATATCGTATAACCAAATGTACTATATCTATAAAAGACAGCTGATTTAAGTACGTACTACAACGCAGATGAAGTAATATCAAACGGGCGGTGGGAGGATCAATTGCCGCGAATCGAACCCAAACCGCGTGGTTTTGGGAGCCGTCATCTTCTCTCTCGACCATACCAGTCACTCATAATCAAATTCTAACAGCCAAAATTTTGTCCAAAAGCGTACCAGAAGAGGGCTATTAGAAATGTACGGGGAAAGAAAAATTAGCAATAACAAAAACTAGGGCAGCCAGTGTTTTCGCTCGTCAGTAATTCAGACTGTAGGCCTACGCAGGGCGATCTGCATCTTCTTAAAAGTACCGTGTTGACACATTTCAGGGTGCAGTGTTGTGTACTGTCAACTGCCAAGCCTATATTTGAATTCCGCTCCTTGTTTCTTCCATCCGCGGGCCTACTGATAACGCGCAGTGTAAACATTTTCTTTCTGTAAAAAAAATGCAGATCGGAATTCACAGTTCATATTGAACAACTACTACAGACTGTTTCTAAATAATCAAAAACGTATTAAAAACATTCACGTGGAATTTTATTAAACGGGGTGCACTGCAACATGGCACACAATACAGTCTGACAAGCGAGAGACTGTAATACCATCATTCGCGTCAATCTTTTTTTTTTGAAAATCCTGTTGCTTCGCAAACGTCTGAAATAAGGTCACTCCATCGGAGACGGGAGTAGCGCACAAACCAGTCACGTTTCCCTTCACACTGTTTCAACCTTGTATACAAACTGAATCCTAAAACAGCTTTCCGTCTCACTGCATAGGTGCGAGAGGGGGAGAACGCGCACATGGGCATTAACAAAACCCGCACAGCCATAATCGATCACCGATTTGTACTTCAGGACGTTGACGTCCTAATACGTCGAGGATATATATATAACCTCTCTATATATTAACCTATTTCTACGCCGACAAAATTGGAAGTACGATTAACTTTATTACACAAAACGCCATTAGTCATTTAACAAACGAGTTCAAAATCTTGTTGAACTTCTCGGATTCTAGCCCATTTGGACCTGTGTTATACAAACAAACGTCTACGTTAACGAACTAGGAATTCAATGAAGGAAGCAATTATTGATAATTTTTACCTTCATTTAATTATACAATCTGTTACAAAGTATACTTTGTAACATTAAGCACAACCTACGTTACTGAAAGGAAATAAAATCCATGTCATGTAGAGACTACTCCAGAGAGCACACCACCCTTACTCTCCATCTAAAATAACGTCAAAAACTCTGTTTGGTAAAGCGTTTGTCTGAAGCATTATGTCCTGCTTCATCCAGCACCTTTCTTGTCAGTTAGGCTCCTGGTCTGTTTCTGTACCTCGTGTAATCATGCTTAACTTCTCGAACAGAAGGCGCCTTCTGGGCTTTGTGCACGACGCGATCTGGTACGTACCACTGCCTCGACTACCGTGTTCTGGAAACGCTTCTCTGATAATTCTCTATGTTTGAATTATTTGCTGTTGTCCATAGTTGAATCGGCTAAAATTACGATACTGTTAATTAGTCAGAACGTTACTGTAATGGATGTTATTCGTCTTATGCAGATTCTGGAACGTCAATTCACATTGTCCTCATTTTTATAAATCTGGGTTCTTAACCCAATTAAATTCATTAGCATGGAACAAAACTCCCGTCAATCTCTACAAGACACACGTTAATATTCTGGCCAATTTGAAGACGATGACTCTACAGGTAGACAATAAACCCGAAGTAGCCTACAATATTAATCTAAAGTAGTAATACAAAAACCGCAATAATTCTCATACGACGGCATTCACCAATGGGGATTATGAGTGAACACACAGTATCTATAATTCTAAGATGCCTCTGAAAAAATCTGATGAATGACAGTTAACTGACCACTGGTTGCATGTCTTATACCAAGGATTCCAAAAAAAACGAACTTTGGATATGGTCAATAAGGGACATCGTCTACCAAGAAAATAGCAAATACAACGGTGAACTCGAAACCCACGACTTTTAACAGAAGACTTAAATAAGATCACTAAATTGTTTGTTAGGATCGCGGAGGCATTGTAGCTTGACGATTAAATATCATGTTTAGACATTGAAATTCTGATGGCTGAATAAATAAATTTTCCAATTTATTTATCTCTTTATCTGAGGGACATATAGTATACGAAAGTAAACTTGAAACTAATGAGAACTCGCTGCTGGAAAGAGAAGACGACAGAAGACTTGAAAGATGACCAAATGGTTTACTAGGATTGCAGAGGCACTGTCGCCTGATGATTACATATAGACACTGAAATTCTGATGGTTGAATAAATAAATTTTACGTATGTATTAACACTTATTAATTTTCTTGAGCGTAGTATTACATTATACGCGAATACCTCAACACACAATAGACACATAAGACTTGACCATAAGTTACATTATCAATTACGACTAACGAGCGAAAAGTCTTTATGTTTATCTTTATTTAATAAACAAAAAATATATATTTTTTTAACAATAACAACTGTATTCCGTACAATACTTTTTTAACATTTTCGCGCTTTGAATGCATCACAATTAACGTCAGTGCAATGCTGGATACAGCACATTTTTAAAATATGGAGTTGCTAATGCAACAGTGCACCACCACCTGCCAGACTCGTCAGGTGTTCCCGCGTACCGACCAACAATTGAATGAAATTTTACTTTCATCACAATGACGTCATCGAAACGACTACTGACATCACTCGGCTGCTCCAAAACAATCGCCCCCGCCCGCCATTCTCGTCTCGCAACAATGAAGTAATCATCAACAAAAATACACGCCGTGAGAAAAGCGGAAAAGAACCGGTGGGATATAAAACCGCCGACGGTTGCTCTGCCAAACCTGTCAACGTGCCGCCATCAATTTACCTCTTCCATTCGCATTCACATTCCTTCTCTCTCTCTCTCTCTCTCTCTCTCTCTCTCTCTCTTTCCCTCTCCTCTCACGCCTTTCGCAGCATCACGAGCATATCCAACGATGAAAGACAGACTATCAGATAAAGAAAGATAATTAACTCAACGTGTCCGTCATTACTTTATTATACTAGTGATGTCTGGCATACTGATACGGCTAGCATGTTGGTGATATGCAAAGACATCCGACAGAACGTGACGGCCGACAGACTGAACCGCAGTTCCACAAAAGTACCAAAATAAATAACACGAAAAAAGTTTTTACTATCAGTAATTGCATTAACTGTACAGTACAAATATGAAAATTCTTGGCGGTAAACGGACGTTTTCGAGCCCGCCCTGGGTCAAAACAAGATAACACGACTCAAACGCTGCGCAGCGATAAGAGTACAAAAACCGATTCACCTTTTGGCATTTTTATTAAATATTATCGTAAACAACGGGCAAAAACGTGTACATCCGAGATACTGAAGAAATTTTGTTCTAAGAAAACAAACCGTTTTCTGCAATCTGCGCAAACATCAGTTTTGAAAGATTATGATGCCACATACTTTTATTTATTTCTATTCTATTTATTCAAACACTTTTTGCTACAGTCCGTTTCTTGATGTAGGCCTATATATTATATTTCATTTTTATAATGAATTTACCTCAAAATATTTCTTTCCTTATAAGGAACATGTTTCGGGTACCATTTTGTACCCATCCTCAGCCTTGTATGAGGATGGGAACAAAATGGTACTCGAAACATGTTCCTAATAAGGAAAGAAATATCATAAGGTAAATTCATTATAAAAATTAAATATTCTATTTATATATTTGAGAAAACTGAAAGGATTCGCGTCACAAATAATACTGGTTACCAGAGAACTTTCGGGAGTTTTTATAACTGAAATTAAGGTTGGCAGCTAACGTATCTATTATTATAACTGATTTTAATAACACCAAATCACCTAAAATTATTGTAGGTTGCTATATTTAATAAATTATATTAACGAGTTTTTATAAAATCGAAGAAGAAAACTATAATTTTTTTTAATTGTTCAAGCGAAACAAGTTTTAAGTTTTAACTCAACCGTTTGGCATTTGTCTATATGTCTATTTGGGGTGTGTCTCACGGTAACTTTTTAATGCATCAACCGATTATCGTAAAACTTGGTATGCGTGTCCATATTTTTGGGACCCTACAGAGCCCTATTGTTCGTGTCCTACAGAACCCTATTGATTTTGGGACCGCCCTTCAAAAAACAGAGGGGGAGGCAAAAATATGATGGGATCAAAATTATGAAAAGATCGCAAAAGCCGTTGAGGGGTATCAAATTAAAGGGCACTTTAACCACTACACGAATATAGTTGAAATTATTGAAAATTTCAAAATGTTTGGACGCCAGGGCTCACAAGCGGCTGAAAATTTTGAGAAAATCGCAAAAATTTTAAAAAACATTTGGATTGTAGCAGGGCTTAAAAAAAAGATAATAAATTTGAAAAAATAGTAAACATCAAGCAGGAAGGAATTGTAACCCAAATCCGAATGTCAATGTTTATTTATGATTGTGTGCTCTACAATTAAATATATTACTACAGAAATAGGGTACTCGGGATTTTGTAATGATTTTTTCCGTAACTAAAAAATTATCTAATATCGAAATTTGTGTAATAAATGGACTTCGTTCAAAATAATGAACGAGTTCTGCAGCTCAGGGAGCTTCCTAGTTATATCCTTACACTGGCAAGGATATAAAATGGGTAACTTACGATGACGTGCACACGACCACACAAGTACGAGGCCGATGTGTTATCCTAAATATTCCATATTATTAATATTCATTTCCTGTGAACGTCAGGTCCGTACGATAAAGGGATGCGTGTACGAACTGTGACGTTCGTTCGTTGGACGGAAAACCGCTGGTTTCATCACATTATTTTAAGTGAAGTCATTCATCTGAAGGGTCGAGATATGTAAACTGCACACACGCGAGCGCGAGCGCGCACGTTAGCAGAGACCAGCTGTGTTAATACACTGAGCACACAGAACCAGCCGCACACAAATGTTCATTGCATCGGTATGTAAGCCTACGTCTGTGTATCATCCAAACGTATCTGCACTGCAAAATCGTCACGCCCATGTTACACAACACTGAGTTATAACGTGAAATGTTTAAAGCAAATGTTAATCTCCAGGCAAAGTAAAAATTATAAATACTTGACTGTTATTTCATAATAAAGATTTGCTATACATACGCGCTATTTCTTTCCAACGTTATGATCCCTCTACTGTCCGAATACCTTCAAGGCTGTAATAAAAAATGCATTTCTTCTTAGACAATAGCTTTCCGGAATAGTACAATCAGGAGTTTAAAATAAAAAACAGGGTAAAGCATTAGTAGAGCGACAAACCTCTTGTATAATAAATACCCTTTCGTGTTCGGTTTGTAAAAATATTGACTTTAATTAAAACTGATTCTGCTTTCAATTTATTCTTCATGGAATTTAATTGATGATTTGATCACGTATTTATGGGTATTAGAAGACAAAATTTACTATCTTCTTCCGTACAAGGGATTTCTCATGATTAACCAGAGAGAGGAAAATCGCTCTTGTCTCTTTATAGTTCCAATAAAACGCAAGTCAAGAATGCAAGAATAGCCAATGCAATATTATTAATTACACATTCTAATCGTTTCTCAGTTACCAAGCACACTGAATCTGAAGTTGGAAACATCTAATTTGAATTAATGTACTGCACACTGTCGTTTTAGGCGAAAACCAAATCTGTCATATCCTAGCGACCCCGTTACTGGCTAACGCGGAGCACCGAGTTATGTGAAATGACAAGAGGGACATTATGACGTTATTATCTTCACTTTAACACGCCAAGAATGTTTCATATGTTACGATGTATTCGCTAATATGCAGAATTACAACTAAAAGATAATGGAATGTACTGAGACGGTAAAATACTGCACAGAGTTGGAAAAGGGAAGCTGAAATGTTAGTTATCCGAAGATGTTGCAGGTTGGTAAGAGGCCTAAATTTAATTTCCGCAAAAAATAAAACACGTAAGGTGTACCCTACTACGATGTAGTCCAAGGGATCTGATGAAGCGAACGGTGCACTTGTGATGCAGTTACCATGCAACGAAACATATCGTAGAGGAGAAATGGTTTGAATAGTGAAATATCAGGAGATGTATGGTAAATAGCCCAACTCGAGAAAACCTGAAATATAGGAACAGAAGGAGAAAAAGATAAAGTAAAACAGAATACAAGTCCAAATTCGTGATGCATTCATGAGCTGTATACAAAATGTAATAGATTGATACAATGAATATGAGATGCCTCAATGAAGTTGGTCTGATGCAGGATGAAAGATGGAGGACAAAAACCAACAGTTTCAAGTCTTCACGGCGGTCGTGCGCGCGGAATAACATTTGTGACTGTTTTGTACTACATAAAATGTATTTATAGCGATAATGTAACGATTTGCCCTTTGTCTGACCGTTCCGTTACGATTACGATCATGTATATGTGATAACGACAATTACCTCATATAATTCGATGTACATTAACTAATATTTAGTGGTTAATCGCCTTGACACTTGCTTGTTGGGTGATAATAAGCACTGGCATTAAATTAACAGTGTCAGTTACGATATTAGCTACTAAAGATAAGAACGAGAAGTGTTTGTTTGTGTGCAGTCTATTGTTATAATTAAAACTGGCATCTAGTATAAAGGAGTAATTACTGTTAGTTACATTGAAGTTGCATTGCTCCGAACTATATGTGACTGCTCTGCTCATCGGTCCGAAATTGTTAATTAATGGAGTTACGTTTTGCTCAGACCCGTGTTTGATGTCCGCGGCGGCAAAGCGGAAATGTGACGACCTTCCACAATTAACCGATATTGTGGTTAATTTTGGTTCGGAAGAGATATCGCTGACTAACTTTTCAAAGGAGAACCAGGCACCCTTTTAGACCCGTCGTTTACCGTTTAGCCGTAAACAACAATTCTGATGTCCGTGTCGAGTTAGTAAGCAAACTCACTGACTCAACAATTTCCGGCTTTATGCTGGATGGGTACATATTTATTCAGACTACGTGTTGGTAAATGTGATGGCTTGTATCGTTTTCCGGTCACATCATATCCAGGTATTTATTTAACTTACAAATAGAATGCATAATGACTTTATTGTACGCGAGATATGAGATAAACGTTGAGAGTGTACGCGGTGGTGGGAGACATTGGCAAGGACGTGTGAAGTACAGCATGTCACTTTACCTACACACAGTGTAACATTTTAACTTCGTTGGGAAATGTTTTAAACGCTCTAATCGCATTTAAAGTATTGTGAAAGTCGAATTTCAATTTGACTGGATTTGGAATACTTTCTCAAGCCGTTGCCAATGAAAATCATTTACACACCATAATTCTGAGGTACATAATGTACCATACACTGCACTGTACTGAACTGAGACACAAATAATGGTCAGTTTTCCAAGGAAAATGATTCGTGATTAAATGATTTATTAGTACCGGATAGGATAAATTGGTGGGATACCGGATAATGGCCCCAAATGATCGTCACATCCGATAACAAGAGGATCCGTTGTCGTAAGATTCCCTATTTTATTTAGTCTGATGTTAATGCGTTTATTTAAAACGGGTTTTCAAGAACAATCGAGATTCGTTGGTGAATATATCGAATTACCCAGACTGGAATTGCAAGTTAAATTTGAAAACCGTTCATGTTTTTATTCTGATTTTTGAACAGTGTAATGAATCTCTCGTGGTCACACCCATAAGAAATCCTAAAGGAGGAAATTTCCGTAAGATAGAGTTACCATCCGCTAAAATGAATTCGTATGTCAATCCTGAACATGAAACCTGTACATCCAAGTCAAACGAAACAATGCTACAAATTAGGTGTATCATTAGCATATGACTGACCACTTATTTGTGAATTGTGAACTCTTTACAAAGAACACGATTTGCGGGCACTCCACTAGACTTGTGACTCATAATAAAATTTCGAGCGATTTAGTTCACATTGGATCGAAAAAAATGATATTTTATTACACAAAAGCCGATCTGAAGATGAGCTAGATCGTTCGCAACCACTTATCTGGAATCTCTTAATCCAAAGGAGTTCAATTGGTGTTCATATTTATACATATTCATTATACATATTTATATCCAAACTTGTTAATAACCTAATTAATTCTAAAAGCCTTTATATTGACAAAATTTACAAATTTGCTATTAATCAAACTGAACCAGGCACGTTGTTAAAAGCGTGCTGGATCCCCATTGATTCTATCCCATCCACCGAGTTCGTTTGATATGGGAATAAGTAGGTGACAATAAGAGAATCACAATACACAACGCACCGCTGCGGTAATCAAATACTCGAGTCAATTTACAATTACTGTATAATGTCAATCCTGACATGTCTTGTAAGAGAACGCGCAACGTTCCGAGTGCTTTTAACAAAATTCAGTGTTTCAAAGTAATCACAATAATCATAAAGATATTAATGAACAGATGTTTACACGCTGTACACGACTGACGGTACAAAACACATGTCGACTGATAACGGATAACAGAAATTGTGCAACAGTGTCAATTCATCATCTACTGGCGACTGTCAAATACTTTTTAAATCCTCCACTCTATCTTTGCTTTTCCAGTTTTTTCACTCTTACTTTCTCATTCTTTCCATCTGTTTCATATAGCCTATTCAAAAAATAATATTTACACTTGATGAGTTGGTTGACGTTCACATTATCAGTACCGCGTGTGAGAAATGAATATAAAATTAGAAATTTAGACTTCAGAAAACTAGAATTTACAATTTTCTTATTGTAATAAGAAAATAATAATATAAAAGTAATACAAGAATAATTTGAGCACATATGAATTTTACTATTGTTTGGTATAATGTTAAATCTGTCGATCATACTATTTCAAAGCAGATTTAAACAAAAAATTATAGTACATCGCACTTATCTATTAACCCAGTGATCAGAAATATTTCATAAAGAATCCTGTACCATAATCTCCATCCTGAACGTTCTTGTTAGTTCCGTTTATTTTATCCCTCCACGACCTCCCTCTTCTTCCTCTTTTTTCTGCCACTCAACATATTGCTCTATGTTGAAATAACGGTGATACTTTATTGAAATAATTTCTTCTTTGCTATTTATGCAAAAATTCGCCCAAGAAGTAAAACGGATGTACAACGTTAAAATTAAACTATCGACAATAACATTCATACAAGTTAACATTCATATAGTATTTGAAGACTAAAACTAAATACAAACTTTTCTCAAACAGAAATAAAACTGTAACACCACTATATATAAAAATTTCCCGGTTAGCGCTTTCAAGCTTCACACCTCATCGTCAGATCGGAATATTCAAAGCGCTAACAGGAAATTTTTATCTCTTGTGATGTGCAACAGTGTTATTTCTGTTTGTGATTGTAACTACCAACACAACTTTATTAATTAAACAATATTTTCTGTTTTGGTTTTCAGGGTGAAGAAAAACTGGTTCACTGTAGATGTCTTCTACAGCTAACAACGAACCTTATCACGCGGAAAACCAAATCAAAGGGAAGGTTGTGAAAACTGGGAGCTTATAAATAGAAACTATTTATTTGATGTAACGGTAAGTAATATAATGAGAAACTTGAACAAGTATGTTTACCTTCTGCAGGAATGAGTTCATCCATTTTGTGAACGTCTTTTTCTGAATGTGTAAACGTTCCTCTTGTAAAGCTTTGATACGTCCCTGCTCGAATTTGAGCACATCTTCTCGTTGTGTCATGTCGCTGGAATCGCGAAGCTCATAATGTGTCTCTGTAACATAGAAAACCAATTCATAACACTTCACACAAAACAACATGATAAAATTAATTTAATGCAATGAAAGACAAACTTGTTCTCCTGGTCGAAAACGTGACGGAGGTCCAAACGATTCGTAGAATAGGAGATATATAGTACTGCAAAAAAAATTTGCTTGGTGTTATGACTGTCAGGTAAAAACTTCCTAAGGAGATTACAACAGTGCTATGTAAAATTACTGGTTTTCGGCCACTTACAGCAATTGGGATACTCTAAAGATACACCTTCTCTATTATACGGGAGAAAATGTGTCTTCGCTCAAAGACATTATTAGAAATATGTCGCTTTCAATCAAAAATATAAAAATGACATCAAATGCGAAACAAAAAACCAGAATGCTAAACTAGGACAAGAGACTGTGAACAGAATATTTTTCCAAATTACGTTCAGTTTGTCTCTTCTCAATATTTCCCCTCTCTTCCTCATTTCCACAGTTAACTGCAGAATAGGTCGATATTCCAGGTTGTTAGTTCCTTTCTTTACAACAGATTTTATGTGCTTACGACAACTGTATGTTTTATAAAATTTAATAGAGATCCTTCGAACTACAACAGTTGTTTGAATTTAACAGGTAACTTTTTATTTATTTCTTCCAACAAAGACTGTGTTTCCGTGTGTTATATTATTATAATACTGTTTATTTTATAAGGTTGGGCGTGTCATGTGAAAGAAATAACTTACGTTTCAAAAATTATTATACGAATTGACGGTATTAAGTTTTTTTTTCTTTCGGTAACAAGTCGTTAAGTTACTTTACAAAAGCTTCTCATACACTGGCTTTTCATAAAAGTAAAATTTATTTCATTCACTAAAGTAGACAACTTGTAAGAGATAACCTTACATATATAGGCCTACTACACAATCTACTTTTTAACCATATCTTAACAAATAATGTATATTGTCACTGTTATTACGTTAAATGAAGATGTACAATAGCTATACACCGGACAAGGAGTGCGGTGGACATCCGACAATCTGACGTGCCACCTTACGGTATTAAAGGATACGACTACAGTATGTTGACAATCGGTTACCGGCAATGTGAATGATTACAAAACCGGCACGCGATTTGAACTCGTGCCAACGCGCTACTTAGCCGGTTCCACGGACTGACCATGCATCCGGCTTCTCCAGTCACCTGCGCCCCCAACTATAAATTATATCCACATACTTTAAATTCCAAAGTATTTACTTTGCTTTAAATTGTAGTAGTGGAATTACTACAATCTTCAATAAATATTATTATTTATAAATAATAAAAAAAGTAAACAGGTACTAATTTCAGATAATGACGGACGATCTTTTCTAACAAATGACGGGCAAACGCCTCTATAAGTACTTAAAAAGTAATGCGATTTAGAAATACAAATTAGGTATAGTAAACCCGGCAGGAACGACTCTCTCTCTCTCTCTCTCTCTCTCTCTCTCTCTCTCTCCCTCCCTCTACGCAGAAAGGAGGAAAATACAGTTACGACAACGCTAAGTAGCAGTCATTTGAGGTATTAGCTCAAAAAACTTGACTGCTATGTTAATTTAACATTAAAACACGACGCTATGGAACACTGTTGAAGGCTCAATTCAAAACAGATCAAAAGTAATCTTTCCGGAAACGGGATGTGTAGTCCTCTTAATCAAGGCCTTCTTGGAGTACAATTTCAAAAATGATATAACAGAAATTAACTTCTTGATATACCGAAGTTTATGATAGTTAATTTCATAAACAAAAACTGTAAACACGATCGATCCCTAATATGAAATTGAAACTATCCTGAATATATACTACCAAATACAAGTTTTTCGTTTCATTAAAAAGACAAGTAGGCCTACACCAATATCTTGACAATGACTGTACAGTACAGCCCATGTCTGTTGTCATTTTCGACGTTTACGATTTGTAAACAATAAATCTTACTAGACCTACACGCGCACGTGCAAGTCTAGACGCTCTGGCGTTGTGTTCTGTTTATTTCATCAATTACTTAGTTGGTTGTTTTTTCTCTTGTTGTGAAACACCGGTTCGTATTCGGCATGAACGTAAAGTATATGATCCCAAAGGACAAACTACTTACCGTCCACGACACTGTCCAGTTCGTAATAATATTCACCGACAAACATGTTTGCGTTATAGTTTCACAAACGACTTTGCACGACAAACACACGCAAAGCGTAACACACACTGTGAATGACTGAAGGGATAAAATTAGACCGGCTGACTTCGCCTCCTCCCCCGACGTGGAAATGCACAACAAAAACACGTGTGACTTAGCAACCGGCAACGCTGTTCCCTGCCCTTTCTTATTAAAGTATCGCGCTGTTGTTTTTCTATCGTGATTGCAGCGCTATAACTACCGTCCGCCCACGCCGATTGGATACTTAAAAGTTTCGCGAATCGCAGACAGAAAACGTTACAGCAGAGTAAGACCACGGTGTGACAGCTAAGTTCATATACAAAGAGAGCGTACTGATAGGGGCGCGTCAATGATTTAGCTGTTTTATTATTTATTGCTTATTAATGTGACAGGATCAACAAAGATTTTGTTACTCTGACGAGTGTCACCAATTTCGTTAATTGAGTGAGCAACAAAAATTACATCAGCCGTTTTCTATTAAAAAATTATTAATATATGTCACCAGAATTAATGTTTTTCGTCTATGGCGTTATAGTTCGAAGTCGAACCTTAGCCTCCATAATCATCCGCCTCCATTTTCCCTGTCCTTGGGGATCGATGTCCATCGTTTTATTTTAAGTAAATTATCAGCATCCCCCGCCACTGCGTCAATCCAGCGTGTCTTGGGTCTTCCGACAGGCCTTCTACCCTCGATCTGACTAAACAGTACCTTCTACGTATTCGGTTGCCTTCCATCCTAATGATGTGTCCTGTCCATTGCAATCTATGCAGTCGGATGATGGTGGCCAGATCATTGTCTTTATACGGCTTGTGTAGCTCTTCATTGTGACGCATTCTCCATATCCCGTTTACTTGGATTGGTCCATATATTCTCCTCAAAATTCTCGTTTCAAAAGTATTGAGTATCTTAGCGGCTTGTTTGTTCACAGTCCAACGGTGTTGTTTAACACTGCCGGTCCCAAGCCCGGGGCTTCATCTCGCAAGTGATGAGGAAGGAGGAGGGGGAGAAGTAACACCTCGTAAAAAAACCTGGGTCCATCCGGCTACGCACCCTGTAAGGGCCCCTAGCCAGGTTTACGGTGAAGACCTCAACGGCGGATACGGCAGAGTAGGCAGCCTACGGTATGGCGCAAAAGACGGAAGAGGCAAACCATTCTCCCTGGGGTAAATAGTGAGAATCGCTGCCTTGCGATGAAGAGGGATCTTCAAAGACTAAGGGAGTAAACCCTGACAGAAAATCAGGGTAGACCAGGCTCTAAGCTGTAGTGAAAGCAGCTGATCTAGGGGACGGAAACCCTGAATAAAAATGACCTGGCCCTCCAGGTTTGGGGTTGGGCGAAGGGCTAACAACCCCTCCCCGTAAATCAATACGTTGAAGAACCAATAATCATGCCTCGGAATAATACGTTACCACCAAAAAAAAAAGTAAAAACTTCCCAAGGTTTTCAGGACAAGAAGAGGACAGGTGCCATCTGGGCTGACGAAAGCAGAGACATTGATCAAGAATTAAGGAGATATGGGAGAGGACGAACAGAAAGGAGAAGTAGGGAGGAACCAGTTAAACCAAATGTAGTCCATAGTGGCTTCAAAATTAAAAAAAGTTCCCAGAAAATAAATCTGATAAAACTGCAGTGTTATAACTAAAATGCTGCAAGTAAATCTATTCAAAGTAAACCTTTCTTAATATATCAATAAAGTGACCAAAGACAGAATTCAAATCTGTAAAGGTAGATGAAACGGGCTATTTGTAAACCTCTTACTAACACAATTAGAGTGTACGTTCCCTCATTTACTTGAATGTAAGATTTTGTTACAGATACGGATCCATAACAGCCAAAAATTATAGGATATCTGGTCACATTATCTGAAGAACAACTTTTCCTTCCGATAGCGACACAAAATCAAGAGGGAGAATTTACGGGACCGTAAATAATTTACTGTTGTCAATCTGTGGAGGATTCAGATTATGAGAACAACAGTTTCAGATGATTTCACTATGAAGAATTGGCGAATGAACTACTTGAATTGGAGCATCTAATATTCTGAAAAAATTCGATTGCTCAGAATGAGGAAGGAGCACCTAACACGTTTTCTATAAAATCTTGAAAATATATGTAACGAACATGGTGAACGCGTTCCATCAGTAATTATAATTACTAATTATCGAACAGTCACTACCAGCAATATGGAACTCAACAATATTGTTGAGATTACTGCAGCACTAGGTATTTCTAGGGCTCCTTACAGCAGAAAAACGAATAAAAACTCATTTCAACAGTTACCTGGTGAAGTATTACGTAATTGGCATAAAATTAAAACAAGCGTAAGTTTCTTACGTAGAGCGTAAATATCATATCACATCAAATGCCTGATTGCTAATCAGTATGCATATCTCGGTGATGACGTATGTAGGTGCAGTAAACGATCGTAGTCGTACTAAATTATTGTAACTTGTTACAAGAAAGCATATTGTCTTCAAAAATGTTATTTCATCCTTTACATTTTTGTCTGTGCACAAACACTGCTACACGCACAATACAGCTGAGGGCTTATAACAGAGCTTATGTATTCAGAATAGTGTAACTTTTAACGCTTTAGTAGCTTTAGCAAATCTTCGTGTTATACAATTTTTTTTAGGCGATTTAATTGCCTCTCCCATCCTAGCTTCCACTGGCGCCGATCTAAACAGTCCTGTTCTGTAATTCCTCTTGCATTCATTGTATCTTCGACGTCCATTTTCCATTAATGTTTAGGTCTTCATTTTTCTTCTAGAGGGTGGAGCCCATTCCCATACCTTCCTTGGCCATCTCTCATCCGGCATTCTTTTCAGGTGTCCGAACCAATTCAGTCTTCTTGCTTCTATTGTTTATATAATGTCAAGGTCGATTCCCATCGCTTGTCTTATCTCTACATTTCTCACTCTATCTTGTTAGTCTACAGCACCTCCGCCAGTAATCCATCTCCATAGCTGTGTTATACAATAAGAGAGAATATATTTTAGATTGCTAATAAAGCTCAATATTCGCTGGCCTGTCAAGCTCGTTTTGGGTATATTTATCTTTGTTTAAAATCAACATAAAAATAACCAAGTTAACAAGAAATGTTAAGCCCATCCGAGTAACAGATACGTATGGATCACTTGTACCAACTTTAGAATATTTAGAAGGCAGTAGAAAACGCAGAAGCCATTTATTATCAGTACGAAGTCAAATCCTGTATCACAAAATTGTGTACGTCATATCCGTGAATATTTTTTCCCTGAACAACAAATATATTGAATAAACTTAGTAGGGTAACGGTACGGAGAACCATACATGACTTCCATGTTCTAAGATTTATATTTAAAATCATTTTCGAAATGAAATATTTCCATACAAACTGCTTCTTTCTTCAACCTTAACCACATAACTTTGGTCACTAACGTACACCACCTCACGTTAGTGCACTCGATTTTCACTGACGATGGCAGTCAATGGCACTGCCGAAACGTCTGATTATGCAGAAAACATTTGACTATGGCTATACAGCCCGGGAAGGAATTTTGAACAACAAACTACTTCTCTGTTGCCGATAACGTAGTACACATATAAAAAATTATCCCCTCACCCCTTCCACTATTATTTTCATTTATAGAAAATCCCCCCCTTCAACTACCCTTTTCATTTATAGAATTTCATCTACGTTTATGCTTTGGATTATTATGATCTTTTTTCAGGATACTTTATTTATCAAAATTAAGTACTTTACTCTTGTTAAAACATTAAATGTTGCAGGTAAACTACCCTCTTCCCGTAACCGATCTTCACCAAAATCAATAGGGCTTGAGTCAACTACAACTCAGGCACATACGCAAAAAATTATTTGATTCTGTTTGAATTTACGGCAGTTATCGTTCGTCATAGAAAAAATTCTACGCACAGACGATTTTCGGAAAATGACTTTTCTTCATGTTTTGAGGGTAGTACAATCAGAATCAGCTCTTATCTCGAACACGATTTTCCGCCATCACCATACTTCTCCATTTCCTTATGGAACATGGAATTAAAAATCGTAATTTAAACCTATACGAAAACTCCATATATCCATTTGTACACAACGTCTGTCCAAATGTTTTCGCAGTCAGTAGTAGCGCATTCTAGCACCTCACGATTTCTACTCGCAGGCTAATCCCGGTAGATGTCAAAAAGCATGTTCTCCACACGACGGGGACAAGAACTTCTTTACAGATTGCTATTTAGATGATTTCGTAGAGAATCACAGCCGATTTAATACAAAATATTCAGTAACACGTCGCTTCCTAAAGTGCTAATAATAAAAAATAGAATGTAAATTATGACTCTTACTACTTCATGGCAAATTGAATCGACGAAACACGTTCACAGTCGTTCCTTCACGTGATTAACAGCGTAATTATTGTTTGCAATTGTATTCTTAATGCATCCACTCACACGATCCATCTAGCTTTATATATTCAAGTAAATCGTAGCACGCTGGTACTGCACGACAGAGAGGAAGTATATAGTTACCGTTTAACAAGTTTGTGATTTACATTTTTCATAAGTAGTCCAGTCTGCGAACGTTCAAAAGGGGTGTTCAGATCGGAACAGAGTTACAGTGAATGGATTTGAATGAAACCTTTTTTATTATCTTCAGTTTTGCTCAAAGATCAAAGTTAAAAAAGTTAGAAAGTATGCTTTTAATGTTTTAAATAAACAATTAAAAATGCAGTGAATTAATAATTAACTCGAAAGTATAAGAGATACGAAAAAATTGTATAGAACTTATTTGTAGCTTATAAAAAGACCTTCAATTTGAGCTTTGACGGGTTGCTGTATCTTCCAAATTGACCAAGTTACGGCAATTTGAGGTTTGCGCTAAATTTGCAACTTTTGCGACGTACGCGAGTTGCGCCCTTTCTTCGATCATAACTTGAAAACTAAAGCATATAGACGAAAATTGCTTTTTACACTTTTACTGTATATATTTATATGTGTATACAAAATAGGTGATAAAGTACTTGTAAAATATATAAATATTTTTCAACATCATAGTTTTATTTTTTCAATTATCGCCATATTTTTAGTCAGAAAAAACTGAAGTGTTCCATATATGTACCCCTGAGTCATAAAGGGGGAAATTATTTTTCCGGTAACATTTCTATCTTTAATGATAAATATATATTTTTTACCAGCAACTTTGAACATAGGCCTATATGATGATTTCTTCAAAAAATGAAGGTTACGCGACTCCAAAAGTTTTGAAAATTTTTGTACTAGGCACACCTTATTATTAACAAATTAAATTGTTTATAAACAAAAATTTGTTTGGAAAATCTGAAAAAATTAAAACGTATTCCTTAATTAAAAACAAACATTTTTTTCTTTAAAGGTTTTTGATAAAATGCTTCTCCTTAAAGTTACAAGCGATTCAAGGCCCAAAAATTGACCGTTTTTTAGATATTTAATGGTTTGTAACTCGAAGAAGAGAGCATTTTATCAAAAAATGACAAAGAAAAAAAAGTGCTTGTTTTTAATCAAAGAATACGCTGGAATTTTTCCAGAATTTTAAAATAAATGTTTGTTTATAAACAAATTAATTTGTTAATAACAATATGTGCCGAGGATCTCCGGGTGGGAACCACTCTCAAAAATTAATCATCTTCAGTTAATTACAAAAATCAAGTTTGAGAAGTGTGAATAGTAAAAAATTTTCAAAAGTTCGGATACGCGGACATATGTTATTTCGCTAAGAGCACGAGGAATAGCAACTTTGATTATTTAAAGAAAAGGGTTTTTTTTTTAATATTTTTGGAAAAAAGTACATAAATTTAAACGAAATTTTCCAAGCTTTACGATGATGTTATTTTTATTTATGTATCTAACGTATAAATAACTTTTCTCCTGGGTTAAAAGTTTGCTTTTCATATTGATGCAAACTTGCGAATAATTTGCATGTTTTTTGCGCTTCAATTGTCATATTAAAAATACTTAAAAAGAAAATACGAGTACACTGTTTGATAGGAAATTTTGTAAGCTTTAATTTATTTAGCCCTATTAAATTTGAACGTATACATTATACTTTTCGAGTAAATTTGAAAAAACTGTAAAAAGTAAGGATTTTTCTGAAATAATGAAAAAAATATCGGTATGGAGAACCATACATCACTTCCATATTCTAAGATTTATATTTAAAATCATTTTCAGCCAAACAGCCAGGGAAGGAATTTTAACAAAAAAATACTTCTTTGTTGCCAATAACGTAGTACACATATAAAAAAAAATTACCCCCCCCTTCAACTATAATTTTGATTTATAGAAAATTACCCCCAGCCCGTTCAACTAGCCTCTACATTTATAGATATTTCATCTATGTTTCTACAGTGGATTATTAAGATCTTATCAGGATACTTTATCAAAATTAAGTACTTTACTCATGTTACAACAAAAAATGTTTCAGGTAAACTGCCCTTTCCCCGTAACCGATCTTCACCAAAATCAACAGACATTGAGTTCTCTATAGCTCAGGCACATATGTAAAAAATTATTTGATTCTGTTTGAATTTACGGCAGTTATGGTTCGTCATATAAAAAATTACCCATGTTAAAACATACAACATGAGATTTATAAAACATATCTAAGATTTATATTTAAAATCATTTTTGAAATAAAATATTTTCATAGAACCTACTAACGCTGGGGAAATCTGAGGAGCCAATCAGAGTTGGGCCTACCTGTCACTCTGCTGAATTTGGTGGAAAGCCCTGTCAATGTCGTCAAAGTATCAGCCTTGACAGGGTCCTCTTTTTCTGCAAAATGGGAGAGGCTTGAGATGGAGTGAGTGACATGGTCCCCACCTCAATGAAGAACCCATTGTTTTATAAAAATATATTTAAATTTTGAAAACTGAAAATTCTTTTCTTGTTGTGAATATTTATATTTTATAATCAAAATGACTTTATTTTTGTTACCTGGCAACAAAATTATTTTATTTTAAACAATTACCATTGTTTCAAAAAGTTTAAATAAATTTTCAAGTACTTTACTCTTGTTAAAACGTAAAAGGTTGCAGGTAAACTACCCCTTTCCCTTAACCGATCTTCACCAAAATCGAAAGTCCTTGAGATCTCTACAATTCAGGGATGTATGCAAAACATTATTTGATTCTGTTTGAATTTGCGGCAGTTATCGTTTTCCATAGAAAAAAAAACGTTGCAGGTAAACTACCCCTTCCCCTCAACCGATCTTCACCAAAAACAATAGGTCTTGAGTACTCTACAAATCAGGGCTGTATGCAGAAAATTATTTGATTCTGTTTGAACTTGCGGCTGTTATCGTTTGCCATAGAAAATACACTTGTTAAAAAAACGTTGTAGGTAAACTACCCCTTTCCCTTAACCGATCTTCACCAAAAACAATAGGTCTTGAGAACTCTACAATTTAGTGCTGTATGCAAATAATCTTTTGATTCTGTTTGAATTTGCGGCTGTTATCGTTTGCCATAGGAAATACCCTTGTTAAAACATAAAACGTTACAGGTAAACTACCCCTTTCCCTTAACCGATCTTCACCAAAAACAATAGGTCTTGAGAACTCTACAATTCAGGGCTGTATGCGAAACATTATTTGATTCTGTTTGAATTTGCGGCTGTTATCGTTTGCCAAAAAAAAAAAATTTCCCTTGATAAAAAAAAACCGTTGCAGGTAAACTACCCCTTTCCCTCAACCGATCTTCACCAAAAACAATAGGTCTTGAGTACTCTACAAATCAGGGCTGTATGCAAAAAATTATTTGATTCTGTCTGAATTTGCGGCAGTTATCGTTTGCCATAGAAAAAAAATCTACAGATAGACACACAGACACTTTTCGGAAAACGACTTTTTTTCATGTTTTGAGTGTAGTAGAATCAGAATCTGCAATAATCTCTAACACGATTTTTTTTGCCATCACCATACTTCCATTCCTTAAGGAATATGGAAGTAATAGCAATTTTACAACTACAAGTTTTTAATGTTTTAATTGAAAAACATAATTTAAATTGTATAAGCATTAAGGTATGGTAGTATGCAAATAAAAACTAGTTATTTTATATATATATATATATATACCGCTTAAAAATTAACAATAATTTTATTTTTTCGACTATTTTCACAAAATTTTGTGATTGTTTAAATCTCTATTAAAACCGATGTATTAAAGATAAATAGCTTGGATTGGTCGCATATGGAAACTAATACTATGCAGTTTAATATCCAATAGGATAATAATGATATTTTCTAGTGCAAACAATATGGCAGCCAAAAAATTGCAAAAAATGTCCAAAATGGCATAATTAGCCAAATATGGCCATTTTAATAAAGATTTTTTTATCTTCTTCATTCTACATTATTAATAGGTGATTTAATGTAAAGTATAGTAACGTAAATTATTTAAAAAGTATGTATAACTCAAAAAATTAGTAAACCGATTTTTATTCCACCAACTTTTTTGGAAAGAACTCGTCATAACTTCCTTATTTCAACATCAATATTAATAATTATAAAGCGCTGTGAACAAAGTAGTGATGAACATTCAAAATAGTATAATTAAAAGTTATACCTCTCAAAAGAAAGATAATTTAATATTCTTTAAAAAGTGTAAAAAGCAATTTTCGTGTAAATGCTTTAGTTTTCAAGTTATGGTCAAAGAAAGGGCGCAACTCGCGCGCGTCGCAAAAGTTGCAAATTTAGCGCAAACTTCAAATTGCCATAACTTGGTCAATTTTGAAGACACAGCAACCCGTCAAAGCTCAAATTGAAGGTCTTTTTATAAGCCACAAAAACGTTCTATACAATTTTTTCGAATCTCTTATACTTTTCGAGTTATTTAATTGTTAATTAACTGCATTTTTAATTGTTTATTTAAACAATTAAAAAATTAAAAGCATACTTTCTAACTTTTTTAACTTAGATCTTTGAGCAAAACTGAAGATAATAAAAAAGGTTTCATTCAAATCCATTCACTGTAACTCTATTCCGATCTCAAAACCGTTCGCAGACTGGGGTAAAGCCAATACAGTACTTGCCGACCGCTGTCACAGAATTTAATTATAATTTACTGACATTTATTCTCTGCTACCGGTAGTGCTCTGTTGCAACAAGCGAACTTTTGCAACACTATGTTGCACAATTAATACTAAGAAGGACAAAGGCGGTAAAACGCATCTACTTTATGTATTTACATAAGTACTTGTGGTTAAATGCATTATGACACAAAACAACGTATGACGATTGCAATGTACGAATTATGTGTTTTGTCTTACCAATTCTGGCAGACCTACTACATACAGATTGGATAGTGCTAAACATAAACGATCCAATATATACGGATACGATAAAACTTTATCGTGTGTCACCTCCGTACATCTTTATAGATCAGCGATTCCCAAACGGGAAGTCATGAAATGCCAAGAGTAAAATATGTTAGGTTACCTCTGCAGCCTTGCAAAATGTAAAATACATATTTACACTAAAAACTTGTTTATCCGATAATCCGGTTTATCCGAAACAAAATTTGTAGATTTCTTGAAAGACATTGAAGGGTGCACAAAGTTACAAAAAGAAGACGTATCCGAGTGGATGAATTCGGAAAAAGACGATCCTGGATATCAGATGTTATCCGATGACGAAATTGTTGCGCAATGTTCAGAACAGCCCAGTGAGGACAAAAGCTCTGACGATGATGTGGAAGAGAAAATGGAGTCAACCATACAGAGGCAACAACAATGTTTGAAGAGCTACTGTCGTATTTGGAGCGCGACTTCGAGATCGGGCAACCTGGAAGCGAGCTTCAAAGCTTCGGCAAAAATCTATGATTGATTACTGTACGAACAAGCAATAGGACTGTTCTAGTAGAGACTATAATTTACAGTGGGGTGCCGTTTTATAGTTTATTGTGTCATATTCACTGTAAGTAACTTTTAAATTATTATTATTAAATAAAGTTACTGTACTTACATATGTATTATTATTTAAATAGAAGTTTCGATTTATCCGAAACGAGCACGGTCCCATCAAATTCAGATAAACGAGTTTTTAGTGTACTTAAATTCCTATAGGCCTACATCTTACGCTTTTCGGTTATAGGTTCTTACGAATAAATGGGATTCCGTAGTAGCTATAAAGGTGCTGTAAAACCAAAATTTATGGTAATCGCTGTTCTACATCATCACTAGTGGTGGTGGTGGTGGTGAATTCGGCGTTTCTGAAGGCCACGTTATATAACTACTGAAATAACACTGGCATTATTTTAGAGAAGTGTTACCAATAATGCCTCCGCCAGAACGATAACATTCGGCAGCCTCTGTTGTAACAATGTGTTCTTAATTGCGCGGCGGGACTTTCTCTGTGCACCAATGAGATTGCACAGTTACTAAGATGAAATTCCCGTTTTAAGTCCACGTTCCCATAATTAATATTCATCAACCTCAGCTTATCTCCTTCAATGGAGCGACCCGTCGAGTCGTCGTCATTCTGCTGTCGGTATATCCGTTGGTTGTCGATGCGCTGAGACATGTCAACAACGTAACGACACTGATGCGAGATAAAAAATTAACTCCCACTAATAACAATTGCTTTGATCCCGACTGTCGTCCTTCTGAGGGAGGGAGCTATAAAATTTATGGCTACCAAATGTCTGGCCTTTAATAACGTATTCCCTATTTTAAGGTCCCAATTCATGAGACCCTCGAAGCAATATTTGTTCATCCACAATTTACATCTAATTTGCTGCTTATGAGTTTTCTTTGAACATATCACTTATACGCATTTCACTTTCAACCACTTGAAAGTGTGTATTCCACTAGTTTTGTATAAGCTATTTTTTTTTTTATCTATTGTAGACGATATAAGTGTTCAGAACGAAATAGTAAGTATTCATTGATAGCAATACGAAATGCTTAAACAAGACGCAGGTACCAACGAAGAACGAGTCTGTCTATTTCAATTGCCATATATCAGGGGCGTAGCGGCTGGGCCAGCAGAATACTTTGAAAATATACATTATCTGGTTACGGCACAACAGAGCAGTGATTCCAGTTAAGAATGCACCGAGGCCACCGGTCAGGCCTGCATCGTTATTCGTTATGAGCTACGAAAGGAAACTAATAAATGGGTCAAAGTACTGAGTCGCGTTGTAAATGCTACTCTGACAGATTTAAATTTAGCCTTTAGAGGCCATAAAAAGAAGATAAGCCATCTCAATAGCGGAAACGTTTTGGCAATTATCGATCTTTTCAGTAAATACGGCAAGAGATAATTAGTGCAACCAATTTAGAAATTGATGAACGCTCTTAGGATTAGGTAATAGAAATAACCGATGGCTTAAAAGAAGAGACTTTCAACAGTCTTGAAGTCTTAGGAGAACGTATTCTGTTTCATCATCAGCCGTGGCTCTACAACTCTTGGTGGGTCTTGGCTTGCTCCAAGAATCGACTTCATTCCTCCTTATTGCGTGCCCTGGTTTTCCAGTTTCTTATGTTCAGCTTTCTCTGAGGTCCTCCTCTGAACGTATTCTGTTTACGTTATATAATTTTAATAGCTGCCACATGTATAAGGAGAGATTAGTATTCAAGAGGGAACACTGGCACGAATTAAGTAAAAGTAGTGGGGGGGGGGGCGCAAAGGATTCCTGCGGAGACTCAGAAAAAAAGAGTTACGCCATTCCATTCCATACATTCGTATGATACGACCCAACTTGAGCTTCTGAAATTAAAAATAAATATCGGTATGGAGAACCATACATGACTTCCATGTTCTCAGATTTATATTTAAAACCATATTCTACATGAAATATTTCCATAGAACTACTTCTTTCTACTTATTGCTTCAGCCTTAACCACAGTATTGTGGTCACTAAGGTATACCACCTCACGTTTTCGCACTCGATTTTCACTGATGATGGCAGTCGATGGCACTGCCGAAAAGTCTGGTTTTGCAGAAAACATTGGACTACGGCTAAACAGCCCGGGAAGGAATTTTAACAAAGAACTACTTTCTTGTTGCCGATAACATAGTACACATATAAAAAATCCTCCCCTCCCCCATCAACTATAATTTTCATTAATAGAAAATTACCCCCACCTCGTTCACATAACCTCTTCATTTATAGATATTTCATCTACGTTTCTACAGTGGATTATTATGAGCTACTTATCAGAATACTTTATTTATCAAAATTAAGTACTTTACTCTTGTTAAAACATAAAACGTTGCAGGTAAACTACCCCTTTATCTAAACCGATCTTCACCAAACTCAATAGACCTTCAGTCCTATACAATGCAGGGATGCATGCAAAAAAATATTTGATTCTGTTTGAATGTGCGGCAGTTATCGTTCGTCATGGAAACATTTCTCTTGTTACAACATACAATGTTGCAGGTAAACTACCCCTTTCCCTAAACCGATCTTCACCAAAATCAATAGGCCTTGAGTTCTCTACAATTCACGAACGTATGCAAAATATTATTTGATTCTCTTTGAATTTACGGCAGTTAACTTTCGTCAAAAAAAAAATACCCTTAAAACATAAAATGTTGCTGGTAAACTACCCCTTTCCCTAAACAGATCTTCAACAAAATCAACAGACCTTGAGTTCTCTTTAATTCAAAAAGGTATGCAAAAACGTAGTTGATTCTGTTTGAGTTTCCAGCAGTTATCGTTCGTCATATAAAAAATTACCCTTGTTAAAACATAAAATATTCCAGGTAAACTACCCCTTTCCCTTAACCGATCTTCACCAACACCAATAGGACTTGAGAATTCTACAATACAGGGCTGTATGCAAAACATTATTTGATTCTGTTTCAATTTGCGGCTGTTATCGTTTGCCATAGAAAAAAATTACCCTTGATAAAAAAACGTTGCAGGTAAACTACCCCTTTCCCTTAACCGATCTTCACCAAAACCAACAGGTCTTGAGTACTCTACAATTCAGAGCTGTATGCAACAAATTCATTCTTTTTTAATTAATGGCTCTTATCGTTTTCCTTAGAAAATACCCTTGTTAAAATATAAAACGTTGCACGTAAACTACCCCTTTCCCCTAACCGATCTTCAACAAAATCAGCAGACCTTGAGTTCTGTATAATTCAAAAAGGTATGCAAAAAAGAGTAGTTGATTCTGATTTAATGTACGGCAGTTATCGTTCGTCACAGAAATATCGGTATGGAGAACCATGCATGACTTCCATGTTCTAAGATTTATATTTAAAATCATATTCGAAATGAAATATTTCCATAGAAACTACGTCTTTCTACTTATTGCTTCAGCATTAACCACAGTACTGTGGTCACTAACGTATACCACCTCACGTTTTCGCACTCGATTTTCACCGATGATGTCAGTCGATAGCACTGCCGAAAAGTCTAGTTTTGCAGAAAACATTGGACTACGGCTAAAGAGCCCGGGAAGCAATTTTAACAAAAAACTACTTCTTTGTTGCCGATAACGTAGTACACATATAAAAAATTCTCCCCTCCACCTTCAAATATAATTTTTAATAATAGAAAATTACCCCCACACCGTTCACCAAACTTCTTCATTTATAGATATTTCATCTACGTTTCTACAGTGGATTACTATGAGCTTCTTATCAGGATACTTTATTTATAAAAATTAAGTACTTTACTCTTGTTAAATCATAAAATGTTTCAGGTAAACTACCCATTTCTCTTAACCGATCTTCTCCAAAATCAACAGACCTTCCGTCCTCTACAATTCAGGGAAGCGTGCAAAAAAATATTTGATTCTGTTTGAATGTGCGGCAGTTATCGTTCGTCATGGAAACATTTCTCTTGTTACAATATAAAATGTTGCAGGTAAACTACCCCTTTCCCTTAACCGATCTTCATCAAAATCAATAGTCCTTGAGCTCTCTGCAACTCAGGAAAGGGTGCAAAAAATTGATTCTCATTGAATTTTCGGCAGTTATCGTTCGTCATAAAAAAATTACCCTTTTTAAAACATAAAACGTTGCTGATAAACTACCCCTTCCCTTAACCGATCTTCAACAAAATCAACAGACCTTGAATTCTCTTTAGTTCAAAAAGGTATGCAAAAGCCTAGTTGATTCTGTTTGAATTTACGGCAGTTATCGTTCGTCATATAAAAAATTACCCTTGTTAAAACATAAAATGTTGCTGGTAAACTACCCCTTTCCCTTAACCGATCTTCACCAACACCAATAGGTATTAAGAACTCTACAATACAGGGCTGTATGCAAAACATCATTTGATTCTGTTTGAATTTTCGGCTGTTATCGTTTACTATAGAAAAAAATTATCCTTGATAAAAAACCGTTGCAGGTAAACTACCCCTTTCCCTTAACCGATCTTCACCAAAAACGACAGGTCTTGGGTACTCTACAATTCAGGCCTGTATGCAAACAATTATTTGATTCTGTTTGAATTTGCGGCTGTTATCGTTTGCCATAGAAAACACCCTTGATAAAACATAAAACGTTGCTGGTAAACTACCCTATTCCATTAACCGATCTTCACCAAAAACAATAGGTCTTGAGAACTCTACAATTCAGGGCTGTATGCAAAACATTAGTTGATTCTCTTTGAATTTAAGGCAGTTATCGTTCGTCATAGAAAAAATACCCTTGTTAAAACATAACACGTTGCAGGTAAACTACCCCTTTCCCTCAACCGATCTTCAACAAAATCAACAGACCTTGAGCTCTGTATAATTCAAAAAGGTATGCAGAAGAGTAGTTGATTCTGTTTTAATGTACGGCAGTTATCGTTCGTCAAAAAAAAATTACCCTTGATAAAACATAAAATGTTGCTGGTAAACAACCCCTTTCCCTTAACCGATCTTCACCAAAAACAATAGGTCTTTAGTACTCAACAAAACAGGGCTGTATGCAAAAACTTACTTGATTCTGTTTGAATTTGCGTCTCTTATCGTTTGCCATAGAAAATACCCTTTTAAAACATAAAACGTTGCTGGTAAACTACCCCTTTCTCTTAACCGATCTTCACCAACACCAATAGGTATTGAGAACTCTACAATACAGGGCTGTATGCAAAACAGCATTTGATTCTGTTTGAATTTGCGGCTGTTATCGTTTACCATAGAAAAAAATTACCCTTGATAAAAAACCATTGCAGGTAAACTACCCCTTTCCCTTAACCGATCTTCACCAAAAACGATAGGTCTTGCGAACTCTACAATTCAGAGCTGTACGCAAAATATTATATGATTTTGTTTGAATTTGCGGCTGTTATCGTTTGACATAGAAAATACCCTTTTAAAACATAAAACGTTGCAGGTAAACTACTCCTTTCCCTTAACCGATCTTCACCAAAAACAAAAAGTCTTGAGAACTCTACAATTCAGGGCAGTATGCAAAACATTATTTGATTATGTTTGAATTTGCGGCTGTTATCGTTTGCCATAGAAAATACCCTTGTTAAAACATAAAACGTTGCAGGTAAACTACCCCTTTCCCTTAACCGATCTTTACCAAAATCAACAGATCTTGAGAACTCTACAATTCAGGGCTGTATGCGAAACATTATTTGATTCTGTTTGAATTTGCGGCTGTTATCGTTTGCCAAACAAACAAAATTACCCTTTATAAAAAAAACCGTTGCAGGTAAACTACCCCTTTCCCTCAACCGATCTTCACCAAAAACAATAGGTCGCGAGTACTCTACAAATCAGGGCTGTATGCAAAAATTTATTTGATTCTTTGTTGCCGATAACGTTGTACACATATATAAAAAATATGCATAAAATTAATGGCTTGTATAAGTTAATGAATGATCTCCATTAAGTAGTGCTCAGGTTTCCAAAGTTTTAATATTATGATGTCCGTAATTAAAACATCAGAGCAGGTTTAGTGTGAATGAGGGTACACCGTGGACAAAAATTTTCAACATTTCCTATTGAGCGTTGCTTCAGAGTAAAGCTGCGAATCTACAGTGTATGTTTCACAGAACAAACACGCGAAAAAGAAGGAGCGCTCCGAAGTCACTCATGGACCCTCAGCATTTTGCAGAGGGTTCATTCCCTAAAGACGAAAAGTCTGTCTATGAATCGTTCCTCTGTAAACACGTGCCTGTTATCGTTTGCCAAAGAAAACAATTTCCCTTGATAAAAATATCGGTATGGAGAACCATACATGACTTCCATGTTCTAAGATTTATATTTAAAATCATATTCGAAATGAAATATTTCCATAGAAACTACGTCTTTCTACTTATTGCTTCAGCATTAACCACAGTACTGTGGTCACTAACGTATACCACCTCACGTTTTCGCACTCGATTTTCACCGATGATGGCAGTCGATGGCACTGCCGAAAAGTCTGGTTTTGCAGAAAACATTGGACTACGGCTAAAGAGCCCGTTAAGCAATTTTAACAAAAAACTACTTCTTTGTTGCCGATAACGTAGTACACATAAAAAATTCACCCATCCACCTTCAAGTATAATTTTTAATAATAGAAAATTACCCCCAACCCCGTTCACCTAACCTCTTCATTTATAGATATTTCATCTACGTTTCTACAGTGGATTAGTATGAGCTTCTTATCAGGATACTTTATTTATAAAAATTAAGTACTTTACTCTTGTTAAATCGTTTGCCATAAAAAATACCCTTTTAAAACATAAAATGTTTCAGGTAAACTACCCCTTTCTCTTAACCGATCTTCTCCAAAATCAACAGACCTTCCGTCCTCTACAATTCAGGGAAGCGTGCAAAAAAATATTTGATTCTGTTTGAATGTGCGGCAGTTATCGTTCGTCATGGAAACATTTCTCTTCTTACAACATAAAATGTTGCAGGTAAACTACCCCTTTCCCTTAACTGATCTTCACCAAAATCAATAGAGCTTGAGCTCTCTGCAACTCAGGAAAGGGTGCAAAAAATTATTTGATTCACATTGAATTTTCGGCAGTTATCGTTCGTCATAAAAAAATTTACCCTTTTTAAAACATAAAACGTTGCTGATAAACTACCCCTTCCCTTAACCGATCTTCAACAAAATCAACAGACCTTGAGATCTCTTTAGTTCAAAAAGGTATGCAAAAACCTAGTTGATTCTGTTTTAATTTACGGCAGTTATCGTTCGTCATATAAAAAATTACCCTTGTTAAAACATAAAATGTTGCTGGTAAACTACCCCTTTCCCTTAACCGATCTTCACCAACGCCAATAGGTACTGAGAACTCTACAATACAGGGCTGTATGCAAACAATTATTTGATTCTGTTTGAATTTGCGGCTTTTATCGTTTGCCATAGAAAACACCCTTGATAAAACATAAAACGTTGCTGGTAAACTACCCTATTCCCTTAACCGATCTTCACCAAAACCAGCAGGTCTTGAGAACTCTATATTTTAGGGCTGTATGCAAAATATTATATGATTCTGTTTGAATTTGCGGCTGTTATCGTTTGCCATATAAAATACCCTTGATAAAACAAAAAACGTGTCAGGTAAACTACCCCTTTCCCTTAACCGATCGTCATCAAAATCAGCAGATCTTGAGAACTCTACAATTCAGGGCTGTATGCGAAACATTATTTGATTCTGTTTGAATTTGCGGCTGTTATCGTTTGCCAAACAAACAAAATTACCCTTGCTAAAAAAAACCGTTGCAGGTAAACTACCCCTTTCCCTCAACCGATCTTCACCAAAAACAATAGGTCGCGAGTACTCTGCAAATCAGGGCTGTATGCAAAAAATTATTTGATTCTGTTTGAATTTGCGGCAGTTATCGTTTGCCATAGAAAAAAAATCTACAGACAGATAGACAGACAGACAGACAGACACACAGACACTTTTTGGAAAACGACTTTTTTTCATGTTTTGAGTGTAATACAATCAGAATCTGCAATAATCTCGAACACGATTTTTTTTTGCCATCACCATACTTCCATTTCCTTAAGGAACATGGAAGTAATATCGGTATGGAGAACCATACATGACTTCCATATTCTAAGATTTATATTTAAAATCATTTTCGAAATGAAATATTACCATAGAAACTACTGCTTTCTACTTACTGCTTCAGCCTTAACCACAGTACTGTGGTCACTAACGTATACCACCTCACGTTATCGCACTCGTATTCACTGATGATGGAAGTCGATGGCATTGCCGAAACGTCTGGTTTTGTAGAAAACATTGGACTATGGCCAAATATCGGCAACAAAAAGGAAAAGAAGGAGCGCTCCGAAGTCACCCATGGACCCTCAGCATCTTGCAGAGGGTTCATTCCCTAAAGACGAAAAGTCTGTCTATGAATCGTTCCTCTGTAAACACGTGCAGTTACACTGCCCAGCGATCCACAGGAAGCAAATCGCTATCCACGCTGGACACTTTTTCGGCTTGCATGCGTTATGTTGGTATGGGTTCGGCACTTTCCATTTAAAAACCGTGCAAATGTAAGAAAATAAACGTGAATGAGGCCAGAAATAATGCGAATTGTGTGTGTGTGTGTGTGTGTGTGTGTGTGTGTCTTCCCTGCCTTTTTATTGCGGTAGTGATAATAATAAAATGGAAACGTAAACAGTACATAACTGAGATATGCTTGCCTGCCACGCACGATATATTTTCTCTTATACATGACTAGCAGAATACCCGTGCTTCGCTACGGAGTTTCACGTTGTACGTAATGAAAATGTTAGTTTAATTAATAAAGTTTAATTAAAGTAGGCTTCTTAAAAATAAATAGCTGTTGCCCACAACTTCGTTCGCGTGGTCTTCAATTTAATGCGATAATATATTTAGAACAGAATCTATTCTATTGGGTTGCCATAGTAACCAGATCGAATAGTTTTTTAAGACCGCAAAGGACCCCCCAGATGATCGTATCGAAAAAACACCTGTCCTATGTTGGTTCTCCCGTTGCGTAAAATATTTGTGCCAAGTTTGGTTGAAATCGGTCCAATGGTTTAGGTGGAGACGTGGAAGACCCCAAAGGACCCCCCAAAGGATCGTATCGAAAAAAAACACTTGTCCTATGTTTGTTCTCCCTTTGCGTAAAATATTTGTGCCAAGTTTGGTTGAAATCGGTCCAGTGGTTTAGGAGGCGATGTGGAAGACCCCAAAGAACCCCCAAAAGGACCCCATCGAAAAAACACCTCTCCTATGTTGGTTCTCCCATTGCGTAAAATATTTGTGCCAAGTTTGGTTGAAATCGGTACAGTGGTTTAGGAGGAGATGTGGAAGAAACCTTCGCGGACGTGCGCACAACTCACCGAAGTTTCATCGCAATCGGATGAGTGGTATAGGAACGCATACGGGACAAACAAAGAAACATTCATTTTTATATATAAGATGTAAACTATACCACTTACTTGACATAAACCGTGATAGCTAAGCTAATGTACAACATATATGTATTAATTATACACATAAATGTTCCTCGATAGACATTCTATCTATTGGCGAAAACTTGAATAAAATCCGTTCAGTACTTCCTGAGATTAGCGATTTCAAACACAGAGAGAAAACGGCCCGACTTTACTTTATACTATGTACAGATTTACATTAAAATGAAAAAATTATAATTTTATTGCCTGGCAACAAAATTATTTTATTTTTAACAATTACCATTGTTCCAAAAGTTTAAATGAATTTTCAAGTACTTTACACTTGTTAAAACGTAAAAGGTTGCTGGTAAACTACCCCTTCCCCTTAACCGATCTTCACCAAAATCAAAAGGCCTTGAGACCTCTAGAATTCAGGGACGTATGCAAAAAATTATTTGATTCTGTTTGATTTTGCGGCTGTTATCGTTTGCCATAGAAAATACGCTTGATAAAAAAACGTTGCAGGTAAACTACCCCTTGCCCTTAACCGATCTTCACCAAAAACAATAGGTCTTGAGTACTCTACAAATCAGGGCTGTATGCAAAACATTATTTGATTCTGTTTGAATTTGCGGCTGTTATCGTTTGCCATATAAAATACCCTTGTTAAAAAAACGTTCCAGGCAAACTACCCCTTTCCCTTAACCGATCTTAACCAAAAACAATAGGTCTTGAAAACTCTACAAATCAGGACTGTATGCAAAACATTATTTGATTCTGTTTGAATTTGCGGCTGTTATCGTTTGCCATATAAAATACCCTTGTTAAAAAAACGTTGCAGGTAAACTACCCCTTTCCCTCAACCGATCTTCACCAAAAACAATAGGTCTTGAGAAATCTACAATTCAGGGCTGTATGCGAAACATTATTTAAATCTGTTTGAATTTGCGGCTGTTATCGTTTGCCAAAAAAAAAAATTTCCCTTGATAAAAAAAACCGTTGCAGGTAAACTACCCCTTTCCCTCAACCGATCTTCACCAAAAACAATAGGTCGTGAGTACTCTACAAATCAGGGCTGTATGCAAAAAATTATTTGATTCTGTTTGAATTTGCGGCAGTTATCGTTTGCCATAGAAAAAAAATCTACAGACAGACACACACACAGACACTTTTCGAAAAATGACTTTTTTTCATGTTTTAAGTGTAGTACAATCATATTCTGCAATAATCTCGAACACGATTTTTTTTGCCATCACCATACTTCCATTTCCTTAAGGAACATGGAAGTAAAAAACCGTTGCAGGTAAACTACCCCTTTTCCTCAATCGAACTTCACCAAAAACAATAGGTCGTGAGTACACTACAAATCAGGGCTGTATGCAAAAAATTATTTGATTCTGTTTGAATTTGCGGCAGTTATCGTTTGCCATAGAAAAAAATCTACAGACAGACACACACACAGACACTTTTCGGAAAACGACTTTTTACTTCCATGTTCCTTAAGGAAATGGAAGTATGGTGATGGCAAAAAAAATCGTGTTCGAGATTATTGCAGAATATGATTGTACTACACTTAAAACATGAAAAAAGTCATTTTTCGAAAAGTGTCTGTGTGTGTGTCTGTGTGTCTATCTGTAGATTTTTTTCTATGGCAAATGATAACAGCCGCAAATTCGAACAGAATCAAATAATTTCTTGCATACAGCCCTGATTTATAGAGTACACGCGACCTATTGTTTTTGGTGAAGATCGGTTGAGGGAAAGGGGTAGTTTACCTGCAACGGTTTTATTTTATCAAGGGTAATTTTGTTTGTTTGGCAAACGATAACAGTCGCAAATTCAAACAGAAACAAATAATGTTTCGCATACAGCCTTGAAATGTAGAGTTCTCACGATCTGTTGATTTTGGTAAAGATCGGTTAAGGGACAGGGGTAGTTTACCTGCAACGTTTTATGTTTTAACAAGGGTATTTTATATGGCAAACGATAGCAGCCGCAAATTCAAACACAAGCAAATTATTATTTGCATACAGCCCTAAATTGTAGAGTTCTCAAGACCTATTGATTTTGGTGAAGACCAGATAAGGGAAAGGGGTAGTTTACCTGCTACGTATTATGTTTTAAATGGGTATTTCCTATGGCAAACGATAAGAGTCGAAAATTCAAACATAATCAAATGATTATTTGCATACAACCCTGAATTGTGGAGTTCTCAAGACCTATTGATTTTGGTGAAGATCGGTTAAGGGAAAGGGGTAGTTTACCTGCAACAATTTTTTATCAAGGGTAATTTTTTCTATGGTAAATGATAACAGCCGCAAATTCAAACAGAATCAACTGATGTTTTGCATACAGCCCTGTATTGTAGACGTCTCAATACCTATTCGTGTTGGTGAAGATCGGTTAAGGGAAAGGGGTAGTTTACCAGCAACGTTTTATGTTTTAAAACGGTATTTCCTATGGCAAACGATAAGAGCCGCAAATTCAAACAGAATCAAATACGTTTTTGCATACAGCCCTGTTTTGTTGAGTACTAAAGACCTATTGTTTTTGGTGAAGATCGGTTAAGGGAAAGGGGTAGTTTACCTAACACGTTTTTTGTCTTATCAAGGGTATTTTATATGGCAAACGATAACAGCCGCAAATTCAAACAGAATTATATAATATTTTGCATACAGCCCTGAAATGTAGAGTTCTCAAGACCTGTTTGTTTTGGTGAAGATCGGTTAAGGGAATAGGGTTGTTTACAAGGAACATTTTATGTTTTATCAAGGGTAATTTTTTTTTGACGAACGATAACTGCCATACATTAAAACAGAATCAACTACCCTTCTGCATACCTTTTTGAATTATACAGAACTCAAGGTCTGTTGATTTTGTTGAAGATCGGTTAAGGGAAAGGGGTAGTTTACCTGCAACGTTTTATGTTTTAACAAGGGTATTTTTTCTATGACGAACGATAACTGCCGTAAATTCAAAGAGAATCAACTAATGTTTTGTATACAGCCCTGAATTGTAGGGTTCTCAAGACCTATTGTTTTGGTGAAGATCGGTTAAGGGAAAAGGGTAGTTTACCAGCAACGGTTTTTTATCAAGGGTAATTTTTTTCTATAGTAAACGATAACAGCCGCAAATTCAAACAGAATCAAATGATGTTTTGCATACAGCCCTGTATTGTAGAGTTCTCAATACCTATTGGTGTTGGTGAAGATCGGTTAAGGGAAAGGTGTAGTTTACCAGCAACATTTTGTGTTTTAACAAGGGTAATTTTTTATATGACGAACGATAACTGCCGTAAATTCAAACAGAATCAACTAGGTTTTTGCATACCTTTTTGAACTAAAGAGAACTCAAGATCTGTTGATTTTGTTGAAGATCGGTTAAGGGAAGGGGTAGTTTATCAGCAACGTTTTATGTTTTAAAAAGGGTAATTTTTTTATGACGAACGATAACTGCCGAAAATTCAATGAGAATCAAATAATTTTTTGCACCCTTTCCTGAGTTGCAGAGAGCTCAAGGTCTATTGTTTTTAGTGAAGATCGGTTAAGGAAAAGGGGTAGTTTACCTGCTACATTTTATGTTGTAACAAGAGAAATGTTTTCATGACGAACGATAACTGCCGCACATTCAAACAGAATCAAATATTTTTTGCATGCTTCCCTGAATTGTAGAGGGCGGAAGGTCTATTGATTTTGGAGATTAGTTAAGAGAAAGGGGTAGTTTACCTGAAACATTTTATGATTTAACAAGAGTAAAGTACTTAATTTTTATAAATAAAGTATCCTGATAAGAAGCTCATAGTAATCCACTGTAGAAACGTAGATGAAATATCTATAAATGAAGAGGTTAGGTGAACGGGGTGGGGGTAATTTTCTATTATTAAAATTTTAGTTGAAGGTGGAGGGGAGAATTTTTTATGTGTACTACGTTATCGGCAACAAAGAAGTAGTTTTTTGTTAAAATTGCTTCCCGGGCTCTTTAGCCGTAGTCCAATGTTTTCTACAAAACCAGACTTTTCGGCAGTGCCATCGACTGCCATCATCGGTGAAAATCGAGTGCGAAAACGTGAGGTGGTATACGTTTGTGACCACAGTACTGTGGTCAATGCTGAAGCAATAAGTAGAAAGACGTAGTTTCTATGGAAATATTTCATTTCGAATATGATTTTAAATATAAATCTTAGAACATGGAAGTCATGTATGGTTCTCCATACCGATATTTTTTCATGTTTTGAGTGTAGTACAATCAGAATCTGCAATAATCTCGAACACGATTTTTTTTGCCATAACCATACTTCCATTTCTTTAAGGAATATGGAAGTAAAAAAAATCTACAGACATACAGACACTTTTCGAAAAACGACTTTTACTTCCATATTCCTTAAGGAAATGGAAGTACGGTGATGGCAAAAAAAATCGTGTTGGAGATTATTGCAGATTCTGATTGTACTACACTCAAAACATGAAAAAAAGTCGTTTTTCGAAAAGTGTGTGTGTGAGTGTGTGTGTGTGTGTGTCTGTGTCTATAATTTTTGTTCTATGGCAAACGATAACTGCCGCAAATTCAAACAGAATCAAATAATGTTTTGCATACAGCCCTGATTTGTAGAGTACTCACGACCTACTGTTTTTGGTGAAGATCGGTTGAGGGAAAGGGGTAGTTTACCTGCAACAGTTTTTTTTATCAAGGGTAATTTTTTTTGGGGTAACGATAACAGCCGCAAATTCAAACAGAATTAAATAATGTTTCGCATACAGCCCTGAATTGTAGAGTTCTCAAGACCTATTGATTTTGGTGAAGATCGTTTAAGGGAAAGGGGTAGTTTACTTGCAACGTTTTATGTTTTAACAAGGGTATTTTCTATGGCAAACGATAACAGCCGCAAATTCAAACAGAATCAAAAGATTATTTGCATAGAGACCTGATTTGTAGAGTACTCAAGAGCTATTGTTTTTGGTGAAGATCGGTTAAGGGGAAGGGGTAGTTTACCTGCAACCTTTTACGTTTTAACAACAGTAAAGTACTTGAAAATTCATTTAAACTTTTTGAAACAATGGTAATTGTTAAAAATAAAATAATTTTGTTGCCAGGCAATAAAATTATAATTTTTTCATTTTAATGTAAATCATGTATGAGTTAATATACATGTATAAAATAATATATCGTTCGTGGCAGGCAAGCATATCTCAGTTATGTAATGTTTACGTTTCCATTTTATTATTATGACTACCGCAATAAAAAGGCAGGGAACACAAACGCGCGCGCGCACGCACGCACGCACACAAAATTCACGTTATTTCTGGCCTCACTCATGTTTATTTTCTTACATTTGGACGCTTTTTAAATGGTAAGTGCCGAAACCCATACCAACATAACGCGTGCAAGCCGAAAAAGTGTCCAGCGTGGATAGCGATTTGCTTCCTGTGGATCGCTGGGCAGTGTAACTGCACGTGTTTACAGAGGAACGATTCATAGACAGACTTTTCGTCTTTAGGGAATGAACCCTCTGCAAGATGCTGAGGGTCCATGAGTGACTTCGGAGCGCTCCTTCTTTTTCGCGTGTTTGTTCTGTGAAACATACACTGTAGATTCGCAGCTTTACTCTAAGCAACGCTCAATAGGAAATGTTGAAAATTTTTGTCCACGGTGTACCCTCATACACACTAAACCTGCTCTGATGTTTTAATTACGGACATCATAATATTAAAACTTTGGAAACTTGAGCACTACATAATGGAGATCAATCATTAACTTATACAAGCCATTAATTTTATGCATATTTTTTATATATATGTGTACAACGTTATCGGCAACAAAGAAGTAGTTTTTGTTAAAATTCCTTCCCGGGATATTTGGCTGTAGTCCAATGTTTTCTACAAAACCAGACGTTTCGGCAATGCCATCGACTTCCATCATCAGTGAAAATCGAGTGCGATAACGTGAGGTGGTATACGTTAGTGACCACAGTACTGTGGTTAAGGCTGAAGCAGTAAGTAGAAAGAAGTAGTTTCTATGGTAATATTTCATTTCGAAAATGATTTTAAATATAAATCTTAGAATATGGAAGTCATGTATGGTTCTCCATACCGATATTTTTTCATGTTTTGAGTGTAGTACAATCAGAATCTGCAATAATCTCGAACACGATTTTTTTTTGCCATCACCATACTTCCATTTCCTTAGGGAACATGGAAGTAAAATGACTTTTTTTCATGTTTTGAGTGTAGTACAATCAGAATCTGCAATAATCTCGAACACGATTTTTTTTGCCATCACCATACTTCCATTTCCTTAAGGAACATGGAAGTAAAAATTACTGTTTAATGTTAAATACAATAATATAACGTATTTAGTGTATACACTATTAGATTATATAATAACTTTATTAAGTGTTATCTTCTCCAGTAAAGGGCTCGACATATCTAATCTACAGACGAGACTCATAACAACATTCTTTACAAAACCAAAATACTTCGTATAAAAATTCACGTATAACAAAATATAACTGTGCACAACGTTTTACGGTGTGTTCGGAAGTGTTCTCACAGTGCGGTGTGGACTCTATACACCCAGTAATACCAATCGGCTATTTAACAGGCACTGCTCGTTCTAGAATAGTCAGACCCAAACTGAAAGGTCGGTAGGTACATTATGATTTCCAATCTTCTTAACAATAAATACCGACACGTATATTTCGTCACACTACGAAGTGCGTTGTTGTGCGAAACGAGAATTCAAATAAAATTTTCGGCCAAACAATGAGAAAAGCTATTTCTTACAGCACAGAATATTGACTTCAATGATGACACACGGGTTTCTGGCAGAAACGCAAAATAAATTTGGAAGCGTGTACAAAATCTATGAGGTTGCTGGGAATAAATCGTGGAAAAGGGGTCACGATTACCCTGCAGACGGACAGAATCAATTGACTCGGTCCACACAAAGCGCCGCATTTACTACTCGTACTGTGGTTATTGTATTCCACTCGTCGGAATACACACGCATTATACAGATATTTCAGATTCAGGTATGCAACATGGGGTACGGAAAAAACCAGACAGGCAGTCTACGAAAAATCCGTTAGGCCACAAGTACGGGAAACCACGAATCAAGGGGAATACGATAAATCGAAGAAAATGTATGAAAACATGAAATGACAGAAATCGATACCCGTTATGTTATCTGAAGTGTAGCATACAAACAAGAACAGAAACAACAATTGAAGAAGCATAAATGTAGAACTAAAACTATGAATCAATACGATTTAGTACATTACATCTAAGCAACAAGTTAGGATTAAGCCTACTCGTTTCATCTGTATACTGTATTTACAATTTGTACATCTCGATTTCCAATTCACTGTAGTCAGTCCGCCACTAATAATCATGCTATTTGGCAACAAGAAGTACACAGTACACCTGACAATTTGCTTCGTAACACAGTACAAAGTACACATTCTGTAATATATTGCCTATAACGGTAATGCAGGAAATACACAGCTATTGTCTGTGTTTGTTAGTAATTCCTTAACGAGGAATCCAACGAAGAATACCGTTCCACGACGACAATGGGGTCGGCACTGTCGCAGTGTACGAAACAAAGAGGTTCGTTAATTCAAACCGTAAGACGTCCATGTTTGTTATAACGTTTTGTTAACAAAACCAAAAATGATTTACACAGGTAAACACATCTGCTGTCCCAAGCGTCCAACTCGCACGTCCGCAACTGGTCCGAATGTTTGTAATCTCCATCGTTTATCTTCCTTCTTGTTTGATCTGTGAAGGTCAAGAAATATTTCACAGGGCACAACACATTACGTCATAAACGTCTGAAGTAAATACTGTATACTCTCTGACGACATCGACACGACATTCGAGGAAACAGGCAGGACTTAGTGGGACTACTGTATTTATATTTTAAATACATTTTGATCTGTTTACTGTTTTTATAGTTTACTTTTACACGTCTTTCTGTTTGCGTGTTCTAAACATAATTAAACATATCCACTGATGATTATTACTTTAATAGTTTTTTATATCACTGAAGGATAGGCCTACAACTGGTAGTTTTTATAAGTTTTTCATACATAATTACTCCGTAAAATAAATTCCTCAGTGTCCGTAATAACGCAGAGAAAGTAATGAAAAAGAAAATTCCGCTTTTGCCTACAGCGCCTTCCAATCACGTGTTAGGTTGACTATCTCGCTGCAAACTAATTGTTTCCAACAGCGATTCTTAATTTCCAAAAACGAGTAGTACGACTGATCGTAATAACGAGGCGGCAGTGACACACACACACACACACACACACACACACACACACACACACACACACACACACACACACACACACACACACACACACACACACACACACACACACACCAAAATATTTATAAATATGCAGACAGAAAATTAAAGAAAGAAAATCACAAAAAACTGCGGCTATTAAAAACCTGTGAGAAAAGTACAAACAAACAAGACATAAAGGAGGAACAACGGCAAGGTGAACAACAATCTTTAGCGTTCTCTCTCTCTCTTTCTCTCTGTCATTCCGTTGCGGAATGCTTTTGGTTGGCGGCATTTGTTTACTCCGTAACTGTGTTACTGAAAGACTAGCGCGCACATACATTATAATGTAACTCGAATTCTTACGTTAAGGCACCAAACACCAGTTTCTGGCTACACCGTAGATTGGCAGTGTACGGCATTGGTACTTGTTGCGTCACTTCCATTCTGTTAGAAGTGAATTTTAAGGTACTAATTTTTTATTACGTCGCGCGTGGTCATCTGCCTACTAATACCTCAAGGTGACAAAGGGGAGCGGTCGTTGCGACTCTGCCCACACTTTACGGGCAATCCGAATTCACGTTTTGCGGAAAACGTTAGCGATTACTGACGACGTCGACAAAACTATCAGAAGGGTCTTTTATGTTATTTCCCTACCAACAGTAAACAGTAAACAACCAGGGAAATTGGGATTTGGTTGCAAGGCAGCAAATTGCCTCCTTCAAACTAGTATTATTTATTCGTTGACGGAAGATACACCACTCCTAGGTTTTGTAGCAAAAGCACTGAATACGACTTCTAATGCAACGACGGACTGGAGGAATTTTCTCCACGAGATCTATGCGATTTCGTTATTAAGGAACAGCAAAATCGATCCGTGGTCGAGTTAAGAGTCTGACGAGTGTTAATTATCGTTACGTGAGGTGCGTGTTCGTAACACTGGGTATCCGGCGACATCTGCTTCGAGATGCACCATTCAATCAATCAATGCAGTGGACCAGTGGTTCCCAAAGTGGGATCCGCGACAATGTTTGACGGGATCCGCGGACACTTTTAAGAAAAATAGAATATACCGTAATTTTCTCAGATTCTTTTATAGTCTAAAATTTTAGAATCTTAAAACAATAAGTAGAATATTCCAGTATTTTTTTGTTGGTTTAAACTAATTGTAATTGTAAAATTTCAAACTAATTGCTTTAATAATTTCTTTTAAATCATGTCATGTAGCAGATCTGTTTGTCAGCCGAACTGACTAGAGTGCCGCATCAACGCAGAACTGATCGCGCTATTTTAGTTCACATATAAGCACTGTATCTTGCTTATAAGCACGGTATCTCGCGTATAAGCACTGTAGCTAAGCATAACGTTTTTCCAAGTAGCTGGTTTTATGCCTAAATAGCTGGATTTCGATACATGTGACTGCTGGAAAGATACAGCCGAGGTTGGCAAAGTTAGGAAATAAACTTGATGTCGAGTGTGACTTAACATTGAAATTATCAGACATTAAACCCAATACTGCAGAGCTAATTGTTCAAAAGCAGCTTAATTGTTCACATTAAACTATGTTTGATATCATTAATATTATAATTTTGCAAGTTAAAAGAATTTTGATTTTAATACATATTAATTAAAATATAAGAACATTGTATCATATTTACTGTTTGTTTTATTTCATAACTCAGACGGGATCCGTGAAATTTGGGGGGGGGGGTTCGCGGACTGAAAAGTTTGGGAACCACTGCAGTGGACTGTTCCGTCCTGGAACAACGCACTGTTCCGGACTGTAGGGCTGAAATGCTCTTTTGCGTCCTGTCCGACCATTCGTACGTCCTACACCATTCGTAGAAACCCTACACGGGATTAAAAATATTCTAAAGCTGTATTTAGAACACAACATTCGCCCATACTCACACACAACCGCCCACTTACCGACTGTGAAATCAATACGAGTGGTTTGTAAACACGGAAACCGAAAGAAGGGCTGCGGGACCACCGAAACATGGCAAACTCTTCGATGCGTCACACAGTGGTCATTTTCATTATTCTAGTAGATAATAAATAGCCGTTGCAAATTATTATTTTTAAATCGGTTTCATTCAACTTTAACTGTTAAATAATTTAAGGTGGCGACCCCTTGCCATAGTTTAAAACTGAAAAACCAATGAAAAACCTTGTTAACGTTTTTATTTCAAGATTCGAACTTTTTATAATGTATGTTAACTAACATTAGTATATAATTTAATGTTTATATAATATAATAACAATAGTAATATAAATTAACATTATACACGACAAACGTTTTTAGTTAAATAATGACAAAAAATGTACTAAAAAATATACATTTTATATGCTACTGTGTAGAAAATAAATTAATAATCGCTGTCAGAATCATCGGAATCGCTACTTGTCGATAGCGAAACATTTACTATTTGCGGCTCTTGTAGCAATATTAAAACCTCTTTAATCAAAGGTTCTTTGTATGAGCGATTCCCTATGCACTGTGATAATGATGATATAAGAGGATCCGATGAAACTAAAAGGACGTTTAATAAATCTCGCATGGTCTTTTCTCGAGAAAACTTTCTTGTATAAAACTGACGATAGAGTCTAAAATGTTTGTTTCGAGATTCCAGTGCTTCCTCTGAAAACACTCCAATAGGAAGAACAGCTGCCTTAATTTATATCAGATTCATGCATAAGTATGCGGTGGATGCTCGATGCCATGTAATACCACGGATAAAGTTGTACAAACATTTTAGCTGTATCCTTTGCATAATCACTGAATGCTTCAGAGTTGATGGCAAAGCCACATGATATTGTAAGCAAAATAACATAAAGACGTTTTAAGAAATCTTCATTAAGGCCTGTTATAGAAGATGCAAGAGAAAACTCGCGAGAGAATCTGCGGGCAGTGTTTCCATCATTAGTTGTACCGAACCCCGGCTTAGGAATATCAATCAGTACATTCATCTCGGTTTTTAGCATATTAATTATTCTCGTCTTTCGTTCCTTGATCTTCTGCTTATCATTTCTATCACGAATCTGCCACTTTTTTAATTTGAGACGATAAGAGATATGTAAGCAACATTCTAGACAACGTATCCATGCATGAAGATTTGAAATTCCATACTCAAATAAATGAGGTTTGACTTCAAGGCTCCAAATTTTTTCGAGTTGATTCATCATCTTCGGAGTTGCCCCACAAATACCACATGTTTCTGTGCATGTGTCGCTGATGACTCCAAATGTCTTTCCGTCAATCATAGTCATCTTTAACTCATGTTTCACAATTATTACAGTATTTAGGAAAAGGCAGTTTGCAGGCTGGATCTCATTTATTTGGTTGTCAATGTTTTGGATTTCTCTTTTTGTTACTTCCATTGTTTCTTTTTCAAAGATCAGCTTAATGGGTCTACAGTATCTCGTTGATGATGGACGTGGATTCTGCCACAATATATACCCATTTTTCGTGTGCAACTGCAGTGGAACAATACATACAGCAAACAAATTTGCGTCACTCTTGGATGGATTACCCGCTTCACTATACCCTTGTTTGTAAGTGGACTGACCAGCACTACCGTCACATCCCCATTTACAAACAAGAGTCACACCTTGCGATAACTCTGTCATATTTTGATTTAAAACTTCTTTTTGCATTTCTACGATTCTACTTGCCGTATGATTGAGGATCGCTTGCAAGTTCACTTCTGCAGATATATCCGACACAAGAATATGTTGTTCATCTGGATAGCATTTCTTTTTTGCCTCTAGTAAAGAATTATAGCAAGGGTATATATCAGCATTTCTAGATTTTGCTCCAGACTGCATTAATACATATGATCTCTTCGTATATCGACCATCAACATACAATGCGAGGGCCTCGTCTGCAGTATATTTTATAGCAATTAACCTTGGCGTCTGAAAACACTTTTTTATTGTAGTTGCTCTTATGGGAAAATAGTCGGAAATTTCTTGCACGATTGTAGCAGCATCTCGTCGACCAGACATTTGAAGACTTTTCCGAGTCGCAAAAGTCAGTTCTTCCTGGGAATAATTTTCGAACAAAGGTGCAACTCTTTGTCTTTTTCTTTGATTGCTGAGCTCACTAAAATCTTTTAGAGGTCGACCCTTCCTGCCATTTGAAATGTTTTCTGGTCTGTTCGCAGATCTGGTTGTTTCGAAAAATACTATGTCCTCATCAAGCCATCGGTTATGTCTTGCCTCAAATACTTTTAAAGTACGTTGACAATCTTTCCACATTTTGGCAACTTTACTATTGTAATTATCAATAACTTTCTTAACCTTGTAATATTGTTCATTTTCAGTCTCTTCTAAATCAAGTTTGTTCAAAACATATGCTAAAACAGACAAGTTTTTTTGTTTTAGTACACTTTCTTCACGCCAAATATTGAATAAGGTCCTTCTTGATATCGACATAGCAACTAAAACAATTAATTTTTCCGACCTTGGCACTTATTGGCAGCCAGTTTTAGGTTAAATAGAAAGCTAAGAATTTTTTCTAAGAAACAAAAAAAAAAATCACTACGAATAAACGCGAATATAGGTTTACTTCACAAGAAAAGCAAAAAAAAAAAACTCATTTACATGTGCGATATTCAGTTCCCATTTCCTTACGTTTGGTTAAGAAATAAAAGTATTTATTACTTACAATGTAAGCATAAATATTCAACACAAATATATAACAGAAAATATTATGAACTGATAGACACAAACAATTACTATAACCTTTAATGCGAGACGTACTAAACTCAACTAAAATAACTAATCAAAATGCAAAACATTTAACACCTAGGTATGACGTCATCATACATTGTTGCGCTGGATTTGTTTACATCAGTTACAACAAAAGTATCGAACTTTAATACAAAATGAAAATAAACGAAATTGGTGACGCTTTATTTTTGATATTATTACTTCCTAGAATAGCTCAATCGACCTCTGTGCGTCAGTTCTAAAGCAGACTGCAATGTTCTGATCCAGTCTTTGTACTTTCCCAGAAAAATTTTCTAAGAATAAAAAGTTTCTTTATGTTTCCTGTCAGTTGTCTCCAACCGAATAATTTCGACCTCTATAGTAATATTTATAGTTGGAGGGGAGAATAACAGAAAAGACCCGTCAATAAATTACAAAACAATATAAGCGCTCCATATCGCGATTAGTAGAGCGACGCAACAGCTTGTATTGCATACAGTTTTCCGGAGCGTACATTTCACAACACGTCCGCTTCGTGTTCGGAAAGTAATGTAACCAGTGCGCGGATTTCGTAACTGAATTAGTTACTTCTCGTATGCTGAGCCGTACAATACATTTTTCTCTTTGGTCCGTCCTATACAGTCGATTCGTGTCAATTCATTTTATGTTTCTGTTCGGAAAAAAAACAGCTGCTTGTCGTTGACAATAGGAACAATATGGATGTCGCACTTCCATTGTTTAACTGGCACATACTGCGCATACCGATACATAGGCTACTCATTACTTTTGTTAGCAGTAATGCAGGAATTTTGCATAACCTCACAGTTGTGTTTTTCAGAACAAAATAAAATTATTATTCCTTTTTGATGATTCAACGCTTCGGTTTGTACTCTGCTCTATATTCTTTTATTTTCTTCCTTGGAATTCCCTTTTTTTTTCATTTTCTCAATTAACGTTATCCGTTTCTGACAGTTAAATGTCCGTCCTGCAAGATTTCACGGATTAAAAAGAAATGTTACTAAAGCGGGTTACTTCTCCTAACTATGCTACTTTCGACAAAATAACGGGGGAAGACAAAATCTTTAAAACGAGGGAAAGAACCTAGCGATAAGTTTCCATTGAGACGAGTGGTCACCTACACGATGGGACATGATGATATTTATTATATTAAACAATACAATTAGTCCGGGATGCAGAGTTAAGAAAAAAACATACAAGAAAATGCGACAACGTTACAAGCCATTAACACGTGGAATCTTCACGAGGGTACAAGAACAGAGGAGAAGAAAGGTTTCATCTGACGGTCTGTGGCCACTTTATAATGCGTTAAGATTAACGGTCTGCTTTGAAGAATATTATTTTGGACACATCTTTATTAGGAAGGAACAATAATTCACGTAAACGTACAACACTTAGCCTACTTGTAACTGGTTACAACTAAACCTATCAGATCGCACACTTATTATTGCAGATGTTTACTTTTTCTCGTACTAACACCAGCATATAATAATTATTATTACAGTTTTTATGTCACAATTTTATTGGATGATTATTGGAGTTATTATTTTTAGTATTAGATCTACGACTGTTACTTTTATGTGCGTGTGTGTGCGTGCGTGCGCGCGCGCGCGTATAATACAGTATAAATAATACATATAGTGTATTTTTGAAGATATTACATGGGAGACCTGCAGGAAACTCAACGAGTTACTTACAAAGGAATAATATACATATATATATTCAAACACTTTTTGCTACAGTCTGTTTCTTGATGTATATAATATATTTAATATTGTGTTCCCATCTTCAGCCTCCCTGATGTTCTGATAATCAGGAAGGCTGAAGATGGGAACACAATTCATCCCGAAACATGTTCCAAATAAGGAGAAAATATCTTGAGGTAAATTCATTATAAATATTAAATATAATATATCTATGTGTGTGTGTGTTTTTTTATTATTAATATTATTACGAATATTATTATTATTGTTAAAAAATGTATTTGTAAAGCTTTGGTAACGGATTTTTCCAGAAGCCATTACGTACTAGTCGAGGGAAAACAACAGCGCGGAATTTAAAAACGGTTTTAAAAACACAGGGAATATTCATAAAGTCAACAACAGACCGGATGGAAAACAATTGGGACTGCAGTCACGCGAAACAAATGGAAACCGAAGAATTTTTTACACGGTACCGTGCAGTTTTGTATCTGATAAAAAAAAAAACTCAACATTTATTCTGAAATCCGAATCATTGTGCACCGAAGAGAAAATGAGGAGAATTACTAGAATTAAATATATAGGATAAATACAAAACATAATAGCTTTAAAACAAAACAGAAATGATTGAAAACGTTATCCTTGATATGTGCGCAATATACTGTAGGCTACGGTGACTGGTACTTAAGGTATTGGTGCAATTAAGCAAACATCGACATTATCTCCATTACTACATTGTTATTTTTAGACACGGTTGTGATGCAAGTTATGTTTAATATTCACTTAAATATGCAAAACTACGACTTTTTGTCGTGATCCGGGGAAGGTAATTAATTCCTGTGCAATTACAGTACATGATACGGTCAGGTATAATATAAAAAAAAAACTTTGTTGATTTTTTTCTTTTTTTCTCCTTCTGGACACTGATTTTAGTAATTCGGTGAAACGTTTAATAACAATATAATTAGATTTAAAGAATGTGGATTTAGCGAAGTTGGTATTAAAATCTCGTTTTAAAACAGCTGGCAAAACGAGCAAAAAGACTACTGTGGACCAAATACACATAATGGAATTCAAATTTTAAGCGGGTCTGACGTGACTACACTACTAACAGTTTGGTTTAATGCTGCGCTCGTCTTCTTTAATATTCAAGCAGCTAATTTACAATTCATTTCTCTAATTACTACAAACGTCACAGATCTGCACGCGCTGTAACGAATCGGTTCAACAAATAACAACACGTAAACTCTGTTATATATAAAATGTTCTTACCCAAACTGTGGAAGCCATGTTCGATGGCGCTGTATCGTCGATAATCGATAATAATCGGTCTTTTGTACATTATCGTCGTCACCTACCGACGTCTCCCGTTGACTGACTAGAGTATAACATTCACTATCAAATGGGAACAACACAAGTACACGCACACACTGTCGCGCTACTACCACACCTTTGCACGTCGCTGCTGTTATCACTGCGATATCAAAATAACTGAAACTAGTCTCATCATCTCCCTCTCCCACTCACGCTCTCTCGCTCGCGGTACAGTCTGCGCGCTCGCTCTGCCTGGCATGCGATATGTGTCGGAGAAACCCGCAGTACCGTGTATTTCAAACAAAACAAAAATATTCACTTGGAACCTGCCTCTAGCCAAGGTCGCCGTCGTAACAGAGTCGTCCTCTTCCTCCTCGCCCCACCGTGTCCGGACGACCACACAATACCATGCATCAAATATCAATTTAGGAAAACAAGATTTGCATACATCGGCGAAATTAATTCACGTCACGTGACCTACGATTTAGAAAAAACTAACAAGGACGGATACTGGTAACGAGAAAACGGTGAGGTAAGGACAAGCTGTGGTGACACTTTTGAACGACCGAACGAGTTCTGTTTTAACTCGACCGTTTGGCATCTGTCAATTGTCTCGCGACAACTTTTGAACGCTTCAACTGATTTTCGTAAAACTTGGCATGCGTGTCCATACTTTTACTCAACACAGACCTATTATTTTATTTTCCTAAAAAAAAAAAACCTAAAAATTAAAATGCCTGAAATGGAACGCGTTGAGATTAAATTATAACAGATAAAGATGAAGAAACATATACGAGACTTCAGAGAAAAAATGAAAAGAGGAAGAATAAGACGTGACAAAACAGGTTTAATTTTTTGTTATCAGTTACATTTTTAAGTATAAAAGTTCAACATCTATATATGCATATGTAAATTCAACATCGACCTACTCCAGATATAGAATGAAAGAAGCATGATTTGATTCGCCCGTTTCTTCGTACTTTTGTACTGCTCTTTCTATCCCATCGTCCATCTTGACGTAGCCTACTATGTTTTCCTCTTGTTTCCTTCCATGCTCAATTCCATTCTCATATAGGCCTACATATTGTTGGTGACTTCCGCTTCTATTGTCAAACATACTGTACATCTTTCACCCTGAGTTTGGGGAGAAGAATTCTGTTGATTGTACTATGGCATCCCTCAACAGCGCTGCTTGTTCTGTGTCGTGTTTGGTAGCACGTCCACAGCGACGAAGGATTTGTTCATTTTCCAACCATCGCTCGACAAAATGGTCGAAAACCCAGAGAGTTTCTTATTATCCGGAGTTTCAGAATAGGTCTTGACGAAGCCATCTGCTACATGCTCTGGCTTAAGAAAGACGAGAGCTGCACACATCCCTACGTGTAGTCTTATTTTTTGGTTTTCTCGGCAGTCGCTGGTGAGACCAAGTTCCTGTACTCCAGAGTTTCTGATTATCCGGAGTTTCAGAACAGGTCTTGACGAAGCCATCTTCTACATGCTCTGGCTTAAGAAAACGAGAGCTGCACATATCCCTATGTGTAGTCTTATTTTTTGGTTTTCTCGGCAGTCGCTGCTGAGACCAAGTTCCTGTACTCCCCTCCACAACATTTATTCACGAAAAAAAACGTATCTCTGCCATAGGGAAAACTTCGCGAAGCGCTGATATTGACACAGCTTCGAAGTTAAAAGTCGATTTTGTGTCCAATAACTCAAATTTTACGCTTTTAAATGTAGTACATATTTTTATTTTAAATCAAATAAGAGTAATTCAAAATTACTTTCTAATTGTAACTATTAAATAAATTTCCCGGGCCCGCACCATAAAATCAAGGTGCGTTTTTCAGCCCCCCAGGTCGACTCAGCCTGTTGAAAATGAGTACCTGGGATAACATCCTGGGGATAATAATGGGCGGCTGAAGCGTAGTGCTGGCCACACTGCCTTCCTTATATGCTCTACGGCTCGCATATGGCACCCTAACCTGCCTGACTCCTAAGCTGCTTCGGTGGTACACATGGGAGCCATTATTATTATATTAAATAAATTTAAATTAGGTAAATTAAAAACGTAATGCAAGTAACACAAATACCAAAAACTGTAAAACAGGTTTTCTAACTAATTTTACGCGATGTTATGCGTATTAAGTAATATCGATGATGTTAAATAACATAATAGTTAAAATGTAAATTGTTTACATCAGAATATCAGAACTGTGCAAGCATGCAACCAAATGTACACCAGAAGGGTCTATTAAGACCCTTATACATATCGGCTTTTCGTTTTACCTTTGTCGATAATTTGCTGAGCTAGTTTACGGACTCCTTTTGCGCTATGTGATATTTAAAATAACAGTAACGGGATAGAAAGTGTAACTGATCGCTTCGGTTACATCTGCGAATAAAACGCTACAAGGGTTTTCAAGAACATAACGTAGTAGGTCTACTTGTCCCTGTGTAAACAGAAGTAGACTACGCGCGTATCGTGCTCGTTACGCAGAGCTACAACCCATCCATCTGTTGTCTGCTTTCCATCCCTCGGGTCGTCTACAAAGCTAGTGATTCTCAGTTCGTCTCGTACCAGTATCAAAGCTACTGCATTGCTTTGCTGGTCAGCATCCACTTTTCTCACGGCGATACACTGTGACAATATCAGGAGTTGGTCAAGGATACAAGCTTTATCTTCTGCATGGCAACTGTCACTAGATGCTGTGACTCGTAGACTGTTAAAAGAAACAAAATCAATAGCATATACAAAATTCACGACACACACGCCAAAAATTTCGAAAAACTGCCGGCATTACTTACATATGTTATCTATATGGAGTAATCCCAAACAAACACAAAATAATTAATCTCTCTCTCAAAGTGATTTTCATCGGCTATTCCCGCATACCCACACCTAACCGCCATCTATTTCTGTTCTGTGCATCTTCTTCTGCCAAGTTATGATGTTCCATGGCCTTCCTCATGTTTACAAAATATCCTCATGTTTCACCTTCATAGCACCCAAACTCTGAGAAATGCCCCCTGCATTTTCCTAGCAAGTAAGTCAGAGGTTTGAGAAATCAAACTCAGCCCTACCAACAAATCCTACTCTCACGTCCTCGTAGGCTTTATGCCGCGTGGCCCCTGGATGTATGGCGTACTATTGTAGTGCGTTATGCAACAGACGAGAGAGGGTGACAAGCGAGTTTCGGGCGCTTAAAAACTCGAACAAGTCAGCTAAGGGAAAAGACCCTAACAGAAAATTCTGGTCCTCCAGGTTGGGGGTTGAGGCATCGGGCTAACTCCTCGATACTCGTCAGAAAATTATATGTTAAAAAACTAACAAGCAGTCTCGGATACGGATTGGATCAAAATATAAACAAAATAATTAATATTCATTAATTAAGGCACCGATTCAGATTACAATGAACAGACGATGTAGGCCTATTAAACGAATCCGACTATCGAAAAGTGAAACTTAAACATCTTGGTATTAGACTATAGTGCAAAAAACCGTCCGCACGCTTCTTCGGCGGCGCTGACCCGATTGAATCCATTGTACTGTACGTTGCAGGAAATGGGCGAGGCTTACAAAGTCTAGTCATGCGATTTATTTGCGTTCCCCCCTTTCCCTCCCGGCATTGACGCTATAACAATAAAATCGTAGACAACAAAAGGTTCAACCACCTCGTTTGTAGACGTAAACAGAAAGTGGCTGCATACGCCTTCGAACCCTACACGACTCTGGATAATTGGTTCGATAATTTCTTGGAATATCGTAAACATTGCTCGCACGGAGCCCGGAACACTCCCGTTATGCTAGCTTCCCTTGTGTCATGTTTAGAATGTATGTTAGGACAGATATCACAGTGACTCATATTTTTGTAAAACCCGTATACTCTAGTTATTTTTATCGTTACAAGAAATACCGGAGATAAACCTTGAACAAATCTGAAATTACAAAATCCGTGACATTTCCTTTCTTCTTATTGTCTTCGTACTTCCAGTCCGACTGGCATATATGGTGGCAAATAAATCGTTCCATGACGTTGCAACAAACCATCGTCAACACTTCTACTACAGTCTCTCGTACGCTCACGCGCTTTTAAATATGTGTAGTGTAAATAAACATCGTGTATCACAGATATTAATGACACTATATAGAACGCAGACGCAAAATACACCAGATACGGACTGACCATAATCACGAAAACGCACTTCACCGCGGACTTCTGAACAAAAAAAAAACCTACAGAAATATGTACGTTACTGTACTGTAGAATAGCGAGAACGTATCAGAACAAAGACAGACCTAATAAAGAAACATAGGCCTACATGTACAAAATAACTTGGTACTACCTTATAGTGATGACTATTTACGTTAGGGTGATAAGCGTCCCGTTTTTTTGGCTTCGTCCCGTTGTCCCGGGAAAAATTAAAGGGATGCAAAATGTTCCGTTTTTTCAAGAAACATTAAGCTTCTAAAATTTTAAAATCTGCACCAAAACTAGATTTTAAAAGTAATTAGAATGTTTTACATTCAATTATATTATCAATCTGCGGTCTGTTTTCTGTTTACCAATACTAATTATAACGCACATCAATCTCGCATTTTCGCAGCATCGATCTTTAATCATCGATTTCAATAGCCGATAGATGCCGAGATGCTCATAAACGTAACGTGAATACTGTAAGTGTAATTGTAACCTCATGCTTATTAACGTTGTTTCATAGGCTGTTTTTTGAGTAGTAATAGAAGTGGGAACGGTGCGTGTATTTAAACAATAACAATGCTTAAAGAAAGTGTTATGTTAACGATGAACTGAAAAAAAAACTTGCTATTTTAAATAGAGCAAAAAGAAACATGAGTTACTGTGTTCGATTTGTAAAACTTTTTCATTATTGAACACATTCGAAGATCAGATATATATTACAGAACACACACGTCGGAGACGGGCAACCAATCTAGGGAATTTATAAAATTACTTGTAAAATCCATTTTGTTACATTATCCATATATTTTTATTATAATTACTGTTCATTTCTTTATTTTCAGTATCACTTACATTATTATACAGTGTAAATAACAAAGTATTAATTGTCCATTTCAGAGTCAAATAGAAATTATTTTTCCGCTATTGGTCTTTAGAGCGTTTACAAGGGAGCAGTGGGAGATTTTGAGGGGGTTAGGGGATGGGATGATAAGGGATACGGGGGAGGTGACCTAAGTATTCTGTTTCATCAAATTTCAAATATTGTCATTCTAGTTTACGTGTAACTTCAAACCGAATCTTTATTCTTCCTGTGTCTATACTTACGAGTGTAAAGGCACTCTGCCACTTGGTTACCAATCCAGTTTTGTAGCGATCCGTGTGATTCTTGACTTCGTTGTACTGCTGGAGCCGCGTACACTTACGCTTTACCGCATGGATTATTTAATCGCACACTCATCTCCGACTGTAATGGGATTTTTTAAAAGAAAGCATACTGTTTACAAATGGATTTTTAACTTGTTCGGTGTTAGTGTGTGTTTGCGAATGCGCTTATGATCAACTTGGATGCACAAAGGGGGGAGGTCCTTAGTCCGCAACAAATAAATGAAAAACAACGATTTCGCAAGGACGTGTAGCTTTGTGGTCGTGTAGGTAAACTTCCTTCTGTCGCTTGCACTTCCACCTGTCGCCTTGTCCGAAAGCTGAAGAATTAATTCACGTAAACTGGTGTAATGCGTGCAGGAAATTGTGCATAAAGCATGCACAACTTTTTCGAACTTATAACTGATTTACTCAGTTTACTGAGTAGCAACTACTGCCCACACCGGACGGGCAATTCTGGAAAGATCAAAGCACTACAAAAGGCGAAGAAGGACTGGCCGAGAAATAAGACAAAACCAAAACAAACCGTTACCTGCAATAGTAATCTTGGTCCGGTACATACGTAAAGATTTCGTACATGATTGATTTATATTTCTTAACTCCATTTCACAGTGAGAGTGACGATAAGGTTTTACTCTGTATCTGGCTAAAACATTCAATACAATATACGCCCACTTCATACTAACTCACGATAATGACCGTGTTTCACACATTTATCCTTCACTGAAAATGTACACCTCAATTTAGCATTCCGTTATGAGTATTTAATACGCAAACGCTCAGTTCATTGTATTTTATGAACGTCTGCAATATTACAAAACATAGTCATATCAATGTTACTCTTAATATTTCATCTAACACGTCTGTCCTCGAATTCATCTGTACGGTTTCAACAAGCGTGCGAGAGTCTGACATGGGCAGAATTTTAGAAACAGAAGTGGTCGGAATTGTAGCCGATTAAACTCTTGACAGGAATAACTGTTGTACACATTAAATGTTTTGAACGATTTTTTTAAAATCAGAAACTGTACTTAATATCCACATGTTGAAATACACAACACTGCAGCATTAAAAAATGTGAAACAAAATTATGTACACCAATAAGTGCAATTCGCAAGCGTTAAAAAGTACAACAGCGTTTTCTAACACACAATCCTATCCTTATATGCGCGTTTAAACGACTAATACTGGCAAGTAAAGGTCAGCGACAAGCTCTGCAGCATTTCCATACCTCGACTACCCTGCCATGACACTCATTCCTTAACAGGGGTCTCAAACAGTACTCACTTCAGAAAACTAGCTACGCTACACTACTATTAAACACACATTAAAGAAATCTCATAATTCAATGTTACGTTCGCGTTCCGAATAGACAGACTTTATTTGCGGATTCAGCCACGGTCGGTAAAACGATGAGACAATCCTGCCGACTTTGCTTGCATTTGCAAGGTCTGATTTCGGCTACTATATGACTTTCTGATACATTTTATACGACGGTTGCAAACAATTTGGACGGACTGTACTTGTCAGCAGTTGTTCAACACTTGTTAAGGTAAGCTACGTTAACACTACAACTGCACCAACAGAAGTATTGCGTCGGTTTATAATTGTGTACTTGTGTACTTTAGCACGATTCGTCGCGACTACATATTACAATTTCTAAACTCCTTACCGTAGCTAAAACGTTCACTGTACAGTATCTCTGTACGCCAGACCTTTGGGTTAGTAAAAGTGATGTAATCATTAACAAAGTAGTCACACACACATTTCTATCGACAGTTTTATGGAAAAGACAAGCGAATCAATTGCGAAGAAATTACAGTCTGTGAAATGCACGTTGGCGGTTGGGACCGGCCAAACTGCCTGAGGTGCCCACACTGACGCACGCACACTCACAGCCGGCCCGCGCTACAGGTATGTTTCCCAAAGTGTGCCGTCCACTACATAATTACAACATTTTAATGCCAAACGAAATTACCATTTTTGTAATCTCCACGAAATTTTTCGAAAAATGAGTCAAAACACAACATAATTGCGACAAATCTCTGTTTTCAACACTATAAAAATCTTATCAAGCGACTAATGTTGATGTGGAAAAATACAAAAAATAAAATATTGTTACACTCAAATTCAAATTTGATTCTTTCGTATTCATACAATAATATACATGGTAATCGTCAGTAAAATATAAATAACTAAATATGTACACAAATTAGACATAGCCTACATACTATTATAGCTCTTCATAAGTAACCATAAATCCTACTTCCTACAGCCGAAATTATTCATGTTACCAATAGTCTTAATCTTAGTAATAATAGCTTCAACCTTTCCTTGTATGACATATTAATCGTCAATGCAAACAAACCTATAATAATTTTTAAAACGATTTTGAGAATATATTACAGAATGCGACTAAACAACAGTGATTGCTTGTTGATAGTTATTGTTTGGTATAATTTTTCTTAGAATTTTACGCAGAATTCAAAATCAATAACGGTTTTGGTATTTTTTAGCACAGTAAAAAAATGCTCTTGCGCTTAGAAATGTCCAGTATGTGAGTCACGGCGGCCACCAAGGGCCAGGTATAATCCGCTGCGTGTGGAAAGTCGGTCTGGCCTGACCCAACCGCCACCGTTCATTTTACAGACTGTAATTGAATCCTATTTATAAATTAGTTATTAAACACCACAACCCTGCGTGGATATCGGCTTCCTTCACTATTTGCACCCATCCGTTCTCTTCTTTTTCCGCCAGGTGTTTTCAATTACTGACTCTCGTCCATGCGGAATCTCACTCCATTCACTGCAGCCATCGTCTTCCCATCCGCCTAAGCAGAAACGGTAGCCCCTATTGTATCTGCAGAGATGAACGAGGGGGTTAACTAATTCTATCAGACTTAATTTTGTTATCAAAGGAATCAGTGCGTTGAGTTTAATTTAGTGATAGTGGATAACATTAAACGATAAATCGTAAACCTCTGCTATAAAAAAAGAGGGACGTATTACTTTTGACAGAAGGCACCAATCTGCGACTCTTCGTTTTTGCCAATTGTTGCTTTACCTTTTACACACGGGAAGCCATAAATCCAGTTATTTCTTTAATACACTACTGTCTTCGCATTAACATACTCTTTGTTAGTGATGAAATGTTTAAAGTAGGAGGTAGGAGGGTCCCTTCCGATTTCCTTACTTACAGTGCCTCCAAGGGCGACTAAAGCAAAATGTCATTGCAAAAGGAAACTGACGGTATTGATTTTCCAAATTATTGCCAACAAATTACTTGTAGTAAAAAGCACTAAGAAAATGTACAAATACTTAACGCATACAACATAGAAAACCGTTTTATAGTTTGTACGTTATAAAACATGTAAACGAACTACGATTTGTTCATTATTTACGGACAAGTTCGTTTATCTACCGTTTATCTCTTTAACTTACAACTTTATAAAAGAAACACTTAATAAGAAATAAATACCGGTTAAGTGATGAGGCACTTAAATAGGACACGGATGGAAGGATGAATGTGATATTGGATGGAAGGGAAGGCTGATAGAAGACATGTCAGAATTATGTCACGAAAAAGGGTCTCGAATCAAGTGACTGCAGAAATGATTTTGTAATAATACAGGGATTTATAAACACAGGGCGGCCAACAACGAACTGACGACTTCAGTCACCCACCCCATCTTCAGACTGAAGTTTCATACATGGTACGTATCGAATTTACATCTAACTTACTCATATACATTCGCGTGCGCGTGTATGTGTATATAAAATTTCAATAAAAAAACAGGTGTTTGTTCGGCCAACACCTAAAGACGACCCCTGACTCTGAATCATCGAAACGTAGAGTTATTGCGTCAAGGTGGAAGTTCAGATATCTGAAAGAGCGAAGTGAGTTCTCCGTTTTAACTCGACCGTTTGGCATTTCTCTGTCTATTTGGAGTATGTGCTATTATAACTTCTGAATGCATCAACAGGTTTTCATAAAACTTGGCAGGGATGTTCATACCATAGAACTCTGTTTTTCAGATTGACTCTCCCAAAAATAGGGGGCAGTGTCCAAAAATGTCGGAGGTAAAATTAAAACAAAATCACAAAACTCCACATGGGGTATCAAATAAAAGAGACTTTAACCACAATCTAAATATAGTGGTTCGTTTTTAAAATTTCAAAATTTTGGAATACCACGGCCCAGACGATTTATTAAAATTTTGGAGAAAACCGCGAAAGTATATGCTGGTCTTCAGAACAGATTTTAATCAAAATCTGAATGTGATATTCGGTTTTGTAAATTTCAACGTTTTAGGGCAAAAAGGTATACAATTTTTTCAAAAAGTTGTAAAATCCAGACAAAAGGAGTTGATATAGTTGCCCTATATCAGACAAAAGGAAACCACCAACTCCGAACTTTACTCACAGATTAAAAAGGAATACAATACATTAATTTCATTTTAACTAATATAAATGCATTTCGTTCAAAACTGTGAGCGAGTTCTGCAGCTCGAAGAGCTTACTTGTAAATTGATTACTGTTTAACGGGCGAAGGATCATCTATTATAACTTGCAACAGCAGCAACACGGCATCGAATGTTCACTGTTTCCTTCCATAAAGTTACAACAAAGCTAAAGCACCACCAGTGAGAAGGTCCGATCACGCATGACATGACGAGTAAGAGTCATACCGTCTCGTTACTTTCTACACCCGTAACAACATTCCTTTACTCACAGGCCGTCAATAATTACCACTATTCTCAACTATGATTCATCGCATACAGTGTTTTAATCGTCGTCCTTTCTAAGACATGCCAGTGTTGTGCCGCTCATTAATTACTGCGTTATCTAGCGCCATTAGCTTTACTTCACGCATGCGCATGCATCCGGCACGATACTCAGGTTTTATTACTGTGAGTGCTTAGTTATATTATTCTTTACGGTAGTGACGTTACAAAAACAACCGCATTCCACCGACGATTCTGCAAGTTTAATGTCGCAGATCGCTAAGATTAGTATCACAACTGTCTCATTTACAGTATGCAGTACGTTTGTGTACGTAGGCGAGTGGGTCTCACGTACACAACCAAAATTAAGGAAATGATGTGAATAACAATCCGTGAAAGCTATAAAAGATATAAATCTATAACTACAAAAGTATGTGAGTATACGCTTTTATAACTCACCTGTAACTGTATAAATAGAAAACGGTTAGTCAAGGACCAATCGATGACTCCACTCACGCAGGATGGTAGTGGTTATTAACTGAATACTCAGAACGCTATTAAATGGGAGGAAACGATTAGCCAAAACGTGCTCAAATTCAAATAATGTCGCTTAGGCTTACGCGGATGTATTCACCGTCAGCCCAAGGTCACATTATATAAAGTCATGATTAGACCGGTGATAACACAAGGCAGCGAGACTTGGACTCTCAATAAATGAGTCGCTAGCATAGTCAATAACTTTGAAAGGAGAACTTTGGGGAGAATGTATGGACCAATCCAAGTCAATGGGATATGGAGAATACGTCACAATGAGGACCTATACAAGCTATATGAACACAATGATCTGGCCACCACCATCCGACTGTAATTGACAGGTCACGTCATTAGGATGGAAGACAACCGAATACCTTAGAAGGTACTATTTAGTCAAATCGACGGTAGAAGGCCTGTCGGAAGACCAAGCATCGCTGCATTGACGCAGTGGCAAGGGATGCTGATACTTTACTTAAAATAAAACGACACTTCAACAATCTCCAAGGACAGGTAAAAATGGAGGCGGATGATCATGGGGGCTAATGTTCGACTCCGAACTGTGACGCCATAGGAAAAGAAGCACAAGAAGGCTGTACAAGATGTATTCTTAAAAATTCTTAAGGGTTAAATCCTGCCTGAAAGTGTAATGGTCCACACTAAACCCATATTTAGAGACCCGTCAAGTCCAGCCTTATCAGAAAAGTGTGTACAAGGAAAACTCAAAACATCAGCGAGTCACTAAACTATGTCATCCATCTGAACTTATGTTCCAAAAACAACCGCATTTGTGGTTCTGAACACTTTAAAATTTGGTGTGTATGAAGTAGTTCTACTTTCAATGACGGTCACATTGGGGAGTACAAACTCTTTGTAAAATATGGACTTGGACCTGGAAAACAACTTGTCAGCGCGGTGAGTACGCTAGACCCGAGGCGAATCACCATGGAGCTAGAAAAAAAATATTAAACAGACCAAACATTATTTAAAAAGGAAACATGAAGATCAGATTGAGGAGGAAAAAGGAAAGAAACCTTCATATACCACTGGCATATACCTAAACAAGTAATAAAAAGGGATTTCGTTGCATAATTTTGTTTTTTTATTGATTTTCCGAAAATCACGTTTTTTACCACTTAGGCCTACGTACCTTTCTCTGGATATCCATATAGGATATCTCTTTATTTTTTTTTCTTTAAATTGTATACATCACACACTAGTCTATCACTGAAATAAAGATTTGAAAACTAGAGTCAAACACTGTTACGTAATCTAGTTTTTGTATAAATTTTAAAAATAAATGTAAGTGGGTAAAAAATTAAGCAACAATACAAACCTTATGATAATGTTACCTTTTTTATTTTAAAGTATATACAACGATACGTACTACAAGAAGATAAACAGAAGTTAAATAACTTTTACAAGTACATACATTAACTACAGGTATACATTTAAGTATGGTCAACCATAGGGCGAAGTGACCCCCATAAATTGTGACGAAACATTCTAATGCTAATTCTATTCCAAAGTTTTAGTTAACCATCAAATAAGTAAGACATGATTACTCATAATCGGACTGTAGACCTCTACCAAACGTGTACCTGTACTTACTTATACATGTTTAATCTTAAAATAATCTTGGTATATTTCTACACCGTACTCTTTTTAGAGAGTTGTTTCATTAGCATAATCAGAAGGTATATTATGTAGTGTAACTTAAAGGTACAATTTTCAATACGTACGCTAGTGGGCGCTACCAGTACGTTTATTTTGCCGATGGCTGTACGTTTATTTTATTTGAAACCAAACCGAAGATTGTCCTAAAAGCTTGAGAATATCTCGACCACGATACAGAAAAGACAAATGGCCATCTACGGATACTTTATGATGAAGTTAGGAAGGATAGCAAACTACGTTCTCACTTTCCTAAAAAACAGAAAAACACAACAAGTACCCTGGTGAAAGAAGTCAATCAGGATCTAGAAAAATTTGGAATCGGGGAAGAAGATAATAAGAATTACAGAAGTGTTCAGAAGGATCCAAAGAAGTGTTTCCGAAGAGAGACCAAATAGAACGGAAAGGATTTTGTCGGAAAAAGAATGAGAAAGAGCGAGCCAGAAAACACTGATGAAGTAGAAAAGAATCCCAGAAAGTGAAACCACAGTCCATAGATAGTTGAAAAGACGAAAGAATAATAATGATAATGTTATTAATAATCATGAAAATAGGTATTATTATTATTATGTTTGCAACATACAAAACTTGGCACACTATGCACACAATACCGACATTAAACGAGATCCCAATAATGCATTCTATTCGTACAACTAAAAAAGGTAGTTTGGTTACACACGATCAGTCAGTTAAATGGAATAGTCTGTTCATTACCGACTCCGTTAAAAGGTTTGTATCCTATCTAATATATTATTACATTCAATAAACTCGCCAAATTAGCAGAAACAAACTATAATTGAGCATCAAAGTTTTGTACAGGAAGTGATCAGCAATGCAGTCCACGTAAGTAACAAACTTTTCCTACTCGCCAACAGTTAATCACGAAGACTGAAGGAAGATAACTTAATTCCAAGAAACACGAGAGAACAGATTACAAACGTAAATTTCTTGTCACCGGAAACTGTGATAACACAATCTTACCAATAATAATATCCTAATTTCTCCATGCCTTCACAGAAACGCGACAACGTGTACACATAATTTTACTAATTAATCGTTTCGTCACAGGAAGCTGCGATAACAACAGTATTTTATAGAAAATAAAGTAGTTCTATTTTAAATTCTCCCCTGGCTCTTCGTAGGGACGAGATGATATGTATACACTTGGTTTTCTGAATGTTGGTGAATTTTGAAATATAACAGATCTTGTCAACAGAAAAACCGTATCAACAAGTGAGCAACGAGCAGCGAGAGTTACCTTTTACAGTAACGCATACGGTCGCGATGTAAGACGACCTCTTTGTACGTCGTCGTGTTTATCAACAGATAGGCTACGATGTAAAAGTTGTCGGCGACCGGACTAGACAACTGCGTCCAGTATCGGTCACTCCATGCAGCTCCGGTTACACGCGACTAACGGAAACACAGACGCGACTATTCGAGAATAAAACCTAAAACACACAGACTTCACTTCGTGTCCATGCACCGCAGGGATCATCTTCCGATTTCAATCCCTGTGTCCTCGCAACCAGTATGTCCTTTGCCTTCTCCCACCTACACAGCTACGGTCCCAAAAACAACAGTGCATTAATATTTCCATCGGTTAGGGCTTTTTCACGACTACTTTTACATAAAAATTCCTCTAAATGCTCTGTCGTCCCAAAATGAACCGATCATCAATATTTCCATCTGTTAAGGCTTTTTCACGACTATTTTTTACATGAAAAATCCTCTAAATGCTCTGTCGTTGCTCCCAATCGGATCATAAAGTCGGTTGTGTTCTCCTCGAACGCCTGTATCTGCCTCAAAAGCCGCTAGTCATTCCTTGTCACACTTACCGCAATCGAATATCATTCAGACACATACCCAATCACACAAAAGACTTTATTCAGACACATACGTAATTACAAAAAAGGCTTATCAAGTTTCTTGAAAGCGAGGAAAAATATAAAAGATCAATCCAAATTTCTTCAAGATAGCAGTCTCTTCTTTTTCACATACAGGAACCTCACGTGTTGTTATTTATGAGCTACGATCTATTCGTGAAGCTCTATACTCCAGTGCAACCTTAGATTTATCGTCTTCTATGGATCATCCTTTCGCTGTGGTTTTGGTGTCCACGTTGCCTTCTCTTACACGCGAACTTCTCACGAACAAATGAACAACGCACAATCACACATCAAAGAGTAGCCGATATCAACAGTAATCTTTGGACGCCTCTAAAATAACATCTGTTTGTCAACCAGCTGATCTATAATATACGAACGTGTTGCGTTACAGTATGCGAACGTTGTACTTAGCAGTCGCTGTGACGCACCTGTTGTTACTGATGTACCAATGATACCGGAATGTGTACGTCTTAATGACTGAAGCTATGTTCACGCAAACAGGAATATTACGCGCCACGAATCAGCGGAGCCGTGAATTTATACTTGTCTATTTTTGTCGGACGCTACAAAATACAATTTCCTAATGTGTGTATACGCTAAATACGTATATGTAAAACAAAAATATATATATTCAATGAAGTACACACGATTTGCCAAGCGGGAAATTAACACCAGAATTTTCCACGGTGGCTTGTTTTTGGCGCTGGTATTACAGTAGTAGGCAACTTAGGCAAATAATTAGTTCTAGTATAATGTGTACGTCATACAACGGCCGCTACCGAGCTGGTATTGCCTGCCTGTACACTTTAGCACTGGCGACAACCAATGGGAGCTTGTAACCCCCCAAAACACCCCCTCGGCCACCCCATTATGCATATTACACAATATATAAAATAGTTATCGTATCTTTCTTTTTTCCATACTCGGTAACAGCATATATTGATTATAATTACAAACCGAAGCTATATTACATCATATGTCCTATTCTCTAAGCGTCGGAAGAACCCGCGGATGCAACTTCACATCGGCAGAACGTACTTGCGCTGGCCCAACGAATTAAAGTACAGTACCTCGGTGTACACCTCGATCGTCGGCTCACCTGGCGTACCCACGCTCAGACAGTTCACAAGCGAGCGTCCGCTCGTCTCAGCCTACTGTTTCTACTCCTTGTCAGCTCGACTATGACAAACAAAATTATCGTCGGCGCGTATCTGCTGCAGATCATTACTTACGCTGTCCTGGCCTGGGGATATTTTGCCTCCATGCATAAAAAGAAGTTGCAAAGCGTCCTCAACAGGGGTCTTCGGCTAGCGGCCAAAGTCCCCCGTCGATTCTCTTCACGCGGACTTGGCGTCCGCTCCTTGGACGACACCATTAGGCGGCTTGCACGCAAATTTTATGCACGCGCGGCAAGGTTCCCAGATATTCCTCTTATAACCGGGCTGGGCCAGTACCGTATACGTCCAGGTGATTAGTGGAAACGACCTCGGTGTATACTGGGCCTGTGTAGGCTAGCACAAACAGTCGATGTAAGGCCTGCTAAAAGCAAAATCGCCCTACTTGGGCAGGGCCATGAGGCAGGAGCTCCAGAAGGTAGCTCGGAGCTCAGTTTCCTTTATGGTACGTCTCAGCACGCATCAACCACACAGCCCAGAGTCTACCTGTGTACAATCATACGTTTATACACGAGTGTATTTCTTTTCCAAATGTCCACACATCTTCTTGTAAAAACAGATACTTACAATTCAAATGGAATTTTTTGAGTTTACGTAAATTTCAGTTGCCAATAAAATGTCAAAGTACGGGAGAGTAATGGTTGCTGTTATTACATTATTATTTATAAAACAATATTATTAACAGCAACGATAATAGTAGTGGTAGTGGTCGTATTGTTAATAGTAGTGATCTCAACTGATCTTAGAAAATTTATTGTCAATTAAATTACGAAACAACTAAATTAATCTAATTTGTATACTAGACACTGTGTCACGCCAAGTACTACGAGCGTGATTGATTACCCTACAGCAATGAAACACTTTGGGGTGATTACACATACTAATGCAAGGGTGTAATCGACTGTATTGTATGTATATTACAAATACTTTTCACTTACTATAAAAGTATTATAAAATATACATAGGAAAAAACGTTGGTTTTTTAATACGACCGAGACAATTGTTCGTTTAATAAAACGAAGTGATGGTATAAGCCGAATCTGTACATTCAGAACAAATCTACAAATAAACAAGCATTTGTGTTGAAACAAAAACCGCGTTCAAGTGAAAACCGGAAACAGTATTAAAATGCAGCGCCCTGTACATACTGGATGCTGACTTATTCAAACGATGGTTATTACCCCGACATTATATAAGATTTAAAAAATAGTATAATTATATTTCGATAGATAATTCTTACACGTAAACTCTAATTATCTGGCTTGGTGCCAAACGGGTCAATGTCAAAAACCTGCTTTACCACTGTGGCCGTTTGAAAGTTTGCTAAATTTTTAATAAACGAATTATAACTTTCCGAATCAAGCGTAACACTGACAATTCAGACGCTTTTGTAGCTACACTTTGCTCTAGAAATGTAGCATTTCTGAGCAATCTTTAAAGTGTTTTAGGATTTTCATGTTGGTCTTTCTTTGCAGACTTATTGTAACCATAATTTTTCACTGGCCTATGACATCCTTTATCTTGGTATCTTGTACGGTTCATAACAGAATTTAATCCTTATACCACAACAAACGTAGAACGTATGAAATGCATTTTCCCCATTAATATCTCAAACGAACCAACTTCAGACACTGATCAAACTTTCGTTTGAGTTTGTTACATTTTTAATAAACGAATTATAACTTTCCGAATGAAGCGTAACACTGACAATTCAGACGCTTTAGTAGCTATACTTTGCTCTAGAAATGTAGCATTTCTGAGCAATCTTTGAAGTGTTTTAGCATTTTCATGTTGGTCTTTCTTTGCAGACTTATTGTAACCATAATTTTTCACTGGCCTATGATATCCTTGTATCTTTTGGTATCTTGTACGGTTCATAACAGAATTTAATCCTTATACCACAACAAACGTAGAACGTATGAAATGCATTTTCCCCATTAATATTTCAAACGAACCAACTTCAGACACTGATCCTTTCAGCATCAAGACGGAGAAGTATACTGAAATTAAACCGATGTTATTTTCTATAAGAATGTATATTGCGTCCTTTACATTTATTATATAACAACAGTTGATCACGCCTCTAATTAACACTGTCAATTAGTTTCAGCTGTAGGTCTATTATTCAAGATCAATTTGATTATCGACATTTCTAAGTATTAAAAAAAATCGTAGAATAATTAACGCAATAATAATCTTAATTATAAATAACCAATTAGAGGTTTTCTTTTACCTTTAAAGAATGTAAAAATTTCTTAACAGAGAACTGGTACGACTAACATAGACCTTCAAACTCCATTATTTTATGAAACAATAATTGAGTGCACACACACAAGGCGTGTGAAAGCAGTTCCCGTTGCAAAGCCGCTGTGGTGTCCGTGTCAAATCCTTAAGTAGCCGAGTTCGACAACCGCTTGCTACTGGGACATGTCACACCGTATCTAAATACAACAGTATGGTTCTTATTTATTTGCTTACGGTACTCTATACTATATACAACGATGACCTCGTACAGAAAATTCCTTCGTATAACTGGAATTTGCCAATAATAACACTGTGACACGACTTCCATTAAATACATAACATAGTTTTATAAACGCTCACGCACAAGGAGACAATTTCCTTCACCGTATGAGGTACTGCTGGACGTCTAGTCAGTTCAGAATCTCTCTCTCTCTCTCTCTCTCTCTCTCTCTCTCTCTCTCTCTCTCTCTCTCTCTCTCTCTCTCTCTCTCTCTCTCAACGTCTGTTCTTCATCAAATGATACTAATCCGACATCAATATCACCACAGTATAATTTGTAGTGCTACAAACCACGTTCTCTGCGTTTCTTTTTGTCCGGAAAATCAACTCCAACCATATTGCAAACTAACTGTGCTACCGGGGAGGATAAAAGCGAAGAAACTAACAGAACCGTTTAGAAGACGTTAAACGGTTGGTAATAAGTTGAAGAACGACTACTACCTTGACGTAGTTTTCGCGGCACCAAGACGTACGTACACGGCTCAAGTGTTGTTCTGGATACAAAAAATTTGAAACACAACGAGCAATTATGTTAGTAACGTCGTAATGCAGTAGAATGGAAATTGGGAGAATATGTGTCCTCGCTGACAGAGCCTTCAAGACAGAGTTGGCAACCGAAACAGTTTTTAGCTCCAACTTGGTAACAACAACAGATTCTATCAAGAGCAACGTCATTCCTGAGATAAAATAGTGAATACTGCATACAATTTGTAGAAACCTTTGAAGCAAAATACATAAGTCAGTCAAGAGAAGGAGGCGTTTGGTTCGAGTAAACCAATGGAGAACAATACAATTACTTACAAAACACTACCACTATTCAAAGAGTTATTGGGACGGCTCAGATGAGCCGAGAAATTGCAAAGCTGGAGTCGTCTGACCCTGTAACAGTGTCTCTTCCTACAACAACGCGAGGAAAGTAAGAATACTTATAAGGCAATTCTTACAAGTAACTCGATACAAGCGACGAGGGTCTGCTTCGCAAGGCCAAAATCCGTCCACGGTTACGGCCCCCCAAATGTTAACTGCTCGAGAACTTCATTCTGTTGTTACAAGTTCCAGCAGCACAGTATGTTCCCAAACATTACGTTTCACATACCTTTTCTATCCACCACAATCAGTGAAACTTAAAGGTACAATTTAATTAATGGCAATGTATTATTATTCTTGAAACTCGTATAAAACACTTTTTGTATCTTTCGTGTGTATGTGTGTGTGTCCTACAGCCGAAACCCGTTATTCTGACGGACACACTCAGAGCAAGTAGCCCGCAAGATCGCCAATCGACTATATGCAATCCGTCCCCTGCTTTGCAGCTATTCAATGACCCGCCGCCTAGGGAAGCTTATCGTCTCCACCTATGTGGTGCCGATGGTTACCTACTTGCCCAAGACCCATAAGCGAAAGCTTCAGTCTCTTCTGGACCAAGGATTGCGCTGGGCATGCAAAGCCCATTACCTGACTTCTAATAAAATCATTAGAGACTCCGTACGTGTTCGTTCCCTGGACGCCACTATACGGACACTGTCCCGGAAATTCTATCGCCGCACCGCCCGCTTTCAGGGCAAACATTGCTACCAATCTGTGCCAGGTGAATCTTGGACCCGGCCTCAGCGAACACTCACCCTCAATTAAGTAATTAATTGAAGACCCACGGCCGGTAGCAGGCCACACCCTAAATATCCAGCACCATCTGTGGTCCCTGCGGCAGGAGCTCTATTTGAAACTCGGGACGCAGCACGCGAGCGGGGGACGGGCATGCACTTCGTCTCGCACAGCCCCCGCAATGGATGTTATTCATATACACAGAATAGCATAGAACTGTGAAGAGTAGTTAGTGTTGCAGATATAGTATACTTCGACTGTGTGTTAACTAAATATATAAGGTAATGTCAATCAAATACTGGCTATACAATTCACGTGTCGATACTCCTTTATCAAATGAAAATAAATGGAAACTATTGAGAAACGTCATTAAGAACATATAAGGAAAAAACTTACAAAATGTAACAGACTAGACGTCAGCACATCTTCACTTTAACGAAGAATCTAGTTCTAGTTATGGTCTTAAACGAAGGTAATCTATCCCGAGTCAGGAATCTTGGAGTCGTCAATCGGATGTTTTATGTATCGATATTTGGATTTTTTTAGTCTTATATTTGTAACCACTTATGCAGTCTATCGGCATGGATTTTCAATCAAGGTCGGTTGCTCAATATTTTTAGCGTTAATCCCATGTATTTACCGCTCGGCAAATTACACATTAAATATTGTAAATTTTATCCATACAGTTTTCAAAACGCAATCGATTTGGGTTTAATAGTAAACATATTCATAATCATGACCCCAAAAAAATACATGAGGAAAGTCTTTACCACTAATGTCTGAGTTGAATAACTGACGCTCAAATTTTTGAACTTTTCTGATTTTAATATACAAAAGCAAGTGCTCCAGACTGCACGACTCAGAGCTAGAAACACTTCCTTTAAGCAAAGATAATTTTATGTTCATCAGTAAAATCAAAACGGCTCTGCCTTTTAGTCTCTAACCATCTTTTCTCATCAATTTAACGAAGTCTCCAAATTTTGGTAATTTTTGCAAAGTACAAACATACTAATAAGTCACACGTCATCACAGTAAAGAAAAAGGAAATATTAAAAAAATAAAATAAAGACATCGGGGAACTTTATAAAAAAAAACTACCACACAGAATTTGATACACTATCATTAACACATGCAACATTTTTAAAACTGGCCACAAAAATGAAATCTCGTTTACTTTAAATGCCTCATTAAAAACAAAATAACGCTTATCTTATTGTGGTCTTAAAAGGTAAACTGCATTCCTTGTTTTATGTTAACAACAAATAATTTCAATTTCGTATTAACCTTGAGAGCAACTCTCAACACTTCACTCATTTTTGTGTACTTTAACTGTGAAACAACTGATGTCAGGACTATGTAATTACTAAATTAAAAAAAAAGTTTTCTTGTAAACGTGTTTACGTAACATAACAATTCTCACAATCGGAACGCCACAGAAATTTGAAATATTTGTCGCAGTAACGGACACGTGGAAGTTTCCAAAGTCTCAGCATTCCTTCCAGATGTCGTCAGTGTTTTGTGTACTGAGGAAAGACCGTCTTCATAAATATTTCAGCATACGGGACCACAAGACGCGAATGAATAGCGTTGTGAAACGTGTCCATACATTTCTGTCCTTCTAAAGGCAACCTGAATACTTTGATAAGGTAAGCATTCAACGGATATGTACATTTAACTCTTCTAAAGTGTACCATCGTCCGCCACCTATGGACTGGCAAACCGACAACTACTAAGAACATAGTTATGTCTTTGCTGTGTGTTAACTAAACACGAGCAGATAGGGTAATGCCAATCAAATACTGGCTATGCAATTCTTAGTCACGTGCGATACTCCTTTATAAAACGAAAATAAATGAAAAGTATTGAGAAACGTCATTAAGAACACAATGTAACAGACTAGGCGCCAGCATATCTTCACTTTAACGAAGAACCTAGTTCTAGTTACGGCCTTAAACGAAGGGAATATATCCCGAATCAGGAATCTTGCAGTCGTCAATCGGCAATCGGTATATATTATGCAGTTAACGTCAACTAAGTTTCGTATGATCCTTAAGCTCGTCATCCTTTGGTGCTCCTGTCATCATGTGCCTCTAAGCAAAATGCCCAGTACACTCGTTTACAAACGCCGGCCTGGGTTCAAGACCATCCAACCAACTCGCTACAGTATTATAAACCCGAAATTAAAAATAAAAACGCGCCCTTCTCAAAACATTTACCTTAGACCTATAGACAACATAGAGCAACCGAATTTTATTTATCTGTAGTTTCCGCGTCAATTCACAAGCCACGTTGTGACGTAACCGGTTTGGCGGGGTCGCCGAAAACATGTGTTTATCGAGTACACGCTGTAACGCACGGTCATTAACAATCACTTTATCACACAATATCAACGGTTAAATTTTATCTGATATCGATACGCCAGTGTGGAGTATTTATCGCAGCACTCGGTAATCGATTGAGTCGGCACGGCGAATTGTGCGGCCGGTTAGAACAACATTCTCCGCCACTGTATCCTTGTCTGCGTGTAATGTAACAGTAACCTTGTATCTTTTGACACGGAACACAAACTTGCCAACTGGGTTATTACACTTAAAAAACAAGAGGCTTGCGAGACGTAAACAACACTACTTACCGACATACGCTGACATCTGACGACTGCGTAAACAGTTAACAAATTTGTGTAATCTCGGATACCACATTACCTATTTCTTGATTCAGTAGTTAAGTCTGGACTACTCTAACCGTCATCTTTATGTAGACGAACGATCTGCCGCTCCTGCCCGGAGTCACGTTGTCCCTCTTGTCACCACGATTTGCGAGTACAAATCTGCAGCGTCAGTTGGACTTACTTCTGGACTGGCTAAGGAAGTGGCGGGTGACGATCAATACGAAGAAACTCGAGGCCATCTGTTTCATCCGTAAGTACATTTCCCGATGCACGTCCCTCTCCTTAGAAGGGAAGCCCTTCGCCTGGAAAGAGTCGGTGAAGTATATAGGCGTTCGGCTTGATCGACGCCTATGCTTCAACGCCCACTTGACTGAAATCCTCGCAGCGTCCGCGTCAAATTGCCTCGCGTGTCGCAACCGCCTGGCTCTGCGCACAAAAGTTGCCATTTTATCTTCTGTTTCTTAGGTCTGTACTGACCTATGCGCCTCGCGCATGGCGGTCGCTTCTGTCGACCATCAACAGATGTAGGCTGTAAAGATTCCAATCGAAAACCCTTGTCGGGATCTCCTTTGTTTGCCAGAAATTATGTAATTCGTGGAGCTCTTCGAGCTCCCACCCCGTCTGCTTTTGTCCGGTCGTTGGTTGTAACTCTCTTTGCTCGAACTGCGACCTCCTCCTTCCCCTACCTGGGTCCAACAATGCTTATAGCACCACCACCTCCGATCCGGGTCTAACGCCCTCGGGCGATTTTCGATGACCCGCCATAAACACATCCTCGTATCTAACTTCTTGTAAGCACTCATGGCGCTGACCTTCTCGAAACTGTGTTTCCTTCTTTTCCTCAGAGTGTTCCTTCCTAGTACGCTGAACATGCCGTTTGCTGCTGCTACCACATCCACCGGCACGGGAGCTCTCTGCCTCAAGGCATCCGCTTACTGGGCCTGAGAAGTTGATGCCTGTCGCTTGAATCTCTTCCAGTAGCTGTGTCACAACATCAAGTCTTCATCTCTTGGCATCTAGCGAATAATCGCGTTGACTGTTTTCCAGTATTGTCGCAAGTACTAGCACTAAGTTATCTTCTGGCAGTCATCGGACTCAACCCGGATGCTACAATCAAACCAGGGATGCAAATGCATCCAACTCAAATAGAGCTACATGTTACGTCGGACGGAGAATCGCCATCAAGTTATCTATCTAGTTACAGCTTACACCGTCGAAACATATGTACCGGACCAAAAAATAGTGTGTTATACTCATATATCGAAGTGTGGATCGTGACCACGAAAAATATTTGGTGGAACGCAAATTATAAAAAAAAATAATAACCACATAGAAGAACTCCAGATTACTCACGAAGACACTGAAGACCGCTTACCACTCAAAAAGAAATTAAAAAATGCCTAAGGTTTTCAGAAAAACCCCAAGAATAGGACAGGTGCTATCTGGACTGATGGGGCACATCGATCAAGAATGAAGGAGATGTGCGAGAGGAGAAGAAGGGTTGAACCAAACGTAGTCAACGGTGGTTCATACGAAACAAAAACGAGTAGCGTCAAATGATTGAAACTAAACACATGAACGAATAAATTCAGCTGATGTCTGGACAAGTGTAATGTTATTACTGACGGCTATAACTGCTGCTTGACTCCTCGGTTAAATCACTGTCCTGTTTCGGCGCAAAGCGCAGAGAGTATTCTCAATTTTCAAATAAATCCCTACTATACGTATGGCTATAGCACACACAAGACAGTCTTCCGGTAGAGTATGATACAGCATTGAAACTTATTTCTTTAATCCAGACGGTGACTTACTGGTGAAAAACATTTCGAAGATATTGGCGGGTGCCAGTCACGGAAGTTTGAGAATCGGCCAGTTCTCTTCACTGAAGACGACACAAAAACACCATCATATCTATACTAATCTCGTGCCCTCGTCTGCAGTGTTGATGTTAATAACGGATTTCAGTGGATAACACTGAGCTTATTCGTTTCCTTAGCACACACTGGCAAATATATGGACCTCTCCGCTCGTATACATAGGGAGATAGCACAGACACTACTCGAAAATCCTGTTTTTTACCCTACATAACTGTAGATAAAGAGGTTTTTGGAAAAATAAATACATATGCATGAAGTAAAATACCGGTTATCAGAATACGAAACGACCGGAAAAAATAACACATTTTTTACTAAAACTAAATAAAACGAGTTTAAAAGAAGAGAAAGGGGCAAATTAAAACTAATGCAATACCCATCCACAAAAACTGGACTTATCTACTGTCCGGTAAAGAGAAATGAGAAAACATTTCGTAGAAATGGCTGTCACGTTACGAACAAAAAATCGAAAGTTCAGGATAACGGACGTGGATGAAAATGTCCCAGATGACAACAGGGTGACTGCTGAGGAGGCACTTCATTGATTTTGGACGTAAAAAGTGTCTACTAAATAATAATAATAATTATTTCTTCTCAAGCTTTAAGTGTTACACGTTCAAATTTATCTCACGGCATAGCTTGTGATTTAATTATAGATTTCATTACGGTTTGTCGGACAAAATGACGAATTATCGTCCGCTGAAGTACTGTCAATTAAATGTTGGCGTCATATAGCCACAAGAGATTGAAGTAAAAGGTACGCAAAACAAAATTGTAAATTTGTTCCCAAAAATAATTATAATTGCGTCATTACTATTTTTTTAATAATATTATGTGTATCCTTTTCTGGATAAAAAATGTGTTAATAAATTAGCCTTTTAGTACACCCAAGTTACCAGAAACTTTCGGTTATCCGATATCGTTCCGCCTCCATTATTTCGGATAATCGGAATTTTACTGTATTCGCAAACATAACCTGTAAGTGATTTGTTACATCATTTATAGTCGCAGCAGACAGCGTAAAAGCAGATATGCAGGTCACTCGGTCGCAGCTGACCAAACCCATTTCAATCGACCTCGTAATTAATAGTTATGTACACAAATGCAGTTCACGAACACTGCAAGTGTAAACGTTACTTCCATTGTTAGTTATTCACTCTGCAAGTTATCGGCTTGGGGTCGTGGCGGCTGTAGAGTGAGGAGAGAGGACCACTACTTCGCAGGCCCCAAGTATTTAACGAAATTGTCAGACCGGGGGTTTATCACAAACCTGATAGTTAGGACCTGACTTAAGAGAATCCTAAAGTCGTTTAAGAGGATCAGAATGGCTCTTTTTCTTTTGCTCTGGTTTCTTAGTTTCGGTTTCTTCTATTACATAAAATTTACTTTCTTTCTAAAATGTTTTTAAATGAAGATACTCCGCAGGAAACGATTGATCTATATGTCTGAAATATACATTTTCAACAAGCTGCTACATATTTTCTTCTGCATTGAAAATTTCCATTTTTCATTTGCAACACGAGTTTTCTTATTATTTCGTTCTCTTAAATTTTTGCCCCCCCCCCCCCAAGCTTGCGCCCTAAGTTGCAGCCTACTTAGCCTAATAGTAAATCAGGTCCTGCTAGTATCAGAAGAGATGATCTGGTCGTACGAAAACAGTCAACATTAGACTTGTCAGAAAACATTTTTGTACAGCTCCATTGTTAGGGTACGTGCATAGCGCGGAATACTAGCATTGGAGCTTCTCACAGATGATCGCACATAGCATATCGCACATGTATGAGAGGTGTGCATACCGAGGATGAAATAGTGTCTGATACATGAGAATAGTGAACAGTGTCGAGTTCTGTGCATGCCGTCGTAATCACATTTTACAGCAGATGAACAGATTTACATTTTAAACAGAGACCGAACTGTTTACATTTTACCGAGAATTGTACTCTGGATAGAGTTGCGTGTGGCTACAGTGCGGGAAATGTCCTTGAAGCAACCAATCAGAGCTCAGAAGTATTCCATGTGCGATGTAAAAATAAAACTTATTTGGTTTCCGAAGAGGATCAGCGATGATATTCTCTGGTATGCGATGTGCGATCTGCTTCGCTATGGACGGTGCCATATAAATACATGAGTTTGTTTTCTCATTGACTGCAATCTGTGTGACTATTCTATGCTAGTATTCCGCGCTATGCACGTACCCTTACAGTTCTATGTATCTGTTACGTCTGATGGATTTAAAACCATTTTTAGCCGTCCATCGATGGCAGAGACGATTGATCGCTGCGGAATATACAACTGTGAGGTGTGAGCCGCGAGCAATGAACAACTGGACTTCTTCCCTGACATACGTTAACTGTTGCAGCACAGAGAAAACGTAATGGACACCGTCAACAAGTCGTTGACTGCACCGAGGAGGTCAAGTTGTTTTACTTGTTTAACTACATAGTTACTGTTAACTGGTTTCGAAATTGCCATAACAGTTAACAAGAAACAAGATTGCTTGACTAAAGCACAATACTGGCAACAAAACATAGTCAAGACGACTGAACGTCGTCGAAAATTCTTGTACACGTCCGTTCTTACGGAATATCTCCTTCTGTCTTATTGTTACATCATTGTTAGTTACAGAAAAGTATGGAACTTTACATAATACTAAAAAGTCTTCATTACACGATTAACACATCCCAAAAACATGAGGATGTTTATCATCCTACAGAACGTATTTCTAATTTTCTTATTGTCATAAAATGCAGTAGGCTACTTTTTTCATCTAACTTCCGTTTCACTACACGCACTGTGTAGTGAAATAATGTTTACATATTCACTACCGTCTAGTGAAATTATATATTCACATGTTTTACAAAATTTATTGAAACGTAAAATCGGCTTCGTACAGTGTAAAACTGATACTGTCTAAACACTTTGAAAACACGTATTTAAAATACCGTTAAGCTTCAAAAACTTTTGGCAAACGTTAATTTTTATAAAGGGAAAAATCTGTAAGAGAAAGATTGCGTTGAAGAAGCAACTTCCAAAAAGAATAAGGAATCGTAGTACCGCAGCGATGGGATATTTGGGCTTCCACCGCAGGAGCTGGGAACTACGTTTGTAGACTGGAGTGTGGCTCCACGTTGCGCCTGCAGTTTGACAAATGTTTTACAGTACTGAACGATTTGACCGGTCGGTTCTTTGATAAATAGATGACGGCCTGTTTCGTGAAAAGTTAAAAACATACCTGTGTGTGTGTGTTACGGGGCGGGATTTATAATGTCTGTTGTAAATACCTTAGTAATGTATAACGCCTGATTAATTTTACTGCTAAACAAACATTCACTTTAAATGATAACACGGTGAAACCCGAAATCTCATTCTTAAACTTTCGTCTACGAATTAATAACGACACGCTTTCGGTTGAACACACCTCATTTATCCTTCTTTAAACCTTACGCGTGGGTCACGCCTGTGTGCTCTGACTCAGCCGAGCCACTGAGGATGAGCGAAACTATCGCTTTAAATACAAATAAACCGAAAAAAATTTCACAGTAAAATCCAGCTTATCCAAACTCGATGTAACCGAAATCTGGGCTTAACCGAACGATAAAAATAGAAAAACAACGTTATTTTATCGTACAGAAGGAATCAACGCGCCTGGAACAAGGACGCAGTACAAAATCTTTATTTTTTTTTATTATTAGTATCATCGTCATCGTCGGCATAATTAATTAAGAAACTGCCTAAAAAAGACTGCATTTTGATAATACACAAACTAAATGGTTGTTACCGCATATCTAGTAGATATTATCTACACTTTCTTTCAACTTTGTTAACAGCCCAGGATAGCTCCCTTGGATTATCCGAAGTGACTATATATGCCTTTATATTGGTCAGGGGTGCCTACAATGGGGGGGGGGGGGCGATCGTGTCGCCATATAGAAAATTTTTGAGGGGATTTTTTTTTACTATTGCATGAAAAATCTTCCCCAATTTTACAAAACTGTAATAAACTTATAACGGACACGTATCAGACGCACAATAATTTAAGTGAGTCGTTTAAGTTGCAAAACTAAGTATCTTTTCAATAAAGTCATATAGAGTACTGGTATTGTAAAACAAATCACGTTTTACTGAAAATATGAATTTGTGATTTATTAATATAGAAATCCTTATTTTTTTAGTTTGTAGAAACTACCTACAATCAATATACCGTTTCGGTAAAAGGTAATATTTTGTAAGAGTTTTGAGTTAGAAAGCCCCGGCCTTTACTCGATTAGGTACGAAATTTTACTGTAAAAGAGAGAAAAGGTCTTGTCAGAAAAGGGGGGGATTTTTTAAATAAATTTGGGGGGAACGCGCCATAGGGGATGGGGGGGATCGGCACCCCTGATCATGTCAAACGGAAAACGTCCAACATACAACACGAGACGGTTGCAAAACTACGCTAGTGGCCACAGGTCACACTAACCAATTGTACCCCATGCCAGCGTCTCGATTAGCTCAAATAAGCGACGTAACTCAAAACATTGCACGCGGTTGGCTCGGTTCACATGGTTTATGAAACCAGCCGGTATACGCTGTAGTGTGGAATGCTGAAAAACCTTGAAAGCTGCACAACTGGCAGTGGCACGTATGCATGTACGTATATGTTTGTTGTACGTGACGCGAGAGGCCAGGCTGCTGCTGCTGGCTCCACCATATCGCCCTGGCTCGGCTCTTTCTCTGCACACTTGACACTACACAGCAAACACTCAGTGATAAACAGTTTTTATAAGCGATAGATAACACAAGTAATACACAGATAAATCCCATTTATTGTTCTTGTCGGTGTTATTACACAAGCACAAGGTGTGTCCAAGGACGTTTGAAAACCCGACGTAATATTTGCACAATGCAATAATACTACATATAATATATATACACAACGCAATGCACTTGGCGTTGTCACCCGGCATGGTTGCGACACTCACAGATTTTCTCAGAATTGTAAAACCGTGAAACCATCCTGAAAATACAACAACGGCTTACAAGACAAACAAAAAGTCCAAGTCCAAATCCGGTGTTACGTTCTGTGAAAACATGTCCGCAATATGTTACAGAGTTGTCGGTACTTTAACGATTATCACAAGCGTGTTAATGAAACTCACAATTACCGATTTCTTTCTTCAGCTGGCAAAGGCTTCTACCAATAAAAGGTGTGTAATTTATACAAGTATCACAGATCTAGAGACCAGTGGCTGTGTCGCCTGACTTCTAATATAGACGTCTCGGGTTTGATTCCCATGAGCACCGTAAAGTCAAGGTACGTTTTTCAGCCCCAGGTCAACCTGTGGAAATGGTCCTCTGAAGCTACACGTGAAGGTACACATGTGTTGGCCACATTTGCATTCATGCATGTGGTCGAACAGTTCGCACAAAGCAGTCTACCAAACCTTACCCCTAAACTACTTCGGTCGAACAAAAAGGAGCAGATGCAGATGCTGATTGCTATTATGTAGAACGTAGTACTATCAGATCTCAACGCACGCTTCTATACAAAACTCACACAATATCAGCTTCTCACGTGAGATCCAAGCTTCTATCATATCTCAAGAAATACTAACTTGAATTTCACAATCAATAGTCATACATTTTACTGATAACAGAGGAAGTGGAAAACGAGACATGAAAAAATCAAATAATTTACAGCCTAGAACCATAATGTTTGATGACACTTGGGGTTCTTTCGAGAGTTTTTGGCGATGTCTAGTTAATTAAGTAAAAATGTTGAATCAATTCTCTTTTACGGATGCAAACTACGAAAACGATTAAATCCATTCCACAATCAGAGTATAACAAACACACTTTTGAGCTAATCTTCACAGTGACGCTTATATGCGAACTTTTTAGCTACATCCAATCACCAACGAAAAATTATACAAAAGAAAGGAGCAGAAAATCGAAGATGATGTAGAAAGGAAGGGGTGAAAATTACTTGCACACACCAAAAAACGTAGAAAATTTACTATAAAGAAGCGGGGCGAGAAGCTCTAGGAGACTAGGGGCACAGGTAGCCTAAACGGAGAACGTGTGAGGTAGCTGTAGAATGTGAGGTAAACAGAGTTAAAGATGTTACCCAACAACAGAATCATGTGGTTTGTATGTCCTTAATAAAATGCCATACACTGAACGCGTGCATCCGCAATACCATCGCTACTTTGACCAATAACTGGTTTAAGGAATTGGATCAGCGCAGCAGAAGCGTCATCCTATTCTTCAACAGTATATCAGCGTCAGTTATATTCTCCCATCTACGCTGATTTATACTCCCGGTTATATAGCCAACTAGTTTAACTTCTCTTACAACGCTATTTAAGACTTCTTCGCAACTAGAGTAGATTCGAAAGTTCTAAATTCTTTAAGTAATTTTACTGACCCAAGCATGACAATCTTCACCGTACAGTATAAGGGTTTTATAAACTTCTTTTAACTCCCTTATAACTTTTCCCTATACTAGATAACTTTTCGTTATAACTTTTAACTTCTATTCCCTATCTGGTCAAAACACGTCAGCCATTCCAACGGCTTCTTTCGCTCTTTTGCCCCACACAGATCAAGTTTCCTAAAACATTTATATCCACGATTGTCGGTCCGCGTTAATATAATTTTACCACAAAACGGTTATGTGGCGTTGCAACCCTATCAGTCAGTCGACACCAGTACAATTGTGCTTTGACGTACACTGTTTATGTTGTCTCATCAATTCATTTGGACGCCTCATCCACGATGCAAGAGATTATTTCCGTCCAAACAGTCCCCGCATTTCATGACATCGTCCTAAGGTCTTTCCTTAGCTCGTAAAGTACAGTTACCCGTAGCTTCTGTGTTTATTCCGTTCCAAATAAAAGTACTCAGTACGATTACATAAACAACAAAGTTTAATGAATACGCTTGAATATTTATTGTTCTAAGTATATTTGTGATTTCTAACAATAAACACCAGATAATGGTGTGGGTTAAATAACTTAATCATTACAAGTTTCTTCCACCTTTTTCCGTTCTTCGCCAGTCTTTTTGCGTCATACAATGATTTTCCTTCTCTCGCAGACGGTGTCACTGGCTTCCTTCTACAATTAACCGTAATCTATCTTAATATTTAAGTTTATCATTCTGTCCTTCCTTGTAACTCGTAAGAATCTTCTCAGACACTTCACCTCGTCTGAAATATCTTTTCTTTAAGCCACCGCAGGATTCCCAACCAAACACGAGACTACGAATGTCTGTAAGTCGCTTTCAACACCTGTTCATTCGGTTTTATGTCGAAACTGTTACGTTCTAAATGCTAAAGGGTACACGTACAGTAGTGTTGACACCAAATTCTGTTACCCTTCATTGCAGTAACGTATTAAATTCGTGCTCACAAATAGTACTAAACAGGGAAATGCCAAACGATCGTAACTTACTTGTAAGGGTAGTAGTTTTACTTTATTACACAGAGGAGTGGTGTTAACCAATCGTTTTAAATATACGCTTCCGAACGGACGCACGTGCAAAAACACGTATACTGTACATGCTGTTAGTGTAATTTGTATAATCGACAGACCCATCCGACGGTACGGCCGTGCAATACATCGTCGTGACTCTACTTGAACACGTGGGTGAATACACAACTGGCGGCCTGGGACCTTTGCATTCGAAAGAGGACGCAGAGGGTGAAGTTTCGATATCGATATCGATATCGACGTCCGACCGACAATGATGCTACGCAGTAGTCGGGGACGTAGAATAACACGACGGTAGACCAGCTCTCACAAAAGTGTCGACAGGTAATATTGTCGACACGTCTGTAACTGAAGGAGTTGAACTCAATAAAACTAAGCGTATCTTTCCTCGTCAAACACTTAATTCCCTATAAACGTCAATTAACATACGTTAACTTCGTGAATACATTTTGGAAGGGGAAACCCGTAGAGCAAGCGAAAGTAGGACTATCTGGTGACTACAGTGGAATAGAACTTCACAATGTCTATGAATAAGAGAGCTTTTGAGAAGGTAAAAAAATTGGTGACACTAAGGATTCCGATCCGGATGAAGAGATTTACCAAACGTTTTATTTGGACTGTGGTTTTGTATGGTAGTGAAACACGACCATCAAAAAAAAAAAAAAGAAGAAAGGTAACTACAGAGCTTCCAAGAATGATTAACGTAATATGGACAGACATAGTGAAAAACGTACTGATAATTATAGGACGGGAAGAAAGCTGTTGAAAGTAATAAGAAAAACATGTTGATTGGGGCATATACTGCGTAGCGACTGTCTGCAGGTAAGGATCATACAGAGAAAGGTGCAAGGAAAGAAATGGCGAGGAAGAAGACAGGTTTGAATTCATCAGAAACAGACAGAGATACACACAGGTGAAGACACATGCACAATACCGAGAACATTGGAGAGTATCCAGATGAAACCTGTCGTACGATAGTTTTAATACAGAAGAAGTGTCTGTTAAGTAATGCGTTTATTCTAGAGAATCTGTATGCGTAGAGATAACTTTAGCCGCCAGCGAAAGTATAAGCGATTATTAAAATGTTCAGTACTGCGATCCAGTTACCCAGAAGCGTCTGCTCTATATTAACCTGTTTTCCGAGACTGGAAACTCTGGACAACGATACATTTATCTGCCTAACGATAAACCTAACACCACAATCAGTTAATATCTGATTTAAGTTATCCTTTTCTATGTTATCTCTCACTCCAGATGTACACCGATATAAATTTTTTTTATGTTTTTATTTCGTATATATTCCTTTTTTTAACTTACTATTAACACGTTAGGAAGCTGAACGTTGTTTCTTCTTCAGCAATATTTTGTAGATAAAGTATATGTTTAGGCTGCTGTATTAAAAAAATAATACGACAATATTAACAAGAGTATATAAACCTAGCAAAAAGTCTAAAATTTAGATACAAACGTGTGTAACGGTAGGGCACACAATAGGCCTACTGCGCTACACATTCCGGACAGGCAGTGACAGAAAAAAAACTATTCCTAGCATTCAGTTAAGAGGAAAATTCTGTTAACGCTGTCTGCTATGAAAAACCTGCTGCTGCTACAATAAGAAATACATAACTTATTGATTTCCAAGCATTGCACAAAGATCACATGCACGCCATGCGGGTTCCCTCCCTCTTTATTGTTAGTTCTGCTGCAACTCTCGACATTCCAGTACCTAAGACGTTTCGATAACGACAGGTGAACTAACCATGTTACGTCGACTCTGATACACCGTCTTATTTTAACGAAACGCTTCAAAAGATCATAATTTTATGCAATTATAGGACGGTTCATAGATGCTGAACGAGACTAACCACTGGCTACACCAACATTCGTTTCTAGCGTCCGCAGCGCAGCCGTCTGCGTCCATGTGATTCTTGATTCTTTTCTTATACACAAACCTCTCCTTTTAACTGTATGAAAATAACGAGCATTTATAAACATTACCTACCAATGAAAATGTTCCGATACGAAACACATGAAATGTAGAGACTTAGATTTACATTTCATCTCCCCCCCCCTTCATATAGCGTTTCGACAAATCTTATTTCCCCATTTCCCTTCTATGAGGTACAGCCGACCTTTATTCAAATTTACACGCACTCGGTTAAAAGTTAACTTTACATGGCTATAAATTAACGTTCCAAAAGGCAAAATGTATTACATTAGGCTATGTTCTAATCATTCTATTCATGTGTCTCCTTACAATTACTATTACCCTGAGACCAAGCCCAGAACACTGGATGCAACACGACGAATACAGCGTCGAGTTTAGTGACTTTACGTATATAACGAATACAATTTTTACATCAGTAAACGACTTTATTATGTATTCTGAATTCTGAAAAAGGCTGAAAAAAGAAGAGACATGGCAAGAAAAATTGAAGTGATAAACATATCGCTCAGGTGAGAGATAAGCGACATTCCGACTGCCTGCCATGATATAGGCGCCTGATGGTGCCAAATTTTGTTAGTTGCAATAATGCGGTGGAGGGGGGAAGATGAAATTCAAGTGGTCAGCCTACACACCTATCACGTGGTCAGCGTTTTTAATCATCTCAGCACGGTCAGTCGGTTCTTCTGCAACATATCTTTTAAAATACCGAAAACATCGTCCACTGGCCGTCCTAACCTTTCTATTTCATCTTACGAGTGGCAAAAAAAAACCTTCAACAATGTTTTAACGTTGTTTCAAAACAATCACACAACAAAGTATATGCTATTTGTTTCAAAGTCACATGGATCACCTACACTGTCATTTTTATAACTACATAATTTGTTCACATAATACGCCTATACTAGGGGTAAGTTATTTTTCACTGAAAAAAAAATACATGCGATGGGAAGTAAAAGAGAATTACGAAATGTAAGTGAAATGGCTAAGGAAACAAAGACTGGGGATCGAGAGTAATGTCACAGACAACGTGGAGAGAAAATACAGTAACTGATTCGGTGTGAATACAATAGAGGAAGGATGAAAGAAAGGAACAGGCACTTGCAGAATGATGCCGGCGGAAATACACAAAAAGAGTGACACCGAGGAGAAGGAATGGAATGCAGTAACACCGTGAACCAAAAAATTTATCATAAAGCCAATGGACTGACGCAGTCACGAGACATTTAAAATCAAATACAATTATGTTACGCTATAGGTGTCCTGGACATTAGGCCGTAATATACGTTTGAGTTCCAGTCATACGATTCGTATAGCAGTCCACCCCTTCTAGCGACAGCAGCAACGAAGATGGAATTCCACAATCGTACATGTGTAACTTCTGATGGAAGATCAAACAACATATCACGGTCTAACATCAGGAAAAACCAAAAACGAACCAAGATTAAATTCGGTTAATAATCGTTAATTAATTTTAACGGTAATAAATAAATAAATTAATAATAATTAATTAATTCGATACATTACTTGTTCTTGGGTTATAGAACATAAAAAAAAACGATAAATGTGCTCGACTGAACTACTACTGTTTTAAAGAAACGTTAGAAGATCAGCGCGATTAACCAGCAGCAACAATTTGTCAGCAGCCATACAAATAGGATAAGCTATCAAGAAGTGTCCGACCCAGGCACCCTATAAGATGCTATTCTAACGCAATTCTAAATATAAAGGATGACGTGGCCTACCTTCATGGACTTTATCAATCTAGATCGTGAACTGCTAGAAAATTATGGAGAATTTTCAAAATATTTATCAAACTACTAAATATTTTCTACCTTATTTTAGAGTTACAATAATTACAGAATCAGTGTTTGTGCAACGCAGCCTCATAGCATGGATTTTATTTTAATCCCTGTTTCCCGTTATATCTGTTCCGAAACTTTCGTTTGCAGTTACCGAAACTTATTTACTGCCGCCCATAATTCTTATGACTTACAAAACAGTCAGCATGTTAGCCAAATGTAGTGGCTATTTGAAACGGCGCTACCTTGATACGGACTGCTAACAAACGATACACAAGTAAATTAGCAATAGATAATAAACAGTTCACGTTGCCAACATTACACGTTGGACACAAATAGTGTCACAGTAACGAGTGTTAAAACGTCGTAACTAATTCTGTACACACACAGACTGGTCAACAGAACAAAATACGTCACGACACAGTAATGTTTTTGGGTACTAACGAACTGGAATATACAAAATTTCAGTGCACGATATTTTTACTTTAAACTTTTCCAACAAATTTTTAATGTTTTACCAGTCCTTTTTTCTAATACTTTCCCCGTTCATTTTTTAAATTTATAGCTTAAAAATTACTACATTACATTTTACTCAATGTTTATATTATAACAAGATATATTTCCTAAACACTTTTATTTCACAATATTCTAAAAACTTGTACATTGCTTTTTAACATTAATAACGGTTATTTTCATTATTTTCACGTTTCTTACATGGTAGTTGGTAATTATGGGTTTAATATTATTTTAATTGGTTTTTAACATGATGTTTTTAGGCTGGGGGTCATTCCACAAAAATCGTCATCGAAAACCATAACGCTTCCACACTTTCGATTCCCCACAGTCTAGAAATTTGATATGTAAACGCATCAAGACAGAAATAATCTCTGCTGACATTGAGTTTAGCAAACGTTTTAGTGAGAATAAATTTGGTTTTACATGCTCTGTTGGTGATAGTCTGTGGTTTGGAAATGGTTTACGTAATCTACCAAACGTAATCCAAATTATAGGCCGACGTTTCAAAAAAACATTATCATGCTTCGATGTTTCGGTTTCGTCGAAATTTTTTGGAGAGAGAGAGAGAGAGAGAGAGAGAGAGAGAGAGAGAGAGAGAGAGCGAGCGAGAGAGAGAGAGAGAGAGAGTGATATTCAGGCTGGGGGGTCATTCCACAAAAATGTAACGTCATCGAAAAATGTAACGCTTCCACACTTTCGATTCCCCACAGTCTAGAAATCTTCGGTCTCTGTCGTTTTAACATGATAATGTTTGTTATATAGTAAATATTTGTTATATGCACATTATACGTTTCAAAAGCCTAAAAACATTATCATGGTTCGATGTTTCGGTTTCGTCGAAATTTTTTTTATATTACTTATAGTCTGTAGTAAGATTACATACAATAACTGTTTAAGGTTCGCAGACCACTATATGGTTTAATAGGCTCATACCATAACAAACGTTTTCTTACTTAATTACTAAGTAATAGACCCTGAGCATCTTACAGAGGGTTCATTCCCTAAAGACCAAAAGTCTGTCTATGAAATGTTCCTCTGTAAACACGTGCAATTACACTGGCCAGCGATCCACAGGAAGAAAATCGCTGTCCACCTTTTCGGCTTGCACGCGTTGTGTTGGTGTGGGTTTCGGCACTTTTCATTTAAAAAGCCTGCAAACATAAGGAAATAAACATGTTGAGGCCAGAAATAACGCGAATTGTGTGTGTGTCCTGCCGGCCTTTTTATTGCGGTAATCACAATAATAAAACTTTGGAAAAAGTAAACATTACATAATTGAGATATGCTTGCCTGCCAGGAACGATATATTTTCACTCATACGTGATTTAAATTAAAATGAAAAATATAGAATTTTGTTAAAGTGAAATGAAATGTTTCCATAGAAACTACTTCTCTGTTGTCATTAACGTATTAGCCTACACATATAAAACTTATAAAATTTACTTCCTCCATCATCACCTACAACTTTAATTTATTTAAAAAATTACCCCTCCCCCCCAACTACCCTTTTCATTTATAGATATTTCATCTACCTTTCTACAGTGGATTATTATGACCTTCTTTTCAGCATACTTTATTTATCGAAATTAAGCAATTTACTCTTGTTAAAACGGTAAAACGTTGCAGGTAAACTACCCCTTTCCCTTAACCGATCTTCACCAAAAACAATAGGCCTTGAGTCCTCTACAATTCAGGACTGTATGCAAAAAATTATTTGATTCTGTTTGAATTTGTGGGTGTTATCGTTTGCCACAGAAAAAATTCTACACATACACACACACAGACACTTTTCGAAAAATTACTGTTTTTCATCTTTTGAGGGTAGTACAATCAGAATCTGCCGTTATCTTGAACACGATTTTTTTCACCATGACCATACTTCCATTTCCTTATGGAACATGGAAGTAAAAATAGTCTGCACATGGTCTGTGAAATTCTGTCAGGATAAAATTACATGGAAAATTAATTCCAATCTATGGAAAATTACATTTCGAAAATGAAATATTTCCATAGCAACTACTTCTTTCTTCAGCCTTAACCACAGTACTGTGGTCACTAACGAATACCACCTCAAGTTAGCGCACTCGATTTTCACTGATGATAGCAGTCGATAGCACTGCCGAAACGTCTGGTTTTGTAGAAAACATTGGACCACGCCAAACAGCCCGGGAAGGAATTTTAGCAACAAACTACTCCTTTGTTGCCGATAACGTAGTGCACATGACATATAAATAAAAATTATCCCCTCCCCCTTCAACTATCATTTTCATTTATAGAAAATTACCCCCACCACTTCAACTACCCTCTTCATTTATAGATATTTCATCTACATTTCTGCAGTCGATTATTATCATCTTTTTTCACGATACTTTATTTACCAAAATTAAGTAATTTACTCTTGTTAAAACATAAAACGTTGCAGGTAAACTACCCCTTCCCCTTAACCGATCTTCACCAAAAACAATAGGCCTTGAGTCCTCTACAATTCAGGACTGTATGCAAACAATTTTTTGATTGTATGAATTTGCGGCTGTTATCGTTTGCCATAGAAAAAATTCTACACAGACACTTTTCGAAACAATTGGTATGGAGAACCATACATGACTTGCATGTTCTCAGATTATATATCAAATCATTTGGTACTGCCTTTATGCGTACCCGCAGTTATTTCGATAATGCGATTTTTGGGCTTCGATATGTAGTGAATATCGCACTTAATTTTATGTAGTGAAAGAATTATACAAATTTTAATTTTGTAAGTTGCAAAATAGTTGGCTGGTGATTGCAATTGATTTCGTTTGTCATTTTTTAATGGAAAATGACTGTAGTAGTAATTTATCACCGGGTAGTGGCTGTGACACCAAAACTTGATTATGTTAGGCTAACATGAAAACTGAAATTATACATGGAAACCAATACGTGTGTAATGTAAAACTATTTTTTTTCTAAAGCCACGAAAAACACAACTCGAAGTAAGGCGGGAGTGGCCCAAGGTCACCCCATGCCTATTATTATAGGCCTACATGTCATTTTTTTTGTGGCAGAACTCGTTTTTTTGGTAAAATTCGTTTTCCGACAAGTACTCGTTTTGTGACTAACAAAAAACAAACATCCATTATGTACAATATGTAGAGCATATGTTGTCATTCCTTAATACAGTGTTTTTTGTTTTTTCATTAACCATAATAATTTGTATTTTTCATTTTGTATTTGCTGTTGTTTTTTCCAATTTGTGAACTTAAAAACGTTAGGTTCTTTCTTTTAAGTGTTACTCTGTTATACGCATTGTATTACACGTTTAATGTTGTTTTCTCAACCACAGCTTTTATTTATTTTAGTAGTAAACTAAAAACCCAAAACCATTATTACCCAACTCCCAAATGAAATCAACACGTATTTTTGCTTTATATTAAGAAATAGGGCAATTTACAATTACCACAGTTCTTCTTTTCCACACCGTAATATATCGATACAATCGCATATTAAAAACATCGAAATGTATTGCGGGTACTCATACAGTTCCAATCATTTACTTGAATTCGGTTCGATAATTCCAAAAACAAAATCGATATGGATAACCATACATGACTTCCATGTTGTAAGATTTAAATTTAAAATAATTTACTTGAATTCGGTTCAGTAATTTCTAAAAAAATATAGCCCACCCTCAAACTAATTTCACTATTTATAGATATTTTTGTTATTATGGGATAGTCGTTTAATATAATGTTACTTTCAGTCACTTTATCCATAAAAATTAGGTAGGCTTACTTTATTCTTATAAAGAAACCGAACTATGCAGATAATCATCCCTCCTCCGAAGCGCTCCGAAGTCACTCATGGACCCTGAGCATCTTGCAGAGGGTTCATTCCCTAAAGACGAAAAGTCTGTCTATGAACCGTTCCTCTGTAAACACGTGCAGTTACACTGCCCAGCGATCCACAGGAAAAAAAATCGCTATCCACGCTGGACACTTGTTCGGCTTGCAAACGTTGTGTTGGTGTGGGTTTCGGCACTTTCCATTTAAAAAGCGTGCAAATGTAAGAAAATAAACATGGGTGAGGCCAGAATAACGCGAATTGTGTATGTGTGTGTGCCCTGCCGGCCTTTTTATTGCGGTAATCATAATAATAAAATGGAAACGTAAATATTACATAATTGAGATATGCTTGCCTGCCACGAACGATATATTTTCTCTCATACATGATTTAAATTAAAATGAAAAAATATAGAATTTTGTTAAAGTGAAATGAAATGTTTCCATAGAAACTACTTCCTTGTTGTCAATAACGTATTACACATATAAAACTTATAAAATTTACTTCCTCCATCAACTACCATTTCAATTTATAAAAAAAATTACACCCTCCCCATTCAACTACCCTTTTCATTTATAGATATTTCATCTACCTTTCTACAGTGGATTATTATGACCTTCTTTTCAGGATGCTTTATTTATCTTTATTTATCAAAATTAAGCACTTTACACTTGTTAAAATACAAAACGTTGAAGGTAAACTACCCCTTTCCCTTAACCGATCTTCACCAAAATCAATAGGCCTTGAGCCCTCTACAATTCATGACTGTACGCAAAAATTTATTTGATTCTGTTTAAATTTGCGGCTGTTATCGTTTGCCATAGAAAAAATTCTACACACACACTTTTCGAAAAATTACTTTTACTTCCATGTTTCATAAGGAAATGGAAGTATGGTCATGGCGAAAAAAATCGTGTTCGAGATAATTGCAGATTCTGATTGTACTACCATCAAAACATGAAAAAAAGGCATTTTTCGAAAAGTGTCTGTGTGTGTGTGTAGATTTTTTCCTATGGCAAACGGTAAGAGCCGAAAATTCAAACAGCATCAAATAATTTTTTGCATACATCCCTGAATTGTAGAGGACTCAAGACCTATTGTTTTTGGTGAAGATCGGTTAAGGGAAAGGGGTAGTTTACCTGCAACGTTTTATGTTTCAATAAGGGTAATTTTTACTTCCATATTCCTTAAGGAATGGAAGTATGGTGATGGCAAAAAAAATCGTGTTCGAGATTATTGCAGATTCTGATTCTACTACACTCAAAACATGAAAAAAAGTCGTTTTCCGAAAAGTGTCTGTGTGTGTGTGTGTGTGTGTGTCTGTCTGTAGATTTTTTACTTCCATATTCCTTAAGGAATGGAAGTATGGTGATGGCAAAAAAAATCGTGTTCGAGATTATTGCAGATTCTTATTCTACTACACTCAAAACATGAAAAAAAGTAGTTTCCCGAAAAGTGTCTGTGTGTCTGTCTGTGTGTCTGTCTGTCTGTGTGTCTGTCTGTCTATCTGTAGATTTTTTTTCTATGGCAAACGATAACTGCCGCAAATTCAAACAGAATCAAATAATTTTTTGCATACAGCCCGGTTTTGCAGAGTTCTCGCGACCTATTGTTTTTGGTGAAGATCGGTTGAGGGAAAGGGGTAGTTTACCTGCAACGGTTTTTTTTTAGCAAGGGAAATTTTGTTTGTTTGGCAAACGATAACAGCCGCAAATTCAAACAGAATCAAATAATGTTTCGCATACAGCCCTGAATTGTAGAGTTCTCAAGACCTATTGTTTTTGGTGAAGATCGTTTAAGGGAAAGGGGTAGTTTACCTGTAACGTTTTATGTTTTAACAAGGGTATTTCCTATGGCAAACGATAACAGCCGCAAATTCAAACAGAATGAAAAGATTATTTGCATACAGCCCTAAATTGTAGAGTTCTCAATACCTTTTGTTTTTGGTGAAGATCGGTTAAGGGAAAGGGGTAGTTTACCTACAACGTTTTTTTAACAAGGGTATTTTCTATGGCAAACGATAACAGCCGCAAATTCAAACAGAATCAAATAATTTTCTGCATACAGCCCTGATTTGTAGAGTACTCAAGACCTATTGTTTTTGGTGAAGATCGGTTGAGGGGAAGGGGTAGTTTACCAGCAACGTTTTTTATCATGCGTATTTTCTATGGCAAACGACAACTGCCGCAAATTCAAACAGAATCAAATAATTTTTTGCATACAGCCCTGATTTGTAGAGTACTCGCGACCTATTGTTTTTGGTGAAGATCGGTTGAGGGGAAGGGGTAGTTTACCTGCAACGGTTTTTTTTATCAAGGGAAATTTTTTTTTTTTTGGCAAACGATAACAGCCGCAAATTCAAACAGAATCAAATAATGTTTCGCATACAGCCCTGAATTGTAGATTTCTCAAGACCTATTGTTTTTGGTGAAGATCGGTTGAGGGAAAGGGGTAGTTTACCTGCAACGTTTTTTTAACAAGGGTATTTTATATGGCAAACGATAACAGCCGCAAATTCAAACAGAATCAAATAATGTTTTGCATACAGTCCTGATTTGTAGAGTACTCAAGACCTATTGTTTTTGGTGAAGATCGGTTAAGGGGAAGGGGTAGTTTACCTGCAACCTTTTACGTTTTATTTTCTATGGCAAACGATAACAGCCGCAAATTCAAACAGAATCAAATAATGTTTTGCATACAGCCCTGATTTGTAGAGTACTCAAGACCTATTGTTTTTGGTGAAGATCGGTTAAGGGGAAGGGGTAGTTTACCTGCAACGTTTTTTTATCAAGCGTATTTTCTATGGCAAACGATAACAGCCGCAAATTCAAACAGAATCAAATAATTTTTTGCATACGTCCCTGAATTGTAGAGGTCTCAATGACTTTCGATTTTGGTGAAGATCGGTTAAGGGGAAGGGGTAGTTTACCTGCAACCTTTTACGTTTTAACAAGAGTAAAGTACTTGAAAATTTATTTAAACTTTTTGAAACAATGGTAATTGTTAAAAATAAAATAATTTTGTTGCCAGGCAATAAAATTATAATTTTTGCATTTTAATGTAATATAATATTTTTCATTTAATACAGCAATAAAAAGGCAGGTAAGACACAGCCTGGCTGTTTGGCTGAAAATGATTTTAAATATAAATCTTAGAATATGGAAGTCATGTATGGTTCTCCATACCGATATTTTTCTATGGCAAACGATAACTGCCGCAAATTCAAACAGAATCAAATAATTTTTTGCATACAGCCCTGATTTGTAGAGTACTCGCGACCTATTGTTTTTTGTGAAGATCGGTTGAGGGAAAGGGGTAGTTTACCTGCAACGGTTTTTTTTATCAAGGGAAATTTTTTTTTGGCAAACGATAACAGCCGCAAATTTAAACAGAATCAAACAATGTTTCGCATACAGCCCTGAATTGTAGAGTTCTCAAGACCTATTGTTTTTGGTGAAGATCGGTTAAGGGAAAGGGGTAGTTTACCTGTAACGTTTTATGTTTTAACAAGGGTATTTCCTATGGCAAACGATAACAGCCGCAAATTCAAACAGAATGAAACGATTATTTGCATACAGCCCTAAATTGTAGAGTTCTCAAGACGTATTGTTTTTGGTGAAGATCGGTTGAGGGAAAGGGGTAGTTTACCAGCAACGTTTTTTTAACAAGGTTATTTTCTATGGCAAACGATAACAGCCGCAAATTCAAACAGAATCAAATAATTTTTTGCATACAGCCCTGATTTGTAGAGTACTCAAGACCTATTGTTTGTGGTGAAGATCGGTTGAGGGGAAGGGGTAGTTTACCTGCAACGTTTTTTTATCAAGTGTATTTTCTATGGCAAACGATAACAGCCGCAAATTCAAACAGAATCAAATAATTTTTTGCATACGTCCCTGAATTGTAGAGGTCTCAATGACTTTAGATTTTGATGAAGATCGGTTAAGGGAAAGGGGTAGTTTACCTGCAACCTTTTACGTTTTAACAAGAGTAAAGTACTTGAAAATTTATTTAAACTTTTTGAAACAATGGTAATTGTTAAAAATAAAATAATTTTGTTGCCAGGCAATAAAATTATAATTTTTTCATTTTAATGTAATATAATATTTTTCATTTAATACAGCAATAAAAAGGCAGGTAAGACACAGCCTGGCTGTTTGGCTGAAAATGATTTTAAATATAAATCTTAGAATATGGAAGTCATGTATGGTTCTCCATACCGATATTTTCTATGACGAACGATAACTGCCGTAAATTCAAACAGAATCAAATAATTTTTTTATACCTCCCTGAATTATAGAGAACGCAAGGTCTTTTGATTTTGGTGAAGATCGGTTAAGAGAAAAGGGTAGTCTACCTGCAACATTTAAGTTTTAAAAGGGTAATTTTTTTATGACGAATGATAACTGCCGCATATTGAAAGAGAATCAAAGAATTTTTTGCATAAATTCCTGAATTTTTAAGTACTCAAGGTCTGTTGATTTTGGTGAAGATCGGTTAAGGGAAAGTGGTAGTTTACCTGCAACATTTTATGTTTTAACAACGGTAATTTTTTCTATGACGACCGATAACTGCCGTAAATTCAAACAGAATCAAATAATTGTTTTTATACCTCCCTGAATTATAGAGAACGCAAGGTCTTTCAAGGTCTGTTGATTTTGGTGAAGATCGGTTAAGGGAAAGGGGTAGTTTACCTGCAACATTTTATGTTTTAACAACGGTAATTTTTTTATGACGAACGATAACTGCCGCACATTCAAACATAATCAAATATTCTTTTTTGTACTTTCCTGAATTGTTAAGTACTCAAGATCTGTTCAATTTGGTGAAGATCGGTTAAGGGAAAGGGGTAGTTTACCAGCAACACTTTATCTTTTAACAACGGTAATTTTTTTATGACGAACGATAACTGCCGCACATTCAAACAGAATCAAATATTTTTTTGTGTACCTTCCTGAATTGTGGAAAACTCAAGGCCTATTGATTCTGGCGAAGATCGGTTACGGGGAAAGGGTAGTTTACCTGCAACATTTTATGTTTTAGCAAGAGTAAAGTACTTAATTTTGATAAATAAAGTATCCTGATAAGAAGATCATAATAATCCACTGTAGAAACGTCGATGGAATATCTATAAATGAAGAGGCTAGTTGAAGGGGGTGGGGTAATTTTCTATAAATGAAAATGATAGTTGAAGTGGGAGGGGATAATTTTTATTTATATGTCATGTGCACTACGTTATCGGCAACAAAGGAGTAGTTTGTTGCTAAAATTCCTTCCCGGGCTGTTTGGCGTGGTCCAATGTTTTCTACAAAACCAGACGTTTCGGCAGTGTTATCGACTGCCATCATCAGTGAAAATCGAGTGCGCTAACGTGAGGTGGTGTACGTTAGTGACCACAGTACTGTGGTTAAGACTGAAGAAAGAAGTAGTTTCTATCGAAATATTTCATTTTGAAAATGGTTTTAAATATAAATCTTAGAACATGGAAGTCATGTATGGTTCTCCATACCGATATTCTTTCATGTTTTGGTGGTAGTACAATCAGAATCTGCCGTTATCTCGAACACGATTTTTTTCGACACGACCATACTTCCATTTCCTTATGGAGCATGGAAGTAATATAGAATTTTGTCAAAGTGAAATAAAATGTTTCCATAGAAACTACTTCTTTGTTATCAATAACGTAGTACACATATAAAACTTATATTCCATTTCCTTTTGGAACATGGAAGTAAAAAAAGTGTCTGGGCCCAGCGTCAATGTTCTTTCACGGATTTCTTTATTCATTCCCCCTTTTCCGAACACGCGGCTGATTTTCCACATACTACGTGTAATGTGCCCATATTATACGTTCAAAGGTAATTTTATTGGCTAACACTATTATTAAAAAAATTTCAAACCAACTCATTCTCTTTCAGAAAATTTTACACATCTCCTTTATTACATTTACATTTGTTACATTTACTTGGCATCGATCTGTACCCATTACGGTTCAGATCTCAACTTCTCTTAACAACACAACAATACGAGTTCAATTTCGTGTTTCATATTTTTACTTTTGTTACCGCTAACACCTTTAGTTGACGGAATACCAAAATAACTCTCCTAATTACTTATCTCTCGTTTCTTAGTTATACGCTATAGCAACTTTTTACTGCTTACACTATGTTTGTGATCATTCAAATAATTAGTCGGATCCTTCGTCTCTGTCCTCTTCCGCTAAACACTCTCACACACCTAAATGTTTCTTTCGATTTTTGCAGAACTTCAAATCTTTTCTAATGATATTCCTCTCACACACTAAGAAATAATAATAGGCCTAATTACAAAACCGAATGCAAAAATGCAGACCAAACAAATTACAAACGCTACTTTGAACGATTCAAAAAAAGTCAACACAGTTCATGTTTACAGGATATGAATTCGTAGATTATTAAAATTTGTACCACAGAAAGGCACAATTACGAAAATTTGAGCATTTATAAAAGCACAAACACAAAACCAAATCCAACTCAATACAAATCGATACAGGTGATCAATACAATTCAGGTTGAATTTTTAAATATGGGGATCCTATCTGAGATGCCCATTATAAAACAAACTTCATACTCAAAACATCGCGTAACCACCATACGGGGTCAATAACAAAAACAAACCCACATACAATTACTTCACCATATAATGTGAAATAATAGGCGTGTTAATGCTCGAAACATATCTCAAATAAGGTGAATGTATCTTGCTATTCAGAAAAAGAGCGATACCAGGTTCAGAGCACCCAACAACAAAAACACACTAAATAGCGAAAAATAAAACAACCCGACAAATCTTTATTTCGGCACCCACACAAGTATTTTTTACATATACTGTATAGGAAGAAAATGTTTTCTTTTCCCCAAATTTCTTCTTTCAAAAGGAATCTTTTTTTTTTAATTAACACTGTTCTTGATTTGCATAAAAATAACACTAAGCTTGCCAGATAAGTTTTTTTCCTCTCGCTAAGACTGGAAAATATTTTTATGGTTTCTCTTTTCGGAGGGAAGTGAAATTTCCCCTTCCCTCCTCTGTTCTGTTTCTTCCTTCCTCTACGGATCTATTGACACGTTCTCTTTCATTCACGTTAATACCCAGGAACGTATTTACGAGGGAGGACATGACCAAACCCCAGAGGGTCGAAAAAAAGATTACATAATCTCTTAATTTTTAGGCGTTTTATTATTTTTTTAGCTGTGTACGCTAATATAGTAGTAATCCTTTTTAAATATACAAACAAGTTTATTATACAGTATTTGTGTATACGTTTGAAATATGAAATATACAAAAATCAATTTAGTCAATAAGTATCTTCTAAACAGTGTTTCAAAAACGCATATTTTTATTGTGTTATTAGCATTTACTTTAATGGGAATGATTTCAGGATGTTATCACTTTAAATTCAGGATTCAGGACTTTAAATTTCAGGATGTTTTCAGCCACTTTAAAGATAGTAATACTGATTAATCTTAAGTTGTTTTTTACTTCCATGTTTCTTTTGTATGACGCCGACTGAACCAGACCCCTCCCCCTGCCGGTAATATTCTAGACACGGCAGTGTTAATGCTTATCACATATGACTAACTATATTTCCCTAATTCAGTAATAACAATATTAATATCCTCTTTACTTACGAGTTTTACAGATTTAAAGAACAAAAATCAAAAACAAAAACAAAAAAGCTAAAGTAAAATTAACAAAATAAAATATCAATTATAATCAGAAATGCTGACTGTTATATATAAACAAACACAATACTTTCACACAGGCCAAACAAAACTGTGTACCTAACTAATAGTAGTGTTTTTATTTCTTGGTAATATTTTTTTACCGCGCATTCTTGAGTTTTACGAGGGTCTGGCTGTAATGTCTCTGTGGATTTCTCAAGAGTGACGAACGACGAACACAAGGCTCGCTCTGTTCAATCTGCCCAGTGAGTGCATATTATTACTGTCATTATAATTTTTATTATTATTATTACTGGATGTCAGAAGGTCAGGTCATAGCCAAGTGGGGTGGTGAGGGAAGGGGGGGGGGAAGAGCAGCCAAGCCCCAGGCACAACAACATTCCGAGGCCTAGCCCGCGCCCTCTGCCGCTTATTAACGGCACTAATTCAAGGCCATTGGATTTTCTTATCTCACTACCTTCCAGTAATGAGTGATTGTTTCTCTTATGTAACTGACTGGGTGCAAACTTTCTTTCGTACGCAAAGTCTGTTGACAATCTGGGGTTTTATGTACGTGGGAGTACTGCTTTTGATGGGTCAACACGCTAAATCGCGTCATGCGGCTCTCCCGTTTTCGCCCGAACGCCACGATGTTGTCTATCATGGAGGCAGAGATAATAATTAAAATAAATAGTTTACGTGCTTAGAAGAATATATGAAAATTTGAAAGACTGTTATACTAATCTACAGAAATAACAATATTTACTATTTCCTAACCATTAATACTACCTTAACCATATTATAGGAGACATCAGTTATTAACAAGTTGCATTTATAGCACAAACACTGCTAGAATACGAAGGTGAAAACAGCGAACCTACGGTACATAAGAAAACACTGTTGGCACGTGAACGACTTGCAAATGATACAATATTTTGCAATTATAAATTATTCAATTTTTGTACTGTTATAATACGTAAAAGTAGAAGTTTCCTTTATATTCATGTAATGTAAAATTAAATTTTGTTAATTTTAATTTTTTTTTAATTACTTTTTTCCTCGCAGTCGAACACCAGGAAACTCAAGAAAAGGTTCACTGCCACCTATTCAATTCCATTATCGCTAATCGGAATACCATTAGCAAAACCTTGAGTTGTTTAAAAAATTAACGATGACTACATTACCAATTTTCCCTTTAAAAATCTATGTATTTTCCGAAATTAAGTTTATAAAGTCGATTTAATAAGTAGTCTGAATTATAAGTTCACAATATGAGCCTGATTTAAATCATTTGGAATCCAACGCCTACAGTAAAATATCAATATCAAAGGTGTGATACTCGGTTTTATAGGACTAAATTTACGATAGCTTGTATATCATCCTACTGGGAAGAGAGATGTCGGTAGACCGAGGAGGAGATGAGTTCCGGAACAGATCTAAGGCCTAGTTCTTGGAATGGTGATGATTTTTATATTTTTTCTGCAAAAACTTTTATGACCAGTAAACTCCCTGATTACGGCCCCGCTCACCATTTGAACAAAATACATACATTATCAGATAAATTTCAATATTAGGCAATTTTGCAATAAAAAATCAGAAGAATTACAAAAACCCCTTTATGTATATTTTTTATTTTTATAGTACTTGTATAGACATTAAAAATTCTTAACTACAGCACTTAAGTTTACATTATGTTTGCATAAATTTTTACAGGTATGTAGGCCTATCTCATACTTTTCACAAATACACATAAAGCTTTTTCACGAACATATAAAGTTTTTTTCTGTAAACAAACCTTCTGAAGACGATCCCAAATTTGCAAGGAGTGTTGAAAGTTATTATTAAAAATGCCAAGTTTGAATTTTGAATAAAATTTCTCATAACCTATCCCCCACACAGACTTCTAAAATTTTCTTAAAATTTTGTGTTCCATTTATGGTCTTGGTGGCGCTAAAGTTAAAACATTTTCCTAGTAAATATTACATTATTAGTTGGACTCGAATTCCTTTCCTTTTAGTTCTGGCTGGATTTTTAATATTTTTTTTTCAAATTCTGAACCCTTCTTTGTACCCTGGCGTCTAAATTTTGTTAATTTCTAAAACCGTATACCATATTCAAATTTTGGTTAAAATGCTCTATAATTTGACATCCCACATGGATTTTTGTGATTTTATATTTTATAAAAATATGGAGGTAATTTTGAAATTTTCAAAAATATACAGTATTTTAACATTTTGGTTAAAATTATCATGGATTTTTGTGGTTTATAAAAATGTTGCCCACTTTTTGGGCCCTGACGTCCGGTAATTACGAAATTTTCAAAATTAGCATTAAATTCACATTCTGATTAAGCTTCCCTTTAATTTGACACCCTACATGGATTTCTGCGATTTTTTCAAAATTTTGACCTTATATTTTTGCTTTCACCTCACAACCGTAAAAATAAGGGTCTGAGCGTAAAAGTATGGACACGTATGTCATGTTTTACTAGAATCGGTTCACGCGTTCAAAAATTATCTTGAGACTACCCCAAAAGACAGCCAAACGGACAAATTCCACACGGTCGAGTTAAAACTGAGAACTCACTTACTTCGTTCAACAGAACTTCCGTTGATTAATTTTCCTGTTATAAACTGTCCCCCCCGGGGTGGGGGCGGGGGCAGAGCCTACTGCCGCCATTTCCGGCGGCTCTGCTGTCCCCCCGCCTCATCGTGGCCCGGGGGGTGCTAACCGGCGTTTCGGCGGAAATTGGTGCTGATACGCCGGGCTAAGGTGGGTGTCGCGAACAGTAGCCAGGGTTGAGGTTCCCTGGTCAGTAGCCGCTCGAGGGGCCACTCCTGACCCGGTGGTCCTTCAGTGTGTGGTGAAGCTTAGTAGCTGAGGTCAGCAGCGTGGCGTCCTTCTTGGTGGGATAGGGCCGAGTTGGGGTACCGCTGCGTTTGCCGATCGAGCCCCGCCAGGTTGGCCGGACTTGTTCCGGGTGAAGGGGTGGAGCTATACCGCTGATGCCGGTGGCTTCCCTCCTTCGAGACCCCCACCCTGGCGTACGCTGCCTTACGGGGCGCGGGGCTATCCCGTTTTTCGGCAGTATCAGTGCTGATGATCGGGACAAAGCGTACGTCTAGCGTTTGGTGTAGCGCCTTGGCGTATTACCTGCGCTGCTGAGGGCCTGCACGCGACTCGTGGCGGTGGTTGACTCCATTGCTTCGGGCTTAGCGTGCCGAACCGGCGCCTCCACGAGGCCCCCGCTGGGCAACGGTGCGTTTTGGGCGGTCATTCGTGGCTGTCCTCAACGTACCGGCTAAGACCGGTAGTCTCCTCGTTTGAGGAGAGGGCTCCAGACCCACTTGCTGACGTCTCCGGCGGACGGAGAGTGGGGATTTTTACTAGGTTCCCTTCCCTTGGCTGTGAGGTCCTGGGTCGGTGGGTAATTCGGGCGCTTTACGGGTCATGTCGGGGTTCGTCCCCGTTGGTACCGTTCGGCAGCAATGCCGGTCCGACACTACCTGTTATAAACTGTCCTCACGATATCGACTCGCCAATACTATTGTAAAATTGTTAGCACGCACATATAACAAGTTTTACGATCAATGGTGTATGCTATACTTTTCACTATACAGTACTTTAAATTCTGCACATACTCGTATTTCTTTCACTCTTTTCTTGTTTTACGTGAAAGAAGATGTTTAGAACGCCAACTTCGCGCACCTTATGCTAGACCTACACCATTTCTTCCCAGTATTTTTCTACTGTTTTATTGCAGATTTCTCTGCGTCTTCCACTTTTGTCACTTTTCTCAATTCCTGCTTCCCAAACTTGTTTCGCCGGCTTTGTCCGTGCCATAATCAATTATTCGCTTCGTTCCGTAAGTTCAAGTAGCCTATAGGTTGGAGTTCAAATCTCGTCTACTTTGTCTTTTCTTCTAACTCATGTGATCATAATCAGCTGCTTAATTTCTCCAAACTGTTAAAAGCGTCACACAAAGCAAAAAATATCGGTATGGAGAACCATACATGACTTCCATATTCTAAGATTTATATTTAAAATCATTTTCGAAATGAAATATTACCATAGAAACTACTTCTTTCTACTTACTCCTTCAGCCTTAACCACAGTACTGTGGTCACTAACGTATACCACCTCACGTTATCGCACTCGATTTTCACTGATGATGGAAGTCGATGGCATTGCCGAAATGTCTGGTTTTGTAGAAAACATTGGACTACGGCCAAATATCCCGGGAAGGAATTTTAACAAAAACTACTTCTTTGTTGCCGATAACGTTGTACACATATATATCAGTGGCGAAGTTACATGGAGGCAATTGAGGCAATGCCTACCCTAAAAAATTCTGTAGAATAAAAATTATAAATACGTATGAACTACATAACGTAAAGATTATACATTGTTACTGCGACTGTCAAATTTATTAAACCGAAACGTGCTTTATTGAGCGACCGCTAGATGGTGACAGGTGAGATTCGGCATAGTTCGTTTAAAGCGAATGAGGCAACCTGAACTTGCCTCAGCGTTTTTTGTATACATCGTATGTAAGTAATGTAGTGGTGTGATAGGGAAGTGTAGGGAGGGGGGATTGTCCCGCGCTGTACACATAGAGCGTTGAGGCATGCCTCACTTCTGTGGTCCAAACAGTTAAGTTAAAGCGCCTGTGTTGTTTCTAAGTGTTTATTTTATGCGGTTATTAAAAGTGTCACTGTTATTCCGCTGAACTAACAGATGATCAAGATTGTTATTTGAATTATTTGTAACATTAAACATATATATAGAAACTAATCAAGTTTAAAAATTTGAAGTTCAATCAGTTGTATTATTGTGTATGACTAATACAAGGATTGTTCAATAGAAACACGTATAGAGCCGTAAAGCATTTTTTATTCAACGATTTTAAAAGAAGTCTCCAATAACATTAAGACATGAGTTCCACTGTTGCGCTAACCTGTAGATTCCCTGCTAGTAAAATTCTTACGGCTGTTTGTGGAACCATTCGGTTACAGCAAACTCTACCTCAGCGTCCGATTTGAACCACCGTCCTTTTAGTGATTCCTTAAAAAAAATTTAAGATAAGATTTTTGCCTACCCATTCATTAACTACTAGCTTCGCCAGTAAGCAAATTGATGTCCATTTTTTCGGCTTGCACGCGTTATGTTGGTGTGGGTTTCGGCACTTTCCATTTAAAAAGCGTGCAAACGTAAGAAAATAAACATGAGTGAGGCCAGAAATAACGTGAATTGTGTGTGTGTGTCTTACCTGCCTTTTTATTGCTGTATTAAATGAAAAATATTATATTACATTAAAATTAAAAAATTTTAATTTTATTGCCTGGCAACAAAATTATTTTATTTTTAACAATTACCATTGTTTCAAAAAGTTTAAATAAATTTTCAAGTACTTTACTCTTGTTAAAACGTAAAAGGTTGCAGGTAAACTACCCCTTCCCCTTAACCGATCTTCACCAAAATCGAAAGTCATTGAGACCTCTGCAATTCAGGGACGTATGCAAAAAATTATTTGATTCTGTTTGAATTTGCGGCTGTTATCGTTTGCCATAGAAAATACGCTTGATAAAAAAACGTTGCAGGTAAACTACCCCTTCCCCTTAACCGATCTTCACCAAAAACAATAGGTCTTGAGTACTCTACAAATCAGGGCTGTATGCAAAACATTATTTGATTCTGTTTGAATTTGCGGCTGTTATCGTTTGCCATAGAAAATACCCTTGTTAAAAAAACGTTGCAGGTAAACTACCCCTTTCCCTCAACCGATCTTCACCAAAAACAATAGGTCTTGAGAACTCTACAATTTAGGGCTGTATGCAAATAATCTTTTGAGTCTGTTTGAATTTGCGGCTGTTATCGTTTGCCATAGGAAATACCCTTGTTAAAACATAAAACGTTACAGGTAAACTACCCCTTTCCCTTAACCGATCTTCACCAAAAACAATAGGTCTTGAGAACTCTACAAATGAGGGCTGTATACGAAACATTATTTAATTCTGTTTGAATTTGCGGCTGTTATCGTTTGCCAAAAAAAAAATTTCCCTTGATAAAAAAAAACCGTTGCAGGTAAAGTACCCCTTTCCCTCAACCGATCTTCACCAAAAACAATAGGTCGTGAGTACTCTACAAATCAGGGCTGTATGCAAAAAATTATTTGATTCTGTTTGAATTTGCGGCAGTTATCGTTTGCCATAGAAAAAAATCTACACACACACAGACACTTTTCGGAAAACGACTTTTTTCATGTTTTGAGTGTAGTAGAATCAGAATCTGCAATAATCTCGAACACGATTTTTTTTGCCATCACCATACTTCCATTCCTTAAGGAATATGGAAGTAACAATTATTTCACTGCTCCGTCTGTATTTATTACACACTGCCCAATTCTTATCCAGTACAGTTTACTCTAAATCTTTTCAAATAATAAATATCTTGAACATGAAGCTGTCCAGAGGCTCTGTTACATTGTTTATTAGAATCATAAATATTACATCATAAATAGAATCAACTGTCACGATTATACTAAGCAGAGAAATAAACAAACACACAACAACACGGCGTATGACAAATGATGAGCATAAACAGAACAAAAATATACGAAACGTGTGAACGCAGCCAGAGTTTCGCAGTTCTCGGCTTGATTATTTCAGTCCAGGAAACAAACACGCCCGCTTCTGCGGCATCCGCATGCTGCACCATGTTAGTAACTACTTCTCGGTACACTAAGCGGTTACTGCCCGTTTAGGAACAAACAATGAGAAGCAGTGAAAAAGATGCCCCAGCCCTCGAAACCTGTTTAGGAGGCCTACGTCACAACAAAACAACAGATGACCAAAGGAAGCTGACAAGAAGATGAGACGTGTGAACCTGACACGGTCTGGCCAATCCGAGTACACGAACGACACCAGCCGCGGCTTCCTCAATGTTTGTTGACTGACTTCACTTCCGGCCGCCACTGATGCTGCGTTTCCCCGATTCCGACGACACGGGGCCCACCAACAGCATTGAATTTTGTGTGTGTGTGTGTGTGGGGGGGGTGCGAGGGAGTAACTGTTTACGTGTAGAAAGATCGTTACTTTAAAATGTAGTGGTCCACCGATAAATAAATAACACCACTTGAATCCAAAGAAAATGTTTTATTAAGGGAAATAAAACATGGATTAATAATGATAACGTAACAGTGTATACTCTGTTACAGGTACTCAAAACAAGGTTTATGCACATCATCGTGAAGCGTTGTCCTACGTAAACACGACACAAAATACTAATGGGATCTACGGGAAGTGTTTAGATTCCAACAACTGTGTATGTACCTGAATTAGAACAGCTACGTATCACCTGAAATCATACGTTATTTTACTCTCCATTCAAAATTATAACTGAGCCACTTTTGTTTCAGTAACGTTTATTAAAATGAACAAATATCGGTATGGAGAACCATACATGACTTCCATATTCTAAGATTTATATTTAAAATCATTTTCGAAATGAAATATTACCATCGAAACTACTTCTTTCTACTTACTGCTTCAGCCTTAACCAAAGTACTGTGGTCACTAACGTATACCACCTCACGTTATCGCACTCGATTTTCACTGATGATGGAAGTCGATGGCATTGCCGAAATGTCTGGTTTTGTAGAAAACATTGGACTACGGCCAAATATCCCGGGAAGGAATTTTAACAAAAACTACTTCTTTGTTGCCGATAACGTTGTACACATATATATCAGTGGCGAAGTTACATGGAGGCAATTGAGGCAATGCCTACCCTAACAAATTCTGTAGAATAAAAATTATAAATACGTATGAACTACATAACGTAAAGATTATACATTGTTACTGTGACTGTCAAATTTATTAAACCGAAACGTGCTTTATTGAGCGACCGCTAGATGGTGACAGGTGAGATTCGGCATAGTTCGTTTAAAGCGAATGAGGCAACCTGAACTTGCCTCAGCGTTTTTTGCATACATCGTATGTAAGCAATGTAGTGGTGTGATAGGGAAGTGTAGGGAGGGGGGATTGTCCCGCGCTGTACACATAGAGCGTTGAGGCATGCCTCACTTCTGTGGTCCAAACAGTTAAGTTAAAGCGCCTGTGTTGTTTCTAAGTGTTTATTTTATGCGGTTATTAAAAGTGTCACTGTTATTCCGCTGAACTAACAGATGATCAAGATTGTTATTTGAATTATTTGTAACATTAAACATATATATAGAAACTAACCAAGTTTAAAAATTTGAAGTTTAATCAGTTGTATTATCGTGTATGACTAATACAAGGATTGTTCAATAGACACACGTATAGAGCTGTAAAGCAATTTTTATTCAACGATTTTAAAAGAAGTCTCCAATAACATTAAGACATGAGTTCCACTGTTGCGCTAACCTGTAGATTCCCTGCTAGTAAAATTCTTACGGCTGTTTGTGGAACCATTCGGTTACAGCAAACTCTACCTCAGCGTCCGATTTGACCCACCGTCCTTTTAGTGATTCCTTAAAAAAAATTTAAGATAAGATTTTTGCCTACCCATTCATTAACTACTAGCTTCGCCAGTAAGCAAATTGATGTCCATTTTTTCGGCTTGCACGCGTTATGTTGGTGTGGGTTTCGGCACTTTCCATTTAAAAAGCGTGCAAACGAAAGAAAATAAACATGAGTGAGGCCAGAAATAACGTGAATTGTGTATTTGTGTCTTACCTGCCTTTTTATTGCCGTATTAAATGAAAAATATTATATTACATTAAAATTAAAAAATTTTAATTTTATTGCCTGGCAACAAAATTATTTTATTTTTAACAATTACCATTGTTTCAAAAAGTTTAAATAAATTTGCAAGTACTTTACTCTTGTTAAAACGTAAATGTTGCTGGTAAACTACCCCTTCCCCTTAACCGATCTTCACCAAAATCGAACGTCCTTGAGACCTCTACAATTCAGGGATGTATGCAAAAAATTATTTGATTCTGTTCGAATTTGCGGCTGTTATCGTTTGCCATAGAAAATACGCTTGATAAAAAAACGGTGCAGGTAAACTACCCCTTTCCCTTAACCGATCTTCACCAAAAACAATAGCTCTTGAGTACTCTACAAATCAGGGCTGTATGCAAAACATTATTTGATTCTGTTTGAATTTGCGGCTGTTATCGTTTGCCATAGAAAATACCCTTGTTAAAAAAACGTTGCAGGTAAACTACCCCTTTCCCTCAACCGATCTTCACCAAAAACAATAGGTCTTGAGAACTCTACAATTTAGGGCTGTATACGAAACATTATTTAAGTCTGTTTGAATTTGCGGCTGTTATCGTTTGCCAAAAAAAAAAAAATTTCCCTTGATAAAAAAAACCGTGCTGGTAAACTACCCCTTCCCCTCAACCGATCTTCACCAAAAACAAAAGGTCGCGAGTACTCTACAAATCAGGGCTGTATGCAAAAAATTATTTGATTCTGTTTGAATTTGCGGCAGTTATCGTTTGCCATAGAAAATACGCTTGATAAAAAACGTTGCAGGTAAACTACCCCTTCCCCTCAACTGATCTTCACCACAAACAATAGGTCTTGAGTACTCTACAAATCAGGGCAGTATGCAGAAAATTATTTGATTCTGTTTGAATTTGCGGCTGTTATCGTTTGCCATAGAAAATACCCTTGTTAAAAAAACGTTGTAGGTAAACTACCCCTTTCGCTTAACCGATCTTCACCAAAAACAATAGGTCTTGAGAACTCTACAATTTAGGGCTGTATGCAAATAATCTTTTGATTCTGTTTGAATTTGCGGCTGTTATCGTTTGCCATAGGAAATACCCTTGTTAAAACATAAAACGTTACAGGTAAACTACCCCTTTCCCTTAACCGATCTTTACCAAAAACAAAAGGTCTTGAGAACTCTACAATTCAGGGCTGTATACGAAACATTATTTAAGTCTGTTTGAATTTGCGGCTGTTATCGTTTGCCAAAAAAAAAAATTTCCCTTGATAAAAAAAACCGTGCAGGTAAACTACCCCTTCCCCTCAACCGATCTTCACCAAAAACAATAGGTCGCGAGTCCTCTACAAATCAGGGCTGTATGCAAAAAATTATTTGATTCTGTTTGAATTTGCGGCTGTTATCGTTTGCCATAAAAAATACGCTTGATAAAAAACGTTGCAGGTAAACTACCCCTTCCCCTCAACTGATCTTCACCAAAAAGAATAGGTCTTGAGCAGTGGTGCCGATCCCCCCCAAGCCCTATGTCGCTTCCCCCCCAACTCCAGGCTCGATTACTAAAAAAAAAAAAAAAAAAAAAAAAAGTCCGCACATGTGAAAGCACCCTCGTAGTATAATATTTTAGTGTACAAAATAAAGCTTTATATGTAAATTTATCAAATAAGCGATTATTTGAAAATAAATGTAGATAAATAAGGAAAGTGAGACTGCTCAAGTTGTACACGAGAAAATTTTTTGAAGCAGCAAAATAATTAAAGAACTTTAGGTCGTTTGAAAGCGTCTGTTCCACATACGTAGGGAACTTCCATTCGCTTTCCATTCGCTTTCAAACGATCTAATTTTCTTTAAGTATTTTATGACTTCAAAAAATTGTTTAGCCTACAACTTGACCAGTCTCGCCTTCTTTGTTTTTCAATATGTATTTACAAATAATCGCTTTTTTAATAAATTAAAATATAAAGCTGTATTTTGTACACTAAAATTATTGTACTGTGATTCGTGGATGTCTCATCACGTGATACACCATGCAGCCCCCTTAAGCAAGCTTTGACGCAAATTGCGACCAGGAAATACGTTCTCACATTGTATTCGGTATTTTTAGTAATAGTAAATTTCATACAACAGTAAAAAAAAATCCCCCCCAAAAATTTTTCAAATGTCGCCAATGGCGACACGATACCCCCCTGTAGGCACCCCTGGTCTTGAGTACTCTACAAATCAGGGCTGCATGCAGAAAATTATTTTATTCTGTTTGAATTTGCGGCTGTTATCGTTTGCCATAAAAAATACCCTTGTTAAAAAAACGTTGTAGGTAAACTACCCCTTTCCCTTAACCGATCTTCACCAAAAACAACAGGTCTTGAGAACTCTACAATTTAGGGCTGTATGCAAATAATCTTTTGATTCTGTTTGAATTTGCGGCTGTTATCGTTTGCCATAGGAAATACCCTTGTTAAAACATAAAATGTTTCAAGTAAACTACCCCTTTCCCTTAACCGATCTTCACCAAAAACAAAAGGTCTTGAGAACTCTACAATTCAGGGCTGTATACGAAACATTATTTGATTCTGTTTGAATTTGCGGCTGTTATCGTTTGCCAAAAAAAAAAATTTCCCTTGATAAAAAAAACCGTTGCAGGTAAACTACCCCTTTCCCTCAACCGATCTTCACCAAAAACAATAGGTCGCGAGTCCTCTACAAATCAGGGCTGTATGCAAAAAATTATTTGATTCTGTTTGAATTTGCGGCAGTTATCGTTTGCCATAGAAAAAAAATCTACAGACACACAGACAGACACACAGACACTTTTCGGAAAACGACTTTTTTTCATGTTTTGAGTGTAGTAGAATCAGAATCTGCAATAATCTCGAACACGATTTTTTTTGCCATCACCATACTTCCATTCCTTAAGGAAATATGGAAGTAAAAAACTGACCAATTACACATTATCCAAACATCCACTCCAATTAAGTTTTGTAGGAGGCTTACACGGCCGGAGTCAATGTTGTTAAAATTATTTGCTTCCGGGCTGTTTGGCCGTGGTCCAAAGCTGTTCATACCAGCAAACGTTTCAACCGGGCCTCACCGGCCATCTTCATTGCTAACACACGAGCTAACAAAGTCCTTTACCACAGTACTGTGGTCACTAACCTAGTGTTGTAGCTCGTTTGTTAGCACTGAAGATGGCCGGCGAAGGCCCGGTTGAAACGTTTGCTGGTATGTACAGCTTTGGACCACGGCCAAACAGCCCGGAAGCAAATAATTTTAACGACATCCAGTCCGATGATTTGTTACACACGCGCACGCGCGCGCGCAGTTTTGCGTTAAATATTGCCCATAACCCTGTGGTGGAATTTAGTCCAACTACTTTACTAAATGAATTTTATGACACAGTCTGCAGGAAAACTGGACTGAAGATACATTTTACAAAACAAAGCTTATGACGAACTTAATGCCATGTCAACAACTGGCTAACCGAAATACGATTACAGAGAAAATTCTATAAGCCTACATCTTGGTTATGAACCCATGATCGACCAACAAACTCGTCAGATTCGAAGGACGACAACGTAAACTTGAACAGCGTGTGACTGCTGTTTTCACGCTACTCTGGTCAACGCGTGCTTCCTGTAATGATGTAATACACAGCGTGAATTCTTCACATTAATCAAAACAGTGGGGTCTAAACGTCGAGTGATATGCAAAGGCGTTGGGTCACATCTATGCTCAGTGTCACTTTAAGAGACCGAATCTGGAATGAGAGTGTGCAAGGCAGAACAGATGTCACGATATAACAAATCACGGAACTAAACTTGAACAGAACTGGGCAGTGCCATGACAATCATTGGTTACAGAAGTTCTGAAACGGACGATCAACTGTCTGGAAACAGCACAAAAATCGACACGAATGGACACTCCAGGAAAGGTCTGTGACCAGCGGAGGACGCATACGGGTGGATATGATGGTTTCCACGTTTATATTGACAATAATTATTTAAAAAAAAATAAACAAACCCAATCTCAACTTAGGCTCACTGTCTCAAGTATTTCTAAGTATGCATTTAAAGACAACAATAGCCGCGATTCTTTACACAATGTCGCACCTTCCGAACTGCATTACAGACAAACGCCGAAGGAATGCGTGTACGTGTGTCTACAAATAGGCCGTTACACGTGTACACAGTGACTTCGTTTCACAGTTAACGGAACCAAGCTTCGGTGAATATGCCAACCGACACACGCACACACTTGGGACATTAATATTTTTGTTGATTCTGTAAAAACACGACTCTCAGATTAGCCATGCGAGAAGCCGCACAACGGGGCGGCCAGAAGCCTATCTACTGCCACGGATAAGTTACATAACCAGTGGCAAACCGTCGCTATACTCGTCCTGTGAACCGGTCTTTAATAAACAAACGCATAAAATTAGTCAAATTTATAGTTAAATTTTAATGAATTCAGCTTTATTGGCTTATACCGATAAAGCGTTGAAGATACAAAGTTGATAAGAAATGATAAATTTCTTTCACTCCGTCTTCTGTTTGCAGTAGGATACTTTTTTAAAAAATGATATGTCAGTTTATATCAGGTTATAAATGGACCACACTAAATATAATGGGAAGAAAACCCTGGCTAACTTGCAGAACTGTACAATTAGGAGTGCCGCAGCAGTTCAGATAATTTTGAAATAGCGATGGTAAGCCAAAACGTTCGGGAACCACTGGGCTACGCTGTTGCGGCTTCAACCTGTCGTTCCACTCGCCGTCCGAGGGGTTGGTTATACCCTGCGGATACTTTCGTATTTAACGAACCATGGACACTTCACTCTGTGTAACGTTATTGCTACCTTACTTACCCGTGCCTAACTTTTTGTCATTATCTCAGATAGCCAACCATTAAATAATATTTAGTGGAACAATCATCACTTTACAGAATTTCTATTCAACTTATTTCTGAAATTTCACTTTCATTTATTTCTCTGTAATACCACATAATATTTATTTTCTGTGTATCATAAATTGTCGCACCTTATTAACCGATGTCCTAACTTAAGTAAGTAGAACTTGAACTAACATTTAGTTTAGTTCTCTAGAATTACACTACATTTTAATTCTATCTGACGGAGAGACAGTGAAACCGAAGTCTTTAATTTGCATATCGAGGCGCCTTTTGAAAACAGTCATCATCATCATCATCATCATCAGCCGTGGCTCTACAACCCTTGGTAAACTTTCGCCTGCTCTAAGAGTCGATTCCATTGTTCCCTATTGCGGGCCCTGGCTTTCCAGTTACCTTTTGGAAACATTAGTTTTATAAATTATCTCGAATCGACTCTTTACCCTCTGAACAGTGGAGGACAAAGGTGAGAAGGACGAGGGCGTCCGTCTCTGGCCGCTTCGATTTGGCGGGGCTCCATAAAAGTTCCAACAAAGATACACTAGAATCGTTATCTCCACATAACACCGTATAACAGAAAATTTTTTGTTCGCTTTTGATGCAGAGAATGGGTTATTTGTAACGAGGAAATGATTCCGAATTCGCCTCATACGTCGTGGAATCGAGAAAACGATTCTGAATTGATTTAATATCATACAATCACAATTCTTGATGGACGCTTCTGATAATTATTTAGAATCGGCTTCATATATCGTGACTTTTATAAACAAAAAGTGGCGTGGCGAAACAAGGAGTAAAAAGATTTCGGCGACATGTAGGCCTACGCGCTACTAATGCCACCGCAGTAGAGCAGTTACATACGGAGCAAAGGAAGTTACAAATGCCAAACGGGATTTCACTGAATCCATTTCCAACCTCTCTCACTCTACAGTACGTCTTAACAGTCTACGTGCCTATGGTATCACATAAAAAAGTTCCTCAAAACCTTAAACAACTTAACGGTAAGTAAATAAAGCTTTCATTTTCTCGGTTCTTTAAATTGTCTTGTTAATTTATAAACAATAAGTACAGTATTTAGGTACGTATCAGTAAATAAAACCGCACTATCACTGTAAAAAAAAGAACAGCAGCTGAAGTCTAAAAACGAAATCCCCGCCCGTCACTTGTCTCTTGTGTATCCTGTCAAAATGGTTACAAGCAGAGCCGCGATGCTTTAATCACATAACTGTGCGTTGACTTATAAATTACCTTATTTATTGCAATAACGTCTACACTATATTTTATTAATTAATATGAATTTTACGCTCCTAGTACGAACCCGGTCCCAATACATCAAAGAAGCCAAAACACCTAACTGGATCGACCAATACGTACAATATTCACTGACAATATTAACGATAAACACCATAGTAACATTTATTTATTATAGGTACATCTCCGATTAGGTGCTGAGACCAACTCCTAAATTCAAATTCATATTATTTAAAGTTTATCATTTTGCTTTCCTTAACAGTTTCTTTTTTTACATTTTTTTTTTATAAACCACTGAACAAAACGTGTTCGCAAGGACAGAATCTGTTCGTAGTCTTATAAAGTGGTCACTGATAAAAATCTTTATTTATCGGCGACAATACTAAATATCTACACACGTAAAATAGGTTGTACGCCTACAGTCTGAAGCCGTTGGTGCTACTTGTATTATATCGTTTAGTGTGATTGCGGTTAGCGTGATAAGTTTCGAATGTGTTCAGTAATGCATTGATGGGCGCAAAATGTGAATCTCTCGTAGTAACATCACTATTACGAGTGGTTGATACTAATAAGCTTCCTAAGCTGCAGAGCTCTCATTCAATATTTTGAAGGAGAAACATTAGGTACGTGAATTTCAATGTTACATAACTAAGTGTTAAGACACATTAATTATATCAAATTATTAAAGAAGCCTTTGAATAAAATTGCTCATTATCTGACCCCCCCCCCACATACTTTTACAATTCTTTTAACAATTAGAGTTTTACTTTTGGCCCGTAGTTCCCTTAACATTAAAAAAATATTTATAGTAAAGGGTAAATTCGGATTTGGGTTAAAGCCCCTTTATTCTGACTCCTAGCTGCATTTGTTTTTCAAATTTTTGTTTCCTTTTATGGGTCCTGGCGCCCAAAAACATATATTTTTAAAAATGAGCAGCATATTAACATTTCTGATAAGATTCTCTTTAATTTGATAGCCCACTTCGATTTTATCGAAATTTTGTCCCAGATTTTGGGCCCTGGCATTCAAACATTTTTAAAGTTAGCATTATATTCAGGATTTTGGTTAGAATTCTCCTTAATTTGAGGCGATCTTGGATTTTTGCGGTTTCATCAACATTTTGAACCACTTTTTGGACCCTGGCGTCCCGTAATTAGGAAATTTTCAAAACTGGCAGTATATTCACATTTCGGTTAAACTCCCTTTAATTTAATATCCCACATGTATTTTTGCGATTTTTTGGCAATTTTAACCCCTCGTATTTTTGCCTTCCGCCCCCCTATTTTTGGGGGACCAATTTAGAATATAGTTAGTGTATGTAAAGTAAAAGTATGGGCATACTGAGTTTTATGAAGATCTGCTGATTCACTGAAAAGGTATCGCAAGACATTCCCAAAACATAATTGTGACAGACAGATAAATAAATACCAAATGGTCGAGTTAAAACTGAGAACTCACTTCGCTCGTTCAATTATTGTGTGTGAACTGTTATTAAATGTATTTACGACTATAAAGTAAGTAATATTGAACTCCATGATAGTACTGCGTAAGAAGAAAATTATTTCACACAAAACTGATTACAAATAATCTGAGGTGAAGAAAAATATGGTTTTCTTTTTAGCATTTAATTAATCGTCTCCCATCGTCTATCCTTGCGAGTGTAAAGGACTCCCATCGCCTACCCAAACTGCCATCTATCTACTTCCTCGTGTTCTTTGCAAGTGGAGCCTCGATGCTGTAACCGCATAATCGTAAAAATACTTAGCAAAAATATTAAAATTATTTTATAATCTCTTACACTGTAATACCACCTATAGATTGTAAATACCCACACAACACTAATGTGTATTCGCTTTCTGAATAGTGATTTACGGATTTTTAAAATCTGAATCTTTGCTTTATTTTTCCTTAAAAAAGAACTAAAATATTGCTGTTTCAGATTTCAACGGTTACCGGTAAAATCTTAATGTCAACGAATTCACTACCAAAAATGAAATTTCAAATTTTACTAAAATATTTTAACGGCAATACTAGTGTTGAAGGTAGTCTCGTAATTTGAAAAAGGCAGGGGTTAAAGTCGGATTAACCTTTTTGGATTTTAATTTCTTGGTTTTATGCATGACCAACAGCTGACAAAAAAAAAACATAAATTGTTTTCAGAGCTAATGTCAGCTTTATTTTACACACTCATTTATTGCAAGACCATTCACTTATACAAGACCTACGCTTTTTACTACTTTTAGATCTGTTACGTGAACTGTACGTACTATCTAAACCTTCTAGATTAGTATGTTCACATAAACTTCTTCTTCCCGCCTTCCTATGTCGAGCACAAACCTCAATATACTTCATCTGGCATGGAGCGCAAATTTATTTAAACAATCGACATAGTCGTAATGATATTCATAAGAAAAGTATGCCTGGATAAATGGTATAATAAGTTTCATAAATAGGAGAGCAAATTAATAACGAAAATTACCGCATGCGAATCTGTTGCGTGACCTCGCGATGGCGCGCGCACTTTGCATTATTATTCCATAACGCTGTTCTTATTTATAGCGTTTAAGAGTCGAGATACTTTTGTATTCAAAGAGAACCGAATAAAGGGAACCTTTTTGTTATGATAATTAGCGAATAAAAGGCGTCTGTCATGACAGATTCGAGACGAATACAAAACATTACCGCGGATAAATGTCTGACCGATTTCGTCGAACGGACTCTGCAAAGCCATAATGGGTATTATTAATGAACGAATGGTTTCTTATTCCAATGCAAGTGTTTAGTACACACACAACCATAACCTACATTTGAGTGGGAAAATACGTACAGACACGAAAGTTTTTTAATTCTACAATACGGATTAATGAGAAACCGAGCCATCTCCAGGTCATAAAATTACGCGAATCCTTGAGTTAATGCAGAGCAAAAACTATCGTGTCTTACAGTATGGACGAAAGACGACACTACAGATAAATTACTGAATACGCATTTACTAATGTTACACATAACTAGTCTGACACGATTCGACCGTTAAACAGAAAAGGATCTACGCGCAGAAACTCAAAGCAAAAGACGTACAGAGGAGTTAAATGGAGACATCCCCACAATGGAAAGTGTTTTCGGGAACAGAAGAAATCTGCACCAGATAAGACAACACGGAAATCATGTTCAGCTGGAACCTGTACACCCACATACACGAGCAGGTATCTACTAGTTGCAAAGTGAAATCCTGTTTTCAGCATTATCATGCAATCTTCTGTAAATGATACATTCTAATGGTCTCATTCTGCATGAAATAAGAACCCTACAAGTTGTTTCCTTCCGAACAGAGTTTACAATCAAGAAAGTGTTTTTTTCGTATCAGCTTTTGTATCAAGGGTTCGTCGACTAGTTAAATATAATGTTAAACTCGCAACTTTTCCGTGTAAGTAACCTACATGTTAATTTATACTAAATGCTGAAGAGTTCTTGTAGGTAAAACGCCTTGTGCGGTCTCGTTACTGGGACGTTAAGTTATCCATCATTCCTCGTCATCCGAATATTATAAATTGTACGGCACAACGGTACTTTCTCAGTAACCGTATCCACATTAATTTTCGATACTTCGATTATGCGATTACTGGTATCGATAACTAGTAAATATCACTAGTGCATATAATTTTAAATAGTTAGATAACAGAAATATTGAAAATTTATTTTCGTATGTTTTAAAATAGTTTGTTGGCGATTGCGATCGTGTTTGATATTTTTATTTTTCACGAAAAACGTTTCTAGCAATAAAACAATTCCAATATGTGCCTCAGACGCCAAAAGCTAACGTTAAGTTAACGTGCAAACTAAAATTACACGTGGAAACCAATACGCCATTAACAAAATAATACTCGCTTTTTGTGAAGTCCACGTAAGAAAAAAAACTCGAAGTGAGGCGGGGTGCTATACATACTTTTTTTTTTATAGAGTACCTAACAAAATATTCGTACGATACTAGTACTAGATTACTTTTAGCGATTCTTGTACTGTCGTGCAGTTGGTATCTTTAGTATAATAGTTAATTCTACTCTAAAGTAGACTCTATTTTCATTTGAAGTATTACGACTGCACAAGTCAGGTGAAGTGGTGCGCAGAACAGATAAATAACGTTCACTTCCGATGTATATACATAACTAAACCGACTTCCGTTCCTGTTAGCAAACGAACTATGAACGGCCGCTGACCGGACACAGGTCACGCCACATCCCACAAGTTGGCAATGATCTCCACCGCGTGCGCTGATTTTCACTTTACTTTGAAAACAGTGTATAAAAATCACCCGGAACTAAATCCAAGAATGTACAGTTAAACCGCCTCAAATATAAGCTAAATTCTAACTGGGTCGGGTACAACACATTCCCAGAACCGAATCAGGAAATGCAGCAGGTTTTCAGTACGGCCGACTCAAAAGATGCGAACGATTTATGCTCAGTGTATTAAAAGTCAAAAAACTGATTCCGGCTTAACTCAGCCGTCCATCCGAGAAAAAAAAAATAAAGTGAAGAGCACATGGCTCTGCACGACCGCTGATTAGCTGCTTCAACTTGTAGTCAGTTTTTATAATTTTAGCGTTTTCTAATCTTGCCGTCGTTAAGGGCTATAGTCAGACACCGCCTTCACAGACAGAATACGATTCTGAAAAATGCAAATTGGCTGCTGATTGCTCGTTTTAGAAATACTTTCCTTTTGAATGTGTAATTTTTTCTTACTGCTACAGTATCACAGCCGGCCAATTGCCTCGTGATTTCACACAAACGATACAATTATGTTTTGTTTCACGTTGCCTCTCAACTTATTATTTAGAAGTTTAAGTTACCCGTTTACTCGCTTCACAGGGTTTAGTCTCAGTGTTGGTCAGCTACATTATTAAAGCCACGTGGCCAGTACTACGCTCAGACTTCTTTAATTTCTTCAGATTAGAAACTCAGGTATCCACAACGGGTAAGTCCGATGGCCGTTGTGAAATTTGTCCATGTTAGGTGCACTGAAACGATCGCGTTAAGCATTCTAGAAATGGGCGTTAACTACCAGGCTAGACTAGTTAATGTCCAGAGGGGCCACTAGGTAAAGGGGGCCTACCTTCTGTATTTTTTATGCTGAGAAAAATATTCTAGCAATAATTACCTAGTTATTTTGCAACAGAGACAAAAAGTCGAACTTGGGGGTTATTAAAAGGCTTTTGTGTACACTGTACTTGGCTAAGTAAGCAAAACTTACGTATCCATTTAGTGAAGTTTGGGGAATTGGTGCCATTTCCAAGAATTTTTAAAATTTTTACTAGGCTGACCTAGCAAAATTTATACGAAGGCCTTTTAATTTCCGTCAAGATCGACTTCGTGTCTCTCTCTATAACAAAACGAGATTTGCAATAGTTAATTAATAAACGAAATTAATAAAGTTAATTTTTATTAGACAATTTTTCTCTGTAAATTTCGTATTCATGCATTCAGTTATTTGGTAAGAATAACATCCTGACCCGGTTTCGGCTAGCAACAGGCCAGTAGTAGATTCAGTAGGCATGTCAATTGTTCGACCATTATAAGACACGTAAGGACAACGATCTATATAACTCGAATGGGGCCCCTGAGCATCTAGTACTCCACTGATTCTATATTATTAATCCGTGGTTCTACAATTTAATCACAATACTTGTTCCTGTCATTTACGTACGCATCGACTGCTTCAACATAATTGATTTCAAACTGCGTCATACAAATTTATTTATCGTTTACTTCTCGCTAATGGCACCGAAGTTACCGTTACACTTGGGATTACTGTACGTGCGTTATTACTTATCCCAGGAAACAATAATCAAACGTTATTATCTAAATATTTTAAAGTTGCATAAACACATGAAGAAACCTACACCGTTAAAACGGGGCTTAAATTTTTTTAACAATTACATGTCTTTCTCTCCACGCAGACAGCCGGCACTTTACTCCCCTTGCTCAGGGTGGGCGTGGGCGTAGGAAGCACGCAGTTACAGATGGATGTGTTTACGTGTCCTACCCTTCCTGTAAACTTCCGCCGCGGAAAACATTAAAGGTAAAGCCTGCACATTAAACACATGTTAAGACGTTTCACACATCTGTTCCTTACGGCTAAATATAGAACGGGCTTTGTACGCCACGTCGGTCGGGTGTTACGTTTCCGTAACTCCGATACCCACAGAGAGCGAGCGAATTGATATAAAATATCGTTATCAGCACTCGAATACAGCGACGATAAAACACTTCATTTTCTGAAGCACCGCAGCAAAACTGACGATGTTTTTATTAATCATAATATGCAGAGATTTTAACGCTGGTATGGAACGATACGTACGGATACGTTTTTTGTTCATCATCTGCCCTTCATAAACATTAGATGACACAGTTTTTCGCATAAGTGACGGCACGCGCATTGTGTGCGTACCTCCTCACTCTGGTTTTTGTAGTAGTAACTATAGCCAAGACGACCTGTGCTGGAAATCTGACCGTCTTGTTTAGTTCTAATATATATCATTTGAGTTGAGTGGCGTGTGCCTTGCAGTCATTTTTACGAAGACTATTAGTGACCTTTCACACTACTTACGTTGTAACGTGTCGTCTGAAATCAAGCACATTAGGCAGCCGAATCGAAGGGCACATCGCGAAAAGTTTAGCAAACCTAAACAGTTTATGAATGAAAAAAGTTTTATGAGTACATGTGGGAACGTATGCATAGACAGTGCAATTAAATGTACATAAAATTTCAGTTTTATAATATTCTGTTAAATTTGTTTCGAGCTCACCAAAAACGTTACCGTTAACTGGACGAATCTTTAAATCACCGGCGTGCCATTCTTTAATTAATTTTTGTTTACATGACAGTAAGTATCATTTTCTGTTCCACTACAGCAATGTGTGCCTTCTTAATCTCGCTGCTAATGTCAGTACATGCTATTAAAAAAAATCCATGTTGCTTTCTATCTGTAAACATCACGTTAAATATTCCCCACGTACTCTAACTAAAAGTACCATACTTTCTTCAGAGTTGTCCATCTCGCTAAAAGGAATAGTGCTCGCGCTCCACACACTCACATGTAAATACAGCTTATCTACGAAAGAATGGTTTGAAAAGCGCTCAAGCGATTGTATCGGTCAGTCTAAGCACTTGGCTTCGTATCACAGTTTCTACAACCCGACTGTGTAATAATATTTTGATGATGACGCCAGTACCGTAACTGTGGACATGTTGACGAGTATACGTGTTATCTGAATAGCCGATACAACATGACGTGTGTCTGTCTATACAAACAAAAGGCGTTAACGACAAATACCAAATACGAAAATAACGCACACATTCACGAATACTACGAACTTTTGTAATACAAATCGAGTAGTACAAAACTCGTACATCAAATGTAATACAGTAAATGTGGATATTTTTAAAATATCTGGAATAAAAAAAAGGTAATTATTTACGATACTACTTAAGCTCAAATTGCGGTGAAATATTACGTAGTATCGTAAACAATTACCAAAAAAAAACTACCAAAACATTTTTTCTAATCTTTGTGCACGTATCCACATTACGTGTACGTCGCTAACTGAAACTCGACCATCATTTATAGGGTTGTTACTTTCCACGACGATTAAAATTAATTGCAAGACTATTTGATCGTTCTACTGTACGTCTCGGTCACATACCTCATTCAAACACTGATATTCGATTTGCTACTCGAAATTTTTAACCATTTTTTTCTGTATATAGTATGACAGAAAGCGTTTCATTTGTTAAGCTGCACATCTTCAAACGCGACCGGCAAGCTAGCGGTTTTTCACAATAACTATCTACTATTAAACCATCAAACTTTCCATTAAACAATTATTAAAAATAAAGAATCATTCACACTAATTAGTACTCAGCTAGATGTGTTTTGTTAAACACGAGAAGTTTTCAAACTTATCCTGAAAACATCTAATTAACAATCCCGCGCTGAAGTGATTCATTTCAAGGCTAACTTAGCCAACTTTCAGAACATGCTATTCCATCATGAAGTTCTGGTTTAATACTGACCTTTAAACCTTTAGAGCTGTCCTCTGAACGAGCACAAAGTAATCCAATTCAAAAAACACTTTTCACAATACACAATTTGTAACAAATTCCAAAGTCAAACATATACATTTACAAATATACTCGCAAAAACTTTGCTGTCACACTACGCATACGCAATCGCTTCACCTTTTCTTGGCTCAACAGGTGGCAGCAGGATCGATAGCTGACTCCAGCTTTGTTCCGCAACTGAGGCTAGGCGAAATAATTCTACCACCATTTTATTGCTGCCTCCGCAAGATCCACATATGCTGCTGCCATCTGTATACGTAGATATGTACTCGCAATTTAAAATAAAAGACAAGAGTAAATAAATCATGTTCTGTAGCGTGTAACTGTCTGTGCCAGTGAGCGCATGACAGTATTTTAAAGTCGTACAACATATATAGCTAAATCACTGGAAAAAGTTACACCTGTCCTATCTGTCCTGTAGGAGTTATAAATAGTGTATATTATTTCATGATTGCATTTTAAATAATTAAGACTGTCATTTTCCGTTACAATAGTGCGATGTAATATATCTCTGTGTATTCGCATAGATCTCATTATATTAAAATTTTATTCAGAGTTTCCTAACAAATAGGCTTAACAAATATGCTTAACTCTTATACAGATAAATTAAATATTTTAGCAAAAGCTGACTTTATTTTAAAAGTTTGGTGAACTCATAGGGCTTATCACGGGGAAGAACCTTAAAAGAATAGTCCTACTTGAAATATGAAATTTAAATACAAACTTATCTAATTAATTTAATTAATTAATTTCTTGGTACTTCATAATTGTTCCTCACTTTTGTGACGTTTTAATCTCCATATTATTTCAAGTAGGATTGGCAGCCCTGAATATGTGAAGATTCAGTTCGTCATAAATCTCGTATGAGACGTATCAATGTTTACAGTATATATAATATTTTAAGTTTTTTATTTAGGATTTTGACAGTTTTCTAATATCTTCACCAAAATGATGATGATGAATCCAAACCCTCTGCCAGCAGTACCAGCTGCAATTCAAAGTACAGCAGGAGCAATTCCAGTGAAAAATGATAAAGGTATGTTGACAAAGTTATAATTTAAAATAGTTCGATAATTTTTATTAGGGAGAAATTTCAGTGATAATGAAAGTTGAAAGTCAGTTGTTTGATTTCATTTTCAGTTCGTACGCTATCTAGAATAAACAAAAATATATTTTGAGGTTAATCATGGTTGCCATAGGTTATACGACTACTCTTGACCGTAGACTGTATACGATTATATAGAAGTAAAGCGTGATGATATAATGCAATATAAATTATCGGTAACAAAGTTATCTTACTTTTTAAGGCATAAAATTCATACACACACTGTGTGTGTGTGTGTGTGCGCGCGCGCGCGTGTGCATACTTTTTATATGGCGAAACATTTTTTTGCAAAGTGATTGTATCCATAAATCACTACTATTTTTCTTTTATAAATTGTATTTGTCGAGCTAAAATGTATTCTTGTTATTCTTAAAACTTCTTTAGTATAGAACATGAATGAGACTGACTTGTAGACAAGACACATTTGTATGTGTTAACTTTTAAAAATTATTAGCTCAATGTGGAAAAAATACTATGCTTTGTATACTGTCAGATTAAATATACCTATCTGAATAACATATAAATACATTTTTATAAAATAATGCCTTGCTAATAGTTTGCCAGCACTTATTAACATAAAAGTACTGAACAGACAGGGTAATATTATTTTCTTGGATTTCTTTGTCCATGACGTGTCCGTTACTTAACTAAATATCACTATTGTATTGACGACTCGGAACACTTAAGTTTTTTATAAGTAAAATCGGCTCCCCCATATCCAGCATTCTAGCAGAAGTCTTCCTCCAACACTTAGAAAAAACAAAAATACTCACAAACAATGACAGACACTCACATAAAATACTATATTGGCACAGATACGTTGATGACATTCTAATACTATACAGGGGAAACAAAAGACAATGTGAACAGTTACTAATGCACATAAACAAAATACATAAAAACATAACCTTCACTGCCGAATACGAACACAACAATACCATAAACTTCTTAGACCTCTCCATCACAAAACTAGAACACAGGCACAAATTCAGTATATACAGAAAACCAACTACAACTGACACACTAATACACAACACCTCCAATCACCCAATACAACACAAACTAGCTGCTTTTAGAACCATGATACATAGACTTAACAACATCCCCTTAGATGAAAAAGACTACAAAGACGAACTAAACACGATAAAATATCTAGCAGAATCTAACGGATATGACAGAACAATAGTCAGTAAACTCCTACACAAAACAAACAACAGAAAAAGACAGAAAACAACAAATTCATAACACTAACATACATCAACAAACAAACTGAAAAAATTGCCCACAAATTCAAAAAAGCAGGATACAGAATCGCTTACAAAACTACTAACAAAACAGAACACACGCTATCAAAACGCACGCACAAAGCACAAAACAAATTCGATCTACCCGGTGTATACAAGCTAAATTGCTCAAATTGCAATAAATTCTACATAGGCCAGACAGGACGTAGCTTCAAACAGAGATACATTGAACACACAAAGGCACTCCACACCACTACAGAATCCACCTTTGTAAACCACCTCATTGAAGCAAACCACACATATAAAAACATCGACAATAACATGAACATTCTACACGTACACACAAAAGGCCGAAAACTAGACACTCTAGAACAATAGAAATATACAAACACACAAAAACAAATAAAAACGACATCCTAAACGAACAGACACAATTCAAATCGCGCATTATTCGAACACATCTCACCACACACACACAGCATCGATCTTTTGAAAATCTATCCCGTCGCCAACAACAAGACGGACAGCGCTACCTACGCCAGCCTCAGAAGAAGCCTTTTAAAGGTGAAACCCGGTTTAGGCTGTAAGGTAAATCTTTACGATTTTACTTATAAAAAACTTAGTGTTCCGAGTCGTCAATACAATAGTGATATTTAGTTAATATTATTTATTCATTTTGTATTAATCTCAATTTCTTTTGTATTGAAATATAAGCCTATTTCGCTTTCTCTCCTAAGGATCATTTTTACCAGTAACAAGGATTGAAAAGGTAAAATAAACAAATTATAGGTTGTTATTACGATGTTTATTGGTTTTTTTTTGTACAAGCCTGATACAGAGTACTGTACGCATCTCCAATTCACTTATCAGTTTCTTCTAATAATCTCTTCTACTTAATACACATTCATACTATTAGTATGACAGTCAGTGTACTGATTGTTCTCATACTTGAATTGCATTTAAATTATAGTCTGTGCAAACCTTAGAAAAAATGTATTGGTCTTATGGACTACAGTGTTAACAAATATAACACCATTATTGTATTGCACTCAAGACACTGCATGTGCCTCACAGACACTCCCCCTCTCTCTCATATTACATGCACCCAGCAATGTTTGAATACATTCGCACAAAGCAATGACTTGTAGTTATCAGTAAGTTAAACACACTTCTGTGTGATCATTTAACAATGAAACAGACATCTATTTATTTTTAAATCACTTATCAGTTAACATCAGCTATCAAAGCAATTCTTAACAACTTTAATGATTCTTTTATCATTGTTGCTGTGTATCATTCTTTTATCAATCTTTTAGCCTATGTAGCTGTGTTGTTTGACTTGTATCATTTAAAAAAAGGCCTACAGTGATACCAAAATGCTGACGGTACAGGATGGTTCATTGAAAGTGATAAGCTGCAGTTACTGAATAATACACTGTGAATGATACTACTCTACTGCACCCACAAGATCATGTATTATGCTGAATTGATATTATTCATTGGTCATAACTAATGAGTGCAGAGAGCCAGCACATCGTATGCTTGTGTAAAGTACCAACAGAGATAAACAAGTGGGGGTGGTTTTAAAGTATGATGTGGCAGTAATCTCGTAAGGAATTTCATTGAAAACAGAAGTACACTACACTCTCTTTTATCCGGCCTTCGTTTATTCGGAATTCCGGCTTATCCGGAATAAGTTTTCAAAAAATATATTTTTTTTTAACGACTTTACTGGTGAATTTTAAGATACGATTTGTACTAAAAACAACCTGTTTTGTTATAAATTCAACGTTATACCCATTCAGAGCTATCAACATAAACATAATTAATTTAAACCTGCAAGGGTAAAAATAATACAGTGCAGTGTGTAGTTCCCTCAGCGATCTGGTTAACGTTGGCATTCAAAGAATCTTATCAGTCTAATCTTTCTGGAAATAAATAGATTACAGGTATTGAATTTTTAAAAAGATATTAAAGGTTGTGAAAATGTTCAAGAGGAAGACGTATCTGAGTGGTTAAATGTAGGTGTAGACCAATATGATCCCGGGCATCAATTCCTTTCAGAGGACGAGATCGTCGCTGAGTGTTCTAAAAAATCAGACAACGAAGATTCAAGTTCCGATGATGATGATGATGTGGACGACGTAGCAATGGCAATCAACCGTTCAGAGGCTGGACAAATTATTAAATTATTTTGAGCGCCAAAGCGAGACAGACCCACCAGAACTGTTACTTCTAAAAAGACTCCGTGACCGTACAGCTAAGAAGAGAGAAACATCGCTAAAGCAGAAAAAATAATGGACTTTTTTAAAAACTAAAGACTTTGATCATTCATGTATGTATGTTTATTATTGTTTTTTCTCGCTAAATTAAATTTGTTAATTTTTAGAAATGCTACTACTGTACTATACTGATTTTAATATAATGTATGTATAATGTCTAATGCTAAATACGGTACATTTTTTTCTTGTTTATACAGTGTAATATTCTGAAATAGATTTTGTTTTTCTTTAAGATTTACTTGTAAAATACAGTACACTAGGCTATTACAGTTTGAATAAAGTCTTAAAAATAAAAAAACGCAACTTTTCTGTATAGCGGTAGGTAAACATCGCTAATACCGGCATTTTCGCCATTAGTTTGGTATATCCGGAATTTCGTTTATCCAGTCCCATAAATTCCGGATAAACAAAAGTGTAGTGTAATGCCTTTTTCTAAAGTTTGCACTCACTAGGCCTATAGCTTGTTATCCAAAATAATACAAACAGGCTAATTGTTTCACATTGCAAGTGACGTAAAAACAACATACCTTTATTTTGCAAAACAACTATGTACCACTGTTTTTCTTTTTTTCTTTTGTATTGTCAAGATCAGGAAAACAATTATTACAAAGGAACAAGCCAATCATTGTCATGAAATTCACACATTCGGTCAGTTATGTCTGGATGCAATCACATGATGATTGGTTAGTAAATTCTTTTAATTTTTTTTAATCTTTTCTAATTTTAGTAGAATTAGTAAGTGAGCATACAAAATTCTGACATGAAAACCCCATTCATATGAACTGGACGAAACCATAACAGTAAACTGATAAGTGATTCACCCGTAGGCAAATGCATTTTTGTAGTAGGCATATACAAGTCACCTTTGAACATGGCAGTAACAACTTGGTTAGTTTATCATTGCAACCTTCATTACGGTATTGAAAAAAATTGTCATTAGACGATGAAAATTGAAGTGCATTTCAATGTGGAAGAAATGAAGCTAATAAATAACTCAGAATTACCACATTACATTATGGGTGTATATATTTCAGGATTAGGTTATATTTTACTATGCTACAAGGATTATAATGTTTCCTATTATGTCTACTCGTGTTATAAAATTAAGTCAAATTATATACGGTATTTAACTATCACAGTTAAAGCAACTTCTGTATTGAATCATTTTGTAAACTTAAAAATGCTAATTATAAAATTAGTTTTTACTTATTAAACATATTCAATATTTATGTGATTATTACAGAGCATTGCGTCCATTTGAAAACAATAAAAATCTAAATATTTGAGTAAGCTGTAAGTCTAGAATTGTTTAAATTTTTATCCGGATTATATTAATCAACTATTATAAAAAAATAATTTCTTTTGTGGTGGACGATTTTATAAGTGAAATATGATATAATATAGAGTGAGGGGATTCCTCTAATGTTAATAATTCATGGCTAAATGGTCTAAGAAAATGTTTCCAACAGAACTCTGTCAGTGGGTAGAGTAGTCTTTATGCTAGCTTATAACATCAAATCATGTAACAGAATATATTATACACATGTATACTCTTCATATGTAATGTTATAATTGCAATAAAGTGTTTACAGTTTAATTAAATTTTATATTTTTTAATATAGTAATCTATGCATATGTATATTTGCAAAATCTGTGTGTTTATTTACAATGCAGAAATGAACTATATACAATACAACTAATTTTATAATACATGTAATTATACAAATGTACAGAATAATAATACTAATAAGGACACTGAGTGTTTTTTCATGCACATGTACTTTTTTTAATGTAGGCGAGGTGTCTATGCAGAAAGTCAAAGTCCATCGATATGTATCTGGAAAGCGTCCTGAGTATGCACCTGAGTCAAGTACAGAAGAAGAATCGGAAGAAGAAGATTTTGTTGAGAAACGTGTCACTTTGGCAACACAAGCTGCAAGTGGAGCTGTGGGTTCTACTAATCATGCTGAAGAAGAAAATGATGAAGAAATAGTCGATGATCCCAGACTTAGGCGTCTTAAAGTCAGAAGATATGATGATGTTCATGTGCACAGTGATGAAGATGAAAGGATAGAAAGACATAGGTAGTTCGTAACTTATTTCTGTCCACTAAAAACGTATACGCGCGGGTGCACGCGTGCTCGCATGCGTGTGTGTGTGTATGTATGTGTCATTGTCATCATCATAATCATAAGAACTTGTCCCCTCACTGCAGAGCAAATCCATCTCTGTTCATTCTCCAGTGATTTCTTTCCACAACAAATCTTGCCCAGGTTTGACAGTCTCGTTTGTTAATTAAGTTCTACCAAACCTTAACTACATTATCCCTCTACCATGCTGGTGCTTTCACTATGGTCTCTTTACACCTCTTGGCCTTCATTATAGCAACACTCGTCATAAATACCATTGTTTCTTTTATCAAATATTCTCTTATTTCCATTTCATTTTTCAATCTGAAAATGACGTCATCAATCTATTCATCTTCTAACTTGGAAATCTTTGCAGGAAACACATAGTGATTAAAAAAAACTTTTCTTTTAAAATAAAAGAGTAGTCCCATTTCCTCTGATGATATTGTTCTTCTCTTCAAACCCATCCTGATTTTTTTCCTTAGTCGATTATTTCTAGCATTGTGTCTCCATTGTTCATTCTTATTTACTTGAGTACCGGTATTTTATTTTATTCATAGCTGTCAGATCTTGGGCAAAAATTTTTAAGATCACATGTGGTTATCCCATTAATGTTATTAAATATTATATTTGCCTTCTTTATAATTACTCTTAGACTGACCTATATACCGGTACTTACTAATGGAACTCATTAATGCCATCTTCATCCTGAATATTTTTTCACAGAACAACAATACATTATTTGCCAATTACAGATGTGAAAGTTATATTCTGCATATCTGAATTCCTCTGTTTTTCTGTACTAATAGCCTAACTTTGCAACAGTGCTGAAAATAGTTGTGATAAAAGAGTACGGAGCTATACTGTCACCACTGTACTCCCATTGTATTAATATTTTATTTTGTGATCAGTGCTGTTTGATTTTTAGCTGTTGAGTTTTTATAAATTTCAGATGTAGTCTGAAAATGTTTTTTTCCTAGTCCACATACTTTCAGAGCTTTTTCTGTAGCTTGTGTATAGACTGAACCATACACTTTCTAGCAATCAACACAGAATGGCCTTACAAAATTGTTTTTTGTGATGATTATGTCTTCTTGAAAATCATTTAGAGCTTGTTGTTGATTTATTGTACTGTAGTGACTCCTGAATCATACCTGATAGTTGGCTGCTGACTATACAAATTTTTGAATTAAGTCTGTTAGTGACCACCTTGTTATAAAGTTTGTGTACAGGTAACAACAATGAAAGTAAGCTATAGTTCTGTAAATCATGTGAATTTGTTTTCTTGTGTGTAAAACTACCGAGTTCTCCATTGTACAGATATATTTGTAATTGCACGACTTAATGAGGAAGCTTCTGTAGCATTCCATTATTTGTAATTTCTCTTGTGCTGTTTAACTGTCGATACCTGGGGATTTTGTTTCCTGTATGTGTTTTCAATGCCCAGTGAAATGTATTTAGTGTTAAAATTTTTGTATTATTTCAAAAAATGTTTTATGTGTGTGCATGTTGCATCATTATCATCAGGTAATAATTTTTTAAATTATATGTTGCTCTGTCTGTACTTGTATCCAGTTCTTCTACATATTTTATTGTCTTCCTTTTATCTATTATTACATTTATGTTTTTTATTTCTAATGATCATTATCATTGGTATCCATATAATGTAATTCTTCTCTTTGACAGTCTTTCTTTCATGTTTGTTTCTAAACCATTTTGTCCTTCTTTGGTATTCGTGTTGTCAATTTTATATCTAAATTCAGAAGTTTTTAGAGTTATGATACACAGTCATCACAAAAAAAGTTTATTATGCGAAAAATAATTTTGCCTAATCATGTTTTAAAGATTTACTTATAATGAATTAATGGATCAGTCCATTACTTATAGTAATGGATGTTTTGATAGTACAGGTATATACATGCAGAGTTCAGTTTTTTAGTGTTTTCTATGACATCTTCATAATGATACTTGCGTATTATTTTCTGTTGGTACTTCATCAGTCTCTGTTAATTCAAGAATTAATTAAAAATTGTGTTACTTTATTATACAGTTTTTATGTACTCAAATACGAAAACAAATATTTTTGTGGCAATTCTAATGAAACTCCAAGACACATATCAGTTACAGTTTAATACTGTAGTTGGGTTCAGAGCAAGATACTAGAGACTGATTAGGTATACTTTTACTTTGCTTGTGTTCAGCAAAGTGAAATCGTGTTTACCCAATAATTAAACTGTAACTATTTTCTATAATGGTGTGGGTGTATATAAAGTTGTATTAAGAGAAATTATAGTGGGTGAACTTTGTGTGTGTGCGTGTTGAAGTGTTACTCAGTAATTGTTTATTAAAATGAATATGATTATATGTAATGTTTGGTCCAGGGATTCGTTTAGTGTACTTAGGCAGAGAACAGTGAGCAAATACATATAACAAAATGCGTATATCAAGTAAAATATAACGTTATTTATTTTCTCTCGAAAAACATGACAAAAATCATGAACACACTTATTCCGCCTTAAGGCGTAAAACTGATTATCAACAAACTACGACATCAAAATACTACTACGTATATCAAAATTACGCAACTCAACACTTCTAGTTAGGCCTATATGCATATTTTTCACACACACAATCATACACATTTACATACTTTTTTGATTTTGGTTGAGCTCAACTTTATAATTTATGAAAAAGCCAGTATTTTAATTATTTTTGAAATGTCTATTTTCCTGTTGATGCGTAGAAGTTCACCACCTGGGGCGTCTCCTCGTGGCATGCACTGTTTGCTGTTTTATAGTTCTCACTTTCACATTTTATGGCCGAACTGTCAATTTACTGCAATTAGTCACTATTATGGATGAATATTTAGCCAAGAACTGTTTGTATTTTGAAATATATATAAATTCACATTTTCAGATTTACGCTTTGTGCGGGCGCCCGCGATTGCTGCTGCAGACAGCAAAAGATGGTAGTCGACTGGCGTTCAGTGTTACAAATTTCTGTTTTATTCATCTCTAAGCTGGTTCTCTCCGCTCCCCGCCATTCGTCTCGTCCTCAGCATTGAAGAGTTTCGCTGATTTAACATCACCTTTTTAACTTCATCGCGAAATGTTTTTCGTCAACAAATACTTGATGTGTTGGTCACTGGCTAAAAAAAAACTTTCATTATAATCTCATAACCATGCATGGTCATGAAAATATTTACTGGCTATCACGTCACGTCAAAGGGGCCTCATCTTTACATGTTATAGAATTTATGACATTATACAATAATATTTAGGTAAAATTAGACCCATTACAATACCCCAATGAGAGGTTTTATGCCGAAGCATAAAAGCTCTCATTGACACTCTCATACTTTCTAAAGGGATCAGCCAAGATATGTCGCCACAACCCCCTTACGTTTTATTAAATGTGGTTAACTTACCCCTGGTCCAGTGACTGTGACCGTACCTGAATGAGCTTACTGGACTTCTCTTTCGAGATCCTAACACCGCAAGGCCAGACTGGCACTTGACGCTCCTGCTCTGACACGCAGGCCAGCACAGGACCGCTGCCACAGCTTCACCAGACGCTGAAACATGAAATCAAAAAATATCAAATAGTGGCCTGGTATAATAACATATCCCTAACTGATCTGGTTCCCCTTAGCTGTGTTGGTTTGCGTTAAGAAGTACCGAGTTTTTTTTTTCTTTATCCTACATATGAATGAATACTTAGTCTAAGTATAATACATTATAAGAATTACATATCAACATTCTGTATAACCTCCTCTAGTTAACTCTTACCCCAAAATTCAAAATGATCGCTCTAATTCCCATCAAAATTTAAATAAACATTTCCATTACAACGTATGAATCCCTTCCATTATAAATATTCCATTCACATTGCAAAATTAACAAACCCCTTATATAGAGTAAAACACATTAAATCAACTACATTAGAACAAATTACTTACTTAACAATCGTTAAGCATCTTCATATTATGCCTTAATACATCAAAATGAAATGCTCCTTATCAGTACAACATCATTCATTTACATCAGAAAATTAATTACATACTCTACATTATTGATGTAACTCATTTTAATATTTAATAGTTCATTACTAACAACCTAGTAACCACCTTCTCCATCATCACATATTTTATTATACTTTGTTAAATTATGAACTTATTTTAAACTCCTCCTTCCACACACACTATTACCCAAAACATACAATTCATGTTTAAGATTCCTACACACTAACATAATACAACATAATAAAACATAGTAAACACTCACAATGAACATAAACCTCATTACATTAAAATAAACATCTGAATTGCATCTGAATAAAATTTCCAAACATTCAAAAACTTTAATTTCAATTGAACCTGTTAATACTCAACCTTTAATTATTTACCACTTCTTATACCACTAGATTCTCCAAAAATTCAAATTTATTATCAACATTCATCTTACATAACATTTTATTCATTAAACATTGAGATTATTACCTCAAAATAAACAATTCATCTTCAAATTTGCATATAAAATTATAAACATTATATTTTAATTTCAATTGAACTTTTTACTAATCAATCATCAATTATTTAGCATTTACTATACCATTAAATTCTCCAAAAAAATTTTTAATTTGTTATTAACATTCATCTTGTACAATATTTCATTTATTATCTCCTTTCAAATTAATTCAATTATTTTATTAAACACATTTCATTACGTTAACAAAATTCACAAAGTTGATTATACTTCACCTTGCTACATCATTACATTTAATATCAACACAAAAGTATATACACTCCAAATTATTATATGTTATCGTTTACCACAAATTATTTCATAAGACAGTTCATTTCAAAACCACTATTCACATAGTTAAACGTTCATAAACATTAATTGTTTACCCCCCATCATCGTATAATAACCTGGTCTTATGTCTACACAATTCATTTTTTATAAAATTCATTAATCATTTCTATCAATATAAAGATTATTCAAATTCTTATACCCTTCCACAATATCAACAGGCTTATTCCATATTATTACCTCATATAATTTGTCACCATCGAGTATGGTCAAGTCATTCTTAGTATAATTTATCACAGTTGGGTCAATTATAATTTCATCATTATTATTATCTGCTGCTGTACCAGTTTCGTCACAAGGTAAGTAATCAATATCATCAATCTTATCATCATTTGCTGCACTAACTATTTCGTGAGGTAAGTACTTAACATCACTAACTCTCTCAACATCTAACCTTTCTATTATTTCGTTATAACCTCTACTAACCTTAAACGTCTCTATCTTCCTATCAAAATACCTTTTATCATAACACCATTTCGTACGTTTTCTATCATTCCACACAGAGGGTGCTAAATCATAAAAACACCTACTAAAAATTAAGGGACTACTTGAAAACACATTGTTTTCCTCTAAGGGACTCTTGCCCTTCAAAAACATTTGTAACCATCTTGGTTTACAATAAACCTGGGGAAAATCTACCCTCTGCCCTATATCTACAAAATAATTCTCTTCATATTCTCTCTCCAATTTACTAATACTGATTTCTACTCTCTCACTCTCTCTCACTGTTCCTATATTATCATCATCAATATTTATTTTCACTGTATTACTTTTATATATCTCATTTTTAACTATCTTACCACTATTACTTGTTAATTCATTTTCGTAACTAATAACACCTACTTCGTTAATTATTTCTTCGTAATTGTTCGTTATTTTATTATTGACACCCTGGTCGTCTGTTATTTCGTCATTTTCATTTTCGTCACACTCACCCGTGTCATTAGTTTTGACACCAGTACACCCACTTATTTGTTTTAATTCAACTCCTATATTCTCTAGTTTATTATTTATCTCCACGAACTTCTCACTTACTCCATTAAAATTCTCACTTATACTTTTAAATTGGTTATTCATACTTAGATTACTCATTTTTATTTCGCTTCTTATGTTTACAACTTCGTTATTTATGTCTCTTAATTTCTCGTCTTTTTTATTTATTTCAGTTTCAGCCGTATGTTACGTGCCCTTATCGCTGACTTGATTTTAGTTCTAAATTCATTCAAACTTTTGTTCAAATTATCTGACTTTAACTCTAAGCTACTTGCATTTATCGCTGACTTGATTTCAACGTTACGTGCATTCATTACTGACTTGATTTCAGTTTTAAATGCATTTAAACTCGTTTTCAACTTATCATTATTCTTATTTTGTTGTTCAAACCCCTTATTCATCACTTCCATCATCAACTCTAACTGGTTAAATATATTTATTTCGTTATTTCTGCTACTATCTTGCATAACATTCAACACTGACCCTACCTCTGCACTTTCATCTAAATTTGTATTTGCGTCTTTCTCTGCCATTTTTTGACTAAATTGTAAATCAACTTTAATGTAAATAATGTAAATTTCACTGTTAATTTACAATGTCCCTGTTCGGGCGCCAACTGAAGTGTTACTCAGTAATTGTTTATTAAAATGAATATGATTATATGTAATGTTTGGTCCAGGGATTCGTTTAGTGTACTTAGGCAGAGAACAGTGAGCAAATACAAATAACAAAATGCGTATATCAAGTAAAATATAACGTTATTTATTTTCTACTCGAAAAACATGACAAAAATCATGAACACACTTATTCCGCCTTAAGGCGTAAAACTGATTATCAACAAACTACGACATCAAAATACTACTACGTATATCAAAATTGTGCAACTCAGCACTTCTTGTTAGGCCTATATGCATATTTTTCACACACACAATCATACACATTTACATACTTTTTTGATTTTGGTTGAGCTCAACTTTATAAATTATGAAAAAGCCAGTATTTTAATTATTTTTGAAATGTCTACTTTCCTGTTGATGAGTAGAAGTTCGCCACCTGGGCTGTCTCCTCGTGGCGTGCACTGTTTGCTGTTTTATAGTTCTCACTTTCACATTTTACAGCCGAACTGTCAATTTACTGCAATTAGTCACTATTATGGATGAATATTTAGCCAAGAACTGTTTGTATTTTGAAATATATATATAAATTCACATTTTCAGATTTACGCTTTGTGCGGGCGCCCGCGATTGCTGCTGCAGACAGCAAAAGATGGTAGTCGACTGGCGTTCAGTGTTACAAATTTCCGTTTTGTTCGTCTCTAAGCTGGTTCTCTCCGCTCCCCGCCATTCGTCTCGTCCTCAGCATTGAAGAGTTTCGCTGATTTAACATCACCTTTTTAACTTCGTCGCGAAATGTTTTTCGTCAACAAATACTTGATGTGTTGGTCACTCGCTAAAAATAGACTTTCATTATAATCTCATAACCATACATGGTCATGAAAATATTTACTGGCTGTTGCGTCACCTCAAAGGGGCCTCATCTTTACATGTTATAGAATTTATGAAATTACACAATAATATTTAGGTAAATTTAGACCCATTACAGTGTGTGTGTGTGTGCGTGACCCTTGAAAGAGTATTATAAAATTTCTGACTTCATATTTTGTTAATAAACAAGGAAGTGTTTATGGTCGGTTTCAGATGAAGTAAAAGATGTCAGGCTATTAAGTGTTGGTGTATTATTGACAAAATTGCAGCACGACATTTCGCAGCTGCCGCAGCAGACATCTTCAGTAGCAGAACTAATTTGGTCAAGTCATTCAGACAATTATATCTGGTCTGACATACTGAAGGATGGTGACTGTCACAGTAGTCACCAAAATGTCTAAATGCAGTTGTGTTAACAATAGCCCCACATCTTTTATTTCTTCATACTTTTGTTATTTTGTAAATGAAACATAATTATTTAAGGCTATACATTAAGTATTCACAATGTGGAGGGCAGACAGGACAAGGCTTACAAAATATTATGGCATTTAAATCAGACAGAAAGAAATAACCTGAAGGTCAGCAGTATCACAGAGAAGGAATGGCTCAGATATTATGAGTGGCTGTGGACCCAGGAGCAACTGGAGGAAACTGAATTTGGAGACATCAATGAATGTGTGGATCCAGTAGCAATGGATGAAGTTAGCTGCTTTATAATGCTGTACAAATAGAAAATTTCTGGACACTGATCAGCTGAATTTCGAGCTTAGATTTGCTTCATGATTGTTTATTGAACTTTATTAATATGTGCTGGACCACTGGTCATATTCCTGAAGATTGGCAGATGGCAAAGGTAGTCCCCCTTTCAGGAAAGGAGATCTTAATAACCTGTGACGCAGAGAAGCGTAGATATGCTCTCGGCACCAGCCGAGACGTGACACGAGAAGATGAGGCGAGCCAATCAGGGATCAGCAACTGAGACGTGACCATCTAACGTGCTCAAGGCTAGCCAGTCAGGGATCAGCGGCACTCTGATAGGTTCATGGCACACGACCTGTCAGGGCATAAAAAGAGCGCCGCTAGAAAATTTTGGCACACTCGATTGGACGTCGTGAAGCCAGCCGGAAGAAAAGGAAGAAGGAAGAATGGAGAGCACAGGAGAGCCAGTGATGGAAATTGTCTGGGACAGCAGCGGGCTCTACATACCGCTGCCAAAAGAAGAGGACCGCAGTACGCCCGGAACAGCGGACGCAGCTGCCGAACATCACACTGCGGCTCTGGCAGCGTACGCAAATGATTTAGCGTCCTCGACAAACGGTCCTTTTAAGGACCTCAAAAACGATAGTGTGTACGATTGGCGCCATTTGTCCTGTGACTACCAGCCAAAACAACATGGCGCCCAACAGCTACACCCAGCGAGACACCGGGTTCGAGGTAGAGCAAGGCTTTGCGCAATTCGCCGCAGCTCTGAGGTGCACATTGCCACCGGTGATCACCGCTACATACCATGGCCTCAAGTACGAGGATCCAGAATGATATCTTCGACAGCTAGAGCGACAGCTGCGGGACTACAGAGTCCCACCGGAACAGTGGGCGGATTACGCAGTGCGGCAGCTCCGAGGAGAAGCTGCCACGTGGGCAGAGAGATACACGGGATTGCAGATAAATTGGTCCGAGTTCTGCGACCGCTTCTGGCAGCACTTCTGTGGGACGCAACACGACGCAGAGCTGCTGGGCGGGCAAACGCAGCGGCAGGAATCGGCGGAAATCTTCATCCTGAGAAAAATCAAGCTGTTTCGCTGTCTGTATCCCGGAGGTGACGAGAGAACAAGCATAGCCATGCTTACACAACAGCTGCAGCTGCAGCCACGCCTTGGACCGACGCTGAGATTCCCGCCGCCTACAACTTTGGAGGAATTTTTACAACGGGCAGTGAGCATCGAGGCGGACTTGGATCAATATAGTCGTGCGCGAGGTCGGGATGGCTCTGCTGAAGACTCCCTGTATCGAGTAGGGGGGTCGATGCAGTGTCGATCGGCCTCAAGCACGAAAGAGGAACAAATAATGAACAGCCTAATGCCCAAGTGCCGCTTCTGCCCGGGAAGACACTTCCATCGGGACTGCCCTGTGAAGAACCAGCAGGGAAACGACCAAGCGCCCCGGTAAATAGCCCATCGGGGCGCGTGAACCAACTAGGTACGGACATACCACGCATTCCAATAGAGATCGCCGGCCGAAAACTGACCACAGCCTTCGACTTCGCCGCAAACTACGACTTCGTTCGGGCCGGTCTGCTGCCCGGAGGAAGGAAGACGGAGCCCCGAGATGTCCAGCTAGCACTACACGGTCAGCAATGTCAATCAACGGCTGCCGTCGTCGCAGACATTGTAATTGGAAGTCTCGCGACCACCACCAGTCTGCTAGAAGTGCCCGGACTGCAAGAAGAAGTTTTGCTGGGCCATCACTGGCTCACGGCAAACCAAGCAGTTGTGGACTACTGACAGGGCTGCCTTCACATTGGCAGCGAGAACCGACAGACGGTCTTCTGGAATGACTGCGCGGAGCCCGAGGAAGAGGACATTGAGGAAGCTAGCCTTCAAACATCAGCAGGTGGCCAACACCATAAACAGCTTCTGGAAATGTTACACCGTCATCGCAGTTTGTTCTCCTGTGGCCAGCTCCACACCACATCTGCGGCCAAGCACGAGATCCGGCTGAAAGAAGGTAGCCAGCCATTCTGGCTCCCAATGTATCGGTACCCCGACGAGAAGAAACACCCCATCCGGGAACAGGTAGAAGAGATGCTGAGTCAGCATATCATTGAATTGGCCACCTCGTCATTCAGCTCTCCGGTGATGATTGTGAAGAAGAAGGACAGCACACCCCGGTTCTGCGTGGACTTCCGGAGGCTGAACGATCAGACCGAGGATGTGGACTCACCACTGCCGCTGATATACGAAATAATGAAGGACCTCAGCGGGGCCAAAGTCTTCTCGATTCTAGATCTGAAGAGCGGCTACTGCCAATCCCGCTGGAGGAAAAAGCAAAGAAGTACACAGCATTCTCAGTGCCCGACGGAGGTCGCTACCAGTTCCGGATGATGTGCTTTGGGCTGAAGAACGCGCCTAGCACCTTCCAACAGCTGATGCAAGATGTTCTTACGGGACTATTACGGGAGTGCTGCCTCGTCTATCTGGACGACATCATTGTCTACTCCCCTGACTGGGAAACGCACCTGCGACACCTGGATCAAGTCTTGGAAAGGCTGCAGATGCACCAGCTGACCTGGTCGCTCAACAAGTGTCACTTCGGCCGGGAAGAAGTCGCCTTTCCGGGCCACGAGATTACTCCGGAGGGCAACCTCCCGCAGCAGCAACATCTCAGAGCGATCGAAGACCAGCCGGCCCCCAGCAACAAGAAAGAGCAACAACGCTTCTTGGGAACCTGCAACTGGCTGCTAGAGTACATCCCCTGCTTCGCCATGATTTCGGAACCATTAACGGACCTGCTGCGGACAAGAAAGTGGCATTGGGATGACACAACGCAGCGAGCCTTCGAAGAAGTTAAGGCCGCTTTCTGGCAGCTGTTAAAACTCTGACGACCGGATCGAGACTTGCCGATGTTTCTACAGACCGACGCCAGCCAAAAGGGACTTGGAGCGGTGCTTTATCAATGCACCGAAGCCGGAGAGAGGCGTATCATCTCGTACGCCACTGCCAAGCTCCACGAGGCGGAGAAGAACTACCACTCCAACAAACTGGAGTGCTTGGCAGTCGTCTGAGCCATCAAGAAATACCGGCCATACTTGGAGGATTACCATTTCACCCTAAGGACCGACAACAAGGCGCTAACCTGGCTGAAGCAGGTGACGGGGCAGAAGACGAAGTACGCTCGCTGGGCTCTACTGATACAGAGCTTCAAATTCACCGTCGTCCACTCCCCGGGCAAGGAGAACGAGTTGCCGGACTTCCTCTCGAGGGAACCTGGGCTTGAAGATACCGCCGGCGTCCAAGAAGAACCACGGATGCAGTCTGAAGAGAGGCCACTCCGCAGTGTTGCGGCAGCTGCACCGCGACTACAAAGAATCACGGCTGTCGGCATCCATCAGGCAGTGCAGGAGGCGCAAGAAGGCGACCAGGAGTGGCAAGCGTTGAGAAACGACCCTGCGGCGGCTACAGCGAGAGGGTACCGGGTAGACAAGGGCCTGGTTTGGAAGGACAGACGAAACCAGGAACCAGGATTGTACGTGCTGCCGAGTGTCCGCATGGAGGTCATCAGGCACTTCCATGACTCCCCTGAAGCTGGTCATCCGGGGGCCGAAGAAACGTTTCGGGCCATCGGCAAGGACTTCGTCTGGACCGGCCTAACCATTGACGTCCGCAGATACGTCTGGAGTTGCAGAATATGCGCCCTACACGAGCGCAGCGCAAATCCCGAACAGGACCAACAGCTACCTCACCGACCCAGGAGATGTTGGAATACTGTCGCCCTGGACGTCATAGGACCATATCCGCTGACTCGAGTTGGCAACCGGTACATCGTAGTGGTCACGGATATGATGTCGAGATGGGTGGAAGCAAAGGCCGTGTGCAAGGCGGACGCTGACACCATTATCCACTACATGGAGGAAGAAGTGTTCCCTCATTGGGGATACCCAGAGGCGTTGCTCACCGACAACGGGAAGCTGCTCACAGGCCACAAGTGGAAGCAGATGTGTGACAAGCTGCACATACGACCGTGGACTACAGCCAACTACCATCCCAGGGCGAACCCGACCGAGTGGCGCAACGGCGAGATCAAGAAGGCGCTGTGGATCCAGCTCCATGACTGCAAGGACCATGGCGACTGGGACAAGCGTGTGCCGGCGGTTCTGTTCTCGCTGCGGAATCGTGCAAACGCCACCACTGGAGTGACACCGAGCGAGCTTCTGCTGGGCAGAGACCTACACTGACCTGGCGACTGGAGCCGACCACACGCGGAACAGGATGTCCGGCCAATTGAGGAACGAGAAGAGGCTGCCAGGTCACATCAGACGCAGTATCAGCAGCGGCAGTATCCGGAATGGAGGACACAGGACCCTACACTGGCCGTAGGGCAGCTGTTGTACGTCAAGAGCCACGCCGGACCAGCCAAAGGACGGAGATAACCTGGATGGGAGCCAGCCTTGGAAGGTCCCTTTAGCGTTGCTGCAACCCTCGGCGGGCAGACACAGTGGAGAAGGACGGACGCCCCTACAAGGTTCACCGCCAATGGCTCAAACCCGCCAGAGAAGAACAGCGGGCTGGCCACTGGAGAGCATTCAAGACCTGGGGGAGTTGTGACGCAGCGAAGCGAAGATCTGCTCTCGGCGCCAGCCTAGACGTGACACGAGAAGATGAGGCTAGCCAATCAGGGATCAGCAGCCGAGACGTTACCATCTAACGTGCTCGAGGCTAGCCAGTCAGGGATCAGCGGCGCTCTGATAGGTTCATGGCACACAACCTGTCAGGGCATAAAAAGAGCACTGCTAGAAAATGTTGGCGCACTACATTGGACGTCGTGAAGCCAGCCGGAAGAAAAGGAAGAAGGAAGAATGGAGAGCACAGGAGAGCCAGTGATGGAAATTGTCTGGGACAGCAGTGGGCTCTACATACCGCTGCCGAAAGAAGAGGACCGCAGTACGCCCGGAACAGTGGATGCAGCCGCGGAACATCACAGCGCGGCTCGGGCAGCGTACGCAAATGATTAGCATCCTCGACAAACGTTCCTTTTAAGGACCTCAAAAATGATAGTGTGTACGATTGGCGCCATTTGTCCTGTGACAAACCGATAACTATAGAGGGGTCAGCCTTCTTAACACATCTTACAAATTGTATGCGTCTACTCTTGTAAGACAACTGAATGCAGTAATAGAGACTATTCTCTCAGAGTCCCAGCGTGGTTTCAGGAAGAGCAGGTCATGTTTAGATTGCATCTTCCCAATAGCCCAGGTCATCAAAGAGCACATAGAAAGTTCCCCACATACATAGCTTTTATCGATTTTGGGAAGGGATTTAATAGAGTGAATAGGGGCAGGCTGTGGGCAATAATGGCAAAGAAAGGGATTCGGCAACACCTTATGAGAGCTATACAATGTGGAAAACAAAATCTAAATTGAGACAGGAAGACTGAGCACAAATCCTAATGTGGGACTGATCAGTTATGGAGTACGACAAGGGTGCCCATTGCCACCTATTTTTAATTTATATATAGATGATGTCACACACAATTGGGAGGTGAACCTTCCACTACATTTTATGATTGGTAACTCTGCAGTTGACACATTGCTGATGACCAGGCTATCCTGTCAAAATCAGAAAGTAACTTGCAGATAGCTGTACACTCATTGAGTCAAAGCTGCAAGTATTTTGTATTACAGATCTCCACATTGAAGACCAAGGTGATGGCTTTTCATGGAGGTGATCCCATATGAGCAAAAATTGTTGTAGGTGATAGTGTTCTGGAGCAGGTCAGTAGTTTTGAATACCTGGGCTATAGTGTGTCTTACATTACGAACAGCGATGAGGTTAAGAAGTTGTACAAGTTAAGCCATGTGTGTGGGTCCATCAGGAGAACTCGCAATTCAATGAGTAAAGGAACACAACTGAAGTTCTACAAGGTGATGGCCCTCCCCACACTTTCCTAAGGGTTCGAGAATTGGACTTTAATGAAATCATAGGCTAGTCATATTAAAGCGGCCAAAATGAGATTTCTCAGGCATGTGGTATGATATACTATTCTAGGTCACAAAAGAATTGTCGATGTACAGCAGCAACTGAGTATTATGAATATACTTGATAGGATTGCCCAGTATCCGCTAAAATGGTTGGAACATTTTAACTGAATGGAAGACTGTTGCATCCCCCAAACAACTATCGAATTATAAGCTGAAAGGATGGAGAGCTGTGGGGTGCTCGAAGAAGCATTGGAGTGACCAGTTCTAGTATGTTTGCTTCAGACTGGAACAAACCATGTTTAGTTTAATCCTTGCTGATGTCATGAAGTACCCCCTGACTATTCAATTGTTCATATCATTTATTGCAAGATATTTATTTTTTAAAAAAACTGCAGACCAAATGATGACCACTATTTCATATAAATTGTCATCCTCACCTATAACATTTATCACCTTATACATATTTGTCAATAATATAGTAATATGTATATTTTTTATAGACACATCCATGAACCAGAAGTCATGGAAACAGAAGTATCAGAGGAAGAAAGGGAAAGACGGAGGATACATGGTGAAAGTAGTGAAGAAGAGGAAGAAGAAGATGAATTAAGTGATGAAGAAATTGAAAGGAGGAGACTTGCTCTAAGACAGAAAGTTCTGGAAAACAAAGAGGAAATTGTAGGAAGTATACTTTTTGCATAGTTGTGCGTGTGTGTGTGTGTGTGTGTGTGTGTGTGTGTGTGTTTGTGTGTGTGTGTTAGTAAATAGCAAGTCAAATAAGTGATTATGAATTGCTTTGTCTTGTTCTCAGTATTAAATTTATTTATGTTATCTTACTGAGTAAATGTACCAAGTTTGCTGTGTTCAGAATAAATAAATAGTACAGTATTTAGGAATTTATTTGCTACATCATTATACTAATATAATTACTGTGGTATTATTTATATAATTATAAAGATTAAATAAATCAAAATGTGTTATATACAATGTGTGAAGGAAGAATATTGTGTACACATAATATTGAACTGTATATTGTAACTTGAATGTTTTTTATAATATATGTTAATATTGTTGCAAGGAAGTCAGATTTATATTTTACTATCTAGGAAATGGAAGTACTGGATAAAGAAGATGAAGGTCACACACCAGAAGAAAGTGCTGAAGAATCATCAGAATATGAAGAATATACAGGTAAACCTTTGCTTGGCTCAAGACTAATGGCCTTTTCTTCTTCTCGTCATTTTATCATAAAACTGTTAGGCATTTAAATATGTTTGTGGGTGCTCAAAGTATTATTTAGGATGAGTTTTTCATTTCCAAAATATCATATTTGATTTATTATATTTTTGATCAGCACCTAGTGTAAAGTAATTTTTTTTCAATGTATATTGTGTGTTAATATGATTTTCATAATTGTATATCTAATCCTTTAATACATATTAGTATGATAATTATTCTCAAGCACATTTAATGTACATGCGCATTTACAAGAAGGGACTTGTGTAAAAATTATATTTGTTTTGTATTTTTATATAAAAGAATTTTATTCTGTTTCAAAGTCACCTTGATCATTTCATTACATGATACTCTTTTCTCTCGACAACATTCATTTTATTTACATGATATATAGTGCTTGGATGTAATGCAATTAAATTCAAATGCCACTACCTGGTTGGATGTCAAAATATGTTAGAGATACTTCTAACACACACATTTGCACACATGTAGAATGTAACATCACAATATGCTGGAACCTGTGAGTGAGTGAGTGAGTGAGTGAGTGAGTGAGTGAGTGAGTGTGTGTGTGTGTGTGTGTGTGTGTGTGTGTGCATGTGTTATCATAATAGCAATAATTTACAATTAAAGGACAGATTCAAATAAAAACGAAACAGGATGAATTTAAAATGTCAATACAACTTCAAAACAGCTGATTCTATTAAAAAAAACATCACAATTTAAATACAAATCAGTTGTTCATTAATTCAGTTATAACTCTGTGGCGATGCACATTTCGCTTGAAAAATGTGCATTAGAAACAAAATAAATACATACTTGTAGAGTATTTACCCAGTATAATGACTATATATGTGTACAAATAAAACCTTAAGTGAATTTAATTTTGCTTAGACCAGAAAGTTAAATATGTAGTATGTTAATCAGTTTTTTAATGCATATATTTCCTGTACTTTAAAATTTAGATTCAGAAGAAGATATAGGTCCTAGGCTAAAACCAGTCTTTGTGCGAAAAAAGGATAGAGTGACTGTCATAGAAAAGGAAAAAGAAGCAGCTAAACAGAAGTTAGTTGAATTGGAACAGAAGAAAATAGCTGAAGAGCGAAGACGACAAACACTGAAGGTTAGTCAGTGCTGTAAGATTATAATTAGAAAAGGAATTGTAATCCGTAAAATGTTTTGGTTAGAAAACTCTTAGACATTTAGTATATAAAGATTGGTGTACTTTTTATTGAGAAATCAAAGTTAGTTATTTGTGCAGTGTTGATTATTTATTGTTAAAGATTCGCATAAACATAAATCTGCTGCTTTATTATAAACAGTATTAATATTTCTAGTCATAGTTGATAGAGATAAAATATTATGTATGCAGGACCCACATCCAGTATTTTCTGGTTTCATTCTTTGAGAATAATTAATATTGTTATTATCTGATAGTGAATTAGAACAATGCTGAAGTGTTCATGCTAAATGACTATAATCACACACATATATTTATTAACTTGTATATACTGGAGCATCCAAAATTCAGACTCTCGTTTTAAATAATAAGTGTGTAAGGATTTCATAATTGTTGTCATTTGAAAACACTATCTGAAACAATGAGGCATGCCTTTTGCAAGCCATTTCTAACATAAGCCAAACTCATTACATACAAAAATCTGTTAAACTGCCTCTGAAAGAATTTATTAATTTGGTCTTTGTTAATAAGATATTCCTTTTGGGTCGTTTATACACAGCATTTATCAAGAGAAATAGTACTTATAGATTGCATGTCAGTTAGTTAAGTTTTTTACTGTTTATGATAATGTTGAATTTTATAAATAGATAAGTGTAAATATGTCTGTAATTAATTTACTTGGCAAGAAAACAGTAGACATTGACTCCTTACACAAATTTTCTTTAAAGTTGTCGACTTGTTCAAATCAAAAGTTACTAGACCTCATTATTTCATAGATACAATGATTTGTAGCAAATTGTGTTATTCATTTGAATGTCTTATTTTTCTTGAGACGCAAGGTGTCAAGCTGAAAATCTTCATTGTTCTCAGGTTACACTGTGGCCTGATTTTTAAGCAAAATTAAATTTCATATTATTGAGTTGAAAAATATTTTTTAAATTGTGTCTCAAAATTGTATTAATTAATAGTAGGCCACTATGAGATTACTTTTAATATTATTACATATTTGAAGTACGGATCATGAGCATATGTTTCATTCTTAACCTAGGGTGAAGTTTAGACAAATATTTCATATTAAATTAGTCATCAGATTCAGTAGTGCACCCAGGATCTACATGTTGTTATGACGGTCTCACTGATCATTGTTGCTGACCAGTGGGAACAGAATAAATTGACATCTGATGAAATCACTATTTAGAACTTTAATGACATTTTAATATTCAAAGGCAACACTAAACACTTACGTACAACAATTCTTTAAGTTCACGTTATCCAAAACGCACACACTAATGTAATAATAAATGTCACCTAATTAACAATTTGCAGTAAATATTATGTCACCAATTACAGATGTCTACAGGCAATAAGTCACAATCACTTTACACTAAATGCACAGTGAATTGTCTAAAAACTGACTTGGCCAAACAGTGGCTTAAATTTATTCCCTACCAAGGTTCGAGAAGAACCCACCACTCTCTGTATCGAGAATAATTGTGTAGTTGAAAGTGCTCACAAAACACTGGAACAGTACCGTGTATGCTTTTATTTCTGACCTTATATATGACGTGCACACCAGACAGGTTGCTAAGCGTAAGGCTACTACTCCCTATTTAAACCTGTTTGCCCTGAACTGGCAAATTGTCTGTAGTCATACTTCACCAGGCAGCCTAGATGAATGTCCTTGAATTTCTGGTGCCCTTGTCTTTGGGTCCACTAAATATCATCATAGTTAGGTTTTAAAGTTACGAGAAAAATTACATTAACCCCACGTAATATAAAATTTGATGTTTTAATATATTTTGTCCTGTGGTGAGGCTCAAACAAATGGTAAGCAGTTCATTAATATAAAATATACAGATTCCACTTATCTCGTTTTAAGAATCCCCCAAGGTTCAAAGAAAGTGTGAAAGAGGGATGCAGATCCCTTTAGGAATAAAGGATTGAAGGAAAAATAGTGATTGACTACTTCATAGAATAATAAAAACTTATAGACTGACAAGACATGTGCAGAAACACATGTATGAAACATTCGGTGGGGTGTGCGAGTGGATCTAAATTGGTATCAACCATGAAATAAAGTATGTGACCAGAAATACCGAACACTGCCCCCCCCCCCCTATTTGCCAGAAGCCCAGATGGCTAACCACCCATATAGGACCAAAAGAACAATATAAACAGTATCTATACATAGACACTATACAAAACAATAAATTGAAAAAAAAAACTTATCATGCTCTGAGACCCAAAGTAAACATAAAACCTGAACTCACAAAGAAAGACATAAAACTAGCCCTCCCCAGTGGTGAGGGCAGGTCTAGGTAGCAGACACATAAAACTAGCCCTCCCCAGTGGTGAGGGCAGGTCTGGGTAGCAGACACATGTGAGACCTGGGAAGAAGAATCCTCGACAGGCAAACGATACAACTTAAAAGCTGGCTGATTGATGGTCGCTCCACCAGTTTTGATGGCCGCACACCTAACCTAACCGTCCCTGCCAGGAACAACAGAGATGATATGCTCTAGAGGCCAATAAAGAGGAGGAGAGTTGGCTTCATCAGCCACTACCAAATCTCCCACAGCCAAATTGGTTGAAGGACACATCCACTTAGCAAGAACCTGCAAAGTAGGAAGGTATTCTGGCTTCTGTCTCCTCCAGAATGACTGAACAGCTTATTAGTATCAAAAAGAACAGCTTGGAAAATCATTAAAAATTTGAGCATTCTGCGAGTAATGTAAATTAATGATATACAACAGGGATTTTTAACAATTTGTACATAGTAATAAGTTACCACAGAAATATTGTAATGGTACATATGATCATGACCACCAGGGTCCAAAGCAAACATTAACCAACCATAAAAAATCATGAGAAATACCACATTTAAATTTCAAAGTTAAGTAAAGGGAATAGATTAGGTAAAGTGAGAAAAACCCTAGACAAAGAGTAATTATAAGCCATGAACTTAGGAATAATACAGCAGCAACAACAGCCAAATTCAACTTGTAACAAAGAAGTAATTATGAAAAAATAGCTAATATCATGAGAAGGGATAAAAACTCCAAATTATTATGAAAATAAAAGGTAGATTAACCAAAACAATCACTAGGAAGAGGAACTAGATAAATTATAGAATTGATAAAGAGAAAAAGAGGAGTTCCAGGTGAAGTAAATAAACACTCCAATGACTGACTAGACTCCAATGTCTGGTCCAATGACTGACTAGACAGACTGAATGAAAATGACTCAGACTTAGAATAACAAACACCCAACTAGATTAGGAGAGTGAGAAAATAAATAAATGAGTGTAACTAATATAATAAGACAGAATATAAGAGAATAACCATGTATTTTAAATATTAACTATGACAGTGATGAAAATCCTAGAATATCAGAAGAGACTGATTGCTAATTAAAAATGTAGGTAAAATAATAAAGTAAAACTGGATAATAATAACCAGTAGTATAATTAAGAAATAATATTGTATATAGATGATTATAGTTTAAAACTATAACCAGTGAAAACCAACAATGTAAATGAGATTTAGTCAGAAAGGGAAAGTGAGGCAGACTAACCTAACAACCTATAAAAGCACTCTTATAATGATAATAAATGTAATCAACAGGGTATAAAACTGTTGTGTTGTGCATTATAACTAAATGAAAATAGATAACACTAGGATCATTCTGATCACTACTACAAGACAACTAGAAGGTTGTATTTATTATAATTAATGAAATGTACTTTGATGAAGTAATGCAGAAGTGAGGTACATACATTGTACAATGCACACCAAATTAAATACTTAATAAAGAGGGATTACCATCAAAAGTACCAGTAAGAAATCACCTAACTATTGTAATATAAACAAGGTAATACCTACCACTGGTCAAACCATGAATTATGTATTTATAAGGACAGTGGCGGCGCTAACGAAACGGGGGCCCCCCCGCGAAACTAATTTGGGGGCCCTATAAAAACGGTTAAATTTTGTATACGTAATAGGGGAAAACACTCAAATGAGTTTCTATTTACGTGTGTTTCACAACAATGGTTTGTGAATACTTTCTCGTCTACCACAAAGCGTTTGCAATTTGCAAAGGACGTTTTACACGTGTACAAACTCTTAAAATTCATTGTTGCTAAATAGACAAAGTTCTATACAAACTATAAAAAAACCAAAATAAAAAGAATGATTTATTTTTACGTCAAAGATCTAAATTCCGCCTATGAAACAGTAGCGCACACAGAGTGTTAAAAATGTATCATTTAAAAACGAATATCAAAGTAACATTCTAGCTTTTTTCAAACATTTAAATTAGTTTGTAACTGTGGTTAGTAAGAAGAATGATCCGTCACGTGAGGACCAAAAAATGTTGAGATCCGGTCCGAGTGGACCAAAAATGTTAATGAGAAGAATGTTCGTGATTTACTGTAGGTTGATTCGCCAGGATGCAGAAATGATGAAGAGAGAGTGGACTGTAATTAATACATTTACTGAAATTGTTTAGATTTACACCATTGAAATTGTTAGGTTTCACTTTTGAATAAGAGATTGGCTAATGAGCGCATCGTAAATACAAGTCGTATTACATTGAAATTAATTTAATGAAAGGGCCTAAAGGGCCATATATGAAGTGTTGGCCTAAGGCCTACATTAATTGTCGCGACAAGAAGAAAAATGTGACAGTATAGCTGCGGGCGCGAGCCGACCGCCGTTAGCGAGCGTATATGACGAACTGTGCAGATGCACGGACATGAATTGAGCAGATTAAAGTGCAAATTAAAAGCGCAGATTAGCCAACCTATAATGTAAAAATTACCGCGCTACTGTACATAAACTGCCCGTCAAAAAATCAGTAGATTTTTTACTACATTTTAGTAACTTATTATACATTTTGGTAACTTATTATATAACATACAGAATTCTTAATAATGAAAGTTAATCTCAATAGGTTGCATTGAACCTTGAGTTATAATCTTAGATAACAGCTGTACATTAATGGTTTAGCGATAAGCATGAATAAAGATAAGCTTTAATAAAGATAAGCGTTTGGTAGGCCAAGGTTGGCGAGCAAATGATTTTATGCATGAATGAAAATGTAAGCGCTGGCAATGTATTGCCCACATATATTGTATGTATACAATATTGAACGTTATAAAACATGAAAAATACATAATTTGACAATGTTTAATAATGCATGATCGGAAACTCATCACATGATGGCCCGATAAATTGTAACCCTATGCAAGTCATAGATGGTTATCGTAAAATAGTTGAGGCCAGTAGACCTGTACAGAGTATTGCTTACAATGAACAAATAAATTGTCACAAATTATACATGTTTAGACGTAAATTTAGCATGGCGTCATAAATTTGAACGAGTCATGCTATACCTGAAGTTTCAGGAATTTACAATATGTTGTTGTGTGAGAACAAGCTATAGATAGCTGACTGATTGCAAGAACATATGTGATGACATGTATATCATAATTTAAGCAGGAATAATAATTGTGCAATGCATAATCACAATACAAAATACCATATAAAAATACAATGTAAAATAAATCTAGGCGTGGCATGTTTACATACAGTAGACGCAAAAAACAATATGTTTCACATAAATGCAAGTTATATAATAAATATAATAAACACCAATTTAGTTAATTACAAATATGAATAAGCGCAATAGCATAAGTAACTAATACGACACTGTGGTTACAAATGTAATACATGAGTTGAACAATTGAGAAATACATTCATAGAACAATAAATCATACATATTAACAACTGTGCAAGAAATGCATGTATGGTTGTATAACTGCAAACCATGCGAATATTATGTAACAAATTTTTATAAAACAATACCACCGAAAACATGACACATACCCAATACATCAAAATGTAAGTGTGTAGGACATAGTATGCCACACAAAATATTAACATATAAATACAAAATAGCAAATATACCACCATGAAACTATGATGAGTATAGAAATACCCAATGGCGCAAATTGTCATGAAAATGTTGTGATAATACATATCACAATTAAGTTGACCAAATGGTCATATAATAAAGTAATAAGCCAGTGGCTGAGTAAAATAGCATTGTGCTAAACGATCATAATAATCTTGTGTCAAATCTCATCCTGCGCTGGCAACAGACATAACTTATGTACTGGTCTCCGCAAAACACCAGTAGGCGTGCGAATGTCTACGACTCTAATTAAGTTATCTGGGCCGGGAAATGTGGCGGTAATTACACCAAATTTCCAGGCTAATGGAGGTAGGTTATCCTCAATAAGTAAAACTAGGTCCCCAATGGAAACATTATCCTTAGCGAATTTCCATTTGTGACGCTGTTGTAACTGGTGTAAATAGTCGTGAGACCAAGCCTTCCAAATGACTTGGACAAACTTCTGGAGAAGTTGCCAACGTCCAAGACGAGAGATAGGAATATGAGATAAGTCTGGGTCCGGTATCAGCGTTAATGGTGCGCAAATCAAAAAATGGCCAGGTGTAAGTGGCACCGGATCATTTACATCCGAAGAGATGGCAAATAAAGGGCGAGAGTTTAAACATGCCTCTATCTGAGACAAAACTGTCGCAAACTCCTCGAAGATGAGTATAGACTTGCCTACCATGCGGCGCAAATGAAACTTCAAACTCTTTATGCCTCTCTCCCAAAGGCCACCAAAATGAGGTGACGAGGGCGGAATAAATGACCATGAAATACCCTGAGAGGACGTGAATGATTTGATTGATGAGGTGGCATCCTTATCATGCCGAAGATTGTAGAGGTCATGTAAAACATTGCGGGCCTTCCTAAAGTTTGTGCCATTATCAGAGTATAACTGACTGGGTATACCCCTGCGGGCCATAAAATGACGTAAGGCAGCTATAAACGCAATGGCTGCAATGACTCTAGGAGATGGTAAAATACCAAGCCTCTGAACCTGCTGTTTGGCACTAAACCTGAGACACTTGACACATTTACGAATGATGGAGCGAATGACTAACCTGGCATTAACAATCCACCAACGTTGACGAAGTGAGTGACACGAGTTGAGCACCAGCGTGAAGTAGACGAATGTGTTCGCGTTCAATGATAAGGCGAGTAATATGAGCCGATGGATGCAAGACAATAGGATGTTTAGTGTCGTAAGGTAATTGTGACTGCTGTAATCGCCCGCCTACGCGTATTACTCCAGAATCATCAAGAAACGGGTCGAGAGAAGACAACTTACTCCTGATAGAGATAGAAGACCCATTACGAAGACAATTAATCTCGGCTGCAAAGTGTATCGACAGAGATTGTTTTATGAAGAAATTAAGAGCATGATGAATTTCGACAGGGGTAAGATCGCCCGTTATTTTGTCAGCACTGGAGAATCTAATATTTTTGATGAACCGAAAACAGTAAGCGTATACGCGTGTCAGACGATGCAACGAAGAAAAGTCCTTAGAAAGGTCGATAGCCAGGGTAGACATTAGAGAAAGGTTATGGGTTTGTTTCTCTTCTGCTGTGACTTCAGAAGACGACGGATTAGAAGGTAAAAAGGGTGGAAAAGGATTGGACTCGGAAGATTGAGACAAACAAGTGGGACCGTGCCACCAAAGCGAACAATCGCGCAAAACGTCAGGGAGACACCCCCTAGAGATAATATCAGCAGGATTGTGTCTAGAATTGATGTGATGCCATGTATAGACTTGCATAAGACGCTGAATTTCAGCAACACGATTAGCAACGTAGGTTTTCCACCTCGTGGACTGGGCATGAATCCAGTAAAGAGACACCATAGAGTCAGAATATAAATGAACACTATTAATAAACGAATAAAGCGCAGGAACGACCTTAGATACGAGTCGCGATAACAACAAGAAAGCGCAGAGTTCGATGCGAGGTAATGACACCTGTCGTAGGGGAGCCACGCGAGATTTAGAACAGGAGATGACAAGAGGCCGCTGAATCTTGATAAATGACTCTAATATAAATACAGCACCCAAACCCCTTTTCAGAGGCATCCGAAAAACCATGTAATTCAACTGTACTTGCCTCAAACTTGCAACGAATAGAACGTGGGACAACAATTTTGCTAATCAGACACAATTTGTCGCACAATGAATGCCAATCCAAACGTGATTGCCCGGAGATCGGTTCATCCCAACCAAGATTGCAAAGCCAGAGTTGCTGCATAAACTGTTTGTACAAGAAAACAACGGGACCGATCAGTCCAAGTGGATCGTATATGCCTGCAATAATCGAAAGAATTCTCCTCTTGGAGATGCTTGATTCAACGGGGAATGATTTAATGTCAAACAGGAATGAATCGGCAGTGTTATTCCAGAGAATGCCCAGGGTACGCACATTGTCCTGTTTGTTTAAGGGGAGTGATAAATTGTCATGACTTGCGACCACTCTGGGTTCATTAGATGCCCATTTATGCAGCGTGAGACCGTATTGACTCAATAACGCACCTAAGTCAGATTTCAACTTGGTCAGATCAGAGATGGTGTCTGCACCGGTAAGCAAATCGTCGACATAGAAATCATTTGTTATAGCTAACGCCGCATCAGGAAAAGAAGCTTCATGGTCCGTACCAATTTGAATAAGACAGCGAGTGGCAAAAAACGAAGCACTAGCCATGCCGTAGGTTACCGTTCGCAATGCAAAGTGTTTAAATTGTTCGAGGGGAGAGTCACGCACAGAATACTTTGATAGTGACAATCCTTTTCAGCTACGCGAATTTGTCGATACATCTTTTCGATGTCGGCGATGAGAACATATTTATGCATGCGGAAACGTAAAAGAATAGAAAAAAGGTCTTGTTGAACATTCGGACCTACCAACAGTATGTCATTGAGAGAAAGACCATTGGTAGGTTTGGACGAACCGTCAAAAACGACGCGAAGTTTTGTCGTAGAACTAGAATGCTTAAACACGGCATGGTGAGGCAGATAGTAAGTATTTGACACTCCTGAATTGATAGAGCAATTATCGATAAGCGTCATGTGGCCAAGATCCTTATATTCATTAATAAAGTCTGCGTAATCGCGCGCGAGCTTAGCATCACGCCTGAATCGACGTTCTAAATTCAAAAATCTTACTTCAGCATTGGTGTAAGATTCCCCCAACTGGAGATGATCGGACTTAAATGGCAGTGAAACATCGAACCTACCCTCTTGATTGCGATGAGTAGAACGCACGAAATGCTTCTCACAAGCTGACTCGTTATCAGGTGTGTTGTCAGGGATAGTTTCTGCTTCCCAGAATTTTTCGAGAGACTGCAAAATTTGACTGTCGTTGTTCCTAGCTAGGAACGAAACAGCAGGACCCTTGTAGCGGCAGTGTTTGGGCAGATTGCCAGCCAAAATGTAGCCTAACTTTGTTTCCTGAATAATGGGAAAATGAGGGCCGCGTACGTATTTGTTGGCTAAAATTAAATCCAGGTAAAATTGCACCCCTAAGAGTATGTCGATTTTGGATGTAATGTTGAAATTTGGGTCAGCAAGAAAAATGTTGTCTGGAATGTTGAATTGATTTATGTCAAACGATTGTGCTGGCAAATTGTGGGTTAATGCAGATAAGATAGCACATTTTGCCTCGAAGCTAAATCTCTGATAATGAGAAATAATGCGTACAGACGCGAGATTAGTGGCATGACACGCTGTATTATTTATACCCGTAATTGGTATGTTGGATTTAGTCAAATTAAGCCGTAATTTCCTTGCAAAGATTTGGTACAAAAATTTATTTGTGAACCTGCGTCCAAAAGAACTCTTGCCTTTTGTCTGTTGCCAGCCTGGTCAATGAAAAATACAATTGCTGTTCATAAAAGAATATTATTCGTGGATTGTAATTTAAATGAACAATAATTACTGCTACTGGCAGAGATTGAGTTCGGCACATTGTTCATGTGCAACAATGTATGGTGTCGTTTTGAACAGATCTTACATGCCTGCTTATTCTTACAATTAGATACAAAATGATCTGATCTAAGACAATTGGTATAACATTTGTGATTTGATACAAATTGTCCTCGCTCAGCGGTGCTTAGTGCACGAAATTTATCACACATGTAAATTGGATGATTAGATTTACAACACAAGCATGAATAATTGCTTGACGCTGAGTGATAACTCTTAAATGTAGTACTGCCAGCAGCGTTTCGTGATTTATATTTATCAGATTTTTTGTTGAGTCTTAAACTCGGCTTGTTGAGTTGCTGTCCGGCATCGATAGGCAGTGTATTTTCTAACAGCTGTCTACGTGCGTTTAAAAAATGAGTGAAATCTTGAAAGTTAGGAAGAATATCAGGGTCTATAGACTCCTTCCATAATTTAAAAGTAGTAGGGTCGAGTTTAGTTGATAATAATTGTATAGTGATAAGTTCAAATGAATTCACTGACAGTTGCATTGCCGCCAGTGAATTAACGGAAGACGTTATTGTATTTGTGAATTCTGCCAAACTTTGGACAGAGTCTTTAATTGTCGACTTGACTTGAAGTAAATTTTGACTGTAATATTTTGCTAGTATGAACTTGTTGTCATATCTTGCGGACAGCAAACTCAACGCTATCGAGTAATTTTCATTACAAATAGGTAGTGATTTAATTAAGTCTAACGGCTCATTTTTTAGAGAAGAATGTAAATAATGTAGTTTCTGCACTGGTGTTAGATCAGATCTTGCATGCACCAAGTCTGAAAAAAATTGAATAAAAATGCTGCCATTCCAAGATATTGCCTGTGAAGCAGGGCAAACTTATCGGTTTTAATTGCATATGGCCCGATAATACGGGAGGTACAGTCTGAACATTAAAGGTATCAATTAATTGTAAAATATTTGCTTCCGTAGAATATAGCATTTCTTCAACCTCAACTCGGTCTTCTTGAGCAGCGTTTATGTCTTTGCAAATAAGTTCGATTTCGGACTGTACCTCGTCGTACTTCGTTGCCAAGCTTTTCAAACTTTCAAGTCTTACTGTTAAAAAGTGTTTTCTATTAGAGTTTGTATCAAAGTTACTGACAGCTGATTGTATGCGCACTATTGCGGACTTTAAGCCGCCTCTCTTTCTGACTAACACTGTGAGGCCTTCTTCAGCCATTGTACGCACCTTGAAATGATGTTAGTGAGGTTTAACCTTATGGGCGATGTCCTGAAGCGTCGAAGCCGTGGAGAAGATGGCAAACACACAGCTCGGAGAGATGACTGCTTTGACTGACGTACTGAAGCTAGCAGGCTATTGCAATGATGTCGTCAGGAGGCTCAAAGGCGACGAGCGAAATGCTGATCGAATCACGCCACGGTCGTATCAGCGGATATGCCGAGTCGCCCGTGATGGCCAGAAATAGGGGCAGAAAAATAATAAATGTGAATGATGTATCTGGAAATCCAGGTCCCGAGCACCAAAAAATGGTTAGTAAGAAGAATGATCCGTCACGTGAGGAGCAAAAAATGTTGAGATCCGGTCCGAGTGGACCAAAAATGTTAATGAGAAGAATGTTCGTGATTTACTGTAGTTTGATTCGCCAGGATGCAGAAATGATGAAGAGAGAGTGGACTGTAATTAATACATTTATTGAAATTGTTCAGATTTACACCATTGAAATTGTTAGGTTTCACTTTTGAATAAGAGATTGGCTAATGAGCGCATCGTAAATACAAGTCGTATTACATTGAAATTAATTTAATGAAAGGGCCATATATGAAGTGTTGGCCTAAGGCCTACATTAATTGTCGCGACAAGAAGAAAAATGTGACAGTATAGCTGCGGGCGCGAGCCGACCGCCATTAGCGAGCGTATATGACGAACTGTGCAGATGCACGGACATGAATTGAGCAGATTAAAGTGCAAATTAAAAGCGCAGATTAGCCAACCTATAATGTAAAAATTACTGCGCTACTGTACAAACTGAATTTGTAAAATTCTTGAATATACTCTATACAATTTCTCCTTAAGTCTAATCCAATTCAATAACACTCGAACTCAAGTAATGTACAATATTTACAGATGAGGATCAACCAAAGTTCACTGTTTTCCTAAGCCTAGTCTTCTTTTTTTAATAGCTTAGAACTTTTCAACCACTTCGTTGATATTAGTTTTCTGTGTCTCTTCATGCTCAATGCTTAACAGTGCCAAGTCACTCAACCGAGTATGGGCCATGGTACTTCTTAAGTATGACTTAATTAATTTAAGTTTTGAAAAGCTTCTTTCCGCTGTAGCTGTTGTGACAGGTATGGTAAAATAAAGCTGCAAAGCTGTAGTTAAGTCTGGGAGGCAGCTCATAAGGCAGCTTTTTCCTTCAACCAGTAAATTCATCATTTCTTGAATGCTTTTCTTGTGTACAATTTCTTTGGCCATCAGAGCTTTGAAGGATATTACTTGGTCAGGCAGTGATGTGGAAAGGTCACCAGGATACACATTTACCAGAGCCTTACTTTTCTCCACTATTGTGTCTTGTGAGAAGTTTACTAAATTCTGAGGCGCCAGGAATGAAAACCTATCATCAATGCAACGCAATCCTTCGAATCTTTTTTGTAGCTGAGCTATTACAATATCTAGTGTTGCATTGAAAACTTTTACTTCAAATGATTTCACTGGGTCGTCAATTCTATGGTCAACTGATAATTCAACAAAGAAGCGTTTTACAACTCGCTTACGCTTATTTTTCATGTTACAAGTTATGTCCCATGACTGGGCCAACTGTTTAGCACCAGCAAGAAAGCCGGCAAAGTGCTTTCTTAAAACTTTTAACTCATCAGAAGCGCGGCTTAGAAACTGCCACGCTCTGCCTAGGTCAACAGTTGGCCTCTGTAGTGCTTTTGAAGTTATATTTACATTCTCTAAAATCTTAGTTTCAAGGCAGAGCACAAGAATAAATTCAAAGTTTTCCAGGTGGTTTCTAATTGCTAATGCTTTTTCTGCCTCGGGTTTTTTTGAGCTGTACAGAATAATTTCTGTCAAACACTTAATCACATTTTTGAAATCATTTCTTAAAGCTAACAGACAGTCGTGTCTAGAAGACCACCTTGTTGAACATAGCTTTTTTAAAGTTAGATTTTTGGCAGAGCTGTTTTCTTTAACGGCAGTGTTAAGTTCTTGCCATCTATGTAAGCTTTCACTGAAAAACATAAGTTTTCTGAACTATGTCATAAAATTGTCTTATTTCAGAAATATTTGATACTGAATCATTGATCACCAAGTTCAGGTTATGTGTACAGTGTACGTAATCCTCGTTTGGGACTATATCCATAATTCTTTTCTGTAACCCAGAGTATTTCCTGCTCATTGTTGCTGCACCGTCATAACCTTGACCTCTACACTTACTAATGTCAATTTCATTTGTTTTCAAAAAGTCTAAAATCTTACTTTGAAACCCCTCACTGTTGGGATCCTTTATTTCTTGAAATCCCAAAAAGGACTCACTAATCACAGTTTTATAATTGCCAGGAGATTCTTCTACTATGTTAATGTATCTGATTACAACACTCATTTGGTCAATCTTAGAAATGTCTTGTGTGCTATCAACAATTATAGAAAAAAAAGGAGACAAGTGAATCTGTTTTAGTAAGGCAGTCAATACTGATTTTCCTAGCAAGTTAATGATTTCATTTTGAATGTCATGGTGGAGGTATTTTGATCTGGTTTTTTCATTTTCTAAGTGTGCACTAAAGAAACTAAAGATAGTATGTTCAAAAAATTTCCACTTTCAGGATTTATTTCATGTAATGATTCTCTATGGCCACGAAACGGCAATGAACACAGTGCCATGGTTCGAATGACATCCACAATCCGTATGAAAATATCTTTCCATTTTTTCCGCTCATCGGAAATTTGATCAGCTACCGTTTTACTCTTTTTCCAAGTGGCATACGTGAGACAAGATTGTAAATGAGCATTGCTACTTTCATGAACTTTAATTTTTTTACTGAGACCTTTCCAATCTCTAATATCTCCTTCACACCAGCTTTGGGCATCAGCACTTTGGCTGAAAAGCCAACATGGTAAACAATAGACTCCATCTAGATTACGAGAGTAACAAAGCCAAAACCTGTGAACAATTTGGCCTGCTGCAGTTTTGAAAGAACAATATGCTGTACTGAAAGACCGCTTAGAAACGGAATCCTTCGGGAAAGGACCCTTTGGTTGACAAGGTTCACTTAACGTTATTAACTTTTTCACCTCGTCTGTCATTATAGCTTGATTTTTATAGAATGCAATATCTGTCTCAAAACTTTGGCAGTTTGGATCGGAAGGGCTAGTTTGCTAAACTAGTTTTATTTGCGTGATTACTTATAACTTCAGTTGGTTCAAACTTATTTTCTGGTCCAGGTATGTCTTCGGACTGGCGAACACATTCAATGCCTAGCAGTTGTTCTTCTTGTTCATGTTGCAGTTGCTTATTTGTTTCCGTAGTTGTATCACTTGTATCCGACGGACTAATGTTTAAATCAGGTTTATTGTCACTGTCACAATCAACTTCAAGTCCGATTTTTGTTTGTTTTTCATTACTTGCACTTGGCCCGGGTTTGGGTTGTTCAACTTCACATTTTGAGGATTTTTTTAAAAACTGGTTGAGTTTTGAAAGTTTACTTTTAGATTCTTCTCGTTGTTTTTGCAGTTTCCTTTTCTTAGCACCACTTAAATATTCACGCTTACTTTCCAATTTATAAACTCTGTCTCTAACACTCTAACTCTACACAAAATACAAAAACTAAAATCAAATGTTAAGTCATTAAACTTAAACGGCACTAAATTACGAAATGAATGCAATACAGTACTATCGCGCAGGAGATGCGACGCACTACTGAGTACTGAACTACATTGTGTTGTGTTTGTTTACGTCTCCTCAGTGCCGAGTGACTCATCGCACCAGACGTACGGGCACCACAAGACTACAAATGGTGGTCTTCGCGTACAAACTACAAACAGTAATGTCATTTCGGAAAACATAGTTTTTTTGCATGTCTATACACTTAACTAAAACGTATATTTCGTATTTTAAATACAAATTTCCCGGTAGTCGGACCCCATTAAAACTTTTTTTCCTATTATAGCTCGTTTCATATTTTTTTCTAGGGGCCAGAGGGGCGGGGCCCCCCAGAGGGTCCCCCCTCCGTGGTTCGGGGTCTGCGGGGGCCTTATCGCCGCCACTGTATAAGGAACATGACTGTTTGTACCTAGATGTAAGATCTATTGTGTAAAATCAGTAGTAATAAAGAAAAGTAAGCAGAGACAAACTGTCATCAAACTGCATAGTAAATCTCATGTTTGATTAGGTAATTATCGACTTTCTGGGCTGCGCTGGTATTGGAGTGAAATTTTTTTTCTATTCTTCTATGTTATATAAACACGTGAAAAATAATTTTAAATGGCGGTCGAACCTATTTACGGAGAAAAAAAATTAAATAATTACTCCCATATGAACGCATGCAAAGGTGAATGAGCGCCATATTAACTGAGTAGTTAGTGGGATCACCACTACATTTTGCCTTAATGTAATTCAATTGCCTACAATGCAAAGCATTACATTTCGGACTCGTGGGTGGCTGGCTCATCAGTTTCCTACAGTATCCACCGCTGAGAGTATTTTGGGTAGCCGGCTCACCGCACATGCTTTAGTCTCCGGCGCCTTCGGCGCCTCCGAGGTTACTAATAATAAACTCGAGGTGGGCTCAACGCAATTTTGAACATGTAAGAATCATGTAAATTTTGTTTTGAAAATGCATCAACACGATTTCCAGTCAAATTCGGCTCACAGTCTACACAGTCAATATGGCGCTCATTCACCTTTGCATGCGTTCTTATGGGAGTAATTATTTAATTTTTTTCTCCGTAAATAGGTTCGCCCACCGTTTAATAAAATTATTTTTCGCGTGTTTATATAACATAGAAGAATAGAAAAAAAAAATTTCACTCCAATACCAGCGCGGCCCAGAAAGTCGATAATTACCTTTGATTACAGATAAGATGTTAATGAAAATAATCAAGTCTCACAAAGAAACAGTTGTAAATAACAACCATGTCATAGTACAAGAACTCATGTTTTTTTAATGACAAAATATCAGAATAGAATCATATCACTAACAATAATATGTTAACCATATGTTGGTAAGAGTCTGTAACAAATAGAAAGTATTGACAACACTCTAAATAACCTGAGAATATAATACAAATATAAACTAATTCATGATGTTACAGACACCATGAGCCTAACAGGAATTATTGTAATTATTTTTATAATTAAGGGTATAGAATCTTAGCTCACCACAACAAAAGACATTGTAGTAGCTAAATTCGACAGAAACCATATGGAATTGTAAATAAATAGATAGTAAGAAATAGTTTAATAAAAAAATTATTGCAATAAGATATATGTAAAAATAAGGATCTTTGTTATTAATGGATGGAATTATGTCATGAGGGGTGTTAAAATGTGCAGCATTGAAAAAGACAAATAATGGTGAAGCCGTATATGAGTTTACTTGTGGTATAAAAGACGTATGTCCATTAGAAACTATTTTAATGATTTTCAGTAAGAAAGTTGGCGTCAGTTTTTTATCTCCACCCCAGCCACCCACGGCATCGGCAATAATACAATTAAATTATTTTCTAAATGAGAGGGAGTATGACTTCGTGATGGAATGGCATCAATTTCCACCAATCACAGGGCGTAAAACGACCGAACCCAGAGGTAGTGCAAATTGGAGCAGTGAGTTTAAGCGTCACCTGAATGACACTTTTGATCGAACCACGATGCTATGCAGTTGACGAATTTCTACCGATCAAATTGCCGCCATTGATACCCAGCATCCTGTGCAACCGATGTCAACAAACGATTCTAACCAAACTAGTGCAGTTTAATAACGTATTGTAATTTATAATCAAATGAAGTGAAATTAAGTTAAAAGTGATTAGGGAATTGCCTGGTGTATAATAATTGGCAATTCAGGGAAATAAAGGAAAGTATTGTGCAATTATTGTTACTTACATGTTATGGTATAATCCAACCAAGTAATTTGAACTAATGACACTTTTATGAATAATTCCATTAATCAAACACTAAAACCTTATTAACAAGATCATTTTTTTATTGTACAGTTGAAAGGTAGATATAAGTTAAGTTTAAGAATGGTTCAATTTGCTTAACCGATTAACCTAAAAAGTATTGAACTTATTCATACTAGATTTGTGTTATAATATTGAGAATTTACAATTACAGAATGTAAGCACTCTCCTATTTAGAGATTTTATAATGATAATTAACGTTTTTTAGTTAGTATTTTGCAGTTTCAAAGAACCTACTTAGGCCTATTTAATTTTACTTAAGATGATTCTCGTCTACTAATGTTTTATTGTAACAAGATGATGTGAAGTTATTTTATCTATTAATACAAATACAAATACATTATTTATTTATTTCCACCTACCTTCTAACTGTTTTCTCGGGCCAGGATCCTGTCACACGAACGTAGAATGCAAGCATGGTTTACGGGTTAGGTAAATAACTTATGCAACCCATTTTTGAAGAGAATTAAAATGTTTTAATATGTACTTATTTCAGTTTTATATTGTTATTCTTTTCCAATAAAAAATCAAGACAAATTAAAATTTCCTTACACTTTTTTGGCAAAACATCTTATATCGACAAAGTTAAAATCTACATCTTATATTAATACATTAACTATTTATCTATTACTTACATAAACAGCCCAATCTGCTCATTCTCACATTCACACTTATTAAAATTTTTCCCCTTTTTATTTTTTTTTATAGAGATCTCTTTATGATTATAATTTTCATTTTTTATATTGGTTTAAATTATATGGTTACTTCTCTGGTTGTGTCCGTGAAGACCACGTGTTGCCGTCAGCACATTTTAATTCCCTTGTCCGTCCAAATTAAGTTCTCACTATAAGTTTTGATTCACGGTTGGTTATTTAACTTTTTTACATTGTTCTCGCACTTCAATCACAATTTACTGGTCGATCTGTTATTTAGTTAGATTCACTTTTAAGATTGTTATGAGATTTCCGGCTCGCTAGCCGGTTGTGTTCATCCGGCTGCGGCCATGGTTGTTAGTCGACTGGGAAGAAAATTATTAATATGCCTCCCTCCAAACACTCGGACAGAGCGGAAGTTTCAATGCCTCATGATCGGCCCGTCCGTCACTGTTCATTCAACACATTGTTTTTGTGTGTTGTAGCTGTGGACAATATTTGTTGCGCACTGGCCGACGTCACACAGAGGCTGGACTTAGATTTTATTTCCTCCAGCTTAAACGCACCTTGCTGAATCAAATTCGCCCAAGCCATTTTGCTTTTAATCCACTCGGCGTCGTTCTGCGCACATGCTGGAGTAGTGCATTTGGGCGTAGACGCCCCACAAACGTAAAGTTCTTAGAATTGACGTCTGGCACATTCTTTTGCAAATGTTTCACAACAGCTACTGCGTACTGTTTCTTGGTTCGCACAATGCTTTTATTCAATCACGTGGCCGTATACACAGATGGATAATGAATTTAGAATATTTTAATAAAATGAACCCAAATTTAATAAAATAAAAAACCCTCATAATTCGTCCCGTTACAATACCCCCCCCCCCAATGAGATATCTTCTGCCGAAACAGAAGAAATCTCATTGCTAAAACCCCTAAGAGGACCGGTGAGGATATGGTGCCAACAACCCCCCATTTGTTCTTATATATCATGGGTAAACAACCCCCTGGCTCGGCGACTATGGCCGCATCTGAACGAGATCACTGGACTTCTCTATACGAGATCCCAACACCATAAAATCGAACAGACACGCACCACAGCGCACCTCCCCTTCTATCATGCCACCCCAAAATCCAAATCCCTGGTCTTATATCATGCCAGATCCTCAACCGATATGTTCCCCCTTTTCATGCACACTGGGCTGCCTTTAGCAGTTACTGGGCTTGTACACACACTTACAACTACATCCTATCAAATCTTGTCATCAAATTTAGGAGTTTCCTTTAAATTGAAACCAAATCTATATTACCATTAATCTCAAAATCAAAATACAAATCTTTTATCTGAAGTGAATAATTCTCTTCGTTATTAGTGATAATTCGAAAAACAAATAAATTGAACTTTTACTTAAAACATGAACTTCCTTATCCTAACATTGGATTATACATACATCCTAAACAATATAAGTCAATAAAACCCTAACAATACACATAAACAATAAAATCCAAAATTAAAAAAAAAAAAATTTTAAATTCGAAAAAATTTAAATTTATTCAAATATATTTTTCTCAATATTAAAATTATTTAAATTTATTTAAATTAATTAAGAAACAAAATTGGCATCACTTCATTGCCAAAACGGGTCTAGTATAGAACATCACCCATCAGCTGATCAAACTGGGTCAAGTCAATGGCTGATCCCTTTAGGAAGTACGAATGGGTCAATGAAAGTTTTTATGCTTCGGCACAAAATCTTTCATTGAGGGGGTTTTGTGATGGTACAATTCTGGTACAATACTAAATTTATAAAACATGGTACAAAAGAACCTTGACCTACATAAGTTATACATAAGTTACATCAGAAAATACATTGAACATCTTTAAAATTCTATCTTTAAACACAAAAACATAATAAAATAAAACATTTAAAATAACAAAATATTATTATAATTAACAATAACATTGACATTTAAATTACTCAAAATTACACATTTTCCAACTTTACTTTATTCTCAAATTCTATCAAAATGGTCACTCATTTCAATTAAAATTCCATATTTTTACTATAACCTTCTTTTCTTTACTATTCTCAATCTCCATTAATTTGGGTGATTTAATTATTTATAATGACTCGATTTGCCACTTGATATGTATACATTTACAATCTTTACCTTCTTGACTCTAATATCACTAACAGCTTTAACTAAACATGACACCCATCTCTATCAAATACATCTATCAAATACTCTCTAAACCCAACTTACTACTTAATTCAATTCGCAACCTTCTACTCTTATTAGGGATTGCAATCCGGAAAAACGGACCGGGAATCCGGCGGATCCGGCATCATTAAACCTTTATCGGATCCGGCACCAATATACCGGATCCGGTGACCGGGTCCGGTGTTAGCAATTTATGACAAAATAATAGCGCTGTTGCAAGATTAGGTGCTTTAAATGCGATACGCGTGGTGTGTGTGCATGCGTGCGAGTCGTTCGACGCTGAGACGCTCCGCGCCACTACGCCGCGCAGCCCCCCCTCTCTCCGCAACACGCCAGCTGATCAGTTCAGTATTATTCGCCTCGCTTGAGACAATAAATATGTGTTTGGTTATGTCGGTGCTTCGTCAAAATGTAAGTAAATATATATTATTTTTTTGTATTTACGCTAGCGATAGTATCCGTTGAAAAGTGTTTTATTCAAATGGAAATAGACATTGTTTTTGCTCAATCGACAAATAAATTTTGTTGACTTATGAGTGTGTGAATGATATAAAAGATCATTAAATAAATAAATAATGCTGGATAGTTTACACAAATTGTCTGAATTATTAGACTTCGAAATGAATTAAATTGAGTTACGTTACGTACGAACAAAAATTTAAATTAATATTGTAATTAAATATGTTTTGTCTTTTGTTTGTTACAGGTATTACTCGTAGTATACTAATTTATTATTAGTTTATCCTAGTTGAAAAAAATTATAAAACATGTCACTTTCAAAAACAAGTCAAAATGAGGAGGATTATGGTGGGGACAGTGAGAAAACTATATGGCATTATTTTAAAAAAATGCAAAAAGACAAGTCTGTCAACGCCGAATGCATATTGTGCTCAAAGTTAATAAAAATAAGTAAAGGTTCTTATAAAGGATTAAGAACACATTTGAGAACAAAGCATTGCATTTGCATTGATCAAAGTTCTGAAAATAGCCAATTAAAACGTCCGAATTCTGATTCATTCTCTAAACCATCCACATCAAGAACTGATTCAGATAATATTATTTGTGAGGAAGAAATACCCAAGAAAAAGTCTAAAACAATAGACAATTATTTTCAAAAGGAAAACTCGATGGAAAAGATGATCTCGAGAATGGTCTGTAAAAATGGTATGCCCTTCAATTTATTTTGTACATCGCCAGATTTGAGATATTTGTTTAGAAAAAGCGGATTTCAACTTCCTAATTCACCAAATACTATAAGATCTATAGTAACAAATTTCGCAAATACCGTTAAAGCAGACTTGATAATTGAGTTCGAATATCTTAGGATCTTAGGAAACAAGGAAAACGATTCTCTTTGAGTTTTGGCGAATTGACCTCCCAAAAAAATCACCGATATTTGAACCTAAATTTACACCACAAAGAAAAACACTTTAATCTGGGCTTGATTAGAATCCATGGTTCGTGTACTGCGGAACATACTATCAGTCTAATAAAAAATCGCTTAAAAAGCTTCGGTCTTGATACTGATACTGATATTATTGGCATGAGTACTGACGGCACAAGTGTTATGGTCAAAGTAGGTAAGCTCATGAATTGCTGTGAACAACTCTGCTTCTCACATGGGTTACAATTAGCTGTGGTCGATGTTTTATATAAAAAAAATGAAGAGAAGGCAGAAAACCGCCTAGCAACAACGTCAACAACATCTAATGAATCAGACACAGATACAGATGACGAAGACACTGAACTGAATAATATTTAGTATTGAGATTCAGTATTCAATAACGCTGAATAAATTATATTTGTTAACTATTAATGGAGCATTAATTCATTTGAATTTTATAATAACAATTTGATTCGTAACGGACAGGTTATGTTTACTTGTCAAAATGTTGGCAGCACTTCTAGCCGCCAAAAGTGAAAAGATTTAACCATTATCTTTTTTATTCATAATCATGACTTTTTTAAATAGGTTAGCACAGTTGATTTGTAAGACTGACATGATTACTCGAATTATATTTTAACCTATTTAGAGTCGACGTCAAGTGAAGATTACATCGGACGATGCTCTGCAACAACATTAATTACTAATCAAATTACACCTTACCATGAACTACTAGTAACCTACTGTTCCATTAGTGATGGTGTTTAAACAATTAACCAATAATAAATTAAATAAACAAATTCAAGAAGGAAGACAAATCAACAAATTAATAAATAAATAAATTAATAAATCGCAATAAATCTAAGAAACAACCCCTTCAGTTAACGGTTTGTTACAAAAATTGACACAACCAACGTGCGGATTTTAATCCATTAACCCATAGGAAAAAGAATAGTTACAATATTTACGAACATTTCCAAAGTAATTAAAAACACAAACAATTTTTTTATCATAACATTGTTATTTGTACTGATATTATGATAAAGAAAAATTAATTTAAAGGTAATTTCGTGACCTTCAATTTAGGTCATAGGCACTTTTCTTGAAAGACATAGTTTCTGGTTATCAAGAGTCAGAATTGTTTTTGGTGGAAAAAAATCAAAGCACCACTTTTAAATAATCTATGGTATCGAATCTATCCCAGTCCCAAAGTGTTGAATCTACAGGAATTAAAAAACCCCCAACTTGTTCCAAGTACAATAAATTACGGGATGAAAATACAATGTTTAACTTCCAGTAACTTAAAAACCATTAGCTTCCATGAAAAAGTGCATACGAACTTTCTTAGAATTTAATAGTCTATAAATTTGCAGGTCATAATAACAGGAACTCCGATAAACCACACTAAATTGCAAATCCAAACTGACTCTTGGTCGCTTCTGCCACCATGTTTTGAGATCTTCTGCTTCCTCCTTATGTTTTTGTCATTCCTCTACTTCCAAAATCTGTAGTTTCTGTAATTATCCTACAGTACAGTATTTGAAGCAGTAGCACTGCCTGGTGATCCTCTACTTCTGCTTCCCATCAGCAGTAGCAGAACTGGGAGAGCTTCGATCATCTTATTGGCATCAATTCTTGTAAATCATTTGACACAAATAAATTAATTGCACACAATAGAATTTCTCTTACAATGTAACTATCCTCTCATTTCTATTGTTAAAGGTCTTGCATCCACTTCCTAATGATGAAATTAGTGTCAGAAGTAATGATGAGACAGATGTAATGTGAGACAAATTGTAATGATGAAATCAATATTTAGAACTTTAATGGAAGTTTAAATAAGCAAAGACAACTGGAAATACTTGTATAAACAATTCTTCAAGCTCATGATTTTCCAACACATTAATTTAACAAACAATAAATGACACCTAAATGCCCAATGAATCGCCTTGACTTGGTCAGCTGCTGGCCAATATATATATACCCCCGGAGGCTTGAGAACAATCGACTGCTTTCTGGGCATACATTGAGAATAATCACATAGTTGAAGACACCTAGAAAAACAACAGAATGGCACCTTGTACTTTTATCATGTTCTTTCTATTGACCCTACTGTTGTAAAATTTATCCATCATACAAGTAATTTATCCCCTTTATGTCTTAATAAGTTTTCCAGGCAGATATTCATCCTCAAACTTTCTTTGGTTAACTTCCTGCTTACAAAACATGCCAGATTGAACTCTTTCGTTACTTATCACCATTAATAAAAGCCATATACCTGTATTCTCAACATTGTATTTACTTCACATAACACTTACCTTTTCTGGGTCCAGGATTCTTTTACACGAACTCACAGTCTGTAAGAGAGGTTAATGGGTTCGTTACATAAGAAACACGCTCTTTGACTATATTAATTAGGTCTGTTTATTATTCAATTTCAACATTTGGTTTACTTTTTTTTTTTTAATTTACTTAATGTTCATTTTCGTCTAAAAATTTATTCCTGTTGATTTGATTACTTTGTCTTTGAAAGTACAAAACATTATTTTATCATGATAAACATCCTAATAACTAGTTCACACCTTAACTTAAAATTTATTAAATTATATGAAGACAACCCAGTAATTGCTCACACGCTTCATTCATGCACATTTAAGTTTTCCCCATAATTTAGAGCGCTCTTTTAATTTAAGATAATTATATCGGGAAATTGGTCGTCGGCTACTTAACTTTCGGCGTTCCTCTCATCGCCACGCGCCGCACTAGATATATGTCCGAATATTTTGTGAGTTCAACACATTTTTAAATTTTTCTCTTCACTCCACTTACTTCATTCTGAGATATCGGGTCACTTATTTATGTCTGGTTGTCACCGTCTGCAGTTAAAAGAATTATTTGGTGCACACGAGTTCTTTTGTCCACCCGGCCGGGTAAAAGTTGTTAGTCGAACTGCTTCGGAGAGTGCCAACCAACTCCCCACTACATCTGGTTGTTCAACCGGAAACACACAGCCTTCATGCGACAAATTGTTCGTCAACGTACAGGTAAAATTTATTATTTAATCATTTCAGTATGAACACACAAATAAAATCTACGAATCAATTGTAAGAAACACAATATATCAAACATCAGTCATCAGCTGATCTCTCTGGGTCATGTGAATGACCTTGCCCTAGATACATCTCAACAATTATACAAGGTAAAATACATCACATGTTTGTAATTTTTACATTCAAACATAATACAACATAATAAAACATAGAACACTCATAATTAACCTTGTTGTTATTACCTTACAATAAACAATTCACATTTAATTTTGATCAAAATTTACACATCTTACAGCTTTATTTTATTTTCAAATTCTATTAAATCTTTCACTGGTTTCGTTTATTATTACATTTTACCTATGATTTTCTCTTTAACATTTTCATTATCAATTATTTTGGGTGACTCTTAGTTATTCATAATAATTCGATTTACAAATGGGTGATTAAATATAACCTCAACCCCCTTCTGACTCTAACACTTACTAACAGACTTACATAGTATGACACCAATCCCTCAAAACATTTATCACCACTAACTTACTACTCTAACTCACTTCGAATCATTCCACCCTTATAACAAAATACCCTCTACCCTCTTTGTACTTAGGACGTGTGTTCCCTCCCTATACTCATTCCCTTATTGGTTCCTGGTCTCCCCATGGTAACCCCGCTAACGCACATACGGTTCACCTCCCGCCACAACGCTTTTCTTTGAGGACTCCTTATCACACCACCCCCCTTTTACAAAATTTCACCATCATCTAATTACTCTCCAATTACATCACTCTCATTACTCCACATTTACTCACTATCGCTACTGTGTCACTACTAATACTCAGTCCTCGATATTACTTTTATCCCAAGAATCTTATTTAACACCCAGCTAAAATTAACTCTGACTAATTCAAATGCCTTATTTAAATATCTATCACCCAAACTCTAACATTTATTACTCATTGAAAATTCACAACTATCTCAAATTAATTTCATCACTTAACTTAAAACATTTTAAACAGATTGAAAATTTATTATTCAAACATTTAATTATATTAATAAAATCTGCAAATCACTTATAAGTGACATACTACATATATAACCCCAGCAGTCAGCTGATGTCTCACTGTCATGTGAATGACCTTTCTCTCAACACACTTCATATAACTCACACATACACAAGATTATACAGTTATCATTATAAAATATTCTGGTGGATTTAGAATCCTTACCATTAAACCTAGCACTAAAAATCGTTTGGTCTCATAAGGGAAATACATCACTAATCATCGAGTCATAGTTATGGCAACTGTTACTGAACAGGAAATTGGGTCGTCAACCACCAACTCTCTCTATAGAGGAAGTGAAATTGATCGCCCGCTGTTTACAGATGTCGTCACCCTCTCACTGATTACTCACTTACCCTCCTACTACATCAATTTTCTTAAATTCCCCCCTTTACCCAGTTACAATTAGGTAACCACCCGCCGGGTAAACCAGATCGAGCGTTTGCCTTATGCACAGATGCGTTATCTGTGCCCCTGGCTTGTAACGGCCAGCTCCTTTGCCACACACACTATTGTTTCCTGAGGGTGGACTGTAGCGCCCATTTGCATCCCCAAGAACTGAAGTTTATATATAGGGTATAGACGCTGCCTATACCGTTCTTGGTTCAACGTTATAAAAAAATTCGGCATTACTGATGTCCGAGGACACCAGTAATCCTACTAAATATGATTCACACACCCTTAAAACGGCACTATCACCACCTTCGATGATAGCCGCTGTTCCATAGTTATGTAGTTGCCCCTGAGTTACCCCCCCAGTTAATTTCTATGTTCACAAATTTAGAATATATTTATATTATAAATCCACGGTCAGGGTTTGGTGAAGCCGTGACCGCCCGAAATGTAGGGGAAACTACCAAAAGACATATAAGGTTCACACTGATACCGTTACTACAATTCTCGGATGGTGAACTCTTATGTGTTTGGTTATTTTATTAATTAATTTTCATGTTCAACATCTCTGAGACTCATGTACACCTTAACTTTTAAACATCAAACATTTCACTTTCTTTAACTCGTACTACAAACTTTATAATTATGTATGGTCAATTGTTCACTTAAAATAAAATATGGCTACTGACATAGATTCTAAATTATAAACATTCCAAATTGTATATTGATGAGTATTTACATTTGGAGGCTAATTATTATCCTTAGCTTGATAACTCAGTAATCGCCCAAAAAGACGGGGGTTTTGTTGGCGCGCGGTAGGGGCCAATCAGACAAACTACGTGAATTCACGTTCCCCCTTTTTCTACCACTAGATGACAGTACCCTATACTAATTTTCACACAAGATTTATTCCCTGTACTCTCCCATTTATTCAAACCCGTCGTCTGCTCTTCCCCAACCCCGCTCCAGCAAAACCCATCTTTTTTAAATACTCTGAAACTTGTCACCTGCTGATTTTGCATTTTTGCAAATGACACTATTAATTTTTTATTTGAACACACTGCCTCATTAAATTTACCTCCATTAAAATTATTTACATGCACTCTTAGGCAATGTTGGTACATGGTATTGTGCACCTTATCTATGCACCTCGAGTGAAAACATTGTTACCACGTACCTTAGGGGTCCCCCTCCCCGTTCAAATATATAGGTAAATTTCTAGTTTATACCAATTTTGGTGGAGCCGGACCATCGTCGTTTCACCACCCGTAGGAACTTCCGCCAACCAGTCCGCCTCCAAAGTGCCAAAACCCACAGTCAGGAGTGGTAAGGTCGTGACCGCCCGAAAATGGGGGAGGATCACTTCTGAAAACAAATCAAAACATATTAAAATTCAAATTCTTTATCTTGACCAATATAATTTCAAATTTGTAGCATACTGCGTACCCACTATCTCTTGTGTCGTTTGGTTGCGTAGTACATAGGCGTTATTCATTTTTATTTCCACTATATCATAGGGTCCTTCATATAACAGGAAACACTTTTTTATTTCTTTCTGTTGTGCACTAGACAAATCATGTCTCCTTACCAACACTAATTGTCCTACCTCGTATTTGGTCCACTTACCCTTTTCGTCATGTCTCCGCTTTCTCCGCTCCCCTTTAGTGAGTAGAATCTTATTTGCGAGTTGGATTTTTACATTTCTGTCGATGGTCTGTTCTTCCAGTGGATATTCGAAAAGTTGTTCTAATATTCTTGGCGGCCGAGTTCCCTTTATTAGTTCGTATGGTGTAAACCCGGTTGAATCGTGGGTAGTACTGTTTAACCACTCTTCCACTTTCTTTATATACAAAGGCCATTCCGTGTGTTTAGCGTGACAATACGCCCGGAATATCCTACCGATTTCTCTCATCACCCGCTCTGCCTGGTTCGACTGTGGATGGTATACTGTCGTATGCTTGGGTATGATGCCTTCCCAGCCGAGAGTCTGCCTCCACTTACCGCTAATGAATTGAGGTCCGTGATCGGATAAAATTATTTTCGGTTTACCTACGTTAATCATGTAGTCCTTGGTGATCTTTTCACTCAGTACCCGGCTTGTAGCTCTCTTCACGCTGTACAACCTAACAAACTTAGAAAAAGTGTCCAACACAACAAAAACATACACTACTTCACCTCTACCCTTGGGCAATGGGCCGTACAAATCTACAGCCACTAAGTCAAACGGTCTTTCCACTTTAATATAATTTATCTCCACTTCTACCCTTCTATTCACTACTTTGGATCTTTGACACAAATCGCATACCCTTAACACTCTTCTAACTCGCCTCTCCATAGTCTTAAAAACACAAGACTCTTTTAACACAGTCGTACACTTTTTCGCCTCAAAATGCCCATATCTTACACGACAATCCCAAATAATTTTATCTATTAACTCTTCAGGTACCATCAACCTCCAATCACGTTCACCCCCCTCTACTTTCTTGAACAGAATTCCCTGATATATTTGGAAATGTGTATTATATTCAGACCCATTTACATCTGCTTCTAAACTAGCAATTATTTTACCCAATTTATTTTCTGATCGTTGTATGTTTTTTATCTCCCTTAATTCCTCACCAAAAATTCTATCTTCCCTTGTTAATCGAAAAATCTCTATTTCTTTAAGATCCCTCCCTATTTTGTTGTCTATTATATCTACCCTGGAAAGAGTGTCTGGTACTTTGTTATCTGTCCCCTTAATATACTCCCACGAAAAGTGATATTCTTGTAATGCTAACACCTACCTGGTTAATCTGCTATGAGTCAATTTGCAAGTGTTTAAAAATGATAATGCCTTGTGATCTGTCCTAATGATGGTCTGGTTCCCTAGAAGGTATGTACGGAATTTTTTCACTGCAAAAACGATACTCAACAACTCCTCCGTGGTCGTATAGTTCCTCTCCGCTGCTAACAAAGTCTGGCTGGCAAAAGCTATTGTCCGGTGTTCCTTATCCTCACCCTCCTGGTATAGTTCTGCACTGAGGGCTATGTTGCTGGCATCCATCTGTAAATAAAATTGTTTCTGAAAATCGGGATGATTCATCATTATCATATCTATAAACTTCTCTTTAATTTCGTTAAAAGTAACCCTTTCCGTCTCGCCCCATCTCCATTGTTTATTCTTTTGTAATACCGCACTCAATTTAGAGGTTACCTGAGCATTATTTTTCTGAAATTTCCGATAAAAGTTACATAAGCCCAAAAAACTTTGTAGCTGCTTAATATTTTTTGGTTCTGGAAAACGCATAATAGCTTCTACCTTATCCGGGTTGGCTAGAATTCCCTCTGGAGTAATAATGAAACCTAAAAAATATATTTCAGTGTGTAGAAACTTCGACTTCTCCCAATTAACTGTTAAACCCCCCTTTTGCAATTTAGCTAATACATATTCAATATGTTCTAAATGTTCCGAGAATGTTCTTGACGCTATTAATATGTCATCAACGTATACAGTCAAAAACTCTAAGACCGTAGGTTGCAATATCATATCTAAACATTTTATAAAGCTTGCTACACTAATGTTTAATCCAAATGGTAAACGCTTGAACTGATAATTCTTACCATTGAAGAGAAATGCAGTATATTTCCGGCTCTCTGGCGCTAATGGAACTTGCCAGTACCCTGCTGTCAAATCTAAAGATATCATATATTTGACTCCGCTAAATTTCTGAAAAATTTCATTTATGGGTTCTGGTGACTCCCGGTCAGGTATTATAATTTGTTTAATTTTCCTAGCATCTAAACACAACCTTCTTGATGACCACTACCAATGGATTCGAGTATGGCGATATCGATCTCTCAATAATGTCTCCTTCCATCATTCTGTCCAACTCCTCTTGTACTGCTCTCCTCTTCGAAACAGCACTAGATAGCTCCTCTGCATGTAGGGTGAGTGTTCTCGAACTTTCAACTCGCATACATAGTCCCTGGCTTTTCCAGGCAACTCCGCAAACACATCTCTAAAACGCTCCACAACTGCCCACAACTCCTGTCGTTGGGGACTCCCTACAACTCCACCCTCATTAAAAAATTTATCCGCCCTATTTTCCCATATTCCCTCATCACTCACATACATCTCTCTCTCCTCATTCTCTACACTTCCACTCTCTCGACATATATTCACTCTTGTTTCTATGTCTCCATCGCCTATTCGTTTATGTATTAATTTTATTCCCGTAACTTTAATCTCATTTGTCACCCTTTTAAAATTAACCCTGACTGGTTCACTCCCATTATTAAATTCTACTATTTTCTTATTAAAATCTATTACTGCTTTATTTCTCTCCAAAAAATCATTTCCCAAAATTATATCTAAATTCAGTCCCTTAACCACTAAAAAGGTATTTTCGAATTCTGTTTCACTAATGCTATATTTAATTTCACCTGTCTAGTAACCCTTTTACTCCATACCCCGGTTACCCCCACTACTGTTACACCCACAACTGGTAGTGATGGAATATGTTTATTTACCCTTTGTAATTCTCCCAGTATGTTTTCTGAAATTACTGATATTTCGCTTCCTGTATCTATTAATGTTTTAAAGTTCTTACCTTCTAATTGGTGTATAATTCCTAATCTCCATGACTAGGTAAACGCTAAGCGATCTCCGGGTTCCCGACCCAGTTGGAAATTTGACCTTCTCCGCATGTGGTATCCATCTGCCGCAATGCCGTAAAAACACCTGAGCTCGATCTTGGCCACCAGGTGAGGAACTGCTGTACAGCCTGTCACAGTGCCCACGGGACACCTTCTGGACTAAACCAAGGTGAAATTTAAGCTTTTTAAAACACACTAGGCCGCTGCAGCAGACACCATGTGTGTGACATTAACCCTCAAAATAACTCAAGTTCTACTCCATTGTGCTTGCGTGCAGCTGGACATAATTTTGGTTACAAACTGTATCTGTATAGTTCTCAGAATGTAATTACGCCACAGAAATTGTAGACCCGGGCGAGGGCGTGATCATTAATTTTTTATACTTAATTTCTTTTACGGTAGGGTTGAATCGGGGGGGGGTTGCAAAAGTTGTGGGGAATCTGTATTGTAGTGTTGTATGTGGGTGTAGTTTGTAAATGTTGGGAGCTTGACTGGCTGGGGGGGGCCCTATTACCATCTTGGGTATTTTATTGGTGAATCATTATATATATCATTTAAAAATGGGTTGGAATTTTTTTATGGGTTTTAGGCTGATTTTTCACTCTTTAATCTGAGGTAGTCACCTGTAGGTGCAATTCTCTGCAGGAACCGGACATGTTATCTTCTGTGGGATCCGGCACTGGCACATGTCTGTGGCCGGGTCAATTCAGTTTTTCTGTGAGTTCTTTTTATTTATTTTTACAAGGTTTAAACAAAAGATTTTACAATATTATAAAATTATTCAGGCTGTAAATATATTTTAATTTATTTTTATTATTGTCTTTCTTACTGCTATAGTCAGTTCAGAAGATCTTTAAATTGTTTGTATATTTATAATATCAAATTCTTATAATTTCATAAAATTATATAGGCTGTACGGCCACCTCAGTTTATAATTTGATTTTCTTGCAGGTATGTTCCAAGTGGTTTTTCTTTAAAATTTTATTTTTATAAAGAAAGAAGGGAAAACTTACAATTGTATAAAACAATAGAGGCTGCCATGCCAATTTAAATTTGTAATTTCTAGTTCTTATGATCGACTCAGTTTCTTTCACATTCTTTATATTTTATGGAGTTAAGGGGTTTTTGCAGTATTTTAGGAAATTATACAAGCCGTGCTGGCGACTTAAACTTATAATTGTAGTTTTGGGTCATTATGACTGGTCCAGATTTTCTCCCCAGTATGTATGGGTCTTATAAGAATATACAGGCTGTCTGCCAGGTTGAACATGTTGTATCTAATCTGTGATGTATATGTAAATGTGTATTTATGTTCCATTATGTGTTATTAAGGTCAAGTGTTATAAAAGGGGATATTTACACGATTTATATGATCAGTGATGTTATGTGATATTTTTAAAAATATATATGTACAAAATATGATTTAAGATTTAAGAGATGTTACTATGTTATGTTGGCGATACTAGTTTGGGGAATTTTGATATTGAAGGTTTCTGAAGGATGATATATTAAATTATAATGATATGAAGGCACATCAGAATAATAAAGGTTGTTATTGGCTTTATAACATAGCCTATATATAGGCCTTCTGCCTAGTTCTAAATATCTAGTGGCCCCTCAAAAAAAAAAAAAAAAAAAAAAAAAAAAAAAAAAAAAAAAAAAAAAAAAGGTTACAAATGGTAGCAGAGCGTGGTTGAATCTAGGGTTGAACCCTTGGGTCCTTTGGTGTGACGGGGCTTGCAAACTCGGAAACAGTTTGGACAAGCTGAACTTAGAAAAATTCAAAAGAGATTACATATATGCTTCTGTTGTGTCAGGTTAAATGTTTTATCATATTGGATTATGTAATATTATTGTGTGTATTATGTTGTATTATGTTGAGGAATGATCGTCAGCCTGATAGTATTTGTAAACTTGGGGCCGCCACGTGGCATGCATCTTTAGTTGGGATTTTTTTTTAGATTTGGAATTACCGGAGATCTGGGGGCGTTGCCCGGGGAGTGGGATGCATTATCGACGAATATTGAAGTAATTGCGCGTGAGTTTGGCGGGATGCGGTATCGCCCGATCGGAAGTCGGTACCATCAGGCGTACCGACAGAATTCATTGTTTGAAGTTTTGTGGAAATTTACTGTTGACTTTGATGGTTATTAAGTATGTCTTTGTGAAATGTGATATATCGAGATAGGTGTTGGGTGTTGTGGATTGCATGTTTTCTGTTGTGTCAAAAGTTGTTTGTTCTCTTGTGTGGTAGCGAGAGCAAGTTAGGAGGGGGTCAGGTTTCCACAGCGCTAGGGAACCCGGGGGTCCTCTTGAAGGAAGGGTATAGTACTCAAGTTTTCTGTTTTGTAAGTTATGTTTGTGTTAGGTATTGCGTTGGGATTTATGTTTCATTGTTGTGTATTGTGAATTGTGTAATTCTGGCGGGGGTATGTTATCAGAGACTGCCCAACCCCATTTCCGGCGTTCTCCAGAAACTTCTGGTGGTAGATGGACAAGATGTTGGTTTTCTTGGACCTTGTCCTGCGGTTGGCAGATTTTCTGGGGGTGTCCAATGGGGTACTCTTGTCCCTTATATATCCGTATTGCCGGGGTTCATTGGCTGGGCTGGTCACCAACACTCTGCGTCGTGGCGGCAGTATCGACGCTTTCCATGGGGAGGCAGTGGACTTCTTCATACCCCGTCGACGACGTGACCAGTTGCGCTTTAAGATGTTCTATCGGGTACAGGCCAACGAAGAGGCGTTGGCGGACTTTGTGCAGAGTGTACGGATAGCTGCCTGGATTTTAAGGTTGGGGTTGTCCGAGAGGGAAATAATCCAAGTGATTCTAGAGGGAGTGACGCCCCAAGAGAGATCCCATTTGATGTTCGCAGACCGTCCACGGGGTTTTGCGGATCTGGACCCGTTGTGTGTGGTTTCTAAAACGGTCCAGGCGAGGGACGAGTCCCGGGGAAGAGCTGCCAGAGGTGACCCATACTTAAGTGGTTCATTAGAAAGAGCTAAAAACGACAAACATGGTGGTTGGTGGAGAGCGCAGGAAACTGTGAGAAAAACTGAATATTTTGGAAATAAGGACAGCTACAAGGAGGTAGCAAGTGAAAAGACGGTAACAACAGTTACAGAAGAGAAAACAAATAAGTATGAAATTAACAGGGGAAGAAGAAGTTATATTAGTGAACCAACATCGGCCAGTAGGGATCCTGTAGCAAGTCTTTATTCCTATTTGGAAAGAAAAGAAACTTTAAACGTTCCAGATGAATTACAAGTGCCTAATAAAGTAGTGGATGAAGAAGGTGAAGAGGAAGAAAAAGAAGAGAGGAATTACTTCAGTGGATCAACACAAAACAACAAGAACACGTCTGTTAACACTGAATTAGAAGACTCAGATAGTAACAACAACCCCAATTTCCGGAACTACCGGAATAACTATAATAACTATAATAATAATGTGAACAACAACAGCGAAAATAATTACCGACCAAACAATCAGGGTAACAATTACGCTGGCAACAATAACAATAACATGAGACGACCTCAGTATAATAATAATAACCCCAACTGACCACAGAACCAAGGTGGAAATAATCAACAACCCCAACCATATATAAGGGTTAATTACATACAGGCCAATGATGTCACAGTTGAATCCAGATGCTGCAGAATTTGTTCCGGTATCTCCATCTCGGTTCATGATGGATCCAGATTCTGTAATATCATCATCGCCTACGCAGGGATATGAGAAGTCACTTGATAGTGTAGCTTTAACATCGCGAGTAGAATTTAATTTAGACATTGCACATAGACCTGGACAGCTGGATTCCATGGTGGGAAATGTCGAGGACGCTATAGTTGCTGAAAGTGGTGAAGGAGAGGAATTGGAAGAAGAGGCAGAAGAGCGGTCTGCAGATGCTGCACAGGGAAGTATAGTTATAGGTGTTAGGGAGACTGAAGTTTCTGAGTTTGCGGATGTATACGGGGTTGTCCATGCTGCAAGTGTGATTGACGGTGATGAGGTAGAAGTTGAGGAGGAATTTAGTGGCAGCGTTGTGGAGTGTGTGAGTGAGGATGATGTAGTGTGTGCAGATTTGCGGACGGCTTCTGTAAGTAGTGCTGAGGATTCTGATGAACGGAAAGAAATTTCAGGTGGACCAGATGAGCAACTAGAGGATGATGAAGATGTGCAGTATTATGATGGTGGTAGTGGACGTGATGGCGATGATGTTGATGATGAAGAAAATTTAAATTATGATGATGAACGTGTTGATGAAAAGGAGGATGAAAATGAGATTGGTGACGAGGGTGGTGAAGAAATTGGTGAGGAGCTGGGTGAAGATGCTGTTGAAGATGGATCAGATGAGCAACTGGAAGATGGTGAGGAGATGCAGTGTCGTGATGGTGATTTGGATTATGGGGATGAAGAAGGGGAAATGGTAGATGAGGAAGAAGAGCAGGAAGAAGAAGTGGAAGAGGAAGAAGAGGACGATAAGGAGGAAGGAATAGAGGGGGAAGAAAAGGAAGCAGGGGAGGCAGAAGCAGAGGAGTTAGATGATGAGGATAATCCAAATCGGGGTGAAAGTAGTGATGTAAGTTGCCTTGATTCTGATTCAGAAGAAACAAATCAGTACTGCTCAACACGAGATAATTTCTCAGAGAGTGGTGTCCAGAAGGAACGAGTACGTAAGGTGTGTCATAGAAAGGTGAGAAGAAGCGGGTAATGGGTAGCGGGTAGATGTTCCCCACAGTCCCAGTGGCGTTCGTCTACTTCAGGGATGCGCCCCTGCCTTCGCGAGCCTTGGTTTTCTCCACTCATCCTTGTTCTCGGAAGGAACCATGCCCTTACCCTCAGTCCTCGCTCTTGACCTTCAATGATCCTTGCCCTTTTCATCTTCCCGATTTCCCGAAAAAAAAAGAAAAAAAAAGGTTTTTAACAAGGGTATTTTCTATGGCAAACGATAACAGCCGCAAATTCAAACAGAATCAAGTACTCTTTTGTATACAGCCCTGAATTGTAGAGTTCTCAAGACCTGTTGTTTTTGGTGAAGATCGGTTAAGGGAAAGGGGTAGTTTACCTGCAACGTTTTATGTTTTAACAAGGGTATTTTCTATGGCAAATGATATAAGCCGCAAATTCAAACATAATCAAATAATTTTTTGCATACAGCCCTGATTTGTAGAGTACTCAAGACCTATTGTTTTTGGTGAAGATCGGTTAAGGGAAAGGGGTAGTTTACCAGCAACATTTTTTTATCAAGAGTAATTTTTTCAACGGTAAACGATAACACCCGCAAATTCAAACAGAATCAAATAATGTTTTGAATACAGCCCTGAATTGTAGATTGCTCAAGACCTGTTGGTTTTGGTAAAGATCGGTTAAGGGAAAGGGGTAGTTTACCTGCAACATTTTATGTTGTAACAAGAGAAATGTTTCCATGACGAACGATAACTGCCACACATTCAAATAGAATCAAATATTTTTTTGCATGCATCCCTGCATTGTAGAGGACTGAAGGTCTATTGATTTTGGTGAAGATCGGTTTAGAGAAAGGGGTAGTTTACCTGCAACGTTTTATGTTTTAACAAGAGTAAAGTACTTAATTTTGATAAATAAATTATCCTGATAAGTAGCTCATAATAATCCACTGTAGAAACGTAGATGAAATATCTATAAATGAAGAGGTTAGGTGAACGAGGTAGGGGTAATTTTCTATTAATGAAAATTATAGTTGAATGGGGAGGGGAACATTTTTTATGTGTACTACGTTATCGGCAACAAAGAAGTAGTTCTTTGTTAAAATTCCTTCCCGGGCTGTTTAGCCGTAGTCCAATGTTTTCTGCATAACCAGACTTTTCGGCAGTGCCATCGACTGCCATCATCAGTGAAAATCGAGTGCGAAAACGTGAGGTGAAGTAGAAAGAAGTGTTTCTATGGAAATATTCTGGCAATCTGGCAATATTCTGCAATTTGGTTGTTTTCTCCACATTCATTTTTTAAATATAAGATTAAAATGATCAACAGTTGATACCTTCTTTTCAGAAAAAGTTTAATAATGATGTGTATGATTAACTTGTAATAACTTTCTGACAGATGAATTAAACCATTCTTTTCCCTGGTCCAGTTGTAAATGTTCATTGAATTAGTTTCCAGTATTTCATTTCTGCTTTAGTCCACATTGTGATTTTTGAAATTATTTCACAAAAAATTATTTTACACTTTTTCAGTTTCTTGTACCCAACGTGCATTGTATGATTAAAGACTGTATTACTATTATTATTAACTGTATGGTATTGAAAAAAATTGCTTCATTCATTTAGTCCACCTTAACTTTTCTCATTTTTGTTTGTATTAACCAAAAAAAAAACTGCCCCAACCCCTTTCATCCACTAAAAAATAATTAAAAAAATATTTTGCAAATGACTCCAGTCTTCACACATGAACATATTTATAAGTACACCAGTTGTGTCTTTAAAGGTACAGCAAATGTGCATTTAAAAAAAAATAGTTAATCATAGTTAAGCTATAGTTACAACTTCATTCAATTTTGGAAATGATATCATTTCTGTTGGATCAGCTTGTACAAATCAGTAATTTCTTTTAACATGACAGTATGAGTTTATAAAATTTCTGTGAACCAGCTTATGTAATTCAAGCAAAATGTAAATTATGTAGTGAAATAAAACGGGAAAGGTGAATAGGCGAAATAAATCAGAAAAAAAAATGTATATTGAGTATATATATTATAACATTACGAGTATGTACCCATTTAGCCTCGCGTTGGGATCGCCAATTTGTAACTAGACGAGATCCTTCTCTCGTTAAACTTTGATTGTTTAGTATTTGTTTTAAAATCTTGAAAGTTGTAATCGACTGGTTAATATTTGTTTTAGATAAAAAAATAAAAAAATTTAAGTTCGGTTTAAATGAATTCATCGTTTATTCCTCGATGTTCTCTCTTTCGAGAAGACAAATCGGTGTAGGTGATTTCTCGCTGAAATTAGAAGTTATTTGTTAGACATATAATTACTTGAAGTGACATTTTAAAAGCAATGCAGATTTACAATGATGGTTAACACGTTTAAAATTATTTAAACCAACTCGCTGCCGCCACCAGTGCTGTCAACCGTGGTTGCTATCCACCTAAACTGTAACTTCTTAGTCTATGGAAATAATTTGTTGAACTCTTTGGTAGGGTAAAATTATGTTTTATTTCTCCAAAATTATTTATGAAATTGTATTAAATCACAATAGTGTTGTTAATCATTCTTTTTTCAGTTATACTTTATTGATAGACTCTTAAAATTCTTATTTCTCAGGGTTTGCTATGCTGACTCTAGTATTCGCCACATAGGACGTTAATGTTTTGGTTAAATTATTTTAATAAACAATGTAGGTTCTTTGAAACTGCAAGATACAAAAACATGAAGAATTATACTACTATAATTGTTTAGTAGTAGGAGAGTGATCACATTATTGAAAACTTCTTAATTACTAACATGAAAATTCAGCATGTGACTTTTGTCGACATTTGAGGTTAAAGCTGGTTTAATTGAATAAGAACCAGTTAATTTTAAATTACTAACAACTCTTTAACAAAAATACCTGTTATAATACATGGTTATAATTCAGTGAAAAAATTAATTATCTGTTTCATCAGATTGGATAACAAACAAAAACAGGTATTTGGATATTCCCAGTTAACATGGTTAGACATTATTAACTATTTTGGACAATTATAAAATTAAAACAATATAACATAATTAGTATACTATAGTTCAAAGTTTCTGAAAGTTCATCCTTAATCAACTGATACACCCTATCTCGGAATGTTTCTCAGGTTAACTATAAAAATCATGTTCGACTATAGTTAATTCTTTTTTTCATTTTAAAATAGCTTAATAGCTCTCGCTAAACTCATGGAATTTCTATTGTCCATATGACAGTGTCTCTTCCATTATAATTACTGTTATTTATTAAAACAGTTGGTCATTTATATAAGTAAAGTCATTTGTCTCTTTTATATTTTTTCTCAATAATAATTATTAGAATTATTAAATTAAATAAGGTTCCAAGCCTTGTAGTGTTCAACTGACATAATGTTATTAATTGTGTTCGATAATCTTGTTATCAAAAAAAGGTCATAATTATTCTAAGTAATTGATACGTGTCACTATACTTGCGTTCAGTGCCTTTTCCTGGATTGGCACTATTAATTTTTTTTATTAATAATTAATAATGATTACACTGCCTATGCGCACATACTCCGTATAAGTTCACTGAAGTTAAACTAATACAACTCTTTGTTTACACTCGGGTTAACCTCAATTTCACTTTTTGAGGTTACGATGACTCTAGTCAGCTGTATGATATTAATCTTTCATTGTTGAGTACCGCGAACGGCGTGGCTTCCTTGTCGTTGTCTGGTGATGAACTGTCCATCTCATCGGTGTTAGAACCTGGCTTCTAATACTTGATGATGATCGCTGATTGGTCTGTTTTCGTAATTTCCGTACTTATTCGGTATGTTTCGGCAAAAGAGACGCGTTCAAGGCATCCTTTTGTGGGTTTTGAGATTATGAAAAATTGGTTTACCTAATGACGCCCAAGGGCTTGTAATTTATAATTCTTTATAATTAAAACTGTTTCCTTATCTGTACTCTAATTCACTTTTCATTACCACCATTGCTTCTGTCTTTTTTATAAGACCAATTTGGTTCCCCACATTCTATGTGTCTTGATTATTATTAACGGAATAAACTTATTAACAATTTTTATTATATATTTACATATAATACTTTTTATTTTATTTTGTTTATTTTATTTAATTTCAATAAACATTTATGGTTACTATCTATTTATCAAATACTACCCCTTTTCATTAAGTTATAGGGTGATAATTTGCTAAAATCGCCTTTGGTAGATTAGGCCTACCTCAGTATTATGTACTATATCTTAATATCTTACTTCTAGTAATATTTCTTACATTTAATATACTATTATTGTTCACAATTTTCCTCTATGACTTCTTATAACTATTATACTGTTGTATCTGGTATGATTAGCTAATTATTGATAATAATTATCATAACTATCTTGTCTAGGCACCTTGGTCTATGACACTACCAATTATTTTTATTCGTTTCACTTTAACATTGGTCTCTAAACAATTTCTATGGTGGCCTAACTATTCTGAGATAAGCATTACATCTTCTGATTATCACAGTTTCAGTTAGTATGTTGTTATTTTACTGTACTTACATTTTATATCCGTCTATAGTTCAGCACCATTGGGTATTACATTATTTGCTTTTATTCTGTGTTAAAACTTTGTCTTTTGATTCATTATTGTTTACATAATGTTTATTACAATAATGATAAAGTTTGGCAGTGTTTTGTTCTACCCTAGGATATTACCATTTGTTGGTAAATCCTTAACACTTTTTGCACCTAGTCTTACATGACAATTACATTTAATTTCCATAATTATTATTTAATTCATGGCAATAATTATAGATTTGCCTTATATTAGTGGTATTACATCTCAATGGTCCTACTGACATTAATCCTTCCTCTTTTATTATCATTTTTACATGTTAATTAGATTGGTCATTGTGCAAATTCTATTCTGTCCATTTCAGCATGTTATTTTACACTCATGATGTATACAAGTCTTTGTAGATCACTAGTTTTGTTATTGGAATGATCCTTATAATCTCTAGTTTAATTATAGTATAATACACTCTAGTTTAATAACATTTTTGTTATTAATTTTGGTAATTATAATTGACAATAATTGCTTGTTAGCTTAGGTTGTGTCACTCTCTTAATTCACAACAATGGTTTTATTCTATAGTTTGTTTCTACACATTTTACTTAATTCTTCAAATGTATTAGAATGATTCTTTATTATCTATTGTCTGGTATTTCTTTTTATGACTTTCTCAATTGTTGACTAATAGTTTTTCTTATATTCTTTGTAACGTTAATTATTTTCTTACGCTTTTAATTTACTTTCGTTTGTTTACAAAAACTCAGTTGTGTGTCTATTTTCAGACGCCATCTTGCAATACTGCCAACTTCATAATTTTTTACTTACCTGGTGCAGAGTTCGTTTAGACGTATTTAGAGAGAGAGAGTGGTTGTTTGAAATAAATAAATCATTTACTTGTTTACAATGAATTAAATTTTATTCGTGATCATTATTTCAATTCAGTTATTTTAGAACTCTACTTCAATTGTTTTATTCCCAACATTTTTAACTCATTAAATTCCCATCATAATAGTATTCTTTCTCTCTCTCTCTTACTTGTTATAAATTCAATAGTAAAACAATACCTTGATTATAGATATAATGAAAACAGAAAAAAACTGGTATTTAACTTTAAAATAACAAGACAATTAAATACAACCTTAAATCTACTTTTCGCAAACCAGCGCTTCCATTCACACACATACACTCTTTCATACCTTACATACTTCACAATTCCCCTTTGAGCTCATATTTCTTTTTTAATTTTGCATGGTTTTAATTTTAATTTTGAATGGGTTTCTTTGCTCTCCCCGTTTGTTACTTAGCTGTTCATTGTCCAGCCTCCTCACGTAATTTTTTGTCACTCCGCACCTTTCTTCTTTCACTTTCAATTTATTCCACGAAACTGTCACTTCATTTGAATATTAATTAACAACTGCTTCTTTTTTAAATTTACATTTTCTTTGTATGGGCCCGTAAATTTGTCCGCGGATTATTGTGATTTCAACTCGGTATATCTGAAATGGGCGAGCACACGGCCCGCGTCCGCCGTCGCTAGATGATGGTTGACAGCTGAAAATTCTACGCCAGACGCAGATTGTTGATGCCGATCTGGGGAGCTAGCAGGACACTCCTGCATTCCAATGTGACGTATGCTGGGTTTGGCTTCTGTCGTCTTATGTTGCTTTGTTTAACATACAAAGTTCATAGGTCAGTTGACTAAAATACCTGCCTTCTGTGGTTAACCCGCTGGCCTTGAGCCCACATCGTGTACATCATTTTACCCATTCAAATTACAAATAATACTTTACATTTTATTTATTGATCGGGAGGGTTTTACCGGTACCGTTACAATACCCCCTCAATGAGAGGTTTTATGCCAAAGCATAAAAACTCTCATTGACACTCACATACTTCCTAAGAGGATCAGCCGAGATATGGCACCACAACCCCATTTGTTTTATTAAAACTCATGGGCAACTTACCCCCTGGTCCAGTGACTGTGGCCGCACCTGAATGACCTTACTGGACCCTCTCGAGATCCCAACACCGCAAGGTCAGACAGGCACTTGACGTCCATGCTCTGACGGGCAGGCCAGCACAGGACCACCGCCACAACATCACCAGACACTGAAACATTAAATCAAAACATCAAATAGTGGCCTTACTTTATACCATATCCCAACTGATCTGGTCCCCCTTAGCTGTGCTGGTTTGCATTAAAAAGCACTGGTATTTTTAACTTCTAACATACATGTATATTTAACATAACATGTTACATTTTAAATTTTACTATCAACATTCTGTATGTTTCTGTCTAGTTAATTCTTATCCCAAATTCAAAAATATTTCCCTGATTACAATCAGAATTTAAATAACCACTTCCCATTACAACATTACAAATATCTTTCATTACCCAAATCACATCTCAAAATATTTAACTTCATTACTAAAATTCCTCTTAAACACATTTAAATCAATTACATAATCACAAATTATCTACTTATATTTTTTCTCAAAATCGTTAATCAACTCCATAATACTCCTCAAATCAACACCAAATCATTTAGTTACATCATAAGAGCAACTACACATTCTATATTACCAACATAATTCCATTTAATCGGGTTATCTTATCCCATTTATAATAATCATCAACTTCCTCCTTCACATCATTTTCTAATATCATCCCCCCTTAACCCAGTTACAATTGGGTAAATCATCTCCCGGGTGAACCGGGCGAGGCATTTACTTCGTTACATAAATACTCTATTATTTATGTCCCTGGCTTGTAATGGGCAGCTCCTTTCCACACACACCATTGTTTTGTGATGTTGGACTGTAGCGCCCATTTGTATCCACAAGAACTGAAGTTTATTAGGGTGTAAATGCTGCTTACACTGTTCTTGCTTCGGCGTTATATAAAAATTCGGCATTACTGGTATCCGAGGACACCAGTAATCCTACTATAATGATTCATATGCCCTTAATACGGTCTATCACCCCATTCGGTGGTAGCCGCTGTTCCATAGTTATGTTGATTCCCCTGATTCACCCCCGGGTTAATTTCTAAATTACACCAATTTCAAAGGCAACCAACGATGGTCAGTGTACAATAAATCTGCCCACAACTGGTTGTCATCCAGAACCACAGTCTGGGCTGGTAAGGCCGGGACCGCCCGAAAGTAGGGAATCACTTTAAAACATATCTTGTACATGTTTCATATCCTTACACAATTACATACTACTCAATTAGACACTATATGCTTAAAATAAACATGTCACCTTTAAATTTGCATAACAAATTATAAACATTACAACTTTGACTTTCTATTGAACCTTTTAATAATCAACCTTTAATTATTCATCATTTATTATACAATTAAATTCTCCAAAAAATTCAAATTTATTATCAACATTCATTTTATACACATTTTATTTATTAGCTCCTTTCAAATTAATTCAACTATTTTATCCAACACATTTTAATTACTTTAATTATCAAATTGCTTTAATTACTTTAACAAAATTCACAATGACCAACTGTCAGTTATTAAAGTTGTGCCACGTTACACTGCTGAGCCCCAAAACGTAACACACAATGTACACCAGAAACAATGAAAATACTTAATACTACTTATGTCACTTTACACAATATAAGATACTCCTAAAATAGTCTTAATGTCTAACATAATTACCTAAAGGCGGGGGTGTGTATAAAATTAAATCTCAGTACAAGCAGCTAGTGACCAGAGTCAAGGTGCACCCGTTTATTTTAGAATAAAAATAAACCTCAGAACATTATATAATTGTGTTTCAGCCAGAGAAAGATGAATTACTGAGTTGACCAAATACAGAATAAATTAAATCCCAAAAATCACAAAAATTCAACAATAACATAATTCAAATACTAGATAAACTAATCATTAAAAATTCCATGGTTGCATCAATTAAATATTGGTTGAAATCGTTTTAAAATTCACTAATTGCATAAGTCAATGCCAGTTTACAATTAGTAATATGTAGCGTACAAGCTATGATCCGTTCATTAAATTTCCTAACACATTTTTTTTTATACTGTAAGGTCGTCGCAAAGACATAAGTTCATATTGCACAAAGTGATAAATTTACGTCATCTTCCTCAGTTGTTCATCTTCATCAGTTGATAAATTTACTTTCAAAAGTGTTCTGTTGTTCGGTTCCCCAAAGGAACTTCTCGCCCTTCCTTCTCAACCGGTTTAGGGGTGCCGCGATTTCCGAAAATTTGGGCATGAACTTGGAGAAATAATTCACCATCCCGATGAAGCGCGCTATGCCTTTGGTGTCCTTGGGACACGAGAACTCCCGAATGGCGCGGGTCCGATCCTGATCCACGCAAACGCCTTGCTCGGACACAAGGTGTCCCAAAAAGCTTATTTGCTTGACCCCAAAACGTACTTTCTCGGGATTTACAGTGAGCTTGGCTTTTCCCAGCCTCACGAGCCCTTCGTCCACGTGACGGACGTAGTCCTCCCATGATTTGGAATATACAATTATGTCATCGAGATAGTTGAACACGAACTTGTACTTTATGTCAGACAAGACCTTGTCCAACAACCTGGTAAGTACCTGGGCGCCGGTACTTAATCCAAAGGGGACCCGACAAAACTTGTATAACCCATAAGGAATGACGAAAGCTGTAATGGGCATCGATTTTTCAGATAGCGGAATCTGGAAGTAGGCGTTAGAGAGGTCCAGGATACTAAAATACCTCGCGCCTGAAAACCACTGGAAGCAGGTATGGATATTCGGTAACGTCTGCGCTTCAATCTCGATATTCTTATTGAGCTTATGATAATCAATAACCAACCGAGGTTTTTTATCAGGTCAGCAGACCAAAAACGCTGGACTCGCATAAGGGGATACGCTCGGCTTGGTCACGCCCTCTTTAACTAGCTGGTCCGTAATCTCACGCATGGCTTTCATTTGGGGAGGGGCAAGCTGGTAGGGATGAGCCTTGACAGGCCGGTTATCCAGCAAGTTTATATCATACGTCAACCTGCCCGTCCGGCCAAGTCCTCAGTCAAAACGTTCTTATGACGGCCACATACCTGAAGTATTTCGTCTGCCTTCTCTCTGTCGAGGTGTCCGACGTCAAAAAGCTCTTTTTCCAAAAGATTAGAATGACAGCCTTCGGGACTGTTTTTGCGGTCGCACAGAGAAATAAGGTTCTTCGGACGAAATTTGAAATATATTATCCCCTGGTGAATATCCAGCTCCAAATGGGTGCGATGGTAAAGTCTGCGCCGACTATGAGGTAGCAAGACAGGCCATCGGCGACCAGTATGGGGAAATTCCAGGTAAACGCGTCTATTTTCACCCTGCACAAGGCTTCCAAATTGATTTGTAAGTTGCTGTTGCAGACATTCCTACATACTACAGCACTCTTAGTCCGCTTCAAGACGCTTTGGTTATTTTCAATACTCTTGAACAGCCAACGCGACATAATTGTGTGCACCGACCCGGAGTCAATCAGTCTGTTCACGGTTTTATCCTTAAAACTTACTTCCACCTGGGGCGAAAACAGTTTGTTCTTGAACAAACTCGCTAAGTTCTTTCCCGCTCCCAGATGTTCTTTGTACAAGTGGTGGGAAGTGACTCTTTGAGTCAACATTTGGCTCTTTCTTCCATTGGTCATGCGATGGCGCTTTCGGGGATTCTTTTTTGACGCTTTCCCGACAAACGAACGACACCGCCAGATGTAGTGCCCCTTTTTACCACACAGGTAACAAGTCGGAGTGAAGGGAGTCCTGACGGGAATGCGGCAACGGCTAGTCAGGTCAGGCTTACAGCAGAAAGTTGAGAAACATTTGCTGACCATACTGTCTCTCAATACGCGTGTTTTGGATTCGCGGCTTTCAGACGGGGACAGTAATGCCTCACGTGTCCTTCTTCCTTACAATGGTAACACAACCTCCGGTCCTTGCGCGGTCCGGCATTAGCTGGGGGGTTAGCAGGGCCTCTATTTGCTGTAGTCTGGTTGGTGAATTGGAAATTGGCCACCTCCACGCAGATCTTGTCCAGATCGGCAAACGTGGACGAGCGGCTGCAGAACACGAGACAGGACCTCGTTTGGGCGGACAGCCCCGAAACGATGTTATCTACTACATCCCTCTCAGTCACGGGTAGTCACAGTACTTTGGCTCCCTCTTTTATTTCGGAGATGGAAGTTGACAAAGACTCTCCGCGCGCTTGGGCTCTTAAAAACAGCTTCTGCTTTAAGGAGGAAAACAGCCGATTGGGAATAAAAAATTCCAGGGCTTCCTGGTGAAAATGGTCAAAGTTATCTGCCGCTAGGTGCTTGGCAAGTCAATCGCCCAAAGCCCCGTTACAATAAGGCATAAGCAAGGCTAGAAACCCGGCGTCCGAAACCGGAAAGCACCTTTTCAGTCTCAAGGAGACTTTAAAATACTCTAGAAGAGTTTCCACACAGAAACCGTCTGGCTTAGGGAGGCCGCGGACTATTTTTTCGACGGGATGTGGTAACTTGCTATAACAAAAGCTGGTAGGCAGCAGTGAAGGAGAGGTGTTCGCTTCGCTCAAGAAAGGGTTCCGCTCGAGTCCGGGAACAGCGTTCCCTAATGGGGCCGCCTTATCTTCAAATTGAATGAGCGAGCTAGGGTTAGAGCTACTGCCATCCGGCCGCGCGGACTCTTGTGGGCTCGCCTTGTTTTCCGCGACGGGGCAAGTCCCGCTGGCCGCCAAAACCCTTTTAACCTTTTCCCCTATTGAGAATATGTGTTTCCGGGAGTTTGTCCCCCGACGATTCCGCCCAGGACTATAATAACTTTAACCGGCCTTCAAAGGCCCGACACCTGGCTGTAAGCCTTTGGTGATCGTTCCGGCACTGGGACTCGCCGATGTTTGCAAGATCGACATCTAAAATATCTGATACTAAGTCGCATTCTTTGCATTCGCTCGATATATCTATCCCCTCGAGATGTTTCATATTGGGGGGTTTCCCTTCATGTATTACATTTTGCAGGCATTTCTGCAGTTCGTTTTTTATGACACCACGAGCCCTTAACTCGAATAACAAGTCGTGCTTTCGTAGCTGGTCAATGTCTCTTAGTAAGGCCATTTTACGAGTAGTGGAGGAAACCAAAACATACAAAGCGCAACGATAAGGGAGCAGCTGATCGATGAGAACTGCTGATATGGCAAGCCGGGCTGGCCGGATACCGCAATGCACCGCGTTATCTGTCAGGCAAGGTACAACTAACGGTTTTCTTTTCCCCAGCGAATAATTTGAACAATTCCGAGTAAATCGATTTTACAGTAAGCTAGCTACTCGTGACAAAATTGCTAACCCCACATAACATTTTGAAATACCTCACACAAAACCCCATGCAAAATTTCATGCGACCAATAGCGTGCAATACAAAATTTCAACACAACTCATTAACAAAATTACACATAACAACTATGCCTTATAACCCATGGACCAAGGAAAACCGTGCTCCGGCTACCACTTCTGTGCCACGTTACACTGCTGAGCCCCAAAACGTAACACACAACATACACCAGAAACAATGAAAATACTTAATACTACTTATGTCACTTTACACAATATAAGATACTCCTAAAATAGTCTTAATGTCTAACATAATTACCTAAAGGCGGGGGTGTGTATAAAATTAAAACTCAGTACAAGCAGCTAGTGAGCAGAGTCAAGGTGCATCCGTTTATTTTAGAATAAAAATAAACCTCAGAACATTATATAATTGTGTTTCAGCCAGAGAAAGATGAATTACTGAGTTGACCAAATACAGAATAAATTAAATCCCAAAAATCACAAAAATTCAACAATAACATAATTCAAATACTAGATAAACTAATCATTAAAAATTCCACGGTTGCATTAATTAAATATTGGGTGAAATCGTTATAAAATTCACTAATTGCATAAGTCAGTGCCAGTTTACAATTAGTAATATGTAGCGTACAAGCTATGATCCGTTCATTAAATTTCCTAACACCTTTTTTTTATACTGTAAGGTCCTTGCAAAGACACAAGTTCATATTGCACAAAATGATAATTTTACTTCATCTTTCTTTTGACTAGTAATCTGGTAACTGGAAACTGCTGGTGAATATAACTAATGAATAATAATGTTACTTGAACATGTGAGTTGCATTTGCTGGCGGCCTGCTGTTTCTGGTCACACCGTGCATAAGCCAGTCATGGGAAACCGTGTTTCTGCGCTGTTCATATGGCGTGCCGTCGTATGTATTCTTGAGAGTATGAAGAAATCATGTGGCGAATCAATATTCTCACGTTCGTGGGCCCATACGTGGAACCAAGCTTTACTTGGTGATGAGACTTTCAACCAAAGTACCCACCAGGAGACGACGGGCAACTCTGCTCACAGCGCAGTTTGATGGTAGACTGACTGAACTTGTCAAGCGAAAAGCTTTACTAGAAAAGGGACGGGGGGGGGGTGACGTCAGGGAACGCTGACCAAAGTACGAATAATTTTCCGTCGTGCTACTATTTAAACTTATTTTAATTGAATCTGTACTAACGCTTGTTGCATTCAGCATGTAATTATACTATTCCTTGTTAACATACACCTTTTTTCAATTTTAATCTTATGTTATTATTTATTTTAATAATCGTAATTAGCATTGTACTTACCATACATCCGGTATGAACACGTGGTTTTACCATCAACACTAATTTTATCAATCGGGTCCAGGGCTTCGTTGAACGAAAGGCAGAGACAGTCGGGCTTTCGAAATAATAATTTAAACAGCATTGAGTTAATCAAACTTGTGGTTTTATTTAGATTGGCAAATATCAATTTTCAATAAACAAAAGGGAGTCACCTCCTCTACATATTAATTTAACAAAATGGCGTCGCTGCTACTTCCGCCTTCTAAGCATATCCACATCTCATTTTAATATTAAATTATCTCTTGTATTACCTTCATACAAGATCATTTGATTAAACTGCAGTGTTAACTTTAAATTTACTTATTACGTTTACTTATGTTGAAAACACAAACACAAACCAACACCCCAGAATATGGTTTAGATGCCGGCATTCCTTAACATTCACACGCTCATTTTTACATATCATAACATTGATTATTGGTACATGGTTAATTAATTAAAATTTGTTGAGCTCATTCATGATTACTATAATTTTGAATTTTGAAACTTCCCTGCAATGTCGTGGTAATTGTTGCTCCTCAGGCGATTTCCATACTTGGTGGCAGATGTTCGGCCTAACTTACAATTTGTCTGTGTCTGAGTGCACTGAATTTAATTTACTTCATTGTTTAACTGTTCACTGGTTTAATTACATTTTTTGATTACATTTTGTAAGTTTAAAGCACTACTACTGGCATTAACTTGCCAGCCAACAATTGAACGTGTATACGCTCTCTCTGGTGTATGAAGACTGGGGACTGACCATACGCAGTTTCTACGTATGTGTGTGTCATTTCGTCACCGTCTTTTGTTTCATCCATCTGACGCCTTTGTTTTGCGTCACACTCATGACGTTTTTACTGGTTTTCTCCATCTCATCATTGTTTTTTCCATTGGTTGCGTATACTGTATGCGGCCGAACGCACGTAGGCCATGACCTTGGATCCAATCTACACCGATGAAACTGCGTCGTTTTGTTAATTATTGGGAGATTTGCCCTAACCATGTTTTTATATTTGAAAATACCATAAATTTACAATAAAATATTTCCTGGTACCATAATTTCTAAGACGGACTTTTGGTACCGTCACAAACCCCCTCAATGAGAGGTTTTATGCTGAAGCATAAAAACTCTCATTGACTCATTCACACTTCCTAAAGGGATCAGCCCAGATATGTTGCCACAACCCCCTATAGTATTTACATAGAAAACTTTAATCACTTACTCTTGGTCCAATGATGGTGACCGTACCTGCCTGACCTTACTGGATTTCTCCGGAGAGATCCCAACACCGTAAGGCCATTTGGCACTTAACGCCATTTGGCGGCTCAGACACCTCGGCCAGCTCAGGACCGCCGTCACGACACCATCAAACGCTGAAACATTAAATACAAAAATTTTAAATAGTGGCCTTATATACTCCCATATCCACAACTGATATGTCTCCCCTTAGCTGCATTGGTTTGTGTTTAGAGGCATTGGTTTGCTCAACTTAAAAATTCTTTCATAATAAAACGAACAAGATTTAGAATAGAAAATCCATTTCCCTTTTCACATTCCTATATTTCTCAAAGCTTTCTGTCTCCAGTCAAGGTTACTTTACTCTCTTCACCACAAGAAAACATATTCTTATACTAAGCATAACACATAAAACAATTTTCTAATTTTCAAAAGCAACAACAACTATTTAACTTTATTATATAAAATTAAAAACACAACTATTATGGCAAACACTCTCACTTATTTAAACTTTCTTCACTCAGCTTTACTGATACTCCCATTTCTTTGCAACAGAATCAGAACGATATTTGTATGTTCAATAACAATATCAATACAACATAATAAAACACTGAACATTACATATTAACATTGTTACATTTACATTAAACAATTTACATTTACACAACTTGTATCAAAACTTTATAACATTATTATTATCAACTCTCTATTAACTCCTTACCATTCTTTTATATCAACTTCTCAACTATGAATTTTCTCTATCTAACATTTTCATCAATACTTATCTAGTTTGGGTGACTCTCTATTATTCACAATTATCTATATCTTATTTTGGCATTTATCTATCTAACCTTACTCACCTTCTTTCTACTAACAACCACTATCAACAACCAGATTTATATGTTATGACAACAATCTCTCCATAACAAACCCCTTCACTAATTCCACTTATACATGAGTAATGAAATAAATATTTTACACTAGGGTGACCAGATTTTTTATGACATAAAACAGGACATTTCTGAAATATGGAAATAAAAAAACAGGACAAAACAGGACACGAGTTACAAAGAAAATGTGCTTCATATATGACTGCACTGCTTCACTAAGACAAATAAAAACTACTTTTTACACATAAAAAGACATATATTTTAATAACCATCTTAAAAACATACTTATTATGGCACTGGATCATATTATAATTGATCAAGTTTTTTCAAGAATTATAAAATTATAATTATTCAAATATAAATATTCAAATTCTTAACAACTATAAAATTACATGGATGTGATTCATAGATATCAACAACCTGCTGAACATGAACTTGTGGCTTCTGAATCAGGAACATCACTATTAATTTTGTACTTATCACAAGACATGATATCTCACAAGAGCTTTGAATTACTTAATAGCAGGTTGTAGAATTCCTTACAGCTAAGGTCTTGAAAATGAGTTTTTAAAATTACAATTGCTTGAATAGTTTTGGTAGTAAAAAGGTTTCTTTCATCAATCCAAAGGGAGTTCACAATTGAAAAGACTCTTTCCACAACAGCATTTGTGCCTGGTACAGCCAGAGCAAAACTCACAACCACCTCTATGTTTTTATATGGAATGCCTATACTTTTAAGTATGTGGAAGACATCACACCATTTCTTATCAATCTCCACATTAACTTTTTCCCATTCCTCAAATTTTCTGGATAAAACTTTGTTCACATGTCCTATCTCATCAAATAATTCATCTTCATGTACCTGAATTGTTGAACATGAATCTACTGTCTTAAGAATTTTCAGACTTTTTAAAACCTCATCCCAAGATACAGAATTTTTCAATGTTATCCAATGAAATGATTTCAGAGGCTGATATGGAGAGACCCACTTGTTTAAATAACTTAAAAAAGTGTCATAAAATAAATTGGTAATCGTTTCATATTTCGATTGGGTGAAAAGACCTTCATTTTCTAAGTTAATTAAAATTGAAGAAACAACTGAAGTTTGAAACTTACTACATTTCCTGTTATTGACTTTTTCTGTAAGCAATTCTAATTCTTCAGCTACTTCAGTGGTTGAAATGTTGGTTCTTTCCAACTTTTGGATTGAATTTGAAAACATTTTCAGTTGGCTTTGTATGAAATGAAGCCAAAGAAGTGACTGTGGGTTCTCAAAAAATTGTTTTAGCAATGTAGGACACCTATCCTGAGACATGAATAAGACTTTAGAAGTTCATAAATATCAATAACCCTTGTAACTCCTGGCAACAATGACAACCATCTAGTTTTAACACTACCCAGAACCTGCTTATATTCAGTAGCAACAAAATCACAAAATAATTTCAATTCCTCCACACGCACGGTATAAATGTGAAAATATTGAAATATTTTATTCATTACTGTTTCTATGTCGATAGGAAGAATGTCTGCACTTGTTTGTACGCCATTGTGTACCACATGAGCAGCACAACTAATGCCTTGAATATTCATTTTGAGCACACTTTTCAATTTAGAAAAAACGTTGTTTGTTCCGGCCCTCTTGTTCCCACCAAAGTTGGTGTTACAGTTATCTGCACAAAACGCGATGATCTTGTCAACTAAGTGATGTTTCTTTAAGAATCGGCACTAATTTTAAGCTTTTGTGATTTGATGCATCAACCATCACAGACACATACTTAGCATCTTCAAGTTCTGATTGCACTTCATGCATTGCATACGGCGATAAAACGTTCACTAAAATAGACTTGCACTTTGTCCTGGAACACGTGAATTTCTTCTCAAATAGTTCTCTGATGATAAGAGATGTGCAGTCCATTGAACGGAAAGAATGGTTGTGTTTTGCAGTATGAAATGCAAACAGCCCTTCTTCAGCAGTGATACGTTTATCTTCCTCAGTTTGTAGTCCATTCCTACTTACAAAGGAAGTTATACTACTGGAAGTTCTCGCGGAAACTGCCAACATGTGTTTCTTTTTCTTAATGTGCTGTGTAATATCGGCACGTCCTCCATGTTCAATGGAAAAAACTGAACGACATAAAGTACATTCTACCTTTGTAGATGTGGTGTCGTCCTTCAAGAAAGGAAACTTCTTTCAGGGTTTTGGAGAAAGTACACTTTCTTTTCCCCATATTAATATGCACGTGTATCTCGAACCAAGCGAACAACAGACAATGGAGCAAGCTCGCCACGCCAAGCGTTAAAACTAACCAAACAAAAAAAGTTTACCTTGATTGCCTCACTCTCCCTTGACGCACTCTGGCGGAAACCAGAGATCATCATTTCTTTTCGCGATTGCGTTCCCTTAACCATTCGAGACCCGTCTTGACCTCAGTAAGAAAGTTTAAATGAACGAGACCAAAATGACACAAAAACAAATAAAAACTCAAAACTAAGCGAAGATAAAAGATTAGGTTATCCGTTATTGCAAGTACGGAAAAACGGGACATTTGACGTCCTGTTAATAATTTGCTGGGACAACGGGACACATAATGAAAAAAAGGGACAATCCCGTTAAAAACGGGACGTCTGGTCACCCTATTTTACGCTACTTACCCAAAGGTCGAAAACGTAACACAGCTGAACAGTATGAAATATACAAACACCACACAACACAACCAAACAACATACTTAACGACCAATTACAATATAAATCACATACACTTTTCGACACAATTATATAACAAACAAACAATTTAGATCCCCGCGCCAATCCCCTTCCTCTACACACCACCCCCACTATACCTTCCAAGCAGTAACCGTTACAAAGTACGGCAGTCTGTTTCTAAGCTGAAGAGGGTGAACACGACGCCGAAACGCGTTCTACAGAAAAAGATAAGTAAGTTTCACATGTGAAAGTTTCATTATTATATAAAGTGTAGTGCTGTGAAAAAAGATGATGAACAAACAAGACAACTATAATACCGCAGACAAAGCGTATTTCATCAATAAGTACAGAAACGCCAAAAAACAAGTAACAAAAACTTCCTTACACATAGCCTTCAATAAAACTTGCCGAAAATACAACATCATACCAACACACGCACAAGTTACAATAAAACAAAACACACATACAGCACTTCAAACCAAACGAAAACTAGAACAATTAAACCTAAATAACATAATCAATTATTTATACCATAAAAAAGACACACTCAACAGACAGGCATACAACTTACACACGAAACTTACACAAATATTACACCACACAGAACTTGAAAATGTAATACAACACACACAAGACAACATAGAAAACTGAAACTGACAATACAAGATCGACACAACAAAAAAATAACGAACCTCACAAAACGCGCAATAGAATCGATCCCTGAACCAACACACAAATTCCACGTACGCACAGTAAATACAACTAACATTAATTTCACAACAGATGAAATGGATTTATTAAACAAGGGACTGAAACATAATTTGAATAACAATACATCTAACAACAAAAACCACAATAGACACATACGTGACATAGTCATAGACACAGAAACAGCTGTACAAAACACACATGTTAATGACCAGGACCCAATACGTCACGACATAAAACGTAAGCTCCAACGCACACATATACAACCAAAAAGACACAGCAATGAAATAAAAACACTTAACAATGTAAAACAAAAGTTACATGAACACAACATAACTATATTAAAAGCTGATAAAGGGAACATAATCGTCATAATAGACAAACATCAACTAAACACTAAAATTGAAAATTTCTTCAACGAAAATAATATAACGGAAATAAATAAAGACCCCACACTAAAATTTCAAAAACAGAATAACAAATTCATAAATAACACTAAACATATAATCAAACCTGAAAGCACCAAGTACCTTAAACAAATAAAACCTAACCCCCTATACTAAATGCATTACGAAAAATACACAAACCTAACATTCCCATCAGACCATTAATAAACAACACACAAGCTCCCTCCCACAAAATCGCCAAACACCTAGACAAAATAATCAGAGAAAACATTAATCTCGTTAACAACACATCTATCAAAAACAACATCGACCTAGTCAAGAAAACTGAACACATCCACATCCCACACAACTCAACACTAGCATCATTCGATATAACCAATTTATACACCAATGTCCCAATTCAAGAAACCGTACAAACACTAGAACAGTTACTCAGACAAAACAACACACCTGAAACACACATACAAGAGATCATCACACTTACCAAAATAATAACTGAACAAAATTACTTTACATACAATAACAAGATATACACACAAACAGACGGTCTCCCGATGGGATCCCCCATATCAGGAACACTAGCAGAAATATATATACACAACATAGAACAGAACCACATAATTAACAACAACAAATACACCAACAAAATCATTTACTGGCACAGGTATGTAGATGACATTTTACTCTTATTCAAAGGCAACACAAGATAAGTTGAAAACTTCCACAAATACATAAACACAATACACCACAAATTAAAATTTACACTGGAAATTGAACAAAACAATAGTATAAATTTTCTAGACCTAACAATTAACAAAACTAACAATACACACACGTACAAAATATACAGGAAACCTACCACAACCGACATGGTTATACACAACACATCAAACCACCCAACACAACATAAACATGCGGCCTTCAACCATATGCTCCATAGACTCACTAAAATACCCTTAAGTAAACATGATTATACTGACGAACTCAACACAATCAAATACATAGCAATAAAAAATGGATACAACCCCAATTTAATAAACAAACTACACAAACGCATCAAAAACAAAAACAACAAAACACATAATACCATCAACACACAACACAATAAATACATCACACTCACATACCATAACTCCGACACACACAAACTTGCCAACACATTCAGAAAACACAAGTACAAAATAGCATACAGAACTAACAATACCATCAAAAAACACATCAACGATACAAACAAGGACATAGACAAATACAATAGAACAGGTGTTTACAAATTAAATTGTAATAACTGCAATAGTTTCTACATAGGCCAGACGGGAAGATCTTTTTCATCCCGTTATTCTGAACTTAAAGGCCTTATCCAACAACAATATACATTCTGCATTTGCCACACACATACACACACATAACCATAGCTACACCAATATAGATACTAATCACGAAATTTTACACTACTTACCCAAAGGTCGAAAACTCAACACAGCTGAACAGTATGAAATATACAAACACCACACAACACAACCAAACAACATACTTAACGACCAATTACAATATAAATCACATACACTTTTCGACACAATTGTACAACAAACAAACAATAATTTGGATCCCCGCGCCAATCCCCTTCCTCTACACACCACCCCCACTATACCTTCCAAGCAGTAACCGTTACAAAGTACTGGCAGTCTGTTTCTAAGCTGAAGAGGGCGAACACGTCGCCGAAACACGTTCTACAGAAAAAGACAAGTAAGTTTCACATGTGAAAGTTTCATTATTATATAAAGATTATTATTTTATTTAATTAGCTCCATTCAGTTAGGCTACATGCTTACAACCTACTACAGACTATTCAACGTAGTATTGCCACTATACTGGTAATCAACTGCTTAAAAAAATGAATGTCTGGAAATTCAAGTTATGACCCTGAATTTGTACGAGTCAATTTTTTGGAGTTGTGGGTTAATAATTGGTCGTAAAAAGTTATATTAATAACAAATGTTTTTTATTAATCATGATCGATTTCTATGATTCATGTTCAAGGCATAATATACTTATCAGGCATAAATTTTGGATTCAGGATAGTTTTATGTAACAAATGTTTAATTATTATAATCTTTTTAAAAATAAAATTAACCACATTAAACAGAATTACCGAGATTAAACAGAAACGTCACTACACCTGTATTTCAGTATTTGCCAATCGAGTTCCTTAAAGAATACGTTTTAAGATATACAAAATTAAATAATTTTGTCATGTTCCACAACTTTCCAGCTAGTTGTTAATTATAATTAGTCCATTAATTTCAGTCTGTGACTTCACGTTTGTTTCTTCATGTACTTAGTATTATATTGGAACGAATACTCAGTATTATACAGGTGCGGTGTTTAAGTGATAATTTTAGATAATACACTTTACTGTATATTTATACAGAATACATTTATACATATTTACACAGAAATTATGAACATCACTAAATAATCAATAGACTTATATTTAATGAACGAAAAATAATATGTAAACAAAAACAAGGCAAAACAACTTCAAGCCAAGAAGAAACAACTGAATAAAACAGGTGACCCAATGTGTATGTCGCTCATACGTTACTGAATGATGTCAGCACAGAACTAAAACCAGACATAGATAGCACTCGGATCAGTGTGGAGGATACAATATAACTACGTAAAACGTTAGCGCCTAGACGGACTGGACGGCTAAGCGTAGCCTTGGACGCCTCATAGTGACGCGTCCTCCACAACGAGCATATTTTATACACAGTGTCCACCCTTTCGCTCGTAGCGATGCTTTTATATATATATATATATATATACTGTATATATATATATTGTAACGTAACAGAGTTGAGGTCCCCCAACGTTACATAAAAATTGAATGAAACATGGTCAAGGACCATACCCTGAATTAAGGTTGCTCAGTAGTTAATGTATCTGAGAAGTACCTCAAGTCAAAAGAGGCAATGACTAATGTTAAATATAAAAAACCAGACCAATGAATAGTTAAATATAATAAAATGTTTGTTTTTATACTGTAACATGTTAAGGTTTTCAGAATATTTATGTTATGTTTTGAGTATGGTAAGAAAACTGATGTTGTTTAATAGATAAGGAATACTTCATCAATAATTATGTTTGTATTTATATTAGACTAGCGAGTACCCGGCATGCGTTGCAATGCCACTCAAAGAAAGAAAGTGTTTGTATATATATAATATATAAAGACTTCGTTCGCGTGGTCTTCAATTTAATGCGATAATATATTTAGAACAGAATCTATTCCATTGGGTTGCCATAGTAACCAGATCTAATAAGTTAGTTTTTTAAGACTCCAAAGGACCCCCCAGAGGATCGTATCGAAAAAAACACCTGTCCTATGTTGGTTCTCCCGTTGCGTAAAATATTTGTGCCAAGTTTGGTTGAAATCGGTCCAGTGGTTTAGGAGGAGATGTGGAAGACCCCAAAGAACCCCCAAAAGAACCCCATCGAAAAATCACCTATCCTATGTTGGTTCTCCCTTTGCGTAAAATATTTGTGCCAAGTTTGGTTGAAATCGGTCCAGTGGTTTAGGAGGAGATGTGGAAGACCCCAAAGGACCCCCCGAAGTATCATATCGAAAAAACACATATCCTATGTTGGTTCTCCCGTTGCGTAAAATATTTGTGCCAAGTTTGGTTGAAATCGGTCCAGTGGTTTAGGAGAAGATGTGGAAGGCCCCAAAGGACCCCCCCAAAGGACCCCATCGAAAAAACACATATCCTATGTTGGTTCTCCCTTTGCGTAAAATATTTGTGCCAAGTTTGGTTGAAATCGGTCCAATGGTTTAGGAGAAGATGTGGAAGACCCCAAAGGACCCCGTCGGAAAAAACACCTATCCTATGTTGGTTCTCCCGTTGCGTAAAATATTTGTGCCAAGTTTGGTTGAAATCGGTGCAGTGGTTTAGGAGAAGATGTGGAAGACCCTAAAGGACCCCCCAAAGGACCCCATCGAAAAAACACCTATCCTATGTTGGTTCTTCCTTTGCGTAAAATATTTGTGCCAAGTTTGGTTGAAATCGGTCCAGTGGTTTAGGAGGAGATGTGGAAGACCCCAAAGGACCCCCCGAAGTATCATATCGAAAAAACACATATCCTATGTTGGTTCTCCCGTTGCGTAAAATATTTGTGCCAAGTTTGGTTGAAATCGGTCCAGTGGTTTAGGAGGAGATGTGGAAGACCCCAAAGAACCCCCAAAAGAACCCCATTGAAAAAACACCTATCCTATGTTGGTTCTCCCTTTGCGTAAAATATTTGTGCCACGTTTGGTTGAAATCGGTCCAGTGGTTTAGGAGGAGATGTGAAAGACCGCAAAGGACCCCCAAAAGGACCCCCCGAATGATCGTATCGAAAAAACACATATCCTATGTTGGTTCTCCCGTTGCGTAAAATATTTGTGCCAAGCTTGGTTGAAATCGGTCCAGTGGTTTAGGAGGAGATGTGGAAGACCCCAAAGGACCCCCCAATGGACCCCGTCGAAAAAAACACCTATCCTATGTTGGTTCTCCCGTTGCGTAAAATATTTGTGCCAAGTTTGGTTGAAATCGGTCCAGTGGTTTAGGAGGAGATGTGGAAGACCCCAAAGGACCCCCCAAAGGACCCCATCGAAAAAACACCTACCCTATGTTGGTTCTCCCGTTGCATAAAATATTTGTGCCAAGTTTGGTTGAAATCGGTCCAGTGGCTTAGGAGGAGATGTGGAAGACCCCAAGAACCCCCCATAGGACCCCATCGAAAAAAATTCATAAACCTTCGCGGGCGTGCGCACAACAACTCACCGAAGTTTCATCGCAATCGGATGAATGGTATAGGAACGCATACGGGACAAAGAAAGAAAGAAACAAACATTCATTTTTATAGAGATAGATTTGTCTTTAGACAAACAAGTATAGTTACCTGTGTTAGGCATTATACTAAGTTTTAAGTATTGTCTAAATTTGAATAATGCTGTTGTTTTAATTAATGTTTGTAAATTTGACCAGGAGGGTGATCATGTTTAATGTTTGACAAGTAGTTTGGACAATTATATTATGAACTAATGAAGGGTTCCATGACCAGTTAATTAATGTAATAAAGTAACCACCAGAAGGTTAAAATTAATGTAATTAAATATTAACCAATAATTAATTGTATAGTAGGTCAGGTAAAAGAAAATTAAGTTAAAAAAACCAAATAATGTTATAACGGTTGTAAGAAAAGCTATAGGCCTAAATTCCATATTTGTGAAAGGAAATTAATACCTTTTTAAGAAGTCCAGTCCAACGAAACTATGGTAAAACATTTACTGTTTAAGAAGGAAGGTTAGGGGAGAATTTTAGGTAATTTAATATTAATCCAGGCATGGAGTATTTTATTGGAAAAGAGTAGTAATATTCTATAATGCTGGCTCAAGGATATCTAGTAAACGTGGTTGTTAAGGCAACTGAAATGGACATGAGTTGTTTATTTGAATCATTCGTTCTGATTGTTACAAGCTATTAGGTTGAGATGGGCAGATACATTTAACAAAAATTGAATAATAAATTCGGAAGAAAAATGAATTAAAATTAAAAAAACCTCTTTAAAACATACTTTTATCATAATACCAATGAGTAATAAAAATTGAATAACCTTCCAAATTGTAACTGAATACATTTAAAAAGAATTGAAAACCTCTCACCTCATTCACCAAATAATTCCGCTGGATTCGGTATTAAACCAATTCCTTCTATAAACAGAAGATCAGTTAAGAGAAAAAGCCTGAACTAACGGAATTATTGAAAATACAAGAAGACCTAGTTTGGCAGAGTTAACCTTCACTGACAGCAGAAGAAGCTGGGATCCTATTTTCATTTCACCGGGACCGAGAATTATCAAGATCATAGAAGAAGATCAGAAGTCCGAAGAATTCCTGAGAGCTTCCCATTACTCTCCACAATCAATTTTATTAAAGGCAGAACACTTTTACTGGATGAAGATAAGTTAAGCTGAGCCTTGGCAACTGTTTACAGACGTCCACAGCCAGTCGAAGCTTTCGTCGACTCGGTAAAAAAACAACCTATTTTAATTTCACTATATTTAGAGTAAATAATTTTGTTTTGTAATACTTGAGTAACCTTAATTATGCATTTTACCTGGCCTTACTAATGGTTCCAAGAACTTTACGAACCCTGGGATAAGAACTATTTATTATTATTTTTCATTTGTATAAGTCTATGGAATTGGATTGATTAATAATCGATATATTTTTGTGTGATCGATTTGATTATATTGTTATTTTGTAAATAACGGGTACTGTGAATTAATAGATAAAATTAATAAAGGATCTTGATTGTATGAGATAATATTTGAAGTTATTGCAGAATAGATACTATAAGTAGTGGTTGTAATAATTTACAATAAAAGGTTTATTCAAACCCGATGAACAACTAACCTATAAGTACGCTTATTACAAGTGGCAGCGCTAAATACTTACAGCTGGTGGAACGGGAGATCGTGGAACTAGCGTGTTTTCAGTGCAAACTTTGAATAGAATTTCTTAACGTCGAGTGACTAGGGTTGACAAGAATATTCATTACATTCAGTTAATACACGATACATATCGTTAATATTACCCAACTACTGAATACTAAGTTAGATCTATATCGTAGTACGATTATAAGTTAAAAAAAAAAACATTATTATAATTATATTTGTCTAATAACATGTTTTCAGGAGGTTTCATCGACCACAACCGAATAGATATATTTATTAATAACACATTAATTAAACCAGGTAACAACATTTTAATTGTTACGAATCGCCACCTTCAACGTGTTGCTTAACGTTGATTCACGGGAGTCTCATATAACTAAATACACCCAACGTAACATTGTTTCTTTACAAATTGACGACTCCAATGTGGGGCTGAAATAACAAGGACTCCTCCTAACATTGTTTCTTTACAATAAATATATATATATATATATATATATATATATATATATATATATATATATATATAATAACCTATAGCAGAGGCCGCTGCCTCCTTCAAGCCCCGCGATGGAAGCCAATTTATAACATATAGATGAGGCCGCTGTTGTTCACCTCTGTAAAATATAACAGTGTGTCTGGTGTGAAAGTGTGTCTGTGTTTCTTACCACTGTGTCCTCGCACGGCGATGTACCTCACGATATTTTGGCCCGTAGCGAACGTACTGGGGACCAGGTATCGTGATTCCCGATTTGATGTTCAGACGTAGTGGATAATCTCCGGGTGGCGCCAAATTGTTTATAGAAAACAATTAAAATGGTTTGCTTATCAATGTTTTATTTGAACGAGGCGACGAATTCAATCTGTCCCGCCTTTTCTCAATTTCTTGTCAATCGAGATAGCGGTTGCTGGATTCGCTACTTGAGCGCTAGACGTCGCATTGGAAACTTTCACTAGACATTATATTTTTAAACATACACTTTGCTAATAGAAATAAAACACGATTTAACACACACAGTATAAATTTATTATTAATAGGAAGTTAATATTTTATAGACACAAGTTGTAATTAGTTTGTTCATATATAATTCTGCACCGGATAATTCTTTATAAGACTCTTACTCAAGGTTAAACGATCGACTTTTGAATACAAATAAACAGTAATGGCATTCTATCTTGCCAATCAACAAATATTTCTGTCGATGTTTGTGAGTTGTTTGGATCACGTTAAAAGGTTCAGATGCAGTTACGACATTAAAAATACACAACCTTACAATGTTTTTTCCTTATGTAGGATAATGTGTAGTGGTAATTGTTTTGTATAAGTGTCATACAAGATGTTTATAATTCGTACATAAATATGAGGTTAGTTCTATAGTTAACAAGTTTTTCAGTGATATAAATTTATGGATCAATCCTTGTAAGAGAATAAAAATGATTTAGTGGTATTCAACATACATTGAGAAATGTTCAAAGTGCGTTTATTTTTTTTGGAAGTTGAAATAAATTAACTGATACTTAACAGCCTTGCAGTACGGTATTATTCGGGATGTCAAGAAGGAAGGATTATGGCATCAACATGGTTCAGCTTTCTTTATTCAGTCTTCGGCATCTGGTTCAAAGTTAGTTTGTACATATTTTGATATTTCATATTGATTTAAATATCTTCTCCCTCTGGAATTGGTATTCTGTATACATCAGTCTTCTGTCCTCTCAATTTCTACACTTTGTTTTACTTCCAATATGTTTTAAACATTAAAAGGTGTTGTACAGACAATTCGCGTCTGGCTTGCGATAGCGTCACTTTTCAAGTCATCATATTTAACGGTAATTACCTCGTTAAACGACTGTTTCCATGGTAACGTAATTATTCTCATTGGTTGAATTGTAACTTCACTCCATTATTATTAATTTTTATTCAAAGATTATAGTAAGTTATTGTTTCTTACTTTATGTGGATTCTGGGTAATTTAATTTCTCCATTTTTATGATTGGTCTAAAATGTTCTCGAATTATCTGTGTAAGCTGTCCTTACATAACTTTTTTGAATTTTGAAATTCATTTTTTAGATATATTTTTTCATTATTATTTATCAGTAAACTTACTTGCTGAGATTATTCTTTCTTTTTATTCCAACTAACTTGGTTGGCTTCTTTAAATTGAATTCTTGTCAGTTAATTTTGATCGACATAGTATTTTTTAATCGATGCTTGGTTATATACCCCCTTTATTTTCTGGGTGGTGGGGTTGGTTACTTCATATGCGTTGTTGCCCTTGTCTTGCGTGATAGTGTACGGCCCGACATATAGCAATAGTAATTTTTTTAGTAATGCCTTCAATGGAGCTGGGCATTGGTTGATTGCTTTCTTCGACCAATTCATCTCTGATATTTTTTAGATAATGCATTGTAATTATAGTGATTATATCTTTCGTCGTAGTATTTTCCCCAAGAGATTGGTCCAGTGATGGGCTGTCCACAGTTTTCACTGGCCTTAAGCGTTTAAATGAGGGTTGACCTCATCGCCCTTAACTCCATTAGTGTTTGATGGTTGGTTAGCGTTCGGCTCCTGTGGATTATTCCGGTCATCCACGCTGTTCCTGTGATCTTCTTCGAATGGGTGACTTCTCGTATCGGGTACCTGGTTAGAGTACGTTCGCCGATAGTTAGATGAGGGATAGTTTCTTCTTGGACTCCTTTGTCTTTGCCCCTCATGTAATTTACCTGTGGCCGGTATCCTGGATTATTGTTCTGATTATTGTTGTTGTTTTCAGGGCGATAATTGTTGTTGTAACTATTCGATGGAAAGTTACCCCTGTGGTTGTTCCTGAAGTTGTTATTATTATTGTTTCCACTTCTGTTAAAATTTCTGGGCGCGTTATTGCCCCGTGTGTTCCCTTGGTAATTGTTAGGGTTATTTATCGGTGGCTTATTATCTCCCTGTTGATTCTGTGACAATTGTCCCTCATTGGTTCTATTATTCCTGAAACTGTACCCTCTATTTTTCCTGTACTGCCACTCATGTTCATGGCTTTCCAATAAGCTAGCCATATCTTGGATGGTCTTTACCTGGCTGTACATCCATGCCTTTTGGATGGCGTCATCGTAATGGTAAGATAACTGTATTACCAGACACTCTTCGGGTATACGTGGCTCCAAATTCCTGGCCATGCAGATCTTTCCCAAGAAGTAGGAGGTAAGGGATTGTCCGCTTTGGTTTTCATACCTTCCATTGCTCAGGTTATTGCGGACCATATTCTGAGTTGATTCAGACCAGTATTTAGCCTTGAACTGAGTCTTAAAGTCTTGAAGGTTTTGGATGTCTGGTCGGGTGGCAGTCCACCAGTTGTCATATGTCTCCTTGAACATTTCGTCCAGCATCCCTCTTATTGTAGTCTCTCGATTCTTGATGATTAACTCTTCTACCCTCTTCAAGAACTCAATAGGGTTTCTTTTATAATTACGGAAATTAATAGTATCTCTGTTGTCTGTGTTCATGACATGATTATTATTACATGGTCGGTCACGCCAGGCATCCACTTCTTCCCGTAATGACTCTTCTATTCTGCGCATTTCGTCAATCCTTTGTTGGTTTTTGTCTACTTTGCTATCTATTTTATTTAAGTTACTGTAAACTCCTTCCATTCGTTCTCCCAAGTCTGTTCGTACAGCTGCTACCTCTTTCTGGTTTTCTTCCCGGACTTGGTGTATGTCCTGGTCTATCTGGGTACATCTTCTGACTGTTTCTTCATGGTCTTCCTCAATTCTTCTTTTATTCTCTCCTTCGAGACGGTTCATTTTATCAAGTACTTCCTTGCGGACTCCAGAAACATTTTCGTTGGTCTTCTCCAGCTTCTCCAAAGTTTCCTCTAATTTGTCATTGATTTCCGTAACCTGCTGCTTTGCTTCTTCTCGGTACTCCATTAATTGGTGTGCCATTTGCAGCTTCATTTCTTCTTTATTTTTCTCGTGGTCCTTCTTCAGCTGTTCCTTCAATTCTTCCTTTAATTCTTCGTTTCTTTGCTGAATTTCCTCCATCAATCTTTGTTGTAATGTTTCATTATTTTGGTTGACTGTTTTCCTCAATTCTTCCTTAGTACTTTCATTTGTACTCACTATTTTCTCATTGATCTGTTTCAAATTGTCATTGGTTTCTTTCTTCATCTGTTTCAAACTTTCCTTGTTCTTGTCGAATTTATTGTTCATCTCCTTCAAACTCTCTTCATTCTTGTCGAATTTCTCCTCCTGTTTCTTAAAATTTTGATTGGTTTCCTTCATCATATTATTCATCATTTCCATCAATTTCAGTATGTTCGGGTCTCCTCTAACTTCTCCTTTGTCACCTGCCTGTAGTTCAATTTCTTCTTCTTGTGTTGGTTCTGTTGTGGTTATTGTTGTCTCCACTTCTTCGATCGGTGCTCCTTCCTCTTCTTCCCCTCTGTTTTCTTCCATCTCCTTCTCCTTCGCCAATTTTTTCGATAAACCTCTTGTGTGCATCTTGATTTCCTTTCGTGGCCGCCGCTAGAACTTCGTATCTTCCTTTTTCAAGCTCCACCGGTTGGTCGCCAATTTATAACATATCGCTGAGGCCGCTGCCTCCTTCAAGCCCCGCGATGGAAGCCAATTTATAACATATAGATGAGGCCGCTGTTGTTCACCTCTGTAAAATATAACAGTGTGTCTGAGTGTGAAAGTGTGTCTGTGTTTCTTACCACTGCGTCCTCGCACGGCGATGTACCTCACGATATTTTGGCCCGTAGCGAACGTACTGGGGACCAGGTATCGTGATTCCCGATTTGATGTTCAGACGTAGTGGATAATCTCCGGGCGGCGCCAAATTGTTTATAGAAAACAATTAAAATGGTTTGCTTATCAATGTTTTATTTGAACGAGGCGACGAATTCAATCTGTCCCGCCTTTTCTCAATTTCTTGTCAATCGAGATAGCGGTTGCTGGATTCGCTACTTGAGCGCTAGACGTCGCATTGGAAACCTTCACTAGACATTATATTTTTAAACATACACTTTGCTAATAGAAATAAAACACGATTTAACACACACAGTATAAATTTATTATTAATAGGAAGTTAATATTTTATAGACACAAGTTGTAATTAGTTTGTTCATATATAATTCTGCACCGGATAATTCTTTATAAGACTCTTACTCAAGGTTAAATGATCGACTTTTGAATACAAATAAACAGTAATGGCGTTCTATCTTGCCAATCAACAAATATTTCTGTCGATGTTTGTGAGTTGTTTGGATCACGTTAAAAGGTTCAGATGCAGTTACGACATTAAAAATACACAACCTAACAATGTTTTTTCCTTATGTAGGATAATGTGTAGTGGTAATTGTTTTGTATAAGTGTCATACAAGATGTTTATAATTCGTACATAAATATGAGGTTAGTTCTATAGTTAACAAGTTTTTCAGTGATATAAATTTATGGATCAATCCTTGTAAGAGAATAAAAATGATTTAGTGGTATTCAACATACATTGAGAAATGTTCAAAGTGCGTTTATTTTTTGGAAGTTGAAATAAATTAACTGATACTTAACAGCCTTGCAGTATGGTATTATTCGGGATGTCAAGAAGGAAGGATTATGGCATCAACATGGTTCAGCTTTCTTTATTCAGTCTTCGGCATCTGGTTCAAAGTTAGTTTGTACATATTTTGATATTTCATATTGATTTAAATATCTTCTCCCTCTGGAATTGGTATTCTGTATACATCAGTCTTCTGTCCTCTCAATTTCTACACTTTGTTTTACTTCCAATATGTTTTAAACATTAAAAGGTGTTGTACAGACAATTCGCGTCTGGCTTGCGATAGCGTCACTTTTCAAGTCATCATATTTAACGGTAATTACCTCGTTAAACGACTGTTTCCATGGTAACGTAATTATTCTCATTGGTTGAACTCAAAATAAACACATTGTTTTCAATTTTCGAATTTCTTTTAAATCTTCCCATATCTTCGGACTTTCTTCCTCCTCTTATCTTCCTTCGGGGTTATTATCTAAATGCACTGTCATTTATATTTTCTCACAAAGATTATTTTGGTACCCCACAATATTGGGTTTTATCAATTTTTCTAAGTTCAAAATTAATTCCATACTTACTAATTACATTTCTTTATTTATATAATTCCTTAATTTAATATCTGGTTTTTAATAATAACTACTATTCATCCTTGGTGAATTATTCACTTGGGATTTGTCCATTACATGGTGATTTTTGTACAATCAGTAATTGTTTATGTTTGACAGTTAGGCCTGTTTCACATTTAAGTAGCCATTACTGGATTTTTGTGGCTTCATACACAACATATTTCATTTAGTCCCCAAATTGTTATTTTGCATTTGTAATTATGTTTAATGTATCTGGATGTGTTTTAATTAGTAACAACTGTGTTATTCAATCTTACTTGCTAATTATTTGCTATTCGTTTCCAATATAAAATAAAACATCTAGGCCTATGGTCTGTATAACTCTTACAGCCATATCCATTTCATAACTATCAGTTTATATAATTCATTATTTCTTATTTGTTGTTCTGGTGCTAAACAATTCCACCTCTATTGAACTTTTTCCGTTAAACTCCCCTTATAACATGGGTATTGAATTAATGTTGATACAAACTTATTTTCTAATGCTTTTTCTCTCCCTTCCATATTAACACCATCTAATTACTTTTCCTTGTGAAACACACCTTTAAACTTTTACAATACATTTTTAAGTTATAACAATATTATTTACTAGTCATTACAGTGAATATTACTACTCAGTGTTCATTATTCACTGATTAAATGTTCTATCCTAAATACTATTCATTGCCACTTGTTAAATGTTATTGTTCACTCTTAAAACTAAAACATAAGTAATTTTACTAAGTCTTTACCTCAGCCTACTCTCCTCTTACTATTTATATTATGGATAATATTTGTATTTATTGTTCACTAGCACTTTCTTAAATTATTTAGTGTTTCTTTAGTATCATATCACTCTAGTACAAATCACTTTCACTAATTCAACTTCCATTTATTTCTCATCATTTTATTCTCTTTCTCTACACACTATCTATATAACATTATTAATATTGTGTCTTTCTTAGTTAATAAATTACATATATCCCTAACTCTTTTGGTTAGTGTATTTTTATACATTGTTTCATATTACTGACGGTTCATTATGGTCATTTTATCAATACTAACAATCATTAATAGTTTTGGTTCTCAACCGAATTTCATTGTCTTTATTATTTTGGGTTACACTATTTCTCCCTTCTCTATTTTTCATTACTTGTCTAGTTTTCTTGATGCGTTTCATCTCGTCTTCTTCCTTCTGGGTTTGTTCTCTCTTGGTTTTTTTCTTCTTCTCCTTCGTTCGTCTTATTTTCTTTATTTTGATTTCTTCACTGGTTTCTTAACTGGCCAATCTCTGGGGTTGGGTCAATGTCGTTCGTCTGTCAGTCTACTATTTTAGTTTCTTTATTAATCACTTTCAGTTTATTACACCTCCTCCTTCCATGATAATTACCATTTATTTATTTTTTACTATCCACATAATTTATTTATTCAGACATAATATCATTTAGCATTTTTTATACATACTTATTGTTATCAAAATTTATCTGAGTTTGGTGATGTTATATAATGCTCTCCCACCAAAATTGATCATTTTATAAAACGTAATTCTAAGTTTGATGAAATTATCAATTGTATTGTATCATTTTCTTCTTAAACTCTTCTGCTTCTCACTCGATTTTTTATGCTTAATTCTGTATCTTTTATTTCCTTTCTCCTGATTCTCTTCTTCGTCATTTTTTCTTATTACGAACTGGCTTATTGTTTTTTTATTATAAATTATTCCCTATAAATCTTATTTTCCCTAACTAACTTTACTTGGTAGTTGCAATCGATTCGGATGGGCTGTACTGGCTTACCTAACTCCGTCGTTCAAAACTACTCTTATTCTGAGATCAGGGGAACATCATCCCTGCTCAGTAAAATGATTGCTGGACTTATTCAACAGTCAATCTCAATTAATGAATCTTAAATATAGTCATCTCGTGACTCAACATAACAATCATAATCATAACATTTGTTGGGAATCTTTTACCTTTATACTTCATTATTGCTCAGTTCGAGTCATATATTTTTTCATCTTTCTTTATAGATACTACTTGATAATACTTGAAGCATTGCTTTTTATTGATACAATTCACATTTTTATTCATTTTTAATTACTTTTTGTTTCATCTCAATTCATATTACAACTCTTAGAACGTTTATTTTATTTATTTCGTTTTTTGATCATTGGTTTTCTTAATCTTACTTCCATTTCTTTGTAAATAGTATTGGAAGTTGGTCATTTTGATTGATATTATATTTTTTTTTTCATAACTTTTTAAATATTATAGTAAGTTAGTGTTTCTTACTAGTTAGGAATGTTTTTAGCTCATTCCTTTATAGTACGTTTTGCTTTTTTGTGCCTCACATTTTGGCTAAAGATTATTGTAACTTAATCTTATTTTGTTAGGAATGTTTTGTAACTTCACTCCATTATTATTAATTTTTATTCAAAGATTATAGTAAGTTATTGTTTCTTACTTTATGTGGATTCTGGGTAATTTAATTTCTCCATTTTTATGATTGGTCTAAAATGTTCTCGAATTATCTGTGTAAGCTGTCCTTACATAACTTTTTTGAATTTTGAAATTCATTTTTTTGATATATTTTTTCATTATTATTTATCAGTAAACTTACTTGCTGAGATTATTCTTTCTTTTTATTCCAACTAACTTGGTTGGCTTCTTTAAATTGAATTCTTGTCAGTTAATTTTGATCGACATAGTATTTTTTAATCGATGCTTGGTTATATACCCCCTTTATTTTCTGGGTGGTGGGGTTGGTTACTTCATATGCGTTGTTGCCCTTGTCTTGCGTGATAGTGTACGGCCCGACATATAGCAATAGTAATTTTTTTAGTAATGCCTTCAATGGAGCTGGGCATTGGTTGATTGCTTTCTTCGACCAATTCATCTCTGATATTTTTTAGATAATGCGTTGTAATTATAGTGATTATATCTTTCGTCGTAGTATTTTCCCCAAGAGATTGGTCCAGTGATGGGCTGTCCACAGTTTTCACTGGCCTTAAGCGTTTAAATGAGGGTTGACCTCATCGCCCTTAACTCCATTAGTGTTTGATGGTTGGTTAGCGTTCGGCTCCTGTTGATTATGCCGGTCATCCACGCTGTTCCTGTGATCTTCTTCGAATGGGTGACTTCTCGTATCGGGTACCTGGTTAGAGTACGTTCGCCGATAGTTAGATGAGGGATAGTTTCTTCTTGGACTCCTTTGTCTTTGCCCCCTCATGTAATTTACCTGTGGCCGGTATCCTGGATTATTGTTCTGATTATTGTTGTTGTTTTCAGGGCGATAATTGTTGTTGTAACTATTCGATGGAAAGTTACCCCTGTGGTTGTTCCTGAAGTTGTTATTATTATTGTTTCCACTTCTGTTAAAATTTCTGGGCGCGTTGTTGCCCCGTGTGTTCCCTTGGTAATTGTTAGGGTTATTTATCGGTGGCTTATTATCTCCCTGTTGATTCTGTGACAATTGTCCCTCATTGGTTCTATTATTCCTGAAACTGTACCCTCTATTTTTCCTGTACTGCCACTCATGTTCATGGCTTTCCAATAAGCTAGCCATATCTTGGATGGTCTTTACCTGGCTGTACATCCGTGCCTTTTGGATGGCGTCGTCGTAATGGTAAGATAACTGTATTACCAGACACTCTTCGGGTATACGTGGCTCCAAATTCCTGGCCATGCAGATCTTTCCCAAGAAGTAGGAGGTAAGGGATTGTCCGCTTTGGTTTTCATACCTTCCATTGCTCAGGTTATTGCGGACCATATTCTGAGTTGATTCAGACCAGTATTTAGCCTTGAACTGAGTCTTAAAGTCTTGAAGGTTTTGGATGTCTGGTCGGGTGGCAGTCCACCAGTTGTCATATGTCTCCTTGAACATTTCGTCCAGCATCCCTCTTATTGTAGTCCATCGAGTCTCTCGATTCTTGATGATTAACTCTTCTACCCTCTTCAAGAACTCAATAGGGTTTCTTTTATAATTACGGAAATTAATAGTATCTCTGTTGTCTGTGTTCATGACATGATTATTATTACATGGTCGGTCACGCCAGGCATCCACTTCTTCCCGTAATGACTCTTCTATTCTGCGCATTTCGTCAATCCTTTGTTGGTTTTTGTCTACTTTGCTATCTATTTTATTTAAGTTACTGTAAACTCCTTCCATTCGTTCTCCCAAGTCTGTTCGTACAGCTGCTACCTCTTTCTGGTTTTCTTCCCGGACTTGGTGTATGTCCTGGTCTATCTGGTACATCTTCTGACTGTTTCTTCATGGTCTTCCTCAATTCTTCTTTTATTCTCTCCTTCGAGACGGTTCATTTTATCGAGTACTTCCTTGCGGACTCCAGAAACATTTTCGTTGGTCTTCTCCAGCTTCTCCAAAGTTTCCTCTAATTTGTCATTGATTTCCGTAACCTGCTGCTTTGCTTCTTCTCGGTACTCCATTAATTGGTGTGCCATTTGCTGCTTCATTTCTTCTTTATTTTTCTCGTGGTCCTTCTTCAGCTGTTCCTTCAATTCTTCCTTTAATTCTTCGTTTCTTTGCTGAATTTCCTCCATCAATCTTTGTTGTAATGTTTCATTATTTTGGTGGACTGTTTTCCTCAATTCTTCCTTAGTACTGTCATTTGCACTCACTATTTTCTCATTGATCTGTTTCAAATTGTCATTGGTTTCTTTCTTCATCTGTTTCAAACTTTCCTTGTTCTTGTCGAATTTATTGTTCATCTCCTTCAAACTCTCTTCATTCTTGTCGAATTTCTCCTCCTGTTTCTTAAAATTTTGATTGGTTTCCTTCATCATATTATTCATCATTTCCATCAATTTCAGTATGTTCGGGTCTCCTCTAACTTCTCCTTTGTCACCTGCCTGTAGTTCAATTTCTTCTTCTTGTGTTGGTTCTGTTGTGGTTATTGTTGTCTCCACTTCTTCGATCGGTGCTCCTTCCTCTTCTTCCCCTCTGTTTTCTTCCATCTCCTTCTCCTTCGCCAATTTTTTCGATAAACCTCTTGTGTGCATCTTGATTTCCTTTCGTGGCCACCGCTAGAACTTCGTATCTTCCTTTTTCAAGCTCCACCGGTTGGTCGCCAATTTATAACATATCGCTGAGGCCGCTGCCTCCTTCAAGCCCCGCGATGGAAGCCAATTTATAACATATAGATGAGGCCGCTGTTGTTCACCTCTGTAAAATATAACAGTGTGTCTGTGTTTCTTACCACTGCGTCCTCGCACGGCGATGTACCTCACGATATTTTGGCCCGTAGCGAACGTACTGGGGACCAGGTATCGTGATTCCCGATTTGATGTTCAGACGTAGTGGATAATCTCCGGGTGGCGCCAAATTGTTTATAGAAAACAATTAAAATGGTTTGCTTATCAATGTTTTATTTGAACGAGGCGACGAATTCAATCTGTCCCGCCTTTTCTCAATTTCTTGTCAATCGAGATAGCGGTTGCTGGATTCGCTACTTGAGCGCTAGACGTCGCATTGGAAACCTTCACTAGACATTATATTTTTAAACATACACTTTGCTAATAGAAATAAAACACGATTTAACACACACAGTATAAATTTATTATTAATAGGAAGTTAATATTTTATAGACACAAGTTGTAATTAGTTTGTTCATATATAATTCTGCACCGGATAATTCTTTATAAGACTCTTACTCAAGGTTAAACGATCGACTTTTGAATACAAATAAACAGTAATGGCGTTCTATCTTGCCAATCAACAAATATTTCTGTCGATGTTTGTGAGTTGTTTGGATCACGTTAAAAGGTTCAGATGCAGTTACGACATTAAAAATACACAACCTTACAATGTTTTTTCCTTATGTAGGATAATGTGTAGTGGTAATTGTTTTGTATAAGTGTCATACAAGATGTTTATAATTCGTACATAAATATGAGGTTAGTTCTATAGTTAACAAGTTTTTCAGTGATATAAATTTATGGATCAATCCTTGTAAGAGAATAAAAATGATTTAGTGGTATTCAACATACATTGAGAAATGTTCAAAGTGCGTTTATTTTTTGGAAGTTGAAATAAATTAACTGATACTTAACAGCCTTGCAGTATGGTATTATTCGGGATGTCAAGAAGGAAGGATTATGGCATCAACATGGTTCAGCTTTCTTTATTCAGTCTTCGGCATCTGGTTCAAAGTTAGTTTGTACATATTTTGATATTTCATATTGATTTAAATATCTTCTCCCTCTGGAATTGGTATTCTGTATACATCAGTCTTCTGTCCTCTCAATTTCTACACTTTGTTTTACTTCCAATATGTTTTAAACATTAAAAGGTGTTGTACAGACAATTCGCGTCTGGCTTGCGATAGCGTCACTTTTCAAGTCATCATATTTAACGGTAATTACCTCGTTAAACGACTGTTTCCATGGTAACGTAATTATTCTCATTGGTTGAACTCAAAATAAACACATTGTTTTCAATTTTCGAATTTCTTTTAAATCTTCCCATATCTTCGGACTTTCTTCCTCCTCTTATCTTCCTTCGGGGTTATTATCTAAATGCACTGTCATTTATATTTTCTCACAAAGATTATTTTGGTACCCCACAATATTGGGTTTTATCAATTTTTCTAAGTTCAAAATTAATTCCATACTTACTAATTACATTTCTTTATTTATATAATTCCTTAATTTAATATCTGGTTTTTAATAATAACTACTATTCATCCTTGGTGAATTATTCACTTGGGATTTGTCCATTACATGGTGATTTTTGTACAATCAGTAATTGTTTATGTTTGACAGTTAGGCCTGTTTCACATTTAAGTAGCCATTACTGGATTTTTGTGGCTTCATACACAACATATTTCATTTAGTCCCCAAATTGTTATTTTGCATTTGTAATTATGTTTAATGTATCTGGATGTGTTTTAATTAGTAACAACTGTGTTATTCAATCTTACTTGCTAATTATTTGCTATTCGTTTCCAATATAAAATAAAACATCTAGGCCTATGGTCTGTATAACTCTTACAGCCATATCCATTTCATAACTATCAGTTTATATAATTCATTATTTCTTATTTGTTGTTCTGGTGCTAAACAATTCCACCTCTATTGAACTTTTTCCGTTAAACTCCCCTTATAACATGGGTATTGAATTAATGTTGATACAAACTTATTTTCTAATGCTTTTTCTCTCCCTTCCATATTAACACCATCTAATTACTTTTCCTTGTGAAACACACCTTTAAACTTTTACAATACATTTTTAAGTTATAACAATATTATTTACTAGTCATTACAGTGAATATTACTACTCAGTGTTCATTATTCACTGATTAAATGTTCTATCCTAAATACTATTCATTGCCACTTGTTAAATGTTATTGTTCACTCTTAAAACTAAAACATAAGTAATTTTACTAAGTCTTTACCTCAGCCTACTCTCCTCTTACTATTTATATTATGGATAATATTTGTATTTATTGTTCACTAGCACTTTCTTAAATTATTTAGTGTTTCTTTAGTATCATATCACTCTAGTACAAATCACTTTCACTAATTCAACTTCCATTTATTTCTCATCATTTTATTCTCTTTCTCTACACACTATCTATATAACATTATTAATATTGTGTCTTTCTTAGTTAATAAATTACATATATCCCTAACTCTTTTGGTTAGTGTATTTTTATACATTGTTTCATATTACTGACGGTTCATTATGGTCATTTTATCAATACTAACAATCATTAATAGTTTTGGTTCTCAACCGAATTTCATTGTCTTTATTATTTTGGGTTACACTATTTCTCCCTTCTCTATTTTTCATTACTTGTCTAGTTTTCTTGATGCGTTTCATCTCGTCTTCTTCCTTCTGGGTTTGTTCTCTCTTGGTTTTTTTCTTCTTCTCCTTCGTTCGTCTTATTTTCTTTATTTTGATTTCTTCACTGGTTTCTTAACTGGCCAATCTCTGGGGTTGGGTCAATGTCGTTCGTCTGTCAGTCTACTATTTTAGTTTCTTTATTAATCACTTTCAGTTTATTACACCTCCTCCTTCCATGATAATTACCATTTATTTATTTTTTACTATCCACATAATTTATTTATTCAGACATAATATCATTTAGCATTTTTTATACATACTTATTGTTATCAAAATTTATCTGAGTTTGGTGATGTTATATAATGCTCTCCCACCAAAATTGATCATTTTATAAAACGTAATTCTAAGTTTGATGAAATTATCAATTGTATTGTATCATTTTCTTCTTAAACTCTTCTGCTTCTCACTCGATTTTTTATGCTTAATTCTGTATCTTTTATTTCCTTTCTCCTGATTCTCTTCTTCGTCATTTTTTCTTATTACGAACTGGCTTATTGATTTTTTATTATAAATTATTCCCTATAAATCTTATTTTCCCTAACTAACTTTACTTGGTAGTTGCAATCGATTCGGATGGGCTGTACTGGCTTACCTAACTCCGTCGTTCAAAACTACTCTTATTCTGAGATCAGGGGAACATCATCCCTGCTCAGTAAAATGATTGCTGGACTTATTCAACAGTCAATCTCAATTAATGAATCTTAAATATAGTCATCTCGTGACTCAACATAACAATCATAATCATAACATTTGTTGGGAATCTTTTACCTTTATACTTCATTATTGCTCAGTTCGAGTCATATATTTTTTCATCTTTCTTTATAGATACTACTTGATAATACTTGAAGCATTGCTTTTTATTGATACAATTCACATTTTTATTCATTTTTAATTACTTTTTGTTTCATCTCAATTCATATTACAACTCTTAGAACGTTTATTTTATTTATTTCGTTTTTTGATCATTGGTTTTCTTAATCTTACTTCCATTTCTTTCTAAATAGTATTGGAAGTTGGTCATTTTGATTGATATTATATTTTTTTTTCATAACTTTTTAAATATTATACTAAGTTAGTGTTTCTTACTAGTTAGGAATGTTTTTAGCTCATTCCTTTATAGTACGTTTTGCTTTTTTGTGCCTCACATTTTGGCTAAAGATTATTGTAACTTAATCTTATTTTGTTAGGAATGTTTTGTAACTTCACTCCATTATTATTAATTTTTATTCAAAGATTATAGTAAGTTATTGTTTCTTACTTTATGTGGATTCTGGGTAATTTAATTTCTCCATTTTTATGATTGGTCTAAAATGTTCTCGAATTATCTGTGTAAGCTGTCCTTACATAACTTTTTTGAATTTTGAAATTCATTTTTTAGATATATTTTTTCATTATTATTTATCAGTAAACTTACTTGCTGAGATTATTCTTTCTTTTTATTCCAACTAACTTGGTTGGCTTCTTTAAATTGAATTCTCGTCAGTTAATTTTGATCGACATAGTATTTTTTAATCGATGCTTGGTTATATACCCCCTTTATTTTCTGGGTGGTGGGGTTGGTTACTTCATATGCGTTGTTGCCCTTGTCTTGCGTGATAGTGTACGGCCCGACATATAGCAATAGTAATTTTTTTAGTAATGCCTTCAATGGAGCTGGGCATTGGTTGATTGCTTTCTTCGACCAATTCATCTCTGATATTTTTTAGATAATGCGTTGTAATTATAGTGATTATATCTTTCGTCGTAGTATTTTCCCCAAGAGATTGGTCCAGTGATGGGCTGTCCACAGTTTTCACTGGCCTTAAGCGTTTAAATGAGGTTTGACCTCATCGCCCTTAACTCCATTAGTGTTTGATGGTTGGTTAGCGTTCGGCTCCTGTTGATTATTCCGGTCATCCACGCTGTTCCTGTGATCTTCTTCGAATGGGTGACTTCTCGTATCGGGTACCTGGTTAGAGTACGTTCGCCGATAGTTAGATGAGGGATAGTTTCTTCTTAGACTCCTTTGTCTTTGCCCCCTCATGTAATTTACCTGTGGCCGGTATCCTGGATTATTGTTCTGATTATTGTTGTTGTTTTCAGGGCGATAATTGTTGTTGTAACTATTCGATGGAAAGTTACCCCTGTGGTTGTTCCTGAAGTTGTTATTATTATTGTTTCCACTTCTGTTAAAATTTCTGGGCGCGTTATTGCCCCGTGTGTTCCCTTGGTAATTGTTAGGGTTATTTATCGGTGGCTTATTATCTCCCTGTTGATTCTGTGACAATTGTCCCTCATTGGTTCTATTATTCCTGAAACTGTACCCTCTATTTTTCCTGTACTGCCACTCATGTTCATGGCTTTCCAATAAGCTAGCCATATCTTGGATGGTCTTTACCTGGCTGTACATCCGTGCCATTTGGATGGCGTCGTCGTAATGGTAAGATAACTGTATTACCAGACACTCTTCGGGTATACGTGGCTCCAAATTCCTGGCCATGCAGATCTTTCCCAAGAAGTAGGAGGTAAGGGATTGTCCGCTTTGGTTTTCATACCTTCCATTGCTCAGGTTATTGCGGACCATATTCTGAGTTGATTCAGACCAGTATTTAGCCTTGAACTGAGTCTTAAAGTCTTGAAGGTTTTGGATGTCTGGTCGGGTGGCAGTCCACCAGTTGTCATATGTCTCCTTGAACATTTCGTCCAGCATCCCTCTTATTGTAGTCTCTCGATTCTTGATGATTAACTCTTCTACCCTCTTCAAGAACTCAATAGGGTTTCTTTTATAATTACGGAAATTAATAGTATCTCTGTTGTCTGTGTTCATGACATGATTATTATTACATGGTCGGTCACGCCAGGCATCCACTTCTTCCCGTAATGACTCTTCTATTCTGCGCATTTCGTCAATCCTTTGTTGGTTTTTGTCTACTTTGCTATCTATTTTATTTAAGTTACTGTAAACTCCTTCCATTCGTTCTCCCAAGTCTGTTCGTACAGCTGCTACCTCTTTCTGGTTTTCTTCCCGGACTTGGTGTATGTCCTGGTCTATCTGGGTACATCTTCTGACTGTTTCTTCATGGTCTTCCTCAATTCTTCTTTTATTCTCTCCTTCGAGACGGTTCATTTTATCGAGTACTTCCTTGCGGACTCCAGAAACATTTTCGTTGGTCTTCTCCAGCTTCTCCAAAGTTTCCTCTAATTTGTCATTGATTTCCGTAACCTGCTGCTTTGCTTCTTCTCGGTACTCCATTAATTGGTGTGCCATTTGCAGCTTCATTTCTTCTTTATTTTTCTCGTGGTCCTTCTTCAGCTGTTCCTTCAATTCTTCCTTTAATTCTTCGTTTCTTTGCTGAATTTCCTCCATCAATCTTTGTTGTAATGTTTCATTATTTTGGTTGACTGTTTTCCTCAATTCTTCCTTAGTACTTTCATTTGTACTCACTATTTTCTCATTGATCTGTTTCAAATTGTCATTGGTTTCTTTCTTCATCTGTTTCAAACTTTCCTTGTTCTTGTCGAATTTATTGTTCATCTCCTTCAAACTCTCTTCATTCTTGTCGAATTTCTCCTCCTGTTTCTTAAAATTTTGATTGGTTTCCTTCATCATATTATTCATCATTTCCATCAATTTCAGTATGTTCGGGTCCCCTCTAACTTCTCCTTTGTCACCTGCCTGTAGTTCAATTTCTTCTTCTTGTGTTGGTTCTGTTGTGGTTATTGTTGTCTCCACTTCTTCGATCGGTGCTCCTTCCTCTTCTTCCCCTCTGTTTTCTTCCATCTCCTTCTCCTTCGCCAATTTTTTCGATAAACCTCTTGTGTGCATCTTGATTTCCTTTCGTGGCCGCCGCTAGAACTTCGTATCTTCCTTTTTCAAGCTCCACCGGTTGGTCGCCAATTTATAACATATCGCTGAGGCCGCTGCCTCCTTCAAGCCCCGCGATGGAAGCCAATTTATAACATATAGATGAGGCCGCTGTTGTTCACCTCTGTAAAATATAACAGTGTGTCTGAGTGTGAAAGTGTGTCTGTGTTTCTTACCACTGCGTCCTCGCACGGCGATGTACCTCACGATATTTTGGCCCGTAGCGAACGTACTGGGGACCAGGTATCGTGATTCCCGATTTGATGTTCAGACGTAGTGGATAATCTCCGGGTGGCGCCAAATTGTTTATAGAAAACAATTAAAATGGTTTGCTTATCAATGTTTTATTTGAACGAGGCGACGAATTCAATCTGTCCCGCCTTTTCTCAATTTCTTGTCAATCGAGATAGCGGTTGCTGGATTCGCTACTTGAGCGCTAGACGTCACATTGGAAACCTTCACTAGACATTATATTTTTAAACATACACTTTGCTAATAGAAATAAAACACGATTTAACACACACAGTATAAATTTATTATTAATAGGAAGTTAATATTTTATAGACACAAGTTGTAATTAGTTTGTTCATATATAATTCTGCACCGGATAATTCTTTATAAGACTCTTACTCAAGGTTAAACGATCGACTTTTGAATACAAATAAACAGTAATGGCGTTCTATCTTGCCAATCAACAAATATTTCTGTCGATGTTTGTGAGTTGTTTGGATCACGTTAAAAGGTTCAGATGCAGTTACGACATTAAAAATACACAACCTTACAATGTTTTTTCCTTATGTAGGATAATGTGTAGTGGTAATTGTTTTGAAACTACAGAATACACTACAAACAGAAACAAAACAGCAGTCGTCACAGTGGAAAAGTCCACAATCACCGAGACCAAAAAAAGCATGGCAGGTCAGAAGTGCAACAAAAACCTTGCTCATTGTGTTTTTCTACATCAAAGGCATTGTCCATCGCGAGTTCGTGCCAGCTGGTGTTACAGTGAACTCAGATTTTTATTGTGACGTTTTGAGGCGGCTGAGACAAAATGTGCGACGAAAAAAGCCTAAATTGTGGGAAGACCAAAACTGGCTGTTGCATCATGACAGTGCACCTGCTCATGCTTCACTGAAAACAACAGAGTTTTTGACCAAAAACAATATGGCCACCGTCCCACACCCTCCATATTCACCAGATTTAGCCCCCTGTGATTTTTCTCTGTTCCCGAAAATGAAAATTCACATGAAAGGTCACCGTTTTGACACTGTAGAAGACATTAAGAAAAAAACGCAGGAGGTGCTTGACAGCCTTCAGCAAAAGACTTTTTTTGACACTTTCCAGGCATGGAAATAACGCTGGATTCGTTGTATCAATTCGCAGGGAGACTACTTTGAAGGAGATGGGAGCCATTATTGGCCTAGGTAAGCAAAAAGAATTTATTAGACCTAGTCCGGGAACTTTCTGATAGCACCTCGTACTTCACCAGATGCTAGATCGCGAAGGCTGATGATGAGAGCATGGGAGCTCTCGAAACATGTTCCTAATAAGGAAAAAAAGGTATATCTTGAAGTAAATTTATTTATAAATATTAAATGTAACACACACACACACACACACACACACACACACACACACACACACACACACACACACACACACACACACACACACACATTTTTTACATTAAATTGTCTAGAATTTGTAAACATAAACAGAAACTATACGTATATTGTATAAACATGTAAAGTATTAGCAATTGCATTATACATATATAAAAAAATACAAGTAAATAGAATAATACAAAAATAATACAAAATTTTTGGAAAGTTATAGTAAAGTCTTCTAATATTTAGTATTTTTTTCCATACAACATTTCGTATATGGTGAGGATTTTCTGGCGACAAAAGAACTTTTTAAGCTGCTTCGTCTTTTTACTCTAGAAAATGCTACGTACAACATTCCATGCATAAAAACTGATATAAGTAGATACCAACGAATTCAAATGTTTGTCCTTGAGCTTTGTGAATGGTCATAGCAAAAGCAGCTCTTACTGGAACTGATGCCGTTGCACAGTACATCCAAGTTGTTTTTGACTAGAATCTAATGTGATTCTTGGGATATGGACTTCTCGGCCTGCATTCTCTTCAGTGATAATCTTTGATTTAATAATATTGTTATACAACTCAGTAACTATTAACCTTGTTCCATTGCATAGTCCTTCGGAGACATCCAAGTTTTGAAAGAGCACTATTTTTATATTTTTTTTAAGTTTCAGTTCACGTGGTAGTAGATCAGCCATTTCAACGGAATTCAGGAATTCAGAAGTAAATTCGAGACCTCCTTCTGGTTGATCTTTGACAGAATCATAACTTTTGTAAACCTTGTACTCTCCAGGAAGCTTTCAATAATTTCTGCATTAATTTTATTAACATCTTTATTTAATGATGCTAGTATAGCCCTGTCCTTCATATCTGTTATTAGCCAGACACTCTTCGAATACTTCTTCAGTAAGATTGCCGTTGGAAAGAATATCCTCTGATAGTTCAATCTCATCCATAGGATTTACTGGCAAATCTTCATTGCCAGATTTTAATAAATATTCACCAAAGTCTCTTTGCTCTGGATCCACACGCATATTTTCTGTCAGTGAAAAGAAGTTAAAATGAAGCCAAAGACAGCTTAGCTTAATCGAAAGGTCTACCAACTCACTGCGGTTAGCACGAGGTTGAACGGGCAAACATTGCCGGAAATCTCCTCCAAATACAGCAATCTTTCCACCAAAGGGTATATTAGGATTTCCTATAGAACGAAGTAGTTGATCCATATTGTGTAATCCATATTTAGGTAACATGGATGCTTCATCCATCAGGAAGACATTAATTTTGGCTAGCTCTTTTGCCTTAGAAGATCCAGGTTCAGTATTTGAAATTGAATCAGAATTTAATGGCACCTACAACAAAAAATAAAATTTTATTGATTTATTATTTCAATAATTTAAAAGGAAAATTCGATAGAATTAAGTAAAAATACAACCTTAAGTCCAAAGTCTTGTGAGAAGTTCGCCCATTAGGAAGAAGAATAGACGCTATCCCAGTAAACGCCATGCACTTGACATTATACTTTCGTCCAGGTAATACGTAATACAGGCATTTATAAACAAATGTTTTGCCGGTACCACCACAACCATCAATAAAGTAACATCTGGGACCAGGCAGTTCATTAGTACATGAGTTTAGGACTGCGTCGACAATTTCTATTTGTCTTCCTCTAAGAAGTTGTAACATCTCTTCTCCGATAGCGGCATTTTCGTTGATGTTTAAAAGCTCTTGGTTTTGTTGGTTTTCATAGCCCTCAATATCATCCATGTCGTATCGTTGCACCCAAAAACGAAAATTCCTACCTTCTGTGACTTCAGTATTTAACTTATAAGCAATTATTCGATAAGCTCGTTTAATTGCTTCTTCAATGGAACTTCCATTCTGCCTTGCTTCTCATATAAAGTCTTCGGCTAAGTCCTCTTTAAATGTATCCCATAAAGCCTTGGGATTTTCTGGTGACCCAAAAATAAGAATTTGTATGAAAAGAGTTTTCATCACTCTAGGCATTTTTGATACAGCAGATTCTCGCAAACCTTCTATCCATTATTGATCATCGTACGTAAGTCCTTTAGCTAAGAGGAAGCTTGTTTCAACACACATTAACCTTGTTGAGAGAACACAGAAAACACAACAGCTACAGGGAACACGTTATAAATTAAATACGTTATTGCTCGTCTTGTAACCCCTCTTCCAATTCCTCTTCCCCCCCTTTTTTTTATAAAGAAAATATAAATTGTTTTTTTTTAAAGAGAGACCACTAGTTATTTAGAACTAGGCAAGAGCCTAGAGAAGCCAAAAATGCGCTGGGTCCAGTATGACGGGACTTGCAAATGAAACTCTGCTCTAAGACAACAATAACAAGATTTATTAGAGTTATGTTTTTGTACAATCAGTTCCCCAGTATATGATATATGCGCCTTCGAATAATTAAAGTTAATCTTGCACAATCCATAGAATAGATCAAATTCATGAATAGAGTTCAATATTATACATATGCACATATTTGCATCTTCATACAATTAAATTAGGATTACAAGTGCTTTCACTTCATAAGAATAGCTCAAATTGTTGTTATAATTCAACACTAAACATAGGCATCGGCAAATAATTGACCTTGATATCACTGAGCAGCATACAATTACTTCTAAATAATGTAAGAACGGCGCATAGTATCGACCCTCACAGTAAGCCACATAAACCATAAACATGATATATATATATATATATATATATGCATAACAACGTATAAACAATCTAACAATCAAATAAAGGCATGACACACAACATATAATTAACATAGATACACATCTACATATAAATACCACACACCATGTCCACCTGGTTAACAGCATATATATTGTCATCGTAACACCCTCAAACCACCTTAATCAGATCAAGTACCCGGCCCACTTTAAAGCTTCTGAATTAACAAACCCAAAACCAAATAATAAGTCACAAAAGACCAGAGTTGAAACACCCCAAAAATTCTAAGTATGTCAAAGGCCAAAGTCAAATTGGCAAAATAGTCAGAACGGCACTCAAGTACCAAGCATAAAAAGTAAATATCAATTTCGTACCCCAAATAATAATAATTGTGCCATCACGAGGTCAACATGGCTGCCCGGTTGCATAAAATGCATATTCTCATTTCTTTTATTTTCTTACCAAAAACAACAAAATTTCAAGCAAAAATCAGTGGAACGTAACCACCCAAAAATAACTTAGAACTGGTATTGATTTGTTTTACATTTCTTTAACATTATCAATGAATTATTATTATGAATTATTAAAAAAAGGAAAACTTAACAATTCTTGTGCTGGCTATGGCAAAAGTTTAGTGGTTACAAAATTATTTAAACAGTAGGAATGAATTTCATAAAGCAGAATCTAGGGATTTAATTTGATAAAACATACTTGAGTGTTCATAAAGAACCCACTTGACCTCAGGCACGGTCATGCGCCCGGACTAGATCCAACAAACTATGACATGTTATGGACCTGTGGATAAAGGCACCAACAGGTGTCGTCCACAGGTTAAAGCACCTCCCCCAAACCCTTAATTAATAACCAAATCAAAACCCAATTAAATGAAAATGTATATAACCACGAAAATTCCCCTACAAGGTACCGAGACACCCGTGCATGCATACTTAACGCTAATATCACTTAGTGATAGTCAGTGCCGCCCATATTTACAGTAAAAAAAACTTTAACATCAATTCGGGTGATGCATGACCCTGGCTGAGTTTACAAATTCAGGTGTAGCGGCCACAAACTTTTTTTTTAAAAAAAAAAAAGGCATAAATGTCACCTGGTTAACAGCACAAGGTTTGAGGATCTTGTCGTGTGTGTCCGTCCATTCGTCCTGACAGCTAGACGGAAAGTGATTGGATTTACTTCATGGAAGGCAGGTGATCGGCCATCCGCTGGAGCGAGACAGATTGACGACTAATTCGGGAACCCTGCACAATTATATGGGTAATTACTCACAGGTTCAATAAATCACAATACCCCATTCACCCAGCTGAACCCACGCTTGAAGACATGCCCAGTTTAAAATCTCCAGAAAATTTACTTATGCATTGAAACCCTATTGAATTAAATAAATTATTTTAAATATAATATATTAAACATTGAATCAATTAAATAGTTATTCATAACTTTTCGTCAATCACTTAATCACTTTCGACATGAGCTAGCAAACTTTAACAGGTTCGTGAGGTTCGTTCGTTTCACCAAAATCACAAAATAATTAACTACGCCCCATTCTGATATAATGAATTAAATAAACAGGCACAAAAACTGTAAAACACTATCTGTTAGCCAGCGTTAACATTTGAAACATGAATAACCAGAAATTAGCCTGATGCACGCCACGTGCTGACTATATGCAAATATATCGCCCGGCATCAGCGTTGATATTAAGTAAAATATAATTTAGTTTTATTAAATAGTGAGTGATATACCTTAAGCACACTTACCGGAGACTCGCGTAGTCTTTTATCTAGGCATAGTTATAGATAGTAGGTAAAATTCCAAGTCGGAGCTGCCAGGCGAATACAGACGAGCTACTACGTTGAACGCTGAGAGTGAACTGGTTATTACAACCACTGAAAATTTTTACGAAGCTACAGACCCAGAGCGCGCGCGGATCGGCATGGCGGAAGCATAACGAGACGGGCGCCGGTAACACTTAATTAATTAATTCGAGGCTGCCCGTTCTCGTTAACATAAAAAAAACAGCCGAGTTTTTTTTTTTTTAAACTCGGCACACCCCCACCCCAAAAGGGCAACTTGGTTGCCTCACGCTTAAACTCAGGGAGGGTACCCTGCAGTGTACCCCCTTCCAAAACAACCTAGTGAACTTGGTGATCATGGCGGCCCAGCAGCACTTGCTCTCAGGAGAACAGAGGCTCAGAAGGCAAACAAAAGAGATGAAAGAAGACGTGTAATGTGTTAGTGTGCGGGTGCTGCGCGCTGACCTGATCAGGGCCAGCCCACAGGAAGAAGGGACAGAGAAGAAAAGACGAAAGAAAAGTTCGGGAGCTCCCTGAGTTTTGACCTCCTGAGGCTTGTCCACTCAAGCCTGAACACCAACGCCACCTTAACAGGGCCACATGCCCTATATTCATACGGGGGGGGGATTCCCTAATAACGAAACCCATTTTCAACAATACCGTCAACTCACAGGGTAAGGGGGGAAGGGGGAAATGGTCTCCATGAAACTATAATCCAAGGGTATGCCCAAAACCTACAGAGTGGACGAAGTTCACCACCGACCTCGCCCACTCGGTATGTTTCGCTCCTCTCTCTAACTCCCTTTTTTTTCTTTGATTTCATAGCTTTTCTAATTTTTTTTTATTTTATTTTATTTTTTATGTTTTTTAAGGTGAAGGTTAGGAAATCGGGAAGAGGGAAAGGGCAAGGATGATTGAAAGGTCATGGGCCGGGACTAAAGGTAAGGACATGGCTCCCTCCGGAAATAAGGACAAATGGAGAAAGCCAAGGCTCGCGCAGGCAGGGGCGCATCCCTGAAGTAGACGAACACCACTGGGACTGTGTGGACATCTACCCGCTACCCTATCGTTCTCGATAACACCCCTGGAGCACACCCTTTTGAAATGACAAAATCCCTACTCACACAGAGACCACCAATTATTCCCCCCCTGTCAGCGCGCTTACCCCTTTCTACATAACTTCAATTTCGAGATATGCGTGGTAATCTCCTTCGAATTACCACCTGGCTCTTCCAACCGAGCCGTCACCGGTGACGCGAACCCCAGGATACGATATGGCCCCGACCAACGATAGCATAACTTAGCGGCTCTTTTGTCCACAGCTGAGCTGATCGGATGGCTTTGACAGTAGACCCAGTCTCCGGTCTGAAAGGGGTTAGGAATTCGCCCCTGATTGTATCGTCGACGGACCCGCTCGTGCGCTCGCAGCAAATTCTTCCGAGCCTCCCTCCACCTCTCTGCAGTTCCATTATCTGGCTCCCGTGGTAGATGATCATCAATATTCCATAAGTTAGTCAACGGGAGTGCGGGCGAGAATCCAAACATGATCTCAAAGGGAACGGCCTTATGACTGTCATGCAGGGTCGTATTAAAGGCTAGCTGTAACCACTTCAGATTCTGGTCCCAGGTGGTCTGTTGCTCAGCGTGATAAGCAATGAGTGCGGACCTGAGATTCCTATTGAATCTCTCCGCATGGGACGGCTGTGGGTAATACGGAGAAGTGGTTACATGTCTGATTCCGCCAGCGAAACACATCCGAAATGAACTGGGGGCCATTGTCGGAAGACCGAAATGCTGAAAGAGCGTTTTTATGAAAATGCTGAAAAGCTGACCGACCGCGTTTATGAGCCTCCCTCCACCTCTATGCAGTTCCATTATCTGGCTCCCGTGGTAGATGATCATCAATATTCCATAAGTTAGTCAACGGGAGTGCGGGCGAGAATCCAAACATGATCTCAAAGGGAACGGCCTTATGACTGTCATGCAGGGTCATATTAAATGCTAGCTGTAACCACTTCAGATTCTGGTCCCAGGTGGTCTGTTGCTCAGCGTGATAAGCAATGACTGCGGACCTGAGATTCCTATTGAATCTCTCCGCATGGGACGGCTGTGGGTAATACGGAGAAGTGGTTACATGTCTGATTCCGCCGGCGAAACACACCCGAAATGAACTGGGGGCCATTGTCGGAAGACCGAAATGCTGAAAGATGTGGTTCTGGAGCGCGTTTATGGTCAAATGAGCCGTTGCCTGCCGTAAGGGCAGTAGCCAGGCAAACTTCGAAAAAGCATCCACACAGACAAGTAGGTAAGAATTACCTGACTTGCTACGCGGGAAGGGTCCCACGTAGTCTATGAATAACTTCTCCATCGGTCTGCTCGCCACGTCCGATGACAACAACCCTAACTTAGTGTTCTGGGCAGGTTTACTCAAGCCACACAGATGACAGCTCTTAACCCTCGTAGCGATGTCCCTATCCATGCCCTTCCAGATGAAATGACTTCTAATACTGGAAATGGTCTTCGAAATTCCCTTGTGGCCTCCTACTGGGGAATTATGATCATAACTGAAGACCATGGGCACTAACTTGCTAGGCAGCACGATCTTAGGGGCACGTCCCTTTCTTTCTCTACAACACAGGACGCCCTTGGACAAGAAGTAAGGGGCCTGTACGTTACCCTCCGTTATATTCTGGATGATAGGACCCAGCTCTTCATCGTTCAACTGATAAGGTAACACATCAGTGAAGGCTAACGGAAAGTCTAGTAGAACAGAACAGGGTTGCTCAGATTGGACTTCACTGGGCTGGGAAAACATTCGTGACAAAGCATCTGCAACTACATTTTGAGTTCCCCTAATGTATAGCACCTTGAACTTAAAGGATGAGATCTTGACCACCCATCTATCAATTTTACCCAGTTGCCGGGGATGAGCAAGAAGCCAAGAGAGAGCCTGATTGTCGGTCTCGAGCAGGAACTCAGCGTGTTCCAGAAAACGCCTGAACTTATCTAGAGCGTATACAACAGCTAAACACTCTAGCTCATACACTTAAGACTTTCTTTCCTGCTGGGTCAATGTTCGGGAAATAAAGGCCACAGGCTGCCTAACACCAACAACGACTTGGGACAGAACCGCCCCGAGCGCCACCGAACTCGCGTCCGTCTGCAAGATGAATGGCTGCGAAAAATCCGGCATCCGTAGCACCGGTGGGGAGATGATAGCTTCCTTCAAAGTTTCGAAGGCCTTCTGCTGGCTCTCACCCCACACAAATTAAGCCCCCTTCTTTCTCAATTCGTTTAAGGGTGCAGCTTTCTCTGCTGCGTTAGGAATAAATCTCCTGTAAAAATTAACCATGCCCACGAACCTGGCGATGCCCTTGGCATCCCTAGGCGGGGGAAAATCCCGGATACCCTGGGTCCTTTCAGGGTCCACGGTAACACCTCGGTGCGAGACCAGATGCCCTAGAAATGATATACTCTCTTGTGCAATTCGCACTTTCTCCGGATTAACCGTGAGGCCCGCGTTTCTCAACCTGCACATCACCTCCCTTAGATGACATAGATGTTCATCATACGTTTTGCTGTAGACTAGCAAGTCGTCTAAATAATTGAAAATAAATTTAAATTTCACATCCTGAAACACCAGGTCAAGCAGACGCGTGAGGGTTTGGGCGCCCACTGCCAGACCCATAGGGACCCGCGTATACTGGTATAAATTCCACGGGACGCAGAACGCAGTGTAAGGTCTACTTTCCTTGGATAAAGGGATTTGGTGATATGCAGCATTGAGATCAATTACGGTGAAGTACTTGGCCTCACTAAACCAATCAAAAGCCGAGTGGAGATCCGGAAGGGGAACCGAATCCACCTCAATGTTAGCGTTCAATTTTCGGTAATCAATCACCATGCGGTGCTTACCCCCAGGCTTGGGTACCAGGAACGCTGGACTGGCATAACTGGAATTGGAAGGTTCAATGACCCCTTGCTCTAACAGCTCTTGAACCTTCTCCCTTAGAACGGCCATTTTCGGAGGGCGAATTTATATGGATGTGACCTCACTATCTTGGAAGCAGTTAGGCGAATTTTGTATTCCAATAATTGTGTGAGTCCCAAAGCAGGAGTTAACACTGAGGGGAATTCCTCACACAGTTGGTCTAAGGCCCTCTGCTGGGCGGGAGTGAGATGGTCTCGTGCAGAATCGGGACAAGCTACCTCTTGGATACCTCCCTTAGCTCCCTGGTACCCAAGGAAAGGAATAACGACTCCCCGATTAAATTTAAAATAACACTGGTGCCCATGGATGTCCAACATGAGACCACTTTTAGTGATGAAATCGGCACCCACGATACAATCATCTCCCAGAGCCGGAGAAACTAGAAAAGGCCACACCCACGATAAACCATTGATCTTGAATTTGAAGGAAATCACCCGGGAGATGGGCAGGATTTCCCGTGACGCAGTCCAGCATACTACGGACGACCGATCCGACCCTTTTATTAAGCCCTGCTTTTCAAGGTCCGCACATACTCGAGATGAGATGATAGATCGGGCTGAACCGGAGTCAACTAACGCTCTGAGTTGACCCTTATTTCCCTCGAGCGACAGCAATCGGCCAGGCACGCATGCGTCCAACACCCCCCGATGGAAAGACGTCACACTGCCACCACCTCGTATAGTTTGCTCGACCCGCTCAGCCATGGACCCCCGACAGTAGGGATACACGAGCTCGAGGAGGGTGCCATCCGACATACCCGGGAAGTCGGACAGCTGGAACAAAATTTTGGAAAATGCCATCAGCTTATCCACATCCAGACCATCAACGACCGGAAGCTGCTGGATAATGGAGGAAAGGGGGTTAGGTAACTTGTTATATGAAACACTCGATCTGCCCGAGAATGTCGGCAATTGAGCCGGCGGACTCGGCGTCTGCCCCATGTCCAACTCAGGAGGCTGGGGAGAGCTCATGGGAGGGTGAAATTTCCCTGGATCGAAATTCCGCAACGCTTTCGCCACCTGTTCCGAGATCAACTTCAGCGTGGCACTGACTTCAGCGATCGTAGTTTGTGCGGACAAGTTCTCCAGTCGATGTTGCAGATGCTCTGCTCGTTGACGCACTCTCTGCCTCGCCCTGAGGCTGGACGGGGCCGACTCCAAATCTTCCATCACCTCCGCAACTCTCCCCACTTCTCCTGGCACAGCTCGAGCTCCGCTGTCACATCGGTAATTTTCACAATCGACGTCGCCCCTCCAGAGGAGAGGGCGTCCCTTAACTGCTTCCTCAAAGAAGCGACATCCCCTTGGGGCCTCCCACCCCGGGACTTAATTTCAAACTCTAGCTCATGTTTAAGAAACAGGTCGGGATTCATCCCACTCATGCCGCCAACCACTCTAATTATCACGCACGACACACACAACAATAAATAACATGAAAACACCAAATACTGAACTGGAAAACCTTGAGTACTATCCTTCCATCAAGAGGACCCCCGGGTTCCCTAGCGCTGCGAAAACCTGACCCGCTCCAGAACTAACTCTCCGTCAGTCGCCAGACTCAAAGGAAGAAACGACATCAGACACTAACACCAACATACAATCCACACCACCGAACACCTACCACAACATATAACATTTCAACCAAGACATTAGCACAAATTTCAGTCGGACGGTACCGACTTCCAGTCGGGCCATACCACATCCAGCTAACCGCACGCGCTATTACTTCCATACAATAAATAAGGGAGCCCATCCCCACGCGATCTCCGGTAAGGTCCAATCTCAAAAACAACAAAACCCAACTACAACACATGCCACGTGGCGGCACCAGGTTTACAATCCAAATCACATAGCACTAATTCATACATAATACATATATACCTACATACGATATCAACCCTGCCATTGCATCTATCTATTTCATTTTCAAATATTTCTGAAGTTGATGTTTTTTCCAAAATATTTCCGAGTTTGCAAGCCCCATCACACCAAAGGACCCAAGGGTTCAACCCTAGAATGAACCACGCTCTCTGCTACCATTTGTAACCCCTCTTCCAATCCCCCCTTTTTTTTAATAAAGAAAATATAAATTGTTTTTTTTTGAAAGAGAGACCACTAGTTATTTAGAACTAGGCAAGAGCCTAGAGAAGCCAAAAATGCGCTGGGTCCAGTATGACGGGACTTGCAAATGAAACTCTGCTCTAAGACAACAATAACAAGATTTATTAGAGTTATGTTTTTGTCAATCCATTCCCCAGTATATGATATATGCGCCTTCGAATAATTAAAGTTAATCTTGCAAAATCCATAGAATAGATCAAATTCATGAATAGAGTTCAATATTATACATATGCACATATTTGCATCTTCATACAATTAAATTAAGTAAACATACAACCTTAAGTCCAAAGTCTTGTGAGAAGTTCGCCCATTAGGAAGAAGAATAGACGCTATCCCAGTAAACGCCATGCACTTGACATTATACTTTCGTCCAGGTAATACGTAATACAGGCATTTATAAACAAATGTTTTGCCGGTACCACCACAACCATCAATAAAGTAACATCTGGGACCAGGCAGTTCATTAGTACATGAGTTTAGGACTGCGTCGACAATTTCTATTTGTCTTCCTCTAAGAAGTTGTAACATCTCTTCTCCGATAGCGGCATTTTCGTTGATGTTTAAAAGCTCTTGGTTTTGTTGGTTTTCATAGCCCTCAATATCATCCATGTCGTATCGTTGCACCCAAAAACGAAAATTCCTACCTTCTGTGACTTCAGTATTTAACTTATAAGCAATTATTCGATAAGCTCGTTTAATTGCTTCTTCAATGGAACTTCCATTCTGCCTTGCTTCTCATATAAAGTCTTCGGCTAAGTCCTCTTTAAATGTATCCCATAAAGCCTTGGGATTTTCTGGTGACCCAAAAATAAGAATTTGTATGAAAAGAGTTCTCATCACTCTAGGCATTTTTGATACAGCAGATTCTCGCAAACCTTCTCTCCATTATTGATCATCGTACGTAAGTCCTTTAGCTAAGAGGAAGCTTGTTTCAACACACATTAACCTTGTTGAGAGAACACTGAAAACACAACAGCTACAGGGAACACGTTATAAATTAAATACGTTATTGCTCGTCTTGTAACCCCTCTTCCAATTTCCCCCCCTTTTTTTTTTATAAAGAAAATATAAATTGTTTTTTTTTTGAAAGAGAGACCACTAGTTATTTAGAACTAGGCAAGAGCCTAGAGAAGCCAAAATTGCGCTGGGTCCAGTATGACGGGACTTGCAAATGAAACTCTGCTCTAAGACAACAATAACAAGATTTATTAGAGTTATGTTTTTGTCAATCCATTCCCCAGTATATGATATATGCGCCTTCGAATAATTAAAGTTAATCTTGCACAATCCATAGAATAGATCAAATTCATGAATAGAGTTCAATATTATACATATGCACATATTTGCATCTTCATACAATTAAATTAGGATTACAAGTGCTTTCACTTCATAAGAATAGCTCAAATTGTTGTTATAATTCAACACTAAACATAGGCATCGGCAAATAATTGACCTTGATATCACTGAGCAGCATACAATTACTTCTAAATAATGTAAGAACGGCGCATAGTATCGACCCTCACAGTAAGCCACATAAACCATAAACATGATATATATATATATATATATATATATATATGCATAACAACGTATAAACAATCTAACAATCAAATAAAGGCATGACACACAACATATAATTAACATAGATACACATCTACATATAAATACCACACACCATGTCCACCTGGTTAACAGCATATATATTGTCATCGTAACACCCTCAAACCACCTTAATCAGATCAAGTACCCGGCCCACTTTAAAGCTTCTCAATTAACAAACCCAAAACCAAATAATAAGTCACAAAAGACCAGAGTTGAAACACCCCAAAAATTCTAAGTATGTCAAAGGCCAAAGTCAAATTGGCAAAATAGTCAGAACGGCACTCAAGTACCAAGCATAAAAAGTAAATATCAATTTCGTACCCCAAATAATAATAATTGTGCCATCACGAGGTCAACATGGCTGCCCGGTTGCATAAAATGCATATTCTCATTTCTTTTATTTTCTTACCAAAAACAACAAAATTTCAAGCAAAAATCAGTGGAACGTAACCACCCAAAAATAACTTAGAACTGGTATTGATTTGTTTTACATTTCTTTAACATTATCAATGAATTATTATTATGAATTATTAAAAAAAGGAAAACTTAACAATTCTTGTGCTGGCTATGGCAAAAGTTTAGTGGTTACAAAATTATTTAAACAGTAGGAATGAATTTCATAAAGCAGAATCTAGGGATTTAATTTGATAAAACATACTTGAGGTGTTCATAAAGAACCCACTTGACCTCAGGCACGGTCATGCGCCCGGACTAGATCCAACAAACTATGACATGTTATGGACCTGTGGATAAAGGCACCAACAGGTGTCGTCCACAGGTTAAAGCACCTCCCCCAAACCCTTAATTAATAACCAAATGAAAACCCAATTAAATGAAAATGTATATAACCACGAAAATTCCCCTACAAGGTACCGAGACACCCGTGCATGCATACTTAACGCTAATATCACTTAGTGATAGTCAGTGCCGCCCATATTTACAGTAAAAAAAACTAACATCAATTCGGGTGATGCATAACCCTGGCTGAGTTTACAAATTCTCTGAGGCATAAGCATTAGTAAAAAGGAAAAGATAATATGTAACCCCAAATGTCCCGTTGGACTTGTGCGCAACAAAGTTCTAAACTGGAGCATTTCCAAAATATCTCAATGTAAGGTGTAGCGGCCACAAACTTTTTTTTTTTTTTTTAAAAAAGGCATAAATGTCACCTGGTTAACAGCACAAGGTTTGAGGATCTTGTCGTGTGTGTCCGTCCATTCGTCCTGACAGCTAGACGGAAAGTGATTGGATTTACTTCATGGAAGGCAGGTGATCGGCCATCCGCTGAAGCGAGACAGATTGACGACTAATTCGGGAACCCTGCACAATTATATGGGTAATTACTCACAGGTTCAATAAATCACAATACCCCATTCACCCAGCTGAACCCACACTTCAAGACATGCCCAGTTTAAAATCTCCAGAAAATTTACTTATGCATTGAAACCCTATTGAATTAAATAAATTATTTTAAATATAATATATTAAACATTGAATCAATTAAATAGTTATTCATAACTTTTCGTCAATCACTTAATCACTTTCGACATGAGCTAGCAAACTTTAACAGGTTCGTGAGGTACGATCATTTCACCAAAATCACAAAATAATTAACTTACGCCCCATTCTAATATAATGAATTAAATAAACAGGCACAAAAACTGTAAAACACTATCTGTTAGCCAGCGTTAACATTTCAAACATGAATAAACAGAAATTAGCCTGATGCACGCCACGTGCTGACTATATGCAAATATATCGCCCGGCATCAGCGTTGATATTAAGTAAAATACAATTTAGTTTTATTAAATAGTGAGTGATATACCGTAAGCACACTTACCGGAGAGTCGTGTAGTCGTTTATCTAGGCATAGTTATAGATAGTAGGTAAAATTCCAAGTTGGAGCTGCCAGGCGAATACAGACGAGCTACTACGTTGAACGCTGAGAGTGAACTGGTTGTTACAACCACTGAAAATTTTTACGAAGCTACAGACCCAGAGCGCGTGCGGATCGGCACGGCGGAAGCATAACGAGACGGGCGCCGGTAACACTTAATTAATTAATTCGAAGCTGCCCGTTCTCGTTAACATAAAAAAAAAACAGCAGTTTTTTTTTTTTTTTTTTTTTTTTTTTTTTTAAACTCGGCACAGTCTCAACTCTTATTTTGTTTATTTACGTTGATTGCAACAGCTATTTATTTTTCTTCATATGTAAACATATGGATACTGCACCGTTTCCATTTATCGACGGTTTCTGTAATTTATTTATCTGTACGGTAAGAAATCTGGTTAGAAATTACAGTTGTCTAGCAATAATTAATTGTCGCTCGGTATCGGTCCCACGATATTTTAAAATAAAGGCCCTCAGATGTGGCCCTTAGACGAATTTTGCGGAAAATGAGACCGAGTCCAATCAATTCCTGGTGTCAAAATACCCTTTAAGTACTAACTTCCGAGAAAATCGTTAGAGCCGTTTTTGAGAAAAAAAAACAGATACATACAATTATTGCTCGCGTAATATTATAGGATTATTAATAAAACAATAGTATTATTTGTTGTTTCACAATGTACAATAAATGTTTTGTTTCAGATAGTGGAAGAAGAAGTCAGAAAAGAAACTAACAAAGTGAAAATCAATCCTGATGAACCTAACTTAAATGATGTTAATACAGATGATGAAAATGATGAAATTGAATATGAAGCTTGGAAGTTAAGAGAGCTTAAGAGAATAAAGCGAGACCGTGAAGAAAGAGAGCAGTAAGTAAATGCAGTGCTAAATGGACCATTGTTTAGTAGTTCAAAGACTTGTATACATTTCAAAACGGAAACTATTTTGTTTTGGAAACTAAACTAAACCGACAAACGTGTGTTTCCAGTTTATAGATATCTTTTTCATTCCAATGGGACTTAAAAAAATTACAATTTCCTCATTTTAGATTTCACTTTTTAGTAATATTTCTGCTGTTAGTCTGGTATTTACCTGGAGACTTGCTTTTCACGTTTGACAATATTTCGACTTCTACCTGTAGAATAATTAAAATTTAATTACCAACATATCTTCACATTTTCATACATTTTGCAGTCTTCCTTTTGTCTCCCCTTTTGTATTAACATTTTGTCAGTAATAACTATGGTCATATATTGTCCACGTATCTGTTTTTTACACTCTTTATATTGTTGTTTTATTCTATGGTATTTTGTATATTTCTGGTATCATACCTTTGAGCTTCTTGTTTCAGGGTTTTTCTTATTGTTTGTGTAATTCTGTTTAATAAATTTGGCATCTTGTGTCATTAACACCATTTTCATCTTTCTTCATTTCTACATTAATAGTTTTGTCTTCTAAATTTTCAGATGATGAAACTAATAAAATTTTAGGATTGTTTCTGTTGGTACTTCAACTGTTTAATGTTGTCATTAAAAGATTGAGTTACCTTCTTAGTGAAGTCTTCATTATTTACCCAGGGCAAATATCTTTGTACCTGTTTTATAATTTACTTTTCCTAAATTTGATGTGTTGGCATATTAACATCTTGTTTAAATGTTTGATCCTGATTGTTTTAAACATTTGTTTTCTAGTATACTTATTGATGTAATTTATCTTACTAGTACATACTCAGTGAGTGTCTTAAACTTTATAATCACTGTTATATCCTTTTATTCTTCATTTTCTGAAGTCATAATAAAGTCGGTCTTGTTTTTTACAGTGTACTTATACAGAAGTTTCTGTATACCCACTTCTGTTCCTTTGTTTTCCTTCTATTTATTTTTATTGTCATTTGTAGAGTATCTAGGAACTATCAATGTACTGTGTATACTGTAAATTCCATAATATTCTTTTCTACATTTTTATGTATAATAAGTACTGTGGCTATGGTATCTATGCTTTGTTTCCATTTGTTAGTTTTAGAGAGCTCTGCAGACGTGTAATCCTGAGCATACCATTTCATATTTTTAACTGTCTTCTAATTCCTGTAGCCAAAATTATAGGCATGAATGCTCTGGACATTATAGATACTAGTAAGAATAGTTAGCAGCTTGTTCCCTCGTTGCCTGTGATTCGTAGCATTATCTGAATGATTTCTTTTACTACTGTTATAACAATATATAATTCCACCTGTACTAACAGCAAAAATGTTTTGGATTTTCAAAGATACTGGCCACAGTTTCCATATTTGCTACCTTGTGTTGGGAGTGATAGGAATAGTTTAAGTAAAACTATAAATGCAATTGGTAATTGTCTGAGTGGTTTATATGCTACGATTCCAGAAAGGCTGCCCTGCTGAAAAAGCCCTCACCATCCAACCTGTAATCCCAGTCCAGTCTTCATACAGGTTATTCAGAGTAACAGTCCAACCATACGAAGATATAAACAACTTGTTAATAACTGCTGTTGCAGATGTTTTGGATTAATTCATAATGTGCACGTAATTAATATTAATTAATCTAATGTATTTATCGTTACAATAATTTTATCGTCATCAGCATTAACATAATGCTACAAATGGTGTGTGTTCGGTTTTTGGGGTGCATAATTTATTTTGTAGTCGAAAATGTATTGTGTAAGTAGATTGACTCATGTGCCCTACCGAATGTTTTTGGAGATGCAATTTCTCTGCATGTGCACACTGCCTTCAGTCGCTTCTCATATGTGACCAGGCAGCACTGCAAGAGGCTCTCTCAACAGATGGCCAGTATACAACCAGTTTAAGAAACCAGGAGGATACAACCATCCCCCTCCCCCATACCATCTACCAGTATTTTGTTTTATTCGACTATACACATAATCCCTGGCTTTCCATCTATCCTTTTTTCCTAAAGGGATCTGCTTACCCCCTTCAAATTTTCTTCAAACTCTGGGTATTCATAAAAATGTGAGTTTGGATCTATATATTTTATGTTTTTAGACAGCTCGCCAATCGCTTGGATCTCACCAGAGGATTAAATATATTCGACATATACGATTTTACATTATGTGGGGTTAACAGTGAAAGTACATAAAATTGATATAATTTTTCTTATAGCTAAAAACCCCACTGTATGCTCCAATCTTGTTGTTGAAACCTGGTTTGGTCCCTGTGGTTTTTAAGGTAGCAATATGTTTGAATGTTTGCATTATCCTCTAGGGAATATAATTGCAATGTTCCTTATTTTGTTGGATGGAACTGAGAGTGTTTTCTGTCCCATTTCCTTGATTGACAATTTTCAGTATAGGTAAATGCTCACAGTACTAGTGCATCACATGGAAAATAGGGCTACTATTTCATGGCAAGTGAGGTCTAACATGAACTTGTACTACTTTTAACTGGACAGTGCCCTGTACCTCAAGATTTGTTTCATTGGAAATCATTTTTTATGTCAATTCCATTATTAAGGATTCTCTTAATTCCCTGGGTAATGAATTGCATAACACTCAACATTGGTAGAACTGGACTCACCAATGGATACCCTATCCAGGAATGAATGGACCCAATAAGAATTTCTGAAATAGTATCTGATTCATTCCTTTATATGATATCAGTACGAAAGCAGAAAGGCTTTTGTTTGTTACATGTACAAAGGTTTGGTTATATAAAACATTAAAATGAGCATGAACCTAGTACTTTAATTTTATAGAATATCAAGGCAAATATTTGCACACTTTATATCTGTAAATCTCACAAACTTATTCTGTTTACTATGAGGGTTAAGTCAGTAAGCATTCGCAATTTTGTTGTAATCGTCTGTAGGTTGGCAGTACCACTTAGTGCTCATGTACGTGGACAGATGATTCTGTTGTCTCCACTTATGGACTGTTAGACCGTCTGTCATGTTAATCAGCTTTGAATTATTGCATGATAAACATGGCCGCCCCTCTCTAAGTTTGTGCCAACTAAGAACAGCATGCAGTGATCCGGTTTTTGTGGTCTGAAGGTGTATCAGGAGCCGAAATCCATATAAGACTTTCAAAACAATGTAGGGATAATGTTTTACCACAGTGAAGTGTATATCAATGGATTGAAAATTTCAAAAAAGGTTGGACAAGCGTCAAGGACGAGGAAAGATCAGGACACCCAGCCTCTTCCACTACTGATGCCATTATTGAATAAGTTAATGACATTATTCAGACCAACCGAACACAGATTATCAATGAAGTGGTGTGCCATCTGCAAATTAGTCATGATTTTGCATATAAAAATATCCATAACAGGCTTGGTTGTCGTAAAGTCTATGCAAGATGGGTCCCAAAACAGCTCACTGAAGAGCACAAGCGCAATCATGTGGCCATATGTCAGTGCTTACTGGACTGCTGTGCAAATGAAGGTGACGCTTTTTTGATCCGAAAAGTCACTAGAGATGAAATATGGATCTACCATTTTGAGCCTGAAACCAAACGCCGGAGCATGGAATGGATATACACCAGATCTCCAGTCAAAAAGAAATTCAAGGTCAACCTTCTGCATGAAAGGTAATGCTCACAGTGTTCTAGGTCTCACAAGAGCCAATACTGCAACAGTACGTGGAGAAGGGCTCAACAGTAAATAGTGCAGGTTACAGTCAAATGCTGTCCAACAAACTGAAGCCGGTAATTCAATCCAAACGCTGAAGTTTATTGTCGGAAGGAGTGCTTTCGTTGCATAACAGTGCGCACTCACATTGTCTCCATACCCTTGAGAAACTGTTTCGAGGTGTAGGAGCATCCTCCATACAGCCCCGATCTCGCCCCATCAGATTAGCATCTCTGGTTTAAAGATGCCTTAAGGGGCTGTCGATTCTCCAGAGACCAAGAAGTCAAGGAAGTGGTGCACACATAGCTTGCTGCTCACCCAAAAAACTTTTTCTGAAGGCATCAGGAAGCTTGTGAAACGATGGACCAAGTGTATTGAAAACACTATAAGAGTATCAAGAGGACTATGATAAAAAATGAGCTCACTGTTAGATTTGTATTGTTGTTATAATAAATTATAAAAATTGTTTGTGGATACTTATTGACTTACCCTAGTATAAAATAAGTTTGTTTAAGTAGGTATAACAGTTTATAAAGAACAGAGGTATAAAAAGATTTTTATTCTTGGATTTCGTTGTCCATGACGTGTCCGTTACTTAACTAAATATAATTATTTCACTACGACCCGGAACACAAAACTTTTTATGGGTGAAAACGTAAAAGTTTTACCTTACAACCTGAACCGGTTTTCACTTTTAAAAAGCTTCTTCAGAGGTTGCTGCTGGTAGCACTGTCCGTCTTGTTGTTGGCGACGGAATCGATTTTTGAAAGATCGATGTTGTGTGTGTGGGGTGTGAAAACAAATAAAAATGACATCCTAAACGAACAGACACAATTCAAATCACACGCATTATTCGAACATATCATACCCCACATACACAACATCGAAAATCGATTCCATCGCCAACAACAAGACGGACAGTGCTACCAGCGGCAACCTCTGAAGAAGCTTTTTAAAAGTGAAAACCGGTTCAGGGTGTAAGGTAATACTTTTATGTTTTTACCTATAAAAAGTTTTGTGTTTCGAGTCGTAGTGAAATAATTATATTTAGTAAGGATTTTTAGTTCAGGTGTATTCGTTCATTCATTCTTTTTTTTCTGAATATCCAGAAATATTGAGTTGTTTAGATTATATGACGGTTGTACTGAAAGTAATGTCTGTTTGTCTGCAGACTCCGTAGTGTTGATATTGTGTGTCTGAAATTCATTCCACTGAGAGCACACCTCTATGCATGGCTGATAAATTTTTATTGTGTTTGTATGAATCAATCAATGGATGTGAAGTATAGACAGAGGACAGTCATAAAATTCTTGTCTAAAGAGGGATGTTCAGCTACAGACATCCCTGGTCGGCTCAGAAATGTGTAGGCAGCATTGCACAAAGCAATGTTCGAAGATGGGTCAAAAAGTTTAAGGCAGATGAAACTTTCATGCACGACAAATCACACAGTGGTAGGCTAGCATCTGTAGAGGTTGATGATAAGTGGGAGCCAGTTGATGGCATGATTCATGCAGATCAGTGAATCACAGTATGCAAAATTATTGTGAGCTAGAATTGTGGATATGGTGCTGTGCAAAAGATTATAGAGAACCTAGATTACAGGTAAGTTGTGCCTCATCACTTAAAACCTGCTTTGAAAGACAGAGAGTGGAAGTTTTAAGAGCTGCTGCCCATCTTTAAAGCCGATGAACATAACTTTTTTCAGATCTTGTGACAGAAGATGAGGCTTGGGTGTATCAGTACGATATGATCCTAAGACTAAGAAGCAATCAATCAAGTAGCAACACCTAGGCCTAAGAAGTTCAAATGTCAGAAGTCTGCAGCCAGAGTAAAAGTTCTTGTTTTCTGGGATGAGAGAGGAGTCATTTTACTGGATTTTCTTGATCAGGGAACAGTGAACATCACATTGCATCATTGAGAAAAATTCAAGAAGCAAAAGACCTGAGAAAAATCTTGATGCCATTGACTACATCATGATAATGCTAGGCCTCACACATTCCCAAACCAGTGATTGTAAAAATGGGGTGATCAGTGGTTCCACATCCTTCCTACAGTCCCGATCTTTCAGTACTAGAGTTTCACCTCTTTGGTGCACTGAAAGGTGCCATTAAGGCCATTAGAGAGTGCTCCACAGACTTTTCCAAACTGATTTCCATAAGTAGCTGCAAAGATGGTGGATATGAATGGAGATTATTTTGAATAATGACATTCTATACGCAAAGATGCAATGCACATATGTTCATAATTTCACCACATATAAATAAATTAATTAATTAATAAATATATATTAATAACAAACTTCTGTTAATAAATATATTATGAGGCAACGTGCATTACTTTCAGTACACACCTGTATTTGTTTATTCATTCCAATCATAATTCCTGGAACTATAAAACTGTTTAGATTAGAACGTGAGAGGATGGAAATTGAACGTATGAGAAACATGACAGAAGAAGAAAGGAGGCAAGAATCGCGAAACAATCCAAAAGTTGTTACCAATAAAGCAACAAAAGGGAAGTACAAATTCATGCAGAAGTATTATCATCGTGGTGCATTTTACTTGGTGAGTGTATTTCCATAGACAAGATCTTAACATCTGTAACACATAATCTGTCACCTTTTTATGATAGTAGTTTATGAACTAAATCACTTTTTATAATTATAATAGTAAAAACAATAGGTTTCATGGATTGTTAGAAATAATATAATAACCTTTTATAACTTGCTAAATGACTACTTTCTCTCTCTCTCTCTCTTTCACACACACTCAAAATATTTTAACATTATTTATGTAAATATGAATACTTTAAGTAGAGCATTAAAGTATTATTATTTATAATAATAAACTTTAAACAGATTATTCAATTTTTTTTATTATTTTGGCATTTGCAAGTTTACAAACATATCCTCGCTTTGAGTTTGTATGAACATTATGTGAATACTAGGGGTCAGTTATAAACTTGTGTAATTAGCAAGATGGTTCTCAACCTGTGGAATACATGTGTGAGGAAAATAAAAATATTTTATAGTAATACAAGAACAAACTGTACAAAAGGGAAGAACATTTTCTCTGTGTTTATATTATGTTAAGAAATAAAGAATAAAACATAAATAAATCTTTAGATTTAACGTGTAATATGAAGGACAGCTTTAAAATAGATAACAGACATGTTTATATAGAATAATATTCTACATTACTATAGAATTTTCTGTTTTAAGACAAGTGTGTGTTATACTAGATACACAACAAGTAAAAAAGCCTTTGAATCAATAAATATACAGTGCCACAATTATAACAAACACTTTAGGAATACTAAATAAACTATTTGCTCTAAAAGTTCTTGGTAATTGTTCACTAGTAAATGTTCTCGATCTTTTAAAAGCCATTGTAAATTAGTTGTTTATACTAGACGACTCTTGAACATTAAGCCTCATACATAATATAACGTATAATGTAATTCTTCTTGTTTTTTGTGGTTTTGTTCTATTCAGCCCCACGGATCCGTCAATTCTATAACGTATAATGTAAAGCTTCGTGTTTACTTGTCAATTAATAATTCTATAACGTTTAATTTATTATCGTGTACTTGTGTTGTGATGCGTCTTACGCCTCACCATTGTAATCGCCACTTTGTAATGTAAATTTGTTTGAGGTTTAAATAAGCTCCACGTTATTAATAATTTGTAATAATATTACTAACGTGCGTATTCTGTATATACGGTTATTTTGCCGCACGTAGGATGCGTAATTCTATAACTAGTGTTTTCTGTATAATGTTGTTCTGATAAAAGCGTTTGTATTTGTGGGCTAGTGCTTTTAAATTTTCCCGCACTTCTGGTTGACACGGCGACCGGCTCTAACCGTATGTTGGCAATTGTAGGTTAGTTTGTTTCTTTTGTCGCCGGCAAAGCTATGTTCGCCTTGCGTACCTGTTCGCTCCCACAAATACCTGTGAACAAACTCTTATTCTACTCACACACATGAAGTGACAACTCTGGTATTGGTAATCATAAGTTTGTTTTATTATTTTTTCAGCTTTTTGGTTAAACAACACAAGTGGTTCGGTCTTGGATCGACCTTAACAGTTCAGTATCGATTCATATTTGAATCCGCTCTTCAATGATTTGTAAATAATTTTAACATAAATTAAATATCTCAGGGCTAGGGTTCTTTGGGCCAGTTATGAAGTCAGAAAAATGCTTTAAAAGGGAGTACAACACATTACAGTTACATATAAAACAATAAAACTGAATTATCAATGTTTACAAAATAAAATATTTAGTTTTTTTTCACCGTCAGCGGTAACGAACTCTGTCGGCACTGGAAATTGAATAACAAAGAAGATGGCCGCTTAATCGGCTAACCCAAACGTCATGTATGAATGTTTTTTGGTTTTAAATAAAGTTGTTTTTATCGTTAATCACTGGATTAATGATCAACGGGTATTCCAATTAGCACAGTAAATTGTTTATATAGTGTAGTGAATTTAATCTGTGTATATTGTGGCAATGAAAATACTTCGGATTTATAATTACGTTCCTGAAGCACTGCCAGCAATCCCTCGCTAGTGTCTTTTGTGGTTCTAGGGTAGGATTACACTTCCATTGGTCAGTATTTACTTCTTTATAATTGTCTTGGAGTTTTTCCTTATTTCACTGGTTTATTTTATAACATTGGTTGAGTATTACTTGATTAGTTTGGGTTTCTCACAAGCGTCCGCTATTAGGCTCAACTCTTCAGCGTGGCATCTAACAATACAACTATCTGTCATCTCGTCTTTGTAACGGCTTTTTGACCAGTAGACTAGGGTTTTGATTGGTCAGTTTCCGTGAACTTGAGGTCAAGCGGCACATATTACAAAAATTATATCCTTGCCTTTACAGTCAAAAAATACTCCCTTGTTAATTTTTGTTTAAACTAGAATTGGTTTACACATTTCTGTTCCTTTTTTAAAGGTCTACATTTTGGTATATAATTTCGTATAAGTTAACTTCATATTAGGTGACCTTTCACCTTTACTAAATCTATAAATCTGGACTATAACACTGCCCTTACATTCACTATGATACAATACTTAATTTTCATTAGATTAATTTCATTTGATACACAATTACTCTAAGACTTGTCCATTATTAAATTTTGATCCTATTTTGTTATTATTGTATTATATTGATTTGATAACTTAATCATTTCTGACATTATTTTATTTTATATTTCATGTTCGGCCTAGGCCTCAAATTTGACTTCATACTCATTGTCTAAATTACATTAATTATTAAATTGTTTTCTGGTTTGAACCCTTTTGCCTGATTACATTTGTTCTAAAGATTACTACATTTTTCTTTAACTTACTCTAACAATGTTTATTAACTAACACAAAATTCTTTAACATACTAACTAAAATGGTTGCCTTCATGGCCAAGATTACATTCATTTTTTGACAAAGGATAACATAAAATATTCAGTTTACTATAATACCCATTACATTTCCATACTATTGAGCTCTACTAATGGATCGTTAATAGTGTTTATATGAGACCTCTATTTAAGTATTTTTGGGTATTATGTTGTGACATATACCTTCTATTCTGCCTATAGGCTTAATACACTCCTTATAATCCTTTACATATGATTTATTAATGATAATAATTATTGGCATTGGCCTAAATAAAAGAAAAATAAACATGGTTAAGCACTGCTCATGCCTTCTACTTTAACAACCAACAACATGGGATAAATAAATATAAAACCTTTCAATAAATAATGCTACATTACTACAATTGTTTGTTTACACTCTAAACATTTAGTATGTCTGTCACTTTACAATGTTTTTAAGAGTTGTATCTCTTGTATAAACCTATTTGGTTTTTTTTTACATTTAACATAATTAGAGGGATCACTGATCTTTACAGTCTTATCTGTGTGATTAATGATCACCCTTGTTTTCCACTTTCCCCACTTTTCATGTATGCACTTTTCACAGGTTTTGTCTTATTATCTATAGTACATTGCTTCTTATTTATCACATTATTGTGTTGTACTTTTTATTTTAAATTGTTACATACTGGATTTTATTTATTCTGACTTTATTATTATTATTTGGACTATTTTCGTTAATCGTTTTGGGACTATTATTATGTCACATTACATAATTGCTCCCCCCCCCCCAAGACATGATTATTTTTTCGAAACTGGGGTTTAGGGAAAAATAAGCTGTTACCTTTATTCATGGAATTTTTTCATTGGTATCAGGGTTTGGGTTGAGATGATTTTTTTTTTTTAAGTTGGTTATTATCTCATAATGTACGCATAACTTCCTTTCTACTTTGGCGAGTCTACGAAATATATTAATTCTTTTCATCTTCTTCATATAGGCTATTTAGTTACCAACTGAATGTTCCTTTCCTCTGGGGTTTCTTTTCTTTCTGTTCCTATGAATTCCTTAATTGGGGTTATCAATTCCTCCCTAACTTGAAATGGCACGGTGAATGCATATCGGCTGTGAGTGGCACTATTCTGACATATTCCTCACCCGACCATTCACCCCGTGCATGGTACAGTGGTCGTTGGCCCCTGCCCATCATAATAATTATTGAGTGGTGCTGTAGCTTTCTACACCCTCATAAAAATGGTAACTCTTGCGTTACTTTAAATACCCTCGGAATCATGTTGTCTTCTTACTTCTTTTCATCATTATAAATTGTATCTTAGCAGTTCCCCTTACTTTCATATAACTTATTTTCAGTTTTGGTAAAATCCTTGGTATACTTCTTCTTTTCAATTTAATTTCATTTCATCGTTAATTGATTCATTAGCCACTACGTTATTCATCTTCTGTTTCAATATCCCTTTTTAGCAGTTACAAATATAGTTATTATTATTCCATTTCTTCACAAACATCAATTTTTTTTTTTTGAGAGTTCATTTGTTTTAAGTACTTCTTTTCTTCTTATTCATTATTGTCCCCTTATTATTGTTGTTAACTGTCTTTCTCTTCTTTATTGATCCAAAATAAATTCTCAAAAGTATCCTGTAAGATGACCTTACTCATTTCAGAATTTGGCGGGTTATTTGTTCATATTTTTTTTTTTTTTTGAAATCTTCATTGGTCATTTGCTTTATCATCATTTTCCTTCTCAATTCTCCGATAGTTTGCCTGGTCGGTAATCATTGATTTGTTTCATGGTTTTTATAGTGTATGCTACTTAGTTTTTATCCATGGTCCATCATCTCCTCTGCACTCGTCGTTCGGATTCTTCTGGTGTGCAGAACTATTTCCTTCCTTGTGATATAGGTCTCTGCTACCTCATACACCAGTTCTTCTAATACCATGTGTTCTTTAGTATCAATTTCTACCTCAACTACTTTAGCATTTTGGTTATTGCTCAACGAAGTTACTCGTACCTCCATCATTGCTCTTCTCACTGATATCTTATCATGTATTTCCGGTGTATTCATTTTACTTATAGACTTTTTTAATTTGTTACTCACTGTTTTGTTGTGAGTCCTTTTTAAAGTTTCTTCTAAGTTCCTTCTTTGATTTTTAAGACTCATTATTTCACTCTGGTCGGTCATTGATAGATTAAGCTTATTAATTAGTCCATGCTTCATCATCTCCACTTCTTCTCTTGTTTTTACTAGTTTCTTTTTATATATTTTTCCTATATCTTTTGTTTTCTTGATCTTCTTAATTATTTGGTCCTTCTTTACTTCTCTACGGTTGGTTTCTATGTGCTTAATTTTCTCTTTGTTTTTGTTATTTCTGTTTTCGGAAAACAATACACTTGAGTCTTCTTTATTCTCTATTCCCTTCCTACTATCTTCTTCAATTTCCAGATTCAGTTGTTCCATATTGTTATTGTTTGTTATTTCTTCTACCTTCGTTTTACTTCCATCATTTATTGACAGCTTTTGTTGTTCCAAGTTTTCATCCTTGTGTACTTCCATCCTCTGGCTAAGTGTCTTTCTGACGTCTTCAATCTTCACATTTATAAGTTCCCTTAATTCTCCTTTAATACTTTCATTTGTACGGTCTATTTTCTCATTGATTTTCTCAATTTTATTTTCCAAATTCTCATTCATTTGTCTATTATCTTCCTTGATCGGTCTTAAACTCTCATTAGTTTGTTTAACATCTCCCTTCATACTGTCTATTTTTTCATTTGTCAGTTTATTATTCTCCTCCATTCGTTTAAAATTCTCTTCATTTGTCAGTCTGTTATTCTCCTCATTACGGTCAAACTTTTCATTCATTTGTCTAAAATTTTCCTTGGTTTGTTTAGCTTGTTCGGTTATGAAATCCATCAATTTCTGTAATTCTGGTGAACCCAGACCTCCTCTAGCTTCTTCTCCGTCACCCGCCGGTTGTTCCATTTCAGTGTCTTGTTGTTCTGCTGTTTCTTCTTCCTGTTCTTGGTCCTTTGCCAACCTCTTCGATACTCCTCTTGTATGCATCTCTAGACTTATAACGGCCGCCTGCTAAAATTAGGTTGACTGTATTGTTTAATAGTGGTATTACAGTCCGTAATTTTTCCTAATTCAGCCCCACGTTGGTATGCGCCAATTCTATAACGTATAATGTAAAGCTTCGTGTTTACTTGTCAATTAATAATTCTATAACGTTTAATTTATTATTGTGTACTTGTGTTGTGATGCGTCTTACGCCTCACCGTTGTAATCGCCACTTTGTAATGTAAATTTGTTTGAGGTTGTAACTTTATTAATTTTGGTTATTATTCTATTTTATTCAGATCACAACTCCCACTTACCTTTCAACTTGGATCTGGCCGGATCGAGTAGTGGCGGTACACCCATTTCGTTTGACGAACTATGACAGTACATAAAACGAACTAAGGTTGTGAAAGAAACTAACTCGCAATTTTGTAGAAGAGAAATTAGATTTTTTAATTAATCAGAATCATATTTAAATTTTGTTCAAAAACTTTTGATCATTGTTTTACAGATTAAGTTACAGTTTTCTTTGTTCGGTTAGCCTCTGCTACATGCTACTTATTCTAAGAGCTTACCTTAGTGATCACTATACAAAACAAATATACAGACAGAGCCCAGCCTGCCATTCACTCATTCTCTCAATTTATACCCCCTCCCCTGAACATTTTTATTACCCCGAACCCTTAAACATGTTGTGAAATTCTATAGTCGGCAACGTGGTCATCATTCGCACTCACTATTTAACGTTTGGCAATCACTGGTTTGTCCGGAACTAAACGTAGATATTCTTCACTGAATGGTATTAACCGCGGTTACATGGATTTAAACTGTTATTTCACTTTTGCTTTAAAATAAAACTGTAAGAGTTAGCAGGGCGCACTCGGCGCTGTGTCGGCCGACACGATCAACGACTAACTGGCAGGAAAACGTCGCAGGTGTAGCTAACGTGATCTCATACTTTTTGATGGAAATCACAGCCTTGGGCTTCGTCGCCGAAGCTTCGGCCCATGCTATGCATGTGGTTTTTGAGTCAATGTCGCACATGATCTTCTATAGGCAGTGGCTGACGTCATTTAAGTGGGCCGGACTTAAAACAGTGTTTCCGGGGGATCTTGAAGAAGACGACAAATATTAGTCTCTCTAGCCATCTTGGTTTTTTGTTAAAGCGTCCTTTTGAACGCGCTTGCGTGGGTATTCGCGCCTGTGCGTCGACACACTTGCAAAGTTCTTAGAATTTTGGTGGAGGTAAATTCTTCAGCCGTGTTACACCACTGATTGCGTTTCGCTTTGTTTCCAACTGTTTCTCAACACTGGTCTGTTATACGGACAAATACGTTGCACAATGACAATCCGCCCAAAAACGAAATAAATAAAAATATAAATATATGCCCCAAACGGTTAAAATAAAACACCCAAAATTTGACCCGCTACAATACCCCCTCGATGAGAATTCTGCTGTCCATGACAGAAGAAATCTCATCGATAAACCCCGAAGAGGACCGGTAAGGAACTGGTGCCACAACCCCCTTGTTCTTAATCTCATGGGTACACGACCCCCCTGGCTCAGTGACCATGGACTCATCTGAACGAGATCACTGGACTTCTCTGTAAGAGATCCCAACACCGAGAAATCGATCAGACTCGCACCACGGCACACCTCGCCTTCTAACATGCTACCCCCAAAATCCTCAATCCCGGGCTAAAATTATCCCAGCTCCTCCGCCGATATGTTTCCCCTTTTTGCAAGCTGGGCTGCCTTTAGCAGATACTGGGCTCACACACATTAACATTACATATTATCATAACACATTAAAATAAAAACTTCCTTTTAAAATTTATTATAAATTCAAAAAATTCAATATTCAAAAAAAAATCGTTTATCAAAAAATTCTCTTCCTCTTTTTTCTAAATTTTGTTTCAATGGCTTAACCTAAACGTTTCTAATAATATAAATACATCCTTACTCTAGCATGAGAACAATTTATAGCATACCAATATAAAGCAATACAATAAAAGAAACATCATTAATACATACACAATAAAATAATCATTACTCAACATATTCACTCGCTGGCAGGCGAAAAATCAAAATTTTTTTTTTTTTTTTTTCAAAAAAAATTTAAAATTTTCAAAATTTTAAAATTCAAAAAAATTTAAATTTATTCAGTAAAAGATTTTATTAAATTTATTTATTAAATAACATTTATTAAAATTATTCAAATATTAGTTTGAATTAATCAAACAAACAAATTAAAATTGAATTCCTACTCTACAAGCTTAGTAGGTGTATGAACTCATCAGCTGATCATAACTAGGTCAAGTCCCAAACCCTTGACCTACATATGTTATGTATGATTTCTGAAAACACTCCAAATATCTGTAATATCCTACCTTGAAATACAAAACATAGTAACATAAAATATTTATAATAAACAAAATATTAATACAAATAATAAACAGATTGACATTTACATTATTTAAAACAAACAATTCTCGACTTTACATTATTTTCAAATTTTATCAAAATTCTGTCACTGGTTTAAAAAACAATTGTACATTCTTTATTATAAATTCCTCTCCTGCTTTTCAACAATCTTACCTTAATATACTGTGGGTGATGTAAATTATTTATTCTCAATTACCGTATTAGATCTCTATACATATATAAACTTTCTCCCCCTGACTCTAACATTTATCAACTGCAACTCCCATGACACCCAACTCTATCAAAAATATCTACTAATCAGGACATTCTAAACCCCAACTTATCATTTAACACAAAACGCCGCCTTCTCTACATATATGAAAAAAAATACTCTCTAACCCTTTGTATAGGATACGTGTTTCCCCTACCCAAAAACTCATTTCCCTTATTTGGCGGCCCGGATTCTACCTAAGGCGGCCCCTTCCCCACTAAAATCTATTCCAATTCCCGTCCCAACCCTTGTTGCGGACTCCCCAAATACACTACCCCCTAATACAAAATTGCCATCCCCAAAAATCTCAATCTCATTTCATTACTACAAATACACAAAATAACCTCATTAACTATAAAAACAATAATATATCATTCAAAATCTACATAAAGTCTCCATTACCACTGTGTCAACATCAATATTTCACCAAATTCTATAACATACATTAACTCAAAAACAACATTACATTATATTCATCTCCATCATTTCACATTCAGCTTTGGACAGGTCTGCATGTCCCATAAAACATTTATCACCCATAACTTATCTTTTATTAATCTGCATATTCTTTTTATCTTTACTTCGAAATATCTGTAGCCCACTAAACATTAATTACTTGTAACATTTACAAACCAATATACCAGTGACATGGTATTGTTGATCAGCTGATATCCTAACATAATTAAAACACCATGGATACCTTTCAAAATTGAACAGTTACATGTAATACATTATCAACACTTACTTCTATTATGTTGATTGCCTGCCAGGCGTCTAATGATTGGCTTAGAAAAAAAAATTACACACATAATGAAAATACATTTTATCAACAACTATATCTAACACACAACAATAAAATGATACCTTTAAAATTATAGTATGAACACCTTGATTTACGAGTCTGAGCATATAATTATGTGGACAGAGCACAAGCATTTTTGATTGGATTAAACTTTGAATAAGCAAAACTTTTACGTTATAAAATTTTAAATTCGTGACTCCTTTACGTCACCTCCCAGCCACACACACTATTTCCGATTATGGAGGACTGTTTCGCCCTTTCGCTTCCACAGAGACTGTATATTTTGGAGCAGGGTTTTTTACCTCTCCGTGTCTCTGCTTCCGCTGTTAAGTTTAAATTGGTGAACATCATCATGTTCTCGTTAATAATCATGCACCCTTAAACGGATCTACCACCTGGCTCTGCTGTTCCTTCTCGAACAGAGTGGCAGCCGCTGTTCCATAGTTTGGTGATTCCCCTTTTTACTACCCCCCATCAATTTCAAAATACACCTTTACAACGATAACAGCTATGGCCAGTTATGGTCAGCGCGTAATCGTAATGTGCCCCAACCATAGCTGTTAAAGCTAAACCAATTCCACGGTCAGGGTTCGGTGAGGCCGTGACCGCCCGAAAATTTGGGGAATCACAAGTAAAATATCTTTCGTAATATTAAATTTACGAATTTATATTTAAATGACAATATTAATTTAGATGGGGTTTTAACCCACTTTATATGGAAGCTTAACCATTAGTAACATAAAATAATTAATACAAAATCTACAACTTTCCCCCATAGCAGTTCCACACTACACTGTTATGTCACTTCATTGAGCACCAAACTACCCCCCCAAAATTATCCCCACATCTTGTATTGATAACAAGTTCTTATATTACTACACATTTCTTCAAAACGTTCCTATACCCACTACTACTAAAATCTAACAATTATATTTGGTCACCTAATGCTAAAAAATTTAGAAGAAAAAAATTATATCTTAAATTTAAAATTATACACATCCAAAATTATTTTGGGTTTTTTTTTTTTTTTTTTTTTTTTTTTTTTTTTTTTTTTTTTTTTTTTTTTTTCAAAACTCTATTTACACTGGAGGCTGACTAACATTCCAAAATCAAGATTAGTGCTGGTAGACAGTAACCGCCCGAAAAGTCGGGTTTCGCTGCAAAAAGAATAGGCACAAGGTAGATATACTACGTGAATTCACGTCCCCCCTCTAAAACACACTACTCCCCTCTCCTACCATTTCTTCTACCCCGCTTTCTACCGTGCTCCAAAACGTCTTGCCCCAAAACTCGTCGTTTCAGGCCAATCAGAAAATATTTCAAAGGCTCCATTTTAATTTTGCCCTGGACACCAAAAAATTTAATTTGAATGCACTGCCTTTTAATTAATGCAGCCTCCATTATATACAAACACTCCAAGGCAGTGCAGGCACGTGACAGGCACACCAAAACCGCTGCACCATGAGTGTATTAAAAAATTTTAAGTCGAGTCACGTACCTGTTGGGGTCCCCCTCCCCGTTCAAATATGTATGGTTAAATTTCTATTTTGTACCAATTTTGGTGGAGCCGGACCATCGTTGTTTTCACCGCCCGAAGGAAGATTCTGCCAACCATGGCCCGCCTCCGCTTTCCGAATTCCACGGCCAGGACTGGTAAGATCGTGGCCGCCCGAAAATGGGGGAGGAGCCCTTCTAAAAACATAAAAGAATAATTATATAACATTCATACCTTTACAAATGAACAAAATACTTATGTTGACCAAAATAATTTCAAATTTGTAGCGTTGTGCGTACCCACTATCTCCCTGGTTTCTCTATTCTGTAACACATATGAATTTTTCATTTTTATTTCCACTACCTCGTACGGCCCCTCGTACAATAAGAAAAACTTCTTGATCTCCTTATCTTGTGCACTTGATAAATCGTGTCGTCGTACCAATACCAGCTGTCCAATCTCATACTGCGTCCACTTACCTTTCATGTCATGTTTCCGTTTTCTCCGCTCTCCCTTCGTCAACAAACTCTCATTCGCTAGTCTAAGTTTAACATCGTTGCTAATAGTGTTGGTTTCCGGTGGATATTCAATTAATTGTTCCAAAATCCGCTGTGGGCGCTTTCCTCGTACCAACTCGTAAGGCGTGAACCCCGTCGACTCGTGGGTGGTGCAGTTTAGCCAGTTTTCAATCTTCTGCACATAGAGTGGCCACTCGCTATGTTTGGCATGGCAGTATGTTCGAAAAATTCTGCCCAACTCCCTCATAACTCTCTCAGCTTGATTCGACTGTGGATGATATACGGCAGTGTGCTTTGGGATAATACCTTCCCATCCAAGAGTCTGGCGCCATCTTCCGCTGATGAACTGCGGACCGTGGTCGGATAATATCACCTTCGGTTTTCCCACGTTGATCATATAGTCGCGTGTGATTTTCTCGCTCAGCACCTTACTTGTGGCTCGCTTTACACTATATAGCCTGACATATTTAGAAAAAGCATCAAGTACAACAAAAATATGCATCACTCCACCCCTACCTTTCGGCAGTGGGCCGTACAAATCTACAGCTACCAAATCAAATGGCTTTTCTACTTTAATATAATTTAGTTCTCCCTCTAACCTATAATTTACAACTTTGGATTTCTGACATAACGCACAAACTCTAAGTATTCTTCGGACTCGTTTCTCCATGTTCTTAAATAAACAAGATTCCTTTAATACATTCACACACTTCCGTGCCCCAAAATGCCCGTATCTAAAATGACAGTCCCACACTATTTTCTCTATCAACACTTCAGGTATGACTAACCTCCAATCTCTCTCTCTCCCCTCTACTTTTTTAAACAAACTCCCTTTGAACACTTGAAAATATTGCTTATACCCTAATTCGTCTATACCTGATTCTATACTAGTAATTATTTTATTTAATTTATTATCAGCTCTTTGCATTACATTTATATCTTTTAATTCCTCCCCAAAAAGTTTATCTTCCCGGGATAGTCTATAAATTTCTATCTCTTTGATATCTCTACCTGTTCTATTTCTGTCTGTGTCTATTCGTGATAGTGTGTCTGGCACCCTGTTCTCTACACCCTTGATATATTCCCAAGAAAAATTATACTCTTGAAGAGCTAACACCCACCTGGTTATCCGGCTGTGTGTGAGTTTACAAGTATTCAGGAACGACAGCGCTTTATGGTCCGTCCTGATGATGGTCCTGTTACCCAGCAGATACGTTCGGAACTTCCTCACGGCGAACACTATACTGAGGAGCTCCTTTTCTGTGGTAGTGTAGTTGCGCTCAGCGGCTAGCAATGTCCGGCTGGCAAAGGCGATAGTTTTATGTTCCTTCTCCTCGTCCTCTTGGTAAAGTTCCGCTCCCAATGCTATATTACTAGCGTCTGTCTGCAAATAAAATTTGTCATTAAAATTGGGATGGTTCATTAATATCATGTCTGTGAACTTAATTTTGATGTCATTAAACGTCGCTCTTTCATTGTCGCCCCATCTCCATTGCTTATTCTTTTGCAACACTGCGCTTAGTCGGGCCGTCGTCTGGGCGTAGTTCCGCTGGAACTTCCTGTAAAAATTACAAAGACCAAGAAAACTTTGCAACTGCTTTATATTTTTGGGCTCCGGGAACGTCAGGATGGATTCTACCTTATCCGGATTGGCACGTATTCCTGTAGGTGTTATGATGAAACCCAAAAAATGTATCTCAGTTTGCAAAAATTTTGATTTGTCCCAATTCACTGTCAAACCTCCCTGATATAACTTCCCCAAAACATATTCCAAATGCTCTACATGCTCTTCAAATGTTCTAGAAGCTATTAGTATGTCGTCTACGTATATGGTTAGAAAATCTAAGTTATGTGGTTGCAAAATTTCGTCGAGACACTTAATAAAACTCGCTACACTTGTGTTCAAACCGAACGGTAGTCTTTTAAATTGGTAATTTTTTCCGTTGAACAAAAAAGCTGTATATTTTCGACTATTTGCTGCCAATGGAACTTGCCAATACCCGGCGGTTAGGTCTAAAGAGGTCATATATTGTACGCCGCTAAACTTCTGAAATATTTCTTCAATAGCTTCGGGTGACTCCCTATCTGGAATAATTATTTGATTGATTTTGCGGGCATCTAAACATAACCTAACTCTACCATCTTTTTTAATCACGACTACTAAGGGGTTGGAATATGGTGACACAGATCGCTCAATTATATCTCCGTCTAACATTTTCTCTAACTCAAACTGGACCGCTCTTCTCTTCGCATAGGGCACCGGATAACTTCTTTGCACATAGGGTGCGTGTTCCCTTACCTTTAACTCGCATTCATAGTTTCTTGCCCTCCCTGGTACATCGGCAAACACTTCTCTAAAATTCTCTACTACCCGCCACAACGATTCACGTTGAGAACTCCCTATCACGCCACCCTCACTACAAAATTTCAGTGCTCTTTCATTCCATAAGTGATCCCCATTCTCCTCATACTCTATCTTACTCTCACTACACACATTCATACTAATTTCCATGTCTTGTTTATCATTCCGATTGTGTATCACCCTTACCCCTGAAATTCTTACCGCCTCTAACACCCGTTCAAAATTAATACGGACTGGTTCCCCTTCATTATTTAATTCTAATACCCGTTTATGAAAATCAATCAACGCCTTATGTTTAATCAGAAAATCATTTCCCAGTATAACCTCAAGATTTAGTCCCCGTACAACTAGAAATGTATTATCATATCCTACCCCGTTAATTATCATGTTTAACTGTACTTGTTTCGTGACTCTCTTACTTCTAACTCCCGTAATACCTACAATCGTCACCCCCGCTACTGGTAAAGATGGAATATTTTTATTTATTTCTTTTAATTCATCTAATACATGTTCAGAAATAACAGAGATTTCGCTACCCGTATCGATTAAAGTTTTAATCTCCTTACCTTCTATGTTGATTTTCACCTCAGTCAGTCCATTCTCCCGTCTCACTGCTTCGAAGTCTTCCTCCTCCAATAATTCCTCAGATAAATCTGTAATCACAACGTTGTTTTGGTATCTATCATCCATTTGGACCCCAGAAACTTCCGGCGACAACGGTCGGGTCCGGTGTTCCATTGTCTCTCTTAGTTTCCCGCAGAGGTGCTCGCCCCTGCATGGTTGTATCCTCGCTCATGCTGGTTTCCTCGCGGTTCATGAGTTTGGCCTCTCTGTGCTCCTCCTGGGCCCTCTCCCCTTCGCTGGTATGCATGCTGGTTCTGTGCGGGTGGTGGTCCCTGTCGCTGACCCGGTCTCTCTCTCCTGCATCTAAAACAAAAATTTTGTGTCGCATAATTCTCTTGTGAACATGCTGGACAAGTCCACGTGGGTCCTCGATTATTTTGTTCTCGTCTAGGGTATGCCGGTCCATTTGTAGGTCCCCTCGGCGGTCCCTGATTACCTCCATTATTTCCATTCTGCTGGTTCTGACGGCGACTCAATTCTTGGTCCCGGATATTCTGAAACACATCTAAAATATTTTCTAGCTCGCTAATATTAGCTACCTCCCTTGTCATAAGTGTTATTTGCACTTCCCTTGGCAAATGCTTGCTTATATGCCTCACAAAGGATCTAAATGGCAATGGCGGTTCTAAGTATTTCGCCTCGTTAAAGATTTTCATCACATACCCTGTTATATTATTATTGGGCCCCCCGAAATTCCCTGTTCCCATGATTCTACTTCGTAACACTTCTTGATCTTCTTCCGACCAATATTTATTTATAAATGCATACTCAAAATTTTCAAAACACTCCCATTCCGTTTTATGTACTTCGGCCCATATCTCCGAACTACCTTTAAAGCATTTTAAAATTTTTAATAATTGGACTTCCCAGTTATTAGTACTGAACTTATTGAACTCTCGCACTCTGCTTATGAACTGCATAGGGTGTACTTTTTTGTTATCACAACTGAATGTCTCTAACTCAACTTCACTGCTTACGTCACGAGTCATGATTACTCGCTCGGTAACAGTGTTAACTTGTTGGCTGATGGCCTTGCTCAATTCATTTTTGACATTCATTAATTTAAGGTTATTATCACATTCAAGGTCACTTATTGTATCATGTATGGTCTTAAATTCAATCTTATAATTATGTTCTATTTCTCTTATTTTACTATTATTATTTTCAATCTGACTCATAGCATAACCAACCTTACATTCAGTATTGGTTTTACACTCACTTATTTGATTCTCGACAATTGTATTTATGACACTATATTGTTCCGTGATCTGTTTCTCTACTTTATTAGTTATATTATTGGTAATATCAGAAACACGGCACTCTAATTGCTCAGTTAATGACTCTGACAGTTGTGATTTCATATTTTCACAACGTTCATCAATATGTTTGTCTAGTACCCTACTCAGATTATCAAATTGCACATTAATATTCTGCTGCAACTGAATATTCTGTTGTTCACATTTTATTCTCTGTTCATCTAATTTATTATTAAAGTCACTTTTCATTATATTTAAAATTTTATCTTTATCATCAAAACGTTTATTTAATTCCTTCTCATTTATGTCAAAACGACTATTCATTATATTGAATTTAGTCTCAAAATTATTATTCATTCTCTCGAATTGACTGAGCATAATACTCATCATATTTGTTTCCTCTGATTGTTTACTTTTATTAATTGAAACGGGGGTCAATTGAATCCCCGAATCAATGTCTGTTTCATTTACTTGTGGTTGAGACGCAATCGGCGTGGAATGAGCTATTACATTACTGCCGGCAGCTGTTTCTGTAACAGTACCCGTCTCCCCCCTCAACATGCCACTTTCATCCAGTGATTGCGACTCAAGGCCACTTTCACTCATTTCTACGTTAGTTATATTGCTTTGTTTAGTATTCTCAGACATTTTTTCTAGTTTATAGCTTAGTTTTACTTAAGTGTTAACTACAATTGGTTACTCTTCCCTTCCAAAACGTTATACTACAGCATATATAAAATAAACCTTACCATAATTACGTACATTTCACGTAACTAAAATTTCGCTTTCACAACCGTACTTCATTCAATGCACTGTCAAAATGTAGGCCGGTGTAATACAACTTTTTTGTTGTATTACATCCTGCAGTCACGGCACCAATTGTAACTTTATTAATTTTGGTTATTATTCTATTTTATTCAGATCACAACTCCCACTTACCTTTCAACTTGGATCTGGCCGGATCGAGTAGTGGCGGTACACCCATTTCGTTTGACGAACTATGACAGTACATAAAACGAACTAAGGTTGTGAAAGAAACTAACTCGCAATTTTGTAGAAGAGAAATTAGATTTTTTAATTAATCAGAATCATATTTAAATTTTGTTCAAAAACTTTTGATCATTGTTTTACAGATTAAGTTACAGTTTTCTTTGTTCGGTTAGCCTCTGCTACATGCTACTTATTCTAAGAGCTTACCTTAGTGATCACTATACAAAACAAATATACAGACAGAGCCCAGCCTGCCATTCACTCATTCTCTCAATTTATACCCCCTCCCCTGAACATTTTTATTACCCCGAACCCTTAAACATGTTGTGAAATTCTATAGTCGGCAACGTGGTCATCATTCGCACTCACTATTTAACGTTTGGCAATCACTGGTTTGTCCGGAACTAAACGTAGATATTCTTCACTGAATGGTATTAACCGCGGTTACATGGATTTAAACTGTTATTTCACTTTTGCTTTAAAATAAAACTGTAAGAGTTAGCAGGGCGCACTCGGCGCTGTGTCGGCCGACACGATCAACGACTAACTGGCAGGAAAACGTCGCAGGTGTAGCTAACGTGATCTCATACTTTTTGATGGAAATCACAGCCTTGGGCTTCGTCGCCGAAGCTTCGGCCCATGCTATGCATGTGGTTTTTGAGTCAATGTCGCACATGATCTTCTATAGGCAGTGGCTGACGTCATTTAAGTGGGCCGGACTTAAAACAGTGTTTCCGGGGGATCTTGAAGAAGACGACAAATATTAGTCTCTCTAGCCATCTTGGTTTTTTGTTAAAGCGTCCTTTTGAACGCGCTTGCGTGGGTATTCGCGCCTGTGCGTCGACACACTTGCAAAGTTCTTAGAATTTTGGTGGAGGTAAATTCTTCAGCCGTGTTACACCACTGATTGCGTTTCGCTTTGTTTCCAACTGTTTCTCAACACTGGTCTGTTATACGGACAAATACGTTGCACAATGACAATCCGCCCAAAAACGAAATAAATAAAAATATAAATATATGCCCCAAACGGTTAAAATAAAACACCCAAAATTTGACCCGCTACAAGGTTTAAATAAGCTCACGTTATTAATAATTTGTAATAATATTACTAACGTGCGTATTCTGTATATACGGTTATTTTGCTGCACGTAGGATGCGTAATTCTATAACTAGTGTTTTCTGTATAATGTTGTTCTGATAAAAGCGTTTGTATTTGTGGGCTAGTGCTTTTAAATTTTCCCGCACTTCTGGTTGACACGGCGACCGGCTCTAACCGTATGTTGGCAATTGTAGGTTAGTTTGTTTCTTTTGTCGCCGGCAAAGCTATGTTCGCCTTGCGTACCTGTTCGCTCCCACAAATACCTGTGAACAAACTCTTATTCTACTCACACACATGAAGTGACAACTCTGGTATGGGTAATCATAAGTTTGTTTTATTATTTTTTCAGCTTTTTGGTTAAACAACACAAGTGGTTCGGTCTTGGATCGACCTTAACAGTTCAGTATCGATTCATATTTGAATCCGCTCTTCAATGATTTGTAAATAATTTTAACATAAATTAAATATCTCAGGGCTAGGGTTCTTTGGGCCAGTTATGAAGTCAGAAAAATGCTTTAAAAGGGAGTACAACACATTACAGTTACATATAAAACAATAAAACTGAATTATCAATTTTTACAAAATAAAATATTTAGTTTTTTTTCACCGTCAGCGGTAACGAACTCTGTCGGCACTGGAAATTGAATAACAAATAAGATGGCCGCTTAATCGGCTAACCCAAACGTCATGTATGAATGTTTTTTGGTTTTAAATAAAGTTGTTTTTATCGTTAATCACTGGATTAATGATCAACGGGTATTCCAATTAGCACAGTAAATTGTTTATATGGTGTAGTGAATTTAATCTGTGTATATTGTGGCAATGAAAATACTTCGGATTTATAATTACGTTCCTGAAGCACTGCCAGCAATCCCTCGCTAGTGTCTTTTGTGGTTCTAGGGTAGGATTACACTTCCATTGGTCAGTATTTACTTCTTTATAATTGTCTTGGAGTTTTTCCTTATTTCACTGGTTTATTTTATAACATTGGTTGAGTATTACTTGATTAGTTTGGGTTTCTCACAAGCTTCCGCTATTAGGCTCAACTCTTCAGCGTGGCATCTAACAATACAACTATCTGTTCATCTCGTCTTTGTAACGGCTTTTTGACCAGTAGACTAGGGTTTTGATTGGTCAGTTTCCGTGAACTTGAGGTCAAGCGGCACATATTACAAAAATTATATCCTTGCCTTTACAGTCAAAAAATACTCCCTTGTTAATTTTTGTTTAAACTAGAATTGGTTTACACATTTCTGTTCCTTTTTTAAAGGTCTACATTTTGGTATATAATTTCGTATAAGTTAACTTCATATTAGGTGACCTTTCACCTTTACTAAATCTATAAATCTGGACTATAACACTGCCCTTACATTCACTATGATACAATACTTAATTTTCATTAGATTAATTTCATTTGATACACAATTACTCTAAGACTTGTCCATTATTAAATTTTGATCCTATTTTGTTATTATTGTATTATATTGATTTGATAACTTAATCATTTCTGACATTATTTTATTTTATATTTCATGTTCGGCCTAGGCCTCAAATTTGACTTCATACTCATTGTCTAAATTACATTAATTATTAAATTGTTTTCTGGTTTGAATCCTTTTGCCGGATTACATTTGTTCTAAAGATTACTACATTTTTCTTTAACTTACTCTAACAATGTTTATTAACTAACACAAAATTCTTTAACATACTAACTAAAATGGTTGCCTTCATGGCTAAGATTACATTCATTTTTTGACAAAGGATAACATAAAATATTCAGTTTACTATAATACCCATTACATTTCCATACTATTGAGCTCTACTAATGGATCGTTAATAGTGTTTATATGAGACCTCTATTTAAGTATTTTTGGGTATTATGTTGTGACATATACCTTCTATTCTGCCTATAGGCTTAATACACTCCTTATAATCCTTTACATATGATTTATTAATGATAATAATTATTGGCATTGGCCTAAATAAAAGAAAAATAAACATGGTTAAGCACTGCTAATGCCTTCTACTTTAACAACCAACAACATGGGATAAATAAATATAAAACCTTTCAATAAATAATGCTACATTACTACAATTGTTTGTTTACACTCTAAACATTTAGTATGTCTGTCACTTTACAATGTTTTTAAGAGTTGTATCTCTTGTATAGACCTATTTGGTTTTTTTTACATTTAACATAATTAGAGGGATCACTGATCTTTACAGTCTTATCTGTGTGATTAATGATCACCCTTGTTTTCCACTTTCCCCACTTTTCACGTATGCACTTTTCACAGGTTTTGTCTTATTATCTATAGTACATTGCTTCTTATTTATCACATTATTGTGTTGTACTTTTTATTTTAAATTGGTACATACTGGATTTTATTTATTCTGACTTTATTATTATTATTTGGACTATTTTCGTTAATTGTTTTGGGACTCTCATTATGTCACATTACAATAAGGTACATACACCTTCAGTTAAACAGTGTGTCATTGTTTTTAAATTAACTACATGCTTAATTAATTAAATGTTGTTGTGTGTTTCTACTATTACTATGTGTATCATTTATAATCACATGTTTAATATTTATGTTCTGGAAATTGGTTTTAGTGTGTATGTGTATTAAGCAATTATGACAATTACAGAAGCATACTTTCACGCTACATTCCTTTTATACAGTCATATTTTATGCCATATGTACTGAAAATGTTATACTAATAATGTTTATATAGTGTGTACGAGGGGGGACCCAAAAGTAACGAGAATTTTTCTCTGGCAGTTGGTAGAACGCTAGTTCCGACTTCTCCCGCTAGGTGCCTTCACTAGACACCATTTTGTATCAGTTGCCCTAGCGGTATTGTTGTGGAACCATTAGCGCAGTCAGTGTGACTATTTTTTGTAAGCGCTGTTTCACGTTTTCGGCGATTTGTCAATGGCAGACATTAAATACCAACGTGCTAAAATCACGTTCTGTTTCCTGTTAGGGAAATCAGCAGCAGAAACTGTCGCAATGCTTTGGATGGCTTATGGGGAGGAAGCTTTGAGCCAGGCAAGGATTTTGAGCCGACAAGAAAGCACACGCAGAACGAATTTTGCTGCAACACGTTTCATCTTCAGATCTTCAGTCAAAATTCATTGACATGAACTCCAGGATATTCCAGTCATTTCCTCCAATTCATCAATTGTTCTACGACGATCAAACATGATCGCAACACGGATTTTTTCAATGTTTTCGTCCGTTTTGGAAGTCGAGGGACGCCCCGGTCGTTGTTCATCTTCAATTGACATTTGACCACTTTTAAAATGAGAAAACCACTCGTAAATCGTTGCCTGGCTCAAAGCTTCCTCCCCATAAGCCGTCCGAAGCGTTACGACAGTTTCTGCTGCTGATTTCCCTAACACGAAACAGAACCTGATGTTAGCACGTTGGTATTTAATGTCTACCATTGACAAATCGCCGAAAACGTGAAACAGCGCTTACAAAAAATAATCACACTGACCGTGCTAATGTTTCCACAACAATGCCGCTAGGGTAACATATACAAAATGGTGTCTAGTGAAGGCACCTAGCGGGAGAAGTCGGAACTAGTATTACCAACTGCCAGAGAAAAATTCTCGTTACTTTTGGGTCCCCCCTCGTATCTACATAGGAACGTAAACTTAACACATTGAGACCTGCCTGCTTCATGCTGCTGTGTCCTGAGCATTTTTGTAAAAGTTTGAAGGCTAATAAAAAATTTGTCTCTTCACTTTTATCCATTCTGTAAACAGTGCATTAAAGTATACATTTCTGCTTTAAAATTATTTATATATATATATATATATATATATATATATATATTGATTTGGTTTTGGGTAGTTGAATTTTTTTACACTTTTAGTACACTTTTTCACTTAACAAAAAATTCAGCTCAACTCAATTCTTGCGCAGTACGTTAATTTTAAACACAGATTACAACTGTACAGAAAATTAGATTGTTTACACCTAAATATTGTTTTATCAAAAAATGTCTTGAAACAGTAACTGAAATTTATGGGAATTTGTGAAAACAAAAGACGTCTTATCAATTGAGGTTATGATACAACTCTCTTCCTTACACACGGGTAACAGTGGTTGTTCATCTAACTCACATCATGAACTCTAATTTGATATACGAAATTAACTTGTATTACTATGTACATCTTTTGAGTTTTTAATAATTTCTACTAAAAACTCAGAAGTGTTAGTTATATCATTTAGCTTCACCCATCACAGTGTCACTATCATTACCACTAATTTCCAAATATGAATTTTATGAATCATTGTCACAGCCAGAACTGTTTATAATTTCATTAATGTCTTCTTCTGTAAGATAATTCCTGGAATTCATTTTCAGTAAACATAAATATAACAAAACGTGACTACCTCATGGACAAGCTGTAGGTAAATAACAAAAATGGCTTCCCTCATCAAACATGTGTACGTAGTACATACAGAAATAGTTTTACCCATGTTTGTTCCAGTGCATGCTGACCTTTACAGTTTAAATAGATAATTAAAATATTCCATTATATGGAAACAAGCCAGTGGACATATAGGAGCCATCTTGTTTAGTTAAACTATGTCAATTTCACGGACGTACTAGGTATGTCCATAGGGCTCAATGTGTTAATAATACCTAACAAATACTCAATTTCATATCCGTATCCTCATAGACATCACCGATTTCTTCATTTAAATATGATCATATTGTAAACTTTATAATCCCATCTGCTTTCAGCATGTAGACAAAATATTTTAATAAAATATTAAGTTGTTTTAAAACATTTTGCATATGTTCTTTGTTAACAGGATGGTGATGAAGAGTTGTATAAAAGAGATTTCTCTGCAGCTACGTTGGAAGATCATTTTGATAAGACTATTTTACCAAAAGTTATGCAGGTATGTTTTTAAAGTTTTTGGTAAATATATTCTGATATTTAATGTCATTTTGACATGTGTGTGTGTGTGTGTGTGTGTGTGAGGGGGGTTACATCACAATAGAACTAATATTCTACCATTACTTTTTTACGTGTAGTTCAATCCTTTTTTTAATCTTTAGTAATACTCGTATAGTGAATGATACATACGTTTTTAAAAATTCTGAAACACACTGAAGAATGTACAGTATGAATAGCTAGCATTAATAGTCTTGTTTGTTTCTTTAAGTTAATTTTAATTGGTTTTACTATGACATTTACACTTATTACCTACTTTTTTTCACACAAATTTGATGGTAACTAATTTAGCTGTTAAAGTTCATGTATTCTATAATTTATGAGTTTAGTGTTGGGTACCTCTTTTGAGTAATGTAAAACTTAATAACAGTCTTCAAATAATATGGATTCAAAATCATCTGCACTTGTCTTTGAACTAACTTAGGACTAGGTCTTTTTTGGGCCCTAAGGCGTTCATAATTTTCCCCTTCTTATGCGATAGGTGATAATGTGAGAGTTTATAACTCAGCTGCCTGCAGTAACATTCGAAAACACTTTTAATTTGAATTTTATTCCTTCAACTGCTTCTTCTCACAAATTGTAAAACGTTAAAGATTATTTCTTGTGCTTGATTGTGAATAATTTTCGCTGCTGAGTATCCATTTTAAAACAAAAGACATGTTAACGGATGATAATGTAATAATTACGAAGGTATGTACTGATAGATTTAATGTAACAATACAAATAAATTGACTACAAAATTAATGATACTTCATTCGCCCTCCTGTCATTCAGAATTTCAAAGTGGGCTCATCCCTGTGGAAACTGGTTTCTTCACACACACCATTAGGTTTCAGTTTTACTATACTTACATTAACATTTGATTAACTGAGAGCTGGTTATTACTACCAGATCTCCAAACCATGTCACTAATTCAATCTATAAAAGAACCATGTCACAAGAACCAACTCATTTACAAATGACCCACTACTACCTTTTAACATCCAGATGATTGTGTTTTTTAACAATATTTATATGATATACTTCTACAGATCAGTAGTCTACCCAGACAGAAATTTTTCATAGTTTCCCAACTTGATACTAGTACTACAAATTATACAACATTTTGTAAAAATGTCAGACAGTTGTATGCACATTAGTAAATCAGTTAATACAATTATCTTGAAATTTACGAACACACAAAAAACATATGAATATATATTAATTGTTCAATTGGAAACTTTTTAAATCTGACAAAATACTATATTTAAAAAAATAATAATTTTGTTAGTATGCTAACATTTTTTGAACTAAGTTTCATTGGAAACTAGAATCAACTAGAGAAGTTGAAAACTGAATTTGTGTATTGATTTTAAGACATGTGTGTTTCTTGTTTGTGTCTAGGTTAAAAACTTTGGCCGCAGTGGGAGAACAAAGTATACACATCTTGTGGACCAAGACACGACTCACTTTGATTCCCCTTGGGTCTCAGAAACAGCACAGAACTTGAAATTCCATAACAATCAAGCAGCTGGAATGAAGCAAGTCTTTGACAGACCAGGTGTATACAAACGCAATAAATAGTATTTATTCATAATTGTACATTGATAACTTTACATCTTTTCATAAATTATATAATATTTTGTAATAAAGAAATCTTAGTATAGCTTAATAAAAAGTATAAGTAACGGTATAGTGTTTTTATATTGTTAACAAACATTACATGATATGATATTCACAAATGTAAAAAATCATCAGGTTGAACAAATAAGAATTGTATGTGTGTACGCACTCACATGTAAATGAAGCTAGGTAATTTCTTCTACCCATACAAAAGACAACTTACTATTTTAATGATCCTTTAAACTGAGATATAGTGGCATAATATGGTTGTTAATTATACAGACACCTACCATCAGTAATATAATAATCACATCATTTTGATCACTAACAGTCTCTCATTGCCAACATGTGGGCAGATAAAATTGTATTAACTAGCAGAACAATCTGTCAGAAACCAATATTGTCAAAACAATTTACTTACAAAGTGATTAAATAATAAATCATGAATTGGCCTAAAATATAAATTATTAGAATATATTAAAGTAAAAATATATTATTATTGTTACGACGGTCTGATTGTCATAAGGTACCGTGGAAAACAAAATACAAGACACCAATGAAGTCACTAAAAACCAGCTTTAAGTATCACAATTAACAGTTTGTAATCAACAAGTTATTCGACAAGATTGTACTCGTACAGTAATTCAATTTAATTTGTCCACACAAATAATGGCAACTATAAAGAATTCCACACTATAATCACTTTTTACTAATACACCACTTGAGGCGCTGTACAAATAGCCCCCAACATAAATAGAAAACTAAGTGGCGGGTTGGAGTATTTATAGTCTGCAGGGTTCCATAATATGCATCCTTAACAAACACTTGAAAATTCTAGAGGATACTTCAGCACGGCCTCGGCAGAAACAGGCACTGTTGGGCTAGTTGAGAAGCTTGTCGAACAACTCTATTGAATGTACGAGCATGTATTATTTCGTATTATGTAACACTGACTCGCATGTTAAGTGTCACGTATGCACACAAACATTACAGCTGGGCTCTGCTGGGATAGCCGAGAAACATGAAGAACGTTCTGTAATGGCATATCACTGCCTCCTCCTTAAGCCTGTTCGTCCCAAACTGGCAAACCATCTCTGAAGTAATACTTAGCCAGGCGATCTCTGGATGACCTTGAACTTTTGCTGTCCTTCCTGTTGAATCCGATAGACATCATTGTTTCTCTTTTTCACAATGAAAAGTTCTTCCCAAAAAGTCTGAAGTTTAGGTGAGCGACCACGACGGCGCTTTGGGTTGTACGACCAAACCTTATCTCCTTCTTAAAAACCCACACTATTGCTGTGAATGTCATACCGAGTTTTCATTTTATGACTGGCTATCTTCAGCCATCCTCTTATCATTAATACTGGTGAAATGAAGAGGGTGAGTATTTACATTAATTTTTATATTGAACATGGTATTAACTAATATCATATGTTTAAACAAACCAGAAATCTGTTTCACCTTTAAACTTTCTGTCATATGCTTTGTCACCGGACAAAAGGCTTGTCACATGACAAATGGCGCCAATCGTACAACTCTTCGTTATTTTGGTGACCCTAAAAAGGCCCGTGTCGCGAAAACGCTGTGATGTTTGTTCCGCCCAAGCCATGTTGAGATGGTCGGCGGCTGCGCCCGCTGTTCATGGCATACTGCAGTCCTCTTCTTTCAGCATCGGTGTGTAGAGTCCGCTGCCAGACCAGCGAAGTCCATCGCTGGTGCGGTACAGGGCGAAGAACGTCCATTCTACTCTTTGGCTGTTCCTTCCGGCTGGCTCCGCGTCGGTGTCGTCCGATAGAGGAGAGGAGATGAAGTGCGTCTGATGGCGTGGCGATGGAGTGCCTGGGCCAAAAAGCCAGCCAGAAGCCAGATGCAGAGGGCACAGATTCATGCGTGCCTCCCAGTGGGTGCAGCATGGTGCTCCGATGACTGCCTGTTGCTGGTGTGTAATACTTGGTAAGTGCGTCTTGGTGCTTTCTTGTATGGACAGGACCTCCTTTTTTGTTTAAACGGAGGGATAGGATGGTGCCTGTTATTGGTCGAATCGCGGGAACGATTCGCAGCTGCTGATTGGCTGGGAGGCTCACGTGGAGAAGGCAGGATTTGTACGCCCGCAAGGGGTCATTACACATCCGCCAGCCTGTTGAGAGTCCCGCGAGACTGCCGCTCAGCAATGCCGCAGCAGGTGAGAGAGTGCAGTGGGAGAAGCTGTCCGCAAAAGGAGGCGCTTGGCACACCTAAATTGGCCACAACCCCCGACACATCTGTCAGCATGCTATGGCACGGAGATGAATGTATATGGATGGTATGTTGAGAAAGATCAGGGGGGGGGCAGAAGGGCTCTTGAGAGCTTCAGGGGTGGGTCGTCTAGTAGGGCTCTGGGTCGCAGACTGCGTTTTACAGGTGGTGGGCCGTCGTCCGTACTGAATCAGTGGAGGTGGTGATAGGGTGAGGTTGAGGCACGGTGGAAAAGTGTACGGAAGAAAGCGTACAAACTCGTCGAGCGATGGAACCTTCAGCCCTCGCCTGATAACATCATTTCTGACAAATTGGGGAGAGCTGGAGATTTGTTGGAGGGTGACTGATTGGAAAGCTTCCATGCGGGCGACTACATCCGCGCTGAGTAGGGACCAGTAGCCCGGGGCTGCGTATGTAAGAATGCCTCTTAAGAAGAGTAGAAATATTGAGCACTTTGTGCGAAGTTGCAGAGGCCCTCGATAGGATAAGAATGGGTAAAGTTTGGCTTTTAAGCCGCGGGCATGCTGGAGTACATTGGTGACGTGAGTTCTGAAGCATAGGCGCTGATCAAGAGTGACCCCTAAGTATTTCACAGTACGTTTCCAAGCGATCAGATTCCTGTTTAAGGAGAGGGACTGGCATCGGGAAGTTAATTGATGGGAGAAGGCGATCGCCTCGGATTTCTCCATATTGATCGGCATCCACCATTTCTGTAGCCAGTCCAGAAGCAGGGCGAGCTGATGTACCATTCTAGCAGCATGACCAAGGGGCCGAGCTAGAGTGATACATTGCGTCATCCACATAGAGAGAGAGCGTAACTCCAGGCTGGGTAGGCAGATCGTTTGTGTACACAAGGTACAGAACGGGACCTAGGACAGATCCTTGGGGGACGCCAGCGGCGACGGGTTGGACAGAAGAGTACGACCCGTCGATGCAAACCCTAAATGTGCGATCACATAGATATAAGCGCATAATATGAACAAAAGATGCAGGTACAGGGGACATAGCAAGTTTGTAGAAAAGGCCTTTGTGCCAGACTCGATCGAAGGCCTTACTCACATCCAAGAGGACGGTGACTGAGGACAGATTTTTGTTGAGGGCGTCAGTGAGTTGGGTTACAACTCTGACAAGTCGAAGGGTCGTTGAGTGCCCCTTGCGAAAGCCGAATAAAATTATGCAGCAGGGGTGCAAAGTGGCCATGAAGGAGTAGCTCAAGTACCTTCGAGATGACTGGGAGGAGAGAGATGGGTTGATGATTTTTGGGTTTTGTACACAGCTTGCGAGGTTTCGGGATCATGATCATCTTGGCTCGTTTCCAAGGGCTGGGAATGCATAAAAAATTCCAGCAGCGCTCTTTTTATGCCCTGACCGGGATCCCTGATTGGCTCGCTGCGAACACGTCAGGTGTTATGTCTCGGCTGCTGATCCCTGATTGGTTCGCTGCATATTCGTCAGGTGTCACGCACCGCTGATACTGAAGAGCAGATGTTTCCCTCGCTGCCATCACATCTTATAGACTTATAATTTGCAATAACTTATTGCAGGACTAATTAAAGAAAAACTATGTGCTAGACATTTTATTTTATAAAAATTAGGGTTTTGTATTTCAAAACATCACTTAGTACACAGTAATGTAAACATGTAATTTGAAGATTTCTAGCATTTGCAAGGCAAAATAACAATATTTCAGTGTCATAACTATATTGAAAAAATAGTATGAAGTTCGTGTAATTTTAATTTAGTTTACTTTCATTTGAAACTTTCATGATCTTATTGCATTGTGAGATGCAAAAATCTTTATTATTTCATTAACATCAATTGATCTAGAACTGGCCCAGTTTAAACCAGCCAATCAGAGAAGGCGTTATAAAACCCACATACGCTGGCGGGCAGCCGGACCAACGCCCAACGCTTTGCATCTAGGCAACTGCGAATGACGCTCACAGTCAGTTGAATAGCAGTCGTCAAACAGAACAGACGTAAATTTGACGTTAGCCTTGGGAAAGTTTTGGTAGACCGAAATGCCTAAGTAGGTCTACCAAAGTATATATTGAAATGTGATACAACAATAAACAATTTCATAACGGTAGTAACAGTGTTTAAAACAAGTATTGTGATAGTTGAGTGCTACAAGGTTAAACCAAATGATGCGCCACAGTCGGGATATCGTCGGCAGTTAAGTACAGTGTATAATTAAATGTAATTGGCCAAAAGTGGAATAACGTTGATATAGTAAAACCTTAACATCAATAATAAATATGAGCTCAATAAAAGGGGGTTAGAAAGAAATAAATACTGGTTTGTAGATAGAGATTTGTATAGGAAATTTGTCTATTTTGTAGTTTGTTAGAGTAGCATTAAGAAAGCCAGAGAAACAGGAAGAAATTAATTTCTGAATAAAAAATAAAATATTTGATTTTAAATAACATGTGTTAGCTAAGTTATTATCCCATAACCACTTCCTATGCTTTGTGCCGAAAAAACTCATCTAACGTTCCGGGGAATTTTCTGAATTAAGGGAGGTCAGATAGCGAAATTGTCCCAGTGTTTTTTTAATTAAGGGAAAGAGTGTAAAAGGTTTCCATATCTATCCTTTTAAAGATATTGGTGGTGGCCCTGAAGTTTTTTGGTGTTTAAAAGGTAAGTTTAACATAATTATGAAGGTAAGTAATATTCTGGCAGCGTTTATATTTATTATTTAAGTGTAAACAGTTAATTTCTTTACAAGTGGCGCCGCTGCCAGGATATTCATATAAATATTATATGAATTAGACCTGTTTTGAAGCACAGAAAGTAAGATTTGGTAATGGCGTATTTGTGAAATTATTGTGTTTGCTTTTACGTATTGATAACGATTTTATGTGTTGAGTATGTTGAATTAATGTGTATAATTATCGTGTATTAGGAGGGTTGTAGTTTGTTAAGGGGTATAATATAAATAAATTTTTTAAACATGGCTGATGTACAGGAGGCCAACGTAGGTACATCAAAGAAAGATATGATGAATCTTTTGCAAATGATGTTTAATACGATGCAGAAACGTTTTGATGAAATAAAGGAACTGATGGATAAGGGTTTTAATGAACTAAGAAATGATATCAAGGGATTAAACAATGATATGAAAGAACAAAATGAAAAGTGGAAAAGAGATAGAAATAAAGTAAATGAGAATAAAGAAAGTAAATTAAGTCAGATAATGAATAAGAAGGTAAGTGACAGTGTTAGCGATATGACGAATAATAATAATGGTAACATAGTTGAAGAGGTAGTGTTAGAGAATAAAATAGCGAATAATGATTATAATGATGAGAGTGTAGTGGTGATAGAAAATGGTACAGACACAGGTAAATGTAGTGAGAATATAAATAATGTAGTAACAGAGAACAAGGTGAGTAATGTGGTTGAAATAAGTGATGATTCTAATGGGGAGAGAATTACGAATCATAATGGTGTTAGTTTAAATGCAAAACAGGTGGCAGTAGACAAGGTGAGTAATAATGTTAATTATGATGATGTTAACAGAGTAGTTGAAAGTGAGGTATCTAAGTATGATACGGTAAGTAATAGTGGTGATAACGAGAGTATGATGAGAGTTGAGGTTAGAGGAGTGTTAGTGAGTGTTATTGAGTTAGAAAGGGAGTACGAGGAGAGTTTTAATGTAGAGTGGGAACAGAGGGCAAATTTTTCCCGTGATGTTGGTGAAGTAGAGGCTTCACAAGTGTTTTTGAAGGACGAGAGTTCCTCAGTGGAAGACAAAAGGTCTTCAAAATGCCCCTTGGTTTTTTGTGCATCTGGTAGGGCCAGATGGAGGTTAAATAAGTGTTGTATTGCCCTCTGCGTGAAGTGAGAATGTGAAATGGGATTGGGAAAGTGATGGTTTTGAGAGTGAGAGAGTGATAGAGATGTTCAGGTTAAATAGAGGTTATAAAGGATTAGTTAAGAAGTAAAAAAAATGAGAGAATTATTACAAATAATAAAGACTTACCTTGTGCAGTAGTAAACGATGATTATATTGATGTTGATGATGAGAAACACTTACCTGTTGAGAGAATTAGTGTACTAGTAACAGCTGATTGCTATGATGATGAAAGTATAAACTATTTAACTGAGGCAGAAAATGCTAACAGAATTGGACCTGGCATATGATAAAATAATAATGGGGGATAACCCTGGGAATTATTATTACGGTAAAATGGATAAAAAGGATTTAAATGGTTATCATATAAATGGTAATCATATAATGTATATAAATAAAACTGAAATGTGTAATGTGGGTAAAAGGTTAATTTTTGATGATGGTGGTTAGACAGGCGTTGTTAATGAACATTTAATTATGAGAGTTAATGGTTTCAATTACTGGACTGAATAATGTGATGATTTGTGACAAATAAGAACATTTAATGATGGATATTGTATATAAATGTGTAGTGGTATTAAATGTATTTGTGTAATAGGTTATGTTGTACACAGTATTTTATATAACAAATGTTTGTGGTAGGGATTGATTTTATAAAAATAATAATACTTCATTTGACTAAATAATTAACAGGATGTAATTGTGAATTTTATGAGGAAATTAGATGAATTGACATTGTTTTGAGTAATGTAATTAAAGTAACTTAGTGTTTTGAGATATAATAATTTACAGTAACTTACATTAAATTAATTTGAGATGGGTAAATTAATCTAAAAGATGTGAAACTTTGATAATAACTTTGAGAAATTTATTTCGAATTGAATTATATAATAAATGATAAAGATATTACAATCAACATAATTATAGTGTTGTGTGCATACATGGCAGTTTGTGTAAGCAATGTTTACAGTTTTGAGTGCGTTGATAACAACAACAATAGTTTATTTTGATGAAATAATTGACCTTATTGAGATTTTATAATGTAATTGAAGTAATTTAAATTGGTCCATATAATGTCATTAAATTGATTTGAGGTAATTAATTGATTATTTGAAAACATGGAATTAAATTAATTTGTGATGATTTAGTTAATTTGTAATGTTGTAAAAGTTGAATTTTGGATAATGAATTCAAATTTTTGGTTGAGATTTGAATTGAATAATCAATGGTAGATGATTAAAATGTTAAATGGAAATGCAGAAATGAAATAATGATATAATAATTGGAAGACTTAAATTGAAAATGGAAATTAAAGTTGTAATGTTGGTAATTCTTATGCAAATTGAGATGTTTGTATTAATGTAACAAGGGTAATGTCGATCTTGAGTGTTTATTATGTTGTAGTGTGTTTATCATATGTGAAACATAAAATGTTTAATTTAATATAAGTATGTCAGGGTGTCCACCCGTATGGAAAACCGGGGAAACCGGGAAATGTTAGGGAATTCGATAAATCACCGGAAAACCAGGAAATGTCAGGGAATTCAGAAAAAAATCTGGAAATTCGTTCTTCTGCCAGATAAAGTGGACATACCATATTTATCCGCGTAATAGAAGCACATTTTTTTCCAGTTTTCATAACATTAATCTAGGGCATGTCTTTTATGCCAGGAAAAATTTGTAAAGAAAACTTAATAAACATTTAAAAAAAAAACAAGTGCAATCTCGAATGGGAAGTAACCGATGGCATCAATAGCTATATGGATAGCCTATAGCAAGCAGTAGCGACTACAATCGATCGATCGAATTTTTAATGTTTTGATCTGCTTACTATTGAATATTCTGTGTTGTTGGGGAATGGCAAGCTTGATCAATTATATTGCGTTCGCAGTTTTTCTAATCACTTAAATGCGATACATGGCTTCCACCACAAAATATGTGCATAGACAAAATTCCACAACCCAACGGATGAGTGTGTTTGTTCACTGTGTAATGACGTGTGCGATAGTTACTACCTCGTAAAAATTATCCCGATAGTGGTGTGCAACAGTGATCATTCTGCTTGTGTTTTCAACCACTAACACAAATTTCTTCATTATACCTCGTAAAATATAAATGCGCTCATTATTATTATTAAATGCGCTGACATAGGCAAGCCTTGTGTAAATGTGTAGTGCATCGTGACACCGTTCGGGCCACGGCATGTTGAGTTTCTAACCTATCTTTCATGTGAAGGGTGCGGAAGTTTTGAGGCACGACTAGAAGCTTGTAATATCATGCATGCGTAATTCTGTGAATACAGAACAAGATTTAAAATAAAGTGATATCACATTGTAAGATGAAAGTTGTTTGTTGGTTTGGAGATTTTGAGGTTGTGAAGTATGTTTTTGTGTGTGTTCGGTCTTGATCCAGCCAATCCCAAGCTGCCATTCATATCGATTTATATTGGTTGAGCGTGATCTCGAAACCTGGTTGCCAACTGTATTGTGTACATTCACCATGTGGTTAAGCTACCTCGCTCGGCATGTGTGGTATTCCGTACGGTTCGCGATTTTTGCATTTTCTTCAGTAATTAGTGTTTTTCATATTGTTGTTTCTAGTCTTTATCTCTCTACTATAATAGTACAGTATAGCGTAGTTTACAGTTTAGCATAGCATAAATTAGTGAAATAGCCTATAGTTTTTATAGGTTTAATAGTTCACTGTAGATGTAATTTTATTTACATCCGTGTGTTGGTTAGTATATAGTTCGTCTGTATATACCATATCCCAGTATAGTTCGTGAAAGACAAGTGGCAAGAATGTGACTCTTGAGATCAGCCATAACCTCCTTCCTATGCCAGTCATTAGCTGCGAATAATTTATTTCTTTTATTCTTAATAATAATGTATTCTTGTTTTAGTGTCGGATGTTGTTAGGAAGTGCATACAATATCTTTGAAGTTTTTGTGAATTTGTTTTCACTTGTGATTTTCTGAGTACGGTATTACATTTTACGAGGGCTGTGTGCCGCAGTTGTATTGCATCAGCTGTTTTCGAAGCAGTAGAGAGCTGGCAACGTAGGTAAGGCAATGCTCACATGTTTTGCGAACTGTCAATTTAGAAGTAAAGCCGTGCGGAGTATAGTACTATTTAAAGATTTTTACAATATCCTTATGTTACTTCTTTTTTCAGCTAACAATGTCTTCATCAAAGCCAAGGAAAACTTCGTTTAATGAAAGGTGGCTGCTTGATGATACTTTCAGAACATGGTTGAAACCCATGCCTCAGGACAAATTTTCAGCATATTGCATAATATGTAAGACATCATTTTCTCTTAGCAACATGGGGAAGCAGGCATTAAAAAGTCACATGGGAGGAAAGAAGCATGCCAGTAGTGTCAAGTTCAGCCAGTTCTCGTCATCCCTTTCAAGTTATTTTAAAAAAGAACATTCGAATAGTGAAGTTACAAAAAACTTAAATTCAGTAGATAATACCCCGGCCACAATCACAAATTGTGTTCTGCCTGCCACAGCTACCACAACAAACACTATCGCGTACGACTCCACTGCTTCTTCTTCTTCTTCTTTCCATTAAAGAAGGTTCACCACCCTATGAAGCACCAGAGACTAGATGTCTACAGAATTATCTTTCAAGAGAGCAAGTAACCAAAGCTGAGATTATATGGTGCATGCATACTGTCATGTAACACCATTCTTTACGTGCCAGTGAAGCTAGTGTACGTTTGTTCCCAATAATGTTTCCAGACTCTGAAATAGCTTCGAAAGTTCAACTGCACAGAACGAAAGTTGCATATACAATCACTCATGGTTTGGCTCCCTATTTTCATAAACAAGTTCTTGAGACATGTAGTAAGTGCACATATTTCACCGTTGGTTTTGACGAGTCACTGAATAAAGTTTCTCAGATGGGCCAAATGGATCTTGTATTTCGTTGTTTCAATCCTGATACAATAAATGAGGTATGCACTTTTTATTTTGATTCCGTGTTTCTTGGTCACTCTACCTCCTCAGATTTGTTAAATGGTTTTTTGCAAGGACTCAATCTAAAAAAACTCTTACAAATTTCAATGGATGGTCCAAATGTTAATAAAAAGTTCCTTCAGGATATGAATAATTTATTAAATGATGATCCAGATGCTCCTATTTTGGTGAACATTGGAACTTGTGGCTTGCATACTGTGCACAATTCATATAAAGTGGCAGTAAAAGAAACCCAGTGGGATATTGCACAGTTTCTTCGTGCTCTTCACTTCTTGTTTTGCTACGTTCCTGCAAGACGTGCTGATTATACGTATTATTCAGATTCAAACGTATTTTCTTTGAAATACTGTGCTATAAGATGGCTTGAAAATTCGAAAGTCATTGAACGTGCTATAGATGTCCTACCTAATGTTGACAAATATGTGGAAGGAGCAAAAAGAGACAAGAAAATTCCAAACTGTAACAGCTTCAAAATAGTATCAACTTCACTTAAAGATAAGCTTCTTAAGGCCAAGCTGTCATTTTTATTATCACTTGTTGGAGATTTGGAACCATTCCTACAGTTTCAGACAGATCTTCCATTTGCACCACTCCTGTATGAATCTCTCATAGCAACAATGAAAAATGTAATGACAAGGTTTGTTAAGTCTGAGTCATTGCAGTCTACAGGGAACATCCTCAAAATTAATTTAGACAGTAACGAAAATCTTCTGCCTGCATCTAAAGTTGACATAGGTTATGCTGCTAGAGCAGCACTTCGTGGCACTCCTGGATTAAATGATAGAGATGTATTAGTGTTTCGCACAGATTGTCTAAGAGGAATGGTAGCTTTGTACAAGAAGTTATTGGAACGGTCACCTCTGGCATATAAACTGACTAAAGGAATCTCTTGTTTCGATCCAAGTGTAGCCAAGCAACCACTACCTCTAAGCAGCAAACGGCTACCCATAGTTTTAAATGCCTTTGTTGAAAACAAATGGATCTCGGGTAATGAAGCCGATCATATAAAAAGGGAGTTCACTTCTGTTTGTGAGAATGATACTTTCAAAGAAGTAGTGAATTCTTTGTCTTCAAAAGATGAGAGGTTAGATCACTTTTGGCTCCGCACTGTTTTGCCAACAGTAAATTTGAAAACAGAAAAGTAGGCTTCATTTCTGAAAATGATACTAATATTGTTTCATGGAAATGCTTGACTTGAACGTGGTTTTTCTGTAAATAAAGAAATTATAGTAGAGAACATGCTACAAGAATCCCTTGTAGCACAAAGAAGAATATATGATGCTATTTCAAACCTCGGTGGAGTTGAAAAGGTCTTCATTAATAAGAACATGCTCCATGCTGCAAGGAATGCTCATGCTTTGTATGTTCAAAATCTAAAGGAGAAACGTGAAGCATCGGGGAAGTTGAAGATTCTTTGCAAAAAAAAGATGAGAAAGGCCGCTTTGTTGCTGAAAGAATTAGAAGAAAAGAAGAGGAGGGTGATGGCAGAAGCTCGACAGTCTTTGGTGGCTATAGATGAAGAAATTTCTTCACTGAAGCAGTAATGGTAATCAATTTTTTTATCTTAAAGTGAATTTAATTAGACTAAATTCAACTTCATGTTTTGAAATTTAATATGCACATTAATTGCATTTATTTTTTGGATGTTAAGTTTTCAAAATGTATTTCAATATTACTGTCATAGCTGGAAACTTCATTTCTAATTTTATTTTTAGTCATTGTGTGTCAGGGAAAAAAATGATTTTTGTGTCTGGAAAACAGGGAAATGTCAGGGAATTTTAAAATCTGAATTGGCTGGACACCCTGTATGTGTAGGGTATATTTTAAATAGAATACACTGAGATAAAAGCCAGTACTTTGATAAAGGCAAACCAGTACGACTAAGAGGGAATTAAATCAGTTAAGGATATGGAAAATTGAAGAGCTATTTATTGATATTTTGATTAATTGTGACAGGGTCTGGTGACACTGTGGGGCGGACGTGTTCTGGCCGGTGCGTCAGGGCAGAGGCGTCTAGTGTCTCTCCGGCTTTGCGGTGTTGGGATCTCGAGAGGGAAGTCCAGTAAAGTCGGATAGGTGCAGCCACAGCCACCGGACTAGGGGGTTAAGTTACCCATGATTTTAGTAAGGAATTAAGGGGGGTCATGGCGCCATATCCTAGCTGGTCCTCTTAGGTTTTAGGCAATGGGAGTTTTTATGCTTCGGCATAAAACCTCTCATTGGGGGGGGGGGTATTGTAACGGGACAGATTAGGAGAGTAAATAATTTTAATAATTGCAACCAGTTTTAATATAACCCAGTGTACAACCTTTGGGGAACCTCTTTTTTAAACAAAAATGCATACGATTTTATTGTGAAACCCCCGTCTGTTTGTGTCTGGCGTCAGTCTGGCTAGACGAGTTACCCAATCACTTACAACTCAGGATGTCTGTGAATTACAAAAAAACACGTAATTGTCACAAGCGAATTTCATCAGGCGCCAACAGCTGCATGAGTTGTTGGCCCAGTTTAAACCAGCCAATCAGAGAAGGCGTTATAAAACCCACATACACTGGCAGGCAGCCGGACCAACGCCCAACGCTTTGCATCTAGGCAACTGCGAATGACGCTTGCAGTCAGTTGAATAGCAGTCGTCAAACAGAACAGACGTAAATTTGACGTTAGCCTTGGGAAAGTTTTGGTAGACCGAAATGCCTAAGTAGGTCTACCAAAGTATATATTGAAATGTGATACAACAATAAACAATTTCATAATGGTAGTAACAGTGTTTAAAACAAGTATTGTGATAGTTGAGTGCTACAAGGTTAAACCAAATGATGCGCCACAGTCGGGATATCGTTGGCAGTTAAGTACAGTGTATAATTAAATGTAATTGGCCAAAAGTGGAATAACGTTGATATAGTAAAACCTTAACATCAATAATAAATATGAGCTCAATAAAAGGGGGTTAGAAAGAAATGTATAAAGTATGTAAGAGTATAAAGAAATAAATACTGGTTTGTAGATAGAGATTTGCATAGGAAATTTGTCTATTTTGTAGTTTGTTAGAGTAGCATTAAGAAAGCCAGAGAAACAGAAAGAAATTAATTTCTGAGTAAAAAATAAAATAATATTTGATTTTAAATAACATGTGTTAGCTAAGTTATTACGCCATCACCACTTCCTATGCTTTGTGCCAAAAAAACTCTTCTAACGTTCCAGGGAATTTTCTGAATTAACCCATTCGCTGACTTTGACGATTGTAGCTCGCACCATTTTATCAGTACCGTGGAGACTTTGACGAGTGTAGCTCGCACCACTTGTTCAGTTCACTGACTTTGACGGCAATCACTCGCCCATTTGTTTCAATGTAAGAACTGCTTTGTAGTAGTTTTATGAATCTCCAACAGATGTCGGGCAAATTTAAATGGTTTCTACATGTGTTTTTATTTACTGCTATGTACCATTGTTTAACATATTTGTAGGTATTAAATCTGCAATAAAAAAATAGACATTTTTTGAAAATGATTTCCTTAAAAAATAGTCAGTGAATGGGTTAAGGGAGGTCAGATAGCGAAATTGACCCAGTGTTTTTTTAATTAAGGGAAAGAGTGTAAAGGTTACCATGTCTATCCTTTTAAAGATATTGTGGTGGCCCTGAAGTTTTTTGGTGTTTAAAAGGTAAGTTTAACGTAATTATGAAGGTAAGTAATATTCTGGCAGCAGTTAGTTTTATTATTTTATGGTAAACGGTTTATTAAGTTACACACCACTCTATTGTGCAGTTAACCAAATAATTTGTACTCTCAGTGTATCATTAGGTACTGATAAAATATATATATATATTATAAAAAAAAATTTGTTTTATATATATATATATATATTACAATGATACAAGTTGCCTATATCTATATGTAATTTAATTGGTACATTAATTGAACTCATACACTTTATATAACATTACTAACAACTTGTATGTGTATTTGGGGTTCAGGTGTAAATATAATAAGAGTATTTTTATTATCAGTCTTAAAAACTCATATTTATTATTTATTCATCACTTAAGATTATTCATAAACATCATTAATTTGTTGGTCACGATATTGCTCATTATTTAATGTTTATATCTTACGATATGCAACATTATACATATTTAAAAAAACTCTTATATCTTACATGTTAAATAATTTTTATTAATTTATTATAAAATTAAAATATTCTTATATTGAAATAAATTGTCTTATCTCAGATCTGACCTCTACTCGCTCAGTCTATACCAATGTTTTGACTTCAATTTAACTTTATATTAATTTCTTGTAGACTGGCTTTTGTTTTAATATTCAACTTTAAATTAATCTTTCTATACTTCAAATATCTAATCACTTTAAAATTTATTTTGATCATAAACTCTACTCTCTTTACTATAAATTCTCTTTCATTTATTACTGCTTCTATCTTTATTATGCGATCGCTCATTCTTACAACTAAACATTTATTTACATTTTTACATATTATTACTAAATATAAACTTTCTTTGTTTCAATTTACTGTCTTTTGAAATCGTCTTTATGAGCTCTTTTGTTTTTATAAATCATTTAAAATGCATTAAGCATGTCACCTCGATTTCTGATGATCTTACGACTGTTGTCCGGGGTCCAGCGTTGTGTAGAGTTAATCTTCCATTCCTCTTGTCCTGGATACGTCTAGGGTCCATCGTCGATCCACGGCATGTGTTCCTGGATACATCTAGAGTCCAGCGTCGATCTCCGGCAGCTTTCCTGGATACATCTAGAGTCCAGCGTCGATCTACGGTAGCTTTCCTGGATACGTCTACAGTCCAGCGTCGATCTACGGCAGCTTTCCTGGATACGTCTAGAGTCCAGCGTCGACCCACAGCATATTTCCTGGATATACTCTTGGTAGACTAACTATTGCTGTATTTACTTTTCCCGTAATATTGTCGTGACTTTAACAAACGTCATTTCGTTTGTTACTGCAACTTGTAATAGAATAAAAAATATAAACTGTTTTGCCGACGGACAGCATGTCCGGCTGCAACTGAGTCTTGAAATGAAGAGAAAGGTTTTTGGTCAAACCCTTAATTTATACCCTCTCGAGATTCCACACTAGTCGGCTCCAAAATCATCCTGTCGATACCTGCGTATCTCGTGACAGCCCCCACTACCGAACCTTTTCATCTATTTGCAATTATTAGCCAATAGCACTGTTTTGCACAGAATCGAGATAGCACAAATCGTAGCTACTTCGATTAATCACTCACTATATTAATTTGAGCATCTTAGGGTAATTTGCGTATTTTTTAGCACGTTTATTTTGCACTGTCTTCGCATAACGTGTTCTATTAACGTCATCTTTTCACTGGGGATAACTATAATTTTTACCCACACTTTGGTGCCTTTGGTTTGATCATACATTAATTAGTCTTCTCACAGTGAATTAAAACAGTTATTTTATTAATTACTTGGGGCGGGTTGCCGAGTTTCTTGTCTATGCCTGTTTCACTCACACACACAATAGATACACGTGTAACACACATACAATTGAGCAGGTGTTCACTGTGTGTCGGCACAGGTTACTTGCTCCCCTAATCTAACAATGAAATACTTCTGCAATCTCAGACCTGTCCATTTACCAGTAACTTTTACAAATTTACATTTATTTAAATTAATGCCTAATACAGCTATGGCTGTATCGTTGCATTATTCCTCTGCCTGAGAAGAAAAAATTTAATAAATATTTATTTATTAAATTTTTGTCTATTTGTTCTAGACAAATACAATCATGTTATATTAACTTAACTTAAGTTTACATTGTTAAACAAACACATAATAATGAGTAAGTCAGTCTAACGTTCCCGTGGTGGTATGTAATATTCACCCCCCATTATACAGCTGATCGGTGCGTTGACATTGTCCTGCTTCAGTGGCCTTGTCCCACTTTTACTCTCTTCTAATTATTCATACGTAGAATTTCTTGAATGACGTTGCATGATATTTGCCAATGTCCTTATCCTTTCTCTCATCGTACACGATGAATGTGTGTCTTCCTACGCGTTGTTTTAACGTATAAGGTCCGTTGTACAACCGGAAAAATTTCTTTGCTGTGTTGTCACTGCGTTTTCCTACAGGATTAGCTTTCAACAGAATTTGTTCTCCTACATCAGATCGTTATAATTTATGTGTTCTATTGTATTTTTCTGTCGTCTTGTTACCTTGTTCTATGATGCGTTGTTTAGCATACTCCACCTTTACACTTAATGGAATAGGTACGTTTTGATTCTCTGGCTTGCTTACATATTTGGTCCAGAATCTGACAGGTTTCTTGTCTTCGTCTAGCTCGATTGGTGTATAACTCGTTGCTTCGCTATAATTTTCATTTATTGCTTTCTCAAAGAAAGGTAAGTACTCTGCCCATTTGTTGTGTTGATCATGACAGTAGATTCGTAGATATTTACCTAACTCTTTATTTACTCTTTCCGCCAGATTTCCCTGTGGGTATCGTACTGATGTGAGTACAGGTTGGATTCCATTTTCACGAAGAGTTCTCTCCCATACTTCGCTTTGGAACTGTACTCCTTGATCGCTAAGTACCTGTAACGGGGCAAAAAGGGGTATTATTTTATTGTAATTTCATTCGGTTTTATTTCAAATTATACAGGTCCAAAACAGCGAGTCACCTACACAACCCAGTTCAGTGCGGTGTGGCTGTATGATGGAATGCGTCAAGGTGCAACAACGCAATACAATTCTTAGAACTTTAATACTGTGTGACACACACACACACAAGCGCGCAAACACCAGCAGGTGCGCAACCGACGCCGAGTTGTTAAAGCAATATGGCCAGGAGACGATATTTTTCCAACATGTGCTTCTGTGCTGGCGGAAACGCAAGGAGAAATCCCGCCTATCTTTGTGACGAAACCAGTGGCAGTGAAATTTCGTCGACGTCCAAGACACACCAATAATACGTGTTGTGGGGGCAGCTACTAAGACTTTGACAACGAAGGCTGGGAACAGCGATGAAATTTGTTAGCAGGCAAGGCAGTGATGTCCGCCCGCATGTAACGTCAGTCGGAAAATAACATCTAGAAGTGCCGGACGCAAGCCGTAGGTGTCCGCCGACTGGACACAGTTTTTCATCTCGCCCGCATATAAAAATGTGAATATAGAACAGTTTTTGTGGGTACGTAGTGGCGGCTACGGCCGATCCGACATAAAAGGCTCGGAACCGAAAATGTAGTAAACTTCTCAGATATGGACTAAAAAAGATATGAAGTGAAATAAATAAAACGTGAAAACAGTGATAATTAAATTATGTAGGAATTCAATCCGCAGAACTTTTCGGATGTATACAGTGAACCAGCAAAACAGAAGACTTCCAACATGTGACCTCTAGATTGGCAGAAAAGGAGATCACGATATGTAAATTCATTTTAAACAATTCATAAATTTTAATTAAAAGAGCTCACAATAAAATAAATGGGGTGGTAAAATCGTATGTGAGTCGAGTGTGGGCATTGCTGGGCCGCCTTAATAAAATAAAATAAAAAATGTAGAATAAGTTGGTTGAAACATTCATTTTTGTTGTTGTGTATGTAGATGTTTGAAATTAGAATGAAAAAAAATTAACGCTATAAAATCATTAATTTAAATGAATTAAAATCAATGTAATTTCACCAGAATATTTTAAAAGTATAACTTGAAGTAAAGAGTTTGACGAAAATTATAAGTGGAGGAGAACGTAAGCTTGCAATGAATGTTAATAAAATGAATTAATAGCGTAACCATGTGTTAAGCTAATTATTACGCCACATTACCATCACCTATCCAGTATGGAAGATTTCGCCTAACGAACCTGGCAATCAAAGTTTGATTTAAAGGTTTCGATGTAAAACCGAAAACATCGTGGCGACCTATTAATAGTTTGGGATCTTCTGTGAGCGGTAAGTCAGAGTGGCATAAAAGAATAAGGTAAGTAAAAAGAATAGAACTTGACATACCTTCTTCATTTTACCATATGCAGGGATGTATTTCTGCAAGAGTATTTTTAAAACAACTGTAGTTGTGGGTCGCATAATTGGATACAGATGGACGGCTTTGGAAAATACATCTATACAAACAAGTATGTGTTTCACCCCCCGACTTGATCTCGGGAGTGGTCCAAGAAAATCCACTGCAATTAGCTCTCCTTTTTGGTCCTTTTGAATACTCTGCATTTCCACATAGGTATGTAGATTCGGTCCTTTTGCTGTTTGACACTCATATTTCTTACATTCATTTTTAATCTTCCTGAACATATTATTGATGGTGAAATCTTCACGTAGGCTTAAGTAACATTCAAGTGCAGCAGCATGTGCTAAACTTTTGTGTGTTGGTCAAATTAATTTATGCAACATATCATTTGTTAATACTACCTTCCAATCTTGCCTCATTAGTTTATATGAGACTCCATTTTGTACCTTGTAATTGTCTGGTAGGTGATCTCGTAGCTTAAATTCCCTCGTAGCATTATCTAAGTTTTGTTGTTGAGCTAGATTCTTCAACATGTGTTTAATATCATTATCGATAGTAAATTTAATAGGTAACAGTTGTAACTCATTATGGTTCTTTTCATAGACCTCTTCACACTTTTCTGTGACATATCTACTCAAAGTGTCGGCTATAATATTATCTTTCCCTTTACAATATTTTATAGTAAAGGAATACTCACCGATTGCTAGGATCCATCGTAACAATTGAGCATTGGTTACTTTACATTTTAATAGAAATGATAACGCTTGATGGTCCGTATGTATTTCGAAATGCGTTCCGAAAATATAGTATCGAAACTGTTTCAGAGCGTAGACTATAGCAAGTATCTCCTTCTCAGATGTAGAGTACTGCTTCTCTGCTCCTTTGAATACTCTACTAGCATATGCAATGACACGGTGTTCTCCTGTAGCATCCTGTTGATACAGTACACTTCCACACGCGTAGTCACTAGCGTCTGCATAGATAACGAATCTTCCATCTCGCTGTGGATGATGAAGCATTATGTTTTCCATGAGTAAATTCTTGACTTGGTCGAAGGCATCTTGATGTTTCTTCTCCCACTTCCATTTGTGATTTTTCCTTGTTAACTCCAGCAATGGTTGGGTTTTCTCTGCATATAGTTGTGAGAATCTTCTATAATACCCTGCGGGTCCCAAAAATGCTCGTAACCCTTTAATGTTCTTAGGTATGGGAAAATCGGTAATACTGGATATTTTCATGGGATCGGGTTGAATACCTGAGGATGAAATAATATGACATAGGAATTGGATTGAGGATTTTATGAATTCACACTTGTCTAGGTTAAGGGATATATGGGCTTCCTTAAACTTGTGGAATATAATGTTAAGATGTTCAGTGTGTTCATCAAGTGTTTTTGATACTACCAGGATATCAACCACGAACACTATGGTGTATGGCTCCACTTCTGGTCCCAATGCTTTCTCCAGACATTTTACAATTGCAGCCAAACTCGTGCTCAAACCAAATGGAACTACCTTGTGTTGATAGCATTTATTTTTATATAGGAAGGTGGTGTATTTTCTATCTTCTCTTCTAATTGGAATTTGCCAGAAACTTGACCTTAAATCCAACTTAGTCAAATATCGTGCTCCTTCACACTTGGCAAATAACTCGTCCGCAGGTGGTGCACAATCGAATTCACGTAGAATAACGCTATTCAAACTCCTCATGTCCACGCATAAACATACTTCTCCACTCTTCTTCTTTACTACAACTAGAGGATTAAGAAAGTTGCTGTTCGACCGCTCAATGACGTTATTTTCTATCATCCGTCGTATTTCCAGTTCAACTTCTCCCTCGTACTTCCTGGGTATTGGATACGTTCGTCTGACAAATTTTGTAGGGTCTGATACCATGTGATGGTACAATCATGGTACATTTTTGGAATTACCTTAAATATGGTAACTAGAACATAAATATTGTATTTTTCTATTTTTGTCATACTAAACCCAACCTTAAACACCCGATACAAATATACAGTGAGTGTAGTGTATGACAATATTTGTCAGGATTTTAACCAATTCATAGCAAAATATGTGTAACATCACAAAAAACAGTGTGCAGTTATTGCGATAACCGAGCCAAACCTTAATTACGTCAGAGGCTGAGAATGTGTTGACAACGACAAAACGGCGATGTCAACAAGTTAAACAATGGGATTGTGACATCAGTACACCCCACTTCCGCAAAATCCAACAAAGAATTGTCGTCATTTCATCTGCAGCTCTGATCAACGCCGGCCGGCAACCCATTCACTTACGGGTGAATTTTAACTTTTTAGACCACTATAGGTGGTTAATAAACAGTATAAGTGCGTCAACTACCAAAATGTGACCGTTACGAGTATACGTAAAACTCGCGGTAAAGTTCGCGAAGTTTTACCGCATCAGCTATAACAACCAGGACAGACACGAAATGGGTGAGAGCGTTCCTTGTACACTTTAAATCCTTTCATTATTTCCCAATATAAAATTTTATTGTAGAAATCAATTATTTAAAAAATTATTTAAAATTTCAATATATTTGAAAGGAGCTCCACAATTCATAAAAGTTTGTACCATGAGTATGGAAGAGCGAGTGGTTGTGTGTGTGTGTAGTAATTCCTAAGTGCTGGGTTGAGCACCACTATATAAATATATATTATTATTGTATAATCATTAAACTTGATCAACTTTATTATTACACATTATGTTTTTGGAAGGGTTAAAGATGGTTTTGAAAAACTGGTATGTAACAAAGTAAAGAATAAAAAGGGGTATTTCATTGGTAACAATTAGAACAGCTGTTTTGTTATTTCAAGCAATTTCCGTTTCCTAATAACTTCGCGTAACGAAATTCTGGCCCATGTCATATGTAACAAGATGGCGTCCTAGTTTTGGTAATCATAACCATAAGTGTGATCTATAATATATCGTATCTATGAATCAAAATAAACGTAAGTTCACAGGTGTCGCCGGCGAACAGGGACATTAGGTGGTATTATTTAAACATATTATTACCTAATGTACGCCTAGAAAGAACGGAACAAATTGCTTGAGGTAACGGACACAAAATTTTATAATTCGTAAACATAACCCCACAATTAGGTTATACAATTGTATGCACGCAGGTATTACAAAATTGCCAACATGAGGACAAGTGACAATATTGAAATAGAAACCAGTACTTCTGAGATAAATTTAACTAGTGAAATGGAGGTTCACTTAAACCCAATTAGTCAGACTGACGAGGCCAATATGCCTGTGTCTACAGAAATAACGAAAGCTGACACATCCATTTCCACTAGGGCAGATAACAAACCCGATAGTATTGCGGAAATGATGAAAATTTTATTAAACAAATTTGACAGTTTTGATAAAAAATTAGATGAAATAAGAGGTCAAAACTTTCACTTAGAAGAGCGAATTAACACAGTAAATAACACGATTAAAAGTCAATTAGAAAGCCAGAAAGTACTAAAGAGTAGTACCCAGCAAAATGCTGTACTGAATATAAACCTATTTAAAAATAATAATTCCAATAATGAATGTAGTATAGATAATCCAAATAATACAAGTAGTAAGATTGTGGTGTTAGAAAAGGATAAACATGATAATGAAATATTTGAATTTATGAAGTCAGAAAGAAAGTTGAGAGAAAGTATTTTAGTACAAGGAATGCAGGGGGTAGAATTTTCTTTTAATGTTGTATTAGGGGGTGAAGACAAGTCTTCATGTAATTGTTATAAGGATAAGAATGCCTTTAATTTATATTTGATAGACGATAGTTCTACAAATAAAGTTTCTTTATGTTTTTGTGTACCTAAGAAGAGGTGCAACAATTTTATGATAGGGACCCCTGCATATTTGGAGAGAGAAAGTGTATTTTGGTGTTATGGAGAGAAATGTATTAAGAGAGAAAGTATAGAGAGATATTGTGAGAGTAAGAGAGTAATAGAAATATTTAAAGTAAACAGAAATTACAGACAATTGTTAGAAAGGTTAGGGTTAGATGTGGTATATGAAAATGATGAATACTTACCTGATAATAACAATAAATTGGAAATAACAAGAAATGAAAATAAAGACATTAGGTATTTACCTGTGGTGGAATATTATGGGGATAATTATAGTATAAACCGATTAATGACATATGATATTGAGATAAACGGAACCCTACTTGATCGTGACTGGAAAGATTTGTTTAATAACCGTTTCATAAAGGAGTACGAATATAATGTATCTAGTAATAAAATCTATTTATTAAATAAGAATTTATATAGACCTAAGATTCGTTTGTTGTTTAATGATGGTGGATAGACTGTTGTATTGTGAAATGAACATTAAATAATAATATGAAAAGTGGTATTGAATTGGACTGCTATGAACTGAGTTTGGTATATAACAAGATAATGAGTTGGAGTGTATATTTTTCATTGTTTTATATGATTTATCTATCCATGTATTTTTGATATGTATTATGTATTACAGGTATATTTACACCAGTATGTATTATTATATATTTTACACATATAACATGTTTAATAATAATATTTTTAATATTTCAGGTAATTACTGATGAATAATAATAATGTTTAAGTAAGAATATATATTTGAATTTTGAAAAGAGGTATTGTTATAAGTAGGTAAGAGAGGAATTTTATAAGAGAATTGTCAATGATTACAGTAAGTGTTTAAACAGGGATAGAGCCTGGGTATAGATAAAATGCAGGTGAGTTGATTAATTAATGTAAATGGAGTTAGAAAGATAAGAATTTTTAAGAAAATACAAAGAGAATTATTAGATATTTAGGGACACAGTAGTTAGTGATTATTTGTAGAGAAGGTGTTTAAGTAAAGGTATAAACATATAATTATTGTTGATGAATTCTGTAGTGGGGGTGAGGTGATAGAGTAGCCAACCAATAGTGTTGTGGCAGGTATTAGCGTAGTTTAAGGGAGTGTTTGCCGAATATTTGGAAGGGCAAAATAATATGAATGTATATAGCCAGTTAGGGAACACCCAACCCAGTGCAAAGACGAGCGGTGCCATAGGATTTAAATGGAATTAGTAATAAAGTTTATGATTGAGATATTGGTGTCATGATAGGTAAATTTGATGGTCAGTTAGAAGAAGGTGAGTAAAATTATAATAAAAAAAAGTATAGTGAATATAGGAGTCATCCAGACTAAACAGTGATAGAAGGTGAAAGGTTAGGTAGTTAGGTAGGTAGAAAGTTCAGAGTATAGAGAAAGTAAGAAGTGAATAATGAAATAATAATAATAATGTAGTATGAATACTGATAATAAATTTGAAATAAATATTAATAATTCATTATAATAAAATTGATGTCTAATTAATGACTTAAGTGAAATTGTAAATTTTAAATGATTTAAATTAAAATGAATCAAGAATATTTAATGTATTAATGTATCAGTGTTAATTATTAATGTATTATTATTATGTAAAATGTATTTATGTTATAGAAATTTCAACATGATGTTATAACATGGGAATAATGTGTAGAAAAAACAAAAAAAAAAACAAAAAATTTTTAACTGGCGCTGTTAATAATACCAATAAGCTAGATAATTACCTGTTAATAATAAGAATAATAATAATAATAATAATAAAATTTTATTTTTATCATTTACTAAGAGTTATAAATAAATAAATATATCGATTTATTGATTTTCTTAATTTGTTTTTCTCCAAATTTGGGAGATTATAATGTGTAATTTTCCTATTATATTTTCAATTATATTTTATTCAATTTTGGTAACTATATTATATTAATGTGCTTATGTTACAATTCTAGTAATTGTAAAAGAATGAAGATAAATATTATCGATAGGAATCGAAACCATTTTGCAACTCAGGGTTTGTAATATGAAAGAGATATTCTTTTTAATTCTTGAGGATTATAATTTTATAAATATATTAAGCCAACCCAGTGCTTATTGGCACAAACCAGCACTTAGCTAAGGGGAACCAGATCAGTTGAGGATGGAGTGATTTACTAAGCCACTATTTTAATATTTATTATATATTGTTTCAGTGTTTGGTGGTGTGACAGCGGTCCTGAGCTGGCCAACGCGTCAGAGCAGGGGCGTTAAGAGCCTAAGTGGCCTTATGGTGTTGGGATCTCGCAGGAGAAGTCCAGTAAGGTCATCTAGGTACGGTCATCATCACCAGACCAAGGGTGAGTTGTTGTTATTTTTTATGTAAATTTGTAAGGGGGTTGTGGCGACTTGTCCTGGCTGATCCCTTTAGGAAGTATGAAAGGGTCAATGAAAGTTTGTGTGCTTCGTCACACCATCTTTCATTGAGGGGGTTTTGTGATGGTACAATCATGGTACATTTTTGGAATTACCTTAAATATGGTAACTAGAACATAAATATTGTATTTTTCTATTTTTGTCATACTAAACCCAACCTTAAACACCCGATACGAATATACAGTGAGTGTAGTGTATGACAATATTTGTCAGGATTTTAACCAATTCATAGCAAAATATGTGTAACATCACAAAAAACAGTGTGCAGTTATTGCGATAACCGAGCCAAACCTTAATTACGTCAGAGGCTGAGAATGTGTTGACAACGACAAAACGGCGATGTCAACAAGTTAAACAATGGGATTGTGACGTCAGTACACCCCACTTCCGCAAAATCCAACAAAGAATTGTCGTCATTTCATCTGCAGCTCTGATCAACGCCGGCCGGCAACCCATTCACTTACGGGTGAATTTTAACTTTTTAGACCACTATAGGTGGTTAATAAACAGTATAAGTGCGTCAACTACCAAAATGTGACCGTTACGAGTATACGTAAAACTCGCGGTAAAGTTCGCGAAGTTTTACCGCACCAGCTATAACAACCAGGACAGACACGAAATGGGTGAGAGCGTTCCTTGTACACTTTAAATCCTTTCATTATTTCCCAATATAAAATTTTATTGTAGAAATCAATTATTTAAAAAATTATTTAAAATTTCAATATATTTAAAAGGAGCTCCACAATTCATAAAAGTTTGTACCATGAGTATGGAAGAGCGAGTGGTTGTGTGTGTGTGTAGTAATTCCTAAGTGCTGGGTTGAGCACCACTATATAAATATATATTATTATTGTATAATCATTAAACTTAATCAACTTTATTATTACACATTATGTTTTTGGAAGGGTTAAAGTTGGTTTTGAAAAACTGGTATGTAACAAAGTAAAGAATAAAAAGGGGTATTTCATTGGTAACAATTAGAACAGCTGTTTTGTTATTTCAAGCAATTTCCGTTTCCTAATAACTTCGCGTAACGAAATTCTGGCCCATGTCATATGTAACAAGATGGCGTCCTAGTTTTGGTAATCATAACCATAAGTGTGATCTATAATATATCGTATCTATGAATCAAAATAAATTTAAGTTCACAACCATAATAGCGTGTTCGTAGACTGTGGTCTGCGTCGGTACCTCACTGAATACTTCATTATACACTTCTATTAATTTAAATAACTTCGCTTCTTCCTGAGATGACATTCCTTCTTCGGCTGAATTAGCATGCTGAGTAGGTGCATATCGTATACATGGCTTGGATATGACAATAGGATTTTCACTTACCTCACCATTTTCTTCATCTTCATTCATAATTAATTCATATAGAACATTCTTATAATTACATAACATTTTATTGTTATTGATATCAATTCTTGCACTTAAAGTATTTAATAAATCCATTCCAATAATTCCATCATAAATAAGTTTATTCATTATGATCATAGGATATATTATTTCTAAGTCCTTACAATTTAAAGTTACGTAAGCTTGCTGTCTAACTTTTTCTCTCTTATTCATGGCTGTAATAACATTCATATTACTGACAGGTAAAATAGCCGTTTGTTTAAAATATTTTTTATTTTGTTGTACCCACTTATTACTTAGTACAGTTAATTGGCTACCTGTATCGATTAACATTTTAATTTTACTTCCGTTAATTTGTACATTAATTAACGGACATTTTATTTCTGGTTGATTTGGTGTCACCCTTCTGTCGGTGTCTAATAATTCATTTCTCACAAGGAAATACATTGTTCATTGTGGACTCATATGTCCTGTTTTTCCGTCATTGTTCTGTGTCATGGGAACAGGATGGTTGCACAGAGCTGTGTTGCGGTTTCGCTTTGATTTCTCCCTCTGCACTCCCTCTCTTGCTCTGCACTGTAGACACGAAGCGATCATGTGTTTTCTGAAATCTGTGCTTCCAATTTGTATCACGCACGTTTTTCTGAGTGTGGTTCCTGCTGTACGTTTCGCGTGTTATATACAGCTGTGTGTTGCTTTACACTGTGCACTGGCGGTATGAAATTTCGCCTATTATTATCACGATTTTCCGTATCATCACGTTCTTGTGCTTTATCACTACGTTCGTAATTATTGTGATAATTAATCCATGTTTGTTGATAGTGTGGTGATGTGTTACTCTTGTTAATATTTTGTGATTGAGTGACAAGTATTAAGAATTGTTCAATAGTTTTGATACCCTGCGTATATACAGCTAATTGGATATCTCTATGGAAATGGTAAGACAACTTAGACACTATCTCATATTCAGAAAATTTTGGTTTTAAATGTTTTATGCGTTCGATTTGCGCAATTGCGTATTGTTCAATCCTCTGTTGTCCTTGTGCATTGAATTTTCCATACTCGAGTTGATCTCTCACCTGTCGTTGGGTATGCACGTTCCAGTATCTGTTTTCGAATGCCTCACGAAACTGCTGATATGTACTGACGTTATCTCTAATAATAGAATACCATTGACTGGCTGAATCTTTAAGATATCGCGTGACGAAGTCTATCTTTTCGTCGTCATTTATTGCACTGCCAATCTTCTCTATTTCCTTCTCCACTCTAGCTAGGAATTCCATACTGTTCTCCCATTTTCCACCTGAGAATTTAAGTCTGGTCCTTTCTTCCATTGGTGTAGGAAACATGGTCATTTGGTTCTGTCGTCTTCTCAACTCACTTCGTAGCTGGTTCATCTCCTCTTGGATTTCTTCTTTCATATGTGAGACGTCTCCCGAACGGTCCTTGGTAGTTTCTTCAATTCTATTTTCAATGACTACAGTACGCGTTTCTATGTCTCTAAGTTTACTGGTATTTGCTTGTGACATATTACTAACAGTTTGAATTTTATCCTCCTGCTCTCGCATCATAGTAGCTAAAGTATCATTTAAATTTTCATTTATTTGTTTATGCGATTCTTTTAGATCTTTCCTCCACTCGAGACGTAATTCTTTGTGTTTATTTTCCATCCGTACAAACTTGCTCATGTAAGGCTTGTTTAAAATTATTCTCTAGCGTGTCAATACGTAAGTTAGTATCAACAATTTTTTCTGTTAATTCTTCTAACTCTCCGAGATTTTTATGGTGTCCTGTTTAAAATTTTCAGTCTGTTGTTCAAGTTTATTTTCTAAACTTTCTGTTTGGTTCCTATTAAATTCTTTTAATTCGTCTATTCTAGCATTTAAATTTGCTGTCTGTTTTGTGCTTAATTCATCGACCCAGGCACGCAACATTGTCTGAAACGCCTCCATGTCTAAATTTCCTGGAGTCGTCATGTTGAATTATTTTGTATTTAAATATTTATTATTATTAGTGAACCGTATGCAAGCTTTTTATTTATTGTTGAACTCTTATTATTTATTTATTTTTATTTACTCATGTTACACTTACACCTGTTTATTTTGTTGAGCGCCAGTTGTGTTTTAGTACACAACAATTAACATAACATACAGTTAATGTTTACTATAAATAATTATTACACATAATATTAGTTATATCATATAACTCATCAAACATTGGTAATCATAGAGCATACATTAATTATTAAATGTAGGCGTTTTGTGCCACACGTCAAGGGCGACAAATTTTATATAACAAATTTAATATAATTTAAATTTGTGGAGCCCCACGATCTTGGAGCGCCAAATTTTATACAACGATACAAGTTGCATATATCTATATGTAATTTAATTTGTATAGCCGCACGTTCTTTGGGAGCCAAATGTAACATGTTATATATTCTGTGCAATTTAATTGGTACATTAATTAAACTCATACACTTTATATAACATTACTAACAACTTGTATGTGTATTTGGGGTTCAGGTGTAAATATAATAAGAGTATTTTTATTATCAGTATTAAAAACTCATATTTATTATTTATTCATCACTTAAGATTATTCATAAACATCATTAATTAGTTGGTCACGATATTGCTCATTATTTAATGTTTATATCTTACGATATGCAACATTATACATATTTAAAAAAAACTCTTATATCTTACATGTTAAATAATTTTTATTAATTTATTATAAAATTAAAATATTCTTATATTGAAATAAATTGTCTTATCTCAGATCTGACCTCTACTCGCTCAGTCTATACCAATGTTTTGACTTCAATTTAACTTTATATTAATTTCTTGTAGACTGGCTTTTGTTTTAATATTCAACTTTAAATTAATCTTTCTATACTTCAAATATCTAATCACTTTAAAATTTATTTTGATCATAAACTCTACTCTCTTTACTATAAATTCTCTTTCATTTATTACTGCTTCTATCTTTATTATGCGATCGCTCATTCTTACAACTAAACATTTATTTACATTTTTACATATTATTACTAAATATAAACTTTCTTTGTTTCAATTTACTGTCTTTTGAAATCGTCTTTATGAGCTCTTTTGTTTTTATAAATCATTTAAAATGCATTAAGCATGTCACCTCGATTTCTGATGATCTTACGACTGTTGTCCGGGGTCCAGCGTTGTGTAGAGTTAATCTTCCATTCCTCTTGTCCTGGATACGTCTAGGGTCCATCGTCGATCCACGGCATGTGTTCCTGGATACATCTAGAGTCCAGCGTCGATCTCCGGCAGCTTTCCTGGATACATCTAGAGTCCAGCGTCGATCTACGGTAGCTTTCCTGGATACGTCTACAGTCCAGCGTCGATCTACGGCAGCTTTCCTAGATACGTCTAGAGTCCAGCGTCGACCCACAGCATATTTCCTGGATATACTCTTGGTAGACTAACTATTGCTGTATTTACTTTTCCCGTAATATTGTCGTGACTTTAACAAACGTCATTTCGTTTGTTACTGCAACTTGTAATAGAATAAAAAATATAAACTGTTTTGCCGACGGACAGCATGTCCGGCTGCAACTGAGTCTTGAAATGAAGAGAAAGGTTTTTGGTCAAACCCTTAATTTATACCCTCTCGAGATTCCGCACTAGTCGGCTCCAAAATCGTCCTGTCGATACCTGCGTATCTCGTGCCAGCCCCCACTACCGAACCTTTTCATCTATTTGGAATTATTAGCCAATAGCACTGTATTGCACAGAATCGAGATAGCACAAATCGTAGCTACTTCGATTAATCACTCACTATATTAATTTGAGCGTCTTAGGGTAATTTGCGTATTTTTTAGCACGTTTATTTTGCACTGTCTTCGCATAACGTGTTCTATTAACGTCATCTTTTCACTGGGGATAACTATAATTTTTACCCACACTTTGGTGCCTTTGGTTTGATCATACATTAATTAGTTTTCTCACAGTGAATTAAAACAATTATTTTATTAATTACTTGGGGCGGGTTGCTGAGTTTCTTGTCTATGCCTGCTTCACTCACACACACACAAGATACACCTGTAACACACATACAATTGAGCAGGTGTTCACTGTGTGTCGGCACAGGTTACTTGCTCCCCTAATCTAACAATGAAATACTTCTGCAATCTCAGACCTGTCCATTTACCCGTAACTTATACAAATTTACATTTATTTAAATTAATGCCTAATACAGCTATGGCTGTATCGTTGCAATATATATATAATATATTTATATATAAAAAAAGTATTTGTTTTGGATTTTAAATGCATACGGGAAAATTTTGTTTTACTTAAGTTCAATGGTTTATACCCATTAGTAAAAAATTATGGGAAATGTTTACGTGGGCTCCCCTAATCCACAAGCCCCCTCACATTGTGCCTGCAGGCCTGGCAGTTACACCACAGAATCTCCAACATTGTTGGAAAACAGGGAACTTTCTTGGTTTCTGAATATAGTTTTCTAAAGAACTTTTTCAATTCGTTATGTGTAATTATAGATTAATAAGACTTACAACATTTAAATTTGTCCCTGTTTTCGGGCGTCAATTGTGTAATATCATTCACAGTACAAATTAATAAAATTAACCATTTTTATATACTTCTTACCTTCTATCGGGTCCCAAGGTTCTTCACACGAACGGTGAAATACAAGCGAGACTTAGGGTTATGTGTCATAATAATTACTCTCATTTTCGGTTAACTATTTCAACTTCATTTTATTATTCTCTTATCATTCTTTTTTATGAATCAATTAAACATGCTTTCTCATTTTACATTCTCTAATCTTTCAAATGAACAAAATTAAATACTGAGGTAGCGACCCCCATCTGACCAAAACTACAAACACATTGACATACAAAACCACAAGTGTCCTTAATTTATATACTTAAATTATTTAGGTATCTATTAAAAAATAAACAAAAACAACCCAGCTTGCTCACTCTCACTCTCATACAGTTTAAATCCCCATTTATTTTATTTAGAGCGCTTTGAATGAAATTATTTATATATTGAAATTGGTCGTTGGTTACTTAACCATCGGCGTTCCTCATCACCACGTGCCGCACTACGTATATGTCCGAATGTTTTGTCCGTTCACCACATTTTTAATTTTTCTTTCTTCACTCCACTTACTTCATTCTGAGATATCGTTTCACTTATTGATGTCGGTTTGTCACTGTCTACAGTTAAAAGGTTTCTTAGGGCCCACGAGTCTTAGCGTACGTCTGGCCAGACGTATGTGGTTTTGTCGACTGGGTAGAGTGATAACAAAGACTCCCCACTATTGTTTGTTGGTAACCAGGAAAGCACTGCCTTCATGCTACGAGTTTTTCGTCTTATAATAAGTCTGGATTGTCTATGGCCACATGGGCTAGTGTGGTTAAACGGAGAAGATACAAGAGGCTTTGGTGGGCGGAGCCTGTGCTTGATTTCCTTCGTCTTCAGAGCACGTGGAAATAAAATCTTTATGCCTCGCCATTTTTTGTGGCGTCGGTTTTGTCGATTATGCGTAGAAGCCGCGCTCCGTCGAGTGTATGCGCGTAGTTGTACGTGACAAACATTCAGTTTATAAACAGGTATCACATTCTCCAGCTACACTCCGCTCAAAAAGTTACGTCACGGTTCATTGTTTGAATACAACCTTTTTACGTGGGACTTACAATGATGACATAGAACAAATTTAAATAAATTTAATAATAAATAAAAACCCCCTTTTTTGACACATTACAGTTATTCATCGTTGCTTTGAACCCAATACCTCCTTCTTGAGGATTCCTCCTGGTTAACCAGACGGAACCAGGAAGTTATCGCTAATATATTTTAGTATCCATATTACTATCACATATTGCCAACATGACAACTGAATCGTTTTTGTTTCATTTTGTTTATGTGTCACTGAGTTTCACTGAAAATGAAATGACAGATTTTGTGTCATGCTGTGTGTGCCAAGCCATAGGGCTCAGATTTTCATCATCACTGCAACAGAAATTAATATGGTCCATTGCTGTAATAATGAAAATGAACATAAAAAAACAAGAAGTAAACTAGTCAGCTGCCACAATATTTAAACAATGTCATACTACTTAGTGTATGCTGCCAATAAACTACCATTACACCCAACCCTTCAAAACCTTGAAATAGGCAGTAAAATAGTTAATATATCTTGGCTCCCAGATAAACACCACTAATGACAACAACACTGAAATAAGAGAGAATATATCTCGCCAATAAAACATTATGGATTAAAAAAGCACCTGACTTCTAGCTTTATCTCAAGAAGCACGAAATGCAAAATTTACAAAACACTTATCAGGCCAGTGCTGACATATGCTTCAGAAACCTGGACAGTGACAAAAAATAGCGAGAGACTTCTAGGTTGCTGTGAAAGACGGATTCTAAGAACAATATTTAGAGGAGTACAAGAAAATGGAATGTGGAGCAGGCGCTTAATTATGAACTATACCATCTTTACAGAGAGCCGGACACTGTCAGGATAATCAAAATATACAGAGCCTAAGGTGGGTTGGACACATAGAGAGAATGGAGGAACAGTGTACGAAACATATTTTCTACCAGAAACCAATGGGTAGTAGAAAAAGGGGAAGACCCCGAAGTAGATTCAAAGACCAGGTAGAGGAGGACCTCAGAAAGCTGAACATAAGAAACTGGAACGCCAGGGCACGCAATAGGGAGGAATGGAATCAACTCTTGGAGCAGGCCAAGACCCACCACGGGTTGTAGAGCCACGGATGATGATGATGACATACTACTTAATACTGTAATAAATAATTAAACAGAAACAAAAAACTCTGCTAAAAAACCAATGTTATTTAAAACCTCAGTTACTGTAATAGTACATGAGGAAAACATTTTATGAAGAACAACAGTAGAATTGTTTGGCATTATGGTAACAGAAATTACTTGAGTTTCACACAGAATCTACAATAGTTTCTTCACTCGTTTTTGGGAAAAGAAAAAGTCTAAACAACTATAGTGACACAGTCAAACAAATGAAGATATACCTTAACTAATTCCAGGGGTGCCCCCCCCAAAGGCCCAATGCGCAAATCCCCCCCCAAAGTCTCAGCACTCCCCCAATTGAAAAGCCCCCACTAATAATGACCCAGGGGGTGCAATCCATTCCGGGGGGGTCTGGGGAGTATGGAATACCCCCCAGTAAAAGGGGAATATTTGACAATTAAGACTTCAAAACTCGAGTTTTAGGTATATTTTATACCTAAATCGGGGTTTTTCAATAAGCGTATACAAATTATTTTAGTTAAAAAGTCATGAAAAACAAAACAAGATCCTATACTACAGTTACGATAATTATTACACTTGTTAAGTTGTTTTAAATTGTATCTTTGTTTTAAAAGATAAGGTGCTACACTGGTGTGGGTGTGGATGAGAAGCAAAGACATTTGAGAGATATATTTAAAACATATTGGTCATATTGGAACGTGGATGGCCAGTTCAAGCTTACAGAATTTTATCATTAGCCCTAATAATATTGTTTAGAAGTTTTGTATGTCATTACTTTCAACAAAACAGGCTATATTCAAAGGGTATTGGAGTAATTAAAAACTAAGCAAATATTGTACTTAGCAAATTGTATTTAACAAATGTGTTGCTAAACTAAAACTACATTTTAAATTATTGTACCATTAAAACCAATACAATGAAATGACACAAAAACGACGTACAATGTAGTTTAAATTATGATAGGAAAAATATGTTTGTGCAAAAATATACCAGGCGCGCACGGCTGATCGGATCAGTGATAAGAACTGAGGACCCGCCCCCTTTACTCCACTGCCCGCCGGTCTACAAGCTTAGCACACGCACACATTTTTACATTCACGATTCATTATTCACGGACCCTCTGACTCATAGACAGGATGTTGCTGCAGGCTGCCAGGGTCAGTTTTCCAAATTCCAAAACAAAATTTACTACTAGTTGTACTGGTAGAGACATTTATGCTGCCAGTTCGTTAAAACAATCATAAAGATATGCAATTGCTTTAGTTTTTTACTAATAGCTTAGTTTGTTGCACAAACACGGTAAAAATTTCCATCAATGTTGGATTTAAAATGTTATTCTTGAACCCCCCCCAAATCATTAAAATACATCCGAAAAATCCCCCCCAAAAATTCTCAATGCGCAACTTGCGCTATGATCCCCCCCTGTGGGCACCCCTGACTAATTCAACACATATTAGGGTTGTAATTTCAAGTTTTTTTCTTGTAATTATCTTTTCATGTACAGTGAAACTTCGATTAACCGTCACTTTTTTAACCGTCAGTTTCTGTTAACTGTCAGTCTGTACTCTATGTACAGTAACCACATTGCTGCGAAAAATCATCCTCGCTTTACTGCTGAGTGGCGGAGGTGCCGGAGTGGCGCACTATGGTTCTATTGATGAGTCATGTTCTTGGCCTGCCTAGCTATCGCACACGTGGTCAGTTTCAGTTGTGGTCGGTGCTGTACGTTATTTGTTGCGTAGCGGCTTAATTGTTTCGGCATACGATAGTGACATTCACACCAGTAAGTTTGGTTGTTAAGGTTTCTTTTCTTTTTTGTTTTTCTGCAACAGCTAAAAAATGGCTGAAGAGCGGAAACGGGTCGTGTTAGATCACAACCAGAAAATTGAGATGATTAAATGTTTGAAAAAACGTGAAACTCCCACTAGTATTGCTCTCATTTACGGCGTTGGAAGAACCACAGTGAATGACGTTAAATGCGATGCTGAAAAAATAGATCAACATATTTCAAAAATGCAAAACATCGATGGAGATCCTAAGACTCGTAAAACCATGAAATCAGCAAAATATGACCAACTGGACACTGTTATGTATCAATGGTTTATACAAGCACGGAGTCAAGGAATCCCACTTTCAGGCCCCGTAATAATGGCCAAGGTGGTTGAAACGAACAAAAAACTTGACGGAGATCCTAATTTTAAAGTAAGCATAGGATGGCTCGATAAGTTTAAGTGTCGCCATGGCATTCAGAAACTAGACATTAATGGTGAAAAACTTAGTGCAAATAGCGCAGTTATTGCTGAGTACAGAGAACAATTTAAAGAGAAAGTGGCCAAATTAAACCTCGTTAGGGAACAAGTGTACAATTGCGACGAAACCGGGCTCAACTGGAAAGCTTTACCACAAAAAGACATTGGCATCACTTTCGGAGACATCAGCCCCGGGTTTTAAAGTCCAAAAAGATCGGATCAATTTAATGGTTTCTGCAAATGCCACCAGTAATCACAGGTTACCCCTGCTTGTGATTGGAAAAGCAAAAACACCTCGTGCATTCAAAAATTTTAATTTGAATGCATTGCCTGCTACCTATTATGCTCAAAAGAGTGCTTGGATATCTCAAGATATTGTTTCCGATTGGTTCCACAAAGTGTTTGTGCCACAAGTTAGAGCTCATTTGGCTGAAATGCAGTTACCACAGGAAGCATTGCTGCTAATGGACAATCCTCCAGCACATCCCACTTGCGGAATTAAAAGTGATGATGGCAAAATAACATGCCTCTTCCTTCCGGCAAACACACCACCACTAATCCAGCCTATGAACCTGGGCATAATCGAAAACATGAAATGTCGTTATAGGAAAGCTTTTATTGGAAGTTTGATTTCATCTGATGATAAAATGTCTGTAAAAGAGTTTTGGAAAACGTACAACATGAAAGATGCAATTTTCAATGTTGCTGCTGCATGGGATGATCTTCAAGTGTCAAATCTTAAAAATGGGTGGAATAAACTCTGGCCTGGAGCTAATGATGGTGAACCTAAGGAAACTGGGAATGTTAGTGTCGACAAAATTGTGCAATAATGTACCGAATGCTGAAGACATAACGCCAGCAGAAGTAACAGAATTGTTGGGATGTGACAAATTGGACGGAGGCTTTGACATTTTGAACGACGATGAAATTGTTTCCAGTGTGATTGATAACGAAGAAGAAGAAATTGACAAAGACGAGTGTTATATTTTGAATGAAAAAACTACGTTAAGCCATACAGAAGCAGAAACAATGTTATCAAAATGCATTGAGTGGTTTGAGGGGCAAGAAGAGGCAAACACGATGCAGATACTTCTCCTACGTAAAGTACGGTACATTGCCGCTCAGAAAGCACGAGCCGCAAAGAAACAAAAGAAAATGACAGACTATTTTAAAATTTGAATATATATGTACGTCTAGAGCTTAAGTTCATGTAACAATATGTACAGTACATATGTTGTACTACATATACTGTTCTTAATGTAAATTGTATATTGTTTGTTTCTGTAAAATAAAATACATGTGTGTACAGTGTATTTCCAGTTCGAAAACGTGCATTTTTTATCATTCGTTCATATGCAATGGATGGGGGTGGGTTGTTGTTTACGGTTTTTCTGTTATCCGTCTATTCATTAACCGTCACGGTCCCGGTCCCGACCCTGATGGTTAATCGAAGGTTCACTGTAGTCTTGTTAATTCAACTAATAATAAAACTTGATAGGTTTACCCACATTTTATACAATATTGAGTTACCCATGTTTTATACAATATGGAGTGTAACGTGTACCATTTTTTCAAAAATTTCATATATCTTGTTGACAGTCCCAGAATCAAGACAAGTGAATTTACACCTCGTTAGTGGAAATTAGTTCACCATTTTAGTTATAAGGGATGACTGTACTACAATATGCAGGGTGATTCAAAAAGGACTTTACAACTTTGAAAGCATACAGAAATTTATTCAGATAACTTACAGAGTCGGTTGAGGTGTAATTTCAAAGCAAAACACATCAAGTTTGTCATCCAACATTCATTGTGGTTCGATGTCGCTACCATTTGTAATGCGGCATACATCCCACCTGAAATCGATTTCATTCCAGACTTTAGCCAGTAAGTCGGGCGTCACTTCTGTAGTGGCGGCGTTAATTCGAGTCTCAGCTCAGCAGGTAAAGGTGGTGCAAAAACCCGATCTTTAATGAAACCCCACAAGAAAAAATCTACCGGTGTCAAATCTGGGGAGCGAGGTGACCATGCAATTAGACCTGCATGACCAATCCACCAACCTGGGAATCGGGTATCAAGAAAATCTCGGACTTCTACGCGGTAGTGAGGTGGTGCCCTATCTTGCTGATAGTAAAGGCGTCAATCTTGGTCATCCTCGTCTAACTGAGGAATTAGAAAATTTTCTAGCATAGCCAGATACACGATACCATTTATGGTTGCCTCCTGGAAGAAGAACGGGCCGTACACTTTTTGTTCGCTAAGGCCACAAAAAAAGCATTGACACCTTAGGGCTATCACGAATATGCTGCAAGGTTTCATGGGGGTTTTCACTACCCCATATTCGGCAGTTATGGGTGTTCACCTTGCCACTGATGTGAAACGTTGACTCATCACTAAAAATTACATTGTCTAGGAATGTCTCGTTGTCTGCAATTCTATCAAACATTTCCGCACAAAATTGCTGGCGAGCAACTTTATCTTTATCTGTAATGTGTTGACCATGGTTAGTTTGTATGGCTTCAAATGCAAGCGTTTACGTAATACACGCCAAACAGTCGGTTGTGGAATGCCAGTCTCACGTGACGCACATCTAGTTGATTTCTTAGAACTATGGGAAAAGCTTTCTCTGAGTTGTTCCACAGCAGCTTCAGGAACTTTGGACATCCTGGTGATTTTGCATGTCATACAGAACAACCAGGCTCAAAAAAGGTTTGGTGTCAAGAGTAAATTGTAGGCCTACTACGAGGCTCCCTACCATACTCCGTACGGAATTTACGTTGAACTGCAGTTGCTGATTGCGTATCGTGAAACCAAAACACACAGCGAGCATGTTCCGCACCAGTAAAAGTAGCCATTTTCAACAACAATGGTGACAGTGCTACTGGTAGGTGTATTCGGTATTAATGGACTACGTGAGTCAAAACTTGATGTGTTTTGCTTTGATACTTCAACCGACTCTGTAAGTTATCTGAATAAATTTCTGTATGCTTTCAAAATTGTAAAGTCCTTTTTGAATCACCCTGTATTAGAGGCACTGTTAATATGCAAGTATTAACTGTACATAGGTATTCATTAAATACTGAAAAATAACCAATATAAAATCTCTTATATTTATGTGTAAAAAATTGTACAATCTTGAAATAACACAAATTGATCACATAAAGAGAGAGAGAATGTGTGTGTGTGTGTGTTCATGCCCATATACATAAGTCAAACTCTCTTTTTGAAAATTATTACAAAAGAAAATATATTATTTCACACTGTTCAAATATCGGAGAGCCAGTTTTGCAGCTGCTATCTTTGCTTGTGATTTTTTGTCTCCAAATCCATGAAATGTTAACTGCTTTCTATCATGAATCAAAGTAAGAGGCACCATAACTAATCCTGCTTGTGTAACTACTGCATCTCTGGAACCAGATGTAATTATTAAAATACATAACGATATATTGCCAATAGGCAGTCCCTGACTTAGTAAAACTAGAGTAATGAAGAAATCTTTGTTAAAGTAACAGTTCAAAGATGTTTGAGTAATGGTGAAAAATAACCACGATCTTCAATGAAGACACAGACGCACACAAAATACAAGTGTGATCTTACAAAATGAATTTTTATTTAGAAAACCTTATGTACCAAGTGCAGCCAGTTTTGCAGCTACTGACTTATTTTGTTGTCACCAAATCCACATGGAGCACTAGTTTTTTTTCTATAATAAATCAATATAACTGGCACCAATACTAATCCTGTACAGCTGAATACACTTACCACTTTCTAAATAAAAGGGTTTAAATTTTGTCACATACAAAGGCTTTATGTAATATTACAACTAGCTTGCAAGATAAATTTACGTACATGTTAGACTAAAGACTATCTGGACTAATGTATAAGTCAGCCATTACAAATTATGTGTATGCTGGATAACAAAAGTACTGGATAACCTGGGTGAACAGTATTATAAGAAAATCTTTATTAAGACAGTAAGCTTATATCACCTCTCACAGAGGCTCCAGACCCTTTGAACATGCATTCGTGTGCTGGCTTACAATAAATTTATGATCCACTCACCCTCACAAAAGGACCTCAAAATGTTTGTATATTATAACCTTATTAAACGGAATATGTTGGGCTTTTTGTTTTTCCCAGCTGAGATGTACAGGAGGCTTCCTGCCGTGACACTTCTTCACAGTCTCCATTCATTTAACAATTTGTTTACAGTGCTAACATATTTTTGGTCCTCTGGGACAGATTAAGTTATATTAATACCAATTTATTACAAGCCACATTGAATATTTTGTAAAGTGAATTAATGAGTGAACTATTTTACTGGTATTAAAAATGCATAAAACCGTGTTGCTTACGAATTCCCAAGAAATATAATGACATTTTATAGAACTCCTACAGTATGAGTTCTGTGAGAAGTAATATTTAATTTAAAATTTAATTATTCAACCCACTAGAGTAATATTATTGCCATTTATGTATCCTGTGTACCACACAGTCCTGTCTGCTACTTCTTATATATGTTGCTTTGCCGTCAACCTATCTCGATTTCTCTTCACTCCGTCACATTCTCTAGCATTTGGAAATCATAACCCTACAAGAAAGTTACATTGTTCAAGTACACAATGCAATTTCTCAACCATACCATATAAAGAAGAATTACTTAAAAGTGTCTAACTAAAATAAATGTTAACTTGATCCAATAATTATTTTCAGCAAGCAATACCTAGCCCACTAAAAGAATTATTTAAAAATTATATGATTTCAAATTAAAACAAGATTTAAGAAATTGAATAACTCATTATCCAGTAATATTGAAGTGTTACCGGATGATTATAAGATAAAAATGAATTATCAAAATTTGAGGACAGTATTTCTCATTTACAAAATGCCATTTGCAGTGACATAAGCAACACCTGATTAGACAGTCTTCAGAACAGCCCTCTCAAGGTGCTAGGTGTAATTTAAGGCTACCTAAATTACATTTAATGGGGAAACAGCTATTTGGATTATCTTTATCATTTACCATAGTGGCCCGAATATTAAGACGGCCAACAAATAAGACGACTCTAGATTTCTGAAGGCGTTTTACAAGGGAAAAAACCTGCATATAAGACGACCTTGTATATTTTGAGGAGTTCTACGAAAAAGATAAATTAAATGGTCTAAATACCATACCTTGAGGTGAAACTAAATAAATGTGGCTATTTTACATTAAAATTATAAGTAATAAAGTGCCCTATTAGTCCCAGTCATTATCCTTGTTTTCATCCTCTCAAAGTTCATCTTCAGTACTGCTGCTGAAATCAGATTCATAACTGGAGTCTTTCCACTAAATTGAGTCATTATTCATGGAGAGGGCTTGAGTGGAAACCAGTTTAAGGAAATCTTTATTAAGGCAGAAAACTGATCTCATCTCTCACACAGCACTCTAGACTCTTACCCTAAATGTGATATTTATGTCACAATGCACAATTTTTATACACAAGTGCTAATAGTTTCACCTTTCTCTAACATCTCTGTGTGCTCTAGTAATTAACATGCACCAAGTATATAGGCTCAAAATAAGTTTATAATTTACTTGTCCATTAACTACTTTCATGAAATGCAAAAGGACTTCAAATTGTGTGGATTATTAATTTATTAAACTAACTGTGTTGTGCTTCATGTATTCCCCAGCTGTGATGTACTGGAACCCTTCTGCTGCGAGACTTTACTATTTAACTTCGTTTTAATTTAAAATACTGTCGACCAGGGCCAGATAGTCAAAGCTTACTGTATTTTTAATCATGCACAAGTAATCTACATGCAAAAAAAACATATACGAGGGGGGATCAAGATTTACAAAATTCTGCTTCTGGAAGTTTGCTAGACTTAACCATAGTCAGAACTGTATATATGAAATGTATAGATTCATTTACATGAGAATAATAATTATATTATTCATAATTCTCAGTGTGTATAGTGACTTTTTCCTGACGTAATGTTAAATAAAATGCAATCTTATTAAACTTACTCAAATGATGCATTAACATTCTCTTCATACAGCAAGCGTACTGGATTTTTTGGCACCTTTTTCGAATATAATTCTAGAACAAATATACACTCATTTTAAATAATATTAAAAATGAAAAGATGAATCTATCACATATTTTACCTTGTCTACAATTTATCTTCAGTCATAAGATGGAGAAGTACTAATTTATAAATATTTTAATAAAAATAAACACCAAATTATTTGTTAATTTTTTCAGTTTCTGTGCGTATCAAATTATTTTTCAACAGTTTCCACCATTAATGAAGTCCTTATTATAGCAGGGCACAAAACTTTGTACAGACGTTTCACAGTTATCAGCCACTTGTATCATTAGCCATTCCCAATTCATTACAGGCACCTTTTGAATAAATAAAGGAAGACATTACACATCCATAAAGTGGTATTTGTTAGGATATATGCACAGACAGAAATTATTTTCTGGATTCTTACCTTTGGATTTTGTGTGAGGGAGGTGATATGTGCTTTATAAATAATTTGTTACACTTAGTCTAAACACAGCACAGGCAACTATCAAAGATTATGCAGTAAATAATTATGTGGATAAGTGGCTGTTCAAGTAATACACAAGCATTCAAACGGGGGGGGGGGGGCTTTTCTTATGGATCAGAGGAATGCTTAAGGGAGGCAGACAAAACAATGCTATGCAAAAGACACAATCAATTCATAGTAAAAACAACCTCTGAATGACCTTACACAAAGACTTAAACAAGTTCAAATCACCCATGGTGGGATATACCTTTATTTCCAAGAGATTCCACTATTGTGTAGGTGACAACATGTTGTAGGATGACAATACTTTCCTGGACATACTCAGATCAACGCTGTAGTCACTCTGACAGTCATTATGTACAATATCTACACATTATCTGAAAAATCTAGCCTCATTGACCAAGTGCTTTTCCTTTCTCAAGATGACGAAGTTCAGTGTCTATACATGTCACAAGGACAAGCAGAATCACCCTTGCTAATGCACATGGAGTACCACACTTCATTATCTGACCATGGCTGAATGATAGCAGTGTCACAAACTAATACCTTCTGTTTATGCCAGTACTGAAAGAGATCCATTTGGAAATCCAAAAGCTTTTGGATATTCTAGGCCAACAATCATTAAATGGAAAGTACAATTTAACTTCTGTCAATACACATGCTCAGTCCTTTGAAACATTATTGAAATTAGTGAGTGTTCAATCATTGATTAGAACATAGAACGATTTGGTCAAGTCTATAATGAGTATGTCTGTTGTAACATGACATAATATAGCACAAGACGTACCAGTATAATTAATGGAAGAAAGGCTGAAGACTGAAAGAAAATAAAAGGTTATAACATGAAGAATGATAGCACAACACTACTAACTAATTTTTGACTTAGACAATGACAAGGACTAAACCCAATAGATTGGATAAGGTGAGACAAAAACAATAATCCAAACCACAATATGACTACACAATTATGAGAGCCCAAATATTAACTAAAATAATGTATATAAAATAAAGGTACAAAATTAGATAGGGCAATAAAGAATATGTAATCTATAGAAAATACACATGTAATTTATATGTAATCTGTAATCTATAGAAAAGATAAAAGAAAGGGAAATGTAAAATCAAAGATATGAATAAAATATACAACGTTAAATAATAAGCTATCAAAAGCCACTAAAATAAAATGAACCATATTAACAATAGTTATTAGTAAAGAGGTGATAAGTGAAAAAAAGTGATAATCAATAAAAAACCAGTACAAGACCCAGTGATAGTAGAATAAACACATAAACACTAGTTAAAGAAAGTGCAGTGTAATTAACTATAAAATAATAAACTGGTAATAACAAACTATAAGTAATATAGTAACCCAGTTATAATAATTTGTTAGTATAGTATAAGTAGGATAAAAGATCTATTGTGTTATTGTTAAGGAATGTTATAAAGTTATATATATATAAAAAAAAAAAAATAGAAAATAAATATAAAAAAGTAATATGTTAGAGTGAAAACAGAGGGGAGTTAGACACTATATTCTCTTAAATGAGTTTATAAGGGAATAATAGTGCATAGTTAATGTTCAAGTTTGTTATAGAGCTCTTTGATGGTAAATAACCAAAGTATTGTTAGATGGCAAATTATGTTAAAACAAAACCATTAAAACATGTAAAAAATTCAGATACAGGCATGGACCTATAAAGAGGTATTAAATAATTATATAATGTTATGTGATGATTAAAAAACAATCAAATGTTATGAGTTAAGTTAGTTTGTTTCAGTAATAATGTTTAGTAACCTAATAAATTAACATAAATAACTATACACAATTGTTAAGAGTATAAGGTGTGACGTTAAAAAATATATGCCGAAATATATAATATAAATAAGATACCCTGCCAGGACTTAAACTACTTACCTGCTGCGGAAATTTTATCAGAAGCCCAGAGTCGCCACCTATATCTTTGAAGGACAGATATGGAGACCTTTACACTTTACCTTAATAAAACGGACAATTTAGCAATCTGACCCACCCAATTAATAACTCAGAAGATTCCGGAACGTTAGACGAATTTTTAACACAGAAATGAGAATATGGTAATGACGAAATAACTTAGACTAACACATATTCAAGGTAAACTAAATGATTTTAATTAAGTAAAACAAGGACATAAAAAAGCAAATTTTCACATATACGTTTACAGATTATAGATTTCGGTTATAGATTTAAATATTATTCAAGACAGCCCAATCTGCTTACACACGCTTTCACACAAGTTAATACTTTACCCCTTGTTATTATATTTTACAAACTCCTTTATTGTTCTACAACTGTTCACTACCGCGTGGCCGGCCGAACACGTGTTTTGTCCCGATTCGATTCCAATGTCCGTAATTTAACTGTTTTCGATTCGCACTTGCAACCATTTTGTAACTAAGATGCGTTGATTATCTCCTCGGGTCCCGGTCGGTCTTACTGGGTTAATTACATTTTATAACACCACCGACCGGGGCCTAAACGAAACGGTAAGCGTCTGTAGTTGGCGTCTCGGACTAATGTGTACTGTTGGCGTCTCGGACTATGTACCGTCACGTAGAACGTAACAGGTACATGTTGCTTTGGAGAGAAGCTGTTGGTCACTGCCACGATTATTTCGTCGCCGTATACAGTTGACTTGCTGCGGCATATCCAGTTTATGCATAGATTATAGCTGGTATATGTGTGTGTCCAGAGGCCGATATTGGACTTGGTTCCGCTGATGTCACCAACAGTAGGCGGAGTTAATGCGACTTCCGTGAGGTCTTATAGAAGACGACGAATATTTTTTTTACGCTCTCGCCATCTTGAGTTGTTTGTCAGAGCGTCACTTGGAGAGTGATTGAGCAGTTGCGTATGTGCGCTGCCACACACAGGTACAAAGTTCGAAGAATTTTGTGGAGGTGAATTCTTCAGCCGTGTTACACCACTGATTGCGTTTCGCTTTGTTTCCAACTGTTTCTCAACACTGGTCTGTTATACGGACACATACGTTGCACAATGACAATCCGCCCAAAATGAAATAAATAAAAATATAAATATATGCCCCAAACGGTTAAAACAAAAACACCCAAAAACCGACCCGCTACAATACCCCCTCGATGAGAATTCTGCTGTCCACGACAGAAGAAATCTCATCGATAACCCCGAAGAGGACCGGAGAGGAACTGGTGCCACAACCCCCTTGTTCTTAATCTCATGGGTACACGACCCCCCTGGCTCAGTGACCATGGACTCATCTGAACGAGATCACTGGACTTCTCCGTTAGAGATCCCAACACCGAGAAATTGATCAGACTCGCACCACGGCACACCTCGCCTTCAAACATGCTACCCCCAACATCCTCAATCCCGGGCTAAAATTATTCCAGCTCCTCCGCCGATATGTTTCCCCTTTTTGCAAGCTGGGCTGCCTTTAGCAGATACTGGGCTCACACACATTAACATTACATATTATCATAACACATTAAAATAAAAACTTCCTTTTAAAATTTATTATAAATTCAAAAAATTCAATATTCAAAAAAAAATCTTTTACCAAAAAATTCTCTTCCTCTTTTTTCTAATTTTTGTTTCAATGACTTAACCTAAACATTCCTATTAATACAAATACATCCTTACTCTAGTATGGGAACAATTTATAGCATACCAATATAAGGCAGTACAATAAAAGAAACATCATTAGTACATACATAATAACATAATCATTACTCAACATATTCACTCGCTGGCAGGCGAAAAATCAAAAAAAATTTTTTTTTTTTTCAAAAAAAATTTAAAATTTTCAAAATTTTAAAATTCAAAAAAAAATTATTCATTAAATATTTATTAAATTTATTTATTAAATAACATTTATTAAAACTATTCAAATATTGGTTTGAATTTATTAAACAAACAAATCACAATTAGCTTCCTACTATACACAAGCTTAGTAGGTGTATGAACTCATCAGCTGATCATAACTAGGTCAAGTCCAAAACCCTTGACCTACATATGTTATGTATGATTTCTGAAAACACTCCAAATATCTGTAATATCCTACCTTGAAATACAAAACATAGTAACATAAAATATTTATAATAAACAAAACATTAATATAATCCATCATCAACTTGACATTTAAATTATTTAAAACAAACAATTCTTGACTTTACATTATTTTCAAATTTTATCAAAATTCTGTCACTGGTTGAAACAAAAAAATAAACAATTATATATTCTTTATTATAAATTCCTCTTTCTTTTCAACAATCTTACTTTAATATACTGTGGGTGATGTAAATTATTTATTCTCGTTTTTCTGTATTAGATTTCTATACATATATAAACTTTCTCCCCCTGACTCTAACATCACTCAACTCCCCCTCCTATGACACCCAACTCTATCAAAAACATCTACTAATCAGGACACTCTAAACCCCAACTTACCATTTAACACAATTCGCCGCCTTCTCCCCATATAAAATACTCTCCAACCCTTTGTACATAGGATACGTGTTTCCTTCCCAAAACTCATCCCCTTATTTGGCCCCCGGATTTTACCTAAGGCGACCCCAGCCCCACTAAATCTATTCTAATCCCGTCCCAACCCTTGTTGCGGACTCCCCAAATACACTACCCCCTAATACAAAATTGCCATCCCCAAAAAATCTCAATCTCATTACATTACTACAAATACACAAAATAACCTCATTAACTATAAAAACAACAATATGTCATTCAAAATCTACATAAAGTCTCCATTACCACTGTGTCAACATCAATATTTCACCAAATTCTATAACATACATTAACTCAAAAACAACATTACATTATATTCATCTCTACTATTTCACATTCAACTTTTAATTCAACTTGGACAGGTCTGCATGTCCCATAAAACATTTCTCACCCATGAATTATCTTTTATTAATTTGCATATTCTTTTTATCTTTACTTCAAAATATCTGTAGTACACTAAACATTAATTATTTGTAACCTTTACAAACCACTATACCAGTGACATGGTATTGCTGATCAGCTGATATCCTAACATAATAAAAACACAATGAAACTACATCTTAAAATTGAACAAATACATGTAATACATTATCAACACTTACTTCTATTATGTTGATTGCCTGCCAGGCGGCTAATTATTGGCTTCGAGAAAAAAAATACACATAATGAAAATACATTTTATCAACAACTATATCTAACACACAACAATAAAATGATTGCACAAATAGCAATAAACCTGGATTATTAGCATACATCAAACAAACAATTCTCTTTTAAATAATTTATATAAAAATTTATAAACATTATTATTTAAAATTTTTCATTAACTCTTTCTATTTATCATCATGATGAATTTATCCTGTGTTGTAATCAGATTTTCAACAATTCTAAATTTATTATTAATACATATTTTTAATCATTATGTTCCACAAAATAAACCATTTAACACTTATTTACTTATTAATTATTATTAAATCAAAATCTCACCAAACAATTTAATTACCTTATAAAATTCAAACACACAACATTCAATCACAATATCTAAACATCTCAACTTATTTAATTCATTTGATTATTAAAATAACGTATTTCAATTATTATCAACATTCTATAAATCATTAACTATTGTCTTCATAATTATTTTCTTATTTAATTGGAATGCCAAAATATTAATAATATTATTATTATTAATACAACATTTTCTAAAACATATACACATTACATTTCACAATACACACAAATGAATTCAATATTATTTACAAAATATACGTCATAACTGTTCAAGTGTATCTCACTTCAGATGTCCAAATCAGCAAGGTCATTACCAAAAATTTATAAAATTCAAACAAGGTCTATACACTGATATTCTAGTTCAGCCACCATCGTCAAAAATTAATCTTGGTTCTATATAACACTGTTGTTTTTTATTTACAAACAAATGGTTACTTTGTGTGTCATAACCAGAACAACCAAATTCACTCATTTTACCAGAATACTCATTAAACCAGTCTACGTTAAGTATTTTTGTTAAGTCTCCGTCATTACATTCATTCACTATCGGTCTAATTATTTTTTTCAAATCATTGTAATCATTATTATTCAAATATATTTCTAAGCCTTCTTGCCATTCATCATACTTTCTATTCAAATTATACAATTCTGTTACATACCATTCTCTATTTACCTCTCTCTCTTCATAACACCACATCACACTCTCACAATTATTCCGGACAGAGGGTACACAATTACTCCACAAAAATAAACACCTCAATTCATCTACCAATACGGGACTCTTGCCCTTCAACCACAACACTTGTGGACTCAATAAATCATCATAAACATCATAAATAATAAAGGGAAAATTTGCCCTCTGTCCCCACTCTACCACAACATTATTTCTCCTCTCTCTCTCCAACTCACTGACACACATTAACATTTCATTATCAACTTCTACTCTTTCTACCATTACGTTATCACTCTCAACATCTACACCATCATTTTCTAACACCACATTTTTATTTGTATTATCATTGTTATTACTTGTCAACTCATTATCTGGCATTGCATTCATCACCTGTACTCCCATTCGCTCTACACTCTGTTCTAATTTATTCAAACTGGATCTTATCGTTTCATTAGTACTTTCTACACATTTACTCATTTCTTGTATTTCATTTTTTAACTCATTATTCAGATTTTTTAACTCGTCAAATTTATTATTTTGTACTTCTAATTTGGTGTCAAAGTCATTGCTCAATTTAATTTGTTCGTCTAACTTTACATCAAATTTATTGAAACTGGTACAAAGAAATTGGATCATTTTCGTTATATCTTGATCTTCAGATTTTTTAATCGGGACTGGTGTCGACTGACTTTCTGTTTTATTGTCAGTGAAGCTGACTTCACCATTATTATTTTTACTTTCTCTATTCGATTTTGGGGTCGTTTGGATCCCCGAATCATCTGTACTATCTTTTTCATTTGTGTTATGCACATTCATGTTTTTAATATAAACCTAACCTACTTAATTATGTACGATAAAATTTTTATACATTCGTCATTACCACATCCTATTTTCTGTGTATTAAAATAGGTCTATCTCGTATAAAATTATAATTAAACGAAAATCCTGGCAGCGAGAGCCAGTGTGACGTTAAAAAATATAGGCCGAAATATATAAAATAAATAAGATCCACTGCCAGGACTTACCTGCACGCAAATACAACACTTACCTGTTATTGAAATTTTACCAGAAGCCCAGAGTCGCCACCTATATCTTTGAAGGACAGATATGGAGACCTTTACACTTTACCTTAATAAAACGGACAATTTAGCAATCTGACCCACCCAATTAATAACTCAGAAGATTCCGGAACGTTAGACGAATTTTTAACACAGAAATGAGAATATGGTAATGACGAAATAACTTAGACTAACACATATTCAAGGTAAACTAAATGATTTTAATTAAGTAAAACAAGGACATAAAAAAGCAAATTTTCACATATACGTTTACAGATTATAGATTTCGGTTATAGATTTAAATATTATTCAAGACAGCCCAATCTGCTTACACACGCTTTCACACAAGTTAATACTTTACCCCTTGTTATTATATTTTACAAACTCCTTTATTGTTCTACAACTGTTCACTACCGCGTGGCCGGCCGAACACGTGTTTTGTCCCGATTCGATTCCAATGTCCGTAATTTAACTGTTTTCGATTCGCACTTGCAACCATTTTGTAACTAAGATGCGTTGATTATCTCCTCGGGTCCCGGTCGGTCTTACTGGGTTAATTACATTTTATAACACCACCGACCGGGGCCTAAACGAAACGGTAAGCGTCTGTAGTTGGCGTCTCGGACTAATGTGTACTGTTGGCGTCTCGGACTATGTACCGTCACGTAGAACGTAACAGGTACATGTTGCTTTGGAGAGAAGCTGTTGGTCACTGCCACGATTATTTCGTCGCCGTATACAGTTGACTTGCTGCGGCATATCCAGTTTATGCATAGATTATAGCTGGTATATGTGTGTGTCCAGAGGCCGATATTGGACTTGGTTCCGCTGATGTCACCAACAGTAGGCGGAGTTAATGCGACTTCCGTGAGGTCTTATAGAAGACGACGAATATTTTTTTTACGCTCTCGCCATCTTGAGTTGTTTGTCAGAGCGTCACTTGGAGAGTGATTGAGCAGTTGCGTATGTGCGCTGCCACACACAGGTACAAAGTTCGAAGAATTTTGTGGAGGTGAATTCTTCAGCCGTGTTACACCACTGATTGCGTTTCGCTTTGTTTCCAACTGTTTCTCAACACTGGTCTGTTATACGGACACATACGTTGCACAATGACAATCCGCCCAAAATGAAATAAATAAAAATATAAATATATGCCCCAAACGGTTAAAACAAAAACACCCAAAAACCGACCCGCTACAAAGGTAGGTGAATTATGAACTCTAGGCATTAGGCTTAGCACTAAGGAGCAGAATTTTGTGAATTTTAAAATAAAACAATAGCCAATAATAAAATAAAGTGTATAATTTGTTTAGGTATCAAAGTAAAAGTATAGGGTACAAAACTGGATAGATAATAATTAGTTTAAATGTAATTAACTAAAGAAATACCAAACTGAAAAATTAGTAATCTGTTATAAATTGACCAAAGGTAACTTTGAGGAGTATCAAATTAATCTGTAAACAAAAAGCAAAATAATGGTGTTATTGTATTTTATATTACAAATAGTATAAGGAAGTTATAATACTTTAAAAGATATTAATAATTTTGAATAGAAAAACGTTAGTTTAATATAACAATGTTATAAATTATCAGCCAATGGGAATTAATTTTTTATAGAGAGTTGCCATGACAACGAAACCTTGTTATATTCAGAACCGTTAATAAATTCATTCCATTATTGAAGTTTGAGTAGGGTGGATGTATGAAGCCCACTAAGATATAAAAAGAAGCAAATCAGCCTATTTCATCTAAAACACTGATTAAGAAGATACAATAAAAATACAATAATAAAACTAATAGTGAGAATTAAATCAATTCAACCCAAGAAATAAGAAATAATCTGGAAAAATTGCTGAAGAAGACACAGTGAAGAATTAACAACCTACAGAAGGAAGAATAGACGAACACCTAACTGAACCTTGAAACTAACATCCGCCAGTAGGACTGACGGAATTTAAAAACCATAACTGGACCATTAATGAAAACTGAACCTGGAATTCACGGAACTACACCAGAAGGGACAAGCAGCAGTATTCCAGAGAATTGTTACCCAGGATAAGCAGAGACGGAGCGTTAAGTATATTTTAAATACTTCACCGAAAAAACACCAGACACTCCACAATAATTGAATTAAACTTTTCACTTCACTAATCACTTTAATAAACTTTTGGAACTTAATTTTATTTCACAAACACCTCTACTAGAATAAATATATCAATCCAAATTTTATTTTTCATGAATCTGTTTTAAAAATGGAAGGTTTGCTTGTAATGGTACATTAAATCCGTATAGGAATTTGGGGGTACATGAAAATATAATTTTATTTTTTATTCAAATGTAATCGAATATGTGAGAAGAAAGGTTTCACAATATACTACAACGCAGTTAGCCAGGACGAATTGGCGTCAAGGTCACTGGTCTACGTGCCGATTGTCAGCAAATCATACGCAGCAACAAACAGACACTCCTAAAAAGTCATCAAAATATATAAAACGTAATCGTTGCGATGTAACACAATGCCGTCATGGTCAAAGAACAATAGATTCGGTGACGTATTATCCCTTGCACTCGGGAAATATACGCCATGTTCTAGCCCCAGTCGAATCAACATCGTCCGTGCAACAGCACGCTACAAAATCTGCTGGCCAGCAATTGTCAGCAAAAGTATTTTAAAAGTGTAAAAATGTAATCAATCATGTGAACAGTTCAATTAGTAGAAAAAACTAACAATGTAAGCTGTAAATTAGAGTTAGTGACAGTAAAAGGAACCAGTACAGAAATCGGCTGAACACCTGCCTGGATCATGAAGGACGTTTGACTACATCTGCAATCACATCATTTCAGGAAAGTAAACCCGTTCAAAATTATAACCTTCACATATTAATTTGAGCTCAATTAAATAAAAATGTACCGTTTTTGGTGTGTGTGTGTGTGTGTGAGCATGGATGCGTGTACCGGTATACAAATTATAAGCAGTCACGGGCATTGGTTCATGTTACGTGACCCATAACGTAATGAGATAAATATTAGCTGCAGTAAGTTTTCTAACTTCATTTGAGAATAATCAGAGAAGCTGAATATAATATATGTATGTAATTGAGATTGACAAAGTTAATACAGCGGAAATACGTCGCCGCCATTTTGTTATGTATTTGATTAAGACTCCATCTTGTTTTTGTATTTTCAACAATTGAAATATTCGGAGTATTAAAACCACAAGTCTTTTTAAACTAAATGTTGTCCGAGTCATTATTTTCAAACACCCATGCTGTTTTTCTGTGCTCGCTTAATAATGGACCTGGACCCAAATAAAAGAAAAAAGTTATGTTGGCAACAGCGCCACGTGTGTACACAAATGTAAACAGCGTAAGAGTGTATTGAGTTTAAAAGGTAAGTCACTTAAAATTTATAATATCTCAAAAGTGTGTTTGTTAACAAATGGCGCCTGAACAGGGACTTATTTGTTTGTTAACAAATGGCTGCCCGAACAAGTGACTTTATATACAATTTTATTTATATAAATAAGCCTGCAAGAGAGACAGAATGGGTATTGAATTAATGTGTAACGGAAGACGTAAGTAATTAGGTTATGTTGTGTTGGAATATAGGTTAGATATACAGTAATACTTTAAAAAGAAATATATTTAAAATTCAAAAATGGCAAACAATAACGAGAATGTCAGTGTAACTGACCAAATGTTTACGAGTGAAATGGGAGTTTATTCAACACCAATAAGCCAGATCGAGTGTAGTACCACCGAATCTGTAGAGTTAAACAGAGTACAAGAAACACCCATCTCAACTCGTTATGAAAATAAAAAATCTGATACAGATGAGATGTTAACACGTCTATATAGCATGATGTGTAGCATGAATAGCAAGTTCGATGAACAACAAAGCGATTCCAATCTGAAATACGATAAAATAAATACCAAATTCGATGAAAAGTTTGATAATTTTGATGAGAAATTCAATGCACAGAGTGTAAAGTTTGATGAAGTGAAAAACAAAATCAAAAAACAAAATTTTAACTTTGATAAACAGATTAAAGAAATAAATGCATGTTACGAAAATATGAAAGAAAAAATAGTAGCATCAGTTAGCGAGGTGTTTGATAGACAAATAAACAGAGTAAATAACATAATTGATAACTTTACAAAGAAGGAAGCAGATGACAATTATGAGATTAAAATAGGGGTAGAGAACAGTGGAGAAACAGATCAATTAAACGAAAATGAAAATAAAGACGATAAGGTAAATAGGAGTGAGAATTATGACAATTTAAGTAAAAATATGGTGTTAGAGAATAATGGTGTGAATATTGTAACGTCTCGCTTATATCCAAGGTTTCAACCTCTCTAAGAGTGTATTACAGTTGCGGGTTTATAATTAATTCAGCCCCAATGTTAGTACGTCATTCTGTAACGTAACGTCGTTCTGAGGTGTGTAAAGTCCGTCTTTTGACAGTCTCGGAGCGGTCAGAGTACCTTTTCGCGATCGTCACTTATGAATTATAAGTATTAATGTTTTGTAACAGTACATAAAGACCCAATACTTTAATTATGGGATCTGAGGTTATTTTTTCAATGTTTTATTGTATAATTGTCAAATACAGAATGGTTAGGTCCATTGTCCCTCTGAAAAAAGGAACAACGCAGATTCAGTGAGAGTAGCACAAAGCCAAGGTCACCGTTGGACGTGCAAGAGTCGGTTGAGGTAATGGCGGTGTTTAGGATGACTGACTATAAATATTCATTGTGATTAGTTCATGAAGCTGTTTCGTCATAACAAAAGACAATGACGCCTGAACCACAACGTCTGTAACTAGGCGTTGTCCCATCGAACAAAGCCTGATGACGTCAAATGCACACACACAAGCGCAAATTTGCATATTCATCTGTCTCAGTTCAGCACAGCACACCAAAGAGTCCACAGCGATGTATCGCTGTCGACCCAGTTTTGATACAAAAGTTGTAAAAATTATTATTTAAAATTAAAAGAAATGTGATAGTGAAGTTAGAAAACACTTAAATAACAGTACACAGTAAAAACATTAAATGTAGAGTGTAATGAGGCAATTTGGAGGGATGTAAGTTTTTATTTCGTTTGATAACAATATGGGGACTGATCGGTTTGGACACCCTTTACGGTATCTTAGACATGTTTGTTGGACACCCTGTATACGATCCAGTACCGGGCTGTGCCTAGCGCACAATGATAACACCGTTGGAATGCAACCCCGTGCGCACATGCATGAACTTTCCGTTGGAGAAAAGTGTAAAAAAACTTTGTAGCTTGCCACCAGTAATGTTTGGAATGCAGCTGTAAGTGTGCGCCCGTGGGCATCTACAATACTCTCTGTAACTAATGGCTTTTTATCGTTTAATTAGTTACCATACCATACCATACTTTTGTATGTACTAGTAAATGACTATCACTTTTTCAACCGGACGCCATGTTGTACAATTTGACAACATTACATAAATTTACTTTTCGGGCCAGGGTTCGTGCAACACGAACCATGTTTGTGAAATAGCCTACCTGAAATAAAACATACACAAAATATCATATATAAATTACTTTTATTAGTATGTAACTTGAATATTAATACATATTGAAAAATGACTCGAACCCACATATTACGCCACGGGCGTTTGCAAAACAATTTTACCCTCCAAAATCATGACATGTATTTATGAAATATGTAAATATTACGTATTATATAAAGATTATATAGTAATAGATTGAACATATGAATATCTTTATCGCACAACCCAGCATTTATATCACTCTCTATCTTTCACTCTCTCGCTCTCACGCTGGTACAATTTATTATTTTAATTTTATTTAATGAGCTCATTCTTTTGAAATTTTAATATTGAGTGAATTTAATTTTATTTTGGTCATTATGTTTTACTTGAAATTAAATAGGATGTTGGAACGTTCTCACCAAAATTGTAGCGGTTGTTCGTTCGGTAAAACTACGCACACCGCGAGTTTACCATTTACGTTACCGGTCACATCTTGTAGTTGTAGATTTACAGCACTGTTTCTAAATAGTTAATTAACCACTTTTAGTGGTATTAAAGTTAAAATTCACTTTCCGTGAACGGGTTGCCGGCCGGCTGCAATCATGTTCCCTGTTGAAATGACACAGATCCTTTGTCACAAATTTCTGAGGTGGGGTGAAGCTACGTCACTCGGCTATTGTTTAGTTGTTGACAGTTTCATCAACACATTCCTCGTCGCTGTCGTAATCAAGGATCGTCGCTTTTATCGCATTATTCGACATACGGTTTTTTGCTGGTTTTCATGTTTTTTGCTATGAAACAGTCAGAATCCTGGCAAATATTTATATAGTCCACTCACGGTATATTTATAAAGATTATTAAATGTTTATTTAATTTTGACCAAATTACTACAAATGAAGGAATACAATATTTATGGTTTTTTATACCATATTTAGGTTGATTAAAAATTGTACCATAATTGTACCATTACAAAACCCCCTCAATGAAAGATTTTGTGCCGAAGCATAAAAACTTTCGTTGACCCTTTCATACTTCCTAAAGGGATCAGCCATGATAGGTCGCCACAACCCCCTTACAATTTATATAAAAGAAAATAATAACTCACCCTTGGTCTGATGATGATGACAGTACCTACATGACCTTACTGGACTTCTCCTTCGAGATCCCAACACCATAAGGCCACTTAGGCGCGTAACGCCCCTGCTCTGACGCGCTGGCCAGCTCAGGACCGCTGTCATATCACCAAACACTGAAACAATAAATGAAAAATATTAAAATAGTGGCTTGGTAAATTACTCTATCCTTAACTGATCTGGTTCCCCTTAGCTAGGTGCTGGTTTGTGCTAAGAAGCACTGGGTTTGCTTGATATACTACTAAAATATAGTACTAAAAATATACTACTAAAAACGTAACTCACAAGAATTATATCGAATTTCCCTTCTCAATATGGACTACCCTGAATTAATAAATTGTTTCGATTCCCATCGATAATGTTTCACTCCTACCATTTTATAATTATTATAATTACAAAAGAAACATATTGATATAAAAGGATTCTATTACTGAAAATTCCCATATAAATCTCCCAAACATGGAGAAAAACAAATTATAGAAAAACAAAATAATTAATAAATCTGTATGGTATTATTTATTCATAAATCTTATTGAATTGTTAAATTAAAATTATTATTATTATTCTTATTATTATTATTAACAGGTAATACTTGGTGTTAACAGCACCAATTATATTTATCCCTCCATACACATTATTAAAATTTAATACATGTTAAAATTTCATAACATAAATACATAATAATACACATTGATACATTATATTAATACAGTAATACATCGAATTAGTTTTGTAATTACATTACATATTTAATCTTGATTAAGATTTGCATATTCTATTTATTTAAAATTGCATTTAAATCATTTAAGTTACAATTCTAAACTTTCATTAATTAGACATCAATTATTTATTATAATTATAAAATTCATTTCAAATTTATTATTAATATTCATATTACTATTGTTATTATTTCATTATTCATTTCTTACTTCCTCTATACTCTGAACTTTCTACCTACCTAACTACCTAACCTTTCACATTTTTATTATTGTTTAGTCTGGGTGACTCTTATATTCACTATACTTTGACTTATTATAATCTTACTCACCTTCTTCTAACTGACAACCAAATGTACCTATCATGACACCAATATCTCAATTATAAACACCTTTACTAATTTCATTTAATTTCCTATAGCACCGCGCATCTTTGTACAGAGATGGGTGTTCCCTAACTGGCTATATACATTCATAATTTTTTTTTTGCCCTTCCAAAATTCGGCAAACACTCCCTTAAACTACGCTATTACCTGCCACAACACTATAAGTTGGCTACTCCTTATCACCTCACCCCCACTACAAAATATCATCAATAACAAATATCTGTTTATACCTTTACTTTATTTACCTCTACAAATAATCACTAACTACTGTGTCCCTAAATATCTAATACTCTCTTTGTATTATTTACTTTAAAATTCTTAACTATCTAACTCCATTTTCATTAATTAAATAACTCACCTGCATTTATCTATCCCCAGGCTCTATCCCTGCTTAAACATTCTACTTTACTGTAATCATTGACAATTGTCTTATAAAATTCCTCTCTCACCTACTCATAACAGTACCTCTCACTTTTCAAATATATATATATATATTCTTATTTTTATCTAATTATTATTCATTAATAATTACCTTCATTACAAATGAATTAATAATTTAACTTCATTAATAGAAACTTTTATGACAATTAATACCTTACTTCTGTTATCAAGATAGTACAGCTTTCTTTTGTACTATTTTAATGCAGTAATAAAGAGTACTCTTTAATTAAATATTATTCAACTATTTAAAAAATTTTACTTGTTTAGGTAAACAAAACATGTTCATTATTAAAACACATAATAACTGGGGTACACAAAACATACCTGTAATACAACATCAAAAATACATAAATACATTTAATACAATGAAAAATATACACTCCAAACACATTTTACTTCCATATTCCTTAAGGAATGGAAGTATGGTGATGGCAAAAAAAATCGTGTTTTGTTATATATCAAACTCAGTCCATAGCAGTCCAATTCAATACCACTTTTCACATATATTTAATGTTCATTACACAATAAAACAGTCTATCCGCCATCGTTGAATAACAACCGAATCTTAGGTCTATTTAATTTATTTTTTAATGAATACATTTTACGATTAGAAACATTATAATCATATTCATATATTAAACAATTATCAAACAAATATCTCAAGTCACGATCGAGTAGGGTACCGTCTATCTCAGTAATATCATATGTTATACTTTGGTTATTTATTTTATAATTATCCTCATAATTTTCTACCACAGGTAAGTACTTAATACCATTATCATCATTTATTGTTATTTCAATTTCATTGTTACTATAAGGTAAGTATTCATTATTTTCATATACCATATCTATGCCTAACCTCTCTGCCAATTCTCTGTACTTTCTATTTACTGTAAAAAATTTTATCACTTTCTTTTTCTCACAATATCTCTCTATATTTTCTCTCTTAATACATTTCTCTCCATAACACCAAATTACACTTTCTCTCTCCAAATATGCAGGGGTCCCTAACATAAAATTATTGCACCACTTATTAGGTACACAAAAACACCAAGAAACTTTATTTGTAGACCTATCGTCTTCCAAATATAAATTGAAGGAACTCTTATCCTTATAAAAAATACGTGAAGACTTTTCTTCACCCCCTAACACAACATCAAAAGAAAATTCTACCCCCTGCATCCCTTGTACAAAAATACTTTCTCCAAACTCTCTTTCTGACTCAATACACTCAAACACTTCATTATCATTCATAATACTTTCATTATCATTTTCTAATATAATATTCTTAGTATCTGTAAATTCATTATTCACATTATCACTGTTGTTTACTTTATTAGTCAGTACTTCATTTTTCGTACTGTTTTCATTACTAATTGATTTCTGTTTTTCTAATTGACTTAAATTCTCGTCTAGTTTTGTAATGACCTTGTCACATTGCTTAATAAGATTATCGTGACCTATTTTAATTTCATTCTGTAATTCTTTAAATTGTTTATCAAATTTGTCATTCAAATTTTTGAATTTAATATTAGAATCGCTTTTCTGCTCATCTAGTTTTTTGTCTAATTTTAATAGTAATTGCATCGTAGCACTAGTTTCAACTGTTTTATTTTCTGGACTAACTGACATGGATGTAGAGACCTTCTCGGTTTCTACATATACAACAGATACAGGTGTATCTGCTTCGTCAATCTGACTAATTTGAGTTGGCTGAACATCCATTTCACTAGTTAAATTTACATCAGCTGTACTGATTTCTATTTCAATATTATCCTTATTACTCATGTTTACAATTGTATGTTACTAAAACATATATGTTTATAACCTAAAATTTTAACCTTACCTTGCGCACGTGTTACGTACTTAGCACTATTACCTCAGGTAGTTATTTCACAACCGGTAGGTATACTCTACATAAAATTATATTTTATGTCGAGTCCCTGGACGGCACGCGCCATCTGTAACTACTCGTCCCTGTTCGGGCGCCATCTGTAACTAATGGCTTTTTATCGTTTAATTAGTTACCATACCATACCATACTTTTGTATGTACTAGTAAATGACTATCACTTTTTCAACCGGACGCCATGTTGTACAATTTGACAACATTACATAAATTTACTTTTCGGGCCAGGGTTCGTGCAACACGAACCATGTTTGTGAAATAGCCTACCTGAAATAAAACATACACAAAATATCATATATAAATTACTTTTATTAGTATGTAACTTGAATATTAATACATATTGAAAAATGACTCGAACCCACATATTACGCCACGGGCGTTTGCAAAACAATTTTACCCTCCAAAATCATGACATGTATTTATGAAATATGTAAATATTACGTATTATATAAAGATTATATAGTAATAGATTGAACATATGAATATCTTTATCGCACAACCCAGCATTTATATCACTCTCTATCTTTCACTCTCTCGCTCTCACGCTGGTACAATTTATTATTTTAATTTTATTTAATGAGCTCATTCTTTTGAAATTTTAATATTGAGTGAATTTAATTTTATTTTGGTCATTATGTTTTACTTGAAATTAAATAGAATGTTGGAACGTTCTCACCAAAATTGTAGCGGTTGTTCGTTCGGTAAAACTACGCACACCGCGAGTTTACCGTTTACGTTACCAGTCACATCTTGTAGTTGTAGATTTACAGCACTGTTTCTAAATAGTTAATTAACCACTTTTAGTGGTATTAAAGTTAAAATTCACTTTCCGTGAACGGGTTGCCGGCCGGCTGCGATCACGTTCCCTGTTGAAATGACACAGATCCTTTGTCACAAATTTCTGAGGTGGGGTGAAGCTACGTCACTCGGCTATTGTTTAGTTGTTGACAGTTTCATCAACACATTCCTCGTCGCTGTCGTAATCAAGGATCGTCGCTTTTATCGCATTATTTGACATACGGGTTTTTGCTGTTTTCATGTTTTTTGCTATGAAACAGTCAGAATCCTAGCAAATATTTATATAGTCCACTCACGGTATATTTATAAAGATTATTAAATGTTTATTTAATTTTGACCAAATTACTACAAATGAAGGAATACAATATTTATGGTTTTTTATACCATCTTTAGGTTGATTAAAAATTGTACCATAATTGTACCATTACCTCTCGACACCAAAGTATATCAGCGGAAGCGACGCAACGTGGCTAATTAACTGGCCACGTGGGCGTCTCGGCCAATCACAGCGCGAGCTTACGGAAATGAATGTGCGACGCACCTTGGTAGCATCAGGCAGTTCACGACAACACCAGACCACGCGTGATTCTATCAAAATTTGTTTTTAACTAATTACGGTCGGCCGGCCAAAACTCAGTTTTAATTCGCCATAAAGGTGTAATACAGTGCAAACAATATGAACCGTGAACCAAGGAAGTTATAGAAAACACGATTATAAACTGTTAGCAGCAAGAAAAAGAAAAACTCGGTGCGACGCGCCATGCAGTCGGGGAAAAGGACGCCACACACGTAAAGTTCCAAAATCGAAAATATTATTATTATTTTGCATACAATGGGGTTAAATTGATATGAATTAATGTTGTGAGTGAGTATGGCAAACTGGGCCGTCTTAATAATTTAATTAAGTTATAGTTGTAACGAGTTAATAGCGTATTGGTCAAGTAAGTAAAAAAAAAAAATCAGAATATAAGTAATTCATTAAGAAAAATAATCGAGATGCGAAGTAGGAGTTTTGTCACAATTTTAATAACAAAGTAAACAGAAAAAAATGTCATGCTAAACAAATAAAATAACATGTTAGTTGTGTTCGCAAAATATGTATTTGTCATTGTATTACCTGTTGTTTTTCTCTGCCTAAGTACATCAGACGACACCCTGGTCATTCGCAAAGAAGGTAAGTGATACCAGTTTAAGTTTTTTCATTTAAAAAAACAAGCAAAATTTCAGTTGCCGCTTTTAATAGGCACAGATTTTTAGATGGTTACTATTTATTTTAAACTCGTACTGCTTTCAGAGTCAGTGCAAGATGATTTAGAAACGATAACCATGAGGCGAACACCGGCCATACTCCTGGAAAACATCTAATACCAGCGAGGGAGCGACACTACCCAGTTTTCAGAGAAGTCAACCATTATTACTTTTATTTTCTAAATAATGAGCTCATTAAGTAATCCCATAAATTCTATAAAATGCATTTGTAATAACTAGAGTGAATGAGTGAGCGAGCGAACTAACGCATGGCCATGCTTCTGTATACAGCGGGCATTGGTTTGTGAAACCTATTATCATCTAATTAACTATAGTATTAGCGCTGCAGCCAGAGATAAGAATTATAAAAGAAATAATAACAAGATTCAAAATAACACATAATAACTATGATTGAATAAGTTTGGAGAAATGTAACCACCATTTTGTTTTGGTCATAATATGTGACGCCATTTTGGGCACCATTTAATATATGTTGATTTTATTTCGGAAATTAAAAACTAATAATTACACTCAATCGAAAAAGCAGTTTCATCATTTCTATCACCTTTTTGAATCTAAATCTCGCTGAGAATGAACCCTGGCCCCTTAGAGAGAGATCAACAGTAAAAGAAATCAAGTACTCATACATACGCAAAATCGGTAAGTACACGTGTTTACCATATCATAGTAATATTTATATTTACATAAATATAAATGTTTGTGTGTAAAAGGCGTGTGTTAACAAATGGCGCCCGAACAGGGACATTATATAAAGCCACTTTATATAAAACATAGGCCAGATTTAGAAACAAAGAAGGTGATAGAACGGGGCATAACCTAGTACACGAGAGGTTATGTTGACAAAACAGAGTAAGTAGTAATTGTGTAACTAATTACAAGTAGAACTAAATAGTCATCCAAATAGTTAAATTAACAAAATGGCAGAAAGTAATAATAGCTTAGAAATGGATAATACAGATACAGAATCTATTTTATTGGAAAGAAATGCCAGCTCAACACCCAAAACAATTGAAAATAAAATCTCGGAAGATTTATTTACATTAATTAGTGACAAATTTGAACAACAGAATCTTAAATTCGAGGACAAATTCAACCAAATGAATAGTACGTTTAATGTAAAGTTAGACAGTTTCGAGAATGAGCTCAAGAAACAAAATAACTTACAAAATGTAAAATTAGATCAAGTAGAGGAGAAATTTGAAGAATTTGAAAATGAAATGTATAAACAAAATGTTGGGTCAACAAGAAAATTAGTAAAATAGAGACACAATATGATGTTAAAAAACAAACAGAAATCGTAAATGAGCAAGTTAAGACTAAGATAAGTAATTTAGATGATAGAGTCAAACAAATTAATGAAACCATTCGAAACCAGATAGAAACCCAGAGTAGAGAAGTAGAAAATAAATATGTAGAGACAGTAGAACAGTTAGAAATTAAAAATAAGAATGAGATAAGTAAACAATTAGAATTGAGAACTCATATTTTACAAAACAAATTAGAACAATGTGAATTAAATGTAGTAGACCTAACAAAAGGTATTCAAACAATAGATAACACTATATCAAAATATGAAAACAATACAACCAATAAAATAAGTATGTTACAGAGTAGAATTTAAAAAAATAGATAGTTTACATATACAAAATTATAACGATGTGCATGATAGATATAACTTAGTTGAGAGTGATTTAACAAAGATGAAAAATGAGTTACGGGGGGAGATTAACAAAAAATTAACGGGAACCATGGAAAGGGTTGTCATTACGAGAGATTTTTACAACGAGATAGAATTAGAATTATTCAGTTATGAAAACCACACAATACACCCCATGCGATTTATCAACCAAACCACGGAGTACCACCATTTTAGTAACAGTAATTGGGAGATACAATTAACCAAGATAATCAAATGTTTTAAGGGTAGTGCAGCGGTATGGGCGGAAGCACACAGAATAGAGTGGGGTAATTATGAGATGTTTGAACAAGCTTTTAAGGGAAAGTATTGGCCAGAAGAGGAACAAGAAGCGTTGAGGAGTAGAATAATGGGAACAGGCAGTTTTGGGAGCCACCCAAATAATAATATAACAATATATGTAACCCAATTGTACAACGAAGCTAAATATTTAGAACCCCAAATTCCCTTCAAATCATTTGTAAGGTATGTTAGTAAACACCTACCTCGGGAAGTGCAAATAACATTAATGACTAAGGAAATAGCAAATTTAAGTGAACTTGAGAAAGTACTTGATATTTTACAGAGTATTAGAGATAGGGAAGTGAATAGGTGATTACCACCGGGTAGTTATAAACCAAACCATGTAGAATATAATTCACAAAGAAATAATTACAATGAACATAATGTGACGAATAAAGTTAATCATTATAAATCAGGTGAGTGGAGATGTTATAGGTGTCAACAGGAGAATTTTGCATTCCGTCGACAGTGTTTCAAGTGTAGACTGCCGAGAGAAGTACAACGGAGGAGAGAGGAGACGAGACAAGACAAACCACAAGGCAGAGAGACACCGGACACGAGAGGAGCAGTGAACAATAACCAGAGGCCAGATAAGGGACACCGAGGCCCCACCACCAGCAGACACCAGGAAAACTAGAATCGACAGTGGTAGCCAGGACCCGACCACTGTTCAGGGAAACGCAGGAGGTCCAACCAGTCGAGGAGATACACAGCAACGTAATTAAAGCAGATATTGTAGCCGACCTGATGGAAGAAGAGAATAATGCCAACAGCGAGGTGAGAGCCGGACTGACAGAAATTCAGGTAACTGTAGGAAATAAGACTTTTAGAACATTGATAGATACGGGTAGCGAAATTTCCGTGATAGCAGAGAAGAGTTTAACAAAGATATTCCAGTTTTGCCAGCAGCAGGAGTCACGGTGATAGGAGTTACGGGTGTACGCAAGCAAGAGAGTGACTAAACAGATACATTTGAGTTTTCTAATAGAGAATATAGAATTAGTAAACACATTTTTGGTAGTAAGAGGGTTAAGTTTAGATGTCATACTGGGTAATGATTTTTTGCAAAGGATGAAAGCTGTCATAAATTTTAGAGAGAAGGTGATAGAATTAGATGGGGGTGACCGGTCGGTAAGAGTAAAATTTGAACAGATAATAGATAAATTTAGAACATGCGGAGTTAAAATACTACAGAAGGGTGTAAGTGAGAATAGTATAGATACTAGGGTAAGTGCATGTATAGAGGCAGAGTATATGAGTGAGTTGGAGAGTGAAAAGAGTAATATTAATGATACAGTATGGGAGTTAAGGGCGGATGAATTTTGTAGTGAAGGTGAGGTGGTAAGGAGTGGCCAGCGTGCAGCGTTATGGCGAGTGATAGAGCGGTATAGAGGAGTGTTTGCCGAGGTTCCAGGAAGGGCAAGAGAGTATGAATGTGTATTGCAAATAAGGGAACACACACCGTACATGCAAAGGAGCTACCCCGTCCCTTACTCAAAAAGAAGAGCGGTGCAGAGAGAACTCGACAGGATGATGGAAACAGATATAATCGAATGGTCAGTATCACATTATTCTAATCCACTAGTAGTAGTATTTAAGAAGGACGGATGAGTACGTTTATGTTTGGATGCTAGGAGAATAAATCAGATCATAATCCCCGACCGAGAGTCACCAGAGCCTATAAATGAGATCTTCCAGAAGTTCAGTGGAGTGAAGTATATGACATCGTTGGATTTAACAGCTGGATATTGGCAGGTTCCGCTAGCAGAGGTTAGTAGAAAGTATACAGCATTTTTGTTTAATGGCAAGAACTACCAGTTTCGACGTCTACCCTTCGGATTGAACACCAGCGTCGCCAGCTTTATAAAGTGTTTGGATAAAATTTTGAGGCCCAAAGATTTAGACTTTTTGACGGTGTACGTGGATGATATTTTGATTGCATCCAGGACCTTCGAGGACCATTTAGATCACTTAGAATATGTATTGGCTAGACTAGAGGAAGGAGGACATCCAGTGAATTGGGACAAGTCGACGTTTCTGCAGACACAAATCAATTTTTTAGGATTTATTATCACGCCGGAAGGGATCTCAGCGAACCCCGACAAAGTCGAATCCATCATGCGTTTCCCTGAACCGAGGAATGTGAAACAATTGCAAAGTTTCTTTGGGTTATGTAATTTCTATCGAAAATTTCAGCAAAACTACGCAGATCTAACCGCAAGATTGAGCTCAGTACTCCAGAAAACCAAACAATGGAAGTGGGGAGAGATGGAGCGTAAAGCATTTGAAGAGATTAAAAAGAAATTCAGCTAAATGGTGATGATGAACCACCCAGACTTCGAGAGAGTGTTTTATTTACAAACGGATGCAAGCAATGTGGCCATCGGTGCGGAATTATACCAAGAAGGCGAGGACAAGGAACATAGGATAATAGCATTTGCAAGTAGATCGTTAATACAGGCAGAGAAGAACTATACAACGACGGAGAAGGAGTTACTGAGTATAGTATTCGCCGTTGGAAAGTTTCGAACATACATTCTAGGAAATCGCACAGTAATTAGGACGGACCACAAAGCCTTGTCATTTTTAAACACATGTAAACTTGCTCATAGCCGTCTAACCAGGTGGATACTTGTATTGCAGGAATATAATTTTGAGTGGGAATATATCAAGGGATCGGAGAACAAGGTACCGGACACTCTGTCAAGGATAGACATGCTGTACAACAAAACAGGTAGGGATTTAAAAGAAATCGAGATTTTTCAGATCAGCCGAGAGGATAGAATTTTTGGAGAGGAGATGAGAGACATCAAAACCATGCAGCGAGCAGATGGCAAGTCAGGTAAGGTTATAGAGAGTTTAGAAAAGGAGTTAAGTAGATCAGAGTATAGTCAGTATTTTCAAGTTTATAATGGGTTGTTGTTTAAGAGGATAGTAGGGGGTGAGCGTGTTTGGAAATTAGTAGTTCCAGAAGAGTTAGTTGAGAAGGTTATTTGGGATTGTCATTTAAGGTATGGTCATTTCGGAGCGAAGAAGTGTGTGGGTGTATTGAAAGAGTCATGTGTTTGTAGAAACATGGAGAGAAGGGTTAGAAGGTTGTTAAAGGGTTGTGATTTATGCCAGAAATCAAAGGTAGTAAACTATAGGGTCGAAGGGGAGATGAGTTTTATAAAAGTGGAGAGACCATTTGATTTAGTTGCAGTGGATTTGTTTGGACCGTTACCGAGGGGTAGAGGCGGAGTACAGTATGTGTTTGTAATGTTAGATACATTTTCTAAGTACGTGAGGCTGTATAGTACGAGGGTAAGTCAAAAAGTAAAGGCAAATTTTTAAAAAGGAACTTTTTATTGTGAAAACAAGATGACAAATAACATCATTTCTCTACATAATCTCCCTCAACTTCTATGCACTTGGTCCATCTCTTGACAAGCTTCGTAATTCCGTCCTGGAAGAAGATTTATGGCATCGTGCACAGCCACTCGCGCACCGCCTCCACAACCTCGTCATCCGACGAAAACTTGGATTCACGCAGGTGCTCCTTCATCGGACGAAAAAGGTGAAAATCACTTGGAGCTAGATCAGAACTGTACGGCGGATGCTCCAACAGCTCAAAACCAAGATCTTGAATGGATTGGATCGTTTTCCCCGCAGTATGAGGACGGGCATTGTCCTGAAGCAAAAGCACACCTTTTGAAAGTTTTCCTCGCCTCTTTGTTTTGATTTTGGGTTTCAGATCTCGCAGTAGCTGTCACTATTCACTGTTTGACCTTTAGGAGTGTAATGAATTAGAAGTGGACCTTTAATATCCCAAAACACTGTCATCATCAACTTTCCTGCAGAAACTTGTCTTTTGAACTTTTTTGCTGTAGGCGAGGATGGATGTTTCCACACCATACTCTGCCGCTTACTCTGTGGTTCGAAGTGATGGACCCACGTCTCATCAACGGTTACTATGCGACTGAGAAACTCTTCTCCTTCCTCTTCTAAACGCCTTAAATGTGATTTCAAAATTTCCAAACGTTTCTGTTTGTGCTGGTCTGTCAGTCGATGTGGTACCCAACGAGCACACACTTTGCAATAATTTAGTGATTCGTGGATGATTGCAACTGCTGAACCATGGCTAATGTTCAACGCATGCACAATATCATCATTTTGACACGACGATCATCATGAATCATTCGCTCAACTGTCTCGATGTTCTTGTCCGTCTTCGAAGTGGATGGCCTACCTGAACGCTCTTCATCGCAGATAGATACACGACCATTTTAAAGCGATTTATCCACTCATAAATTTTGCGTTCACTAAGACAGCTCTTACCGTACTGCTGCTGCATTCTGCGAATAATCTCCGCAGGTTTAGTCCCTTCAGAGTGCAGAAAACGTACCACTCATTTCTTCCTTGGTGCACACGGACAACGGGGCACTCATAATAAAATGCCCTGAAATCACTACGAATGGAGCTGAGCACTGAAACAACACAGCTAAAGAACAAAAAAACTTTGAGGTTATGATATGTCATTGTTCAGTCAGTGCTGCCATCCATTGGAGCAGGGAAAATAAAATTTGCCTTTACTTTTTGACTTACCCTGTATAAAAAGAGCTACCAGTCAGGTATTGAGCGAAAAAGTGACTAAAGATTACATGATACAAGTGGGTAAGCCGAAAATAATTTTGTCAGATCATGGGCCGCAATTCATCAGTGGTAGATGGCGTCAGACGTTAGGATGGGAAGGAATCGTCACGAAGCATATGGCTGTGTACCATCCCCAGTCCAACCAGGCTGAGCGTGTAATGAGAGAGATAGGCAGGATCTTTAGAGCCTATTGTCACGCTAAACACAGCGAGTGGCCGTTGTACGTCAAGAAGGTAGAGAGTTGGCTGAACAGTACCACCCACAAGTCCACCGGCTATACACCTCACGAGCTGATCAAAGGAACACGCCCCCCCCGAGAATAATGGAACAGTTGTTTAATTACCCACCTGAGAGTGCACCTATGGACGTGAGCATCAAGATTCGTTTGGCAAATGAGAACCTGTTGAGCAAAGGAGAAAGACGGAAGCGTAGGCACGACGCAAGAGGTAAATGGATGAAGCATGAAATTGGACAGTTGGTGTTGGTGAAGAGGCACGATTTGTCAAATGCACAGGAGAAGGAAATTAAGAAGTTCTTCCTGCTCTACGAAGTACCTTATGAGGTAATTGAAGTTAAAATGCAGAATGCCTATGTATTACAGGATAGGGAGACTAAGGAAATAGTAGGTACACAAAATGAGTAGAGTCATGTAAAAAAAAAAAAAAAAAGTATTCCATTAACACAAGTAGTTTCGTTGAAGGATGTGAAGTAAAATATGTCAAAATTGTTGTAATTTACAGGAAATGAGTGTTGCTTGTTTTCCCTCTGAAAACAAGGAAATATATGTGTGTAAGGTAAACAGAGCAGGTGATCCATTGTTGTAGTTCCTATCTTGTTATAGAAGTGAAAATAGTTGTGAAAAAAGGGAAAGCTCGAACTTGTAAAGTGTCTATATGAAAATTTTAAATAATTAACGAACTTGTTTTTGAGCAAGATTGAAGAGTGTTTTGTAGTTATTTGATGTTAGTAAAATAAAAGTCAAAATTGGACTGTGAGAACAGCTGATGTATGGGAAGCTAACTTAGAATTAATTGGCTAGGACAGTAGTGGCATGGACTACTGTGGCTAGCGAAGTGGGTTGATGAGCAACGCATAGAACGTTGCCATCATCGGAGGCCTCACGTAGGCGTAAATACACTGTGCACCCTGAATATAATTTACATTATATGTGATTTTAACAATACAGTGTATCAATGATGTTAGAGTGTAAAACATGGAAATGAAGTTGATTTCCCCGACTTTTCGGGCGATTACTGCCTTACCAGCACTAATCGTGGCTTTGGCTAGCGGTCAGCTATGGCCATAATTTAAGTCCCTTGACCATAGCTGTCTTGAAATTGGTTGATAGTAGAAATTAACAGGGGGGTGAAACTAGGGGAAATCCCCCAGAACTATGGAACAGCGGCTGCCACTCTGTTCGAGGAGGAACAGCAAAGCCAGGTGGTAGACCCGTTTTAAGGGCGTGTGATTATATAAGTCTAGATATTATGATATCTTGTTATTTCAATGTAAAGCCAAAGCAAGGACAAAGGAGATGACAAATTCCTCCACACTTATAGTCCTTGCAGAGGCACCTGAGCACTACAGTTCGGTTGGGGGGTACAATAGTGTGTGTGGTTAGGAGGTCGTTACAGGGGTAATGACAGTAACAAATGTCAAAGAATAGTAGCTTTTAAAGGTTGAAAGTCTAAAGGTACAAATGAAGTTGAGCAAAATATAGTATGATACCAGTTGCAAAAGAGATAAATGATTATAAGTTGAGTAATAAAATTTGAATAATAAACTTGTCTGCCATAGTAGTTGTAGGTTGAGTTTGATAGTAATAGATAGGGGAAGGTGTTTTGGGGAATATTAAAGAATTGTTTATGTATTGTGTTATTTGTAGGTATATATATAGTTTTTTCTCTTACAAGGAAGAGATTGAGTTTGGTGGTAGTAAAAAATCAGTATATGTTGAAGTCTTGTTGATGTTATGTTGAAACTTTTAAATTAGAACAAACCAATGCCCAGACACAAACCAATGCATCTAAAGGGAAACATATCAGTTGTAGATATGGAAGTATATTAGACCACTATTTAAAATTTTTGTATTCAATGTTTCAGAGTTTTGTGGTGTTGTGACCGCGGTCCTGGGCTGGCTGGAGCGTCAGAACAGGAGCGTAGAGTGCCTCATGGTGTAGGGATCTCTCCAGAGAAGTCCAGTAAGGTCAGAGGGTGCGATCAGCATCATTGGACCAAGGGTACGTGATGATAAATTTTTATATAGTGACATTACAGGGGGTTGTGGTGACATATCTAGGCTGATCCTATTTAGAACCGTATGAATGAGTCAATGAAAGTTTTTGTGTCTCGACACAAAATCTCTCATTGAGGGGGTTTGTAACAGTACATAAAGACCCAATACTTTAATTATGGGATCTGAGGTTATTTTTTCAATGTTTTATTGTATAATTGTCAAATACAGAATGGTTAGGTCCATTGTCCCTCTGAAAAAAGGAACAACGCAGATTCGGTGAGAGTAGCACAAAGCCAAGGTCACCGTTGGACACGCAAGAGCCGGTTGAGCTAATGGCGGTGTTTAGGATGACTGACTATAAATATTCATTGTGATTGGTTCATAAAGCTGTTTTGTCATAACAAAAGACAATGACGCATGAACCACAACGTCTGTAACTAGGCGTTGTCCCATCGAACAAAGCCTGATGACGTCAAATGCACACACAAAAGCGCAAATTTGCATATTCATCTGTCTCAGTTCAGCACAGCACACCAAAGAGTCCACAGCGATGTATCGCTGTCGACCCAGTTTTGATACAAAAGTTGTAAAAATTATTATTTAAAATTAAAGAAATGTGATAGTGAAGTTAGAAAACACTTAAGTAACAGTACACAGTAAAAACATTAAATGTAGAGTCAGTGCAAGATGATTTAGAAATGATATAGTACAGTCAATGAACACTTTTTGAGTCACAAAAATTAATAAATGGATCAAAATTTGGATTTAGGTGCTTAAATATACATACTATCCGATAAGTAATTCTTTTGCGAGCAGCGAAACTTGTATTTTTGAAAATTTTGAAAAATATGTTGAAAAAAAAAATTTATTTACGATTTTTTGTTTATAACTCTTTAAATAATCAAAATAGAAAAAAATGTTTATAACAAAAATTGTAGATTGAGACCTTATCTACAAAATTTGTCATAAGAATTTTTTTGATACCTTAATCCATTACAGAGATATGGCCAATTTTCTGATAAGTAATTTTTCAAAACCTTTGAGAGGTCTGCGCATGCGCAAGCAATCAAAGTCAGCTAGATTTTTTTATCATAGTTTAATTAATTAATAATTTTAGATAGTTATCGGTATTAGAAAGTTATGAAATTTATGTAGGATGTAAATAAAAGCCTAAGCTTTCAGATGATAATATTACAATTACAATTTAAAAATTTTTTCTCAAAGAAAATCGAGTTGAAAAATAGGAAACCTAATTTTAGAGAGTAAACAAATAATTTTATTTATAATTATTTATAGAGTAATCAAAATACATTTTCCTTATAGATATATAATATTGAATATCTACTTTTTGATTTTATTGAAACGAAACAAGGCTTACTTACAAGGGGAAAAAATAATTATATGTTGAACTTTGATTTTTTTTCTTATTTTTTTTACAACCATTTTTTTCGACTTTCAATTTGCTATATTTTTACTAATAATGATTATATCGTGACAAAAAATTGTTGGGGGGTACTTGAATATATATACTTTGGAATAGTTACTATATTTTTGTAATATTTTTAGTAAATTTTAAATTATGCTCAATTATTGTTCTCAAGTACAAAAAGTAGACTTGGTTTCGTAATACGTTCACAATTATTTTCAGAATAAATATTTATAAACGAAAATTTGAGCGTAGCTTTATGAATATATATACAGTTGATTACACACACCAAGAATACACGTATTGTTAAGGTAGAAATATAGGGGACATGTGAAAAGAGACAGGTGAGAGAGCAAATACGCAGCTGTTATATACAGCTCCACGTTTTTGCCGCCTCTGTAGCCTAACCTCAATTCTATCATTCCTACATAGATTGCCTGCATTGAAAACAACTAAGTTTTAATGTTTTATTAAATGTAAAATGTTTTTGTAAATATTTATGAGACTGTAAATTACTAAAAATGAGTAACAATAGTGACCAAAGTGACAATATTGTTTGTTTTATTTGTGAAAAAGATTGTGAAAGTGATAATCCAAAAACTGTTAATGTTACTCGAGGAATTGAAACATTAAAAAGAGTAAGTTTAGAAAGAAATGATGAAAGGCATAAGGTGCTTATAGATAAAAATACTATTAAAGTGCATGTTAAATGCAGAGAAAAGTATGCATTGAAAAAAAAATGGTAAATTTATATATAGTTACTCTCCTTTTAATTTCAATGCTTGGAAATTTAGCCCAGCCAAAAAGAAGCTCAGATTTTCAAATAATTTTTGTGACTTTAAAAAAAAAAGTTTTATTTGTGATTGTGGTGAATACAATAGGCAAGGATCAGCTGGTCTTTTTCATATTGTTAAAAAGCTAAGTTTTCAAGAGAAATTTCAAAGGGCTTTGGAATCAAATTATGATGAAATTAGTAAAAAAAGTGACGAGTAGAATATCATGTATTGATTTAATAGCAGAAGAAGCTCGCTATCATCTTCCTTGTTATTTGAAAATTATGAACAAATATCTTGGTATCAATTCTGAAGAAGGAAATGTTGGTAGACCAAAAATTGATCTTTCGCATAGCATGGAAATAATTTACAAGTATATAGAAGATGCTGAAGAAAAAGTATTCACTCTCCAAGAGTTAATGGAGTTAATTGGTAAGTAAAAATCTTTTAATTTGTTTTGAGTTATTTTAAAGCAACTAAAAACTAAAATATATACTCACCGATACCTTATAAAGCAAAATAAGTGACTTACACCTAATTTTTAATAATGAATCTTATGCTTACAATTACAAGTCTTTTTTACAGTTTGTCATCAATTCTATCAAATGCATAACTTGACGCTCAATGTATAATCTTTTTCAATAAGTTAAAAGTACAATTTTACAAAACTTTTTATAATAAATATTTTAATTTTAATTAAAACTTTTCTTTAAATTTTCCATAATCCTTTCACATATAAAAGTTACCGGTGACTGTGTATTTTGTTTTATTGAGTATAGAATGATAATTACTAGTTACCGGTGACTGTGTATTTTGTCTTATTGAGTAAAGAATAATACTTACTAGTTACCGGTGACTATGTATTTTGTTTTTTTAAGTATAGAATGATAATTACTAGTTACCGGTGATTGTGTATTTTGTTTTATTAAGTAAAGAATAATACTTACTAGTTACCGGTGACTGTGTATTTTGTTTTTTTGAGTATAGAATGATACTCACAAGTTACCGGTGACTATTTATTTTGTTCTAATCAGTAAAAAATGTACCTAAAACCCAAAAATGTACATAAATGATTGAAGTTGATTTTTTAACTATGACTTTTGCTTATGAAAATTAAAAAAACTGTATTTTCTCCCAGGGAATGTATTATCTAAAAATTTTTTAATGAAATACCAATGTTTCACCTTAATTACAGTATTTGTAATCATGTGAGGGTTCTTGTATTTATTTTTCCTTTTCAAAAAATGAACATTTTTTTAATAAAATTATTATCTTACTACATGAACATTTATTCACTCTGTTGCAGGAGACATTTGTGATCCTAGGACAGTTGAATCTAGACTAAAAGAAAAATTCAATGATGACATTAGAATTGTATCAAAACCTGGAGGACTGAAAATTATAGCATTTAACGATAGCGAATACACAGCTTTGTCTAAAATGTGGAAAAGTGACCACAAAAATCCAGCTGAAGAGGAAATGGAAGCCTTGAAGGTTGCTGCCTGTATAATTAGAAATGATAATAACTCATTTGCATCACAGAAAAATTGTTATCCTCCAAGTGATAATATTTTGGACAATATTTTCACAGAAACTCCTCCAAAGTTGAAGTTTCTTATACAGGAAATTGTTCTCCATGATAAAAGGTATAATTTGGAGTTATGAAAAAAAAATTATCGTTATATGTCATGCTCTTATGTGTGCTGCTCGACCAAGATCTTTTTTTTCTATGTTGCAAGTTGCTCTTAGTGTGATGTTACATAGAAAATTTGGTTCTCGCCGCATCATTGATATTTTTTACAATTTGGGTCTATGTTCCTCTTACAATGAAGCACTTTTATGTCAAGACAGTTTTTTAATTCATGGTCAACCATCTCTTAAGTTAGGAGTTTTTTCTCAATGGGTTTTTGACAATGCCGATTATAATGTAAATACAATTGACGGTAAAAAAACTTTTCATAGTATGGGAGGGATTCAGGTTGTAACTCCAAAAGATTGCGTCACAAATAAAACTGACATCCCTAGATTAAAAAAACGAGCAACTTCCAATCAAATTAGTGCTGTTGAAGTAATTCCTTACCAAAAATTTGAAAACATTGGTTCATCAGGATTGAGTAAAATTATTTTCAAAGACTTAAAAATTAATGATGTCGATATTATTAATTTAACTTGTGCAGATGTTTTATGGATGTATTCTAAAATTGTGTTGCCTGATTCTCCGGGATATAATGGATTTATGTCAAACATTATGAAAGATTTACTTTGTCAACAATCGCGAATTATATGTACTCCTTTCTTGAATTATTCAGCCAGTGATTACAGTACTATTTATTCATCTCTGCTGTATGCAAAGAAACAAGCAGAAAAATTAAACCTTCCTGTGTGCTTTGTCACTTTTGATCAGCCTCTTTATGAAAAAAGTCTTAATATTATAGAGGCCAAGTTTGCAGAACTGTCAATAGTGCATGCCCGACTTGCAGGTTTTCATACGTTAATGTCTTTACTCGGTTGTATTGGATATATCATGTCTGGTTCTGGAATATTAGATGTTTTGTCTGTCTGTTATGCTAAATGTTCTGTTATAAAAATGTTGGAAGGACATGCTTATGCCCGAGCAATTCGTGGTCATAATTTGGTTTATTTGAGCTTATGCAAATTAATTTTATTGGAAATAGATTTGTCTTCTAAAGAAACCGACTTTTTAAAATCTTTTGCAGAACATGTAAGTGAATGTGAAACCAACTTTCAAAATTTGATATCATCTCGACCGATGACTGTTTTAGTAAACAAATTTTTAGACAAAATAAAGGAAATTGAAAAAAGAGGTAAAACAGCCAAGTTATGGATATCTTACATACGCATGGTTTTAATCGCAAAAAGTTTCATACGTTCGGAAAAGATGGGAGATATCAAACAGCAGTTACAAATCTTAGCTCAAATGCTTCCACTTTTTCATGTTGCTGGTCACTTTCATTACGCAAAATGCACTCATGTGTATATTCAAAAAATGACCGAACTTTTCGAAAAGATGACTGAAATGTCTAATGCTTCTAATTTAAATGATCCATTGTATAAACATTTGTATGATTTCTTTGAGAACGGCTATAATACAGGAAGGAGAGCAAACAACAGTTTTTGGTCTGGAGTTTTTACTGATATGTTGATAGAACAAGATTTAATGAGAATATTAAAAATCGAGGGTGGAATGATTGAGCGTAATATAACAGATAGTACTCTTGCAAGATGGATTTTAGCAATGCCTTACACAAATGATGTTTGCAAAGAAGTTGAAAAATTTTGTGGCATTACATTTTCAACTTCTGAACAACATGTCGATGCCAGAGATTCACGAATAAAGAGAGATAACGCAGATATTTTAAAAATATTTCAATGGTTCAAGGAGCATGATCCGTTTCCCCACATTAATTCCCTTATATCAATATCCACTGGCGTAACTGGTGGTGAAAATATTAATTGTTACGATTTTTTTGAAATTGGGAAAAAAATTTACAGGACATTGTAGGTAAAGTTTTACTGCAGTTACTTTTCCAAGGAGTAAAAGAGTCCAACCATTAAGTGCTACTAGTAGTAATATAAAAAGTAAAGATAATAGTGTTGTAGCAATTGATCCCAATTTAATTTTCCAAAGAATGACTGCCTTAAAAAAAACTGGACAGCTGCAAGAATATCTTCAGTATGAACTAGCTCCTTATCCAATGTCAATATTTAATGAAGGATTAATGCGAAAAACTCCAAAAGCAGCTTTATTTGATTTATTTGTGACCGAAAATAATGACATTATAAAACATTCTGAAGGCGTATTTGTAATAGATGGTGGAATGCTTCTTCATCGAGTTAGATGGTCCCAAAATGAATCACTTCAAGAAATAATAAGGAAGTACATATCTTATTTAAAGAAAAACTTTGGATCCGATGTTATCATAGTATTTGATGGCTACACTTTGAATACTTCAAGTATTAAATCCGCTGAACGTTTGCGACGCTCAAATAAAGCTACAAGTACTGATATTCTTTTCACTGAAAATATGGCTATAACAGTTCAACAAGACAAATTTTTTGGCAAAATTAATAATAAAACAAGATTTATAAAGTATTTGTCGGAATCTTTGAAAAAAAAATAATTTCATTGTAAAGCAAGCAGAAGATGACGCAGATTTACTGATTGTTAAAACTGCGCTTGGGGTTTCATGTCAACGTGCTACAATTGTTTCTGAAGATACCGACGTTTTAGTTTTAACAATTGCATTGACTCCCAGCGATAAAACAATTTATTTTTTAAAATTGGGAAAGCAAGGCAAAGAAAATACAGTGTATACATCAAAAAGTTTCGATACAAATCCTTTTTGTAAGGAAAACATTTTATTTTTGCATGCCTTTACAGGGTGTGACACTACTTCTTGCTTCTACAACAAAGGAAAAAAAGTATATTTAATTATTTCGAGAAAAATCATAATGACGAACTGAAAGAAGCTATACGTACTTTTTATCTAGAGAATGCTGATAAAAAGACTATTTTTGAAAGTGGACTGAAATGCCTCTTGTATTTATATAAAGCACCAAAAGCAGTCAAATGTATTAATGTTTTGCGATATGTTACGTTTTCTAAGGCGCTCGTTAAACTAACACCCGTTAATTTGGCAAATCTACCTCCAACGTCCGATGCTGCACAACAACATTTTTATAGAGTTTATTATCAAGTTCAACTCTGGCTATCAAAAACTATATCTCCAGAAAGCTGGGGTTGGAAAAAAGAAGATATTTTAGTTCCCATAAAAATGACACAAGACGTTGCGCCATCAGAAATTTTAGATATGATTTTTTGCAACTGCAAAACCGGATGTAAAAAAAGTACGAATTGCAGTTGCAGAAAAGCTGGGTTATTTTGTTCCGCAGCACGTGGATACTGTCAAACTGGCAGCTGTACTAATTACAAAAAAGTAGATTTATCTCTCGATTCTGAGGATGAAGATGATAATGAAGTTGAAAAAGAAGCCGAAGAAATTAATTTTGACGATGAACTTGTATAATTATAAACATTCTTAAATAATACATATTTAATTTGATATGATACTCATGTAATTTAATTTTATACAATATTATACTATTATTATGTAAGATAATTTCAAGATTGAAAATAAATAAAAACATGTTATAATTATTCCTAATTTTTCTAATTCCTATATTTTGTCTACAAATCGAAATGCGGACTTTACAGGTAAAAAATGAGGTCCTTCCGGTGCAGGTCATGTCTAAAAATAGTTCTTTTATAAAATTAAAATGTACACTTTTATAATTACGTATGCAAATTGTAAAATTATAAAAAATTGTATTTTCACCTTTTTTAAATTTGTCTATTTTTGAAAATAGATACCAACGTTACCGACCTTTTTAGTTCTGCTTTTTGAAAATAATTTTTTTTTATGTTGAAAAATGACTGTACATATTTAAGAATTATTGTTAAAATAAGCGAATAAATGTATATTCAGTTAAATCAGTGCACAATTCACCAAGGAAAACTTGTTTAGAATTTTCAGTTGCGTCTTGTTAAAATAACGGTCATATCGCGGAAACGATTTGAGATAAGGAATATATTTTTAATACAATTTTGTAGATAAATACATAAGCTATAACATTTGTTTGAAAATTTTTTGTATATTTCTGATTTTTAATAAATTACAGCAACAATAAAAACTCAAAATTTTTTCAAAAATATTTCTTTTTTGAAAATTGGCCATATCTTTTAAACAAATTAAGATATCAAAAAAATGTTTATTACAAATTTTGTAGGTAAGGTCTCACTCTACAACTTTTGTTTAAAAAAGTTTTCTCTATTTTAATTATTTAAAAAGTTATAAACAAAAAACTGAAAATCAAAAATATTTTTCTAAATTTTTTAAAATACAAGTATTGCCACCCGCAAAAGAATTACTTGTTGGATAGTACATGTATTTAACTACCTAAATCCAAATTTTCATCCATTAATTAATTTTTGCAAGGTTTTTAGAAAAAAAAGTGTTCATTGACTGTACTAATAACCATGAGGCGAACACCGGCCATACTCCTGGAAAACATCTAATACCAGCGAGGGAGCGACACTACCCAGTTTTCAGAGAAATCAACCATTATTACTTTTATTTTCTAAATAATGAGCTCATTAAGTAATCCCATAAATTCTATAAAATGCATTTGTAATAACTAGAGTGAATGAGTGAGCGAGCGAACTAACGCATGGCCATGCTTCTGTATACAGCGGGCATTGGTTTGTGAAACCTATTATCATCTAATTAACTATAGTATTAGCGCTGCAGCCAGAGATAAGAATTATAAAAGAAATAATAACAAGATTCAAAATAACACATAATAACTACGATTGAATAAGTTTGGAGAAATGTAACCACCATTTTGTTTTGGTCATAATATGTGACGCCATTTTAATATATGTTGATTTTATTTCGGAAATTAAAAACTAATAATTACACTCAATCGAAAAGCAGTTTCATCATTTCTATCACATTTTTGAATCTAAATCTCGCTGAGAATGAACCCTGGCCCCTTAGAGAGAGATCAACAGTAAAAGAAATCAAGTACTCATACATACGCAAAATCGGTAAGTACACGTGTTTACCATATCATAGTAATATTTATATTTACATAAATATAAATGTTTGTGTGTAAAAGGCGTGTGTTAACAGTTTAAATAAATCGGATGGTAAGTTTACCCAAACGAAACAGAAATCGAGCGTGTGTGATTTGGTAGATATTAAGGAAGTTGTTTAATCTTAGTTGGAAGAGAGAGTAAGAACAATTTGGTTACACCCAGAGTGTAAAATTTCTTATTTTGAAATATTCGCTATCCATAAGATCAGCTGATTTTGTCATCAACCTCCAAATGTTAGGTTAACCAAACACCACTGTTCAGTAATACTCCCTGGTGTCTAATCCTCTGCTTGGCTTACTAAAATCTAGAACAACTACCCTCTACAATAAAGAATACACATTTTATTATTTGACATAAAATATTAAGAGTATTTATTTGTATAATATTGATTTCCTCTTCTTCCAATATACAAATATTATAATCGATCTTTTCAGTCACTAATACATCGTATCGATTTAGTTAGGTAAACATGGAATTATCATAAAATCTATTTTTTAATGATTTTATAATTAGATCTTTAATTAAACATCAATCAACATATAATTCATTTTATTTATTTCCCCAGGGTTAAGGGTAAGTTCTTTGTGTTATGAGATGGTCAGAAATGGATAATTATATACTACGCTTTACAAGATAAAAATAATCAATTTCGAATTTTTTTGTTTATTTTCGTAGTACGTAGTTCCGGATTTGTCCGCACAAGTGCAGATTATGTCTTTATTAGACACATGAAATCATTTAAGAAATTTCTGAACTGCACAACGATTTGATATGAGGTTTTCTTGGTTAATTATTAAAAAAAAAACCGTTTATATTACCTCTTTCCTCGAAGTTCTTACTTGCATGGAGCGGTTTCTAGTGTGGACGTTCTAGTTGTTTTGTAATTTCATTGAATGTCTATCAGATACAATCTCGTTAAAACTCGAAGTGCGGTTCGGCTAGGCCAGATCTTGGAATGGTTTATATCACTTTGTTATTGGGTAAAACAAGTTATATTTGATATCTGAAGGAGTTTGAACATAAGGTGGATACTGTGAGTTAATTTTGCTCCAATTTTGTACCGTTTCCGAACGTTTTAAAATGTTTTTCAATACAAATTTGGTGTCATTACTTTTTCCAACCAAACGGTTTCCAATCTTTTTTACAATTAAACAATATGTTGTTATCCTGTTACTCTTAGTAACCCATAATTTCTATATCATTTTTTATTGGTGCTTCTATTTACTTTTGAGTATATAGGCTGTTTTTAATTATTATAATTTTATTTCTTATTTATAGAAAAATAATTCCTTTTAATTTTGGTTTATTTTCCAATTTGATTTATATAAGGTTTTTCGTTTATTTTCTTATAACTTTAGATATAAGTCTTTAATATTATTATTAACTCTAATTGAATTTATTTATTATTTATTAATCTCTTATAGTATCCTTACACTGTACTATTTTCTTCTGCCATTTTACTCATACAGTATTATTTTATTTTTTATTATCATCTTATATTTACCTCTTTTATTTTTTAACCCTGGGTTATCTTATATTCAAACATAATTATTTTATTAAATATAAAATTAAACCTAGGTACTAAATTTTAGTTGCCTACACAATATAAATCATACAATAATTAAACAAAATATATAACTGGTTAGTAGCATCACAGTCTACTATTATAATCCATAATTCCTACATCCACAGCACAAGTCTGTAAGATGCTCCCTTCACAGTCACTTATTTACGCACTGGGTACACTATAACTCACTTTTTACACTGTATATCACTTCAATATAGTTTATAATGTTTGGTGATATAACATAATTTAGAGCTAGTTATAGTTTACCCATTTCTGACCTTTATAGTAGTATAATTAAGTTATCATTTTTTTGGTACTGGGTTATGTAACGTTACATAAAGCCCCCCCACTAGAACAAATTTATTTTTGTTTTACTTGTTTACCAAAATAAATTGTTGATCGCTCCAATTTTCATAATATTCCTGGTTTTATCTTCATAATATCTTCCTTCATTTCAGACTGGTTATATACTGACTGATATTTCAGACTGGTGGTAATTGCTGTTTTCTTACTCAACTCTCTCTCTCTTGGAGGCATATTCATCGATGATTTATTTCTCTGGGTAGTGGTACTTCCACATTTTACTTGATAAGGACTGGTCACACTAATCATATTAAACTTGTTTTAACACTCATTTCTATTTACTTCTATAAATTCGCTTTATCAATTAAGCTTTGGTCTGCTATCTTCCTTCTATTTTCTTCATTTATACTTCTGGAATCTAATATCACTCTTTCCAGCTATTTTATAATTATTATCCCTTAAATATTCATTTTCCCTAACTTTTTTCCCTATCCTGTGCGGTGGTACCAGTCGGGTGGCCACTTTTGGGTCCATAACTCCGCTGTCCATCCTTACACCTTCTGAGACCAGGGGAACATCATCCCTGCTCAGGAAAATTATTGCCGGAACATTTCTATGGTCAATACATTAAAATAAAAAGATTATAAGTAGTCAATTAGCGACTAATACTAAACACCTTTGGGATTCTTCATACTGTTGCTGTTTGCATTAAATTATATATTTCTTCTTCTTCTTGATTCCTTCTTCTTTATCATTAACTAATAGCATATAACATTATTGATAGGCATTATATTAAAATCCTTTTGACTTTCCTTCTTGTGACATATTTCTCCGTATCATTTCTTCTTATATAATCTTCAATTCCGAGGAATTCTAATTATTGTTGTATTAATTATCATCCTCCTTCAGCTTCATTGGAGTCATTAAATTATTCTTTATTCTGCTTATTTAAGCACATTACCATCAATTGTTTTTATTCATTTATTCTTCTTTTTGTTCCCATAAAAATATTACTTTTTCCTATTATTTCCTTTTAAATCAGTTCTTTATAATTATTATTTAATAATCTGTTCTTATTTTTTGTTAAATCAAATGGTTTCAAAATATCTTAAATCATATTATTTCTGAATAAATTAAGTAAGTTGTCCTTACGTACTTTTTGAATTTTGGGGTTTTTCTTCCGCTATTCAATGGGTTGCTTGGTCGGTTTTCAAAATTCAGTCCCCTTTTTTCTGGTTTGTTATTATTTAGGTTAACCATGGTCCATTAACTCAGGTACTCCATGTTCTCGGATTACTGTGGTGTCCATAATGATTTTTGTCCTTGTTAAATAGCTCTCTATCATCTGATATTGTAACTCTGCTGATATTGAATTTTCATTGAATTCAATGGTTACCATCGTTTTCCGAACTCTTTGTTTCTTTGTAACATACTCTTCTACTACCATGTCTTGTAATTTTTCTAATACACTTATTTCCATCATATTTGTATGTAGTCTACTACACAAATATGTTGATGATATACCATTTACTGGTGATGTCACTGACCTTTTATTTACTGGTATATTTAATTTAAATATAGATTTAGTTAAGTTTTTTCTATAACTTTTCAAAACAGTCAATTCTCTGTAATTAACGATTGGGAGATTAAGTACATTAACCAGCCCACTCTTAATCATATCCACTTCTTCCCGTGTATTTTTCCTTTTGTTAAGACGTATTATTCTTCTTTCTTTCGTTTTCTTAATTATTTGTTTCTTTACTCCCTTAATGTTAATTTCTATGGGCATTATCTTTTCTTTCGCTCTGTTAGGTTTATCTTCAGATAACAATGCACTTTGGTTTTCTTTAGTACCTTCGGAAGTGCTGTTTAGTGTTTCATCCAAATTCTTGAAACCACTGTCCACTTGCTTATTTGTCTCCCCCTTGTATGTATCTGCTTTTTGGCGAAGTGTGCTACAGATCATGTCAATCTTCTCATGAATTTGTTTTATATTTTTATTACTTTCTTCAAATTTTGCATTCATATATTCCCTTTGTCCGTTAATTATTTCTCTCAACTCATGGTTTTGTTCATTCATGGTTTCTCTGATATTTCCATGCATGGTATCAATTTTTTCGTTTAGTTGTTTGACTAAACTTTCTTGAATACTATCTATTTTCTCATTGGTTTGTCTGTTTTGTTCCTCCTGTTTCCTAAAGTTCTCTTTATTTTCCTCCTTGGTTTGCTTTGAGTTTTCCTCCTGTTTCCTAAATTGTTCAGCCATAAATTTCATCATGTCTTGCCAATTGGGTTCTTCTCTGGCTACCACTTTGTCTGGTTGGTCCCCTTGGGCATCCTCTTCAACTATTTCCTTTTCCGTGTCTGTGATTACTTCAGTTTCTTCCTTATCACCCATTGCTTGTTCCATTTCATTGTCCGTAACTATTTCTATCTCCCGTTCCTGTCCACTTTCTTCCTTCTCCTTTTCTTCTGCCGTCTTCTTCGATCTGCCTCTGGTATTATGCATTTCTTGTTTTCTCATAACTACCGACGATAATTAGGTTTTTTGGTATATTAATTTATTGAATATCTCAAAATTCTTTTCTAATTTTACAGCCCATTTACGTTGAGCGCCATTCTGTAACGTCTCGCTGGTATCAAAGGTTTCTACCTCTCTAAGAGTGTATTACAATTACGGATTTAGAGTTAATTCAGCCCCAATGTTGGGTTCCCCATTCTGTAACGTCTCGCTTATATCCAAGGTTTCAACCTCTCTAAGAGTGTATTACAGTTGCGGGTTTATAATTAATTCAGCCCCAATGTTAGTACGTCATTCTGTAACGTAACATCGTTCTGAGGTGTGTAAAGTCCGTCTTTTGACAGTCACGGAGCGGTCAGAGTACCTTTTCGCGATCGTCACTTATGAATTATAAGTATTAATGTTTAAATAAATCGGATGGTAAGTTTACCCAAACGAAACAGAAATCGAGCGTGTGTGATTTGGTAGATATTAAGGAAGTTGTTTAATCTTAGTTGGAAGAGAGAGTAATAACAATTTGGTTACACCCAGAGTGTAAAATTTCTTATTTTCAAATATTCGCTATCCATAAGATCAGCTGATTTTGTCATCAACCTCCAAATGTTAGGTTAACCAAACGCCACTGTTCAGTAATAATCCCCGGTGTCTAATCCTCTGCTTGGCTTACTAAAATCTAGAACAACTACCCTCTACAATAAAGAATACACATTTTATTATTTGACATAAAATATTAAGAGTATTTATTTGTATAATATTGATTTCCTCTTCTTCCAATATACAAATATTATAATCGATCTTTTCAGTCACTAATACATCGTATCGATTTAGTTAGGTAAACATGGAATTATCATAAAATCTATTTTTTAATGATTTTATAATTATATCTTTAATTAAACATCAATCAACATATAATTCATTTTATTTATTTCCCCAGGGTTAAGGGTAAGTTCTTTGTGTTATGAGATAGTCAGAAATGGATAATTATATACTACGCTTTACAAGATAAAAATAATCAATTTCGAATTTTTTTGTTTATTTTCGTAGTACGTAGTTCCGGATTTGTCCGCACAAGTGCAGATTATGTCTTTATTAGACACATGAAATCATTTAAGAAATTTCTGAACTGCACAACGATTTGATATGAGGTTTTCTTGGTTAATTATTAAAAAAAAACGTTTATATTACCTCTTTCCTCGAAGTTCTTACTTGCATGGAGTGGTTTCTAGTATAGACGTTCTAGTTGTTTTGTAATTTCATTGAATGTCTATCAGATACAATCTCGTTAAAACTCGAAGTGCGGTTCAGCTAGGCCAGATCTTGGAATGGTTTATATCACTTTGTTATTGGGTAAAACAAGTTATATTTGATATCTGAAGGAGTTTGAACATAAGGTGGATACTGTGAGTTAATTTTGCTCCAATTTTGTACCGTTTCCGAACGTTTTAAAATGTTTTTCAATACAAATTTGGTGTCATTACTTTTTCCAACCGAACGGTTTCCAATCTTTTTTACAATTAAACAATATATTAGCCTGTTACTCTTAGTAACCCATAATTTCTATATCATTTTTTATTGGTGCTTCTATTTACTTTTGAGTATATAGGCTGTTTTTAATTATTATAATTTTATTTCTTATTTATAGAAAAATAATTCCTTTTAATTTTGGTTTATTTTCCAATTTGATTTATATAAAGGTTTTTCGTTTATTTTCTTATAACTTTAGATATAAGTCTTTAATATTATTATTAACTCTAATTGAATTTATTTATTATTTATCAATCTCTTATAGTATCCTTACACTGTACTATTTTCTTCTGCCATTTTACTCATACAGTATTATTTTATTTTTTATTATCATCTTATATTTACCTCTTTTATTTTTTAACCCTGGGTTATCTTATATTCAAACATAATTATTTTATTAAATATAAAATTAAACCTAGGTACTAAATTTTAGTTGCCTACACAATATAAATCATACAATAATTAAACAAAATATATAACTGGTTAGTAGCATCACAGTCTACTATTATAATCCATAATTCCTACATCCACAGCACAAGTCTGTAAGATGCTCCCTTCACAGTCACTTATTTACGCACTGGGTACACTATAACTCACTTGTTACACTGTATATCACTTCAATATAGTTTATAATGTTTGGTGATATAACATAATTTAGAGCTAGTTATAGTTTACCCATTTCTGACCTTTATAGTAGTATAATTAAGTTATCATTTTTTTGGTACTGGGTTATGTAACGTTACAATATTGATAGTGATGATAAAATTTTAGAGGGAGTAGAATATAATGATGGAATGTTAGTGTGTATTGATGAGTCAGAGAGAAAGTGGAGAAAGAGTATACAGGTAGAGGGGTGCAGGGGGTAAATTTTTCCCGTGGTGTAGTTGGGGGTTGAGAAAAGGCTTCATGAGCGTATTTGGAAGACACATGGTCTGCAAATAGCCGTCCCTGGATTTTTTGTGCACCTGATAGGTGGTGCAATAATAAAGTAGTAGTGTCCCCTGCATATATTGAGAGAGAGAGAGTGTGATAGGAAGTTATGATGGGAGACATGGTGAAAGAGAGTTGTGTGTTAATTGGGAGATGGAGTTATTTAGAGTGAATAGAAATTATAAAGAATTGGTGGAAAGGTTAGGAGTAGAGATGGTGTATAATTATAGTGAAATTTTACCTGATGTTGAAGCGGAGGTAGTAGCAGAAATAGATGATAATGTTGACGAATTATTAACTTACCTGATTATGACAGACAATACTAAAGGTGACAGGACCATACCCGATCGTGACAAATTATATGATATGGTACTATGGAATGATCATATTAATTATAAGGATATGGTGGAAGAATATGACAATATAAATAATTATTACATTGACAATAATAATATAATGTATTCGATAATAAATGACTTGTATAGACCTAAGATTCGATGGTTATTTGATGAGGGTGGATAAGTGTTTTATTGTGTATGAACATTTTACCTATGCGAACAGTGTGGTTTTGAAATGGATTGTCTTATGAAACGAGTTGTGGTCAAAGATTACAAAGAATAAGTTGGATTGTATATTCTTTTGTGTGTTAATGTCAAGGTATTTGTGTATTACATTATGTTGTGTATTATATGTATTTTTATGTAAACCATGTAGGTAATAGGAATTGCTTTAATAATATTTATAACATTTTTTTTGTTCTCAGATGAAAGTAATTGTGAAATTTTTAAGTTAATTGAATTAAATGATTGAAGAATAATTAATTAAAATTAATGTTATGATGATGAATTTAAATGATTTTCAGAGATTTAAATTGTATAATGAAAAGTAAATGAGTACACATAAATATGTTCAGGTTGAGAGGTATAGTTGTTAAGAGGTAAATGATGAATTTTCTAGGGTAATTTCTAGGATCATATTAAGGTGAAATGTTGTAAAAGGGTTTGGGTAATAATGAGTATTTAAATAAGGCATTTGAGTTAGTCAATGTTAACTTTAGGGGGTGTTAGATGAAATAAGAATTTTGAAGAAAGTAATACAGAAACAGGGTAATAATAGGGACACAGTAGCGATAGCACTTATATGTAGACAGAGAGGGTAATGTAATTAGAGAGTAAATAGTTGCTGGTGATATTTTGTACACAAGGGTGAGGTGGTAAGGAGTGATCAACGTGCGTCGTGGGGCAGGTAATTGTGAAGGGTCGAGGAGTGCTTGCCGAGATTATAGGAAGGGCAAAAGGTGATGAATGGAATTCCCAAGGTCAGGAACACACATCCTAGATACAAAGAGAGTATTAGTCATTTTATTTAAAGAGGAGAATGGTATAAGTGGAATTAGTGTTGAAGGGGGTTATTATTGAGAGATTGGTGTCACCCTATACAAATCTGTTAGTGGTTGTTAGAAGGGAGAAAGGTGAGTAAGGTTATATAGTTAATGCCCACATAAATCAAATCATTGTGAATAACTGAGAGTCACCCAAACTAGTGAATGATGATCAAAATGTTAAATAGAGAATTCATAGTACAGATGGAATAGTAAATGAAATGTTAATGAATTTGAATTTTTATAGAATTAATGGTACAATAATGAATAATTAAAAGTTTGATATAAAAGAGTTGATGGAAATGATAATAGTAATGTTTATAAATTTTATACAAATTATTTAAATGTGAATTGTAGACGGTGGAGGGGGTAACATGTGACACTGCCACACAACAGTCATCTGTGACGCGCTTGCCGTTCCGTCATAAAAAAACAGTCCGTTTTTTTTCTAGCCACACCTCGTATGATGGAAACAATTTCTGTTACTGTTAAATTCCTTAGATCTATGTTCATAATCAAATTCTTTTTGTTTTAGTAAAAAAAATTGTATCAGTAAAAAAATGTGAATATCTTTTAACTATTAAACAGTAGGTTTTAGACAGCAACAGTGTTTATTTTTATTCATGAATATTTGCGTCTTATACTCACCAATCTCTTCTCGCATTAAATTATAAACTACTTTCCATACAGTATTCAGATTTTTTCCACAGTCAAGGTAAATTGCGCCAACTATTGACTCAAATATGTCACCTAAAACTTTTGGTACATCCACATTTTCAGCTGCATTACATTCTTTTTCTTCAATAAGCAGCAACACCTGTATAGATTCAGAACACGCTCAGTAAATTGTACATATTGTAATAAAACGAATTTAATTATAAATAAGTATATATTAATAATCGTTTAATAAAATTTTTATTATTGATTTTGTTTTTAATATATTTAATTAATTTAATTTACTTTAATTGTTTTATTGTCAATGTTCAATTAATAAAAATACTGATTAATAACTGTGTATTCTCTGATGAAGAATTATTTGTTTCTTCACGTTAAATAGATTGTCGTGGCAAAATCGATTGCATGTAGCGGCCGATTCAGTATCTGTACTTCTTCTTCTGCTCGTTCCTTTCCTTCAGAAGTTCACGTTTAGCATTTAATAATTAATGTAATTTAAATTATGACTCAAATAATCAATAAAACAATGTTTAAAACAATAATTAAGTTTATTATGTCCAAAGTAATTATTTGAATTGCCGCGACTAACTAGAGACTTTTTCGAGACTAGTTTCCAGGTCGATTATTACATATATAAAAGTATTCAAATTAAATTATTATATTATAAGGGTTCTTTTAACTGTAGAAATAGTCAGGAAAGGCAAGAGAATTCAATACTTACAAATATAAAACTAATTCATTAACAAACAAAATAATAAAGTATAGTGTATAAAAAATTTAAATATTACGATACAGCGGCTTGTTCCGACGTCACTCGTTCCTCTCCCGTCAGCCTGTGCGAATTACAAGATGGCCGTTTCATGAGTCGTTCTGCGATGTGAATTCAGCTAAAAGATTTTCCTTCAAATAAATGTCTCCGTTGGTCAATTCCTCTTCAGTGATGTTGTTATTGGAATATCCACCAGTTGTAGTGTGTAGTTTATTCCTCCTCCTGGTTTTTGTTCGGTAATAGGCGTACTGTGTCGAATGGTTCCTTCAATTAGATGCTGGTTGTATTAGGTTAAAATTTATTCTTTAGTCATGTCCATACGTAGTGACAGCTCGATTTAGTAGTGTTTAATTTAGTTTAAGGTTTCAATAACCGTTATTATAGTATTCGTTACTTTAATTTATATTCTCTTTATCTTTTTATAAATTCATATTATATCTTGGTTTGTATTAGTTAAACATTCTGTTCATATTTCTCTGAAATGTATCTTGACATGTCCGTCCTGCTTGGCTTTTAACAATTAAATAAACTATATTTGTTCCTTCATATAGAAAATTCTATAAGATTTTGGTCTCATTTCTCATTGTTCTCCATCAGCTGTTCATATCTAATAATTCAATCTTATATAAAAAAATGACATTTTTAGTTTAATTGGCTATAAATTATTTGTTTAGTACTTTTTTGTAATTCTTATTATATAACAATATTCCTGCTTTTATTTTATACAAGTTGATACTAAATTTGACCTATTTTGGTTTGAATTAAGCTTCTGAATTACATTCCTTGAAATTTACCTCTAGGCCTTATTTTGATTCACATAATTACCTATTAAATGGTTTACAATATGTTTTATGTTACAATTTATCTCTCACTCGATTACTAATTAAATATTTGTAATTTACTTTTTATATATGGCTATTATTCTACACATTTAACAATTTATTTGTATTTCACTAGTGCTTGCTTACTGATTGTGGCATTATCTTGTACAATCACCATTTAAGTCAATTTTACACTTTGATTCTTTGAATCACTATTATAGGTTGTCGTTATCATTATGATAAAGTATTTGTATTCTGAATGGGATAATTTATATCAATTTAGTCTAGGCCCTATTAATTTATATTCTCTGATTTGATTTATATGGTCAAAGTTGAATTTGTCTTGGTCATCAATTTTCAATTTTCCTAGCAATGTTATTATTAATTCACCTTATTAGTGTTATATTTTCTGATTCACTATTTATGGGTCGTTTGAATTATTATTTTGCCTTTCCTTACTTCACAAAATTACAACATTAATTAACATGATTCAAATACAATAAACACTTACATACTACCATCTAGTATTTCCTACTACCAACATAGTCTGTATGGTATACACATAAAATAATAACACATAATAATTATATAAATAAACACATTAAAAACTTATCCTAAGGATTGTCTTTTGTTGTCCTTTTAAAACTGGTTTGGGGTGTTCCCCCCAATCACACACTTATTTTTATTTATAATTAAGTTTACATTATTTATGATTCTTTGTATTGGATTCTCTTATTTGGTTAGTTGTTTTTTCTAAGTTGGTATAGCTAATATTAATTAAGTTCTTTTTAATTATTTGGTTTACAGCTATAGAGTTTTCTGTCTTGAAAATAAGTTTTTGTGTATCTTAATATTATTTCCTTTTAATTTATTTGTCCTGGGCTGTTACTCCTTACTACTCCGTATCTTGAGAATTGTCATTTTAATTTATTTGTTCTGGGCTGTTACTCCTTACTACTCCGTATCTTACTGGGTCTACTAATTATTTTACTGAGATGATGCTCATACTATTTGTTTTTTAACATATTTTGGCTATAAATTGACTATATGTAATTTCTTTGAATTGATTTTTCTAGTTCTGTTAAGTCCTTTTATTTATGATTGTAATTACTTTTTTCTGTTATCTTTATTTAAGTTGATATTACTCCTTCCAGATGACTTCTTCCCTTCTTTTCCTATATGATCTTAATTTGTAGAATAAGGTAAAAACTTCGTTGTGCTACAATATATATACTTTTAATTTCATGTTATGTTACAATAGTAATTTTTTAATAACCTTCTCTTAATGCCTGACCAAAAAGGAGCCCAACAGCATCTCTGTGAGTTTGATCCAAACATTTGTTTAAGTAACTGTATTGTAACAAACTCCAGCAAATACACTGAACATAACCAAAAGAGGATCAACTCCGAAGATCAAATTCATTTTTTACTTTATTAAGGTGTGTTACCTCAAATACTTAAGTTACTTTAATGTTACCTCAAATACTGTTAAGTGAGACAAGTTATCTTCTGTTTGATCTAAAAATACCTACTATAGAAAGTGTGTGTGTGTGTGTGTGTGTGTATGACTAAAACTAGTACCTCTTCAATTAGTAACAAGTTTTGGTTAAAATCTGTAACATTTTGTTTTTCAGTTTCTACAACCCTCAAAATCAGCTCTCAAACAAATTTTATTTAAAACTGTTATGACTACTGAAATGTTGTTGTGCTTTGATGCATTGGTTTTTGACACAAAAACTGTCTATAGGTGTAATAAACTATTTCATAATTAGTATTAAAATTGGTTAAGGAATGTTAAGAGATATGTAAAGTAAAGAAAAAATACAATATTTTATTTGTTAAAGTAAAACTGCTATACATGAATATTAAAATAAAGCTACTATTACTGAACAGATTTTCAGAGAGTGAAGCTGCATAATAAAAGTTTGTCAAATTAGTGTCATTTTTATGAGTACAAAAAACAGTGACTTATTCTGGATTTGAAAAACTGATTATAGTTTATGGGGTGTAACTGGGGCTAGTGCTGTCTTTCCTATCAAAATTTATATAGGTATGAGCACAAATACACACAGCTGTATGTAGCAGATACACATACTGCTACAAGTAATAAACACAATAAGATACTTAGAATACATGGTAGGGATGACAAGTAGGATACCCAGTAGACTAGTATATCTGTAACATCATTTTGAACCATTTCATAAGCTAGTGACTGGTGCAACATGATATTATGTACTGTTGCTGTTAGTAAGATTTTATTTATATATACAAGTTTGTGTTTTGTTTTCTATTTCCTATGTGGTTATACGAGGGCTATTTTTTTCAACCTCTGTTAAAGTAGGAATAAAAAACGGGAATAATTATAAAAAATGTATTACAGTATATACAAAATATTTGTACATCTCTCGGTTACTTTTCTACATAATCGCCATTTCGATTTAGGCACTTATCATAACGTGGCACGAGTTTTCCTATGCCCTCATCAAAGAAAGCTGCCACCTGGTCACTTAGCCAACCGTTCACATTGGCCTTCAGCTCATCATCACTCATAAACCTCCGCTCTGCTAACCACAGCTTCATTTGGGTGAAAAGATGAAAGTCGCTCAGCGCTAAATCCGGGCTATACGGCGGATGTTTAAACATCTCCCATTTGAACTTCCGGAGGAGATCCTGTGTCTGTGCTGCAGTGTGAGGGCGAGCGTTGTCGTGAAGAAAGACTACCTGATGACAACATTCCTCTTGTTCTGTATTGCTCTTTGTAGTCACTGAAGAGTGTCACAGTACGAGGCTGAAGTGACGGTCGTCACCCGTTCATTAAATTCAGTCAATAATACGCCTGTTTGGTCCCAAAACACAGTAGCCATAAAGTTTTTGTTGCAAAATGTTCGCTTGAACTTTACCGGTCTGCCTGGGGACTCACTATGCTTCTACTGTTTGGACTGCTCTTTCGTCTCCACATTTTCATATTGCACCCATGTCTCATCTCCCGTCACAATCTTGTCCAGAAAACCCTGCCCTTTCTCATGATAGCGTTGCAAAAATTCTACGGCTGCGCCCATTCGCTGAGTCTTATGGTTGTCAGTGAGCATTTTTGGCACCCACCGTGCACAAATTTTTCTGTAGCCAAGTTTCACGCTTATAATGTCATACAGAACTGACCTTGAGATTTCAGGAAATTCGACAGACAGCTCAGAAATTGCGAATCTGCGCCTTTCACGAACCACTTGATTCATTTTTTCAACAATTTCTTCCGACGCTACAGATTTCCTCCCTTGACCGCCCTCAACATGGATGTCAGTTCGTCCTTCTTTAAACTTTCTGCACCATTCTCGTACACAACCATCACTCATAAAGTTGTCGCCATAAACATTACTCATTCGATAATGAATTTTGGCTGCACCCATCGGCGAGAAGAAAGCGAATTACGTGCACACTTCACACTTGGCAGGCGATTTGATTACATTAGATGTGTTATCACGCTTGTTACTCAACAATGACTGAAGGGAGGGAGTGCACCTATTGGTGTGTGGTAGGGAATAGTCCAATGCGCATGCGCTGCGTATGTCCATTCCAATATCGCTTGTGGGTCTCATCGGGTGGCATCTTGGAGGTTGAAAATAAAAAATATCCCTTGTACATTACGGTACAAACATTATAAAGTTGATTTACACAAAAGTGCGTTGTGGCTTGTACAATCAGAGTGAGAATGAGAAGGAATCTGGGGTTTCCTTACATTCCTCTCAAGAGCAAGTCATACACAGTGAGCCAATTTTTGTAACCGAAAAGGAAATTTTGATTCTAAAAAAGCATGGGTTTGTTGAAGATTACACAATCAAGTTTCAAACTGCATCCTACTTTAAAGCTCCAAACGTAGTTTTCACATCACCCATATCCTCTAAAAATAAAAGAACTAATTATGGTATAATAAGGAAAGTAAACAAATAAGATCATTATTTGAGACTTCGACTCACAGAATGCCTCCCTATAAACACATAAAAATGATAATGAACCTGATGAGTTTGTACTAAATTATAGTTCAGAATTGTGGAACGATTCTGAAATAAAATTTAATTGACAAAATACTTGGTTTCTGAATTTAAATTCAGAAATTGTACAAACTGGTTTTCTGCAGATACAGTTATGGTTATTATGATTCATTGTATTTGCGCAAAAGTCTGGTGTAAGAAAAATTCATGACTTGCACAGCTGATCATTCTAACAGGATTGTAGATTCAACAAATCTAATAAGGGACCAATTTGTTATCTTTAACCACTTGTTAGTTTATCATTATCTAAAAAGATCTGGTATGTTTTGATGAAATGAAAATTAAACATAATTAGCAACAAAAAAACCCAGATTAGAAATTTCTTATAAAATTCCTGAAAATCACCCTTCAGTAACTGAAACAGAAACGCATAACATGAGGGAAGTGGCTTAGTTGCTCTACAGAACTGCTGCAAAGTTTATTTCATGTTTTCCCTAAATGATCATAATTTTACTTTGTGTGACAATAAATGATGATTTTGTCATTCTTAATTGAAAATTTAATCCCCATCATCCAACCAACATGCTAAATAATACATGAGGCACAAGAAGTTTGAATGATTAGGACCAAAGTGTAATGGTGAATTTTATTAAGCTTAACACAAAAACAGATTTTCGTGATTGTGAAACAATATCAGACCGAGTGGAACATTTTGTACGTGACTTTGGCTTGGGAAGTGTTGGCTTTGGTCTGTCAAGTGCGTAATTATTTGGCAGGTGTACATCCCTGAAAGTCAGTGTCACATGCCCAAAGAGTGTCGCATCAGCTTTTCTCACAAGAGAGCCAGACCAAACTGGTATACCACAGGAGTGGGGTAGGCCACCAAGCATATCGTCAGTCAGTCACAATCTTAACGGCAAACAGTATGGACAGGAGTGGCAGTGACTCAAGAAGGCCCTGCCTTGGATAAAATATAATCAGAAGTCTTAAAACTCACCGAACAATCATCGAATAGTACGCACATTAAAAATACTGTGACTCGGTGCCCGCGGGTGACAACATGTAGGCCTACACTAATGAACGAATTGCATCAGTAATCCGTAAACGATAAATAAACCTCAAGGAACCTCAAGCTTCGGTCAGTGTTATACATCAGACAGATTAAGTTGAATAGTTTGAATACAAAGGTAAATAGTTTAACAAAAGAATGCAGTATGTGCTAAGTGTGAAATGCCAGCCACATGGTGTGCGTGAGAGGACAGTAATTCGTGGGACAATAAAACTGATAAGTAAATAAAAATAAAGTAGTGTGGGGGAATTTTGGCCAAAAATAAAAAAAGGAAATAAATGATGTAATAAACGTTAGTCAGGACTCGGGGGGGGGGGAGATGGTTTGAAAGGGGGGAGAGGCGTGAGAAAGTAAAAAGTACTGATTTGCAATGATTGTCTAGTCTAGTAACAAGTGTAAATGTAAATGAAATGTAGTAAAATTTTTTAAATACGAGGGCTATTTTTTTTTCAACCTCCGGTGAGTTGGCAAACCTGTTTCTGTTGTCATAGCAACAACTTGATTGTTGATTAAATGTTTTTGAGGCTTTGTTCTAACCTGTAGCCACTGGTTTTATAGTTATTGTGTCTATAACTGTGGTGACGACAGTTTAATTATGCCAACTACAATTGATATTATGCCTCCAAGTGTGAGATTCGGTCTGTTATTAGATTTCTTCAAGCTGAAGGTCATACTGCTGTAGAAATTCATCGAAGGTTGTGTAATGTGTATGGAGAAAATGTGATGAGTGATGGTTCGGTTCGGAAATGGTGTCAAAAATTTAAAGAAGGGCGAACTGATGTTCATGATGAAGGAGGGCAAGGAAGAAAGTCCGTGGCTATTGATGATGTTGTTGAAAGGGTACACATGATGGTTCGAGAGCACTGTCGTTTCACAATTACTGAACTTTCTGCTGATTTTCCTGAAATTTCTAGGTCTGCTCTTTATGATTAGGTGGGTAGCGGTTTGACTCCAATGATGAGTTAAAGTCCAGTGTGGCAGATTGGCTGACTACTCAGGAGCGAACATTCTACAACATGGGCATAGAAAAGTTGGTGCCTCACTATCATAAGTGCCTCAACAATGATGGTGACTATGTAGAAAAGTAGTTTACATATGTATGAAACTTTTGTATATAATAAAATTATTGACGTCATTCATGTGTCTGTTTATTGGTCTATCGTAGGTTGAAAAACAAATAGCCCTCGTACATTCATATAATAATCTTGGTATATTAATGTATATATTCATATAATGCATTGGTATATTACTTCATATGTAACAATACAACAATCAGAGAGTTAACAACGGGTTATATTGGAATATTAGATGGGGTGCAATTAAATATTAACGAGGATCATTACAAAAACAATTCAAAATTAGCAATAAAATGGATTTACTAGAATAACAATGAATGTGTTACGATATTTCAATGTCATCTCACCTTAACCTAACCTGTGCTCGAGTTCGTTTCAAGAATTTGGTGCTTCTGATAAGAAAAGTTTCTAATTTTTAAATTGTTTTCATGGGGACAATGATGCAGTTTTCACATTCCGCCTTTAAAAATGTTGGTGGCGACTCAAGGGCTTTTGGTTTTTTCGGAATCTTCTGATAAGGTAAGTAAAGTAGCATCAGGGCCTTCTTCTTATTTGTATAATTACAAAAGATAAATTTTCCATAACCTGCTATGTGCACACACATGCATTTATAAGAATGAAAGAACAAGAAAAAACCCCACAAAAGTTTTCAATGTCACACATTTTGGTGCATTGTGCTGAAGTGTACTTGGAGGTTACAATTTTATTTTAGTACTGAGCGTTTCTGATAAACAACTGTCAGAAAAGTCTAACAATTTGATTGAGGTCAAAATTCATGAATATGTTATAAACTCGAACCACGTGGTAAAGTACAAATCGTAAAGACAATCTATTTAACACTATTCATATATTTTTTCAGGTTTCTCTATAATTAAAGTTGGCAATTCTGCATTACATTACATTTTACAAGGTTTCCACAACCATAAGGCCTAAGCCTAATATGAGGTCTGACAATTAAGTTCGTGAACTCGCCACCATTTAGCACTGAAGGCAGCACTATACAAGCAGCTCTGTAAGATTTCATACTCTTGGTATTTCAGTGTCTCACAGCAGTGTTTGTGTTGACACCTGGCGGTTTTTGTGCTGAGTGATGTGCATTGGTTGTTTGTGCTTGTGTGTGTGCTGTCATGAAAATGTCTAAGTTGGAATTTGAGCAATGAACAAACAACAAATTTCTGGTGAAACTGGGCAAGAGGACGAGTGAAGTATGGGAAATGTAGTGCAGGTGTGTGGTGAGAATGCCATGAAGAAAACGGGGGTGTGCAAATGGATTAAACAGTTTTCTGAGGGGAGGGAACAAGTGACTGATGAAGAAAGGGTAGGGCGGCCAGTAACAAGCCGAACGGATGAAAACACTGCCAAAATTCGTCAAATTATGCGTAAATCGTCGGCGATTGTCCATGAGACCCATAGTAGACCAAGTGAACAATGGTAGGGAAACTGTGCAAAAAGTTTTAACTGGAAGCCTCGGCATGTGCAAAGTATGTGCCAAAATGGTCCCAAAGAAGCTCACTGATGAACATAAACAAAGGAGGGTAGAACTGTGCACAGACCTGTTGGAGAGGCAAGACGATGTTTTGGGCCAAATAATCATAGGTGATGAAACCTCGATCTTCGCCTATGACCCTGAAACAAAGCGGCAAAGTGCTCAACAGAAGTCACCTGATTCTCCACGACCAAAAAAGTTCCATCAAAATCAAAACTCAAAACGTTAATAACCTTTTTTGATATCCGAGAGATTGTTCACTATGAATTTGCACCACCAGGACAAACAGTTAACCAAGTGTACTATTTGGGAGTGGTGCAATGGTTGCGTGAAAAAGTACGATGCAAATGACTGGAACTTTTTTGCCAACAACTCATGGCTCGTGCATTACGACAATGCACCTGTGCAAACAGCACTGTCTGTACAGGACTTTGTTAGACCCCCTCCCATACTCACCTGACCTTGCCCCCAATGACTTCTTTCTTTACCCGAAGATCAAAGAAGTTTTGAAAGGAACACCTTTTGACACCATTAAGGACATTAAGGCTAATATGAAGGCAGCAGTATAATAGGAAAGGCCATTCCAGAAAAATAGTTCCAAAATTGTTTCGAAGGGTGGAGTAGGTGCTGGCATCGGTGTACACCTTCCCAAGGGGAGTACTTTAAAGATGACCACAACGGTATTCAGCAGTAAGGTGTGTAGCATATTTTCTAGGGTGAGTTCGTGAACTTAAATGTCAGACCTCGTTATACTAACCAAGTTGCCACTGATCAAAGGGTTAAATCCAGTAAAATATAAAATATTATTGACAATAAAACATTATTTTGCTGAAACATTTCTTCTTATTTTCCCATATTGCATTAACAACAGAACATGTTCAACACAGAACTAGTAAAACAGAAAAGTAAACATGAACCGTACATAGCACTGCTCACCAGTGGGGAGTGGTGTGGCTTGATGCCTCATAGCAGCCTGCACATGATACCACCCCTGTATTCTAAGTACAGTGAAATACAGCATGATGCTACAATGTAGTTATTACACTGTTATTACAAAAGCATTGTGTATATATTTTCAAAACTTACATCACTTCCAACAGCAAAGTTGTGCATTTCTTGCTGGTGAAGGAATTTTGTTATTATTTCATTGAGTTTCGCTGAACGTGACAATAAAAACTTATGGATACCATAACGTGCAACAATAGATGCAAGTGTAACATTATTCACCAATGCTGAACGTAAGTCTGTTAAATCACCAGGTGTCAAACTGTCACCACATTTTTCATATATATGTGCAGTTACCAGAAAATCTGAAACACAAATTTATGCACATTTACTGGAATTGTAAATTTTATAGTTTTTATTTTATTGTACATAATACCTAGTTTGAGATTATTAAAATACTTTATTATTACTTATATTACTAAATGTTGTTCCTATAAATTTTACCTATTTTCACATTTCCACTCTGTGTTTTCAGTGATACACATCATATATTCTCCTTAAAATGTCTTCTGTATGCTCAGGCTCAGATTAAACAGATGGTAGTCACCGCAGTACCATCACCGAAACAATTAATACACTGTCTCAAATAAGTTGACAGCACAAACTGAATTAAATTTAACACACTCTGGCTATGAACAAACTTTTCACCACACACACACACACACGCGCGCGCGCGCGCGCGCACACGGTTGTACCTATACTTATTTCGGAAATATAAGCAACCTCTGTACTCTGTAATTGTCTTGAACGCACTAAAAGCACTGTTTTGCAGTAATGAACAGACAATTAGGAGATTGTTTCAAATATGTGAAGTACAGAACTAGAGAGCTTACTGTACAGAAGACAACCATAAACTCTACTCTACAACCATTTACCTCTACTTCAACTAATATGAAGTTATAACGGATCTAAACAACAGAAATCAGTGCTGAGCCAAAAAGTGTCCTATGCATTGTAAGATATGAGAAAGCTTCTGTTGATCAGAAAAGGGGGGCACGAGTGACCGACTGACTGAAAGGAAGATGAGTGGATCCTTTTCTCTGAAGGTTCTTTTGTTTGTGGTCACATTACACTGTATAGTAATGTTATTTGTTAAACAATTAATAATTTTTCTTAAATATAACTCAAGATTATAAAAGTGGTTCTGTTGAATTCAAATACTGATCCAAAAAAGATAGGTCTAAAAATAAACCAACTTTCAATATTTATTTTACAATTCATGCAAACTAGTCTCATTCATAAATCCCCCTGCACAACTCTTTTATTTTTGTACTGTTTAAACTGTGCAACTGTAGTGTTTACTTCAGTTTCAAAGAAAAAATTATTTCTGCTTCACCATGTCCCAAACTAATTAAATGTGAGCACAGCTTGAAAAGTTCTGTCCAACAAAGAAAACAAATTATTGTAATATTTTTTTTGTATATATTATTTTCCAACATGATCTTTCAATTCGATACACCTCTTTATTACTAACTTCACGATAATATGGTCTTCCCAACTCTAAAATATGTGCTTGCCTCAACGATGACCTCCATATTTGAAATGAATCTTTCTTCAGATTTAAAGTAACCTCCAGTGAACAGTTTCTTTAGATTCGGGAACAGGAAACAGTAGTTTAAGGGTCTAAATCTGGAGAATACAATGAATGTGACAGTAACTCATAACATAATTCATAACATTTTGAAGTGTGAGCAGACTGATGGAAAAGCACTTTTGTCTTTACTAAATGCAGACATTTTGCCTTAACAGACTCATTCAATCGATCAACTGAGCAATGCTGCACAGTGAGCTCTGCTGATGGTTTTCCCTTTTTACAAACAGTCTATGAACACCACAAGCTGAGAATCCCAAACATCACTTTTCTGGCTGATCGAACAGTTTTTGCCTTCTTTGGAGCACTTCTGCCTGCTACCACCCACTGTATGAACAGCTGTTTTGGCTCTGGCATGTAGTGGTGAATGTATGTTCATCAACAGCGATAAATAGCTGCAGAAACCTGGTTGGATTGTATTTGTACATGACCAAGCACTCTTGAGAAACATTAACTTGAATGTGTTTCTGAACAGCCATTAGCAAACACAGCTTGTATGCTGAAAGCTTTTTCATATGCAAATATTCATATAATATATTGTGCACATGATCTCTTGAGATGTTCAAAATTTCAACAAGCTCACGCATTTTGACACACTGATCATTTAACATGGGATTATGGATTTTTGTTTGGTTTTAATCAGTTGTACTGGTTTTGGGGCAACCTCAACTTTTACTGGCACAAATGGACAAATGACCCCACAATTGAATTCAGCAGCCCATTTTTGCATGGTTAAAATCTACGAAATCCTAACTTTTTATTTCCCTTGGTGTTAGTCCTTTTGGTAGAAAGTATTTTATTATTGCAACACATTCAATTATATCCAATTTTTGAAAAACACAAAGCCTGCTTAATTTATCTGATTGCAATAATAAATCTGTTTTCAACATTTATGGTATGCAATCTGACAGAACAAACTTGCAAACAATCATAGCCATTTGATACTCCTGGCCATATCCCCATGTCAAACAAAGAATTTTTCAATCCTCATAATTTTGCTTTGATATGTAAAAATAGATATATTTTTAACCCAGGAAACAGATTTAATTACATTGCTGGCTGTACAAGTAGTTTTAAATAAACTCTGTTTCTATTTTTATAAAAAGCTTGCTTGTCTTCTGATACATAATGATGTGTGTGTGTACAAATATGTGTACGTATGTTTTGTGCACATTTTTCATGTCTCATTTTCTGGGTGTGTTAAGTATCTAGCTTGGCAACTAGACAATAATAATGTACTTTCCAGTATCTATTAACTGAACAAGCATTTGCTGAACTCATATCCAGGTTAAAAACAACTTTAAACATAAAATTTTTGTATTTTAATGCATGTGCCACTGGAACTATTTAGAGCAGGTGCTTACCAATAATAGCATAAAGAGCAGGTGCTTACCAATAATAGCATCTCCTAAGAACTCTAATCGCTGGTAACTGCGAGTCAAAGAGTTAACTGAGTATGTTGAATGTGTCAATGCTTGTAACAGATAACACCTGTCTTTAAACTTATAGTTCAGGATTGCTTCTAGTTCACTTGGAGCCAACAAATGACGTGTTGCACTACCAGCTTGCAAAGACACCCTAGGATCTGGGGAAGGTGATGTTAACATTCCTTCAGTTAAAATGTCTTTTCTCATCACTTTCAGCCAACTCAACAATCTTATGCCAGCTGCAACACCACAATTCTGCAACATACCATTTTTTTATAAGAATATTACAAAAAAAAGAACTATTACAATATTACAGAACAAAGAAATATTATAATAAAGAGTTCAAACGTTTGCACTGCTAGTACAAATACATTTCAAACTGTACACAAAAGCTCAAAACCGTATATTTTTGTTTTCCATTTTTACAAAATTTAACAACACACCTATATATCATAGGTACATCTATAATACAAACAAAACCACAACATACAATGTAGTATCTGGAGGTTTTCAGACTATATTCTGTAATGACACAAACTATGGATATATCTATAGGCTGATTTAAATATATGGAAATATTTGATTATATAATCTCAGGGATTGTTTCTACAGGTTTAGTAACTTTAATTACTCAAATCCGCTGAACTTGCATTTATCGCAATTTTAAAGTGTTCTTGCGTATACTCAAGTTATAACTTACCTAAGTGGACACATGGACAGAACTTTATGACACGTGACATACGTTTGTATATACGTGACCAGCTCCTATAGTATACAAACCCTAATCGCCATTCGGGCAGTCTACGAACAACAGCCAAACACCGTACTGGGTGTTAACCCCAGTCCGCGGACAAAGTCGATTTAGGCCTTAAAAAAGTGTAAAATGTATTCAAAACAAGTATAAGTAAATCTCTGCAAGTGTCAATGTAATTGAAAAAGTTAACTAACAGTTTCGAACAGTTTTCGTGAGTGTTGGAGCAAAACGTTTTGAACGAGAAATGGTGCAACATGTGGAATAACTGCTACAGCTAAGTAATTATAACTAGATCGACTAACCGATAATTAATAACTATCTCCCTATTATTCAATTATTGTATTCAGAAAAATGAGATCTCAAATTTAAAGGGAGGTTTGAAAGGAATGAGAGAGAGAGAGAGAGAGAGAGAGAGAGAGAGAGAGAGAGAGAGAGAGAGTGAAAGCGGAGTACTGGTGAGCCTTCATAATGTTAAGTAAATATAGTTTGTACTATTAATAATTATGTGTGTGCATTGTTAGGTGATTTGTGAATCACTGGATAAATAGGGGTAAATCCCTTCTGAATTTTTAACGACAAATAAAATATCAATTTCAAGTCTCCATGACCACGTGTTTAGTATATTTATTGCACTGAAACCTAATCTATTTGCTACATCCAAATCTCGCCTAATCGATCTTTAGAATCTTGAGACCAGGGAAACAAAGTGTTTAAATTAAGCAAGCGTTATTTGAGACACAGAGTGAGATGGTTTGCATACGTTAACCTCAAATATGCTGGCGACCCTGTAACGTGCTGAGGAAATGGAAGGTAGGTACGAAGAATAGATCACCAAGGTAGGTACTATTCTGGGTGGTAAGTTGGAAAGAAGTTAAGCTACATTACAATTGGCGAACCCCTGCCAGGATTTTATATAAATTTTACGTAAAATAGGCCTGAAATTGGATGACAGGAAATAGGCTGGGGAGCGGCGGCAAATTTTGAAATTTAGAGGTTATAAGACATTCAAAAGAACATGTGGTGCAAAATGTTTTTTGTTTAGTATATATATAAACTCTCATGTATCTCAGTAAGAAACTGTAATCAGTATATAACTAAAAATAAGTAAACTACGGAGAATAATGAGGAGGAAGTCAGCTTGTCTGACTCAACGGTCATTAATGAATCAGAAAGTCAGCCAAATCCTGTAATAACCAAAGAAAACAGTTTAACAGAATCAGCTGTTATGGATAACGTTGAAATTCATTCAACACCAATCCCTATTAAACAATCTGATGATCATAAGAGTATGATGAATATGATGCATTTGTTTTTAGAGCAACAGAGTAAAATGTCTCATGACAATAATACGAGGTTTTATGCCAATGATGAGTTTTTGCGTACAATGTCTAATGAAGTAAGTATTAAATTAAATGAACAAAATATTAAAAATGAAAGCAATTTTAATGATATGAAACAGAATAATGTTAAATTCGAAATGAATATGAACAAATGTCTAAATGAGATTGACGAACATTGTAGTACCATCGTAAAACAATTACAAGATGATGTAAATGACATTAGAAAGAGAAAGGAGAATCATAATGATGACAAGTTCAGTGCTAATAAGAATATAAATAATGAAGAAATAGAAGACAAGGTAAGTAATGATAGTGAAAATATAAGTGATAATCATAATGGTGAGATAATGTTGAATAAGAATAATGATGATACGGTTGAAAATGGGGTATCTAAGGATACATTAAGTAATAGTAGTGGTAACGAGAATACAATGGAAGTAGAGGTTAGCGAGGGGGTAATAAGAAGTGTTAATGAGCTTGAGAGAGAGTACGAAGAGAGTTTAAGTGAGTATCGGGGGCAGAGGGCAAATTTTCCCTGTGTTGTATGTGAAGTAAAGGCTTCACGAGTGTTGTGGGAGGATGTAAGTTCCTCGACAATGTATTTGGGAGACAAATGGTCTACAAATAGTCCCTTTATGTATTTTGGTTTCCCTGCTTTATGCGGAGAGAGAGAGAGAGAGAGAGAGAGAGAGAGAGAGAGAGAGAGAGAGAGAGAGAGAGAGAGAGAGAGAGAGAGAGAGAGAGAGAGAGAGAGAGAGAGAGAGAGAGAGAGAGAGAGAGAGAGAGAGAGAGAGAGAGAGAGAGAGAATTGTTAACAATAAAGACTTACCTTGTGGAGTAATTAGTACAGCAGTAGATGATAATGCTGTTGATAACAAGCACTTACCTTGCGACGTCATGGGTGTAGTGGCAGATGATGACTATGATGATGATGAGATCATAACTTACCTGGTGATGACAAAAAAGACTAAGGGCGAATTGACCATACCTAATGTTGACAATAGATTTAAATGGGTATTGTATTAAAAAGGATAATATAATGTATGTAAACAAAACTGAAATGTGTTATGGTAAGATCAGATTAATTTTTGATGGGGGTTAGACACATATAGTGAATGAACATTTAATTATTTTAGTTAATGATGTAAATACTTGGCTAACTTATGTAATAAGTTTTGGTAAACAATGACCTTTAATGTGACATAGATTATATATAAATTTGTATTGGTGTTAAATGTACTTATGTGTTAGGTTATGTTGTTATGATAAGGTATTGGAGAAAACATTGGTTGTGTGTACATTGTATTTTGTGTACTCAATGTTAATAATTCTGATGGAGTGTATTATGATAATGAGGATTGATTGTTAGTAATAATTGACGTTTATGTAATTATGAATTTTTATAATGGAATTAAACTAATGTGAGATGGTTTGATTAATTTACAAGATAGAAATCTTGGTAGTAAATTTGAGAAATTTGTGTAGATTTGAATGGTATAATTAAATGGCAAATAATTAAAATGTGATGATTAAAGTGTTGAATAGAAATTCAGAGTTGAAGTTACAAAGTGACCATTGAAAGAGTCAATAGAGAATGAATATTGAAGTTGTAATGTTTGTAATTGTTATTCAAATTCAGAGGTGAAATGTTTCATGTTAACATGATGATGGTAATGTTTAGAGAGATACAACATGGTTGTATATGGGATATTACGCAATGATGTGGAAGAAGGATTGTAAATTGTTAATGAATAAATTCTCATTGAATAAGAAAGAGAATAGAATTTATAACACACGCCTGCGATGGAAAAATTGTCTTAAATCTAATAGGTGAGTTTTATAGGTTTTTGGGTGCTAATTACAGGAAAAATAGTGAAAAAATTCCATCACGTATGGTTTTTTCACAATAAGCGATTTTTATGTTGATATTTGACAAAATCCAGCTAAATTAATGGCAATTTGTTTGTATGATTATAAATACCTACACTGAAAAATATTTATATAATTTACATATCAGAAGTAAAAGAATAATGTAATAAGTTAATGTGAATCAGTAAAAAGATATTTAGAAAAAAAGAAAACAAATTGAGACCTGCATGCATTCAGGCGCCTAGCACCCCCTTCCCTCAATAACACTGTAATGTTTACTTCTGTTCCTCAGTTGTTTGTATACCTCATTGAGGTGCACGTGTCATTTGTTTGTAGCGTGTAGTCATAATACAGAATTAGTTTTGAATTGTCATCTTGTTTAGTTTTTAACTTACAATGGCTTCAAGAGGTTGTGTATTCACCAGATTCCTTTTGTTATATTTGTGGTAACTTCACAGTAAAAAAACAACAGAGAAATATAACTGATTTTTTGATAAAGGTGTACTGATTTTGTGAGAAAGGTGTACTATACCTACTTTGGTATAAAATTAGGAGACCAAGACAAATCGTGGGCTCCTCACAAAGTGTGTTCAATTTGTGTTGAAGAGCTTCGGCAGTGGTCCCAAAGGAAAAAACAATCTTTTAACTTTGGAATACCCATGATTTGGAGGGAGCCAAAAAACCATAGTGATGACTGTTATTTTTGTTCTTGCGATGTCCGGGGATTTAATTTAAAAAACAAAAAGGAAATATCTTACCCAAATCTTCGATCAGCGATTCGTCCTGTCTCTCATGGACCACAAATTCCTGTTCCTTTGCCTCCAGAAAAGTTACACAATGTTTACAAGGACGTTGAATCAGTTCCCAGTATTTCTAATGACGATCATAATGATGATGATGATGATGTGTATGATCCGAGTGTTAGTGATGAACCACAGCTGTTCACCAATCAGAATTAAATGACTTGGTGAGGGACTTAGACCTACCTAAAGAGTCTGAGGAAGCTTTTAGGCTCCAAATTAAAAGAAAAAAAAATTATTAGCTCCTGGGACTTCTTTTTCTTGGTTCCACAACAGGGAACAAAATTTCATTCCTTTCTTTTCTCAAGAAGGTGAGCTAGTTTATTGCAATGATGTACTTGGGCTTGTGAAAAGTTTCAACATTGCCTATAAAGCAGATGAATTGAGATTTTTTATCGACTCTTCAAAAAGAAGTGTCAAGGCTGTTTTGCTCCACAATGGAAATAAGTATGCCTCATTGCCAGTGGCTCATTCTGTACATTTGAAAAAATGCTATGAAAATCTTGATTTGGTTGTTTCTAAAATAAGATACAAGGACCATGATTGGATCATTTGTGGGAACTTAAAAGGTACTCTCTCTGCTTCTTGGCCACAGTGGCGGCTTCAGACCATCTTTTTGGGGGGGGGGGGCATACGGGGAAGCCTGGGGGTATGGAATATTCTCCAGCAGAGGAGGGGCGGGGGCTCTCCCTCAAAATTTTTGCAAATTTAGACTTCAGAAGTGGCATTTTAAGGTCATTTAACTCCTGCAAATACGATTTAAATGAGTTACTTTTTGAAAATATTTCCTGATTCGATGGTGTTTTTAAATTATTAATTCAGTGAAATATATCGTCATTTTGTTATGTAATGAAACATATGTATAAGCAAATTTGGTACTTTTTATATACAACTTCGCCTAATTCTTTCTCCTATAAATACATAGAATGTGCTATAATCAGTAAAAAAGTCTGGATCAGTTTTGTAATTCGTCCAGGCATTTTTTCATTTAAAACATATTTTAATTTAAGGGCAGTTTACCCCTAAAACCCTCAAAATTAAATAAGCTAATAAACGGTCAAACCCAAAGCTTGGATATAGGAATTAAACTTGAAATACATGTTTATAATACTATTTATTTATTTCAAACACGAGAATAACAATACATAGTAACACCTTAATAAAAGTTTGTTAAAAGCTTAAACCTAAACAACAAAATCTATTCTCCTCCTATTTCCACTGTTTGCAAATCGTTCAATCACTGAGTATACGTCAATTTCAATGTCTCTGTGAGTGTGTAACAAGCATAGTCCGGACAATCTTTCTTCACCCATCCTTGCCCTCTGCCACGTCTTCAAACGACGCAAGGTGGAGAAAGTTCTCTCAGCAGACGCCACGCTAACGGGAAGAGTTGCCAGGATTTTTAATAAGGAGAAAATCGATGGAAACATGTCCTTATCACAAGCGTCCATCGCTTCAATAGCGGTTGCAGGAAGTTTACCCTTACATCTGTTTTCCCTTTCCCATTTTTCCCGCCAAAGTTCGAATTCACTATTTACCAGATACCCATCGCTTTTCCTTAGCCCAAGTATGGGTGCGAATTTGTCGATCAAGTTTTGGAGCTGCATATTTTCTTCCTCCAGGTCTTTGTGTACATCACTGGCACCGTCCTTGGGATTGTCCTTAACAACAACAGTTGGAATCAATACACGAAGTCCAAAACAATCCAATGAGTCTTTGGGAAATCTTGAAATGAGATCTGCAATCACATTGTCAAGTAGGGGAATGTATGTAGATTTCTTGTAATATTCTTCTGGCGTGTTTGATGTGTAATTTGGTCTATGTTGTTGCCGTGCTGTTACGCGAGGAAGTTTTATTTCAACTCCGAGTTCACAGCACAATTCCTTGACTTCACAAAACACCTCAGAAAATGTCTCGTCACACTTTTGCCTTTTCTTTTTGAGTACAGAAAGTGTATCCTGAATAGCGTCAGAAGCTTTTCTTAAATCAAGGGACGTAGTCTGGAGCCTTCTGCTCAGTGGAAGTGTATGTTTCAATACATCGATCAAAGAAATCATTGCCGAAATGAGCTATACATCACACAGGGAGGTGATCAGTGCAGTTGCGTTGGAGGAAGTAGTCAAATCCGTCCAGCCAGAAATTGATTCCAGAGCTTCAATCAGATAAGGAAGAGCTTCACGAAACTTGAGCACAGTATCATGCCTCTCACACCCAACGTGTTTCACAAAGCCACGGTAGCTGTTTCCCCAAAACCTAAATCATCGTTTCTCTTTTCCAAAAACTTACGTGAAACGCCATTTCTCTTTGCAGACATATTGAAAAATGATGTTACTGATTTCATTATGCCGATCGAGTTTTGGACACTTGCTACGTTGTTTGATTTAGACAGCGAGTTATTCAATGCGTGATTTAAGCAAGGACACCAGCATGCATGCGTTGCTTCACGACGTATTTCACAGACAGCGCCAACAAGCTCAGATGACATTACACTGCAACTATCTGTCCCAATGCCTACACAGTTGTTGACGTCAAGGAGGAACTCTTTGACGATATTTACAACAATTTTTCCAAGTACCTCACCTGTTAGTTTGCGTTCAAGTTGTACACCATTTTCATTTCCCTCCTCATCTTGGATGGCATCATATTGTAACATGACATAAGGTAGTGAAGATCCAATTGTATTTAATTATAAAATAAAAAGCTGAAGATAAGAATAAGAGGCAAAAACTTATAAACTTAGAGATCAATGACCCAGTAACCCAAAAATGACAAATGACTATTAAACTGACAATGACCTGACACAGTAGATCGGATAAATACCAAAGGAACCAAGAGACAATGAAGAAGCAGCCGAGACCTAAGTGCAATCAAATAATCCCAAATAATGACCATTATATTGTAATTTAAATAATGAATTGATAATTGTAATAGATAAGATTTACCTAGGGTAATAAGATTAATGGAAAGTAATAATGTCATGTATATTTTGTTGATAAAAGAGTGTACTTATATAATATAAGGTAGGGAGTTAGAAACTAACCATAACCAAACTTGTAACATGGCATTTTGGCCTACCTGGGGTAATAAAACCGTTTGTATTTTTTTTTCTTTCTCTCATAAAGTATTTGTCAACAATAGGAACAAAATTTATAAACCAAAGGTAAATTCTGTGGTTGCGATGAAAACAACAGTGGCAGCACTGACTGTGAAGGTTCTTCAATAATATTTTATATAAACCAGCGAAAACAGACAGCAAATTGTGCCAAGGTCGACAAATGACACAACAAATTCGTCAACAAGTTATATAACAAACAACAGACCATCTTACGTCAGAGACATTCCCTGTCGTGGAATGTAATTACATAACGGTGGCATGCAGCTGGCGTAGGAATACGAACTTAGAAACAATAAGAATTGGTGACACAACTCCGGCGACGTCAAAAAATAGTGCCTTTGGCCTAACGCCAGTCTAAATTCAACGCTCGCGCGAGCAACATATACAAAGTTCCGGAACGTATTTTTGTGGGCCCGCAACACACCAACAAATGTGAACAATGTCTAATTAAACAATTCACGGTTATTACCGGTATTACAGTTATCAAAATGTGAAATCAATATAATAAACTCAATAGAATCCGCTAGTTACGTTGTGCGTGTAACATCGCCCGGACACAAATGAACAGATAAGTAAACATGAGAAAACATCACTTTAGACGAAAATTTTAAACATTCAATTTTTTTTAATAGAAGGAAATGAAATAAAATCTAATATGAGATCTCTTAAGTAACTTGATGTGTGTGTGTGCGTGAGTATGTGAGAAAATATATTTAAACAAAGAAGTGCTGGTTGCGTAATTATATAGTAGTTGAGTTCATTTTTTTATATAAGTTTACAATTAATTAAATATGAGTTGTTTCCTTAATTGAGCCTCGTGGCCAAATATAATCACAATATTATAACGAAATTGACGAGATGGGAATAAAGTAAAAAGGGTTCGTTAACCTTAAATGTGTGTTGATCATTTGCGTTAACCTTTTTCTCTCTGCTAATGAGTACACCTGACGAGACCCTGGAAATTCATGAAAAGTAGTAAAATAATCAATGTTTACACAATAATAAATTTAATTAAAGCTCGTAGAGCTTCAATGGCGCCCTTTAACAGTGACTTTGTAAAGTAGTTAACAAACAATTTTACAAACAGGTCGAAAAATGGCAGAGGGAAATATGAACGCAGATTTAGGTAGAGGTAGCGTAGAAGAATCAATTTTAAATGTCACACAAGATCATATGATAACAACCAATGATTTTGTTGGTGAAAGTGTTGAAACAAATGTAGACGAAACTGTAGTAGCGGGGAGTAGTAGAGACAAGGGGGTAAATATATTTAACCAATTAGCATTGATGATGGAGATGATGTCAGGAATGAAAACTGAGATTAAATCAGAAATAAATGTCGTAAATATGAGCTTAAATGAAATGAAAACAGAAAACAACAATTTGAAAGCTGAGATCAAATCAGAAGTAAATACTATAAATGTTAAACTGACTGATTTAAATAACGAGTTTATAAATGTGAGGAGCGAATTGAGAGCGAGTGAAATATATATGAATAGCCGTTTGGAAAGTATGAGTGAGGTTATTGTTGGAGTGAAAGATGTGTTGACTAGTGATATCAATAAGATACAAACTGAGATGAAAAATGATATCAAAATAATTAACGAGAAACAAAAAGAGAAAATGTTAGAAACAAATAAAAAATTTGACACGTTAACAAATAAATTTAATGATAAATTTAAAAAGCAAAATGACAAAATTGACTGTAATGTTCAAGGTATAATTAACGAATGTGAACAAATCAGGCGAGCTAGTGAAATACAAGAAAATATAAATGATGAATTCAGAAGTAATTTTGAACAAGTTGATGCAATTAAAATTAATGTAACTTGTTTAAAGAATAAACAAGCGGAACATGAGCGTGAAATAGTTAAAGTCAGAGAAGACTTGAATGTAACCATTAACCAGAAATTAAGTAATGTGAGTGAGAGAGTGAATGTGGAAGCAGAATTAGGATATTTTAGTAATGAAAGTAGGGGAGTGAACCCCATACAATTTTTGAACTCTATAAAAAGTTTTAATAAATATAACCAAGAAAGTTGGGAGATTAAGTTAGTAAGAATTTTAAAGTACTTTAAAGGGGATGCTAAAATATGGGCGGATGCTCATAACGATAACTGGGTAGATTTTAATGAGTTTGAGCAGGCATTTAGAAATAAGTACTGGTCAGAAGAGAAACAAGAGGGGTTACGTAGTATCATGGGGTGGGGAAATTTTAATATTAAGCACATGAGTATCACATCGTATGTGACGAGACTATATAGTCAAGTTAAATATTTAGAACCACCAATGCCTCTTTCATCTTTTATTAGATACATCAGTAAACATTTACCCAAGGACATACGGTCCACAATCAGAACCCGGGATTTTGCCAATATCGCAGAGTTAGAAAAAATATTAGAGGCATACCAGAGTATGAAAGAGGAAGAGGATAATAAGTATCAATTTAGAGTTAGTGAATCGAACCAAACAAATACTGAAATAAGACAACCAGACCATTTTATTAGTAATGTGAGTAGATCAGGGGAGGGGGCGTGGTTATGTCCAAACCCTAGTTGTGGAGCCAGTAATTATAATGGGTCGCGGAATCAATGTTACCGGTGTCAGGGTCCGAGGAGTAGTGCCCAAGGGAGGGGGGAGAATTATGATAGGAGTTGCGATCAATTTAGAGGGAATCATAGAGGGAGAGGTTTTACTAATAATCGAGGAGTATCAGGAAATTTTAATCATAGAGGTAGAGGGGGATATGTTAGTAACCCAAACGAAACTCGGGGCGTGGGAGTACCAGCTCATAATCAAAACAGTAGGGGGGTTTACAGTGAACCACCACCTCCACATCCGTTAAACTAATAAGGGCGGTTGAAAAGAAAGCCCCCAGCCGTCTAGTAATCACATGACAATAGGGTCACTAATTACCAATATACATAATGATTTATCTGACGAAGAAGCGGGTGAGAGTAATAATGCTTTCGGGATGGCAGAATTTGAAGCCAAAGTGTTTAATTCTAAATATATTTTTCTAGTAGATTCAGGGAGTGAACTGACTGCTATAGACGATAGAATGTTTGAAAAAATCAAAAATCAGACTACAGAAACAATTCCACAATTACCAGTACTGGGAATTAGTGTTATAGGAGTAACGGGTGTTCGCAGTAAAAAGGTAACTAAACAAATAATGCTACAATTAAAAGTAAATGAGAACACAATAAATGTACCTTTCTTAGTTATTCCAGGACTAAATATGGGAGCTATAATAGGTAATGATTTTTTAAATAATTTCAAGGTAGAGTTAAACTATTACACACAGACTATGAAATTAAATAATAATAATAATATAGTTGAAATACCATTCATACAAAAGAAAACTGTGGGAATGAAAGCTTTAAGAATAATTAGTAAGGGAATGTTAATTTCTGACAATGATATAAACGAGTGTAGATCCTTAATGATAAATTATTGTAACTTGAGAGTAAATAATAATGAGTTATTTGAAAGTGAAAATAATTGGGAGGAGAAAATGAATAAAATCTTATATCAAGAGGGGGAATTTAGCTATCAAGACAGGGAGAAAATAGTACTAATAATAAACAAAAATAAATCAGTTTTTTCAGATGAACCTGGTTTAGTAAAGAATTTTAAAGGTAAATTAGTCATTAAAGAAAAAACACCCTTTGCACCTAAAACCTATCCGGTACCATACTCCAAGAGGGGTTTAGTACAGGAGGAAATAAATAAAATGTTGAGGGAAGGTATAATAGAAAAATCTACATCACCATATTCCAACCCTTTAGTAGTAGTGACAAAGAAAGATTTATCGATAAGATTATGTTTAGACGCAAGACAGGTAAACAGAATAATTGTTCCAGACAGAGAATCACCGGAACCAGTAAGCGAAATTCTGCAACGTTTTAGTGGGACCAAATACATCACCTCCTTAGACTTGACTGCAGGCTACTGGCAGATAGAGCTGGAAGAGGAGTCTCGACAGTATGTGGCTTTTCTATACAACAGTAGGAATTATCAATTTCGCCGACTACCGTTTGGACTAAACGTAAGTGTTTCAATTTTTATCAAATGCCTGGATTATGTGCTAGGGAGAGAGATTTTAGAATTCACAACCGTTTATGTAGATGATATAGTAATTACATCACCAGACATTGATACACACTGTGAAAGGTTAGATAGGGTACAAAGTAGACTGCATGAGTATGGCATAACAGTTAAGTTTAAGAAGTCAGAATTTTTGAAAGAACAAGTTAATTTTTTAGGACATATAATTTCAGCAAGGGGTATCAGTACAGACCCTAAGAAGATAGAAATAATACAAAATTTTCCGATACCAAGAAATGTTAAACAGTTGCAAAGTTTTTTAGGATTGTGCAATTATTATAGGCAATTTGTAGGCAAATATTCATATTTAACAGTACAATTGGGACATTTATTAAATAAAGACAATAGATAGCGGTGGAATTTAAAAGAGCAAAATATATTCGAGTTGATAAAAAATAAATTCTTAAACACAGTTATATTAGCTCATCCTGATTTTTCAGAGCCATTTTATATACACACAGACGCATCAGACATTGCTTTGGGAGTAGAGCTGTTTCAGTTAGATGGGAGTGATAACCACAGAGTAGTAGCTTTTGCAAGTAGGTCTCTATTAAATAGTGAAAAGAACTACACTATGACCGAGAAGGAGGCGTTATCAATAGTTTTCGCCTGTGGAAAGTTCAGAACGTACTTGCTAGGAAATAAGGTAATCATAAGGTCCGACCATCAAGCTTTAACGTTTTTAAAGAACTGTAAATTAACTCATGGTAGGTTAGTGCGGTGGATGCTAATATTACAAGAATATGACTTAACAATTGAGTATTGTAAGGGTAAAGAAAATATAGTAGCTGATGTCCTATCCAGAACAGATTTTGATAATAATACCGAAGTAGACATAGCAAATACATATAAAATATTTATAGTAAAAGAAGCGGGGGAAGTAGATATGAAAAATTTAATAAGTAACTTAGCCGCAGAACAAGAGAGAGACACCGAACTTAATAAAATAATATTAGCTTTGAGTCAAATACCTAACGTACCTCATAAGTGGGAGAAACATTTTAGTTTGTTTAATAAACACTTATTTCATCGGGCAAATGAACAGGGAGATGATTGGAAGCTGTGTATCCCTAAAGTCATAATACCTGAAGTAGTGAGAGATTGCCATCTAAGGTATGGTCATATAGGCCCCAAGAAATGTAGTGACATATTAAAAGAATCATGTAAATTTAATAATATGGAAAGAACGGTGCGTAAAATATTACAAACATGCGAAATTTGTCAGAAAGCTAAAGTAAACAATCGTAAACAGGAGGGTTTAATGTAGCATGTAATGCCAGACAGTCCTTTAGCATTAGTTGCTGTTGATTTATATGGCCCTTTACCCAAAGGTCGAGGAGGGGTAAACTATTTATTTGTTGTATTAGATGTTTTTACTAAATTTGTAAAACTATACCCGATTAAAAAGGCAACATCATCAGTGTTGGCTAGCAAATAGTAAATGAATACCTTGTTGAAGTAGGTAAGCCTCAAGTAGTGTTATCAGATCATGGCTCGCAGTTCACCAGCAACACCTGGCGGGAAACTTTAGGTTGGGAAAATATTTTAGTTAAACATACATCAGTGTATCATCCACAGTCAAATCCAAGTGAACGGGTTATGCGGGAGTTAGGGAGAATGTTCAGAACCTTTTGCCATAAAAAACATTCTTTGTGGGCTACTTTTGTGTGCAAGATAGAGTGGTATATTAACAATAGTTTACATGAATCCACTAGTTACAGCCCATGTGAGTTGATGTTTCAGAGAAGGCCGTCACGCATATTAGAAGAGCTAGTAAAGTTTCCAACCCGGACGGAGATACCACATGATAGGAAATTGGTAATCGCGAGGGAGCGCCTGCTGAGTAAGGCTGAACAACGGAAACGGAGACATGACCAGAATTTAACACCCATACAATACGAGGTAGGACAACTAGTATTAATAAAAAATCACGATCAGTCATCAGCATTGGACAAAGAAATTAAGAAATTCTTTCTATTATATGACGGTCCATATGAGGTTAGCCAAGTGAAAATGGAGAATGCTTATGTTTTAGTAGATTTGCAAACCCGAGAAATAAAAGGAACTTATAATGTGACCCAATTAAAAAAGTATTATCTAGCTGAGTGATGATGGATGTATTTGTAAATATTAAAGTTTTCATACATAAACAGACATTTTTATATTCCATTATTATAAATTATTAATATTGTTTAGACACAAGTTATACATGTTATGTAAATGAACATCAAGGTAGGGAAAGTTAAGAAAAAAATGTATTAGTTAAAACACCACCAAGACTAGAAATGTCATGTAATATAAATTGTTAATTTTAATTTTAAAAGGAAATATTATACTTGTGATTCCCCAACTTTTCGGGTGGTCACGGCCTCACCGAACCTTGACCGTGGAATTGGTTTAGCTTTAACAGCTATGGTTGGGGCACATTACGATTACGCGCTGACCATAACTGGCCATAGCTGTTATCGTTGTAAAGGTGTACTTTGAAATTGATGGGGGGTGAAATTAAGGGGAATCACCAAACTAGGGAACAGCGGCTGCCACTCTGCCCGCTTGGGGGTAGCAAAGACAGGTGGTAGACCCGTTTAAGGGCGCATAATTATAAACAAGAATATATCGATATTCAAATGTAACACAGAAGCAAGGATACGGAGATGTCACATTCCTCCAAAACTTCAGTCCTTGTGGACGCAACTGGACGCCACAGTCCAGGGGGGGTCATAGTGTGTGTGGCAGGGAGATTACCCAAGGTGGGTAACGAAAAAAAAAAAGAAAAAAAAAGAAAAAAAAAAAAAAAAAGTTGCATTTTAGTAATGATGACTCGCTATTAATTAATTTTGTTAAAATTAGAAGAAATAGATGCCCTAGATATTCTATATATTGTGTTTATTATGTCTTGTTGTGTTAATTGCATTTAGTATGTTAGGAATAAGGGTTATAAAAATATAACAAGTTTTCTGTGTTTAAAGATTTTTACAAAAATGAAATAAATTTATGATAGTTAAAATTTTCAAGGATAAAAAAAAAAAAAAAAAAAAAAAAAAAAAAAAATTGGAGAAACGAATTAATAAAAGTAAAGTGAGTTTAAAAGGATAATTTTATGATTTTATATGCAAGTTCAGTAATGTAAAGTGTGTAAGTTTTAAATATAAATTGTTTACTTTAAGATAATAATAACAATGTGAATTATTAATGTACTATGGTTTCTTATGTTATATTGTGTTTGTTAAGTGTAAGAGAGTTTTATGAATTTAGATATTTTAAATGCATTTTAAATTGGGGATGAGAGTAATGTAATATGGTAATGGGAAATGTTTATGAGTCAATCGTCTGTTTATTTAAATTCTGATGGGAATCAGGGCAATGATTTTGAATTTTGGGGATAAAGTTAACAAGAGAAAGTAGATGGAATGAGATTATGGAAATTTAAAAGGGGATTCTGTGTTGTTAGGTATTTTGATAGATATGTTAGAGATAAGTGAAAAAACAAAACCAGTGCTTCTTAGCGCAAACCAGCACCGCTAGGGGGAAACAGATTAGTTGGGGATATGGTGTTGTATAAGGCCACTATTTGATATTTTAATTTGTTGTTTCAGTGTTTGGTGAGGCGGTGGCAGCGGACCTGGGCTGGCCAGCGCGTCAGAGCAGGGGCGTTAAGTATCTGTCTGACTCTACGGTGTTGGGATCTCGAGAGAGAAGTCCAGTATTGTCATTCAGGTGCGGTCACAGTCACCGGACCAAGGGTGAGTTGATTATATTTTTGTAAACTATACGGGGGGTTGTGGCGACATATCCTGGCTGATCCCTTTAGCAAGTATGAATGTGTCAATGAGGTTTTTTATGCTTCGGCATAAAATATCTCATTGAGGGGGGTATTGTGCCGAACTGGCTTCGGCAACGTATTAGATTATTAGTATTTTAAAAACGAGCGCCGCTGACGTCACGCACTGCCACTCTGTTAAGTTTGTTTGTTGCCGGTCAGTTATACACACAAAAGGTTGTGTCGCTACGCTATACAGCTGGCACTGCCGGCCAGCTGTGTGTCTGTACATTCCTGCTTTCGGAGGTTACTTGGCTGGAGCGAAACGTTGATTCGCTCTCATTTCTGCTTCATCCTCCAAGCTGTTCATCTGGTCTCGGCTGGCGGCGAACTTCTAACCAGGACTTCCGTACCTATCACTATGATAGGCTAGATAAAGCGTGCTCCAGGTACGTGCAAGTCTGTGGGTTCTGAAAATATTCTAACCCCAAATATATTTTGCGTTTCAGCTTTCATTATGAGTTATGCCTGTGTGTGTGTGTGCGTATAGAGCAGTTTTTTTAATCTGGGCATTAACGCTGTTACAAAATCAAATTAAATTATATTTAATTAAATTATGAATGTGAGAGTCGTGGGTCAAGTTAATTTCAATAGAGAATATGTTAATGTATCTTGCACTCAGCTGTTTTGATGTAATTAATAACAACGATAGACACAGCAAATCAATTTGAATATCTCAATGAAACATTAAGAAAATAATTGCTAGACGAGCTTAGTACTGTTTAATCTGAATTAGTGGCGATGTGTGTATGCGCTGTAGCTGCTTAAAGTTAGTGTTGGTATTTAATGTGGACGGCCTAAGTGGCGTGAATTTCTTTATGACACCCTCTACAAGTATTGTATGTCCAGGTGCTCGACCAAGGACGAGATGGGTGTCAGGGGCGAACGAACATCTGTTCCCCCTAATAGCAGAGACGATCTTTAGCCACAATGCCGTCAGTCGAGGACTTTTCGATGCTAAGCTGAACCAAGAACTTTTCCAACGCTAAGCTGCACCAGGGACGGGTGATATGACTGTGACATCACTGATCCTCGCCTATACGAACTAAGTACACCGGACTATCCAGGTGGGAAAATTCTGTTTATCTCTTTCTCTCTCTCTACAACATGTGAATGCACAGAAGCCGCCAGAAGCTCACTCGTGAAGTTCTGAAAATTAGACTCTAGCACAAACTCTCATGTTCAATGATGTGTGATCATCATGTTATTGCATGTGTGAACATTACCACAGTACACCTAATGAAGTATCTTATAACTGTATAATGTGTAAGAAGTTACACACATACACACACATCCGCAGTTTACTGTAAGATCTAACTTTCATCTAATTAAGACCATTAGGGAGTTAATTATCTCGTGCTATCAAGTCATCTGGTCATGGCAGAGTTTAATAACGTAGCTGGGGGTTGTCTGATGCTGTTGATGAGAAACGATTTTCTTTCACACACATACTTAATGCTTAATGATTAAGCTAAGGGTTCGTTTGGCGGTTTGAGTTTCGGGGCGGTCACTTACATTCTCTGGTGTGAACTATGCTTGTGAATATGCTGGCGAATCTATGCTTAGGAGCTGAGATATTCCATTTACGTTATCATTTATATTTGTACCTAGCTATACATATTAGAGTTCATTTATTTACTGCTGTGGGAAAGGGTTTATGAGGAGGTTAGTGTTGAAATGAGGGATGTTTTGTTATTCATGTCGTATATGTGTTTGTGTGTGTAATTTTACTATATATATATAGATATATTTTTGGGGAATATGTAACTGATTTAAAACAAGAGAATAACCATAAATGTGTTTTTGAGACAACAGGCTAGCCTAATTGATATTATACAACACTGATAGATTAGTATTGCTTAATGAATGAGATTATTACCAACTTTGACTCATACATGATCAGGCAGAAATTTTGCAATTAGTAATATCAATTCATTTACTTGGTGACATTATGAATTAATGGAAATACATAGATATATATAATTCTGTCTTAAATGGTGTGCTCACACAATTACGAACTTGTTATGTATGGAAGATCTTACAGGTTGAATAAAGCACACGCTTGTTGGTTAAAAGAGTTTTTCATTTGCAAGTCCTGTCATTCACCTGGGGGGGACATGTCTGTAATTGTATTTGGGCCTTGCACACTTTTGCTTCCTCTAGGTTTTTTCTTTACCTAGTTCTAAATATGATGTCTCTCCCCTTTTTACAAAAAAAAAAAAAACTTAATAAAAATAAAATTAAATAAAATTCAAAAAAAAATTACAAAACTTAGAAAAATAAAAAGGGGGGGGTACGCTCAAATGGTAGCAGAGCGTGGTTTTTATGATGCTGGATGGATAGTAGGTATTATTTCTGCCTTATTTTCTCTGTTGAACTTGAGAAATTTTAGAATCTGGGGACTTATATTTATTTTCTTAAATGAAACTTAGTGTGGCTACAGACATGTCAGCTGGTGTTAGGACTTGCAAATTATTTCAAATTATTTTTGATTAGAATCCAAGTGTTGTAAGAAAACTTAATGATAGTGTAATAAATTAACAGAATGAACAACCAGAGAAAAAGAGCACATTTTATAAAATGAATAGGGGGTTAATGAAGTTTAAAATAATTTAATATGTGTTAGTGTTTAAGTGATTATTTTGTGATGTTGAGTGCGAGATGAATTTTGAAAAGGGGTTATGAGAATGTGATTAATTTTTTTTAATGAATGTGTGCTGATTGGTTGCACTTGCACATACCCTGGAGCTCATACGGAGTCTGGACATGATGAGGGCCGTCGGTACTTGTTGAGTTGGATTATGACTTGTCTTTTGGATTAGACAACGTGTTTGGTAGCATCCCAGTTATATGGTAATTGTTTATTGAGGGCGTTGAGTTGCGGTATCGTATTTTGAATGCGGTTATGGTCCGACCAAGGGCATGGATGTGATACTTTATATTTTCGATTATATCGAATTTTATGCGTACTTGTGTGTTGTATTTAGTGAGTTAGTTTGATTGTTTTGTGTTGTGTTCTCTTCTGGGCATTCTGCATGGCTGTTTCTCTGCTTTTATGACACCCATCTCGTCGTATCGCTAGAGCATTCTGGAGCCACTTGAATGATCAAGTTCTTCCTTATGTGTTGGTGTTAAATTGTTGTCTGTGATGTATGTTGTAAATTGTATAATTCTGGTGGACACTGAGCGAATTTAAGTAGTAAGAGGGGCGTTCCAAATGAAGAAGGAATTCAGATGAATTTGAGTTAGGATTTTTTTTTTGGGGGACCTTGTTTTTTTAAAACGGGAATTTTAACGCTAACTGCACTAAAGACAATAGATGTTAGAAAGAATGAATTAAATATTAAACCAGAATCGATGCAATAGTTTTGAACAGTGATACAAACTGATCCGAAAGATAATCTTTGGCCATCTGATAGCCGCAGCTGTAGCAGTGTTTCAAGCCTTGCTGCCTGCTTATCTGATAGATTGTGTATCGTTATATCCGGCTTCTAAATTCAAAGACCAGTTTATTTGTTTTCTGTCTGATCAGCTGTTCGAGTGATATAAAATGTTGGTCAGTTTTTCAATGTGGATTAGTGTTTGGCCCGCACCATGCCGCATTCCGGGTTGATGTCCCCAGGGTTGTTTGGGCGTCGGTTGTATGGCTGAGTGTTGGCTGTCCGCAGAGAAGTTACCCCCTCCTCCTTAGGTAGAGAGATAACTATTATAAAGTGGAGATTGATGTTCGCGTGCCCTCAATGCGGTCTTCTCGGCCTTGCTAATCGGGTCCGTCCGCCCTAGGGTAGGGATGTGGGCCAGTCGTGTGTCAAGGATTGATAATGCCTTGTTTTGCTGCACACGGCTGGTCGGTCCACGAGCTGGACGGTTGTAGAAATGGTACTCACATATCAAGGTTGTAGCACCTTGTTAGCCTTCGGGCGTGAATATGTGAGTACCAGGAGAGTTAGGTGGTGGTCACCGGAGATGGTGACGTGTTGGGGCGGTCCCGAGAGTTTGGCGTGGAGGAGAGGACTCGCGTGGGAGATGGTCGCAGTGTAGAGATTTTCAGTCCTGGGAAGGGAGTAATGGTTAATGGTTCTGGGGCTCAGTTGTTGAGTTTGGGAGGCCTTGGTGGTCAGTACTCAGAGCTGGCGCCTGCTATTCTTCTCTTTCCCCTGTTTTTTCCTGTCTCTTCTATCTGCATGCGGACCAGGGCCCGGCGAGCATGCAGGACTCACACTTACACCTTCTCTTTCAGACACACATTCACTGACTCACACCTCTTCCTTCTGCCTTTTCGTTTTCCTGTGTTACTGTACTCACCAAGAGCGATTTTAGAATCTGAGATTTTCCAGGTTTCCCGCAGCCGTCGTGCTTGAGAACTTGTTTGTTTTGGGTCAACCATGTTGCCCTTTTGGGGTGAGGGTGTGCCGAACTGGCTTCGGCAACGTATTAGATTATTAGTATTTTAAAAACGAGCGCCGCTGACGTCACGCACTGCCACTCTGTTAAGTTTGTTTGTTGCCGGTCAGTTATACACACAAAAGGTTGTGTCGCTACGCTATACAGCTGGCACTGCCGGCCAGCTGTGTGTCTGTACATTCCTGCTTTCGGAGGTTACTTGGCTGGAGCGAAACGTTGATTCGCTCTCATTTCTGCTTCATCCTCCAAGCTGTTCATCTGGTCTCGGCTGGCGGCGAACTTCTAACCAGGACTTCCGTACCTATCACTATGATAGGCTAGATAAAGCGTGCTCCAGGTATGTGCAAGTCTGTGGGTTCTGAAAATATTCTAACCCCAAATATATTTTGCGTTTCAGCTTTCATTATGAGTTATGCCTGTGTGTGTGTGTGCGTATAGAGCAGTTTTTTAATCTGGGCATTAACGCTGTTACAAAATCAAATTAAATTATATTTAATTAAATTATGAATGTGAGAGTCGTGGGTCAAGTTAATTTCAATAGAGAATATGTTAATGTATCTTGCACTCAGCTGTTTTGATGTAATTAATAACAACGATAGACACAGCAAATCAATTTGAATATCTCAATGAAACATTAAGAAAATAATTGCTAGACGAGCTTAGTACTGTTTAATCTGAATTAGTGGCGATGTGTGTATGCGCTGTAGCTGCTTAAAGTTAGTGTTGGTATTTAATGTGGACGGCCTAAGTGGCGTGAATTTCTTTATGACACCCTCTACAAGTATTGTATGTCCAGGTGCTCGACCAAGGACGAGATGGGTGTCAGGGGCGAACGAACATCTGTTCCCCCTAATAGCAGAGACGATCTTTAGCCACAATGCCGTCAGTCGAGGACTTTTCGATGCTAAGCTGAACCAAGAACTTTTCCAACGCTAAGCTGCACCAGGGACGGGTGATATGACTGTGACATTACTGATCCTCGCCTATACGAACTAAGTACACCGGACTATCCAGGTGGGAAAATTCTGTTTATCTCTTTCTCTCTCTCTCTACAACATGTGAATGCACAGAAGCCGCCAGAAGCTCACTCGTGAAGTTCTGAAAATTAGACTCTAGCACAAACTCTCATGTTCAATGATGTGTGATCATCATGTTATTGCATGTGTGAACATTACCACAGTACACCTAATGAAGTATCTTATAACTGTATAATGTGTAAGAAGTTACACACATACACACACATCCGCAGTTTACTGTAAGATCTAACTTTCATCTAATTAAGACCATTAGGGAGTTAATTATCTCGTGCTATCAAGTCATCTGGTCATGGCAGAGTTTAATAACGTAGCTGGGGGTTGTCTGATGCTGTTGATGAGAAACGATTTTCTTTCACACACATACTTAATGCTTAATGATTAAGCTAAGGGTTCGTTTGGCGGTTTGAGTTTCGGGGCGGTCACTTACATTCTCTGGTGTGAACTATGCTTGTGAATATGCTGGCGAATCTATGCTTAGGAGCTGAGATATTCCATTTACGTTATCATTTATATTTGTACCTAGCTATACATATTAGAGTTCATTTATTTACTGCTGTGGGAAAGGGTTTATGAGGAGGTTAGTGTTGAAATGAGGGATGTTTTGTTATTCATGTCGTATATGTGTTTGTGTGTGTAATTTTACTATATATATATAGATATATTTTTGGGGAATATGTAACTGATTTAAAACAAGAGAATAACCATAAATGTGTTTTTGAGACAACAGGCTAGCCTAATTGATATTATACAACACTGATAGATTAGTATTGCTTAATGAATGAGATTATTACCAACTTTGACTCATACATGATCAGGCAGAAATTTTGCAATTAGTAATATCAATTCATTTACTTGGTGACATTATGAATTAATGGAAATACATAGATATATATAATTCTGTCTTAAATGGTGTGCTCACACAATTACGAACTTGTTATGTATGGAAGATCTTACAGGTTGAATAAAGCACACGCTTGTTGGTTAAAAGAGTTTTTCATTTGCAAGTCCTGTCATTCACCTGGGGGGGACATGTCTGTAATTGTATTTGGGCCTTGCACACTTTTGCTTCCTCTAGGTTTTTTCTTTACCTAGTTCTAAATATGATGTCTCTCCCCTTTTTACAAAAAAAAAAAACTTAATAAAAATAAAATTAAATAAAATTCAAAAAAAAATTACAAAACTTAGAAAAATAAAAAGGGGGGGGTACGCTCAGTATTATAACATGGCATTTTGGCCTACCTGGGGTAATAAAACCATTTGTATTTTTTTTTCTTTCTCTCATAAAGTATTTGTCAACAATAGGAACAAAATTTATAAACCAAAGGTAAATTCTGTGGTTGCGATGAAAACAACAGTGGCAGCACTCACTGTGAAGGTTCTTCAATAATATTTTATATAAACCAGCGAAAACAGACAGCAAATTGTGCCAAGGTCGACAAATGACACAACAAATTCGTCAACAAGTTATATAACAAACAACAGACCATCTTACGTCAGAGACGTTCCCTGTCTTGGAATGTAATTACATAACGGTGGCATGCAGCTGGCGTAGGAATACGAACTTAGAAACAATAAGAATTGGTGACACAACTCCGGCGACGTCACAAAATAGTGCCTTTGGCCTAACGCCAGTCTAAATTCAACACTCGCGCGAGCAACATATACAAAGTTCCGGAACGTATTTTTGTGGGCCCGCAACACACCAACAAATGTGAACAATGTCTAATTAAACAATTCATGGTTATTACCGGTATTACAGTTATCAAAATGTGAAATCAATATAACAAACTCAATAGAATCCGCTAGTTACGTTGTGCATGTAACATCGCCCGGACACAAATGAACAGATAAGTAAACATGAGAAAACATCACTTTAGACGAAAATTTTAAACATTCAATTTTTTTTAATAGAAGGAAATAAAATAAAATCTAATATGAGATCTCTTAAGTAACTTGATGTGTGTGTGTGTGTGAGTATGTGAGAAAATATATTTAAACAAAGAAGTGCTGGTTGCGTAATTATATAGTAGTTAAGTTCATTTGATTTCTTTTTTTTATATAAGTTTACAATTAATTAAATATGAGTTGTTTCCTTAATTGAGCCTCGTGGCCAAATATAATCACAATATTATAACGAAATTGACGAGATGGGAATAAAGTACAAAGGGTTCGTTAACCTTAAATGTGTGTTGATCATTTGCGTTAACCTTTTTCTCTCTGCTAATGAGTACACCTGACGAGACCCTGGAAATTCATGAAAAGTAGTAAAATAATCAATGTTTACACAATAATAAATTTAATTAAAGCTCGTAGAGCTTCAAACTAATAGTGATGATAACAGGCAAAGCCAATAAACGATGCTTTGAGCCAAACAAAAGCAATATTTAAGTAATAACTAAAAGTGATCAGAGTGATTTGGAAGTAAACTAGTTATTCATGACCCATAACCACACAGTGATATAAAATAATCAGACAAATCGTGTGAATAAACAAGTGAGTAAATTAAAAATGTGTGTAAAAATAAATAAGTGGTGTATAGCATATAATGGGAAAAAGTGATAGTGATAATAAATAAAGAAACCTTCTATGGAAGGGAAAAGTGCAGTGGGGGTGTAGAACAAAGTATTTTATAAGCAGACTATAATAAACAGCTAAACAATTTTTGATAAACTTTATGTTAGCAAGTAAGATTAAACTGATTGTGCTATTATAAATTTAGGTAATAGGATGTCAGAATTATATAATAAGGTGAAAAGTAAGTTATTAGAGTGAATGGTAGATTAAGAAGGACAGACACTGTATTTAAGTGAAGGGATTAGTAGATAAGACATATCGAGTAAGGCACAGTTTAACAGTAGTATTGCAAGAGTTTTGTTATTGTTCAAAAAACCACAGAATGTAGTAAATTATAGGATAAGCAAGATAATAGTAAAAAACAGAAAAGGTAGTTAAAAGTTATTTCAGGCTAGAACCTGACAAGGAATATTTTTATAATAAGAGTTAGAGTTAGGAATACTGATGTTTATTGCTTGTTTTGTTTATAAAATGGTATTAGTATTACCAGATATGTTATTAAGAAATGTTAGATGGGAGTAGAATAAAATCAAGGCTCTAGGCCTAACTGTTAAATATAAATTTAGTAGTTTTGAGAACAAATAATAATCCAAAGTTGAAGCAGAGTATACCAAATGGTTAAACCAATTAAGTGAGTATCCCTAGTACCAAAATATATGAATAACAACTAATTTTGAATAAAATATAAGTAAAATATAAATATGGAAAATAGTAAAAATGTAATTAGCTATTCAAAAGTGGGCATGAGGAATATCAAAATGATCATCATGAAAAATTAGGAAGAATGCTACTAATGTAATAACTCTAGCTATTAGTATAAGATAGAAATCTTCATTTGAAGATATTTTGGTAAAATTAGACTAAAAAAGACGTTATAACATAACAATGACTTAAGTTAATGACCAATGAAAATTAGCATAATTTATTAGGTAACCATAGCAACCAGAAAGTTATTGCCAAAAAACCGTTAGATTTTCATTACTGTATTATTGACCAACGCCGAGAGTGGATCGAGCAGCTCTCGCACTAAACTTTTATTATTAAAGTAAATTTTAACTTAATTTTTTTAAACCAGACGGAGATAACAACAGTCCTGGGAATCCTGAACAAAATTTTGTTTAATAAAAAATAATCAACAAACCATAATTATCTGAAGAAGACGGGAAGACGCAGTGAAGAAGAGAGACGACAACGGACACTGAATGAAGATCATCGGGACATCGATCATAGAAGAAGACGGACGATAACCTAAGGAGTGCGAGGCCGGAGTCAGCGAGGAAAACCATCGAGACGAGGGAAATAAACTTCTGGAGAATATAAGAAGACGACATCTCGGGAGTTATCCGGAAGAAGAAGACGACATCAGGATCTTCAGCAGGAAAATCGATGAGTATAAATATAATCCCATTATCGAATTCACAATTTTTTGGTCAGAATTAATAAATAACTATTTCACTTCACTGATCACTATTCCGATTTAGAATTAAATGCTTTGTTAAAATCACTATTTAAACTTTAATCGATTAGCAATTATTAAAGGAAAAATATAATAAATAATTGACAAACCTTTTGATAAATAAATTTGACAAACGAAAACTAACCCAAAATTTCTTTATAAGTTTTCATTGGTAATTACTTACTTGAATATAATGAGATATTAATTTGTTTATGTAACTAGTATTAAGAATTGTTATAACTTGTGTGTGTTAGCCATAAGTATATATTTCTGTAGTCGAAAGGACTTATTACCACCCCTGAGAAAAACCATATTTACTGTAAACTAGCTTTAAAGACGAATTGTATACAAACACGAGAGCTGAGCAAGTACCAACCGAACAAGTGTAATAGCTGGTGCAGAAAACGAATTTGATGTATCATAAAGTAATTGAAATCTTCTAAAGAGTTAATAAATGTTCTCAATCTGCAATTCTGTATGTTTGATTCAATTAATTTATAATAACAACTAAGAATTTATTGAAGTGAAAGCGTCAAAGCAAACGTTAGCCGAGTCAACACTGCAGAAAGCCGTGCGCCAATCAGGTGGCGAGGCGGCAACATTTGAATGCAACAGAGCGAAATACGGTTTACCCGTAAACGATAAGAGAAGTTACAATTTGACATATATTAAACACGATTAACACTAAATACAAATTTTTCCAACCCACGTAAACGTTTAGTTACAAAGTGGCGCCTAACGTGGGGCTAGAATAGTTAAGGAAACATACCTTTAAACTTTACAGATTCTAGCGGCGACTACAGAAATGGAACCGGCAAAGCACGAGATGGAATACCAGAGTAAGCTACACGAGAAGGAGGCGGAAAAGGAAACAAAGAGATCGGAAAGGGAGATAGAAGAAAAACGAGTCAGCTATGCAGAATGGATGACAGCACTATTTAAAAAGTTTAGCAGCGAGATGGAGTACATCGAAAGGAACACCACTGACCATGAATGAGCACAAATGAGTCGTGCGGATGTAACGGAACCACCATACGACCAAATGACATTGGAAGAAATTTATGATGAAAGTGTGGAAGCTGGAAAACGATCCAAACGAAAAAGGCGATAACAAGGTGGAAAGAATGACTAAGGAAGATTGGGAGAGATGGTACAGTAATGTAGAACAAATGAAAAACAAAAGAACGGGAGTATACGCACAGGTAACGGAGGAATATACACCGGAGGAGTATGAACAGTGGAGACAGTTAATAAAACTACCAGAAAAACCGATACAAACAGAAAACGCAGAGCTAAGAGAATGGATAAGGGTTATGTTTGAGCTATCCAGAGAAGATATGTGTAATTGGAGGAAGAAACATAATCAAATAAAAGGGTTCAGCGAAACACCAAATAGTAAAAACCTGGAACAACCCAATGTCCAATTAGAAAAAGAAATAGTCAAGGACGTGGAAGTGAAGCAACCGAAGAAAATGCCAGAACCCACACAACAGAAGAAAATAATGGTACTCACACAAGAAGAGGTACAAAAAACCTTGGAGTTATTTAATGAACATTATAGAATGATAAAAGAAACTTGGGACAAAAACAGAGAAGAAATAAGGGAGTACAATAAAGAATTATTAAAACAAAGTTTCAAGAAATGGAGTGAAACACTGGACAGAGTTTCTGAAGATATTAAAGAAACAGTAAATGAAAACAAGGAACCAGTAGACCAGAAGGTAGAAGATAGTAAGAAGGAAACAGAATTAAAAGAAGACAAAAGCATACTATTATCTGAGAATAAAAATAACCGTACTAAGGAGAAGAATGAATACTTGGAAATGAAGACAAAGGAAATAAGAAAAATACATAGAAAGAAAATAATAAATACCAGAGAAGAGTTGGAGATGATGAAGAATGGACTATTTGAGATGTTTAATGTACTAATTAACGACCAGGATGACACGATGAATTTTAAAAATAACAGAAGAAACCTACTAGAACCTTTAGAAAGCAATCACTACAAAACAGGGTGTAACAGAATAAGAAGGAGAAGACACTTAATAGACATGCATAATCCAATATCAACGATCGCATCTACAATGGAAATAGCATTGACCTATTCGTTGTATAAACAAAATAATGAAATGATTGAGATAGCAATGGAAACAAGTGAGAATTCTATGACAGAACCATTTAAATACAGAATAATAGCAAGAAAGTGGACACGAACAGAAGTCATTATGAAAACGACAGCAATCCGAACAGGAGCAATTCATATGATCATGGACCATGGTTAAACCAAGTGCGGAGGAACACTGGAAAATGGGACTGATTTTAGGTAAAACGACCATGCAAACCAATTAATGTATATAAGTGAGAAGATTAACTTACAAGAAAAAAGGAGTGTATATAACAGGGTCCATTGTACAGTAAAATAAATACCCTATCTCATAGCAAAGGATAACAAAAACAATACCTATGTCATAAGTGAGATCACAACTAAAAAAATAAAAGGGACTTACAACCAGTCTTCTTTAAAAAAGTATTATGAACCAGTGTCAGAAAATTAAAGAGAATTTTGAAAGTAAAAATTATCAAAATTCAAAAATAAATGTAAGCACAACTTACAATAAGTATTTGATTGGAACTATTATTATTATGAATGAAAGAGAATTTAGAAGGAAGATAAGCTAAATTCATAACAAAGTAAGGCCAAACTTACGACCAAGAGTGAAACAAATGTGTAAACCCATGTAATTTTGAAAAATATGTATAATAAAGTATCATAAAAATTGAGATAAAATAATAAAATGTTACACAAATAATGATGACGCTACATAACATCATTAACTAACCCTATCACAAAAGGGAATAATAATAAAAATTAATATTTCACAAAAGAAAAGACAAGACAATCAAATAAAAAATAAGTCTGACATATTAACTGAACAATCAATGAAAAAATATAAGTGAGCCAGAAACCAGCTACAATGTTAATTTTAAATATCAATGAGCATTAAAGTGATGACAAATAAAATCACTACCATATAAAATAAGCTAATGAAACAATGCAAAATGCCTATTAAATATCGCCATAAGCTTAAACAAAGGAATCCAAATAAGTTATTGAGATGAAAAGTCATGAGATGTATAAAAGAGAGAATAATTAATCCCAAAAGTGTTTTATTGTATTAATATTATGTGAGTCGGAAATGAACGACTATTATTATAATTATTATGAATATTATTATGTGATGATTTTATGTTGAGATACGTCCAACAATTATTTATGTTATTGAGCAGATAGGCAAGGCCTCTGAACTCAAAATGTGTATAAATGGATAGCAGAGTAATAGAGCCACACGTGCCCTCTGGCTAGTACCAATTTATATGAAGGAGACAGAAGAAAAATTTTAGGGAAATAGAATATAAAAGGGAATAATAAAGAAAGAAAATAATACCAATTATCATATTATGAACCATGACTTAATAAAGAATGAATACAGAAGAAGTAGCGATTGACGAATTCCTGAATCACAACAACTTGATAAAATAAACTATATTGATGATTTCAGAAAAAATCTAATAATCTTTGTTTCGAAATAATCAATTTTGGTGGCGATGCATTATGTAACATGACATAAAGTAGTGAAGATCCAATTGTATTTAATTATAAAATAAAAAGCTGAAGATAAGAATAAGAGGCAAAAACTTATAAACTTAGAGATCAATGACCCAGTAACCCAAAAATGACAAATGACTATTAAACTGACAATGACCTGACACAGTAGATCGGATAAATACCAAAGGAACCAAGAGACAATGAAGAAGCAGCCGAGACCTAAGTGCAATCAAATAATCCCAAATAATGACCATTATATTGTAATTTAAATAATGAATTGATAATTGTAATAGATAAGATTTACCTAGGGTAATAAGATTAATGGAAAGTAATAATGTCATGTATATTTTGTTGATAAAAGAATGTACTTATATAATATAAGGTAGGGAGTTAGAAACTAACCATACCCAAACTAATAGTGATGATAACAGGCAAAGCCAATAAACGATGCTTTGAGCCAAACAAAAGCAATATTTAAGTAATAACTAAAAGTGATCAGAGTGATTTGGAAGTAAACTAGTTATTCATGACCCATAATCACACAGTGATATAAAATAATCAGACAAATCGTGTGAATAAACAAGTGAGTAAATTAAAAATGTGTGTAAAAATAAATAAGTGGTGAAGTGCTAGGTATAGCATATAATGGGAAAAAGTGATAGTGATAATAAATAAAGAAACCTTCTATGGAAGGGAAAAGTGCAGTGGGGGTGTAGAACAAAGTATTTTATAAGCAGACTATAATAAACAGCTAAACAATTTTTGCTAAACTTTATGTTAGCAAGTAAGATTAAACTGATTGTGCTATTGTAAATTTAGGTAATAGGATGTCAGAATTATATAATAAGGTGAAAAGTAAGTTATTAGAGTGAATGGTAGATTAAGAAGGACAGACACTGTATTTAAGTGAAGGGATTAGTAGATAAGACATATCCAGTAAGGCACAGTTTAACAGTAGTATTGTAAGAGTTTTGTTATTGTTCAAAAAACCACAGAATGTAGTAAATTATAGGATAAGCAAGATAATAGTAAAAAACAGAAAAGGTAGTTAAAAGTTATTTCAGGCTAGAACCTGACAAGGAATATTTTTATAATAAGAGTTAGAGTTAGGAATACTGATGTTTATTGCTTGTTTTGTTTATAAAATGGTATTAGTATTACCAGATATGTTATTAAGAAATGTTAGATGGGAGTAGAATAAAATCAAGGCTCTAGGCCTAACTGTTAAATATAAATTTAGTAGTTTTGAGAACAAATAATAATCCAAAGTTGAAGCAGAGTATACCAAATGGTTAAACCAATTAAGTGAGTATCCCTAGTACCAAAATATATGAATAACAACTAATTTTGAATAAAATATAAGTAAAATATAAATATGGAAAATAGTAAAAATGTAATTAGCTATTCAAAAGTGGGCATGAGGGATATCAAAATGATCATCATGAAAAATTAGGAAGAATGGTACTAATGTAATAACTCTAGCTATTAGTATAAGATAGAAATCTTCATTTGAAGATATTTTGGTAAAATTAGACTAAAAAAGACGTTATAACATAACAATGACTTAAGTTAATGACCAATGAAAATTAGCATAATTTATTAGGTAACCATAGCAACCAGAAAGTTATTGCCAAAAAACCGTTAGATTTTCATTACTGTATTATTGACCAACGCCGAGAGTGGATCGAGCAGCTCTCGCACTAAACTTTTATTATTAAAGTAAATTTTAACTTAATTTAAACCAGACGGAGATAACAACAACAGTCCAGGGAATCCTGAACAAAATTTTGTTTAATAAAAAATAATCAACAAACCATAATTATCTGAAGAAGACGGGAAGACGCAGTGAAGAAGAGAGACGACAACGGACACTGAATGAAGATCATCGGGACATCGATCATAGAAGAAGACGGACGATAACCTAAGGAGTGCGAGGCCGGAGTCAGCGAGGAAAACCATCGAGACGAGGGAAATAAACTTCTGGAGAATATAAGAAGACGACATCTCGGGAGTTATCCGGAAGAAGAAGACGACATCAGGATCTTCAGCAGGAAAATCGATGAGTATAAATATAATCCCATTATCGAATTCACAATTTTTTGGTCAGAATTAATAAATAACTATTTCACTTCACTGATCACTATTCCGATTTAGAATTAAATGCTTTGTTAAAATCACTATTTAAACTTTAATCGATTAGCAATTATTAAAGGAAAAATATAATAAATAATTGACAAACCTTTTGATAAATAAATTTGACAAACGAAAACTAACCCAAAATTTCTTTATAAGTTTTCATTGGTAATTACTTACTTGAATATAATGAGATATTAATTTGTTTATGTAACTAGTATTAAGAATTGTTATAACTTGTGTGTGTTAGCCGTAAGTATATATTTCTGTAGTCGAAAGGACTTATTAACACCCCTGAGAAAAACCATATTTACTGTAAACTAGCTTTAAAAACGAATTGTATACAAACACGAGAGCTGAGCAAGTACCAACCGAACAAGTGTAATAGCTGGTGCAGAAAACGAATGTGATGTATCATAAAGTAATTGAAATCTTCTAAAGAGTTAATAAATGTTTTCAATCTGCAATTCTGTATGTTTGATTCAATTAATTTATAATAACAACTAAGAATTTATTGAAGTGAAAGCGTCAAAGCAAACGTTAGCCGAGTCAACACTGCAGAAAGCCGTGCGCCAATCAGGTGGCGAGGCGGCAACATTTGAATGCAACAGAGCGAAATACGGTTTACCCGTAAACGATAAGAGAAGTTACAATTTGACATATATTAAACACGATTAACACTAAATACAAATTTTTCCAACCCACGTAAACGTTTAGTTACAAAGTGGCGCCTAACGTGGGGCTAGAATAGTTAAGGAAACATACCTTTAAACTTTACAGATTCTAGCGGCGACTACAGAAATGGAACCGGCAAAGCACGAGATGGAATACCAGAGTAAGCTACACGAGGAGGCGGAAAAGGAAACAAAGAGATCGGAAAGGGAGATAGAAGAAAAACGAGTCAGCTATGCAGAATGGATGACAGCACTATTTAAAAAGTTTAGCAGAGAGATGGAGTACATCGAAAGGAACACCACTGACCATGAACGAGCACAAATGAGTGGTGCGGATGTAACGGAACCACCATACGACCAAATGACATTGGAAGAAATTTATGATGAAAGTGTGGAAGCTGGAAAACGATCCAAACGAAAAAGGCGATAACAAGGTGGAAAGAATGACTAAGGAAGATTGGGAGAGATGGTACAGTAATGTAGAACAAATGAAAAACAAAAGAACGGGAGTATACGCACAGGTAACGGAGGAATATACACCGGAGGAGTATGAACAGTGGAGACAGTTAATAAAACTACCAGAAAAACCGATACAAACAGAAAACGCAGAGCTAAGAGAATGGATAAGGGTTATGTTTGAGCTATCCAGAGAAGATATGTGTAATTGGAGGAAGAAACATAATCAAATAAAAGGGTTCAGCGAAACACCAAATAGTAAAAACCTGGAACAACCCAATGTCCAATTAGAAAAAGAAATAGTCAAGGACGTGGAAGTGAAGCAACCGAAGAAAATGCCAGAACCCACACAACAGAAGAAAATAATGGTACTCGCACAAGAAGAGGTACAAAAAACCTTGGAGTTATTTAATGAACATTATAGAATGATAAAAGAAACTTGGGACAAAAACAGAGAAGAAATAAGGGAGTACAATAAAGAATTATTAAAACAAAGTTTCAAGAAATGGAGTGAAACACTGGACAGAGTTTCTGAAGATATTAAAGAAACAGTAAATGAAAACAAGGAACCAGTAGACCAGAAGGTAGAAGATAGTAAGAAGGAAACAGAATTAAAAGAAGACAAAAGCATACTATTATCTGAGAATAAAAATAACCGTACTAAGGAGAAGAATGAATACTTGGAAATGAAGACAAAGGAAATAAGAAAAATACATAGAAAGAAAATAATAAATACCAGAGAAGAGTTGGAGATGATGAAGAATGGACTATTTGAGATGTTTAATGTACTAATTAACGACCAGGATGACACGATGAATTTTAAAAATAACAGAAGAAACCTACTAGAACCTTTAGAAAGCAATCACTACAAAACAGGGTGTAACAGAATAAGAAGGAGAAGACACTTAATAGACATGCATAATCCAATATCAACGATCGCATCTACAATGGAAATAGCATTGACCTATTCGTTGTATAAACAAAATAATGAAATGATTGAGATAGCAATGGAAACAAGTGAGAATTCTATGACAGAACCATTTAAATACAGAATAATAGCAAGAAAGTGGACACGAACAGAAGTCATTATGAAAACGACAGCAATCCGAACAGGAGCAATTCATATGATCATGGACCATGGTTAAACCAAGTGCGGAGGAACACTGGAAAATGGGACTGATTTTAGGTAAAACGACCATGCAAACCAATTAATGTATATAAGTGAGAAGATTAACTTACAAGAAAAAAGGAGTGTATATAACAGGGTCCATTGTACAGTAAAATAAATACCCTATCTCATAGCAAAGGATAACAAAAACAATACCTATGTCATAAGTGAGATCACAACTAAAAAAATAAAAGGGACTTACAACCAGTCTTCTTTAAAAAAGTATTATGAACCAGTGTCAGAAAATTAAAGAGAATTTTGAAAGTAAAAATTATCAAAATTCAAAAATAAATGTAAGCACAACTTACAATAAGTATTTGATTGGAACTATTATTATTATGAATGAAAGAGAATTTAGAAGGAAGATAAGCTAAATTCATAACAAAGTAAGGCCAAACTTACGACCAAGAGTGAAACAAATGTGTAAACCCATGTAATTTTGAAAAATATGTATAATAAAGTATCATAAAAATTGAGATAAAATAATAAAATGTTACACAAATAATGATGACGCTACATAACATCATTAACTAACCCTATCACAAAAGGGAATAATAATAAAAATTAATATTTCACAAAAGAAAAGACAAGACAATCAAATAAAAAATAAGTCTGACATATTAACTGAACAATCAATGAAAAAATATAAGTGAGCCAGAAACCAGCTACAATGTTAATTTTAAATATCAATGAGCATTAAAGTGATGACAAATAAAATCACTACCATATAAAATAAGCTAATGAAACAATGCAAAATGCCTATTAAATATCGCCATAAGCTTAAACAAAGGAATCCAAATAAGTTATTGAGATGAAAAGTCATGAGATGTATAAAAGAGAGAATAATTAATCCCAAAAGTGTTTTATTGTATTAATATTATGTGAGTCGGAAATGAACGACTATTATTATAATTATTATGAATATTATTATGTGATGATTTTATGTTGAGATACGTCCAACAATTATTTATGTTATTGAGCAGATAGGCAAGGCCTCTGAACTCAAAATGTGTATAAATGGATAGCAGAGTAATAGAGCCACACGTGCCCTCTGGCTAGTACCAATTTATATGAAGGAGACAGAAGAAAAATTTTAGGGAAATAGAATATAAAAGGGAATAATAAAGAAAGAAAATAATACCAATTATCATATTATGAACCATGACTTAATAAAGAATGAATACAGAAGAAGTAGCGATTGACGAATTCCTGAATCACAACAACTTGATAAAATAAACTATATTGATGATTTCAGAAAAAATCTAATAATCTTTGTTTCGAAATAATCAATTTTGGTGGCGATGCATTATGTAACATGACATAAGGTAGTGAAGATCCAATTGTATTTAATTATAAAATAAAAAGCTGAAGATAAGAATAAGAGGCAAAAACTTATAAACTTAGAGATCAATGACCCAGTACCCCAAAAATGACAAATGACTATTAAACTGACAATGACCTGACACAGTAGATCGGATAAATACCAAAGGAACCAAGAGACAATGAAGAAGCATCCGAGACCTAAGTGCAATCAAATAATCCCAAATAATGACCATTATATTGTAATTTAAATAATGAATTGATAATTGTAATAGATAAGATTTACCTAGGGTAATAAGATTAATGGAAAGTAATAATGTCATGTATATTTTGTTGATAAAAGAATGTACTTATATAATATAAGGTAGGGAGTTAGAAACTAACCATACCCAAACTAATAGTGATGATAACAGGCAAAGCCAATAAACGATGCTTTGAGCCAAACAAAAGCAATATTTAAGTAATAACTAAAAGTGATCAGAGTGATTTGGAAGTAAACTAGTTATTCATGACCCATAACCACACAGTGATATAAAATAATCAGACAAATCGTGTGAATAAACAAGTGAGTAAATTAAAAATGTGTGTAAAAATAAATAAGTGGTGTATAGCATATAATGGGAAAAAGTGATAGTGATAATAAATAAAGAAACCTTCTATGGAAGGGAAAAGTGCAGTGGGGGTGTAGAACAAAGTATTTTATAAGCAGACTATAATAAACAGCTAAACAATTTTTGATAAACTTTATGTTAGCAAGTAAGATTAAACTGATTGTGCTATTATAAATTTAGGTAATAGGATGTCAGAATTATATAATAAGGTGAAAAGTAAGTTATTAGAGTGAATGGTAGATTAAGAAGGACAGACACTGTATTTAAGTGAAGGGATTAGTAGATAAGACATATCGAGTAAGGCACAGTTTAACAGTAGTATTGTAAGAGTTTTGTTATTGTTCAAAAAACCACAGAATGTAGTAAATTATAGGATAAGCAAGATAATAGTAAAAAACAGAAAAGGTAGTTAAAAGTTATTTCAGGCTAGAACCTGACAAGGAATATTTTTATAATAAGAGTTAGAGTTAGGAATACTGATGTTTATTGCTTGTTTTGTTTATAAAATGGTATTTGTATTACCAGATATGTTATTAAGAAATGTTAGATGGGAGTAGAATAAAATCAAGGCTCTAGGCCTAACTGTTAAATATAAATTTAGTAGTTTTGAGAACAAATAATAATCCAAAGTTGAAGCAGAGTATACCAAATGGTTAAACCAATTAAGTGAGTATCCCTAGTACCAAAATATATGAATAACAACTAATTTTGAATAAAATATAAGTAAAATATAAATATGGAAAATAGTAAAAATGTAATTAGCTATTCAAAAGTGGGCATGAGGGATATCAAAATGATCATCATGAAAAATTAGGAAGAATGGTACTAATGTAATAACTCTAGCTATTAGTATAAGATAGAAATCTTCATTTGAAGATATTTTGGTAAAATTAGACTAAAAAAGACGTTATAACATAACAATGACTTAAGTTAATGACCAATGAAAATTAGCATAATTTATTAGGTAACCATAGCAACCAGAAAGTTATTGCCAAAAAACCGTTAGATTTTCATTACTGTATTATTGACCAACGCCGAGAGTGGATCGAGCAGCTCTCGCACTAAACTTTTATTATTAAAGTAAATTTTAACTTAATTTAAACCAGACGGAGATAACAACAACAGTCCTGGGAATCCTGAACAAAATTTTGTTTAATAAAAAATAATCAACAAACCATAATAATCTGAAGAAGACGGGAAGACGCAGTGAAGAAGAGAGACGACAACGGACGCCGAATGAAGATCATCGGGACATCGATCATAGAAGAAGACGGACGATAACCTAAGGAGTGCGAGGCCGGAGTCAGCGAGGAAAACCATCGAGACGAGGGAAATAAACTTCTGGAGAATATAAGAAGACGACATCTCGGGAGTTATCCGGAAGAAGAAGAAGAAGACATCAGGATCTTCAGCAGGAAAATCGATGAGTATAAATATAATCCCATTATCGAATTCACAATTTTTTGGTCAGAATTAATAAATAACTATTTCACTTCACTGATCACTATTCCGATTTAGAATTAAATGCTTTGTTAAAATCACTATTTAAACTTTAATCGATTAGCAATTATTAAAGGAAAAATATAATAAATAATTGACAAACCTTGTGATAAATAAATTTGACAAACGAAAACTAACCCAAAATTTCTTTATAAGTTTTCATTGGTAATTACTTACTTGAATATAATGAGATATTAGTTTGTTTATGTAACTAGTATTAAGAATTGTTATAACTTTGTGTGTGTTAGCCGTAAGTATATATTTCTGTAGCCGAAAGGACTTATTAACACCCCTGAGAAAAACCATATTTACTGTAAACTAGCTTTAAAGACGAATTGAATACAAACACGAGAGTTGAGCAAGTACCAACCGAACAAGTGTAATAGCCGGTGCAGAAAACGAATTTGATGTATCATAAAGTAATTGAAATCTTCTAAAGAGTTAATAAATGTTCTCAATCTGCAATTCTGTATGTTTGATTCAATTAATTTATAATAACAACTAAGAATTTATTGAAGTGAAAGCGTTAAAGCAAACGTTAGCTGAGTCAACACTGCAGAAAGCCGTGCGCCAATCAGGTGGCGAGGCGGCAACATTTGAATGCAACAGAGCGAAATACGGTTTACCCGTAAATAAGAGAAGTTACAATTTGACATATATTAAACACGATTAACACTAAATACAAATTTTTCCAACCCACGTAAACGTTTAGTTACAATATGCATCAATAAATGTGATGAAGTCTTCACGAATACAACCATTATAAACATACCTCAAAGTAAGAGACAGTTGTTCAGTGTGGGATATGTCTGTGGTTTCATCAAATAATATGCTAAAACAGCCAGACTGTCGCACTCTATTTAATATGACACGTGTGATTTCCTTTCCACAACATTCAATCAGGCTATTTTGGGTGTTTTTCCCAATGTATGTTGCCCGTGCAGATGAGTTATCAAGGTGTTTTTTCAGTATGTGGTCACCTGATGAAATACGAAACCTTAAGAGCTCTCTAAAGTTTCCCTCATTTACGGGACTTGGATCTTCTTGGAGGTGGAGGTTACCATCGTCTCGATGTCCACAAAGGGGGATATTTTGTTATCCCAAAAAAGATAATACTTTCAATTATGGGACGCAACCGCTGACGGTTTTCTTGAACTTGCTGTAAGCGCTGAGTAATCACTTTATTAACAACAGCTTCTTCTGGAGATGTATAAGTTTTAATGAAGTTTTTCCCAGCTTCCACACTCTCTCTGTGGTATGCATTTTTCTCGTGTGTCTCCAGGCAGCCATCTTTACCAAGTAATTTCGCAAATGAGGTCACAGACTTAGTCACAAGAGATTGCAAGTGCACTCCTTTATTATGGCCACAATACTCATGCGCAAAAAGTACGCAGTATTTACAGTAGAGACCCTTCTGTATATCAGAAAACACAAGCCAATGTTTGCTTTCTAAATGATTTCTCCCTAAAAAACGCTTGACAAATTTCCCATTTTTAATGTGGGCTGAAAAAGGAAAACTGTAGTCTTTGGGGGTCTCCCAATGGTGTTGTAAAAGACCAAATTTCGTAAATTTATCCACAGATTTTCCAACGTAGAGTCCTATGTCGTAATCGTGAGTTACTAATTTGCCTGCTAGGTTAGAAGTAACAGCTTTGATTTTGGTATGAGCTACTCCTTTCAGAACAGGATGGCTACTACCAGCTTCAGTTCCAACTGGCGAGACACTTTTGGTAGTCAAATAGTTTTCACTATTGCTGAAGACGTCCATAGCTGAAGACGTACTAGGCATCGGTGGGAGCACCAACAACACCAGTCTGAGTTGATTGCTTTGACAACTTTCCAAAGAAGGAGTCAATTGGTCTTGTGCATCTCCGTTTCTTAACTCCTGTAGATATATTCTGAAAATATAAAAATGCCACCTAGCATAATCCTTATTTATACCTAATTGTATCCTTCCTAATTAAAAAAAAAACAAATAAAAAATTTTAAAATGAAATGATAGCAATAAAAAATAAGACGGATTGATTAATGGAAATAAGACTGACAGTGTGTGGAACTGTGAACGCACAGTGTAGGCGGCTTAACTACAGTACACTTTCGTAAATCCGAATGTCGGTAGGGTAGAGACCACAGTGAATGTCTATTCGATAACACAGTTATGGCCACCAATTTTTACAAAAATATAAAGGAATAGTACATGCAGAATTATTATTAACTTAAAGTTTATTTTATGTTGAACACGCTGAAAATCTTTTTACTATCATAGCACTGCTTATTTCAATAAATTTCACAAATTACTTACCAGGTTTCCTTAGTATCCAAAACAAGAAAATGCAGGTTAAGAGCTGTTTGTTACTAAAAAAAATTTTATTTCTTTTAAAATAAGAATATCTCAAAAAAAATTTTCGCGTAATGCGATCAAATAGGTAGCAGAATAAGCTTCTGAATTTTTCAAATCTCTAGCGTTATTCGATATTTTTTTAATTAACGAAATACTCACAGGTGGCATTCACTATAGAGGTGGCCTTCACTGTGGTCTCTACCCTACGTATTAGAAATATTACGCATACCAATACCACGCCCATTACGGACATATAGTTTTAACCGTAATAACTTTTGTCATATCCACTAATATTTTTACCCATTTGGATCGTCTAAATAATGAGTTAGGAAAAGTGTCTCAGGTTCTCGGGGGGGGGGGGGGGGGCCCTGAAGCCGCCACTGCTTGGCCAGCAAGGAGGTTACACTAAATTTCCCCGTTTTTTGTGCAAATGGGACAGTCATAACACTACACAACATTATGTAAAAAAAGATTGGACATTAAGGGGTACCTTAAGCCCAGGAAGTAAAAATATTATACACGATAGTTTAGTTGATCCAAGCAAAGTCTTGCTCCCTCCACTCCACATCAAACTTGGCCTCATGAAGCAATTTGTCAAGGCATTGTCTAAAGACGGAGAATGTATTAAGTATCTCTGCAACAAGTATTCTGGATTGTCAGAGGCAAAATTGAAGGAAAGCGTATTTGTCGGGCCAGATATTAGAAAGCTTATGAAGGATGAAACATTTGTAACTACGATGGACCAAAAACAAAAAGAAGCATGGAAAGCCTTCAAAGATGTAGTGAAAAACTTTCTTGGAAACAAGAAAGACCCAGACTATCAAAATATTGTCAGAAATGTTGAACAAATATAAACAACTGGGATGTCGAATGAGCTTAAAAGTACATTATCTGGATTCTCATTTGGACTATTTTCCAGAAAACCTTGGTGCAGTAAGTGAAGAGCAAGAGCAAGGTGAAAGGTTCCATCAAGATATTAAAGTAATGGAAAGAAGATACCAGGGAAGATGGAATGTAAACATGATTGCTGACTACTGCTGGATGCTTAATGAGAGACGACCCGCAGAACATTCATAAGAGGAAAAATACCAAAAGAAGCTTTGACAGCCAGCAAAAAAGGTACCATAAAGATTTATAATAATGTACTTAATATAATAAAGACTTATAATAAAAATCTTTAAATGATTTTCGGACCATATTTAAGTAGATTTTATTTGTAATTCATTTGCCAACATTTTGTATTAATAAACCTTCATTTAACAAAAATCTTATTTTGTGTCATTTTTAAAAATCTTAATACCCTTTTTCTGAAAAAAAAAAACTTACGTGATGGAAAAATATCGGTATGGAGAACCATACATGACTTCCATGTTCTAAGATTTATATTTAAAATCATTTTCGAAATGAAATATTACCTACTTCTTTCTACTTACTGCTTCAGCCTTAACCACAGTACTTTGATCACTAACGTATAACACCTCACGTTATGGCACTCGATTTTCACGATGATGGAAGTCGATGGCATTGCCGAAACGTCTGGTTTTGTAGAAAACATTGGGCTACGGCCAAACATCCTGGGAAGAAATTTTAACAAAAACTACTTCTTTGTTGCCGATAACGTAGTACACATATATATAAAAAATATGCATAAAATTAATGGCTTGTATAAGTTAATGATTGATCTTCATTAAGTGGTGCTCAAGTTTCCAAAGATTTAATATTATGATGTCCGTAATTAAAACATCAGAGCAGGTTTAGTGTGTATGAGGGTACACCGTGGACAAAAATTTTCAACATTTCCTATTGAGCGTAGCTTACAGTAAAGCTGCGAATCTACAGTGTACGTTTCACAGAACAAACACGCGGAAAAGAAGGAGCGCTCCAAAGTCACTCATGGACCCTCAGCATCTTGCAGAGGGTTCATTCCCTAAAGACGAAAAGTCTTGTCTATGAATCGTTCCTCTGTAAACACGTGCAGTTACACTGCCCAGCGATCCACAGGAAGCAAATCGCTATCCACGCTGGACACTTTTTCGGCTTGCGCGCGTTATGTTGGTGTGGGTTTCGGCACTTTCCATTTAAAAAGTGTGCAAATGTAAGAAAATAAACATGAGTGAGGCCAGAAATAACGCGAATTTTGTGTGTGTGTGTGTGTTCCCTGCCTTTTTATTGCAGTAATCATAATACTGTAATAAAATGGAAACGTAAACATTACATAATTGAGATATGCTTGCCTGCCACGAACGATATATTTTCACTCATACATCATTTACACTAAAATGAAAAAATTATAATTTTATTGCCTGGCAACAAAATTATTTTATTTTTAACAATTACCAGTGTTTGAAAAAGTTTAAATGAATTTTCAAGTACTTTACTGTTCTTAAAACGTAAAAGGTTGCAGGTAAACTACCCCTTCCCCTTAACCGATCTTCATCAAAATCAAAAGTCCTTGAGATCTCTACAAATCAGGGCTGTATGCAAAAAATTATTTGATTCTGTTTGAATTTGTGGCTGTTATCGTTTGCCATAAAAAATACACTTGTTAAAACATAAAACGTTGCAGGTAAACTACCCGTTTCCCTTAACTGATCTTCACCAAAAACAATAGGTCTTGAGAACTCTACAATTCAGGGCTGTATGCGAAACATTATTTGATTCTGTTTGAATTTGCGGCTGTTATCGTTTGCCAAAAAAAAAAATCGGTATGGAGAACCATACACGACTTCCATATTCTAAGATTTATATTTAAAATCATTTTCAAAATGAAATATTACCATAGAAACTACATCTTTCTACTTACTGCTTCAGCCTTAACCACAGTACTGTGGTCACTAACGTATACCACCTCACGTTATCGCACTCGATTTTCACTGATGATGGAAGTCGATGGCATTGCCGAAACGTCTGGTTTTGTAGAAAACATTGGACTACGGCCAAATATCCCGGGAAGGAATTTTAACAAAAACTACTTCTTTGTTGCCGATAACGTTGTACACATATATATAAAAAATATACATAAAATTAATGGCTTGTATAAGTTAATGATTGATCTCCATTAAGTAGTGCTCAAGTTTCCAAAGTTTTAATATTATGATGTCCGTAATTAAAACATCAGAGAAGGTTTAGTGTGTATGAGGGTACACCATGGACAAAAATTTTCAACATTTCCTATTGAGCGTTGCTTAGAGTAAAGCTGCGAATCTACAGTGTACGTTTCACAGAACAAACACGCGGAAAAGAAGGAGCGCTCCGAAGTCACTCATGGACCCTCAGCATTTTGCAGAGGGTTCATTGTCTGTCTATGAATCGTTCCTCTGTAAACACGTGCAGTTACACTGCCCAGCGATCCACAGGAAGCAAATCGCTATCCACGCTGGACACTTTTTCGGCTTGCACGTGTTATGTTGGTATGGATTTCGGCACTTTCCATTTAAAAAGCGTGCAAATGTAAGAAAATAAACATGAATGAGGCCAGAAATAACGCGAATTTTGTGTGTGTGTGTGTTCCTTGCCTTTTTATTGCGGTAGTCATAATAATAAAATGGAAACGTAAACATTACATAACTGAGATATGCTTGCTTGCCACGAACGATATATTTTCTCTCATACATGATTTACATTAAAATGAAAAAATTATCATTTTATTGCCTGGCAACAAAATTATTTTATTTTTAACAATTACCATTGTTTGAAAAAGTTTAAACGAATTTTCAAGTAATTTACTGTTCTTAAAACGTAAAAGGTTGCAGGTAAACTACCCCTTCCCCTTAACCGATCTTCACCAAAATCAAAAGTCCTTGAGATCTCTACAATTCAGGGATGTATGCAAAAAATTATTTGATTCTGTTTGAATTTGCGGCTGTTATCGTTTGCCATAGAAAATACCCTCGTTAAAACATAAAACGTTGCAGGTAAACTACAAACTACCCCTTTCCCTTAACCGATCTTCACAAAAAACAATAGGTCTTGAGAACTCTACAATTCAGGGCTGTATGCGAAACATTATTTGATTCTGTTTGAATTTGCGGCTGTTATCGTTTGCCAAAAAAAAAATCGGTAAGGAGAACCATACATGACTTCCATATTCTAAGATTTATATTTAAATTTGAATTTGCGGCTGTTATCGTTTGCCATAGAAAATACCCTTGTTAAAACATAAAAAGTTGCAGGTAAACTACCCCTTTCCCTTAACCGATCTTCACCAAAAACAATAGGTCTTGAGAACTCTACAATTCAGGGCTGTATGCGAAACATTATTTGATTCTGTTTGAATTTGCGGCTATCGTTTGCCAAAAAAAAAAAAAAAAAAAAAAATCGGTATGGAGAACCATACATGACTTCCATATTCTAAGATTTTATATTTAAATTTGAATTTGCGGCTGTTATCGTTTGCCATAGAAAATACCCTTGTTAAAACATAAAACGTTGCAGGTAAACTACCCCTTTGCCTTAACCGATCTTCACCAAAAACAATAGGTCTTGAGAACTCCATAATTCAGGGCTGTATGCGAAACATTATTTGATTCTGTTTCAATTTGCTGCTGTTATCGTTTGCAAAAAAAAAAAAAAAATTACCCTTGATAAAGAAAACCGTTGCAGGTAAACTACCCTTTTCCCTCAACTGATCTTCACCAAAAACAGTAGGTCGTGAGTACTCTACAAATCAGGGCTGTATGCAAAAAATTATTTGATTCTGTTTGAATTTGCGGCTGTTATCGTTTGCCATAGAAAAAAAATCTACAGACACACAGACACTTTTCGAAAAACGACTTTTTTTCATGTTTGAGTGTAGTACAATCAGAATCTGCAATAATCTCGAACACGATTTTTTTTGCCATCACCATACTTCCATTTCCTTAAGGAATATGGAAGTAAAAATATTACCCTTGATAAAAAAATATCGGTATGGAGAACCATACATGACTTCCATATTCTAAGATTTATATTTAAAATCATTTTCAGCCAAACAGCCAAGGAAGGAATTTTAACAAAAAAATACTTCTTTCTTGCCAATAACGTAGTACACATATAAAAAATATTATCCCCTCCCCCTTCAACTATAATTTTGATTTATAGAAAATTACCCCCAGCCCGTTCAACTAGCCTCTTCATTTATAGATATTTCATCTACGTTTCTACAGTGGATTATTAAGATCTTATCAGGATACTTTATCAAAATTAAGTACTTTACTCATGTTACAACAAAAAATGTTTCAGGTAAACTTCCCTTTCCCCGTAACCGATCTTCACCAAAATCAACAGACATTGAGTTCTCTTTAGCTCAGGCACATATGTAAAAAATTATTTGATTCTGTTTGAATTTACGGCAGTTATGGTTCGTCATATAAAAAATTACCCATGTTAAAACATAAAACATAAGATTTATAAAACATATCTAAGATTTATATTTAAAATCATTTTTGAAATAAAATATTTTCATAGAACCTACTAACGCTGGGGAAATCTGAGGAGCCAATCAGAGTTGGGCCTACCTGTCACTCTGCTGAATTTGGTGGAAAGCCCTGTCACTGTCGTCAAAGTATCAGCCTTGACAGGGTCCTCTTTTTCTGCAAAATGGGAGAGGAGGCTTGAGATGGAGTGAGTGACATGGTCCCCACCTCAATGAAGAACCCATTGTTTTATAAAAATATATTTAAATTTTGAAAACTGAAAATTCTTTTCTTGTTGTAAATATTTATATTTTATAATCAAAATGACTTTATCAAAAAACAAACATTATTTTTTTATAATAAGTACTTACATATGTTTCTTAATATGCTTACTTTTTCTTCAATGTTGATGATCATTTCCAAACATTCTTACAAAATTGTATCTACAGAACAGTTAACATTCCCCAGGTTTCCATTTCTGCTAATTTCTCATTACACCTTCCACTGACGTATTATTAACCATTTCATAAACTATCGTATAATCTTTTCAGATTTTGTGGTACAAAATCTGAAATTTTCAGATTGCCTGGCAACAAAATTATTTTATTTTCAACAATTACCATTGTTTGAAAAAGTTTAAATGAATTTTCAAGTACTTTACTCTTGTTAAAACGTAAAAGGTTGCAGGTAAACTACCCCTTCCCCTTAACTGATCTTCACCAAAATCTAAAGGCCTTGAGTCCTCTACAATTCACTGACGTATGCCAAAAATTATTTGATTCTGTTTGAATTTGCGGCAGTTATCGTTTGCCATAGAAAATACGCTTGATAAAAAACTTTGCAGGTAAACTACCCCTTCCCCTCAACCGATCTTCACCAAAAACAATAGGTCTTGAGTACTCTACAAATCAGGGCTGTATGCAGAAAATTATTTGATTCTGTTTGAATTTGCGGCTGTTATCGTTTGCCATAGAAAATACCCTTGTTAAAAAAACGTTGTAGGTAAACTACCCCTTTCCCTTAACCGATCTTCACCAAAAACAATACGTCTTGAGAACTCTACAATTTAGGGCTGTATGCAAATAATCTTTTGATTCTGTTTGAATTTGCGGCTGTTATCGTTTGCCATAGGAAATACCCTTGTTAAAACATAAAACGTTACAGGTAAACTACCCCTTTCCCTTAACCGATCTTCACCAAAAACAATAGGTCTTGAGAACTCTACAATTCAGGGCTGTATGCGAAACATTATTTGATTCTGTTTGAATTTGCGGCTGTTATCGTTTGCCAAAAAAAAAAAATTTCCCTTGATAAAAAAAAACCGTTGCAGGTAAACTACCCCTTTCCCTCAACCGATCTTCACCAAAAACAATAGGTCGCGAGTCCTCTACAAATCAGGGCTGTATGCAAAAAATTATTTGATTCTGTTTGAATTTGCGGCAGTTATCGTTTGCCATAGAAAAAAATCTACAGACACAGACAGACAGACACACACAGAGACACTTTTCAGAAAACGACTTTTTTTCATGTTTTGAGTGTAGTAGAATCAGAATCTGCAATAATCTCGAACACGATTTTTTTTGCCATCACCATACTTCCATTCCTTAAGGAATATGGAAGTAAAAAACCGTGCAGGTAAACTACCCCTTTCCCTCAACCGATCTTCACCAAAAACAATAGGTCGTGAGTACTCTACAAATCAGGGCTGTACGGAAAAAATTATTTGATTCTGTTTGAATTTGCGGCAGTTATCGTTTGCCATAGAAAAAAAATCTACAGACACACACACAGACAGACAGACACACACACAGACACTTTTCGAAAAACGACTTTTTTTCATGTTTTGAGTGTAGTACAATCAGAGTCTGCAATAATCTCGAACACGATTTTTTTGCCATCACCATACTTCCATTTCCTTAAGGAACATGGAAGTAAAATATCGGTATGGAGAACCATACATGACTTCCATATTCTAAGATTTATATTTAAAATCATTTTCAGCCAAACAGCCAGGCTGTGTCTTACCTGCCTTTTTATTGCTGTATTAAATGAAAAATATTATATTACATTAAAATGAAAAAATTATAATTTTATTGCCTGGCAACAAAATTATTTTATTTTTAACAAATACCATTGTTTCAAAAAGTTTAAATAAATTTTCAAGTACTTTACTCTTGTTAAAACGTAAAAGGTTGCAGGTAAACTACCCCTTCCCCTTAACCGATCCTCACCAAAAACAATAGGTCTTGAGTACTCTACAAATCAGGGCTGTATGCAAAACATTATTTGATTCTGTTTGAATTTGCGGCTGTTATCGTTTGCCATAGAAAATACCCTTGTTAAAAAAACGTTGCAGGTAAACTACCCCTTTCCCTCAACCGATCTTCACCAAAAACAATAGGTCTTGAGAACTCTGCAATTTAGGGCTGTATGCAAATAATCTTTTGATTCTGTTTGAATTTGCGGCTGTTATCGTTTGCCATAGGAAATACCCTTGTTAAAACATAAAACGTTACAGGTAAACTACCCCTTTCCCTTAACCGATCTTCACCAAAAACAATAGGTCTTGAGTACTCTACAAATCAGGGCTGTATGCAAAACATTATTTGATTCTGTTTGAATTTGCGGCTGTTATCGTTTGCCAAACAAACAAAATTACCCTTGCTAAAAAAAAACCGTTGCAGGTAAACTACCCCTTTCCCTCAACCGATCTTCACCAAAAACAATAGGTCGCGAGTACTCTGCAAATCAGGGCTGCATGCAAAAAATTATTTGATTCTGTTTGAATTTGCGGCAGTTATCGTTTGCCATAGAAAAAAAATCTACAGACACACAGACAGACAGACACACAGACAGACAGACACACACACAGACACTTTTTGGAAAACGACTTTTTTTCATGTTTTGAGTGTAGTAGAATCAGAATCTGCAATAATCTCGAACACGATTTTTTTTGCCATCACCATACTTCCATTCCTTAAGGAATATGGAAGTAAAAATGGAGTCATATTTGAAATCAGCACTAAAAACAATACAAAGTGCACATAAAATATTTAAAACAATTTTCAAAAAGTGTATTTTTGCAGGCCTGTGTAATTATTGGTGTGATACTGATAATAACGAAGTATGGGAGTAGATTTCTAATTATCTATGTATCTGTAGTAATGAATAAATTTTGATTTTTTGTATGAATTATGTATTGTATAAAGATAGCAGTAGTAATCTGCATTAATGATGAGGAACTTGAGAGATAAAATGAGATGTTTAAATGAAAAAGTAATATGGAATTGGTGTTTACTTGAATTCCGACTGGAATTAGTAAATCATTTTGAAGTTGGAATTATAACTTCCAAAGAATGTCGATGTTAGATGTTTAGGAGAAAGTGTATTATGTTATAATGTTAAGGATATTTCTGTTAAACAATGTTATGTGTACATTTAGAAGTTAAGAAAAGGCCAGTACTTCGGAAAAGGCAAACCAGTACGGCTACGAGGAAACCAAATCAGTTCAGGATGTGGAATAGTGAAAGGCCATCTAGTAATGTTTTATTGATTGTTTCAGAATCTGGTGACACTGTGGTGGCGACCCTGTGCTGACCAGCACGTCAGGGCAGGGGCATCTAGTGCCTGTCTGGCTTTATGGTGTTGGGATTCTACAGCAGGAAGTCCAGTAAAGTCATGCAGGTGTGGCCGCAGTCACTGGATTAGGGGGGTGAGTAACCCATGATTTTAATAAAATTTAAGGAGGGTCATGGCACCATATCCGAACTGGTCCTCTTAGGTTGTGTCAATGAGAGTTTTTATGCTTCGGCATAAAACCTCTCACTGAGGGGGTATTGTGACGGTACAAAATGGGTAGGATCATTTTAATCATTTTAATATTGTGCAATAATACGATCGATGTAAAACAGAGTGAAATTCGACTTTATAAATCTGAAGTCATATGAATCAGCCAGTGTCACGTAGACATTAACGTCTCAGACGAAATAAACTTAACCATATATGGTCACGAATTTTTATCGATCCAACTGACGTCATGAGAATATCACGAAATGAACACGTGTTTTATAATGCTGAAACGCAATCCGAGCTTCTACAATGTTCCAGACGTTTCGATATGGCCTGGTCAACGAGGAAGGGGTATCACATGACCAGCTCCTAATCGCCATTCGGGCAGTCTACGAACAACAGCCAAACGTCGTACTGGGTGTTAACCCCAGTCCGCGGACAAAGTCGATTTAGGCCTTAAAAAAGTGTAAAATGTATTCAAAGCACGTATAAGTAAATCTCTGCAAGTGTCAATGTAATTGAAAAAGTTAACTAACAGTTTTGAACAGTTTTTTTGAGTGTTGGAGCAAAACGTTTTGAATGAGAAATGGTGCAACATGTGGAATAACTGCTACAGCTAAGTAATTACAACTAGATCGACTGACCAATAATTAATAACTATCTCCCTATTATTCAATTATTGTATTCAGAAAAATGAGATCTCAAATTTAAAGGGGGGTTTGAAAGGAATGAGAGAGAGAGAGAGAGAGAGAGTGAAAGCGGAGTACTGGTGAGCCTTCATAATGTTAAGTAAATATAGTTTGTACTATTAATAATTATGTGTGTGCATTGTTAGGTGATTTGTGAATCACTGGATAAATAGGGGTAAATCCCTTCTGAATTTTTAACGACAAATAAAATATCAATTTCAAGTCACCATGACCACGTGTTTAGTATATTTATTGCGCTGAAACCTAATCTATTTGCTACATCCAAATCTCACCTAATTGAGCTTTAGAATCTTCTGAGACGAGGGAAACAAAGTGTTTAAATTAAGCAAGCGTTATTTGAGACACAGAGTGAGATGGCTTGCATATGTTAACCTCAAATATGCTGGCGACCCTGTAACGTGCTGAGGAAATGGAAGGTAGGTACGAAGAATGGATCGCCAAGGTAGGTACTATTCTGGGTGGTAAGTTGGAAAGAAGTTAAGTTACATTACAGAGTCACTGTATCTCACTCAGCAATCTTGCACAAAAGCAATGTCTGCACTGGTCAATGTTTTCTGTAGAACTGTCTGTCCTCACACCACAAACTTGTGATATGGGTGACATAGTGAATTTCTGATTGTTGAAATTGCTTTATACATAACAAATAGATAGCTTTATACATAATGTGATAATTAAAAGCTCTGGTTAGGTTTTGCACAAAAACATTAGATCGTGTCCTATCGTTTTCTGCAAATTTTACAACCTCATTAAAATTTTCAACATAATAAGCCTGTATAAAAAACATAATAAAATATGTTGAATTGTTCATCTGACATTAGAAATCTGTAATGTAAAATATGATTAATAATCTGTCACAGTGTCATTTCTATATGTCAACAAATAAGGGAATTGTTTTCTTTAATTTAATTTATTCCTGCACACGTGCACTTGGGATGCACACATAGGGATACAGGGACAAATTATGAACATTTTGAGGTGTCTCACTTCACAATCCTAAATCTAATACGATACTTATGCCTAATTAACAAAGCTGAACAAACTTATGAAAGTCTGTAGTGTGAGGCTAACTCATTCGTTACATAGCCTGCTATTATAATTTAGTTCAATATTTTATTAGTAAGTCTCTACCACAAACCAGTTAGTAATTAGTGTTCAGGTTCAGCTGGTGTAATGCTACGCGTGTGGTGTCAAATACATGCGATTTTATACCTGATGAATCAATAGACGATGAAAACTCTATCAATCAGATTCTGAAATTGATGATATGGCTAAGAATGTACCTATGAACTTGATGAATCTTGCAATGATAGAATGAAAATATAATTTCATATGCAAAATCTAAACATGTATTGCCATCTACATTTTGTACTTATTCTTTCATACTATATTAGTTATACTAATTTTCCTTTCAGAGGAACTATAAGTACAACCAATGCTGCAAAGGAGAGGAAATCAGTAACATTAATACTGAATGGCCTGATAATGATATCCAGCCAGGTCTCCCTATGTTTGAATGACAATAGTTCCAACTGACAAAAACTGTTCAGAATTTGAATGTAATTCAGTAACAGCAAAATGGTTCTGTTATTTATTGATAGAGACTTGTTAAATTAGTAGTAGAGTAGACACAAAATTGGCATAAGTTTAAATAATGAAGATCAAAGATTTATTTCATGATGAAAGTGTATATAAAAAACTAATTCGTTAAAATTATATAAATGTGATCAGAATACTAGGAATATACTTAAAATCTGCGTTGAACGGGCTTACAGTTGGTATAATGTAAGTATTATTTTGTTAAACGATAAAATGGTGGTTCACCAAGGAATGATATGAAAAACAGTGGTGTTGAAAGTGTTAAATTTTTATTTTTGTGTTGGATTATGCCATATTATACATAAAATTAAAGTTAACATTGAGGAATGCTTGTTGTGTGAAGACGGAGAGGAGAACCTCGAACATATACTTATAAAATGTCATTACCCAATTGCCGCAAGGGATATCTTAAGGATGCAAGTGTCGGGATGGCAAGAAATCATGAGCAATAAGAAGTACTGGGCTATCACTTCTATAATCTACCATGGACATTGGGCTATCGGCTACAGTTGAAGCTGGACGCCTGTAGGAAGAAGTAAGAAGTAAGTAACATTGAGGAAAATACAATAAAGGACATAACTGTGTATGGGCTTGATGAACTGAAATTCAGTTAATAAACTTTTTTGTTAAAGCAAAAGATATTAACAAATACATAACAATTATGAAATATATTTCACAATATAATATTTTACGAAAAAATCAAAAAATTGCAAGACAAAAAACACAAAACTGAAATTTTTGAAAATCTGCAAATTCTACAACTGAACATACCTGAAAATGCAGTCCAAATAATCCATTACTTAACTGTGTCTGTGTTTCCTGTTCTTCACACTTTTTATACTTAGTTTAAATAATACTCACTGGAAATACTTCAATAATATTACAACAAAGATAGTAAAAACACTTGAAAAAGCTCTCAAAACTAACAAACTTCACAGTAAATACCTAAAACATAAGCAAACCTGTCGACACATTCACTCAAGTCTTACATGTTCGTTTATTGTTTTTCACACATTCCCCACTTCATTCAAATACATAGTGTAGCGGGTCAATTTTTGGGTGTTTTATTTTAACGGTTTGGGGCATTTATATAATTTTATTCATTTCGTTTTCGGTCGGGAGCCTTATAAAATATTGCGAAATAAATGTATTATTGTGCAACGTATTTGTCAGAATAACAGACCAGTGTTGAGAAACAGCGTTTGGAACAAAGGCGATACGCACTTTCAGTTGTGTAATGCGGCAAAGGAATTTGCACCTCCACAAAATTCGCAGAACTCTGTATATGTGTTTCGACGCCCGTATGCACCTCAGCTGGGCGGGGCTCGGGAATGACGCCGTGAGAAATACCGAAGTGGAGGCAAACATGGCGATGTAGAAAAACGTTTGTGGCAGCCATCAACTCAATACTGGAAAACAGCATTAAACTCCGCCTACTGTTGGTGACATCACCAGAGCCAATTCCAATATTAAGCTCTGGTCACACACATATACCAGCTATAATCCATGCATAAACTGAATATGCCTCAGCAAATCAACAGTATACGGCGACTAAAACTTGGTGGCATTGAATTGCCGCTTCCGCCAGTTCAACCAAGCACATTGGGCAGTTCCACTATAGTTGCCAGCCGGCAAGGAGCTGAATAAGCTCTCTACTCTCTACTAAGTTTTTTATTCTTTTTCAGTAAAAAGTGTAACAACAGTAAAATTTCATGTGACCGCGGTCCATCCATTAAGTGGAACCGAATCAAATGTTTTTCGGACAATAAAAAACAAGTAATTTGCAGGAACGATGAGTGCGTGCGCGAAGCACGTTGCCGGCGTTTTTTCAGTAAGGGCTGGGGCTTTATTATAAAATGGTATTTGGGGGTTAATAATGAAGTTTTGTTAAAATAATGCATGTAAGTGCGTGTGTAAAGCAGGCTGGGCTATCTTAGAGTGTGTAAGTAGTAGGAAATAAGGATAGTAAGTAAGATATAATAGTTGCACAACCTATACACTTGTAATACTTTTAAAACCTGTAAAAGACTATTTTTTTGGAGAAAAGTATCAATTCAACTCTTTTGATTAATAAACGAAAAAATAATTTCTCTTCCAAGATGCATTTTATAAGTTCTTCACCCAACCTTGAAAATTACGCTTGTATCCCAAAGTACGTATGAGACCCTGGACCCAAGAACACGCAAAACGGTAAGTGCAAGTTTTCTTTTTATTTATTATTGTATGGTTCGCTATGTTAATTAAATGGTGATAAATTCGTAGCTTCACATTTGGCGCCCGAACAGGGACGAATTTAATAAAATGAAATTCCATACCTACGAATAAGATACAAGCGCAATTGAGAGGTTAAGTGAAAGACGTAAAAGGTTATGTTTAATATTGGTGAGTAGAATATATTTTTTTTTTGATAAGTATGCGTTACATATGGTAAGATTTTATAAAGAAATATATATAAAAAATTTTAAGAAAAATGGCAGATAATAATGATATTAGTTTATCTGATAGTCAGATAGCAAATCAAATAAGTAGCGACTCCGGAATTCAAACAACTGACAGTAGTCTTGAGGAGTCAAAAATAATACAGACAGTTGAGATTCATTCAACCCCTATTTTAGGAAATCAAAATAAGAAATCTGATAATGATACTATGTTAGCAAGATTGTATGATATGATGTACAATAGTTTAGAAAAACAAGACAGCATGTATAACGCTTTAGAAAAACAAGATAGTAATTTTAGAGAATTGAATGACAAATCTGATGAATTAAAAGGTGAAATTAAAGAAATTAACAAACATTGTGAAAATACCAAAGTAGAATTTACCAATAGAGTCAACCAAGTAGAAACCAAGTTAGATGATTCAATGCAAAAGGTAGATGTTAAATTTAATGAAATAGACAGTCAGATAGATAGAGTTGAGAAGCAGATAAATGAAAACAATGAAATATTAATAAATACAATGAATGAGCATAACAATGACATAGAATTTAAAATTAATAAATGTAATACTGAAACTGAATGTAAGTTGAGTAGCGTAATAATGACAGTTGAAAAATTTAGTCAGAATATTGATGAACACCAAAATAAGATAGACTCTAAAATATATGAAATTGAAAGTAATTATAAGACAGAAATACAAGCAGTAAATGAATCTATCGATGTAATATCAAAAAATAATGTACAGTCTGAATATAGTAATGATAAAAAATTATATTCTCTTGAACAAAATATTAGTAGTATGAGAGATGAATTAAGCTTAGTGAAAAATCAAAATGTAAACAATGTTACTGAGCGCATATTTATGACACGAGATACAAATAATGAAATAGAATTAGAAACTTTCACTTGTGACAATCGTAGAGTACACCCAATGCAATTTTTAAATAGGGTTAGGGAGTTTAATCGGTTTAATGGTAGTAGCTGGGAGGTTAAGTTGCTGAAGATTATCAAATGTTTTAAAGGTAGTGCCGAGATATGGTCGGAAGTACACCATACCGAATGGGATAGTTTTGAGGATTTTGAGATAGCTTTTCGAAACAAATATTGGTCAGAAGAAGACCAAGAAATATTAAGAAGTAAAATAATGGGTAACGGGAATTTTGGTAGGATTAATAACCACCTAACCATATATGTGATGACCATATACAACGAAGCTAAATATCTAGAACCGCCGTTGCCTTTCCGATCATTTGTAAGACATATTAGCAAACACCTGCCCAGAGAAGTGCAAATTACGTTAATGACTAGAGAGATTACAAATATAAGCGAGTTAGAAAACATGTTAGATGTATTGCAGAATATAGGGGAACGCGACGTTCAACCACACCAGTAGTACCACACCATAATAATAATAATAATTTCCATCATAACAGGGGTACACAGAATTTTCATAGAGGAGCGCGGGGAGGAAGTTTCGATAATAGGGGCGAGAGTTGGAGGTGTAGAACATGTGAAACCGACAATTATGCTAATCGAACAAATTGTTTCAGATGTCATCGGAACAGGGAGTGCGCCAGGAACGAGCGAGCAAACCTACCACCCAATCAACAGTCGAGAGGAGGAGAATTTCACAGAGGAGCGCCGAGAGGAGGAGGACAATATAACAGAGGGAGAGGGGGAAATCATCCAGCTGTAGCGGGTCCCTCCACGGAAAACTAGGGAGGACAATGGAGAAGCGGGCCGAACCATTGTCTACGGAAAACAGGAGGGTCCAAATAATCAACAGATACCATAATAACGTTATCAAGATGGACATGGCGAAGGAACTGTTAGAAGAAGAGGAGAACAAGGTGATGGAACGCAGAGCAGGATTAACTGAGGTGACGATTAACCTTGAAGGTAAGAATTATAAAACTTTAATTGATACCGGTAGCGAGATCTCAGTAATTTCTGAAAATGTCATGGGTGAATTAAAAGAGTTAAACAAGAATATACCGTCATTACCAGTTGCAGGGGTTACTGTAGTGGGGGTAACTGGGGTGAGAAGTAAGAGAATAACCAGACAAGTACAATTAAATATTTTAATAAATGGAGTTGAATTTGAAAACACTTTCTTAGTAGTTAAAGGGTTAAGTCTAGATGTAATATTGGGAAATGATTTTTTGGAAAGAAACGGAGCAGTGATAGATTTTAATAAACAAATAGTAAAATTTGAGAAGGGGAATAAACCAGTCAGAATAGAGTTTAAGAAAGTAGTAAATGAAGCTAAAGTCACGGGAATAAAAATGTTACATAAGCAGATAGGCGATAGAGAGATAGAGACCAGAATAAATATATGTCTTGAGAGTGATAGCCTAGAGAATGAGGAGGGAGAGATGCATGAGAGTAATGAGAGTGTGTGGGCAAATAGAGCCGGTAAATTTTTCAATGAAAATACAGTTGTAGGAAATACTCAACAACAGGAGGTGTGGGCAGTTGTGGAGCGACACAGAGAGGTGTTTGATGAATCACCAGGGAAAGCGAAGGACTACATCTGCGAGCTGAAAGTTCGGGACCACGCACCATACATGCAGAGAAGCTACCCAGTGCCGTTTTCAAAGAGGAGGGCTGTACAGGAGGAATTAGACCGGATGATGCAAGGAGGCATAATTGAACGCTCAGTATCACCTTATTCAAACCCTTTGGTGGTAGTGATAAAGAAGGATGGCAAGGTAAGGTTATGTTTAGATGCTAGGAAAATTAATCAAATTATTATACCTGACAGGGAATCTCCAGAACCCATAAATGAGATTTTACAAAAGTTTAGCGGAGTCAAATACATGACGTCCTTAGACCTGACCGCTGGATACTGGCAGGTGCCATTAGCAACAGAGAGCAGGAAATACACAGCTTTTCTTTTTAACGGTAAGAATTACCAGTTTAAACGCTTACCTTTTGGATTAAACACCAGTGTTGCCAGTTTTTATCAAATGTTTAGATAATATTTTACAACCTAAGGATTTAGATTTTTTTAACTGTATATGTTGATGATATCTTGATAGCCTCTAGAACGTTCACTGAACATTTAGAACACATAGAATATGTATTAGATAAGCTACAAAGAGGGGGTTTAACAGTGAATTGGGACAAGTCTAAGTTTCTGCAGACAGAAATACACTTTTTAGGATTTATTATTACACAGGAGGGGATATTAGCCAACCCTTACAAAGTCGAAGCCATAATGCGATTCCCTGAACCTAAAAACATTAAGCAACTACAGAGTTTTTTAGGCCTATGCAATTTTTACAGGAAATTTCAGGAGAACTATGCACACACAACATCCAAACTGAGTGCTGTACTGCAGAAGAATAAACAGTGGAGATGGGGCGATGCGGAACGAGCTGCGTTTAATGAAATTAAGAGAAAGTTTAGTCACATGATCATGATGAATCATCCCGATTTTAATAAGATTTTTTATTTGCAGACCGACGCCAGCAATGTAGCGCTAGGTGCCGAATTATACCAGGAGAGCTGCGACCAGGAACACCTAACGATTGCCTTCGCCAGTAGATCGTTGTTATCGGCGGAAAAGAATTACACGACAACTGAGAAGGAACTACCAAGTATTGTGTTCGCCGTGGGTAAATTCCGCACGTACATCCCAGGGAATACCACGATCATCCGGACGGACCACAAGGCACTGTCATTTCTGAATTCATGTAAGCTAACACACAGCCGACTAACCAGGTGGGTATTAGCCTTACAGGAATATAACTTTTCATGGGAGTACATAAAGGGGTCAGATAATAAGGTACCAGATACACTTTCTAGAATAGATGTTATAGACAATAAAACTGGTAGGGACCTTAAAGAAATAGAAATTTTTAGACTAACTAGGGAAGATAGAATTTTTGGTGAGGAATTAAGTGACATTAAAAACTTGCAAAGATCTGATAGCAAACTGGGTAAAATAATTGTTAGTTTAGAAACAGATGTAGAGGGATCTGAATATAATGAGCGATTTCAAATATATCAGGGTATTTTGTTTAAACAAGTAGATGGTGGGGAGCGTGATTGGAGGTTAGTTATACCCGAGGGGTTAATAGATAAAATTGTTTGGGATTGTCATATAAGGTATGGTCATTTTGGGGCGAGAAAGTGTGCTAATGTTTTGAAAGAGTCATGTATATTTAAGAATATGGAGAGGAGAGTGAGAAAAGTGTTGAGAGTGTGTGATTTATGTCAAAAATCGAAAGTAGTGAATTACAGAGTAGAAGGCGAGATGAATTACATAAAAGTAGATAAACCTTTCGATCTAGTTGCGGTTGATTTATATGGACCATTACCCAGAGGTAGAGGGGGTGTGTTATATGTATTTGTAGTTTTAGACACTTTTTCAAAATTTGTAAAGTTATATAGTATTAAGAGAGCAACTAGTAAGGTACTTAGCGAGAAGATAGTGAAAGACTACATGCTAAATGTGGGAAAACCAAAAATTATATTATCTGATCATGGTCCACAGTTTATAAGCGGCAAGTGGCGGCAGACGCTTGGATGGGAAGGCATCATACCCAAGCATACGGCAGTGTACCATCCTCAGTCGAATCAAGCAGAACGGGTGATGAGAGAGATTGGCAGGATATTTCGGGCGTACTGTCACGCCAAACACACAGAATGGCCATCCTACGTGAAAAAAGTAGAGGAGTGGCTGAATTGTACCACCCATGAGTCCACGGGATTTACGCCGCATGAGTTGATCAGGGGAACAAGGCCGCCCAGGATATTAGAACAACTTTTCACATACCCACCTGAAGGTCAAATTTTGGACAGAAACATGAAAATTAGATTGGCGAACGAGAATTTACTTACTAGAGGAGAGCGACGAAAACAGAAACATGATGCTAAGGGTAAATGGACCAAATATGAGGTAGGTCAGTTAGTGTTAGTAAAAAGACATGATTTGTCCAGTGCTCAAGATAGGGAAATAAAGAAGTTTTTCTTGTTATATGAAGGACCTTATGAAATTGTTGAAATAAAAATGCAGAATGCGTATGTGCTGAGGAACCCAGCGACACAGGAAATAGTAGGTACTCAAAATGCGACGAATTTAAAGTTATATAGGTCACTTTAATTGTTATGTTTATAAATAAGTTTTTCAAACATTATTGTATGTTTTCAGAAGGGATCCTCCCCCATTTTCGGGCGGCCACGATCTTACCAGTCCTGGCCGTGGAATTCGGAAATCGGAGGCGGGCCATGGTTGGCAGGATCTTCCTTCGGGCAGTGAAAACAACGATGGTCCGGCTCCACCAAAATTGGTACAAAATAGAAATTTAACCACATATATTTGAACGGGGAGGGGGACCCCAACAGGTACGTGACTCGACTTAAAATTTTTTTTAATACACTCATGGTGCAGCGGATCGGTGTGCCTGTCACGTGCCTGCACTGCCTTAGAGTGTTTGTATATAATGGAGGCTGCATTAAATGAAAGGCAGTGCATACAAATTTAAATATTTTTGGACCAATGGCAAAATTAAAATTAGCCATTGGTCGTAGTTCTGTTAAGTCTGAAAAGACGAATTTTGTGGCAAGGTGATTGGAGGGAGAATAGACAGCGGGGTAGAATAAATGGTAGTAGCAGGGGGTTAAGTTTGGTTTAGAGGGGGGACGTGAATTCACGTAGTGGCTCTATTCTGCCTCCAACTTTCCCTTGCGGCGAAACCCGACTTTTCTGGCGGTTACTGTCTTACTAGCATTAATCTCGATTTTGAGAATGTTAGTCAGCCTCCAGTGTAAATAGTATTTTGAAAAAAAAAAAAAAAAAAAAAAAAATACCAAAACAGTTTTGGATGTGTATAATTTTAAATTTAAATAAATTTTAGAATTAAGTGACCGAATATAAGTGTAGAGTTTTAGTATCAGTGAGTATGGGAACATTGTGAAAAGAATGTGTAACCAAATAAAAACTTGTTGTCAATACAAGAAGTGGGGATGACTTTGGGGGGTAGTTTGGTACTCGATGAAGTGATAATAACAATGGAGTGTTGGACTACATTTGTAGAAAGTTTAATTTTCAATTGTGAAGTAATTAGGTAGTTATTAAGTGGCTATTGTGGGGGTGGCCTGTGCTCTCACAAGTAGCGAAATGGGTTGGGGGTAGCAGTGAGTGTTACCTCCATCGGAGGCCAAACTGGCGATAAATGTGCGGCACACCTTATCCGTGTAAATAAAAAAATTTTTACACACAATATTAAATAACGTGTCGCACGTAATAATATTGATGTGAAACAGGCAGTGAAATAAAAGTTAGATTTCCTCGACTTTTCGGGCGGTTGCTGCCTTACCAGCACTAACCGTGGTTTTGACTAGCGGCCAGCTATGGTCATACCAAGTCCCTTGACCATAGCTGACTTGAAATTGGTATATATTTGAAATTCAATGGGGGGACAATTAGAGGAAATCTCCCGGAAACTATGGAACAGCGGCTGCCACTCTGTTCCAGTAGGAACAGCATAGCCAGGTGGTAGATCCGTTTTAAGGGTGCATGATTATAAAACAAGAACATGATGATGTTCACTACTTTAAACTTAACAGCGGAAGCAGAGACACGGAGAGGTAAAAAACCTGCTCCAAAATATACAGTCTCTGTGGAAGCGAATGGGCGCCACAGTCCACCATAATATGAAATAGTGTGTGTGGCTGGGAGGTGACGCAAAGGAGTCACGAATTTAAAATTTTATGACATAAAAGTTTTTTTTTTATTCAAAGTTTGATCAAATAAAACTGCTTGTGCTCTGTTCAGGTAACTAGCTGCTTAGATATTTAAAAATAAGGTGTTCATGCTATAATTTTAAGTGTATTATTTTATTGTTGTCTGTTAGATAAGCATTGATAAGAATATGTATTTTCATTATGTGTGTATTTAGCTAATAATTAGATCGTCTGGCAGGCTAACATAAATAACCAGAATCAGAGAAATGGGAAACAATGAGGTGAGAAGTGAGAATAAATAAAAATAAATATGTATATTCCATGTAATTTGTTCAGTTTTAAGATGTATTTTCATTGTGTGAGGAGGATCAGCTGATCAGCAATAACGTCACTGGTATATTGGTTTGTAAATGTTACAAGTAATTAATGTTTAATGTACTACAGATATTTTGAAGGAAGGATAAAAAGAATAGGAGAAATAAAATAATAATAATTTATGCAAATTAATAAAAGATAATTCATGGGTGATAAATATGTTGTGGGACATGTAGACCTGTCCAAATTGAATTAAAAGTTAAATTTGAAATGATAGAGATGAATATGAATGTTGTTTTTGAGTTAATGTGATGTAACAGAGTTGGTGAAGTATTAATGTTGACACAGTGGTAATGGAGACTTTATGTAGATTTTGAGTGACATATTGTTGTTTTTATAGTTAATGAGGTTATTTTGTGTATTTGTAGTAATGTAATGAGATTGAGAATTTTGGGGATGGCAATTTTGTATTAGAGGGTAGTGTAATGTAGGAGTCCGCAACAAGGGTTGGGACGGGATAGGGATAGATTTTAGTGGGGAAGGGGCCGCCTTAGGTAAAATCCAGGGGCCAAATAAGGGAATTGAGTTTTTTGGGGGCGGGGAAACACGTATCCTATATACAAAGGGTTAGAGAGTATGTTATAATGGGAGAAGGCGGCGAATTGTGTTAAATGATAAGTTGGGGTTTAGAGTGTTTTGATTAGTAGATATTTTGGTAGAGATGGGTGTCATGGGAGTTGAAGTTGATGAATATTAGAGTCAGAGGGAGAAAGTTTATATAGGCATACAGATCTAATACAGAAAAAACGAGAATAAATAATTTATATCACCCACAGTAAAGTATAGCGAGATTGTTAAATGAAGAGTAAGATTGTTAAGCAAAAAGAGAGATTTATAATAAGGATACAATGTTCATTTTTTCAAACCAGTGACAGAATCTTGATAGAATTGAAAATAATGTAAAGTCCAGAATTGTTTGTTTTAAATAATGTAAATATCAAGTTGATGATTATTTATATTAAATATTTGTTCGTTTTAAATATTTTGTTTTATTATGTTTGTATTTCAAGATAGGATTTTACAGATGTCAAATGTATTTCAGATAGAAATCATACATAACATATGTAGGTCAAGGATCTTGGACTTGACCTAGTTTCGATCAGCTGATGAGGTCATACACCTACTAAGCTTGTATAGTAGGAAGCTAATTTTAATCTGTTTAATTAATTCAAACCAATATTTGAATAATTTTAATAAATATGTTATTTAAGAAATAAATTTAATAAAATTTTTTAATGAATAAATTTAATTTTTTTTAATTTTAAAATTTTGAAAATTTTAATTTTTTGAAGAAAAAAAAAAAAAAACAACTTGATTTTTCGCCTGCCAGCGAATGAATATTTTAGATAATGATTCTTTTATTATGTGTGCATTAACCATGTTTATTTTATTGTATTGCATGGTATTGGTAGACTATAAGTGGCTCTCATGTTAGAGTAAGGATGTGTTTAGCTTAGTAGAAATGTCTAGGTTAAGTCATGTGAAACAAAAAATTAGAAAAACCAGGAAGAGAATTTTTTGATAAAAGATTTTTTTTTGAATTTTGAATTTGTTAAATTTTTAATAAATCTTAAAAGCAATTTTTTACTTTTAATGTGTTATGGTAACATTAATGTTAGTGTGTGTGAGCCCAGTATCTGCTAAAGGCAGCCCAGCTTGCAAAAAGGGGATCCATATCGGCGGAGGAGCTGGGATAATTTTAGCCAGGGATTGAGGATTTTTGGGGGTAGCATGTTAAAAGGCGAGGTGCGCTGTGGTGCGAGTCTGCTCGATTTCTCGGTGTTGGGATCTCTTACGGAGAAGTCCGGTGATCTCGTTCAGATGAGTCCATGGTCGCTGAGCCAGGGGGGTAGCGTACCCATAAGTAGTAAGAACCAGGGGGTTGTTGGCACCAGTTCCTCACCGGTCCTCTTCGGGGTTATCGATGAGATTTCTTCTGTCATGGACAGCAGAATTCTCATCGAGGGGGTATTGTAGCGGGTCAATTTTTGGGTGTTTTATTTTAACGGTTTGGGGCATTTATATAATTTTATTCATTTCGTTTTCGGTCGGGAGCCTTATAAAATATTGCGAAATAAATGTATTATTGTGCAACGTATTTGTCAGAATAACAGACCAGTGTTGAGAAACAGCGTTTGGAACAAAGGCGATACGCACTTTCAGTTGTGTAATGCGGCAAAGGAATTTGCACCTCCACAAAATTCGCAGAACTCTGTATATGTGTTTTGACGCCCGTATGCACCTCAGCCGGGCGGGGCTCGGGAATGACGCCGTGAGAAACACCGAAGTGGAGGCAAACATGGCGATGTAGAAAAACGTTTGTGGCAGCCATCAACTCAATACCGGAAAACAGCATTAAACTCCGCCTACTGTTGGTGACATCACCAGAGCCAATTCCAATATTAAGCTCTGGTCACACACATATACCAGCTATAATCCATGCATAAACTGAATATGCCTCAGCAAATCAACAGTATACGGCGACTAAAACTTGGTGGCATTGAATTGCCGCTTCTGCCAGTTCAACCAAGCACATTGGGCAGTTCCACTATAGTTGCCAGCCGGCAAGGAGCTGAATAAGCTCTCTACTAAGTTTTTTATTCTTTTTCAGTAAAAAGTGTAACAACAGTAAAATTTCATGTGACCGCGGTCCATCCATTAAGTGGAACCGAATCAAATGTTTTTCGGACAATAAAAAACAAGTAATTTGCAGGAACGATGAGTGCGCGCGCGAAGCACATTGCCGGCGTTTTTTCAGTAAGGGCTGGGGCTTTATTATAAAATGGTATTTGGGGTTTAATAATGAAGTTTTGTTAAAATAATGTATGTAAGTGCGTGTGTAAAGCAGGTTGGGCTATCTTAGAGTGTGTAAGTAGTAGGAAATAAGGATAGTAAGTAAGATATAATAGTTGCACAACCTATACACTTGTAATACTTTTAAAACCTGTAAAAGACTATTTTTTTGGAGAAAAGTATCAATTCAACTCTTTTGATTAATAAACGAAAAAATAATTTCTCTTCCAAGATGCATTTTATAAGTTCTTCACCCAACCTTGAAAATTACGCTTGTATCCTAAAGTACGTATGAGACCCTGGACCCAAGAACACGCAAAACGGTAAGTGCAAGTTTTCTTTTTATTTATTATTGTATGGTTCGCTATGTTAATTAAATGGTGATAAATTCGTAGCTTCACAATAGTGAATGTAAATACTAAAAAATATTCAGACAAAGACTACAAAAACAAACTGAAGAAGCAGTGTAAACAAACACAATTCACAATAAGTATGTAAAACATAACCAATCAAACATGCCAGCAGATGTAACTTTTTAAAATATATTTCAAGCAAAAGTAACAAATGCAAATTATCACATACCAAAATTTCCCTCCAACATTCTGAAAGTATTAAATAATAACGTCATGCAATCTAATAAGCCATAAACAAACAAAAAGAATGAGATGGGGGAACAAATCTGATTTTAAGACAGACACTTCACAATTTGGTAACAGCAACTGAAAATCGACATCTGCCACTTCCAAGGTTAAAAATGACCACTATTCCCTTCAAAGTAATACCATTGTTACACAACAAGACATTGCTTCGAAAATACCAGCAAAGTTGTTTCCCTGAAGACTGCTGAGTACCGCTTATGACTGCTTGGATGTCCTATGCCTTTTAATTTCAATTTCATTTACGGAATAAGGCAAGAAACAGGGAGTTAGATCAGGCATGTACAGAAAGTGTGGAACAGCTGACAAATCATTTTCTGTAAAAAATATTTTGAAGAAGTAGACAGCCAACTGTCATGGTGCAACAGTCAATTTAATTTTTTCTATGTATCTGGTCATTTTCATTATACATTTCCTCCCAAGTGCCAGAAAAAAAAAATGTTAAAACTCATCATAACATATTGTTACGACATTACAGAACATGCTACGTGTTTCTCAGCTATTCCAGCAGAGCCCAGCTATAATGTTGTGTGTGTATGTGATTCTCAACATGTGTTAGATAAACTGTTCCAGACTTTGCCAGCCGTGCGCACTGTGTCAAGGGTGCAATCAATTACACTCTAGTGTTTTCCTTTATAGTGACACGTATTATGGACTATTTTGGAACACCTGTGCTCTCTATTTAAACGACAGCCAAGCTTAGTTCAGTTTTAGTGGCGATTTATTCCAGGGCAGTTCGAAGTATTGTGGCGAAGTGTTATGTGTTTTATAATTGTGTAAGACTCTATTAATATTGACATTATTATTGCGTGTGAAGAATTTTTATTTGATTTGTTGTAAGACTATTTTATTGATTACAAACTGTTTAATTTTGATAATTAAAGCTGGTGATTAGTGACTTAATTGGTGTCTTGTATTTTGTTTTCGACTGTATCAAGTAGACCGTCATAACAATATTCTTGGTGTTAAAAATAGCATGTACTCTGAATTTGTCATACCTTTTTTGGTTTTGGTTATTGTGGGCTCTTTCACCTCTTTCACTACTATGACTGTTTGTTGTTTAGTCTCTGGATCATAGCCAGAACCCAGTTTTCATCACCTGTGATAACCTTACAGATGAAACTTGGGCCATAGTTAGTTTCTTTTGAAAAGCTCATGGCATACATTAACAGGACACTGGTTTTGATCAAGTGACCAGAATCAACAAATTTCAACACAATGCATGTTCAAGTTTATCATTAACTTTTTTTTAGCAAGATCCAACCATGCCATACAATTCATGTAATGGTCAGTGATGGTCCTCATGGATGAATCCCTAAATTTTTTCCGCTTTTCTGGAACTCTGATGGTGACTGGCCTCTCTTGGAACAATTGGTATCTTCAAGTGACACTCTGTTGGCCTGCTGTACATTCATGCACAAGACGCTTAAAAACCTTTTTTCGTCTTACAGAATGCCTGAAAGTCTGGGTAGCAGATTTTCAGTTTTTTTCAAGGTTTATGTAAAATTTTATGAAACTTTTTTATCAATATTGCAAACATTCTGTTATGTACTTACTGAATTGTATGTAGGGGCTTAAAACAAACAAAATGGAACAGCAACTGAAAGGAATGATGGTCTTTGATGTCACAAGCAGCATATTAAGTAAAGAGAGGGAACTATCTGTATTATTTTTATTTACTTGTTACTGTTATTATACTGAAAATTAATACAAAACAAATTTACAAATACTCTCAAAATGTGTTACTACCAAAGCTGCAATACTGTGTAACTTACCTTAATGTACACACCAATAATGGCTTCAACTGCATCAGCAACCGTTTTATCTGCAACTACTTGCTGAGAGAGAAGATATGCATTAGCTGAAGATGTCATATCTTCTTCTTCAGTACTATCAATCAGTTTTTCTTGAAACAAACCCATAGTGTTTTCACTAATTTTTCCTTCCATCTGTTCTGAATCGCTGAGTTTCAAATTAAATAAAACAGTGGGAGATATTTTTGCAAGACGAATAGTAGCCTGCAGTGTATGAGGAACACAGAAACCTGGAGGAATCCAGTCTTCAGTTGCTGAAAACTCCTGTACCTGCACAATAATAAATAGTACCATCAGTTTATAAATTATGAATCCTTATATTACAACTTCTTTAACTTATAGAATACACACACAGTTTATATATGACTCATATCTTGAAATATCGGTATGGAGAACCATACATGACGTCCATGTTCTAAGATTTATATTTAAAATCATATTTGAAATGAAATATTTCCATAGAAACTACTTCTTTCTACTTATTGCTTCAGCCTTAAACCACAGTACTGTGGTCACTAACGTATACCACCTCACGTTTTCGCACTCGATTTGCACTGAGATGGAAGTCGATGTCACTGCCGAAAAGTCTGGTTTTCCAGAAAACATTGGACTACGCCTAAACAGCCCGGGAAGGAATTTTAACAAAGAACTACTTCTTTGTTGCCGATAACGTACTATGCATAAAAAATTCTCCCCTCCCCTTTCAAATATAATTTTCATTTAGAGAAATTTACCCCCACCCCGTTCACCAAACCTCTTCATTTATAGATATTTCATCTATGTTTCTACAGTGGATTATTATAAGCTTCTTATCAAGATACTTTATTTATAAAAATTAAGTACTTTACTCTTGTTAAAACATAAAACGTTGCAGGTAAACTACCCCTTTCTCTAAACCGATCTTCACCAAAATCAACAGACCTTCAGTCCTCTACAATGCAGGGATGCATTCAAAAAAATATTTGATTCTGTTTCAATTTGCGGCAGTTATTGTTCGTCATGAAAACATTTCTCTTGTTACAACATAACATGTTTCCTGTAAACTACCCCTTTCCCTTTACCGATCTTCACCAAAATCAACAGGCCTTGAGTTCTCTACAATTTAGGAACGTTTGCAAAAAATTATTTGATTTTCTTTGAATTTACGGCAGTTATCATTCGTCATAGAAAAAATTACCCTTGTTAAAACATAAAAAGTTGCAGGTAAACTACCCCTTACTCTAAACCGATCTTCACCAAAATCAATAGACCTTCAGTCCTCTACAATTCAGGGCTGTATGCAAAACATTATTTGATTCTGTTTGAATTTGCGGCTCTTATCGTTTGCCATAGTAAATACCCTTGTTAAAATATAAAACACTGCAGGTAAACTACCCTATTCCCTTAACCGATCTACACCAAAACCAGCAGGTCTTGAGAACTCTACAATTCAGGGCTGTATGCAAAACAGTATTTGATTATGTTTGAATGTGCGGCTGTTATCGTTTGCCATAGAAAAAAACTACCCTTGATAAGTAAAACGTTGCAGGTAAACTACCCCTTCCCGTTAACCGATCTTCACCAAAAACAACAGGTCTTGAGTACTCTACAAATCAGAGGTGTATGCAAAAAAGTATTTGATTTTGTTTGAATTTGCGACTCTTTATCGTTTGCCATAGAAAATACCCTTTTAAAACATAAAACGTTGCAGGTAAACTACCCCTTTCCCTTAACCGATCTTCACCAAAAACAATAGGTCTTGAGAACTCTACAATTCAGGCCAGTATGCAAATAATCATTTGATTCTGTTTGAATTTACCGCTGTTATCGTTTGCCATAGAAAAAACCCTTGTTAAAACAAAAAACGTTGCAGGTAAACTACCCCTTTCCCTTAACCAATCTTCACCAAAAACAACAGGTCTTGAGAGCTCTACAATTCAGGGCTGTATGCACAACAGTATTTGATAATGTTTGAATTTGCGGCTGTTATCGTTTGCCATAGAAAATAATTACCCTTGATTAAAAAAATATCGGTATGGAGAACCATACATGACTTCCATATTCTAAGATTTATATTTAAAATCATTTTCGAAATGAAATATTACCATAGAAACTACTTCTTTCTACTTACTGCTTCAGCCTTAACCACAGTACTGTGGTCACTAACGTATACCACCTCACGTTATCGCACTCGATTTTCACTGATGATGGAAGTCGATGGCATTGCCGAAACGTCTGGTTTTGTAGAAAACATTGGACTACGGCCAAATATCCTGGGAAGGAATTTTAACAAAAACTACTTCTTTGTTGCCGATAACGTTGTACACATATATGAAAAATATGCATAAAATTAATGGCTTGTATAAGTTAATGATTGATCTTCATTAAGTAGTGCTCAAGTTTCCAAAGTTTTAATATTATGATGTTCATAATTAAAACATCAGAGCAGGTTTAGTGTGTATGAGGGTACACCGTGGACAAAAATTTTCAACATTTCCTATTGAGCGTTGCTTAGAGTAAAGCTGCGAATCTACAGTGTACGTTTCACAGAACAAACACGCGGAAAAAAGGAGCGCTCCGAAGTCACTCATGGACCCTCAGCATCTTGCATGATATAGCATCAGCAATAGGCCTTGAGTTCTCTACAATTCAGGGGTGTATGCAAAAAATTATTTGATTCTGTTTGAATATGCGGCAGTTATCGTTTGTCATAGAAAAAATTACCCTTGTTAAAACATAAAACGTTGCAGGTAAACTACCCCTTTCTCTTAACCGATCTTCACCAAAAAATCGGTATGGAGAACCATACATGACTTCCATATTCTAAGATTTATATTTAAAATCATTTTCAGCCAAACAGCCAGGCTGTGTCTTACCTGCCTTTTTATTGCTGTATTAAATGAAAAATATTATATTACATTAAAATGAAAAAATTATAATTTTATTGCCTGGCAACAAAATTATTTTATTTTTAACAATTACCATTGTTTCAAAAAGTTTAAATAAATTTTCAAGTACGTTACTCTTGTTAAAACGTAAAAGGTTGCAGGTAAACTACCCCTTCCCCTTAACCGATCTTCACCAAAATCGAAAGTCATTGAGACCTGTACAATTCAGGGACGTATGCAAAACATTATTTGATTCTGTATGAATTTGCGGCTGTTATCGTTTGCCATAGAAAATAGGCTTGATAAAAAAACGTTGCTGGTAAACTACCCTTTCCCCTTAACCGATCTTCACCAAAATCTAAAGGCCTTGAGTCCTCTAGAATTCACTGACGTATGCAAAAAATTATTTGATTCTGTTTGAATTTGCGGCTGTTATCGTTTGCCAAACAAACAAAATTACCCTTGCTAAAAAAAAACCGTTGCAGGTAAACTACCCCTTTCCCTCTACCGATCTTCACCAAAAACAATAGGTCGCGAGTATTCTGCAAATCAGGGCTGTATGCAAAAAATTATTTGATTCTGTTTGAATTTGCGGCAGTTATCGTTTGCCATAGAAAAAAAATCTAAGACAGACAGACAGACACACAGACACTTTTCGGAAAACGACTTTTTTTCATGTTTTGAGTGTAGTAGAATCAGAATCTGCAATAATCTCGAACACGATTTTTTTTGCCATCACCATACTTCCATTCCTTAAGGAATATGGAAGTAAAAATACGCTTGATAAAAAAACGTTGCAGGTAAACTACCCCTTCCCCTTAACCGATCTTCACCAAAAACAATAGGTCTTGAGTACTCTACAAATCAGGACTGTATGCAAAACATTATTTGATTCTGTTTGAATTTGCGGCTGTTATCGTTTGCCATAGAAAATACCCTTGTTAAAAAAACGTTGCAGGTAAACTACCCCTTTCCCTCAACCGATCTTCACCAAAAACAATAGGTCTTGAGAAATCTACAATTCAGGGCTGTATGCGAAACATTATTTGATTCTGTTTGAATTTGCGGCTGTTATCGTTTGCCAAAAAAAAAAAATTTCCCTTGATAAAAAAAACCGTTGCAGGTAAACTACCCCTTCCCCTCAACCGATCTTCACCAAAAACAATAGGTCGCGAGTACTCTACAAATCAGGGCTGTATGCAAAAAATTATTTGATTCTGTTTGAATTTGCGGCAGTTGTCGTTTGCCATAGAAAATACGCATGATAAAAAACGTTGCTGGTAAACTACCCCTTCCCCTCAACCGATCTTCACCAAAAACAATAGGTCTTGAGTACTCTACAAATCAGGGCTGTATGCAGAAAATTATTTGATTCTGTTTGAATTTGCGGCTGTTATCGTTTGCCATAGAAAATACCCTTGTTAAAAAAACGTTGTAGGTAAACTACCCCTTTACCTTAACCGATCTTCACCAAAAACAAAAGGTCTTGAGAACTCTACAATTTAGGGCTGTATGCAAATAATCTTTTCATTCTGTTTGAATTTGCGGCTGTTATCGTTTGCCATAGGAAATACCCTTGTTAAAACATAAAATGTTACAGGTAAACTACCCCTTTCCCTTAACCGATCTTCACCAAAAACAATAGGTCTTGAGAACTCTACAATTCAGGGCTGTATGCGAAACATTATTTGATTCTGTTTGAATTTGCGGCTGTTATCGTTTGCCAAACAAACAAAATTACCCTTGCTAAAAAAAAACCGTTGCAGGTAAACTACCCCTTTCCCTCAACCGATCTTCACCAAAAACAATAGGTCGCGAGAACTCTGCAAAACCGGGCTGTATGCAAAAAATTATTTGATTCTGTTTGAATTTGCGGAAGTTATCGTTTGCCATAGAAAAAAAATCTACAGACAGACAGACAGACAGACAGACACACACACAGACACTTTTCGGAAAACGACTTTTTTTCATGTTTTGAGTATAGTAGAATCAGAATCTGCAATAATCTCGAACACGATTTTTTTTGCCATCACCATACTTCCATTCCTTAAGGAATATGGAAGTAAAACAATAGGTCTTGAGAACTCCATAATTCAGGGCTGTATGCGAAACATTATTTGATTTTGTTTGAATTTGCGGATGTTATCGTTTGCCATACAAAAAAAATCCACACACACGCGCGTGCACACGCACACACACACACACACTTTTCAAAAAACGACTTTTTTCATGTTTTGAGTGTAGTACAATCAGAATCTGCAATAATCTCGAACACGATTTTTTTTGCCATCACCATATTTCCATTTCCTTAAGGAATATGGAAGTAAAAAACGTTGCAGGTAAACTACCCCTTTCCCTTAACCGATCTTCACCAAAAACAATAGGTCTTGAGTACTCTACAAATCAGGGCTGTATGCAAAAAAATTATTTGATTCTGTTTGAATTTCCGGCTGTTATCGTTTGCCATAGAAAAAAAATCTACAGACAGACACACACACACACACACACACACACACACACTTTTCAAAAAATTACCCTTGCTAAAAAAAAACTGTTGCAGGTAAACTACCCCTTTCCCTCAACCGATCTTCACCAAAAACAATAGGTCGCGAGAACTCTGCAAAACCGGGCTGTATGCAAAAAATTATTTGATTCTGTTTGAATTTGCGGCAGTTATCGTTTGCCATAGAAAAAAAATCTACAGACAGACAGACAGACAGACAGACAGACACACACACACACAGACACTTTTCGGAAAACGACTTTTTTTCATGTTTTGAGTATAGTAGAATCAGAATCTGCAATAATCTCGAACACGTTTTTTTTTGCCATCACCATACTTCCATTCCTTAAGGAATATGGAAGTAAAAACGACTTTTTTCATGTTTTGAGTGTAGTACAATCAGAATCTGCAATAATCTCGAACACGATTTTTTTTGCCATCACCATACTTCCATTTCCTTAAGGAATATGGAAGTAAAAAACGTTGCAGGTAAACTACCCCTTTCCCTTAACCGATCTTCACCAAAAACAATAGGTCTTGAGTACTCTACAAATCAGGGCTGTATGCAAAAAAATTATTTGATTCTGTTTGAATTTCCGGCTGTTATCGTTTGCCATAGAAAAAAAATCTACAGACACACACACACACACACACACACACACACACACACACACACACACACACACACACAGACACCTCACAAAAAATTACTTTTTTCATGTTTTGAGTGTAGTACAATCAGAATCTGCAATAATCTTGAACACGATTTTTTTTGACATCACCATACTTCCATTTCCTTAAGGAACATGGAAGTAAAAAAGACAAAATTTGTACAGTATGCATGGATATTGTAACGCAACATAGTTGAGGTTCCCCAACGTTACATAAAAGACTGAATGAAATATGGTCAAAGACCATACCCTGACTTAAGGTTGTTCGATAGTTCATATGTTTGAGAAGGACCTCAAGTAAAAAGGAGGCAATGACTAATATTAAATGTAAAAGAGCCAGACCAATGAATGATTGGATGTAATGAAATATTTGTTTTGTACTGTGACATGTTAAGGTCTACAGAATATTTATATTGTATGTTGAATGTGTTAAAAATGAAATGATGTTGTTTGATAATAATACTTACTCAATAATTATGTTTATATTTTATATTAGAATGTTTTTATACAGCACAGTATAGTTACCAATGTTAGGCACTGTACTAAGTTGTCAGTATTGTATAAAATTGAAAGATACTGTTGTTCTAATTAATGTTTATAAACTGGATCAGGAGTGTGACCAGTGTTTCAAGTCTAACAAGTAGTTCTGACAATTATGTCATAAATTAATAAAGGGTTCCAGAACCAATTGATTAATGTAAAAACAAATAACCACCAGTAAATTAAAATTCATGTAATTAACTATGTAATCAATAATTAATTGTACAGTAGGTCAGGTAAAAAGAAAATTAAGTTAAAAACCAAATAATGTTATAATGGTTGTAAATGAATCTATAGGCCTAAATTCCATATTAGTGAAAGGAAATTAATACCTTTTTAGTAAACCCAGTCCAACGAAACTCTAGTAAAACATTCACTGTTTAATAAGGAAGGTTAGGGGAGAATTTTATGTGATTCAATATTAATCCAAGCATGGAGTATTTTATTGGAAAGGAGTAGTAATATTCTATAATGCCGGCTCAAGGATATATAGAAAACATGGTTGTTAAGGCAACTGATTTTTAGTAAATGGTTGATTTTGAATAGATGGTACTGATTGTTAAAAGCTATTAGGTTGAGATGAACCGATATATTTAAAATATATGAATAAATATAAAGAAAATATATATCCAAATTGAAAAAACATTTTTGCAAAACAATTATACTGGAATGTTAATGAATCATACAAATTAAATAACCCTCTAAATTATCAATGAATACAATAAAAAAGAACTGAAAGCGTCTCACCTCATTCACTAAATAATTCCGCTGAATTTGGTATCAAACCAATTCATGCTATAAATTGAAGACCAATAAAGAGTTGAAGCCTGAATTAATAGAAATATTTGGAAATACAGAAGATTCGGTTGACGAAATAACCTTCATTGACAGCGTAAGCTGAGATCCTAATTCCAGTTCGTTGGGACCAAGAATTGTGAAGACGCAAAAGAAGAATCGAAGCACAAGAGTTCCTGTGGAATTATCATCATCCATTCATTGAAGACCAGAGCAGTTTTACTGGGTGAAGACGATATAAACTGCATTTTGACCGTTGTTGACAAACATTCACCGCCTAATGAAGCTTTCGCCGCTTGGGTAAAAAAACAAATTATTTTCATATCATTGTATTTTAAGTAAATAATTTTATTCTTTTTGTAAATTGAACAACCTTAATTATGCGTTTTACCTGGCCTTACTAATGGTTCAAAGAACTACACGAACCCTGGTATAAGAATTATTTGTCATTATTTTCAAAGTATATATGTTTTTTTTTAGAGTTCGAATAATTAAGAATCGATACATGTTGGGATAGTCGATTGGATCGTCTTATTGTTTGTCTGAGACAACGTAACTTGTTAAATACCAGAGAAAAATAAATAAAGTACATTTGTTGTATGAGATAACGTTTTAATCATTGCAGAGAAAATACTATATGTAATTGGCGTAATAATTTATTAACAGATTGATACAAACACTCAGAATAACTAACCTATACGTACACTTATTTCTAATAATAGCGCTCCAAGTTTACAGCTGGTGGGACGGGAGATTGCTGAACTAACGGGTTTTGCCATACCAAATTTGAATGAAATTTTTATCGTTGAGGGACTAGGGTTGAGACAAAAACCACTTACATTCAGTAAATACTCCATATATATTGCTCATATTAAACAACCACTGAGAATTAAATTAAGTCTACAGAATACTACCATTATAAATTCAGGAACATAATTCTAAGTTTGTGGACTTAATAATCTGTGTTCTGAGGGTTTCACTGGTCACAACCGCAAGGTATATTAGTTAATAACATATTAATTAAACCAGGTAACAGCATTTTAATTGTTACGAATCGCCACCTACAACGTACTAATTGGCGTTTGTTACACCGGAGTCTCTTATAACTAATTACACTCATAGACAAGATTTCTTTAGAATTTGACGTCTCCAGCTGGTATCATACATTATAACATACGTCCTCACGTAATTAACAAGCAGTTCGTTACTAAATTGATTACAACAGTGAGGCTTTAAGGAGAGATATCGAGTTTTGTTTCAAATTGACGCTCGCAACGTGGGGCATCATCGTCTCATCTTAACACCTAATTATTTCTATTTGTTTCAAATTGGCGCTCAACGAGTGGGCTTTAGTTAAGTAAAAAATCATATTATTTGTTACTTAACTTGAGCAGGCAACCATTAGAGGCACAGGAATGGATACGAGAGCTCTTACGAAAAGAATGGAGAAGGAACAAGAGACAGAAGAAGATAGGAGGGAAGAAGAAACAGAGGCAGGTACAGATACTGAAATGGATCAACAGACAGGTGATACAGAAGAAACCGAAATAGTTATGGATATGGAAACGGAAATAGTGGAAGAAGATGCTCAAGGGGATCAACCAGATAAATATGCCCGAAAGGAAGACATGAGTATGCAGGAGATGTTAAGAATTATAATGGAAGGGAATAACAAGATCCAAGAAGATAATAGACAAACTAATGAAAAAATAGACAGTATCAAAGAAGATTCCAGGAAACAGAAGGAAGAATTAAATAAAAAATTTGAAGAAAACTCAGAAAAGCTAGAAAATAAAATAGACAGTATCAAAGAAGATAATAGACAAACTAATGAAAAAATAGACAGTATCAAAGAAGATTCCAGGAAACAGAAGGAAGAATTAAATAAAAAATTTGAAGAAAACTCAGAAAAGCTAGAAAATAAAATAGACAGTATCAAAGAAGATAATAGACAAACTAATGAAAAAATAGACGGTATTAAGGAAAGTACTAGTGAACTTTTAAGGCAAACCATAAATGAAAATAATGAACGATTGAAGGCCGATTTTAGACAAATCAATGAAAAGATAGACAGTATAAATGAAAATTCAGAAAAGCTGGAAAATAAAATAGACAGTATTAATGAGAACTCAAGAAAACAAAACGAAATTTTGAGCGAAAATTTAATCAAACAAATGAATGAAAAGTTTGACAGGAATGACGAGAATTTGAGACAGATTCAAGACGATAACAAACTAATGAACGAAAAACTTGAGGAAAACAATAAACGAATGAAAGCACATCTTGAGAAAATCAATGAGGATAATCTTATACGAATCGATGAGAGAATTGAACATTCTAACCAGGAAATAAGGGAAAATGTTGAAAAACAGAATGAAGTATTAACACAAGTTATCAATAAGAAAATTGAGGACACTAGTGAGGCAATCAGCCAGAAGGTAGTTAAGAATGACGGCGAAAGAAAACAGGAGATCGCGGAAACAAATAGAAAACTGAAAGCGACCGATGAAGTTATTACACGAAATAGAGCTGAACTAGAGGTCAAGCTAGGCCATATAGAAGAAGAAAACCGAATTCAAGTGGAATCAATACGAACTGATTGCGGAAACCAGCATCGAAATTTAGATACGATCATGAACGAAGTACAGGAGCAAGGACAACGTAACCAGGATAGAATCGAGAACCTACAACGGTCAGTTGACAACCGATCGATCACTGTCCCATATACACAACATATAGATGACCGGGAGACCATCAACTTTAAGACATACAGGAGAAATCCAATGGAATTCTTGGAACGGGTCGGCGAACAAATTATGAGAACCGGTGAAAACAGGTGGCCAATAATTCGTCGTTATTTAGACGATCATTTTAAAGAAACTTATGATAACTGGTGGACAGCCACCAGGCACGAGATACGAAGCTACGAAGAATTTAAAATAGCTTTTAAAGCCAGATACTGGTCAGACGCCACCCAGAACGTAGTGAGGGAGAGCATCAGTTATGGAAGATATGACGCCAGCAGGGGAACAACACTTACCGCCTACTTCCTGGGAAAAGTATGTTTAGCAAGACATCTTGAACCAAAAATCCCAGAGGAAATTCTCGTCACCAGGTTAGCATACCACTATGATAACGGTATATCAATAGCACGATCGGGTGGACAAATAAAAACTATACAGGCCATGTCAACGCTATTGGAAGAGCACGAGCGTGAAGTACATTATCGAAGGAGTCGTCAGAGAAACGACCAGTACGGGAACAGGGATTTCCCAGACTATAACAATAGAAACAATAACCATAACAGTCATGAGGCGAATAACCGGACGAACTATAATGGCAGGCCTGGTAATTATGGTAATGAGGCGTACCAACGGCAAAATAACAACAACAGCCCAAGGAACAACGGAAACAATTACGGGAATAGACAGAGTATTCCGAACAACCAATATAACCGGTCGTATAACCCAAATTACCAGAATCGGAACACGAACAACCGAAATTATGATAACAGTAACCGTAACCCGAATAACCAAAACCAAAACTACAGAAGAGTTAATTATGTGGGGGCGTACGACAATTATAACGGGAGGACATACTACCAAGGACGTCGAAGTTTTGATAGGGACACCGATTGGAACCAGTACAGTAATAACGATAGAAGGGAGACTAGAACTAATAGGGGCAGAAGTCGGAGTCAGGAGGACTACCGCCGGGTTAACTACGAAGAGGATCGTCCATTACGGGTTTCCAGACCAATGGTGAATTTTATAAGGGCCGAAGAGAATGGTCCAAGGAGTGATCAACACCAAGGGGAGAATGATAATGAGTGTTTACAACAGAGCAATAACATCGGAGAATCCAGATCCGGAAGCGAGAACCAAAGAAGGGACGATCCATCTAGGAATGTCCGAATAATTTATAATCAACAGAACCCACCAGAACGCTGGATTCCCCTAAGAGGAGATGGCCACCGACCCAGTACATCCCAGGATGTAAGACAAGAAATAAATGAAGAAGAAGCCACGGCCGACAGGTGGAATACATGAAGAGAATAAAACCCAAAATTCCAAAGGATGTAAGAACAACTTACTCATAATTATTCAGAAACAGTATGATTTAAAATAAAGAGAATAAATACCCCAAAATTCAAAAAATGAAGTAAGCTCAACTTACAAACAAGTATCTAAGAAAACAATTTATGAGTTATATAAGAAAGAGAATTTTGAAGATAAAAAGAACAACCAAAGTCGAAAAAATAAGTAAGAACACCTTACTATACAATTTAGAAGAAATTGCTGTAAACTGATATGAAAGAAGAAAAATATTTTACACTAATTCAACCTAATAAAAATCATCAAAACCAGAAGACGAAATGAGTTTATCTAATGTAACATAATAGTGAGAAATGTAATTTCGAATGTAAAAGAAATAATAATGATTGTGCCAGAAGAATATAACTAAATAATGTAATGTATAGTACTGACCAAAATCTCATAACCAGCTGTATTGATCACAAAGGAATATGAGCCAATGAAGACAAGAGAATGAAGAAGCCAAAATGGAACCATCAAAAGGATCACAAGAAAAGAAAAAAAAAAACAAATGGTTAAGAATTATCCGTAAACAAAACCCAATTAATAAATGTCAATAAAATAGCCAAGTATTGGAGAGAAAAAGTGTATAATAGAAGGAAGAATTAATATGAAGAAATAATATGATCTGAGTTAAAGTACAGTGAATAATCCCTAGAATATGATTATTATTTATTATTTTATTGAAGGTCACATGATGACTACCTTACGAGGTTTATTAATGAAGATTGACTGTAGAATATTCCAGCAATCATTTAACTGGGCAGAGATGATGTTCCTCTGATCCCAGAAAGTATGTAACGGACGACGGTAATTGGTTAGCCGATAGAGCACCACCGATTCGATTCCAGTTATAATGTTAGGGAGGTTTAGGAAAATTAAATATTAGAGGGAAAACTCACAAATAAATATAGAGAATTAAATAAAACCAGATCCAAAATGTATAATTAATGAAGAATGTCACAAGAATGATTATAGAAATAAGATTTAAACTTGGGAAATAATTGACTTTAAGAAGGAACGAAGAAATGATAATAAAATAACGAATAATTGGGAAATATAAAAGTACTATAAATAGGAAACCAATTGGCCAGATACAAATTAGAAGTTTATTTCTTGCTAAACTTTGTTTATACCAAAATAAACTTATTTCGAAGGGGGGGTGTTATGTAACGCAACATAGTTGAGGTTCCGCAACGTTACATAAAAGACTGAATGAAATATGGTCAAAGACCATACCCTGACTTAAGGTTGTTCGATAGTTCATATGTTTGAGAAGGACCTCAAGTAAAAAGGAGGCAATGACTAATATTAAATGTAAAAGAGCCAGACCAATGAATGATTGGATGTAATGAAATATTTGTTTTGTACTGTGACATGTTAAGGTCTACAGAATATTTATATTGTATGTTGAATGTGTTAAAAATGAAATGATGTTGTTTGATAATAATACTTACTCAATAATTATGTTTATATTTTATATTAGAATGTTTTTATACAGCACAGTATAGTTACCAATGTTAGGCACTGTACTAAGTTGTCAGTATTGTATAAAATTGAAAGATACTGTTGTTCTAATTAATGTTTATAAACTGGATCAGGAGTGTGACCAGTGTTTCAAGTCTAACAAGTAGTTCTGACAATTATGTCATAAATTAATAAAGGGTTCCAGAACCAATTGATTAATGTAAAAACAAATAACCACCAGTAAATTAAAATTCATGTAATTAACTATGTAATCAATAATTAATTGTACAGTAGGTCAGGTAAAAAAAAAATTAAGTTAAAAACCAAATAATGTTATAATGGTTGTAAATGAATCTATAGGCCTAAATTCCATATTAGTGAAAGGAAATTAATACCTTTTTAGTAAACCCAGTCCAACGAAACTCTAGTAAAACATTCACTGTTTAATAAGGAAGGTTAGGGGAGAATTTTATGTGATTCAATATTAATCCAAGCATGGAGTATTTTATTGGAAAGGAGTAGTAATATTCTATAATGCCGGCTCAAGGATATATAGAAAACATGGTTGTTAAGGCAACTGATTTTTAGTAAGTGGTTGATTTTGAATAGATGGTACTGATTGTTAAAAGCTATTAGGTTGAGATGAACCGATATATTTAAAATATATGAATAAATATAAAGAAAATATATATCCAAATTGAAAAAGCATTTTTGCAAAACAATTATACTGGAATGTTAATGAATCATACAAATTAAATAACCCTCTAAATTATCAATGAATACAATAAAAAAGAACTGAAAGCGTCTCACCTCATTCACTAAATAATTCCGCTGAATTTGGTATCAAACCAATTCATGCTATAAATTGAAGACCAATAAAGAGTTGAAGCCTGAATTAATGGAAATATTTGGAAATACAGAAGATTCGGTTGACGAAATAACCTTCATTGACAGCGTAAGCTGAGATCCTAATTCCAGTTCGTTGGGACCAAGAATTGTGAAGACGCAAAAGAAGAATCGAAGCACAAGAGTTCCTGTGGAATTATCATCATCCATTCATTGAAGACCAGAGCAGTTTTACTGGGTGAAGACGATATAAACTGCATTTTGACCGTTGTTGACAAACATTCACCGCCTAATGAAGCTTTCGCCGCTTGGGTAAAAAAACAAATTATTTTCATATCATTGTATTTTAAGTAAATAATTTTATTCTTTTTGTAAATTGAACAACCTTAATTATGCGTTTTACCTGGCCTTACTAATGGTTCAAAGAACTACACGAACCCTGGTATAAGAATTATTTGTCATTATTTTCAAAGTATATATGTTTTTTTTTAGAGTTCGAATAATTAAGAATCGATACATGTTGGGATAGTCGATTGGATCGTCTTATTGTTTGTCTGAGACAACGTAACTTGTTAAATACCAGAGAAAAATAAATAAAGTACATTTGTTGTATGAGATAACGTTTTAATCATTGCAGAGAAAATACTATATGTAACTGGCGTAATAATTTATTAACAGATTGATACAAACACTCAGAATAACTAACCTATACGTACACTTATTTCTAATAATAGCGCTCCAAGTTTACAGCTGGTGGGACGGGAGATTGCTGAACTAACGGGTTTTGCCATACCAAATTTGAATGAAATTTTTATCGTTGAGGGACTAGGGTTGAGACAAAAACCACTTACATTCAGTAAATACTCCATATATATTGCTCATATTAAACAACCACTGAGAATTAAATTAAGTCTACAGAATACTACCATTATAAATTCAGGAACATAATTCTAAGTTTGTGGACTTAATAATCTGTGTTCTGAGGGTTTCACTGGTCACAACCGCAAGGTATATTAGTTAATAACATATTAATTAAACCAGGTAACAGCATTTTAATTGTTACGAATCGCCACCTACAACGTACTAATTGGCGTTTGTTACACCGGAGTCTCTTATAACTAATTACACTCATAGACAAGATTTCTTTAGAATTTGATGTCTCCAGCTGGTATCATACATTATAACATACGTCCTCACGTAATTAACAAGCAGTTCGTTACTAAATTGATTACAACAGTGAGGCTTTAAGGAGAGATATCGAGTTTTGTTTCAAATTGACGCTCGCAACGTGGGGCATCATCGTCTCATCTTAACACCTAATTATTTCTATTTGTTTCAATATACACATCATGATTAAAGACTGATTATAATCCATTTTTGGATTGATGTCACTTGCAGTAAGTGGTGTTTTGAGGTTACAAGCTAAATATATCAATTTTAGGTTACCTCACTTCTGACCCCACATAATTTTAATTTTATGATTTAAATGATATTATTTCTGAGGCGAGACCCGAGCAAAGGTAACTGTTTTAAATATTATATAAAAAGTGCAATTTACCTCATTCCATATATCCCTGTGGTTGAAGATAAATTAAAGGGGGCCAACAGGTCCCTACAGAAAAAGTAGTTGAAGGGTGATACAGGTTACCTGCATAGTGTGGTTATGAATAATGTTTTAGGGGACACAAAATAAGTTCCTGGCTGGTTAGTTGCTCAGATGCTGACAACATGACATTTAAAGTCACTGTGCTGATCCAGAGTTGATGGCAGAACTGTGACTGACTATGCACATAACTGGCAGCATTCAACTGGGTGTGAGTTGGTCTATCCATTCAATAATCAAGATCAACTAATTAAAATTTTATGTGACCCAAAATACCAAACACAGTACTTATATAGTACACTAGGTGTGTTTTCCAAATGTTGCTAAGAGGTAACTTATTACAAAATGCCTATAAATTTGTTATAAGTATATTTAGAGCACAATAACTTCATGCTCTGGTGAAGTCATAGTGGAAAACTGAATGCATGAAATTAGAACAATTTTATTATTCTACTGCATGTTAATGGCATGTGTGGTATCAATTTGCAAAGAATTGCTTCTGACTCAACAACGCTACTGTTTCCTATCCATGCAGTGGATTTAGGTAAAGCAGATGTTACCAAATCTTTAAAAATCTACAGTCACATCATCTAGTCACAGTTTGTTACATACATGTTTTGCTGATGTCTGCTGTTAAAATGACAAGACAATAATATCTGATGATTTCTTGGTTCAATATTTCTACTGTATATAAACAAGGACTGTTGTTACAAGGTGTAGCTGTTATGAAAAAATTTTAGTTTTAAAACCATTTTGTACCGAATTTTAAGAAATTTGTACTAAACATTACTTTATTTTCTTAATTTCACATTTTTGTTTACTTGTGACTTTTTATTCTTTAAATATAACTGGAATTAAAATTTGTTTTCTTATTTTCTATTTTCAATTAAACTTGACTATTTAAAATGACTATGTAATTCTGATATTACAGGCAATATAAACAATACTAATAACAGGGGTAACAGCAAATTAATTTGAAAAATTCGAATGGAAAGGTCACATTCAAACGTTGCCAGGTCTAAGGAAGTAGTTAATTACATCACAATAAATAAGAGTTCTCCATTATGTTTAAAAGGAATAAATCCCAAATGTTTAGCACCAAGCCACGTGTTGTTCAATCAAATATATTGGAACTTACCGTCTGCGGCTTTCCAGAAACAGCGTCTTTATAAATTTACATGTTTCGGGACCCTTGTCCCATCATCAGAATTTAAAAAGTAATTGTGTATCGTTTAAATATGATACACTTGTCAAACACTTAAAATATTAAAATCTAATATAAAATAACTTAATATAACATATTATAATATTTACAACGAGTACGAAGGTTACCGATGTACATCGGATGAAAACCGACCGCGCACTAATCTATGTCTCGCTCCCACCACGACAGTAGCGCAAGGGTGTACAATACATTTGATTTGAAGACCAATTTATCATTTAAAACATGCGGCTTGGTACCAATATTATTGTGTGATTTATAAATTTCGTATTCTTCAAGAGCGTTCAAATATCGCCCTTTCTTACATATGTGAAGGGGTTTCAAATTAGTTTTAAAATTTGTGTAGCTGTGATTTTCGGAAATGAGGTGTTCTGCAAATTTTGACTTGACACTGTCCAAACTGTGAAAATGTGTAGGCGGCCTATGTTCTAAAAATCTTTTTAAAAAACCACGTCCTGTCTGGCCCACATAAAAAGCGTCGCAATCGTCACATATTAATTTGTAAACACCAGTTTTGTGTTCAAGGCTGGTGGTTCTGTGGACACGAAGATTATTCATAATACTATTAGTGGTCTTATAAGTGACCTTGATATTACTTATAATATCAGGGTGAGTAATAAGACTTGAGTAATATCAAGGTCACTTATAAGACCACTAATAGTATTATGAATAATCTTCGTGTCCACAGAACCACCAGCCTTGAACACAAAACTGGTGTTTACAAATTAATATGTGACGATTGCGACGCTTTTTATGTGGGCCAGACAGGACGTGGTTTTTTAAAAAGATTTTTAGAACATAGGCCGCCTACACATTTTCACAGTTTGGACAGTGTCAAGTCAAAATTTGCAGAACACCTCATTTCCGAAAATCACAGCTACACAAATTTTAAAACTAATTTGAAACCCCTTCACATATGTAAGAAAGGGCGATATTTGAACGCTCTTGAAGAATACGAAATTTATAAATCACACAATAATATTGGTACCAAGCCGCATGTTTTAAATGATAAATTGGTCTTCAAATCAAATGTATTGTACAACACTGCCTTGCGATACTGTCGTGGTGGGAGCGAGACATAGATTAGTGCGCGGTCGGTTTTCATCCGATGTACATCGGTAACCTTCGTACTCGTTGTAAATATTATAATATGTTATATTAAGTTACTTTATATTAGATTTTAATATTTTAAGTGTTTGACAAGTGTATCATATTTAAACGATACACAATTACTTTTTAAATTCTGATGATGGGACAAGGGTCCCGAAACATGTAAATTTATAAAGACGCTGTTTCTGGAAAGCCGCAGACGGTAAGTTCCAATATATTTGATTTCTCCATTATTATGGTGACTCCCAACACCTCATCATAAAATACCTTATGAATAGTTTAGTTCATCACAACATTGGAATGAAAGCCACAATTTGATTTCTATACAGACTCTGCATTCCACTAACAGAAGTCTGATAACTATTGTACACATACAACTCCTGTTTATTTCTAATAAGACTTCTGTCACACACACAATTTTCTTTTTCCTAAAACCCACAAATAATGTTTTGAAAATTTGAATTTTGAAAAAAAATTTAACTACATTTTCAAAAGCAAATGAAAAATTAGGTCACTAAAGGAGGGAAGCCATCAACTTCAGATTAAACCATAATTGAAATTCTGAATTTGAGATCCCGCAGTACAGTATATTTATAAAGGCAATATTATAATTATTTTGTAATATCAAAACTACCAAAACCATTACCATGTACAATTATCATTACCTCGTAACCATTTTGCTATGTGGTGACTTATTACAAAATGCTTATAAACTTGTCATAGGTTTACTTAAGAGCACAATAACTTCACATTCTAGTGATGTCATAGCAGAAAGATGAATGTGTGATTATATATTACCAAAAACAAACATGTCAAAATACCTTACATGACTATTAACATTCATACCTTCTCATTACATAATGTAGATCAGCATAACAAGTAAAAGTTTTCCACAACCAGTTTTCACAATGACAACAAAGGTGTCAATGCAAAACAGTTAATAAGGGGCAGCACCTCTAAGATACTTTTATGATAATATTGTAACTGATGCTGTAAGAATATACTCTGAAATTGACTATTACAAAATCTTTGTGCTAATTTTATCAACTACACTTAATTTTAAATTATGATAAAAACTAACCTTAAGGCGAGATCCCAATTTAATCTTAGCTCCACAATAGTACAAATTCCTATTGCCGACAACTTTTCCTTTAATTAGTGTTAATTGTCCTTCAGTCATATCAGGATACTTTAAAAACAAAGCTAATGACACAGCATACTTCAGAAATGAATCACCTAATGTCTCAAGGCGCTCAAAGTTCACAACATCGGCAGCAGTTTGTGCAGTTAGTGCCTAAAAAATTTAAAGCCCATTACCACTAAACTACTTTACTAGGATATAGGCACATCACGCACACTTCAGGAGTAAAAAATCCTTATGCAATTATAAACAGAAAGTAATCATATTTGTTTCATGTTCATGATTACTCAACTGAATGTAATTAAATTCACTATTCACTGAATATATGCTAATTACAGTTCAGTCATTTAACATGCATAATAACATAACAATGTCCATAACAGAATAGTCACTTGACAGTTTGCATATCTCACAAGTGATACAGTAAGATACTGGGTGATCAGTTATTGTCTGGATGATTGGCCAAAATTGAAGAAAGCATGTGTTTATCATAAACGAACCAATTTGTTGCTAGAAATTAATTCTTCTTACAAAAGTTTGCTGCAAGTAAAACTGCAGCAATTCCAATTTCTTCATCTGTCCAATTCTTATACAGTGGAACTTGGTTATTACGGCCTCGGCTGTTACGTCAACTCGGGTGTAGCGTTATTTTGTCATAAGTCCGGTCAAACTGATATCTTTAACATTATAAAAATTCCCGGTTTTAACGTCACTAAATATTGTACTACTCTGTTATAGCGTCAAAAATTTCTCAGATATTTTACTCTAAATTTCATATAAACGTATATATGTGCGCGTGCTACGCCCATGGCTACAGACATACATTGTATGCAAGCGATAAGCACTGTAACAGGACCGCCGGCGCCAGCCGGTGTCTGGCGACTGACATGTCTCCCCACCACTCTCACCGGGTCAATAGCTCTGCGCGTCTCGAGGCTATTGTTCACGCCACGCTGTTACAGTATTTACTGTACAGTATTGTTTACACGTAGTCTCGTCTCTGTTTTTGGTTGTTATTGTTTCTGTATCTGCTCGTACTGTGACAGTTTCTTTTGTGTGTTTTATAACTTAAGTTTCGGTAGCCACTGTTTATAGAATTTTATACGTAGGTCTACATTTTTATACAGTAATCATGGCAAGTTCTAGTACAAAAAGAAAGGTTCTGTCTATGCAAGAGAAAGTACGTGTAATCAGATCATATGAAAGCGGACGTAAAATAGCTGATGTACAGTATGCCGTGAGTTTGGTTTAGTGAATTCTACTGTAGGTTCATTTTAAAAAACAAGGACAAAATTTTAAAAAAATTTGAGGAAGATGGAGAAAAAATTAAAAAATTAAGAAATGCAAACATGGTGATGTGGATGCAGCATTATTGAAATGGTTCAAACAGTGTCGATGTTCAGATATTCCTGTGAGTGGACCAATTCTGAAAGAGACGCTACAGAATTCGGAAAATTGTTTGGTATTGATATTACATGCTCTAACGGATGGCTAGATCGATTTAAGGCCCGACACTCGATTTCCTTTGCAAAGAAAATTTTGGGGTGAGGCAAAATGCGTAGATCTGAACGCTACAGGCGATTGGGTGCATAACACTTGGCCAGAAATTAGACGATCATATAAAGATGAAGACATCTTTAATGGAGATGAAGCCGGAATTTTTTATAAATTAACTCCAGATAAGACTTTCAAATTTAAAAATGAAAAGTGCGTTGGTGGGAAGCTCTCTAAACAAAGAGTTACAGTTTTTGTTTGTGCGAACATGACGGGAACCGAAAAAAGGAAACTTTTAGTTATCGGGAAAAGTTTGCATCCTAGATGTTTTAAAAACATCAAAAAACTTCCTGTAAGTTACACTGCCAACAAAAAAGCGTGGATGACTTCTAGTATTTTTGAAGATGAACTAAGAAAGTGAGATAAAGAACTGTCATCGAAAAACAGAAAAATTCTACTTCTAGTTGACAACTGTGCAGCCCATCCAAAGTTAAATTTGACAAACATTAATCTGGTCTTCTTACCGGCCAACTGTACGAGTGTCCTGCAACCTATGGACCAAGGCGTCATTAGAAGCCTAAAGTGTCACTACCGCAAGAAACTTAAAAAAAAAATTATTTTCTGTATGGACACGGCGCAACCTGCCACAATTTCACTCTTAGATGCAATACAATTCCTAGACGACTCTTGGAAGAGTGTAACACAGAAGACGATAGCAAAATGCTTTAGTAAAGCACAACTCGTACATGAAAATTTACCCGATGATGACGAAGACGACGACTTGCCGCTCTCGGAGTGGATTAAGAAATTCGACATAAATGAATTTTGTAATGGGGAAAAATGGGGGTTACCCCCCATGATGCGTTAAGAATTTATGGGGGGTTGTTGGCACCATATCCTCACCGATCCTCTTAGGGGTAGCAATGAGAGTTCTTCTGTCTCGACAAAAGACCTCTCATTGGGGGGGTATTGTAATGGGGCAAAATGGGGTATTTTATTTTATTAAATTTATTTCATTTTCAATTGTAACTCCCAGGTATAAATACGGCAGCAAGTCTCCTACATAAAACTGTTTCAGTCAGACAAAGAACGCAGTAACATAGTTTTGCAAGGTGTGACCGTAGAACGCATTTCCATTCCAAGAATTCCAGTGTTGTGTGAAGCACACGAACACGCACGGATAGGACGCTACGCTGAATGAATCAAAACCAACAAAGATGTCGAAGCTGTAAACATTATTTCACCACGTGTGCATATGCGGACGGAAATACAGGTAAAACCCTGCCTACCTGGGTGACGTGACGAGTGGCAGTGCAATATCATCAACGCATTGTGAACATTAACAACCCATACTTTGTGTACAGTGACGAACAATTTAACACCAAAAGGCATTGGTTTCCTGACCAGCAATCCGACGTGGTGGGAGCGTGGTTGGTAACGTGCTTGGCAGTCGACGAAAATTATAGGCCATGCGTGGTCAACACTAACTTAGCTCGGGCAAATTTAAGGTCGGCCGAACCAACCATTGCAACGTAAAGTCAAATATTTGAATGAATGTACAATAAATAATAGTTTTTTGAAGACAATGAGCAATACATAAATTAAAGTTATTATCCAGCAGTTATTAGCAATGTAACGTAAATGAATTTGTTGATCTGAGAGTTTTAATATCATCTGACAATAAATAAGATAACAATAAAATGTGTTAATTAGACATATAAATATGTGTTTGTCATTGCACCACCTGTTGTTTTTTCTCTGCTAAAGTACATCAGACGACACCTTGGTGCATTACCTTTAAAGGTAAGTAATATGAATTTGCTGATTTTAATATCCTAATTAACTATTAATAGTTAACATAACGCCCTAACAAGGGACAAATTTAAATATTCCAATCACTAATTAACTCGTAAAGCTTCAATTTGGAAATGAACTTGATTCCCATGCATCAGTGGATGACCAAGTAGAAACATTCCAAGTGTTGAGTGACGCAGAAATTATCGCGGAAGTAAAAAACATAGAAGCAGAAGATAGTGTTGAAGAAGATGCTGAGCAAGAGGAGGATGCCGACATCGTTTGTCCGACAGTACAGGAAGCAATGAGAGCCGCCGAAACTCTTTCACGATTTTACTGCTTTAGAGAGACGTGTGACGACACGTTCAATGCAGCGCAGCATCTCCACAGCACAACAGAAAGAATTTATTTTTCAGAAAGGAGCGTTCAAAAGAAAATTACGGATTACTTTCGACAGTAAGCCTAAATGTAAGTTACATGTACTTTCTTTTTGATCTTTTAAAATATTCTTCATGCTGTTTGTATAAATGAAATGCAGTTTGTAAACTTTAGAATAAATATCATGAATAATGTTAATAATGCAAAGATCTTTTTTTTTATTTCTCCTTCCTTACTAGTGATTAAAAAGGGTCTTTTATAACGACTCGTTTATAACGTCACTCGGACATAACGTCATTATTTTTTTGGTCCCTTCAATGACGTTATAACCAAGTTCCACTGTATTTCTAATATAATATCATATACACTAATTTGTTAGCTAGAAAGACCAAAGTCAAAAGAAAATTACTGAAAGCTTTTTCTGAAACGGCAGATAATGAAAGTAATACTATTAATTCCTGTGTCAAATGAAAATAAATATTTATCATTAAAAATACTCCACATGAGGTTATTTTTCTCATATATCAATTTTAACTAATAACAGGGTAAGTTTTTTTCATCCTTGAAAAATCAAATCATTTTCAAAATTAGTCAGATTAAACAACACTCTGAAACAATGTCTTTTTGTTAGCTTACATAAGTGATTTAAGATGTCTTAGAATCTTGTCTGTCCCAGATATAAATATAGTAGCCATCACATTGCACCATCAATCCTCCAAACCTCTAATATACTATTCATTCTGCTGACATTTGTTATTTGTACTGTTATAAACACACAGTGACAGAACATTGTGTACAGGCCAAATATAAACAATAAATGTTACTGGATTTTCAATGTGAATCATCACGTTTGTCTATATGTTTACTAAGAAGGAGCACCAAATTCGTATGTTTTGGCACATTTATAGTAACATATCTCCTGCTGAAGGAAGTGTAGTGTAAAACCAATTATTAACTACCACCTTCAATGCATAAAAGTATATATACACATGAAATCCTCAGATGTGTACTTACAAGAATACTTTTTCAAATTTTTTCATTTCTTTTGAGAACGAAAGGGGACAAGTTTTGTTGACTATGAGACTGACAATGGACAAGAGATACAGGCTATTATTTGATAGATATGATTATTTCACAAAAGTGCTTTCATACAACTCATGACAACGAGATAAAACTTCTGTATCTCCCATATACAGATCTCGATGATGACAATAATTTTTATCGAAATGACAACACAGATGTTTTAAAATTGTGTCTAGTTAATAGCCGAACCTCACAAAACCTGTCATTTATTGGATTACGTCTCTAAAAAACTAAGGATAGCTTCTAGTGTCAAGTGACGTGTGGTCCAACATATAAAACCTCAACAGGAGTGATGAGCATGTCTTGGAAGAAATTCGTAACCTTCTGTGCTTATGCTGTGATATTTCTACTTGTTTTGTTTGGGAAGAAATAACTGAAGTTTTATATGGTCACTCATAGCAGTTCTGGTGTAAAATTCAGGCTTGTGAAATGACTTCTGAAGGTCTGCAACCAAAAAGACTGAATATGAAGGTATATGGTCAGAATTACAAGACCTCTGCAGTCTGTACCCTATGCACGAGGGTGGATCATATATGAATTGGAATTATTGTCCAGCGGCTCAGTACATGAACAAAACACTGTGTGGATAATGGTGGGGATGTCTGAAGTTATCCCCTTTTCCGGACTCGTGGTGCGACTCTCACCCATCTCATCAGTAGCATAATGACTAAGCAAGAGGTACGTTCATCTGTTCCACAACACATCATTATCAAATTTCTTGTCACAGAAGGCGTTAAACCTGCCAAAAGTTTTAGGATACTTCAAGGACAATATGGTGAACAAACACTCTCAAAGACACAAGTGTTCCATTGGCACAAACAATTTGTTTCTGGGTGGAAAACTATGGAAAACCAACCCACCAGTGACGACCCCAGACAAGTGTCACAGAAGAAAACACTCGTGCTGTTCATAAACTTATTGATTCAGATCAGCACAAATATTTCTGAAATTGTTTCTGGAGTAGGAGTACGCTATGGAAGTCTTCAAGTGATCATCAGAAATAACTTAAATTTTTGGAAAGTTTCTGCCAGGTGGGTTCCTCGTCTCCTTACCCAGGAACTAAAACATATTCGTCTGGATGTTTGTGAAAGCCTCCTGACTCGCTGTGAGGAGGAAAGAGAGGATTTTTTGTACCGTATTCTGACTTGTAATGAAACATGGGTCCACCACTACACCTCTGAATCAAAGGTGGAAGAAAGGGAGGCTGCGCTGGTCAAGGCCAAAAATGCTTGTCAGCTGGAAAGGTGCTTGCGACCGTATTTTGGGACTCCGGCAGTGTTGTTGATAGATTTTCTTCATGAACGAAGAACAGTGAATGCTGCCTATTACTAAAAGCTTCTGGATGATGCAAAAGCAGCCTACCACAAGATTATGTAGAAAAATGATATAATTTTTTTAATGGTTCAATAAAATATAAAATACAAATTCCGGTTTATATTTGATCCACCCTCATACATAAAATTAATGTTTCTGCTGAAACTAGAAATATATAAGCCACAGCAAAAACAAATAATGGTATAAGTCTGAGCAGAAGATTTATGAAATTGGTACAGTTGTAGCATCTAAATTCCTTAGGTATATCTTTAATTCTGTTATATACTTATCTCTAATTTTTTAGGTACATCTGCATTTCAAGCATCCTCATCAGCTTGATTTCAACACAAACAATGTAAATTTATAACTGATAAGTGTTTATCCACAACAGAACTGTATGTAACATACTATAAAATATACCAACCTTTCTAACATCACTAAAAATACAGGTTTTTATTGCTTGTCTGTGTATTTAGAAATTCTAAAGGGCTAAGAAATTCTCAATTATTAAGCAAGATTCATACACAGAAAAATACATCACTTGGCATCACATTCAACTTTACCTGCATTACTTCATACTGCTGTGGTCCTAAATTTGAGTTAACATTGAGAATACATAATTTTGGTGGTGCTATCATCTCATTTATTATTACTGGCAATCGTTTCTGTGTTGTGTGAGGCTGTCAAAATAAGTAAATCATAATTAACTATAGGCATACATCTGCACACATACATATAATTTTACAATAGTTTTTATAACTATAGTGCCAGTCAGGCTTATCTGTAACTGTATTAAAAACACGGTATTGCAAAATGCACATACGCGAACAACAGCTCAGCAATGACAGACTGAGCCAGTGCCATTAAATTTTCTGGCATGACTTTGGTTCTTTTCTCTGACGTTTTGTAATACTCAAGTTTTAATAATATTATTCTTATAGACAACATTAAATTATTTTTCTTGTAATTTTCAAAAATAACACTATTCATGTTTTATTTTAATACTGAATAATAAATATTTCTTTTCAAAAGAATACTTTTTTTTAAAATTATTAGTCTATTACGTGAGGCGTGACAAAGGCCCTATCTGTCGATTTTGAGTTAGTGTCCATGTAATTTTTTGATTCCTTTTTCTATTGCTTCCTAAAAGGTTCTAGAACAAAGTTAAGGAAAAATTTTGGCCCACTCTCACCCCTAAAAGGTTGAAAATATGAAACGACGCGAGGATGCATTTTGAAGCCCTGAAATTAGGTACTTATAGGTTTTTGGGGGTGCTGATTACGATTCTGACATCCAAAATTATATTCCAGGGAAAGGGTAGTTTTTAATCAGTTGAAGCAGACTATAATCAGGCGGTGTACTTATTAAACTTCGCGAGAATGCCGGTCAATGCCTTGAAAGTGAGTACCCATAGGTTTTAGAGGGGGTGCTGATTACGATTTTGACGTCAAGGAATACATCCGACACAAGGGTTGGACTTGAAAGGGTTGAAAACCACCCCTAAAGGTTTGAAAACATGAAACAACGGGAGGATGTACTTTGAAGTCCTGAAATTGGGTACCTACAGGTTTTGGGGGGGGGGGGTGCTGTTACGGTTTTTGATGTCAAGGGATACATCCGATGCAAGGGTTGGAATTAGAAGGGTTGAAACATAAAAAAATATAAGTTGGAAATCAAAGTTCGATTTTGGAAATCAAAAACAAATTTTCTTTCTACAATCGCATTGATTTCCAGTACAATTATTAAAACAACACAACATTAATAATATTTAACAAAATATTACAACCCTTGCACAATAACAAACAACTTCGACGCTCAGCTGATGCTCCAAAAAAACACGTGTCAGCTGTAAGCAGCGAGGATCAGGCCTCTTTTGGTCTCCGTTAGAGGGTCCGTGTTTTTAGCAGTCATAATTCAAAATTCATTCGAAAAGAATATATGTTTCATCCATACTTATAAAATTTAATCAAAGAAAAGTCGCACCATAAACATTATATTATTTTATTAAATTAAATATTCTATTGATATAACGAACCACCAGTACAGACAGTGACAAATTGCAACAGATATTCTTTTGTTTACAATAGACATTAAAAAAATAGTAATAATACTTAATTCTATTGTCAATTTGAAAAAAAAATTTAGTTTAGTATAAATTAATAGGCTCTTAAGACCGCACCCGAACATATAACGCACGATAACAAAATCTAACTGTTGGAGCGCGTTTACATTGTTGGTCATACCGCGGTCATTTTTAAGAAACAAATTTCAAACAAAATGCATTTTGTAGGACATTTAAAGAGCTACAACTATTGACCCATGCACTATAGTCAAAAAACCTACTGTACTCTAGATATTTCGCCTAGAAGTCAAAAATGTTTTACACAATGTCGGCAAAATACACCTTTAAACTGCTGTAACTCAACGAGTTTTAGTCATAAAGGAATAAAACAAAACTTCAAATTTTTTTGTTTTTTATAAGCTTTATTTCTGATCCATAACAGTATTTCGATTAAACAAATCGTTACTGAGATATTTAATAAAAAAGACGAATTTTGGCGAAAATCCAAAAACTTTAATTTTCTTAATACATTACATGTTACTATACAGCAATACATATATGGTTAAAAAAAATTGAGGACATTTCTAATACAATAGACAACCGAAAACTATAGTATCTCTCGGCTTACATGCATATTTGACAAAATGACGGATGTCCCTTTTTAAATTTCTTGGAAAAAATCACAGAAATTATGATATTTTCCTACATAACTTCGTAATGTTTTAAGCTACACAAGTGATTAATCCATAATTTTTAGGAAGTTAACAGAGATTTCATTTGATACTAATTTGGTTACAATCGAACCATTTTTCGCCGAGTTATATCAGTTTTAAGCACGTAATGTGATGAAAAACCGGTGAATCGCCATCTTCTTTTGGCTGTGTCTCAAGAAGCATTTGACATAACGAAACCAAACAAAGTGGAAAATGTTCACCTGTGAATAAACTTTAAGTTTGATTTATACAAATGTTTAGCAAAATGGTGTCGTTTTTGTACTATTTACAGATTAATTTAAAAAAAAAAGTGTTTATTTTTTGGCAAAACTTTGAACCCTTGTAACTAGCAAACAACACATTTTTTTGAAAAAGTATATACCACATTTTCGCTTACAATTTAATTCTCTATTGGTTCCTGGGGTTAATTAATTTTTTTTAAACCCCAAAAAGGGGTGAAAACAACCCCTAAATTTAAGAGCGGTCCAAAAAATTTTCTTAACTTTAGTCTATAACCTTTTATGAAGACATTGCAAAAAAAAAAAAAAAACAGAAGGATCCATGGACACGGACTCAAAATCGGCAGAAAATACCTCATGTAATAGACTACCATTACAGTGTATTAAAGCATTACAGAAAGAATGCCAAATTTGGAGCATACTCAAAACCACCTGTCAATATGCCTGACCAGCACTCTATTCTCAAATTAGAAATAAAGCTTTATGGGAACACACCTAATTACCTGAAATGCTACTTTAAAGAACAGATTCAGATTACTATATTACTCAACTACGAAAAAACAAAGATCAAACTTGAATTAAATGTTCTACATCTGCTGGAATTAATTAACATTACTGATACTATTCACTATTCTAGAATATACATTTGAACCAAATATTAATACTATACATTAGAATACAATACCTATAGTATGCAAAGAAAATAAAAAATACTGTTCTAAGAACTGACCTGATAAACTTTTTGTGTTGTGATTTTATTGACACACGAAATGAGTGGAATTTGATTATGAAAATATCGGTATGGAGAACCATACATGACTTCCATGTTCTAAGATTTATATTTAAAATCATTTTGGAAATGAAATATTACTATAGAAACTACTGCTTTCTACTTACTGCTTCAGCCTTAACCACAGTACTGTGGTCACTAACGTATACCACCTCACGTTATCGCACTCGATTTTCACTGATGATGGAAGTCGATGCCATTGCCGAAACGTCTGGTTTTGTAGAAAACATTGGACTACGGCCAACATCCCGGGAAGGAATTTTAACAAAAACTACTTCTTTGTTGCCGATAACGTTGTACAATATATATAAAAAATTGCATAAAATTAATGGCTTGTATAAGTTAATGTTTGATCTCCATTAAGTAGTGCTCAAGTTACCAAAGTTTTAATATTATGATGACCGTAAAAAACATCAGAGCAGGTTTAGTGTGTATGAGGGTACACCGTGGACAAAAATTTTCAACATTTCCTATTGAGCGTTGGTACAGTGTTCTTAGTTGCGGCGTTCCTATCAAGCTGTGAATCTACAGTGTATGTTTCACAGAACAAACATGCGAAAAAGAAGGAGCGCTCCGAAGTCACTCATGGACCCTCAGCATCTTGCAGAGGGTTCATTCCCTAAAGACGAAAAGTCTGTCTATGAATCGTTCCTCTGTAAACACTTGCAGTTACACTGCCCAGCGATCCACAGGAAGCAAATCGTTATCCACGCTGGACACTTTTTCGGCTTGCACGCGTTATGTTGGTATGGGTTTCGGCACTCACCATTTAAAAAGCGTGCAAATGTAAGAAAATAAACATGAGTGAGGCCAGAAATAACGTGAATTTTGTGTGTGTGTGTGTGTATCTTCCCTGCCTTTTTATTGCGGTAGTCATAATAATAAAATGGAAACGTAAACATTACATAACTGAGATATGCTTGCCTGCCACGAACGATATATTATTTTATACATGTATATTAACTCATAAATAATTTACATTAAAATGAAAAAATTATAATTTTATTGCCTGGCAACAAAATTATTTTATTTTTAACAATTACCATTGTTTCCAAAAGTTTAAATGAATTTTCAAGTATTTTACTGTTGTTAAAACGTAAAAGGTTGCAGGTAAACAACCCCTTCCCCTTAACTGATCTTCACCAAAAAAAGTCCTTGAGATCTCTACAATTCAGGGACATATGCAAAAAAATATTTGATTCTGTTTGAATTTGTGGCTGTTATCATTTGCCATAGAAAATACCATTATTAAATAAACGTTGCAGGTAAACTACCCCTTCCCCTTAACCGATCTTCACCAAAATCAATAGGTCTTGAGAACTCTATAATTTAGGGCTGTATGCGAAACATTATTTAATTCTGTTTGAATTTGCGGCTGTTATCGTTTGCCATAGAAAATACCCTTGTTAAAACATAAAATGTTGCAGGTAAACTACCCCTTTCACTTAACCGATCTCCAACAAAATCAATAGGTCTTGAGAACTCTATAATTCAGGGCTGTATGCGAAACATTATTTAATTCTGTTTGAATTTGCGGCTGTTATCGTTTGCGAAAAAAAAAATTACCCTTGATAAAAAAAACCGTTGCAGGTAAATTACCCCTTTCCCTCAACCAATCTTCACCAAAAACAATAGGTCGTGAGTACTCTACAAATCAGGGATGCATGCAAAAAATTATTTGGTTCTGTTTGAATTGGCGGCTGTTATCGTTTGCCATAGAAAAAAATCTACACACACACACACACACACACACACACACACACACACACACACACACACACACACACACACACACACACACACACACATTTCGAAAAACGACTTTTTTTCATGTTTTGAGTGTAGTACAATCAGAATCTGCAATAATCTCGAACACGATTTTTTTTGCCATCACCATACTTCCATTTCCTTAAGGAACATGGAAGTAAAAAATTACCCTTGATAAGAAAAACGTTGCAGGTAAACTACCCCTTCCCGTTAACCGATCTTCACCAAAAACAATAGGTCTTGAGTGCTCTACAAATCAGGACTGTGTGCAAACAATTATTTGATTTTGTTTGAATTTGCGGCTCTTATCATTTGCCATAGAAAATACCCTTTTAAAACATAAAACGTTGCAGGTAAACTACCCTATTCCCTTAACCGATCTTTACCAAAACCAAGCGGTCTTGAGAACTCTACAATTCAGGGCTATATGCAAAACCTTAATTGATTTTGTTTGAATGTGCGGCTGTTATCGTTTGCCATATAAAATAGCCTTGTTAAAACATAAAACGTTGCATGTAAACTACCCCTTTCCCTTAACCGATCTTCATCAAAACCAATAGGTCTTGTGTACTCTACAAATAAGGGCTGTATGCAAAAAATTATTTGATTCTGTTTGCATTTGTGACTGTTATCGTTTGCCATAGAAAAAAATCTACAGACACACAGACCCTTTTCAAAAAATGATTTTACATCCATGTTCCTTAAGGAAATGGAAGTATGGTGATGGCAAAAAAAATCGTGTTCGAGATTACTACAGATTCTGATTGTACTACACTCAAAACATGAAAAGTCATTTTTCGAAAAGTGTCTGTGTGTGTCTGTACATTTTTTTTCTATGGCAAACAATAACAGCCACAAATTCAACAGAATCAAATAATTTTTTGCGTACAGCCCTGATTTGTAGAGTACTCACGACCTACCGTTTTTGGTGAAGATTGGTTGAGGGAAAGGGGTAGTTTACCTGCAACGGTTTATGTTTTAAAAGGGTATTTTCTATGGCAAACGATAAGAGCCGCAATTCAAACAGAATCAAATAATTTTTTGCATACAGCCCTGATTTGTAGAGTACTCAAGACCTACTGTTTTTGGTGCAGATCGGTTAAGGGAAAGGGGTAGTGTACCTGCAACGTTTTATGTTTTCAAAGGGTATTGTCTATGGCAAACGATACGAGCCGCAAATTCAAACAAAATCAAATAATTGTTTGCACACATTCCTGATTTGTAGAGCACTCAAGACCTATTGTTTTTGGTGAAGATCGGTTAACGGGAAGGGGTAGTTTACCTGCAACGTTTTATGTTTTAAAAGAGTATTTTCTATGGCAAACGATAAGAGCCGTAAATTCAAACAAAATCAAATAATTGTTTGCACACAGTCCTGATTTGTAGAGTTCTCAAGACCTATTTTTTTGCTGAAGATTGGTTAAGGGAAAGGGGTAGGTTACCTGCAACGTTTTATGTTTTAACAAGGGTATTTTCTATGGCAAACAATAACAGCCGCAAATTCAAACAGAATCAAATGATTATTAGCATACAGTACTAAATTGTAGAGTGCCTAAGACCTATTGTTTTTGGTGAAGATCGGTTAAGGGAAAGGGGTAGTTTACCTGCAACGTTTTATGTTTTAACAAGGGTATATTTTCTATGGCAAACGATAACAGCCGCAAATTCAAACAGAATCAATTAATGTTTTGCATACAGCCCTGAATTGTAGAGTTATCAAGACCTGTTCTTTCTGGTGAAGATCGGTTAAGGCAAAGGAGTAGTTTACCAGCAACGTTTTGTTTTAACAAGGGTAATTTTTTCTATGACGAACAATAACTGTCACACATCCAAACAGAATCAAATAATGTTTTGCATGGATCCCTTAATTGCAGAGGACTGAAGGCCTGTTGATTTTGGTGAAGATCAGTTAAGAGAAGAGTGTAGTTTACCTGCAACGTTTTATGTGATAACAAGGGTAATTTTTTCTATGACGAACGATAACTGCCGTAAATTCAAACATAATCAAATAAGTTTTTGCATATATCCCTAAATTGTGAGTACTCTAGGCCTGTTTATTTTGGTGAAGATCAGTTAATGGAAAGGGGTAGTTTATCTGCAACATTTTATGTTGTAACAAGAGAAATGTTTTCATGACAAACGATAACTGCCGTAAATTCAAACAGAATCAAATAATTTTTTACATATGTGCCCGAGTTGTAGAGGACTCAAGGCCTATTGATTTTGGTGAAGATCGGTTACGGGGAAAGGGTAGTTTATCTGAAACATTTTTTGTTGTAACAAGAGTAAAGGACTAAATTTTGGTAAATAAATTATCCTGATAAGATCTTAATAATCCACTTTAGAAACGTAGATGAAATATCTATAAATGAAGACGCTAGTCGAACGGGGTGGGGGTAATTTTCTATAAACGAAAATTATAGTTGAAGGGGGAGGGGATAATTTTTATGTGTACTACGTTATCGGCAACAAAGTACTAGTTTGTTGTTAAAATTCCTTCCCGGGCTGTTTGGCCGTAGTCCAATGGTTTCTGCAAAACCAGACGTTTCGGCAGTACCGTCGACTGCCATCATCAGTAAAAATCGACTGCGATAACGTGTGGTGGTATACGTTAGTGACCTCAGTACTGTGGTTAAGGCTGAAGCAATAAGTGGAAAGAAGTAGTTTCTATGGAAACATTTCATTTTGTAAATGATTTTAAATATAAATCTTAGTACATGGAAGTCTTGTATGGTTCTCCATACCGATATTTCTATATTTCAAACACATACACATATACTGTGTAATGAACATGTTTGTACATTTAAAAGAGTTACTACTGTATTAGCGTAGGCAGCTAATAAAATAATAATAATAAAATGGCCTACAAATTAAGATATTAACAAAATTCATAAAATTTCTTCATCTGCTGGGGGGGGGGGGGGTCTGGCCCCTCCGTAAATACACCCCTGCTACTTTACATGAAAATACTTTGAATTACTTTCAAAACTATTTATTACACATAAAAAATTGAAAATAATCATATCCACCTTTGTACTAATAGGTTTATTAACAAAGACACTGTATTCCTTGATTTCCAATAAATTTGCATTTAAGCATCGTTCTAAATCAACCGGTAATGGTTCTTCTCCCCACGGGCATTCCTCATCTTCTTGTGTTTTTCTGTGAACTGGTTTAGAAACTAATGTTGGTGTACCGCCTGACAACTGATCTTTTGTTGGATCACAAACTGGGTCTAACAACAACGGTACCCACTGTTCACCTATAAAAAAAATTCTTTTACTTGAGCTGACAAAAAAATGTTCACAGTAGTATTAAATGTTATGACAAATAAATAATGAAACAATTACATCTACCAGCACTGTATTTGACATTGAACACGTTATTTCCTAAAAAGTTTTTGTTGGAACTCGTCGTCATCAAATCAGCACTTCTGTTATATTGTTAGCTTTCCATTATTGTTAAATTATAGCAAATTAATGTATATACAATTTTGTATATTTAAACTAAAATGTTACATTTGATCACTGTAACTTTACATTACTAATACATCATTTTATCAAAATATCAGTAGGACTATTTTGTGTAAAATATTTTTAATGACCTAGTAGTGCCAGTTATTGTACGAGGGTTATTCGGAAAGTAAGGTCCGATTTCTTATAAAAAATAAACCATCACAGATTTTTTCAAAAAACTTTTTTATTTAATTCCTTACGTCTTTCTCTATTATTCTACACAGTTTCCATTTTTGTTTAAACATTTGTCATAACGTTCTACAAGCTTTTGTATGCCGAAGTCATAGAAGTCTGCCGCCTGTGAGGATAACCAGTCTTCTTTAACTGCTTCTTTCACCTCGTCATCTGTGGCGAAGCGCTTGCTGCCGAGAAACGCCTTTAGGTAGCGGAACAAGTGAAAATCGCTCGGTGCCAAGTCTGGACTGTACGGTGGGTGGTCAATCTGTTCCCATCCAAAACATCAGATCAGATTTTGGGTTTGAATGGCAGAATGGGGTCTGGCATTGTCATGCAGCAACAAAACTCCAGACGTCAGAAGGCCACGTCACTTATTCTGTATTGCACGTCGAAGTTTAGTCAGGGTAGCGCAGTAAGCGGCTGCATTTGTTGTTGTCCCTTGCTGCATAAACTCGACTAACAAGACTCCATGTCTATCCCAAAACACGGTTGCCATAACCTTGCGTGTTGAGATTGACTGCTTGGCCTTGACTTTGACTGGTGATGTCGTGTGACGCCATTCCATTGACTGACGTTTGGACTCTGGGGTCATGTGAGAAACCCACATCTCATCCCCTGTGACAATGTTCTCTAAAAGTTGATCACCTTCCTTACGATATCGGTCCAAAAAATCAAGGCACAAGCCATTCTTTTCATTTGGTGTTCCTCAGTAAGCAGCCTGGGAACCCAACATGAGCACAATTTGCGAAATTGCAAATTTTCAGAGACAATTTTGTGCAAAGTTGTTCTACCCACATTCGGAAATTCCAATGCTAAAGTTGAAATTGTGAATCGCCAGTCTTCACGAATTTTTTCGTCCATGGCATTGACCAAATCTTCTGTGATCACTGATGGTCGGCCTGATCGCGGTTCATCATGGACATTTTCCCGTCCGTCCTTGAAAGCTCTCACCCACTTACGCACTTTGCTGTCACTCATCGCATTGGGGCCGTACACTTCACTTATCTGTCGATGAATTTCCGCTGATGAAACGTTCCTTGCTGTCAAAAACCGAATCACTGAACGTATTTCAGTCGGCGGGCTGATCAATTGTTTTAAACATTTTGAACTGAAACTGTAAACAGCACACTGCAACAATACCAATGCAAATGGCATCGTTTGACGCGCAAGGCATGCCGGGAGTCGGTGCGCATGCGCGTTTCAATGTTCGCACGTCATTCGATTAGGTACGGCGATTCGGACCTTACTTTCCGAATAACCCTTGTATTACGTAACTGGCAGTCTTACCAATGTAACAAAGGGATACATACGTACTGTCTAAATAAAATTAAACTAAAACAAATTGTGGTCTTTGCAAACTGAAAATACAGTATGTTTTCTTTGTGTAGTACCTTAAACCCGTAATTAATGATTATGTTTACACCTAGGCATAGTGTTTACATTTACATCTATAGACATTAGTGTTTCAATTAACATTATTCATAATGTTTAATGCAGCCATCTAACTCTGAACATAATGTGGTTCTGAATGCTAACTGCTATACAGATTTTTATTGAATTAGAAGTTTATTTATGTTACTTTAATTCACACTTGTTACCTCAAACAGTAAATACTTACTGCTTTTTAAAAATAATAAAAGTTTCTGTGCTAAAAATCTTTCATTTGATGATTGTTTTATATCAGCCCTTGATGTAGCCTCCGAGCTACTTCTATGTCTTGCCATTCAATAACACTTGCTGAAGTTCACAATCTCTGATGCTATCAATAACTCTCGCATTGCAAACCTCATTGGAAAAATCCTTATTCCTCAGGACGGGCCATTGATACTTGCTTTTAAACTCTTGAAGACTCTCCCTGGAACTTGCTCTCAACTGAGTGCAGTACACAACACGCAAATGTTTATCACCATACTGTAATTCTAGAGCTTTTATCAATTCGACATATGTATTTTGGCTATTAGGTGGTGCTGTCTGTAGTAACTCTGCAGCAAGTCTGTTTAAAGCAAGAATGAGTGAAATTGCTTTCTCTTTTACCAAGTGAGTGCTTCCATCAAATGTTGGGGCCCTGATGTGAACTGGCCCAACTGCAGGCAAAGCCACTTTCTCTGATACCTTGTTTTCTATGTACTTTTCTGTATTTATGATTGGCACTGTCTCTTCAGCCATTTGTTTCAAAACACATCGCTGTATTTATATTAACTGCTCAACTTCAGTTTTAACTTGCTATCTTATGTTTGCAACTGACTCTTCTACTGCAATGTATATTTTGATACTGCTTCTTCTATATTTGGAACAAATTTTTCTACAGTAGACAATCTTACCTCTTGCCCGTTCAGCTCGCCACGTAATCACCCAAGTCACAACACAGGAGACCCAACTCTGCAGTAGTATGCTCTTGCAATAATTGTTTTTGTTCCTGTATATGTGCTTTCATAACCTCTGCTTCTTGCTTATGTTTCTCATCCTGTCGTTTTCTGCTTCTTCCACGCCCTGACTGTGTTCTTCTTTATGTCTTCCTGTGTTTGCACTTGCAGCACTTGGAAAGCTTCCATCATCTGACTGGTATCCATTTTTTTTTTTTTTTAATCAATTACCACTCATATTACTCTTCTACAAAGTGTCCTATGTTTCCACTATTAAGAACCTAGCCCTCTTCTGACGCCAATGTTGCGATGGTCTCTCGGAGCATGTGTTGTACAGTGGAAACAGAATGAAGTTACTAATTACAAACTTTAATTAGACACAACAGTAGAAATCAACAAAGGCACCCTTATACAAAAATTCAAGTTAAATTTGTCCAATACACAACAACAAATGAGACTTTATTGCAGTTTTGCACTAATTTACACAATAATCACTTCCCATTACCGCAACAATCACTTTGTGAAATCACCAGGTGTAATTGAAACTTGCTCGCTTCAAAATCCAGAATTTACACCTCACTGCCTTGTAGTGATAAAAGTGGCTTGGATACCAGCAGAGTAGTCTTGTAACATCTGGAAAGGGCTGTCTCTAATGGACTACAGCAGCTCTACCAACACAGAATGATCTCTAAAACAAATAAATCTCCAAATAAATACACCATATTGTTACGATGCTCATGTGGATGATTATCGTTAAAAAGTGGAATAAAAATATTGAACACCAGAGAATTTGATAATCAAAACTTTTAAAATTCAATACTAGATCCAATAAAAAGACACTCATATACAACGATTCTTCAAGTTTATAACACAGTCTTGTACACAGTGTTGTAACAAACAATTAACCCTGTTGCAATAAACAATACAAGTCACCAATTACACATGTCTTTACACAGTAATCCACAATTATCACTTTACTAAATGTGCCATTGTCCAATGATACACACTGAATCACAATTTCACAACTGATCATTAACACTTCTTATTGCTTCACTTCACTGTACACAACGCACAGCTACAACTGGCTGACCACTTTCAAAACACTGTTTTATATTCAGCCTGTATGGCACAGTATGTTGTCAGATTGTCATAGAGGCCAGTAAAATAATCAACCAACAATTGGAAGCTGTAGAAACGTTGAGAACTTGCATCATTCTGCAGCTCACACAACATGTGCAAGCATCATGCATGTTTCTATCTCATCAGCATAATAGTATGTTTATTAGAAAAAAATTATTTACATGTAGGCTATCCAGTTTTATCTTATATTTTTTTATTTCTATAGGGTATATTTGATCAGTTCTTTAGGTCATAAATGCATATTTCCATATTCTTAAGGTCTTATAAATTCGAGGCCTACTCACAAATCTTGTTTATCTTAACCTTCAATTTTTTTCATTTGATTTTTTGATCACATATACAAGATAATCTGCAGCACACAAAACAACAATTTTACTGTTATTTATTTTAAATAATAACTTACAAAAATTTTAATAATACTGATAATTCAATTTCATGGAAATGACGGTATTAAAGTTTTACATCTACTGTATATGCAATTAATTGTAAATATATTCAGAGTTTTCTGCAAACTTTTCTATAACTAATAAACATACTACACTATATGTACATACTAAAACACACAGTTAACTGTAATATTAAATAAAGTCTTACCAGATTTAAGCATTCTTCCTAATTTAACTTCTTTTATAACCTGCATACGAAATTCTTCAGCAATCATTAATTGATGGATACGGTGTAATATTGATGGAAGGGCTGTAGCCTTTAACCAATAAACAGCTGGAAAGTCAAATTTCACACAGAATTCAGGAATAAGCGTTTCATCAAAACCTTCCTCATCCAATTTTCGGCGACGTCCAGACTGTTTACTGAGACCTCTACAATAAAAATAATCTTGACATTGCACAACTTAAAACTATGATTAGAAAGCTCATAAATGATTTATAAGTTTACACAAGTATAGATTAAAATACTTGTTATATTTCTTATAAATATACACATACATGCCAGCAATATACATAGCAATTTATACCAAGAATATATAAAAAAATACAACACAACAATGTTTAAAAATACACAAAACTATATGTTCTTATAGTTCATTATTTTTGTTTAACTTTGTCAATTAACTTATTAACACAATGTGCTTATTTTTAAAGTTGAACAATACATGTGTAGCAAAAATTAAATAATATCTTCAAAAAACAATCAGTAAACTCTTCTGTCTCTGAGGAAGTTAGGCTCCCTAAATTCAATGCAAATATAGATTGCACACAGAAATTGCAAATATGAAAACTCGAGTATACAACTGTATACTGCTATCTTATATACGTTTGCTTTAAAACTAGTTTTGCAAAGTTATAAAAAAGCATTATGGGAACATTGAGTTTTGATACCTTAACTCCATATGAAAACTATAACATTTCTATGAAAAATTTCCCTTTCATAAATATGAAAAATAATGAGACTGAGAGTATTGTGTTTACTATACTTTAAAAAACATATGTATTTAACAACATGTAGTTCAGGAATGATACGTGTCACACATAGAAATTATTTAATGAAACACCTAGAATGTCATTTTACATTTTTGTAAATATACACAAAATAAAACATATACAAATGAGGTAAAAAGTTAATAACATTAAAGTCATATAAAATTTTTACAATTACATACAGTAAACCCTCGATTTAACGGACCTCAGTTTAACGTACTTCGGATTTAACGGACAGAATTTGACAGACAAAACGATTAAAAAAAAAAGCATGATAATGCTTTTAGGCTCTCCTGTTCTGGCGATATTGCTTGGGTATCGCAGCATTCTTTCGTTTCTTGTTTTGAAACATGCAAATTTTCTCATCTTCAATTGTATTTGATGAGAACGGAGTATTCATCAAGAATTCATTTAATTCTTCACGATCCCTGTCTTTGCGTTGTCGTTGACGCAGGCGTCGCACACGTTCAGTGGAAGACATCACGACGACTAACATTGAACAATATACACTGATATGCATCTTACTTCACTGTGAAATATTCGTCCATCGGCTAATACAGCAAGCATTACAGTGGCACGTAATTTTTCATTTCCCGTAATCTTTACTGTTACAGATTTGGTTCCATTTTGGTCCACCGTAAATATACGTACATACAAAATACGGGCGTTTCATCGGCATTTCCCATGTGTTCAAGTGAATAATTATGCTTCTTGCGTAAATGAATGACAAACCGCTGATACTGTAGGAGTTTTTCTTTGTAGTCACTCGGTAGTTTTAGCGCGAGTGATGTACATCATTTAAGCGCAAATCCATTTCGCCGCATCATTCGTCTTATACACCCGAAGCTGGCTTTGAAATCGGACGACTTTTAATTCTTCTGTGATTTCTAAAGCTTTTAATTTTAAAACATGTCTAGTGACAGGGAGTCCTTGCCTTCTTAAAAGCTGTATGTATTCACAGACGCTGGACTCTACTGCTACAAAACGCCCAACTTGAGGTCCCGCGAATGCTCGTCACGCAGTATTTGCATTTAAAAGTCGTTCCTTTGTAAAGGGGCTAAAAAGGGAGAGGGTTTTATTTTATTTTATTAATATAAATTTGTTTCCCATCTGCATGGCCAGTCCCATGTTAATTAAATTTGTCGTCGAGCAAAGAATCAGTGATGTGAAGTTGTGCAAGTAGTCGGGGCGTTGGAATGCGGCGTGTGTCTGTCAACGCATTACAATTCCAAGAACTTTGGTGCTGTGTGGCACACCCAAACGCGCGAACAACATCGGGGTGCACTAATGACGCTTAGACACCAAACCAATATGGCCCGAAGGTAACTAATTTTGTCAGCAACGTTGTCCCATGCTGACGGAAGTTTGACAAGAACACGCCCCTTGGAGTGACGTAACCAGTGGACTCAAAATTTCGTCGACGTTCAACACACCTGAATAGCACATACTGTGGGTGCAGTGACGAGGACTTTAATAACAAAAGCATTGTTAATTTCCGTCTTGTCCAAAAACTTGGGGAGAGGGGTTTTTTGTTAAACGCTCACCGCAGTTACCCGCCGAAGCTAAGCCTGGCCAGGCAGCCCGCCAAACGGGGCTCAACAATAAAATTTTAGTATCAATTAAAAGTGAGTGCAGTATTCGGACAAAAATAAATTAAAAAAAAAAACTTTTGGACTTAAGAACGTACGTGGTAAATGGCCATGAGAAGAGTAACACCTGGTTGGGTAATCCAGTCAAATAATTTCAATTTCTTTGGGGTTCAACAATTTAATTAATACAAAAGGGGGTGTTTAAATGGCATGAATGTGAGTGCGAGCAGGCTGGGCTGCTTTCTGTAAAATAAGATGTGTATTTAAACTCTATTCGTATAAGATGTTTCACTAATATTTAAAGAATTTTTTGTTTGTCTTGATTCTTTGGAAAGAATCTGTCATGATTAGAGAACAATATAAAAATGAAATAATTATATAATAAAAAATTTTTTGAATTCCATTACATAAATGAGCGTAGCGTACATTTTTTCAAATGACCTTACAATCATACTTGCATTTCAACGTTCGTGTGACGTAATCCTGGGCAGAAAGAAGATCTAAAGGTAAGTGAGAGATAAAATTCTATTTATTATTATTATACAAATATATTAATTAAATAACTTCACAAATGGCGCATCCGAAACTGGGACAGTTTTTATTAATTGAAATCTTTATATATATAAAGACCGCACCTAAAAGTAAAATGCAAGTTTGATTTAAAGGTTAAGTAACTACGCAAAAAATTACGTAGCATATATAAAATGGTACATCAATGTTCAAATGTTAAGAGTTAAGTGGTAGATGTTTTTATGTAAGAAAATTTAAATCAATAAACTTATAAATATGGCAGGAAATGATGAAAGTATTGTAAGTGAAATAATTAATTTTGACGAATCAGCCCCGAAGTACATTCAACACCCAATGTAGGTAAAGACAATAAAATAGAAATAAGTGTAACAGATCAAAGCAATGTGACTGAGGACTCAGGAGTTCAATTAACCCTGACCTCAACAAAATGTAACAGTCAATTTAATAATGATGTAATGAATATGTTGCAATTAATTTTAGAGCAACAAAGTATTAAATTTAACGAACAAAATAGTAATTTTGACACCAAATTTGAGGCACAGAATTACAAATTTAACGAATTAAATAAACGTTTTGATAATAATGATATAAAATTGGAGGAACAGAGTAGAAAGTTTAACGAGCTTAAAATTGATATTAATGAGGTAAAAATTAAGTGTGAGAGTAATTTCAATGAATTGAAATATGAATTAAACGAAAAGTTGAGTCATTCATTAAAAAGTATGAATAATAGAATCGATGAAATAGAGAGTAGTATGGCAGAAAAAATCGATAAACAAATACAGGAGGTAACTGGAAATTTTGAATGTAAAATAAATCAATGTAATGCTGATAGTGAGTATAAGTTTAATTGTGTAGTTGATAAGATTAAGACATACGAAACTAATACCAATTTCAAAATAAATGAAATAGAAAGTAATTGCAAAACCGAGATACAAGCTATACAAAATACAGTGAATATTATGGATAAGCGTAACATACAAGCTGAGTGTTTAAATAATAATAAATTTATGTCAATTGAACAAAGCATAGTTAATGTTAAAGACGAATTGAATGTAGCAATAGATAAAAAACTTAGTAGTGTTACTGAACAAGTAGTAATTACTAGAGATATGAATAGTGATATTGATTTGGAATTGTTTAATTGTGAAAATAGGGGGGTACACCCGATGCAGTTTTTAAATAGAGTGAAAGAGTTCAATCAGTTTTGTCGAAGTAGTTGGGAAGTACAGTTGTTAAAGATAATGAAATGTTTTAGAGGGAATTCCGCGGTATGGGCGGAGGTACATAAAATAGACTGGGTAAATTATCAGAGTTTTGAGACGGCCTTTAGAGATAAGTATTGGTCAGAAGAAGAACAAAAAATATTACGGAGTAAAATAATGGGACCAGGTAATTTTGGGACCCAAGGGGGTAACGTGACTATGTACGTAATGCGACTATGCAATGAGGCAAAATATTTAGAGCCACCGTTACCGTTCCGGTCATTCGTCCGCCACATAAGTAAGCATTTGCTGAGAGAAATACAAATTACATTAATGACACGAGAAATTATAGAAATTACTGAACTAGAAAAAATATTAGATATATTTCAGAACATAAGAGAACGGGACATGAGTAGGCGTATAAACACACCAGCGTCACATATAAATGGGAATTATAATCAACCCAGGGGAATACCCAACTTTCACCGAGGGGCACGTGGAGGAAATAATGATAATAGAGGTGAGGGTTGGCGATGTGCAGATTGTAATGTTGAAAACTATGCTATAAGAACAACATGTTTTAGATGCCAAAAGGCGAGAGAATGTCAACGCAGCAAGAGAACGTACCACCAACAAAATCAGCCACAGAGAGGAGCCGAGAACACCAGAGGAGCACTGAGGGGAAATGGAAGTGGCAACAGAGGCAGAGCAGGATATAATCAAGCCGTGCCAGGTCCATCCGCGGGAAACTAGAAGAGACAATGGGGAACCGGGCCCAGCCATTGTCGGAGGAGAACCTGGGGGTCCAAGAGGAGTGTAACTACCAAAGCAATGTAATTATCAAGGACATGGCGGAGGAGTTACTGGAGGAGGACGATGCAGAAATGACAGAAACCAAACCGGATTGACGGAGGTAGTTGTAACCATAGAAGGTAAGAATTACAAAACATTAATTGACACAGGGAGTGAAATATCAGTAGTTTCAGAGAATGTAATGGGTGAATTACAAAGAGTAAACAAAAATATACCGTCATTACCAGTTGCGGGAGTAACAGTACTGGGGGTAACTGGAGTACGAAGTAAAAGAGTTACTAAACAAGTACAGTTAAATATATTCCTTAATGGAACTGAATTTGAGAATACCTTTCTAGTAGTTAAGGGTTTGAATTTAGATATAATTCTGGGAAACGATTTTTTGGAGAGAAATAAAGCAGTAATTGATTTTAACAAGAGAATAGTAGAATTTAATAAGGGGTGTGAATTGGTCAGGGTTAATTTTAAGAGAGTGTTAGATGAAGTTAGAGTTACGGGGATAAACATGATATAAAACCGAGTAGGCGAGGGAATTATAGAAACAAGAGTGAATGTATGTCAAGAGAGTGAGAGCGTAGAGGATGATGAGAGAGTATGGGAAAATAGGGCAGATAAATTTTTTAATGAGGGTGGAGTTGTAGGGAGTCCCCAACGACAGGAGTTGTGGGCAGTTGTTGAACGTTTTAGAGATGTGTTTGCCGAGTTGCCTGGAAAAGCCAGGGACTACGTATGCGAGTTGAAGGTTCGAGAACACTCACCCTACATGAAGAGAAGTTATCCAGTGCCATTTTCAAAGAGGAGAGCAGTACAAGAGGAGTTGGACCGGATGATGGAAGGAGACATCATTGAAAGATCTATATCGCCGTACTCTAATCCATTAGTGGTGGTCATTAAGAAGGACGGTAAGGTAAGATTGTGCTTAGACGCTAGAAAAATCAACCAAATTATAATACCTGACCGGGAGTCACCGGAAGCCATGAATGAAATTTTTCAGAAGTTTAGCGGAGTCAAGTATATGACGTCCTTAGATTTGACAGCAGGATACTGGCAAGTTCCACTAGCACCAGAGAGCCGGAAATTTACTGCATTTCTTTTCAATGGTAAGAACTATCAATTTAAGCGTCTGCCATTCGGACTAAACACTAGCGTAGCCAGTTTTATAAAATGTTTAGATATGATTTTACAACCCAAGGATTTAAATTTTTTAACTGTATACGTTGACGACATACTAATAGCATCAAGGACATTCTCCGAACACTTAGAACACATAGAATATGTATTAAATAAATTGCAAAATGGGGGATTAACTGTTGTAGCGCAACAAAAATGATAGCATTTATGCTACATAAAAGAAGATTCACAGATTGATAAATAAATTGATACTTCATCCCATAATAGAACAGAGACCCAATTATGACAATTATAGTCATAGACAAAATAAATAAGAATGCAAGGTAGTGTTGAATAGAATAAACGAACCTGTAAAATAAATAATAGCTAATGATATATGTTTAATAAAAATCAAAACAGAAAAATGAAACAATGACTTAATTTATGGTAATAACAGATAAGAATTTTGTGTTAAAAAAGTATTATATTATGACAAAAATGTTATGATAAAGTTTATGTGATGTTATATCAAATATGTGTTGAGTTCATGAAAAATAATGAAACAAATAGTGTTATTCAATGACTGTCATAGAATGAAGGGTGAGGCAGTTAACCAATGTTCATAAGTTCGAATTTTATTGTATGTGATCAAGAGATCAAGATAAATTTGTTATTAGATGTAGAAAAATAATTGTTTATACAAATGTTAATAATTAAGTTTTGATTGTATGTACGAATTTATATAAAAGGGACTATAGATGCCTAACAGACATAACCACAGGTAGATCAATTTACAATAAAAGGCCTAACAGCCAAAAATACTAAATAAACACTTATAACTTAAAGGTTAGATACATCAATTAATAATAATTAATAAATACACTATGAAGAGCTAGAAAGAAGAAAAAACATTACGTTAATAATAATATTTAATAAAATTTATACAAATTATAATAATACCATAATGCCATAATATCGATTGGTAAAAAATAATATCGAAAGTGGATTAAATATAATAAAAAAGGAAAAAAACGGAATTATATCAAAAAACCAGTAGAAGATGTGTATAAAATAATAAACCAGCTATCGGTAAAATTACATTCCGATAGGACAGCAAATTGACAAAGAATAGACAACAAAATATATGAAAGAAACACTATATAGTCGAACATGTGGAAGCGGAAATTAATATAGGTTGCTAGGGAAATAAAAATTTAAGAAGATTGTTGATTTTAAAAATAACAAGAATTGCTTTTGTAAAAACTGAACGTGATGATTTAAAAAACCCAAGAAGAATATATTGAATCGTAATATTTGAAATCAAGAGATACGATTATAAAAAAGATAAAATTCCAATGATAATACTTACATCTATCACTAACACAGATTAATAAAATAACGATACATTACGAAATAATAATCGAGAAGAAATCACTGAATTCTACAAGAAGAAACTTGGACTGTCCCATGTCCGAAGGGAATTGATGAAAAATAGTAATCAAATATAAAGAGTTAACAATAACACAACCCATAATATTCACAACACCAGAAATTATAACCTTGCAAATACACGGAACAACACTAACTGCTTCAACCGAAGGAAGAACCTATTTGGATCCTGGCGGTGTAGAAGAAACATCAATCGGGCCGTAAAACAATTCAGAAGCTGTATTCCGAAGTGGACAGGACAAGGATTACTTTTATTAAACTGAAGAAAGAAAACTGTGCTTCATAATTGACCAGAACAACGAATTTAGCGATCAACTGCCAACGTGATTTGCTTCGTTAGAGACTGGTAAAGTTATATTATATTAATCATACTAAATACACAACACATAATTTTTGTAAATCTTGCATTCTTATTATGTATTTTTAGTCTTCCCCACAGTTACAAGAACCTTCACACCCTGAAATAAATAAAATACAAATCAAATATAATATATAACCAAATATAAACAAAGGATTAAATAATCAACAATCGATACCTGAATGTATAGTCCCAACATATATTAATTGGAATATATCTTAGTTAATGTGAATTGATAAACGAATAAAGAACCTTTATATATTTGTCACACCTTGTTATTTGGAGTATGGTTTAGTGAACTGGAACAAAAGTAACTGAATAAGTAGAGAATAAATAGTTAATATAAACATCGAATAACCTACAAGTTTCGTTGAGCCGATACCACAGCGCTTATAGCGGAATTATCTGACACCAAAGAGGGAGCGTAAAAATATAAAATCAGACAGAACTCTCTTCAAGGCATAATAGGGTTGGATGAAATTGTAGAATAAATCTTAAGTTATTTAAGTTCTAGGCACACTAACACTGATAATTATTAAATAGTTAAGTTAAAATTAATTGAGTACATCCATATATTCCACAACTCCAAATATTTCCGAGAATTTATACAAATTAAATTAATACAATACATATTGACAAATACAACAGAGGGGTTTTTAAGGAGAGGTAACCCGGATTGTAACAAATTGGCGCCCAACGTGGGGCTTAAGTTAAGTAACTGTAACCATATTAATATTACTTAACCAGAGCAGGCAACTGTGGGAGAGTAAACATGCATACCAGAGGTAGATCAAGGATTAGGGCAGGAGAAACGGAGAAGGAGATAGATGAACAAGAACAGGAAATGGAACAACAGACAGACGAATTAACAGAAACTGAAATAATTACGGACAAGGAAAGGGAACCAGTGGAAGAAGATGCCCAAGGGGACCAAATAGATAAAGCGGGAGCTAGAGAAGGACTAAATTGGGAAAAATTAATGGAGTTCATGAGTAGTATTAAGGAAGATAGCAGACTCACTAAGGAGAATTTGAGGAAAATAAATGAGGAAATTAAGGAAAATAAGGAAACTTTAAGAGAACAGTTTAGGAAAACAAATGAGGAAAATAAAGAAACCGCAAAACAAATGAATGAAAGATTAGATAGGAATGATGAGGGTTTAAGACAAATGAAGGAAGACATTTTACAAATACAGGAAGAAAATTTAAGACAAATTAATGAAAAAATTGAAAATCTTCATGTGACAGTTAACCAGAAGGTGGACCAAAATAATGAGGAAAGAAAATTAGAAATAGCCAAAACAAATGAAGAGTTAGAAAAAACTAACGAAACAATAGTACAGGTTCGTGAAGAATTACAGAATAAAATTAATGACACAAGAATTGAGAATAAAACATTGGTCGAAGAAATCCAACAGGAAACTGTCGAAAAATGTGAGCAAATTAAAAACGAAGTACATCAGGTACGGGAAGAGAATAAGGAAGGTATTAAGCAAATACAGACAGACATGGGCGAACGACTCGAAAGGGTCTATGGCAATTTAAATAATATGGAAGGTCAAATCAATACCAATAAAAATAAAATAGAAGAGATTAGTAGGCGTGAGTTACAATTACAGGAGGAAGTAGATTCATGGCGGGATAGGACATGCCAAAATAGTCATACAAATAACCATGAGAACAGAGAATCGATTAATTTTCGTAATTATAAGCGCAATCCTATGGAATTTTTAAAGAGATTGGAAGAAGTGATCATAAGAAATAGAGAGAGTCGCTGGAGTATTATACGAAGCATGATTGATGAAACGTTTAAAGATACTTATGATAATTGGTGGACAGCGGTGCGCCCGGATATACTGGACATGACTGAGTTCAAAAAACAATTTAAGGAGAAGTATTGGTCGGAATCGACCCAGAACATGATTAGGAATAATTTGAGTAATGGTCGATACGAAACAAATGTAGGCCAGTCCCCTACTTCATACTTTTTAGGAAAAGTATGTATGGCGCGGAACTTAGAGCCCCGAATTCCCGAAGAATGTTTGGTAATACAACTATCCTATCATTACGAGGAAGGGATAAAAAATGCGCGTATGTGTAGTCAAATCAAAACGATTCCAGCCATGGCCAAGTTCTTGGAGAATTATGAACACGAGAACCAATACCAAAGAAATAGAATGCTAAATCATAAATATCAGAAGTATGATAATAACGCGCCACCAGCCAATTCTCATAATAACGATCGCAATCGACCTGCGCATAACGTTAATACTAATAGAACACAAAATGAAAACACAAATAATAATTCCAGAAACTATAATTACCGCGGCAATAACAATTACAATTATCGTGATAGTCGCAATAATAGAGGAGATGGGGACAGACGACCCAATAATTATAGACATAACGTCAATTATATTTACTCCAGACCTCAAGGTAATCAGCGACGATACTACCCAAGGAGTCACCGATATGACAACCATTATGACCAATCTCGGCATGAAGACAACTACCCACATGATGGAAATTATAGGATAGCAGAACATAATACGGAGGATCACACGGAAACAGTACACAACCAACACAGTAATCAGAATGAAAATAGAGAAGAGGGAGTAAGCCCTCATTTAAACTAATAGAGGCAGTGAAAATTAATGAATACCCGTCACTGAACCGTAATCTTGGGGAACAACAATTAATAAATAAAATTAAGTGTAATCATAAAATAACCATAATTAATAACCACTATTTAAAGAATATCAGGGAAGATTTGTTAGAAGAGGATCAGAAACATGTAAACAGTAATAGTAATAACGAAATCATATATATATCAGCAAAATTCTAAAAGACAGTAAGACCAACTTACACAAATTATTTGAAATAACTATTATATATAAAACGAATTTAGTAAAAAACAAAAATTACTAAATCCAAAAGAAATATAATGAATAAATTCTAAAATGAAGTAAGGACAACTTATTACCTTATATTTGAACAACTTCTGGATTAACAAAAAGAAAAAGAAATATAATGAATAAATTCTAAAATAAAGTAAGGACAACTTACTACCTTATATTTGAACAACTTCTGGATTAACAAAAAGAAAAAGAATTTATATAAATGAATAAATTCTAAAATGAAGTAAGGACAACTTATTATCAATCTTGAAGAAAAATACTTGGAATTTAAAAATAATTTGAGTTGAATACTACCACTAAATTTTGAAATACAATAAGAACAACGTATTATCGATTTTGAAGAAAACAAGAATTATTGTTAAATGTTTATAAAGAAATAATGTGTATAATGAATAACAAACCCCAAGATTACAGAAGGAAACGATAATTATTATTATTATGTGTATAAAGAAATAATGTGTATAATGAATAACAAACCCCAAGATTACAGAAGAAAACGATAATTATTATTATTATGTGTATAAAGAAATAGTGTGAATAATGAAGAATGAACCCCAAGATAAAAGTTATTACCTCAAACCTACTTATCCAAAATAAAGAAGAAAAAAAAAATCATATGACCTAAAATACATACTACATTGCCACATGATGGAACAATCTCAGTAAACGATTGAATGTAACTAATATAATGTTAAAGAAGACAAGAAGGAAAGAGTATTTATGAACATAATTCATTAAAAAATAAACAGCCAAAATAGTGAAATACGATAAGAGGAAGAATAATTAAGTATAAGGAATATATTTAGTAAGAAATACAATTATAATGATCAACACACAACTGATTAAAAAATATTGAGATCAGAGGAAAAAAAAAAACAAACGAAGAAGATACTTAACATTACAATCTCAACAAAAATGAAAACGAAAATGATTACAATTGATAACTGTCAAAGTCAATATTAACGAATGTTTAAGGAATTAAAATGGAACTACGAAATATGAAGAATAGTAATGAAAAAATATAAATGCAACAAAGAAAAAATCTTTTCCCAAATATTTATTATTAAATGATTAAAGAGATTATTATTATATTTTATAGCTGACTGTAGATGAATTCCAGCAGTACTATATTAAGATGTAGTGTGGGCAGCAGAGTATGAAGCCAAACAGTGCCTCTCTGAACTGTACCAACGCATGTGTTAGGGATTGTTAGGGAAATTAAATATTTAAGGAATATTAGAATAGTTGCAAAAATAAATTCAGTTTCCGAAGGAATAGGACGAATAAAACAGAAAGAAGCGTGTTGACAGAAGAATAATGAAAAATGCAGTAATTATAGTAATTATAAATAGGAGAGATGTAAAACTAATGTATCAGTGAATAGTGTAGCCAGTTACCAACAAATAATGTGTACAGAAATAAAAAAATATCAAGAATCAAGAATGTTAAATAAAATGATGAAATGTTATTAAATAAAAAAGGTACTAGTACTAGTCTAATGAAGTTACATTGAGAAGACCATCGTCAACCATTAACAATGAAATTAAGAAAAGGCATGTGAAAAAGGCAAGTTTATTTGACCTAAACTTCATTCAGGTAAACTAAACTTTTTTAGGAGGGGAAGCATATGTAGCGCAACAAAAATGATAGCATTTATGCTACATAAAAGAAGATTCACAGATTGATAAATAAATTGATACTTCATCCCATAATAGAACAGAGACCCAATTATGACAATTATAGTCATAGACAAAATAAATAAGAATGCAAGGTAGTGTTGAATAGAATAAACGAACCTGTAAAATAAATAATAGCTAATGATATATGTTTAATAAAAATCAAAACAGAAAAATGAAACAATGACTTAATTTATGGTAATAACAGATAAGAATTTTGTGTTAAAAAAGTATTATATTATGACAAAAATGTTATGATAAAGTTTATGTGATGTTATATCAAATATGTGTTGAGTTCATGAAAAATAATGAAACAAATAGTGTTATTCAATGACTGTCATAGAATGAAGGGTGAGGCAGTTAACCAATGTTCATAAGTTCGAATTTTATTGTATGTGATCAAGAGATCAAGATAAATTTGTTATTAGATGTAGAAAAATAATTGTTTATACAAATGTTAATAATTAAGTTTTGATTGTATGTACGAATTTATATAAAAGGGACTATAGATGCCTAACAGACATAACCACAGGTAGATCAATTTACAATAAAAGGCCTAACAGCCAAAAATACTAAATAAACACTTATAACTTAAAGGTTAGATACATCAATTAATAATAATTAATAAATACACTATGAAGAGCTAGAAAGAAGAAAAAACATTAAGTTAATAATAATATTTAATAAAATTTATACAAATTATAATAATACCATAATGCCATAATATCGATTGGTAAAAAATAATATCGAAAGTGGATTAAATATAATAAAAAAGGAAAAAAACGGAATTATATCAAAAAACCAGTAGAAGATGTGTATAAAATAATAAACCAGCTATCGGTAAAATTACATTCCGATAGGACAGCAAATTGACAAAGAATAGACAACAAAATATATGAAAGAAACACTATATAGTCGAACATGTGGAAGCGGAAATTAATATAGGTTGCTAGGGAAATAAAAATTTAAGAAGATTGTTGATTTTAAAAATAACAAGAATTGCTTTTGTAAAAACTGAACGTGATGATTTAAAAAACCCAAGAAGAATATATTGAATCGTAATATTTGAAATCAAGAGATACGATTATAAAAAAGATAAAATTCCAATGATAATACTTACATCTATCACTAACACAGATTAATAAAATAACGATACATTACGAAATAATAATCGAGAAGAAATCACTGAATTCTACAAGAAGAAACTTGGACTGTCCCATATCCGAAGGGAATTGATGAAAAATAGTAATCAAATATAAAGAGTTAACAATAACACAACCCATAATATTCACAACACCAGAAATTATAACCTTGCAAATACACGGAACAACACTAACTGCTTCAACCGAAGGAAGAACCTATTTGGATCCTGGCGGTGTAGAAGAAACATCAATCGGGCCGTAAAACAATTCAGAAGCTGTATTCCGAAGTGGACAGGACAAGGATTACTTTTATTAAACTGAAGAAAGAAAACTGTGCTTCATAATTGACCAGAACAACGAATTTAGCGATCAACTGCCAACGTGATTTGCTTCGTTAGAGACTGGTAAAGTTATATTATATTAATCATACTAAATACACAACACATAATTTTTGTAAATCTTGCATTCTTATTATGTATTTTTAGTCTTCCCCACAGTTACAAGAACCTTCACACCCTGAAATAAATAAAATACAAATCAAATATAATATATAACCAAATATAAACAAAGGATTAAATAATCAACAATCGATACCTGAATCTATAGTCCCAACATATATTAATTGGAATATATCTTAGTTAATGTGAATTGATAAACGAATAAAGAACCTTTATATATTTGTCACACCTTGTTATTTGGAGTATGGTTTAGTGAACTGGAACAAAAGTAACTGAATAAGTAGAGAACAAATAGTTAATATAAACATCGAATAACCTACAAGTTTCGTTGAGCCGATACTACAGCGCTTATAGCGGAATTATCTGACACCAAAGAGGGAGCGTAAAAATATAAAATCAGACAGAACTCTCTTCAAGGCATAATAGGGTTGGATGAAATTGTAGAATAAATCTTAAGTTATTTAAGTTCTAGGCACACTAACACTGATAATTATTAAATAGTTAAGTTAAAATTAATTGAGTACATCCATATATTCCACAACTCCAAATATTTCCGAGAATTTATACAAATTAAATTAATACAATACATATTGACAAATACAACAGAGGGGTTTTTAAGGAGAGGTAACCCGGATTGTAACACTGTTAATTGGGAGAAGTCAAAATTTCTCCAGAGATACACTTTTTAGGTTTTATTATCACTCCAGAGGGTATTTTAGCAAACCCAGATAAAGTAGAAGCTATCATACATTTTCCGGAGCCTAAAAATATTAAACAGTTACAAAGCTTTTTAGGATTATGCAACTTTTATCGAAAATTTCAGAGAAACTATGCGCACATTACCCTTAAACTAAGTGCGGTTTTACAAAAGAACAAACAATGGAAATGGGGCGAGGAGGAAAGAATTGTTTTCAATGAAATTAAAGAGAAATTTATAAATATGATAATGATGAATCACCCCGATTTTCAGAAAAAGTTTTATTTACAGACAGATGCCAGCAACATAGCCCTCGGCACAGAACTCTACCAGGAGGGTGAGGTCAGGAACACTGGACCATCGCTTTTGCCAGCAGGACTTTATTGGCAGCGGAAAGGAACTACACCACGACAGAGAAAGAGTTGCTGAGCATCGTCTTCGCAGTAAAGAAATTTTGCACGTACCGGCTAGGAAACCAAACAGTCATCAGGACAGATCATAAGGCCTTATCATTTTTGAACAAATGTAAGCTGACGCATAGCAGATTAACCAGGTGGGTGCTAGCATTACAAGAATATCATTTCTCATGGGAATACACTAAGGGAACAGATAACAATGTACCAGACACTCTGTCCAGGGTAGATAAAATAGATAATAAGACAGGGAGAGATCTGAAAGAAATAGAAATTTTTCGATTAACGAGGGAAGACAGAATTTTTGGGGAGGAACTAAGGGAGATCAAAAACATACAAAGATTAGAAAGTAAATTGGGTAAGATAATAGCTAGTTTAGAGGCAGATATAAATGGTTCAGAGTACAATACACATTTCCAAATATATAAGGGAATTCTGTTTAAGAAAGTAGAAGGGGGTGAACGGGATTGGAGGTTAATGATACCTGACGAGTTAGTAGATAGAATTATTTGGGATTGTCATATAAGATATGGGCATTTTGGTGCGAAAAAATGTACAAACGTGTTAAGAGTCTTGTGTTTTTAAAAATATGGAGAGGAGAGTTAGAAGAGTATTAAGAGTTTGCGATTTGTGTCAAAAATCAAAAGTGGTAAATTATAGGGGTGGTAACCTTTCGATTTAGTTGCGGTAGATTTGTATGGGCCATTGCCTAAAGGTAGAGGTGGAGTGGTATACATTTTTGTTGTTTTAGACACTTTTACTAAGTTTGTTAGGTTGTACAGCGTAAAGAGAGCTACTAGCAAGGTATTGAGCGAAAAGATAACCAAGGACTACATGATCAACGTAGGTAAACTGAAGGTAATTTTATCCGATCATGGACCGCAGTTCATCAGCGGCAAGTGGAGACAGACTCTTGGTTGGGAAGGCATCATCCCCAAGCATACAGCAGTTTACCATCCACAGTCGAACCAGGCAGAGCGTGTGATGCGAGAAATCGGGAGGATATTCAGGGCGTATTGTCACTCCAAACATTCAGAATGGCCTTTATACGTAAAGAAGGTGGAGGACTGGTTAAACAGCACTACCCACGATTCTACAGGATTTACACCGTACGAACTAATCAAGGGAAACCGTCCACCCAGAATATTGGAACAACTTTTTGAATATCCACCGGAAGAAAGAACTATCGACCGAAATGTAAAAATACAACTAGCAAACGAGAGTCTACTCACCAAGGGAGAGAGAAGAAAGCGGAAGCATGATGAAAAAGGTAAATGGGTCAAATACGAGATAGGACAGTTAGTATTGGTAAGGAGACATGATTTGTCTAGCGCACAAGATAAAGAAATAAAGAAGTTTTTCCTATTATATGAAGGACCTTATGAGATTGTAGAAATAAAAATGAACAACGCATATGTACTACGCAACCAGGTAACACAAGAGATAGTGGGCACACAAAATGCTACGAATTTAAAATTATATTGGTCAAGGTAAAATTTTCTTTTGAATTGTAATATGTTATTTTATGTTTTCAGAAAGGACTCTCCCCCATTTTCGGGTGGTCACGACCTTACCAGTCCTGGCCGTGGTTTTCGGAAATTGGAGGCGGACCATGGTTGGAGGAGCTTCCTGCGGGTGGTGAAACAACGATGGTCCGGCTCCATCAAAATTGGTAAAGATTAGAAATTTCACCACATTCTGAACAGGGAGGGGGACCCATAAAGGTACGTGATACGAATTATTTTGTTTAACACTCAAGGTGCAGCGGCTAGGTGTACTATATCACGTACCAGCACTGCTTTCGAGTGATTGTAAATAGTTATGGAGGCTATATATATTAAAGGCAGTGCATTCAAAGTAAAAATTTTGGTGTCATTGGAAAAATAAGTTTAGCAATTGACAATAATTTCAGAATAATTCTGAACATGAGTTTTGCTAGGAGAGAGGCTGGGGGAAGGGATAGACGGCGGGTTTGGATAAATGGTAGAATAGAGGGAGTAGATTTGGAGTAGAAGGAGGACGTGAATTCACGTAATATGTCTATCCTGTCCCCGAGTTTCCCTCATGGCAAAACCCCATTTTCGGGCTGTCACGACTTTAGCAGTCTAAGGATAAAATTAGCCTCCAATATAAATACTTATCAATATATAATTTGGAATGTTTATAATTTTAAACTTATGTGAGTAGCTGTACTTTAGTTTATGTAAAGAAATGACCAAATATAATTGTAAGGTCTGTAGTACCAGTGAGAGGTGGGACGTGCAGAAGGGTCTGGAATAAAATAAAAACTTGTTTTCATACAAGATGTGTGGGTAATTTTGGGGGGTTGTGTGGTGTTAATCGAAGTGAAATAATTATGGAAAGTAGAGACTGTAAAAGTAGAAGGATTTAAGTTTAGATATTAGTTGGGCAATTGCAGTGGTGGCATGTGCTACTGCAGATAGCGATGAGTGTTGGTGGTAACATCAAGGTATGTTACCATCATCGGAGGCCAAACTGGCGTAAAATACACTGCACAACTTGTTGTATAATGTCATATTATATGTTGATTTGTTGCCATGCAGTGTATCACAAAGACGAAGTATAACATGCCTGAAATGAAAGTTGATTTCCCCGCCTTTTCGGGTGATTACTGCCCTACCAGCACTAATCGTGGTTTTGGACGACAACCAGCTATGGGCAGCAATTGTGAACCTGACCATAGTTGGCTTGAAATTGGTATAGATTTGAAATTATTGGGGGGTGACTTAATGGAAATCCCCGGAACTATGGAACAGCAGCTATCACTCTGTTCGCGTGGGAACAGTTAACCAGGTGATAGACCCGCATTAAGGGTGTATAAATATGTAAAATCAGATATTATGATATCTGACCCTTTAAAAAAAAAAAAATGTAAGGCAGAAGCAAGGACAAGGAGATGACAAAATTCCTCCAAAACTTCAGTCCTTGTGGACGCAACTGGACGCCACAGTCCAGGGGGGGTCATAGTGTGTGTAGTAAAGGAGGTTACTCAGGGGAGTAACGAATTAAAATTTTGTAACTTAATGATGGTGACTCGCTACTGAGCTGACTAGATAATTTTGTTTTGATTTGAGAAAGGGGTGCCGTAGATGTTTATCATATTGTGTTTAATATGTTATTGTGTTATTATTTTATCAGGTTAGAGAGTAAGGATTGTAAGCATAAGTTATGTCTTTTACACAGTAACTTGCTTGAAAAAGATTCAGAGGAAGGTCATTCACTTGACCAGGAACATCAGCTGATTACTGGTGTTATATACGTAGTATATCACGTAGAAAGAATTTGCAAATTTTATCAATGTAATTACATGTTTGAATAATTAATGTTTAAATAATAGATTTTCAATGTGTCTAAGAAATTTTGAATTAAATGGTAAAATGAATTGAGCTAGTTTTGAATTTTCAATGGTAACTGTAATGTAAAATGTGGTAAAAGGTAGAATTTGGGTGATTATTATTTCGTTAGGACATTTAAATCAGTCCAAGTTAAGATTAAAAGGAGAGTTGAACAAAGTAAGATTGTTGTGAATAAATGTAATGTAGAATTTGAGAGGTAATAGTGACACAGTAGCTACGGGAAAATATGTAGAGTAATGAGTGATATATTGAGGTAATAAATAAATGGAGATATTTTGTAGATTAAAGTGATGTAATGGGAGAGTAATTAGTTGATGGGTAATTTTGTAAGGGGGGTGGTGTGATAAGGAGTCCTCAACGAAAAGCGTTGTGGCGGGAGGGGAACCGATTAGTGCCGGAAAGGGTTACCTAGGGAGGGTCCAGGAACCAAATAAGGGAATGAACAGTGGGAAGGGAACATACATCCTGAGTATAAAGGGGTAGAGAGTATTTTTTTGTTATAAGGGTAGAATGATGCGAAATGAGTTAGAGTAATAAGTTAGGGGTAGAGAATGGTTGGTAGAGGTTTTGATAGATGGGTGTCATATTAGTTAAAGCTGTTAGTGAGTATTAGAGTCAGAAGTGGGGCAAGATTATATATACCAATGCCAAGCTGATAAAATGAGTTATCATGAATAATTAAGTCACCCAAACTTATTGAGAATGAAAATATTAAAGAAAGAAAGTCATAGTCAAAATTTAAAAAATAATTGAAACAAGTGACAGATTTTAATAGCAGTTGAGAATGATATGAAGCTATAAAATGTGTGATTTTTGGTCAATTTAAATGTAAATTTTATTATTTATTGTAATAATCACCATGCTAATTTTAAATGTTTTATTTTATTATGTGGTACTATGTTTGAAGGTAAAGAATTTTAAAGATGTTTCATGTATTTCATGATGTAGCTCTATGTAACATATGTATGTCAAGGTCGTTGACTTGACCCAGAAAGATCAGCTGATGGTTGATGTTATAGACAAGACCAGTTTCTAGCAATTAATTGATGCAATTTTGTCGTTTAATTGAATTAAATGATTTTAAATGTTTCTGAATATTGAGAAAAGGATATTTTGATAAATTTAAATTTTTCTGAAGAAAAAAAAAATTGTATTTTAGACCTGCCATATGGGTGATATTTGAGTTTCAAGTATATTATTGTTTATGTGTGTTACTAGTATGTTTATTGAATTACATTGTTTAGTATATCTGTATAATCAAATGTTAGGATAAGTGAGTTTATGTTTTAATGAGATATTCAAATTTTTTGTGAAGAGAATTAATAGAGTTGATGGATTCATGTAAAAGATTTTTTATTTTTGCTTTTTGAGGAAGTAATAGAGATATAACAATTTGATTTTAAACTTAAATGAAATTTTGAATTTAAAAAATAAATATTTTATGAATTTTAAGTAAGGAATTTATTAGGATGTATTAATGAATATGTGTACGCGCCCAGTACTTGCTAAAGGCAGCCCAGTGCGCATGTAAGGGGAAATATATCGGTTGAGGATTTGGCATGGTATGAGGCCAGGGTTTTGATTTTGAGGGTAGAATGTTAAAAGGTGAGATGTGCTATGGTGCATGTCTGTTCGATTCTATGGTGTTGGGATCTCGGACAGAGAAGTCCAGTAATCTCGTACAGGTGCAGCCATAGTCACCGAGCTAGGGGGGTAGTTTACCCATGATGCGTTAAGGATTAATGGGGGGTTGTTGGCACCACATCCTCTCCGATCCTCTTAGGGGTTTAGCAATGAGAGTTCTTCTGTTCCAGCAGAAGATCTCTCATTGGGGGGGTATTGTAACGGGGCTAAAAAGGGAGAGGGTTTTATTTTATTTTTAAATTTGTTTCCCATCTGCGTGGCCAGTCCCATGTTAATTAAATTTATCATCGAGCAAAGAATCAGTGATGTGAAGTTGTGCAAGTAGTCGGGGCGTTGGAATGCGGCGTGTGTCTGTCAACGCATTACAATTCCAAGAACTTTGGTGCTGTGTGGCACACCCAAACGCGTGAACAACAGCGGGGCACACTAACGATGCTTAGACACCAAACCAATATGACCCGAAGGTAACTAATTTTGTCAGCAACGTTGTCCCATGCTGACGGAAGTTTGACAAGAACACGCCCCTTGGAGTGACGTAACCAGTGGACTCAAAATTTAGTCGACGTTCAACACACCTGAATAGCACATACTGTGGGTGCAGTGACGAGGACTTTAACAACGAAGGCATTGTTAATTTCCGTCTTGTCCAAAAACTTGGGGAGAGGGGTTTTTTGTTAACACTCACCGCAGTTACCCGCCGAAGCTAAGCCTGGCCAGGCAGCCCGCCAAACGGGGCTCAACAATAAAATTTTAGTATCAATTAAAAGTGAGTGCAGTATTGAGAAATGCGAAAGTGACTGTAGTATTCGGACAAAAATAAATCAAAAAAAAACTTTCGGACTTAAGAACGTACGTGGTAAATGGCCATGAGAGGAGTAACGCCGGCTGGGTAATCCAGTCAAATAATTTCAATTTTGTATTAACAAAAGGGGGTGTTTAAATGGCATGAATGTGAGTGCGAGCAGGCTGGGCTGCTTTCTGTAAAATAAGATGTGTATTTAAACTCTATTCGTATAAGATGTTTCACTAATATTTAAAGAATTTTTTGTTTGTCTTGATTCTTTGGAAAGAATCTGTCATGATTAGAGAACAATATAAAAATGAAATAATTATATAATAAAAAATTTTTTGAATTCCATTACATAAATGAGCGTAGCGTACATTTTTTCAAATGACCTTACATCATACTTGCATTTCAACGTTCGTGTGACGTAATCCTGGGCAGAAAGAAGATCTAAATGTAAGTGAGAGATAAAATTCTATTTATTATTATTATACAAATGTATTAATTAAATAACTTCACACCTTCTGTTTTCTCCATCGTCGAATACAGGATTCATCAATATCGAATTTCCTTGTGGCTTCGCGATTGCATGTTTTTTCTACATTTTGTATCACAATTAATTTATAATTCGCATCGTATGGGTTACGTTTAATTTGATTTGACTGTGTGCCTTTAGTCTCCACAATATCACTCATACCGCAAACGCACTACAAAAATGCCGAATGAAAACAAAGTACAGATAAGCGATGTTGTCGCTGTTACAATAGAAAACCACACTGGCAGTTTACCCGTTATTTACAAACATGTTACTCACACCCCCTCTACTCCGCACTTACACTTTTACTTTTATCTTCCTATTCTTTCTTCAGTTTGCTATTGAAACATTCGGTTGTAGTCATAAATCATAACGCCAGAGTTAACAACAGCCAGGCAAACTGCTGTTGCTTAGGCAGTAAACAACTCATAGATACCAAAAGCGTTCGTCCCGCCAGAAGTCAGGTATAACTTCAAATTTCGTTGGCGCCCGAATGCAAGCCGCAGGCCAAATTAGCGACCATGTTTTTAGGAGAAAAAGTGAGGTTTGTATTCGGAACAATACGGTATTTGCATGATATTAACAGTATTAAAATTTCAAGTGTTATAGGCCTATTTGATTTAAATATATCCTCAAAAAACAAAATTTGCGATTTAACGGACTTTCAATTTTACGGACACCCCTCAGCCCCAATTAGTCCGTTAAATTGAGGGTTTACTATTGTAACGTACCAAATTGGCAGTTACATAAAGTAACTAATTATTACGTCAAGTGACGGGAGATCATGAAAATATTTCAAAGTACTAAAATAATGTAGACAAAGTGTGTATCTACAAAGATATATTATTGAAAAAATCCAACAAAGAAGAAGGAAGAGTAATATAGCATCATCGAGTACAAAAGAGAGAGAAAATGACAACGAGCCAATATAAAATGTTAGAAACCAGGCCCAACAGGTCCAACCAGTGAGGGGAAGCATGTAACTTTATTATTTTTGGTACTATTCTATTTTATTCAGATTACAACTCCCACTTACCTTTCAACTTGGATCTGGCCGGATCGAGTAGTGGAGGTACACCCATTTCGTTTGACGAACTATGACAGTACATAAAACGAACTAAGGTTTTGAAAGAAACTAACTCTCAATTTTTTGGAAGAGAAATTATTTTTGTTTAATAATCAAATAGTGCGATTTTATAACTTTGTTTTCCAAATAAATTGTCTTACATGTTTTTAAAGGTTGGGTAACTCTTGTTTATACATCTTATTTAATAGCCTTACATAATATTACTTACGTCTAAGAAGATAGCCCAGCTGCTCACACACTCTCACATATATTTATTTTAATTTATCAAAACACCCTTAACCAATATTAGATACACGAGCGAAATATTTATTCTTTACAAGTTCCCGTCTCATTTTATATGGCGCGAGGTCGACCGAACACGTGCCTTCCCGGTTACATTATTCGTTATTAACTGCTTTTCAACGGCCACTGCACTGCACTCGTCTATAACATAGTCAATTCCTCGGGTCCCGGTCGGTATTAACGATATGATTGAGTTAGGCGTATTTAGAACACCACCGACCGGGGCCTAAACCAAACGGTAATTGTCTGTAGCGGTGTTGGCGTCCTGTTGACTGTATGGCTGTGTACGTAACAGGTACAACTACCTGTTCCTGCATGGAAGTTGTTCTTCCATGCCATGATGTTTTCGTCGTCGCTCCTTGTTCCTGCTGTCGTGTAACCATTTTATGCGTGGCATAGAGCTGGTATATGTGGATGACCAGAGCTTAATATTGGGCTTGGCTCTGCCGATGTCATTTAAGTGGGCGTGGTCTAAACGACACTTCCGTCGTGAACCCAACAGAACGATGCAAATTTCACTCTCTGGCCATCTTAGTTTTTTGTCAGAGCGTCACTTGGAGCGTGATTGAGCAGTTGCGTATGTGCGCTGCCACACACAGGTACAAAGTTCTCAGAATTTTGTGGAGGTGCAAATGCTCCACTGCATTCCTCAACAACTGCGTCCTATTGCGTTGTTTCACTGTTCTGTTATGTTGCACAATAATGCAGCTTTACCATACTTTATACCAGTCCGCCCGAAAACGAAATAAATAAAAACATAAATATATGCCCCAAACGGTTAAAACAAAAACACCCAAAAATTGACCCGCTACAATACCCCCTCGATGAGAATTCTGCTGTCCACGACAGAAGAAATCTCATCGATAACCCCGAAGAGGATCGGTGAGGAACTGGTGCCTACAACCCCCTTGTTCTTAATCTCATGGGTACACGACCCCCCTGGCTCAGCGACCATGGACTCATCAGAACGAGATCATTGGACTTCTCCGTAAGAGATCCCAACACCGAGAAATTGATCAGACTCGCACCACGGCACACCTCGCCTTCTAACATGCTACCCCCAAAATCCTCAATCCCGGGCTAAAATTATCCCAGCTCCTCCGCCGATATGTTTCCCCTTTTTGCAAGCTGGGCTGCCTTTAGCAGATACTGGGCTCACATACATTAACATTACATATTATCATAACACATTAAAATAAAAACTTCCTTTTAAAATTTATTATAAATTCAAAAAATTCAATATTCAAAAAAAAATCTTTTACCAAAAAATTCTCTTCCTCTTTTTTCTAATTTTTGTTTCAATGACTTAACCTAAACATTCCTATTAATACAAATACATCCTTACTCTAGCATGAGAACAATTTATAGCCTACCAATATAAAGCAATACAATAAAAGAAACATCATTAATACATACACAACAAAATAATAATTATCTGACATATTCACTCGCTGGCAGGCGACAAATCAAGTTTTTTTTTTCTTCAAAAAAATTTAAAATTTTCAAAATTTTAAAATTCAAAAAAATTATTCATTAAATATTTATTAAATTTATTTATTAAATAACATTTATTAAAATTATTCAAAGATTAGTTTGAATCAATCAAACAAACAAATTAAAATTGGATTCCTACTATACACAAGCTTAGTAGGTGTATGAACTCATCAGCTGATCATAACTAGGTCAGGTCCCAAACCCTTGACCTACATATGTTATGTATGATTTTTGAAAACACTTCAAATATCTGTAATATCCTACCTTGAAATACAAAACATAATAACATAAAATATTTAAAACAAACCAAATATTATTATACATGATAAACAGATTGACCTTTAAATTATTTAAAATAAACACTTCTTGACTTTACATTATTTTCACTTCTATCAAAATTCTGTCACTGGTTGAAAAAAAATAAACAATTGCATATTCTTTATCATGAATCTCTCTTTCTTTTCAACAATCTTACTTTAATATACTGTGGGTGATGTAAATTATTTATTCTCGTTTTTCTGTATGAGATTCCTATACATATATAAACTTTCTCCCTCTGACTCTAATATTCATCAACTCAATTATCATGACACCCATCTCTATCAAAAATATCTACTAATCAGGACATTCTAAACCCCAACTTATCATTTAACACACTTCGCCGCCTTCTCTACATATATAAAACTCGCTAACCCTTTGTACATAGGATACGTGTTTCCTTCCCGAAAACTCATTTCCCTTATTTGGCCCCCGGATTTTACCTAAGGCGGCCCCTTCCCCACTAAAATCTATTCCTATCCCGTCCCAACCCTTGTTGCGGACTCCTACATGACACTACCCCCTAATACAAAATTGCCATCCCCAAAAAATCTCAATCTCATTACATTACTACAAATACACCAAATAACCTCATTAACTATAAACATAAATATAGATCATTCAAAACTCTACATAAATTCCCCACAACTGTGTCAACCTTAATACTTCACCAACTTCTATAACATACATTAACTCAAAAACAACATTACATCATACTCATCTCTACTATTTCACATTCAACTTTTAATTCAACTTGGACAGGTCTGCATGTCCCATAAAACATTTATCACCCACGAATTATCTTTTATTGATTTGCATAAATTGTTATTTTATTTCTCATATTCTTTTTGTCTTTACTTCAAAATGTCTGTAGTACACTAAACATTAATTACTTGTAACCTTTACAAACCACTATACCAGTGACATGGTATTGTTGATCAGCTGATATCCTAACATAATAAAAACACAATGAATACCTTTCAAAATTGAACAATTACATGTAATACATTATCAACACTTACTTCTATTATGTCGATTGCCTGCCAGGCGTCTAATGATTGGCTTAGAAAAGAATTACACACATAATGAAATACATTTTATCAAGAACTATATCTACCACACAACAATAAAATGATTGCACAAATAGCAATAAACCTGGATTATTAGCATACATCAAACAAACAATTCTCTTTTAAATAATTTATATAAAAATTTATAAACATTATTATTTAAAATTTTTCATTAACTCTTTTTATTTATCATCATGATGAATTTATCCTGTGTTGTAATCAGATTTTCAAAAATTCTAAATTTATTATTAATACATATTTTTAATCATTATGTTCCACAAAAGAAACCATTTAACATTTATTTACTTATTAATTATTATTAAATCAAAATCTCACCAAACAATTTAATTACCTTATAAAATTCAAACACATAATATTCAATCACACTATCTACACATCTCCACTTATTTACTTCAATTTATTATTAAAATTAAATATTCATTTGATTATTAAAATAACATATTTCCATTATTATCAACATTCTACAAATCATTAACTATTGTCTTCATAATTATTTTGTTACTTAATTAGAGTGCAAAAATATTAATAATATTATTATTATTAATACAACATTTTCTAAAACATATACACATTACATTTCACAATACACACAAATGAATTCAATATTATTTACAAAATATACGTCAAAATTGTTCAAGTGTATCTCACTTCAGATGTCCAAATCAGCAAGGTCATTACCCGAATTTACAGTATCTAACAAGGTCTATACACTGATATTCTAGTTCAGCCACCATCGTCAAAAATTAATCTTGGTTCTAAATAACACTTTTGCTTTTTATTTACAAACAAATGGTTACTTTGTGTGTCATAACCAGAACAACCAAATTCACTCATTTTACCAGAATACTCATTAAACCAGTCTACGTTAGGTATTTTTGTTAAGTCTCCGTCATTACATTCATTCACTATCGGTCTAATTATTTTTATCAAATCATTGTAATCATTATTATTCAAATATATTTCTAAGCCTTCTTTCCATTCATCATACTTTCTATTCAAATTATACAATTCTGTTACATACCATTCTCTATTTACCTCTCTCTCTTCATAACACCACATCACACTCTCACAATTATTCCGGGCAGAGGGTACACAATTACTCCACAAAAATAAACACCTCAATTCATCTACCAATACGGGACTCTTGCCCTTCAACCACAACACTTGTGGACTCAATAAATCATCATAAACATCATAAATAATGAAGGGAAAATTTGCCCTCTGTCCCCACTCTACCACAACATTATTTCTCCTCTCTCTCTCTAACTCACTGACACACATTAACATCTCATAATCACTGCATTCTATACTTTCATTCTTTATTTTTACCGTATCACTTTCTGATACCAATTTCTCAAACACATTATTATTCTCGTTATTATTATCATCATTATTATTTATTAACTCATTGCCTAACACAACACTGTCATTACAGCTTTCGTTTGTATTATTCTTACTCTGTTCTACTTTATTCGAACTAATTTTTGTCATTTCCAAGACATACACTCTTGTCTTGTATGTTATTTATCAACTCGTCAAATTTTATATTTATATTTTGCTGAAACTGAATATTCTGTTTTTTAATTTCATTAAAAATAATATCATTTTTAATATTCTGCTGTTCGCATTTAATTTTCTGCTCTTTCAATTCGTTACTTAAAATTTCAAATTTCTCGTCATTAGTATCAAAACGTTTATTGAGGTCATTATTCTGTTTATCGAAATTAACTTTCATAAAATCTAATAGGTCATCTAATGACAATTTTTTCTCTTTCGTTTTATTCGATTTAATCAATATTGGGGTAGATTTCGCTTCTGCGTGATCGACCATAATTGATCCAGTTAGGTCATCGTTAACTATTGATTGCATGCTCAACTCAGCTGTTGGCCTTGACTGACTTACTTCGCTCACACTTGGTGACGGGTTCATCGAACCAAAGCCACTCTCACTCATAATTGAATCTACTATACTGCTCTTCTCTGCGTTTTCAGACATTTTTATTTAATCTATTTTGTCTTACGTAACAACTACCAATGATCAGTCTTTTTTCAAAACTGATATTACAACATCAATTTACTCTCGCAACCGTATTCCGTTCAATGTACTGTCACATGTAGGCCGTTGTAATAACTTTTTTGTTATATTACATCCTGGTCACGGCACCAATTGTAACTTTATTATTTTTGGTACTATTCTATTTTATTCAGATTACAACTCCCACTTACCTTTCAACTTGGATCTGGCCGGATCGAGTAGTGGAGGTACACCCATTTCGTTTGACGAACTATGACAGTACATAAAACGAACTAAGGTTTTGAAAGAAACTAACTCTCAATTTTTTGGAAGAGAAATTATTTTTGTTTAATAATCAAATAGTGCGATTTTATAACTTTGTTTTCCAAATAAATTGTCTTACATGTTTTTAAAGGTTGGGTAACTCTTGTTTATACATCTTATTTAATAGCCTTACATAATATTACTTACGTCTAAGAAGATAGCCCAGCTGCTCACACACTCTCACATATATTTATTTTAATTTATCAAAACACCCTTAACCAATATTAGATACACGAGCGAAATATTTATTCTTTACAAGTTCCCGTCTCATTTTATATGGCGCGAGGTCGACCGAACACGTGCCTTCCCGGTTACATTATTCGTTATTAACTGCTTTTCAACGGCCACTGCACTGCACTCGTCTATAACATAGTCAATTCCTCGGGTCCCGGTCGGTATTAACGATATGATTGAGTTAGGCGTATTTAGAACACCACCGACCGGGGCCTAAACCAAACGGTAATTGTCTGTAGCGGTGTTGGCGTCCTGTTGACTGTATGGCTGTGTACGTAACAGGTACAACTACCTGTTCCTGCATGGAAGTTGTTCTTCCATGCCATGATGTTTTCGTCGTCGCTCCTTGTTCCTGCTGTCGTGTAACCATTTTATGCGTGGCATAGAGCTGGTATATGTGGATGACCAGAGCTTAATATTGGGCTTGGCTCTGCCGATGTCATTTAAGTGGGCGTGGTCTAAACGACACTTCCGTCGTGAACCCAACAGAACGATGCAAATTTCACTCTCTGGCCATCTTAGTTTTTTGTCAGAGCGTCACTTGGAGCGTGATTGAGCAGTTGCGTATGTGCGCTGCCACACACAGGTACAAAGTTCTCAGAATTTTGTGGAGGTGCAAATGCTCCACTGCATTCCTCAACAACTGCGTCCTATTGCGTTGTTTCACTGTTCTGTTATGTTGCACAATAATGCAGCTTTACCATACTTTATACCAGTCCGCCCGAAAACGAAATAAATAAAAACATAAATATATGCCCCAAACGGTTAAAACAAAAACACCCAAAAATTGACCCGCTACAAGCAACTGTTCCAATTACACTATAACACTCATTATTAAACGTCTCGAGTCCATTTCTCTTTCGTTTTAATACATAAAATAGTTGTAATTACCATTTAAACAGTATTTAGTAATGGCGTCCTTAGCGAACATATTCGATTGTTTATAATTGCATGCAACGCTATTATTTCTTACCTAATTACATTTGTTTGGCATTCTAACAATAATATATACATTTATTCACATTTGTTCACATTTTATTTTATGAACAATGTTATTTTTCATATACTAATAGTCTTATCAAAAATACCTTCTGTTCTCATTTCTTTAATTTGTCACTTTTTCAATTATTTTACCACATAAGGTATATAATGTTATAAATTAAAATAGTGTACAATTGTAGTACCTTGTTTGTTTACTGTATTTATCAGTCTTTCGTTATCTGAAAGCTTTCCAATTCTTAGTATTGTGTTTGTTTACATCTGGTTTTACAATGATAGTCAATTAGTTTCTAATAATTTAATTATAAAACTACTACTATTACATTTGTGATATTTTCTCATAGTAGTATCAGATCTTTCTCTAACTACTGATAACAACTTTAGTAATCTTTTAACAAGTTTTGATAGTGCATTTTGATTAACTAACTTGTCACATTGGGTTTCTGTTCTTTTGGCTATATGATATCATATTTAATCTGATTCATTTGCTGTGTATTTCAGTACAAATGTTATTTATCAGTTTGCGTTACTATTCATAATTAGTCTTTGGTTGAAACAATTGTTGATAGTTGCTTGGTTTAATTAATACACATGATCTTATGTTATAGGTGCACTTTCTATGAGATTATGTGTCAGTTATCTGGTAACAGTGTGCAACATATTCTTATGCAGTATTTGATTCTACTATTATCATTTCATTATGGTATTCTACTACAATGGTTTAATTATTAAGTAATACACATGTTTACACTATTCTTTGAAACAATAACACAAGTATTCTTAATCTAATAGTATTACATTTCTTGTTGTGTTGTACCTAGTTTTTGGTACATTGATTGTTTGATACTTAACAAACTAGCTTATTAGTTACTATTTGTGCTGGATTTTATTTATATTTTATTCTGTCTTGTCGTGGCATTTAGTTACATTTCATTTTAAGGTTTACAAAGCTTTTATTATCAGTTCCTATGAACAATTAACTTACTGTTCTATCTCACATTTCTCTTGGTGGTCTTAATGATTATCTATTTTGGGTTACAATCTTGATTAAACTGGTCACACTAATTGTCTGTGCATTTTAACTAGTTAATCTTGGATTCTTCCACTTATAATGGTAACTCATTTTCCTTTGTTATAAACATTCTCACTTGTATTGTCTGTGGTGTTTATTTGGGGTAAAATTGGTTAACTTGTTACAGGTTGTCACACTTATATTAAGTTTTCACTGTTATTGTTTGTGATTACTCAATTATGCTAAACACTGGTTTCTTTATAGTTGATCCTCGAATAGTCATTACACTTCTTCCGGTCATTAGTATAGTTCCTTGTATACCTGGTGAATGGTGATTTCTTGTATTGTCCATACATTATCTTCATTCTTCATGTTATGTTTCCTTTGCTCTTCTTCTTCCTTTCTTCTTCTGGTTAATTGTTGTTCACTATCGGTGTTCTCCTGGGTTGTACATTACTTGTGATAATCAATGTTCCCTTATTCTTGTCATATTCTTCAATATTTCCATTCGTGGTAGTTATTGTTCCATAGTATTTATACTAGTAAATAAATTTGTTTGTTTTACCATCATTGTGGTTGTTCTTGAGTTGTCTCCTCTTCATTTTAATAGTTATTTTTGTCGTTTCCCCTCACTGGTTGGACCTATTGACTTCTCTTCATTTTAATGATTATTTTGTTGTTTCCCCTCACTGTTTGGACTCTGTTGGCTCCTCTTCATTTTAGTGATTATTTTGTTGTTTCCCCTCACTGGTTGGACCTGTTGGGCCTGGTTTCTAACATTTTATATTGGCTCGTTGTCATTTTCTCTCTCTTTTGTACTCGATGATGCTATATTACTCTTCCTTCTTCTTTGTTGGATTTTTTCAATAATATATCTTTGTAGATACACACTTTGTCTACATTATTTTAGTACTTTGAAATATTTTCATGATCTCCCGTCACTTGACGTTATAATTAGTTACTTTATGTAACTGCCAATTTGGTACGTTACATATGCCTTCCTATAAGAATTGATTAATTCTGAATTAGTATATTTACTTTTTATTGAAGAATTCATCAATTGTTGTATATTTCCATGTCGACTCTTATGCTTTTTTATATATCCCTTCACTTTCTTCTATTTGAATCATAATTATTTCTTTTCTATGTAATTATCTCCCTTGTTTATTTAGTTCCCTAATTCCCTAACATAAGTTTAGCTGGGGCAGTTCAGAGTGGCTCACTTTGGCATACAACTCCACTGGCCATACTAACATCAATAAATACGGAGGCACATCATCTCCATCAATAATATAAATGATTGCTGGCATTTTTCATCAGTCAATTCATCTCAAATTAATTCAAAAATATAAATTGGTTGTTCTTTCGACAAATAATAAATATCCTTGGGATTATCTCACGCATCTGCGGTTTATACATTGTTATACTCTCTTCTTCTTGATTCAACTTAACTAAATTCTTCACATTTTACAGGGATAGTTTGTTTTACATTTCATCACTGGTATATTCTCATGATCATCTTCGTTAATATATTATTTTTTCATTCTTCTTTGTCATCAATTAATCTTTTCTCTTGGTATTACATTAAACGTCATCTCATAATCTTCTTCATTTTCAGGATTCACTTCTCTGGATACAATTCATGAATATATTCTCATGGTGTTAAATGAAATATAACCCATTTGATATAGGCTCTCTTCGAGTGTCTTCTATTATCTACATTAATGATATTTATTTGCTTTTGTTCCTCCAACTTCTTATTTTCTTCTTCTTCTATATATCATCTAGTTCATTGTCTCTCTTCTTTTATTTGTACGGGTAAGTTGTTATTTATATGTTGACTTGGCTCTTGGAATTATATTAATTTACGCCGTAGTTGTTGTGTGTCGATCTCGTACGGTTTTATTTTTCTTGTATGTAGTACGGGTAAGTTGTTGTTTTACTGTTGACTTGGCTCTAGGAAATTACTGTGCCGTAGATGTAGGGTGTCAGTCTCGTATAATATTTTTTCTTTCATGTAGTACGGGTAAGTTGTTGTTTATCATATGTAATTATCGTATAATTCTTCTCTAATAGTACGGGTAAGCTGGTATTTACTTGTTGACGTGCCTCTTGGAATTTTATATTTGTTCCATAGATGGTATTTGTCTATCTCGTATGGTTTTACTTTTCTTGTATGTAGTACGGGTAAGTTGTTATTTTACTGTTGACGTGGCTCTTGGAATTATTTTATATTATGTGCCAAAGATGTAGTTTGTCGGCCTCGTATGGTTTTTTCTTTTCTTTTATGTAGTAGTACGGGTAAGTTGTTGTTTACTTGTTGACTTGGCTCTTGGAAATATTTTGCCGTAGTTGTAGGGTGGCAGTCTCGTATAATTTTTGTTTCTAGTAGTAGTATTACGGGTAAACACAATTTTCTTTATCCTTTACATAACTTCTTTAGAACACATTTTATATTACAAAATTGCAATATAGTCAACGGGTCAATTTTACCTAGCAAAAACTAGGTACAACACTACAAGAAATGTAATACTATTAGATTAAGAATACTTGTGTTATTGTTTCAAAGAATAGTGTAAACATGTGTATTACTTAATAATTAAACCATTGTAGTAGAATACCATAATGAAATGATAATAGTAGAATCAAATACTGCATAAGAATATGTTGCACACTGTTACCAGATAACTGACACATAATCTCATAGAAAGTGCACCTATAACATAAGATCATGTGTATTAATTAAACCAAGCAACTATCAACAATTGTTTCAACCATAGACTAATTATGAATAGTAATGCAAACTGATAAATAACATTTGTACTGAAATACACAGCAAATGAATCAGATTAAATATGATATCATATAGCCAAAAGAACAGAAACCCAATGTGACAAGTTAGTTAATCAAAATGCACTATCAAAACTTATTAAAAGATTACTAAAAATGTTATCAGTAGTTAGAGAAATATATGATACTACTATGAGAACATATCTCAAATGTAATAGTAGTAGTTTTATAATTAAATTATTAGAAACTAACTGACTACAATTGTAAAACCAGATGTAAACAAACACTATGTGACAAGATAGTTACTCAAAATGCACTATCAAAACTTATTAAAACATTACTAAAGTTGTTATCAGTAGTTAGAGAAAGATCTGATACTACTATGAGAAAATATCACAAATGTAATAGTAGTAGTTTTATAATTAAATTATTAGAAACTAATTGACTATCATTGTAAAACCAGATGTAAACAAACACAATACTAAGAATTGGAAAGATTTCAGATAACGAAAGACTGATAAATACATTAAACAAACAAGGTACTACAATTATACACTATTTTAATTTATAACATTATATACCTTATGTGGTAAAATAATTGAAAAAGTGACAATTTAAAGAAATGAGAACAGAAGGTATTTTTGATAAGACTATTAGTATATGAAAAATAACATTGTTCATAAAATAAAATGTGAACAAATGTGAATAAATGTATATATTATTGTTAGAATGCCAAACAAATGTAATTAGGTAAGAAATAATAGCGTTGCATGCAATTATAAACAATCGAATATGTTCGGTAAGGACGCCATTACTAAATACTGTTTAAAAGGTAATTACAACTATTTTATGTATTAAAACGAAAGAGAAATAGACTCGAGACGTTTAATAATGAGTGTTATAGTGTAATTGGAACAAAATATGGTGATACAAACTTATTTATATTAAGAAACACCATATGAATTTGTGAAACAGTTAAGTGAGTTAATAATGAACGGATTTAATCCTTGTTTAGACTTAAATTAAAGCCACAAGTGTCTGCAATTTAATGCCACTAACCGTTCGACGATACGATAATTAATAAGAAAGTTATGACACTTATAAACTTTTCAGTCATTTCTTATATCGATGCATATGTCACCCGTAGCCTCGAACCCAAGCGATAATTTGTAAAAAAAATTAAAAGTTTTATTTAACCAAAGCGTTTTGGGGTTGAGAGTTTGACCCTTTAAACCAATAAAATGGCTTAAAATAACCAGACGAGAAGGAGACGCTTTGATGAAGCCAGCATTCGTTCCGTATCACTCAACAAGCGAAGTTCACGAAGGTAATTGTCAAAATTATTTAAAATGTGCGCATCACCAACACGAGTTACTCTACATACATTAACCTATACACAACATAATAATAACGAGTGTCCAGTGCTTTAAGTGAATTAAAATAATAAACCGACCAGTGTATAATAAAGGTCGTGTTTTGTGTTTTTTTAAAAAACAGGGAGTACTCTAGTTTAATTATTTTAACGAATTGAATTAAAATAATAACTTTTGTTAGTAAACGAAGAGATATTGTTTTGGGACTGCACTAGTCAAAAGTACGGAAGTGCATAACCCATGATGAAAAATTATCAGAACTGAATAAATGAATTATAACGCAATTATTAATTTAAAAAATAAATAGTTTACGATTTTATCGTGATTGAGAAAATCGGTATTAATTTAAATATCGACCATCCATATATAATGAATAGTCGCTCATTTGACTAAATTTGTTTGAATTAACAAATAACTAGTTTATTGCGAAAATATTCTAAACGACTGATAATTATACATCAGATGACATATGAATAAAATGTATGTGTTTATAGTATTAAGATTTTAATGAATAATATGCTTATTCAAAATAATTACTTACAGTTGTTAAGTAACTAACCTAGAAATAACAATGATAACTTTGTCACCAAGTAATGATTCTGTTCTCAAATAATTTCAATCCAATGAAAGCTATAACAATCCCGAGTTTTTTTTTTATTCTAGATTTTTTCTCTTGCCAATAAATAATTTTAATAATTAACGAATAAATAAAAATAGTATTTTTAACAGTGCAGCACAGAGCATGTGTTTTAATCACAACTGCTGTATGCATCTTACTAACCGTACGATAGTACGATATATATTGGTTTATGGTACCGACTTTTATAATTTTAAATCTTTGTTTGTTTTTGTAGTAATCCATTACTAAATATTGTTAAATAAGATAACATCTTGTAATCTGGTATCATGCATCTTCCAAGAACACACGAATTTGGTAATATAACTGAATAAAGAGGACATAACCTCGTTAACTAAAACTATTGTACCAGACATTAGTGTTACCAGCCTTGAGATACAAAGAGCTCAAGAATTGTTTACAGTAATTATTGTTTTGTAAAGACATTATTAATTGATTGTTTTTTAAAAGAGTTCATGGCATTTTACAATTGTTAATAAATCCCAATCTATTTACCAGTGGAACAGAGTTTTTGATTTTTTAAAAATAGTTTAATTTTTATTTCTTTTATGAATTTGCTAACTGCTATAATTTTTTTATTGTTCGACTAAGCTTTTCGTCATTACTGACATCTTCAGGTCTTAAACAACCTAACCTGCTAATTTAAGGATGGCTGCTAATTTAAACAATACAAAGTTTAATTTTTTATGAACAGTTCTATCATAAGGTGGCGGTAGGATTTGAATGATCAATATCATTCAAATTACAGTTCAACTATTAATTTACTTCATTGTGCATGTACATTATTTAAGATATTCAAACAGAATATCCATATATGTGTATCAAGTGTTTTTTGCAGCAGAAGAAGTCACCAACAAGAACATAGAAAACGTCCACATATGGTAAGTGGGGAGGTTGACAGTGAAGTGTTAAATACTCTTTTAAACTAAAAGACTTAAACGTGAACACCCACACTAATTCCTATTAATAATCACACTCATAATAATCATAAACAATAATATTACTCGACTTGAGTATATCTACACACATCAATATCATCTACTTGTATATTTGTTTTGTAACACTATCAATAAAAACAACTACAATCTTCTTTCTCAAACAAATTATACCACAATTCACACACAGCTCTATGAACTGACTGTTTAGTAGCTAATGAAACACAAAAATCAGTCATTTCAAGTTTCCCTTGTTAACAAAAGTCACAATAGTATATATATAGCTGGGAGTATTTTAATAAATTCCAATTTCTCTAAAAATAACAATTTACATATCTCTTTATGGTAGTAGACTTAAAAGATATATTTACCTGGGTCTAATGCAATTTATTTTACTTGAAATTGCCTTCACTTCTAACAGAGGTTGATCTTTACAAAATACTTCAATGCTGTATTTATTTCTGAAATAATCTTCATAAGACTGAAATTCTTCTGAAGGAAACTGGCTCTTCTCAGACATGTCATTGCATACTTTTGTTACAATATAATTCTGAAAATAAAATGTGTACAATTTAAATATACTTTCTAACATTACAAAGCATACTGACCATTACCTTGTGTATCTGTTAAAATTACGTATTGATTGATGCTAAATTGTCATACCTGTTGTGGTAACAAACTTCGATACCATGGCGAAATCACAGACCCTAAGTGCGTATTGTCATTGACTACAAGCTGTCTCCGTACTTCCTTAGAAGGTTCTTTGACTTTTGGAATTGATTTTATCTTTCTTACTATGTCCCATTCTATCTCTATTGGTTTTTCAATTCCTGAACAATAAAAATTCAATTACTGAAATGAATCCTTATGTACTGTTACCAGTATACAGGTTTCTGACTACCAAGCTGCACAATGAGATGATGCTTGTGCTACCACGGTTTGTATTCACGTGTATAATGTCTGATTTTACAAGTGAAGCTATGGTGCATAACCATATAACCATACTGGCAGGTAAAATTATATTAATATAAAATAATCTAGAAGATTCTCCAAGCACGACTTTACGATATCTCCTTTAATCAGATGTTTAACCCTTTGGTCGGACCATCTTTTTTTTTGTTGCCTAAGCGGACCATGGGTATCGCATACCCATATATAGGAAAACCTCCAAATTTTCTCTAATTTTTCTATCTTTTACACTTTTTTGACAATTTACTTTTATCTTTATTTATTTTCTTATGTTATTCTGGTGTTTTGGTTCATATCTTCATAAATTTTATTTTAAATATTATTCATTTTTCAATTTTATTCATTATTTTCCATGCCTTACAGGAACTTTTTAGTGAATATAAATTCATGACCAAGATTGCGTAAAAAAAGCTTTATTTCCATTTCAAAGTGGATAGGTAATTTGTAAAATACATTTTTTCAAAAATAAAATCTCATAACAGGTAGTGATAATAACAGTAGGTATAAACAAAAAATGCACACTAACCAGATCTACTTACGGTGATAAGAAGTTTGTGATAGGCCACTCTGCATGACCTTCAGCTCCCAACTGAAGCTGTCAAGAGCTGCCAGCCCCGGAGTACCAACACCAGCGCTCCTAGTGCTCAGAATGCGTACACTGTGGGTATCGCATACCCATGGTCCGGCGGAAGGGTTAAAGTGGCCAATTTGTAATGGGGCGAATTAGGAGGTTTTTTATTTTACTAATTTTGGTCTGGATCTTAGTAAAATTGTACAATTCACTTCATATATGTGAGCTACCCCAGTTCAATTTTATATTAATTCAAATTATCAATTCAATCACGTTTCAAATTGCCAGACTTCACCTGTGAGGAGCCCCCAGTACAGCAATGCACATTGTTAGCCAAAACAATTGCACAGACGTATTGCGTAACCACAGTCTGCAGTCTGCCATCAGAGAGTGCCACAGTCTGCAGTCTGCCATCAGAGAGTGAAGAGTAGATAGCCAGCAGCAGCATAAAGTGCCGGAAACAGTAAAACAGTGGCCTCGGGAGTGTAAGATAGGCCGTAATAATTAGTCGGCCTATCTATTCAACTGTTAAAACAGTTAATAAAAAACGTTACAGTATAACGTGCGCCCAGTCGACTAACAATATCGGCCGCGCGCGGTCATATAAACATTTTACTTGAGCGTAACTATTGTCGGCCGACCTAACCAGTGAGACCCCGTAACAATGGTATAAAAAGTGAAGCGGTAAATCAGAACTGAACCAGTGAAGTGAACGAATCTAAAATAAAATGTGGTGAAGGGAAAAAGACAAACTTTCGGACATATACGTACAACGCGACGCATGATGACGAGAGGAACGACGCCGGTTGGGTAATCCTCGATCAATATAATTATGTCATTTTTAAAGGGGTTGTAAATAATTAAAATGGGGAATTAAAAATTGTGTGAGTGTCGAGTGTGGGCATTGCTGGGTCGTCTCAAAAAATAGAATTTAAGTAATACTTTAAGAACTTTATAGTTTTTTTCAGTAAAGAATAATATTAGAGAATATGTAGTATTTATTTATATGGTTTGGAAAATAACCTGGAAAGACAATTCAAAAACAATGAATCTTCACAATATATCAGAATAGATAAACTACTGTGTTTGGTGGACATACGTTTTTTTTTTAAATGATAAAAACGATCAATGTTAGTTTTTGAGATGAAATGAAAGAGTACAACAATAAAATTTAATGTCAAAGAATGAGTAAATAAATACAACTATTTCTGAATACAATTGAGAGTATGATTTATTGAATAAGGTTAACCTAAGTCACGCTTATTCTTCACGACTTCGTGCTAAGAACTTTGGACCCGAGAAAGGTAAGAGTAGTGAGGAGTGTCTATTATTTTTAATAATTTTTTATAATAAATCACTAGCTTCTCAATGGCGCCGAACTGGGACTCGAGTTTATAAATGTAATTTTGAATAAACCGCACCTAAATGTGAATATAAGCGTGGGTTAGGAGTACGTAAAAAAGTACGAAAAGTGAGGTTATACGTAAGTAATAATTAAGGGATACTTAAGGTATGTAAGATAAGAAGTGTTAAAATATAGTATAATAAAATTAATGTGGTAATTTTACAATTAAAAATGGCAGGAAAGAATGAATATAAATGAAAAAAATATATAAATGGCAAGTATAAATGGCAGGAAAACAATATAAATGAAACGACTAGTGTCGGAAATTGTGACGATTCTAATTTTATGAATAATGTTGAAACCCACTCGACACCAAACGTGAGTCAGGAAAATAAAACAAAAAATAATGCAAATGAAACAAAAAGTACAGACGATTCGGGGATACAAATAACCCCAAAATCGAGTAGGAAAAGTGAAATGAATAATGAAGAAATCAGCTTCACTGACAAAAATGTAGCAGCACAATTTACTCCAACGACAACACGAGTTAAAGAGTTGTCGATGGACGATATATTTACTTTAATGAAAACAATGTCTGAGAGTTTGAGTAGTGATATCAATAAAATGAATAGCAGTATCAATGCAAAATTCGATGTTCAAAAGAACAGTTTTGACAGCAAATTAGATGTACAGAATAACAAATTTAACGAATTAATTAATCGTTTTGACAATAACGATATAAATTTGAATGAAATGACAAGTGAATTTAACTGTAAATTTGACGAACTCAGAAGTGACATTAATGAGATAAAAATGATATGCGAAAATAGTTGTAATGAATTGAAACAAGATATTGAGAGAATAGTAGAGTCAGTAGGAGAACAGAGTAAAAGTAAAAATAATAATGATAATAAAAAATTAACAAATGATGACAATAATGTCGAAAATGAGAATATAATTAACAATGTGGCAGTAGAGAGTAAGATAACAAATGTTAACAATGATATTGAAAGTGGTAATGTGATTGAAAGGGTGGTATCAGAGAGTGATACGTTGAAAGTAGATAGTGAAATAGTGAGTGAGAGAGAGAAAGTTATATGTTGTAACGAAGTAGTAATTAGTGTTGATGAATTAGAAAAAGAATGGAAAGAAAGAGTAGATGAATATGGAGGGCAGAGGGTAAATTTTCCCCTTATTTGTGATGAACCAAGGTGTTCAAAAATGTTATTATTGGAGGGCAAGCGACCCTATTTAGTGGAAGATTTGAGTTGTTTTTCTTTTTTGTATAAATTAATACCCTCTGTGTGGAAGGATGTTGAAAATGTGATATGGTGTTATGATGAGAGAGATTTAGATAGAGAATTGTGTGTTGATAAAGAAACAGAATTATACAAGTTGCAGAGAAATTATAATGAGTTGAAAGAGATGTTAAATGATTTGAAGTACTTACCTGTTAAAATTGAGAGTGAAGATTATTTTGATGATACACGTTTAAATAATAATAATTTACTTTATGATGAAAAAATAATTGACTTGATAATGAATATAAGTACTAATGGAGACTGGACAGAAATAAATAATGTTGAACTGGTATATGATTATTATGGTAAAATGAATGAACTAAAAGTTGATGGTTACTATACACAAGATAACCGTATGTGGAATGCAAACAAAATTGAAAATTGCTATGTGAAACCCCGACTAATTTTTGACGATGGAGGCTGAAATTCATAAATGAACAGTTTAAGTATGTTAACACAGGGTAATGACCTAGCCGATTTTGACATTGAGGTGAGATATAACTGAATAAATAAGGAGAAAGATTTGTAAATACAAATGTAGAAAATTTATTTGTGTGTATTGTAGAATGTTAAGTAAACAATGTGTATGCAGGTAATTGTTGAAATAATAATAATAATATTTTGCAATTTAAATAAATAACTATGTTAATTTTGAAAACAGTGATTGGAGAATTGTAATTGTGTTGATAGCAATGGAATTGTATTTTCAATAATTAATGTAATCAAACCAAGTTGAGATGTTTTAAATATGTTGATTGATTTGAATGTTATCTAATTGAAGTTTTCTAATGAATTCAAATTATTTTATAAGAGGTGAATTTGGTAAATAAATGTTAAACTCTTTAATGTGAAATAACATTGTTGTTAAATGTTTCAGAGGTTACGCGGAGATATTGGTGTGTGTGTGTGTGTGTGGTGTGTATTTTGTGTTCATGTCAATAGGTGGATAATGTACTGTAAGTATAAAGTTTATAATACCAATCAGATAGAATAAAATGCTTACAGGTGTGAAAAGAGTTTAATTCAATAATAAAAATGAATTGAGATAAATAGAAACTGTAATTAAAAAAGTAATAATAACTGAAAGGTGAATTAAAATTATATTTGGTTTGAACTGTAATAAATAGACTTTGACAAATATGTTAACATTAAAAGATTAATAGAAACAAAAATTTTGTAGGAAGCATATGTGCCAGTATGTGGCAAGCAGAATGTTGAAACTGAGACTGTTTATAACAACAGTCTGGCAGACGACTGTTTATGTAAACAGGTGTGTTGAATGTTTTGACTAATGTGCATAGCCAGGTGTGGAAGCTGATAACTGTTGTAGCTTGATGAATCAGTATCTTGAGTAAAATCCTATTATGAAATAAAAAGAAACATCTGATGTGATAGAATGTAGGTAATATTTTTGTAGGGTCTCTTTGTAAAATGATATTTAAATAAATAAAGTTGTTTCGAACAAATGAGATGGAAATAATGTAGGTAATATTATATGTCAGATCCTTTTGAAGAATGTAATTAATTTTGAAATTGTTGATTAAAATAATATGAATTAAATTAAATTAATTTGGTAATTAAAGTAATTGAAAAGATGATTTTTAATAATGAACTTGTAATAATGAACTTAACTTTATTTTCATTCGAATTCAAACTGGAATTATAAATTAAATGCTAATTGATGTAAATAATGATTAAAATATTCATTTAACACTGACAACTGATGGAAATATTTGGGCTGAGATAGTGTTTGGGATAATAAGATGTTCATATGACCATTCATGTAAACTTTTACAATTGACAATCCATGTTTTACGTTTAACTGTAGATTCCCCACCTAAGTGCGGTCATGACCTCACCGGACCATGACCGTGAAAGTAGTTAATTGTGACAAATCATAAATTTTACTTGATATAACCGGCTTGTGGTTTGTTTTATTTTGTCAACCCGGTGGTTTGTTAGACTTAGTAGGGGGGTTATTTTTGGGGGAATCTACCAAATTTTGGAACAGGGCTATTTTCACCCAGATAGGGGTGGTAGTCCATTAGGGGTGTATAAATAGAAAATAGTAGGTGTAATACCGAATTTTATTGTAACGGCGAAGCAAGGATGGGGGTGGAATAAAAGAAAAAATGTCCACCCCTTCCGCATCAGTCCTTGTGAAAGCAACTAGACGCTACAGTCTAGGTAATAGTGAGTGTGGATGGGCGGTGACCCAGTTACAGGTCATGAGGGAGATGTGATTACGGCTAAATTGAGGTCTGCGAGGGCCAAGATGCCTAGCGCAGAACACATTAATATGTAACGGGTATCAGGGGTTAAGGGATTAAAAGGGGGGTAGAAGAAAAAAAAAAGTTTTTGGTGCCTGCCATCAAATTGATGTTTGTATTAATTCTGATTGTATTATTATTTATGCGTATTAATAGTGTTATTGAATTATATTGTTTAGGATATATGTATAATCAAATGTTAAGATAAGGCAGTTCATGTTTTAATTAAATATTCAATTTATTTATTTTTTTTTTCAGTAACAATAACAAAGAGATTTAATTTATTCAGATAAGAGATTTTGTTTTGTTTTGATACAATCTGATTTTGAACTTAAATTTTAAATGATGAGTTTGTTTAGAAAATATTATAGGTGTATGTATGCGCCCAGTATTTGCCAAAGGCGACCCAGTTTGCATGCAAGGGGGAACATATCGGTTGAGGATCTGGCATGATATAAGCCAGGGATTGGGATTTTTTGGGGAAACATGTTGGAAGGTGAGGTGCGCTGTGGTGCGTGTCTGTTCGATTTTTCGGTGTTGGGATCTCGCACAGAGAAGTCCAGTGATCTCGTTCAGATGCGGCTATAGTCGCCGAGCCAGGGGGGTTGTTTACCCATGAGGTATAAGAACAAATGGGGGTTGTTGGCACCATATCCTCACCGGTCCTCTTAGGGGTTTAGCAATGAGATTTCTTCTGTTTCGACAGAAGATTTCTCATTGGGGGGGGGGTATTGTAATGGGGCGAATTAGGAGGTTTTTTATTTTACTAATTTTGGTCTGGATCTTAGTAAAATTGTACAATTCACTTCATATATGTGAGCTACCCCAGTTCAATTTTATATTAATTCAAATTATCAATTCAATCACGTTTCAAATTGCCAGACTTCACCTGTGAGGAGCCCCCAGTACAGCAATGCACATTGTTAGCCAAAACAATTGCACAGACGTATTGCGTAACCACAGTCTGCAGTCTGCCATCAGAGAGTGCCACAGTCTGCAGTCTGCCATCAGAGAGTGAAGAGTAGATAGCCAGCAGCAGCATAAAGTGCCGGAAACAGTAAAACAGTGGCCTCGGGAGTGTAAGATAGGCCGTAATAATTAGTCGGCCTATCTATTCAAGTGTTAAAACAGTTAATAAAAAATGTTACAGTATAACGTGCGCCCAGTCGACTAACAATATCGGCCGCGCGCGGTCATATAAACATTTTACTTGAGCGTAACTATTGTCGGTCGACCTAACCAGTGAGACCCCGTAACAATGGTATAAAAAGTGAAGCGGTAAATCAGAACTGAACCAGTGAAGTGAACGAATCTAAAATAAAATGTGGTGAAGGGAAAAAGACAAACTTTCGGACATATACGTACAACGCGACGCATGATGATGAGAGGAACGACGCCGGTTGGGTAATCCTCGATCAATATAATTATGTCATTTTTAAAGCGGTTGTAAATAATTAAAATGGGGAATTAAAAATTGTGTGAGTGTCGAGTGTGGGCATTGCTGGGTCGTCTCAAAAAATAGAATTTAAGTAATACTTTAAGAACTTTATAGTTTTTTTCAGTAAAGAATAATATTAGAGAATATGTAGTATTTATTTATATGGTTTGGAAAATAACCTGGAAAGACAATTCAAAAACAATGAATCTTCACAGTATATCAGAATAGATAAACTACTATGTTTGGTGGACATACGTTTTTTTTTTTAAATGATAAAAACGATCAATGTTAGTTTTTGAGATGAAATGAAAGAGTACAACAATAAAATTTAATGTCAAAGAATGAGTAAATAAATACAACTATTTCTGAATACAATTGAGAGTATGATTTATTGAATAAGGTTAACCTATGTCACGCTTATTCTTCACGACTTCGTGCTAAGAACTTTGGACCCGAGAAAGGTAAGAGTAGTGAGGAGTGTCTATTATTTTTAATAATTTTTTATAATAAATCACTAGCTTCTCAAATTAAATATAAGATTTGGAGTTTCTTGAGGGTCAGCGGTAGTACCAATCTTGGTTTTATTTTTGAAAATGACATGTTTGGGGTGTCACAGCTTTTGCTGATGATACTTCCTAAATTTGTGTTTTTATTCTCAAAAACCTTTTTACCAGTTGAGCTTTAATGTTTAATATCAAACTCTGGTAAATGGAAATTAATATACCATAAAAATCATACCAAGATCAACAAGAACAAGATACAGTGATAATCACAGATAATGTTAACAAACAATTATTAATGTTATCACCTTTGAAAATGATGACAGGATGTATATAATTTACTGGAATCACTGCTTTCCCCTAATGATATCATTTTGCTGCTTATATAAACTACTTTTTACTTTATATAGTTCACCATAATAAATATGAGCAAAAATTAAAATACTGTAAAAATAAACAGAACATAAAGAAAACATATTTTTATTTTTTCGAAAAGAAACTAAATTCTCTCACATCCCTCCATTCCCTTCTATATTTCGTTACAGAATGTTCATAATGCATTTATTATGTAATTTATGACATGTCAATTTAATCTATCTAAATTCCACTAACAAATTCACTTCATCTGAAAGTAAGACATACAGGTGATTTTGGTGGAAATTAAACTGATCATCAGTTTTTGATCCAAACATATGATTAAAAGTGCCTCTCAGGTCATTATCCAGTGACATCCCTCTTGCATAAGAATTTGATGATTGGAATGTGGAATGTGAGAGTTTTACTGAAAGCAGGAAGTGAGGAAAAATGGAATACATCATTTGAAAAATGGATATCTCTTTGCTGATAATAAGGGCAGAGATCTTTACACAAGGTTTAAGACACATGTACATTAATAACACAAGTTTTGTATCAGTTTCTGAACAAAAATTGTGCAGTTAGGTTTCAGTGATCCGGTGCCTTGAATCAAAGAAACAACAATATCCATAGACAAAGTTTTCCACTTCAAGCTACATAAAGGGTCTGAATCTGTAGCTGAAAAACAGAAACCAAATTTATTCTATTTTTACTCCAAACCACTCTCAAGTTATAAAGCAAATCTAATTCATAGAAAAGACAATTTTGCAACTTACAATGTCTTGGTGATGCATTATTAAAACAACTTAATAACTGTTCACTGAAACAGTTTCTTACCCAATGATTCCATACGCACAGTTTACCAATTACAATCTGATTCTGTTTTATACGAAAATCCAAACTCTTTTGACAGGGAAGATTTTACAGATGATGAGCATTGTTTCTATAATTTCAAAAATAGAACTGGGTGCCTTTTGTAACATATAAAAATATCTAACTGGATCTCAACACATGAAGAGTGTGAAACAAGGCAAAACCTTAGCACATGGTAACATCCATATCACGCTCACAATACTGTTGAAAAATTATATAGATTACAAGCTTGAGTGGTTCAAAAAACCACAAAATCAATTCTACTTCCATTTATGAAAAAAGGGCAAAGAAAGGGTGGATAAATCAAACTTTATCTGGTAAATTGTTCAGTGATGATATTGTTGTTTTATGTATAACAAAACATTTAAGATTTATTAAACTTTTTTAATAAAGAATTCTTGTTTTAGATAATGCTATTTCATGTTTACAAGAACCAATAAACAATGAAGACAACATTACAACAATCTTTCTTCTGCCATTTGTATGTACTGATACTTTTACAAACCAATGAACCAATCCACATTGTTATTTGAAAGCATTTGATTTCTTATCCTTAAAAGCATTTATTTTCCTTAAAAGCAAAGACAATTCCTATTTCCTATTGTAGCTCAAATTGAAGATGCCCCACAAGCATTACAGGAACAAAATTTGAAGGTTTAGTAAATGACAAATACAATGAATATGTAGAATTACTTTTAAGTTAATGAAATCAGTCATGGTGGGGAATGAAATTCCACAGAAAATGAAACCAAACATAAAAAAATTATTCTATTAACTTGTACAATGCTCACGAACCTGTAACCTAAAAACTTGTAACTGTGATTTTGTAAATAAAAAGTAGATTTATCAAAGAGTGCTGCTGATGTAGAAGTGTTATATATAAATATAAATAATACAAAGTCTGTCTAAAAAGCAGTAAGACTGAAATTTTCTTAACGAATAAACAACACTAGACCAGGAACACAACAGCTGAAAATTATAACACTTGTTATTTTCATTAAAAATGTCAACTTCTTAAGGTGTGCTAAAAAGTATACCAGACAGTTGTGAAACTCTACTATGTGAATCTATCTTTCAGATGCAATTTCATTACATGCTTCATAACAAGACATGCCATTACAGACACTGTGAAAGCTCAAGCAATTTTTTTTTTTTATTTTGACATAAAAAGTAGATTTATCAACAGACAGTATGTTTATAACATTTATTTTTAAATGAAATGAAAGGAAACATTCTTCAATGAAAGCTTTTTGTTTCATTTTTTTTGCGGATAATCTAAGCCCACAGTGTCCCAACTTTCACTAATATGTAAGCAATTTGACTTAAAATTCTATTTTCTATTCACCTTCTAACAAGAAACAACCTTATAAAATTTATCAGGCCTGTGCAATTTACTGAATTAGATGACTCAACAGGTTCATCGTGACTCCAAAGAAAGGTCATTTTCACCTAAGCTGCACGTAACAACAATCAGGGAATGAATGATATGTCTGTTTTATTAAATTAACTCATTATGCTTTCCTTTATTGATTCTGAACAGTTCATTTAGGAAATATTCAGTTCTTGTTTGCCCAAAACTGTTAATAATTATATAACTTTGTGAATGTTCATGCTATTTTAGAAATGTAAAATACAATATTTGAAACAAAAGTACCTTATTATTTATATAAAAGTATATCAAGACGAAAGGTATAATTTACATGCATGTTTTTGTTTTAAATGGTAGTTTAACGAACTGATGATATTGGACACACATTAGATACTATATTATATTCATCTATACAATATCTAGTCAATTTAAACCGTAAACACTTTTCACCCTGCTTATACAAAAATGTTATTACTGGTCTAATATATACGATATTTAATATATAAATAATACAATTTTTGAGATAAATTCCTTTCCCTTGTATCTCACTACAGTTGTGTACTATTACACAATACTGTGAAATAAATTATGTACTGTATTTGCTCCAGAGGTGCCAACCTTTGAAGAGTAAACCCACTGTTAACCCCCCCCCCCCAACCGAACAAATTTTTCGAGTCAAATCCAAAGCATGATCCTCTCGATAATGACACCCCCTTTCCCCTTCCCGACAGCAATCTATACTAAAGTATATCATATTACACAATAAAATATACAAATTACCTGTTAGTTCTGTGATAAAAAATTCTTTGTAGCTTGTTTCGCACCCAGCAGCTGCTTTTCAGTGTAGGTTTTCTTGAAGCATACTTCCCCCTGTGATGACATTTTCGTCTTCTGAACCAAAAGCAATTCCAGTGTAGATGTGCTTAATGTAGGCCTGAATTCTGTCTGATTTTTCCTAACAACACTGAAAATTCTTTCTGTGGGAGAGTTACTGTGAGGTACACTTAATACTGCAAATACAACATTACTTAAGGTTTTATACTTCATTTGTCCACTTTTATTTTTAAGCTTTGCAATGTTGTCCCAGTTTACATCAATTGTAGGTCCATGTACAATATATTCAGGGAAAGTATCATACTGGTAAACTGCAAATTCCTCTTCAAGTTTGTCATGTTCACTTTCCTTGACCAAATTTGGGAATCTTCGAACAAAATATTCAAGAGATGAATAGAAAACCTTCATTCTACGAGAGATGTCTATAACTTCGGCATGCTGAAGAAATTCATCATCAAGGGGAAATTTACTGATAATGTAACTGCAAGCTGTCATATAAAACTGTCTTACAGAATTATAAAACATCTGTTCATCACAGTCGTTCTCTTTCAAGTATGCCCTGGCTGTTGCTCCGATTACCAAGTCCTCGTTGCCTTTCTGGTACTTCCTCTTCTTGAATTCAACACTAGAAAGGGAGGTGGATTCTGACTGAATAGAACATGGCTGAACAAATCTGACCAATAGGTCAGTTAGAAGACCATTAAGATTCCTCCTAAGAAGATGTATGGCTGGAGCATCTTGTTGCAGAAACAAATTCACTGAGTTAAAGACAGGAAGTGTACTCTGAAGAAAATAGCAAAACAGTTTTGTCTCTGGGTCCTGTAAGAAAGATTTTACAGTTTCAAACTGCTTGGTGCTCTCATTTTTATGGTGGGGGTCACTACAAAACATGAGTGTCACAGCTTCCCACTGCACAAGAACTCGATTAATAGACTGAAGAAGCGAGAGCCAACGGGTACTGACACATTTCAAAATTTTGTGACCCTCTGTGCCACAAATAGCCTGATATACTTTCAACGTGTTTTGCATTTTAGAACTCTTATCAAGGTAGTAACATAACTGAACCAAAAAGTTCTCTACATTGACTGGTAATTGGGCTGCTGCTTTTTGTACACAGATGTGTATGAGGATGACATGAACAACCCGAAACATAAACAGAAGAATGCCTGTCCTTCACAAATTTGGCAACACCTTTATTTGCCCCTATCATTGTGTATGCATTGTCAGATGAAAAAGAAATGCAATTTTCCCATGGAATGGCTAGAGAAGACAATTCATTATTGATAACAGAAAAAATTCCCTCACCTGTGTTGTCAGTACTCTCTAACAATGACAATAGAAGAGTTGATATTTGGCCTATCTGAGCATTAAAGAAAGAAACAACTATAGGATAAAGTTTTACTACATTTGAATCCATACTGCCATTAGTAGCCAAAGAAAAAGGTGTTCTTTTGCAAAAGTTCACTTATTTCCTTTTTTGTCTCAGATGCCATGTATTGAACTAAAGCAGAGGTTTTAGTTCTTGCACAGACATATTTCTGCGATATTTCAGAGTCGGGGAACATTGCTCTAAATAAATTTCCTGCTTGGTCCGAAACAGATAATGGGATATTATGCTCCAAAAGAAATGATGTGAACAGCAACTTGGCATTTGTCACTGCAGTTTCATTACTTTTTACGAAGAATGATGAAACAGACTTGTTTCATAATTTTGCTTCACTGTATGTGTTATGTTTCTTGGATTCTATGTGTCTTCTGCAATCATCTCGTCCACCGTGAGCCACAGAAAAATCACACGAGCACACACTGCAGAACACGTGGTTTTCACTAACACGTGAAGCAAGTAGGCATGGCCATTCCTTTGTGTAACCGTCTCGATATTTTTGTAACACTGCTGTCTTCTTAGAAGTAGATGCAATTTGACAATTGCACCGCTTCATTTTACAAAACCAATCACTTCTTTTAGAAACAACGACTAGAATAATTAGAACTGTAACGTGCTAAAGTACTTCGACGCAAATAACAAAGAGACACCACGCTCACCAATGACGCGCACTGGAGTTGAGCTCCTTTATTCACAATGAATTTCACAACGCTCACGGGTAGTGCTGCGATAGCAAAAGAAAGTGACGATCTAATTAGTAGCCAACTCACAAGCATTGAAACGAGGAGCGTTCAGCAGTAATGCTCGAAAGGATCGACATTTTTTCTTGTTTCTTTTTTTTCGTAGAAATTTATTTTTTTCGTGATAATGTCGCTTTCCGTAATAATTTCCCCTTTGACCGTAATGCCGTAATCATGAGGTGAAATCCGTAATAGTTGGCACCTCTGTTGCTCATATTACACAAGATATATTGGTAAATCAACAACTTTTTTTTTGTTAATGGCAATTGTTTCACAAATGAACTTTGTGCATTTTGTACACAATATTGCGACAAGAACTTTATTTTATCTATTAATTTTGAGAAATGAACTTTTATTCATTAGTACAGAATATTTTGGATCCTTCAATTTAAATAACGTATGCTCTTACAAATTATGCCACATGAGTTTCTTACAACGTAATGGTTGTTTCATTAACTTTTTTCAGAAGTATTTCTAAAACAATGTTTCACACACATATATGTAAAATCTAAGTACTATAATACCTGGTTTGACCGGTACAATTAGATACGAATTTTCTTTGCTCTCAGTATCACGCATCATAAATGTTTTCACTAATTGAAGTACATGCAGAAATATTACAGAGTGTAAATTAACAATACATTGAATGTCCTCTTCACTGAGCTGTACAGTTGTGATGTTACTTTCCACAGTTACAAGTAATTCCCCGACATTCATGTATATCGGAAACTGGCATATCTACAACACATTGACAAATTATATGTTTAATAAGCTCAAAAATGTTTAATACTTTGAAAAGGTTAAATAGAGTTATGTGCATCTCTGAAAACTTCACTACCGAGACTTCCAACTTTTTCTTCATCTGTAATCAAAATAAGTTGAATGAGAAAATAAATATTAAAATGAGAAGGTGTGGTTACCTGTATCTAGGTCTAATGTTTATTTTCACATGTGTAAATATTTATATGTTAGCCTTGCCTTCCCATATTCCCTTTAATTTTACATGATGTCATATTTCAAACCTCCTCTCTACTGTGCCTACATAAAATGAACTAAAAACACTAGATAAAAAGACTAGAATTTTTTTTTGATGAAGCCACTTGGTGTCTGTGTAAATCAGCTTTACAGGGCTCATCTTAAATGGTAAAAACATTGCCTCAATGAGGGAGTCCAGTTTTTGTTTGCTTATATCATGACCTTTTGCATCCATATCTTACTTCTCCCCATTTTTGGGAAAGGTATCTCTAACCATGCCAACATATTAGGGGTGATTATATTCAAAGCAAATCCTGGAATTACATGAATGTTTCGTAACCCCCCCACCCATGTCTATGTATGTCATATTATAACACAAAAAATTGGAAGATTTGTATTTAACTTCATACGTAAAAAAAAGTAGACAACATTTTCCCTTCATACTGTCACAGAATTGATCCAAGGTATAGCAGTTATTATGAAAAAAAGGATGTTTCTACTAAATACTTGTTTTATGGATTCTGAGTAACATCTTTAATGCTATTACATTCATGCACAACCCACATATTAGTACTCACCTGAGGAAATGGTTTTGATGACAAAATACCAAATTCATGATCAGACTTCAATAAATGATAAAATACATTTAATCTGTCATTTGTTGGCTCTTGGTATACTGGCACAAGTCTGATCAAATGTAAGTATACAGTTTTGTTTGGTTCTGGAAGACAGTCACTCAAACATTCTGGAAACTAAAGATACATATTAATTTATATTTAATCCTGCATGCAAAAAAATGTAACTATCAAATGATTGTTATCTTATGATTTCACGGCTGATGTCAACTGCTGAAATCTGATTGATAACTCTCCACGCTATTAGGCAATAGTCCACTACTGCCGCATAGAACAGACATTTCAGTGCCACTGTTGAAGGCCATCTTCAACAACTCAAGTAACTGGAATGAGCAATGAGTACAGTACAGTGATAATCTTTTGCCACAGTACTGTAGCTAACTAGTAAAGATCAGTCCAAATGTTAACCAATGGGGCCAAAATGTCTATTCCATGTGGCAGTAGTGGTCCAAGGCCTAACAGCCCAGAGAGTTGTCAACTGAATTTCAACAGAGTATCAAATTATTGTTATTTAACAAAAACAAAACTTACCTGTTTAGAATAGAGTCTTTTGTTGTCTCTTAATCCTGTTTTAGATTTATGTTTGTGTCCTCCCTGCTCTACAATATCTGACTCCTCTTCCCAGTTAGGAAGTAAATTTAGGTGGCTGGTGAAAAGTCTTGTACTACGTCCAATTGGCAAGAATGATGAATCAAACTCACCTAACTCATAAAGCTGTTTACAAGCTTCCATTGCTACAGCACGTTTAGCCAATACCGTATTTTCCTGTTCTGTTCCCTATTGAAAATATAAAAAACAGTGTACAGGAAAAATGTACAATTATATAAATTGTTATAAAAACTTGTATGTCAAATATGTAATTTGATAATCTGTAAAGCCTTGAAAATCTGCCATGCTAGAGACCTGGCCATGCCATCTACTTAAAAGGATAACTGAAAGAAGTACAGTAACAATTGTAAATATTTTATATTGTATTATATATATATATATATTTTACATTTAATATTTATAAATAAATTTACTTCAAGATATACCTTTTTTTTTTTCTTATTAGGAACATGTTTCGGGTACTATCTTGTACCCATCCTCAGCCTTCCGGTTTTTTTTGTCTGGTGAAGTACATATGTGTTGTTGGTTGACTATTATTATTGTGGCTTCCTGTTGGCTTCTGATATTTCAAATTGGTTTTATTGTGTGTGATTGTGGTGTCTGTGTTAGTTTTTTGTGTATTTTCAATGTTGAGTGCTTTGAATATTGCGTCATGTTTTGTATTGATTTGTATTTGTTCAGGTATTAGTTTGTTTTCTGTTTTATGTTTGTATATTTGTAAATTTTCCCAAATGTTCATTATGGTGCCTTTGTGTGGTATATGTTTTATTAGTGTTACATTGGTTATGTCTGGGAATTCATGTCCTGTGTTTATTGCATGTGTGGCTAAATTGGATTTATACATTTCTGGTTTTTTGTATGCATTTAGGTGTTCAAAATAACGTTTTTTCAGCTGTTTTTTTGTTTGTCCTATGTAACATTTATTGCAAACTTGGCATTCGATTTTGTATATGCCGTTAGTTGTTGTATTATCTTTGTTGTGTGAGCTATTTAGATTTTGTAATTTATTTTTATTAGTTTTGTATGCTATTTTTATATCTGTGTTTTTAAATAGTTTTGTTAGTTTTGTCATTTTATTATTTATACAGTAAAACTTGGCTAATTCGAAGCTGAAGGGACCAGTAAAAAATTCGAATTATCCAAAAATTCGAATTAGGAAAGTTTTAATAAGGGTAGAAAAATCAAATCAAAAACCGAAATTCAGTAAAGCAATATGTTATTTTATTAAACAATTTCCTTATACATATGTATTACAAACGTATAAACACGTTTCAGTACAAAATATAGCATTTACTGTTTTTTAAAAAAGATAGAAACTTTTGATTGCATTTTGCAGTTAATACACTGAGTTGTAATAAACTCTTCAAGTTTATTAAGTGGTTGGAAAATAGCGTCACTTACGTTCTGCTGTCCTTCAACAAACTGTCTCAAGTCTTGAATGTAATCTGATGCCTGTGAAGCCGTTGGAATCGGTATCTCTGGAAGTTCTAGCTGGTCCCTTTCTTCATCTGAAGATGCACCATCATTTTTGTTCACATCAGCCACGATCTCCGCATCTGTCTGTTCACCGCACACCGCCAAGTCTTCATCCATGTTTACAAACTCTATGTAACGAATGCCTGCGTCATGTCCAACATCTTCCCAGTTATCCTCAGTGGGTACGACTTCTCTAGCAGCTTTATTCTCCTCTTCACCTTCAATGTGGCAGAAACCACCTTTACGAAAGCAATTAGCAATTGTTTTTTGCGTAACTTGGTCCCAAGCACTGTTGCACATGCGGGCAGCTTGAAGGATGTTAATCTTGATAGTATTTTCGTGCTCATCTAAATAAGCACCTGACAGAATGTTTTGGACCACAATCCGTCTGTAAAAATGCTTAAAATTTTTTATTACACCTTGGTCCATAGGTTGAACTACTGAAGTCATGTCTGGGGGGAAATACACAACCTTTACATTTTCCATCACAGGAATAGTGTTTGTGCGCTGTACAGTTGTCAATAAACAAGACGATTCTTCTGTTTTGATTCCGAAATTTCCTGTTGTTTTTCAAAAATCATCTTTCAAAAATTTCACCTGTCATCCAAGCTTTATTGTTTGATTCATATTCAACTGGTTTTGTTTTTTCATTTTTGAAACAACGTGGGTTGGCTAACTTCCCTATCATTAGCAAAGGCAGTTTTTCCGAGCCATCCATGTTTGCTCCGACTAAAAGTGTTATGCGCTCCTTGCTGTGTTTGCCGCCAATACAATACAACTTTCTCCTTTAAAAGCAAGTGTTTTGTCAGGAGTGCATTTGAAGAATAAGCCCGTCTCGCCTACGTTAAAAATGTCTTTAGCATCTCTATAAGAAATCATTTGCAACAAATCGTCTTTCCATAAATTTGGAGCTTCAACGTCAACAGATCCACTTTCCCCACAAACAGTTTTGAAAGACATGCAATTCCTTTCTTTAAAACCATCGAGCCAACCAGTGCTGGCCTTAAAATTTCCCTCAGCTAGATGTGAATTCCTCAGCTTTGGCTCTGACGAGGGGCCCACTAACTGGAATTTTTTTGTCCCTTGCTTGCTTAAACCACATCACTACACATTCATCCACATCAGGATTTTCTGGTCCTCACGCTCTTTTCCTATCTTTGTCGCTGGCTTTACACACACTATTCAAAATCTTCTATTTATTTTTTAGATACGTTGACAATGTACTTGGCGGTATCCCGAATTCCTTAGCAATTTCAGATTTCTTTTTTTGTCCCTTTTCCACTTCCCGAATAACGGCAACTTTTTCGGCAAATGTCAATGATTTGTATTGGGTCCGTATTGGTTTTGAAAGGCCCATGATGAACACACAACAATAAGCAGTCTGCATATACAGTACTGTATAAAGAAAGGAACGGTCTCTCTCTACAGGACACAGCTCGCACAGTAGAAACTCAAAAAGACTTAACCCTTCCATGAATGCAGGCAGACTGAACTGAAAGCAACAGTGAGAGTGGCTGACTGATGAGGCGTGGAACAAGGGACACGGCGGACGGTACCGTTACACGAGCCAGTCACGTGTCATTGCGAGATACTGGCGCCAATTCCACGAATTTGACACAAAGGACAAGCGTCTGTTCACAAAGGGCGATGCCTGCTGGTCTGTTTCCAGTCGTCTCTCTATTGTTACGTGGTCTAGCCCATATTGCAGGCGATTGTTTGTAGTTTGAGCAAAATTTTTATTTCGAATTAACCAAAAAAAGTTCGAATTACAGACGATGTTTTTGCACGGTTTTACATAGGATATTCAAGGGACCACGGTAAAAGTTCGAATTATCCACGAATTCGAATTATGCACGTTCGAATTAGCCAAGTTCTACTGTATATGTGAATGTGGCCCATTTTTTGTTGTTGTTATTATTTATGTGTTGTTCAGTTTGATTAATTCTTAATTGTTCAGTTTTTATTTTGTATTTGATTTTATTTTCTATTTTGATCATAGTATTTTTATTGTATCCATTTTCATAACCAATTTCATCATTCATCATTATTCCCGCATCTCCTAAGTGGAGCATAGGGCATCAATGAACTTCCGCCACCGGACTCTGTTCCGCGCCATCGTCTTGATCTCGGGCCAGGTCTTCCCTCCTTTCTCCATCCCTTCCGCTATTACACACCTCCTCCATGTGTTCCTTGGTCTGCCTCTTCTCCTGCTACCTTGTGGGTTCCATTCCAGGGCTTGTCTTGCTATGTTGTCTCCATCTCGTCGTAATGTATGCCCAATCCACTTCCATTTCCTACGACGCATCTCAATGTCAATGGGTGTTTGATGGGTTCTTCTCCACAGCTCTTCATTGGAGATAACTTGTGGCCACCATATCCTCAGGATATTCCGCAAACTTCTGTTCACGAATGTTTGGAGTCTGCTAATCAGTTGTTTGTTAGTCTTCCAAGTTTCACACCCATAGAGCAGTACCGACTTGACATTTGTATTGAAGATGCGTAGTTTGGTATTGGTGTTAAGTTCCCTTGATTTCCAGATTGGTCTCAGCATTGCAAATGCTCCTTTAGCCTTATTTATTCTGTTTCCTATATCCTCTATGGTTCCTCCCTCCGTGGTGACCATACTTCCCAGGTAACAAAACTGTTTGACTTGTTCGATCTCTTGGTTTCCTAAAAATAATAGTGCCTTATTGCGGTTATTATAACGCATCTCCTTGGTTTTCTTTCCATTAATCTTCAATCCTACCTCTGATGCTTCGGTTTTTAAATCGTTCAGCTTTGCTTCCATATCCTTAAAACTGTTGGTTAGCAAGCACAGGTCATCCGCGAAGTCCAAGTCCTCCAACCTATCTGTCAGTCCCCACTGAATTCCTCTTCGGCGATTCATTGCCTTCTTCATCATGAGATCCAGCACCATAATAAATAATACTGGTGGCAGCAAACATCCTTGCTTCACTCCTTTATCTACTGGGATGGGCTCGGACAACATCCCCTGGTGTAAAACTTGACATGTGTAGTTCTCATACATTTCTTGAGTTAACTTAATAATTTTCTTTGGAATCCCAAACTCTTTCATGGCTTTCCACATCTTCTTCCTCATTACACTATCAAACGCCTTTTCAAAGTCTACAAATAGTATATACAGTGACGACTGCAGCTCCGTGGATTGTTCTATAATTATACGCAGTGTATTGATCTGGTCCGTACAGGAATAACCTTCTCTAAATCCTGCTTGTACTTTCCTCAACCTTGAGTTAACTCGCTGTTTTATCCTTTCAAGAATTACTCGTGAGAGTACCTTACTTGGTATCGAAAGGAGGGTAATCCCTCTCCAGTTATCACATTCTAATAAATCTCCTTTCTTCGGAAGCTTAATCAACAGTCCTGTCTTCCAATCTGAGGGGATCTTCTCTTCTTCCCAAATCTTCTTGAAAAGTGGGAATAGAATCTCAACCGAAGTACCCATATCCACTTTCAAGGCCTCCGGTGCGATATTGTCCATGCCTGCCGCTTTGCCATTCTTAAGTTGTTTAATGGCCCTTTGAATCTCTGTTCTTGATGGTGGCTCTGTACTAATAGCAACATCTTCCTGCTCTTCTTCCATCATCACCTGTCTCCCCTTCTTCGATTGTTTCACGATTCAAAATCTCCAGAAAATGTTCTCTCCATCTTTCTCGCTGTTCTTTTTGTGTGGACAGTAATCTCCCATCTTTAGCTTTCACTGGTTTGTCCGCTCTTGAAAACTTTCCTGTTAATCTCTTGGTAATGTGGTACAGAGTCCTACTGTCATTGTTTTGTGCTGCCGTCTCAGCTTGTGTTGCAAGATTGTTGATAAATGCTCGTTTGTCTCGTCGAAAACTCCTCTTCACTGTTTTGTTAAGTTGATTAAAGTCTGTTCTAGCTTGTACCTTCTCTTCTTGCGTTCTTGCGGTATTGAGTCTTTTCTTACATTCCTTCCTTTGATTCACGGCTTCCCATGTCTCTGAAGTAATCCATTCCTCTCTTCCTCTTGCCTAGGACCTTTTCACAGGTATTTATGTAGGTACTCTCTATGCTCTTCCAATTGTGTTCAATATCCTGTCCTTCTTCTTCCTCCCTTAGCTGTTGGAATCGGTTACTCAATTCCAGTGAAAAATGTTGTTGCATCTCCTTATCCTTCAATTTATCAAAGTTATACTTTATCCTCCTCGTTTGATGTATGTGTCTAATACTTGCAATCTTCAGTCGGAGCGTGGCTACTACCAAATGATGGTCACTTCCCACATCTGCCCCCCTCTTGTTCCTCACATCCAACAGGGAGGTTCGCCATGTCTTGCTAATAGTGAAATGATCGATCTGGTTCTCCGTTCTATGGTCTGGGGAAACCCATGTCACTTTATGGCAGTTCTTATGAGGGAAGATAGTGCCTCCTATCACCAGCCTGTCATAACCAATTTGGTATATTATATTTCTTTCTTTGTCAGTTTCTTGTTTGTTTAGGGGAATTTTGTACATTCTGTTAAATAGCGAATAAAATGCTGCCATTTTATGTTGTGGTGGGTGGTCAGAATGGTTAGGTATAATGATGTTAGTGGAAGTTGGTTTTCTATATATTGCATATTGTATGTGGTTGTTGTATCTTGTGATGGTTACTAACGGCATATACAAAATTGAATGCCAAGTTTGCAATAAATGTTACATAGGACAAACAAAAAAACAGCTGAAGAAACGTTATTTTGAACACCTAAATGCATACAAAAAACCAGAAATATATAAATCCAATTTAGCCACACATGCAATAAACACAGGACATGAATTCCCAGACATAACCAATGTAACACTAATAAAACATATACCACACAAAGGCACCATAATGAACATTTGGGAAAATTTACAAATATACAAACATAAAACAGAAAACAAACTAATACCTGAACAAATACAAATCAATACAAAACATGACACAATATTCAAAGCACTCAACATTGAAAATACACAAAAAACTAACACATACACCACAATCACACACAATAAAACCAATTTGAAATATCAGAAGCCAACAGGAAGCCACAATAATAATAGTCAACCAACAACACATATGTACTTCACCAGACAAAAAAAAACCGGAAGGCTGAGGATGGGTACAAGATAGTACCCGAAACATGTTCCTAATAAGAAAAAAAAGTATATCTTGAAGTAAATTTATTTATAAATATTAAATGTATTATATACATCAAGAAACGGACTGTAGCAGAAAGTGATTGAATATATATATATATATATATATATTGTAACGTCACAGAACATTCCATAAAGGAAATTAATTCCAAAGTAAATTATCATAAGAGGAAAGTGGGATGAACAGTATCAAACCCAAGTAATCCAAAAAAATTTGTAATATTGTCCGATAATTAATATCATTAACATGAAAAAACGACAAAGACTATGACCAAGACTCAAACCCCATATATTGTTTAAGTGAAGAACAGTGTAAAACTGATAATGTACTATAAAAGAAACAGATAATCTCAGAAATGACCAAAATGAGGTCATTACATATTAAGAAATGTAACTCTGAATAGGGTATAAAAAACTATTTATTGTGAATTAATGGACAAGATCTATTATTATACTTTATAATATAAATAAAATAAATGTATTAAATGATTTGAATACATCATTAAAAAGGATGTAAGTTAAAATAAAAAATATATAAATGTTATGACAAAAAAACCAAGGTTTGGGAGCTGAGACCAATCACTCAGATTTTATGTGAAAATTAATTATTATAGAATTAATATAAAAACTATATGTAAATGTCAATTAGACAAAGACAAACAAATTATTTTAAATAGAGAAAGCTGTAAATTGATTAGAAATCAATTAAAATAATCAAAAACAGTGTTAAACTGAAAACATGTGATGAAAATATAAAATTGTAATATTTATGAATTTAATGTTGTCAAAATGCAGCAAAATTGTATTCTAAAGTTGAAAAAACAATATAAAGTAACTATACTTATATATATATGACCACCTAAAACACTTTAACAGTCAAGTTATGAAACTATTTACCTATACCATACCAGGCTGAGACCAAAAAACAATTACAAAAATAGTCATATTTGACAGACTAATTGCAGAATATTAGAAAAAAATAAAGGAAAAAGGTACAATCCTATAATGTACAATGGAAACATACTTGCTCAATTGAAGACAAGCTTAATTCATAGAGAATTTTTAAATATAAAAGTGAAAATTGTCACACAAAGAAAATAACTCATCTGTGCAAAACAGTAAGATGCTAAGTAATATTACAGTAAAAATAAAATGTATTAGGATAAACCAGGTATTCCCAAAGATAAACAATATAACAAACTCTAAGTGAATACCCAAAAAATCCCATATATAATACCGAAAAAGACAAATTATTATAAAATACCAGTGACAAAAAACCTAGGCCATATGTAATGCCTATAGAAGAATGAACTTATTTATATGTTATATGTTTTAATATTTGTTTATTTTGTTGTGAAAAGATAATTATGTTATGTATTGATGTTATAGCAAGAACCAAGCAACTTCATAACATTTTAATAATTAGAAAATTAGAATTATGTGTAAACACTACAAGGTAAGAATTATATTTTGTTAATTTATTAGATTTAATTTGTTCAAAACCAATCGTGAATGGTATCATTTTATTCAGTTGAAAGCAGAGAATCCAAAAATAATAATGGCATGCAGATTGTAAGTAGTTCTGTAAAATTGTTTGACAAATACCAGAATAATTTCAGTAATATCCTTTAGTATGAAGAATAAGAAGTTTTTGTTCTAAAGCTTCTACAGAAGTCAAATTTGTTCTATGATGTTCTATTTGCATATTCTCGAACGTTCCAGAAGAAAATTTTACTCAAAAATACCGGAAGTCCATATTTAAAAATTAAAACAATGAACCTTACAGAGTATAAAAGGAAGACGAAATTTGACACAAAAAACACTTTATGCTTTGAATCCACAAGAGACACATCACCTATGAATCCGATCATCTCGTCCAAGGCGAAGTCGAAGAACAAGAATTCAACCCGAGAACACAGAAAGGCTTTTTCCCGTACATGACAAAAGACTGACTTAACCTATATAAGGAGTATACGCTAACGTGTTGTTGAATAGAGCAGCAGCACGCCATATTTAATAGAAACGCACACAGCCAGATATCCAGTGGCCCTGAAAAGGACTGATTTTAATAGAGAAAATCAATTTTGCTGGTATTTGCTAAGACAAACCGACTTTGACAAAATTTCCAAAAACAATTTACTGACATGAGCCTTCTACATTGAGTTTGGAACTAGCGCTAAGACGGCAGAATAGAGAAATCACACAGACAGCTGTTCGCCGCCGCCAGAATTCAAAGCATAGAAACAATACAAATTTATTTCAATCGTGCGGAGTTTTAAAACCGTAATTTGACTTATAAATAATTACCAGTGCGTGAGGAACATAAACACGAAGAGGCGCAAGATTGGAAACGTCCTCAAGAACAGTGTCCAGTGAAGGAAAAGGAAATACTTACCCACCGGAACGTGAGTTGTTCAAAAGTTAAAATCATTTTTACCTGGTATCATTGTCACACAGTTGTACTACACATGTCAAATAAGCCGATGATTAATAACAAAACTTGTCAATAATAATTTTTTGTAACTCTGCAATTTTGTTTAATTTGAGTGTTAGTCCTTCAGACGATTTTTATGAAAAGAAAGATCATAAACATACGTTATTTACAATTCAAACTGTCTTGTTCACATTTTTTTATATAATTACTTTAACAACTAAAAAATCAATTTTTAATAATAATAATTTCTTGGAACAAATATCCAAGTGGCGCCCACATACACATATTAGCATAAGTTGTGTTTGCAGGACAACATCGTCGCAGAGAAACCCCAGCCATTAGTAAGTATTAAAAGTGCGCGGAGTGTATCACCCGACAACACAAAACAACATACACGATAGCTGTTGGTTATAATATATATATATATATATATATATTTATATATATATAAATATATAGTAACAAAGAAACTGGTGTGTCTCTGAAATATGTACCAGTTTTATATTTGTGTAGTGTTAGTGCGTTCGTCTCGCACTGGGATCGTTACATCTATTTTGTGCTAACGATGTCCGTAGCGTTGCTGTAATTACCAGTACAACACAGCAGTAACCTTACTTGTTCTTATATAGGGGTGTGTTAATCCCGGGTGGCACCAAATTGTTTATTAAAACAATTAAACTTATTAATCTATATCTTAATAGTGTGTTCTCAGATATGACGGTCGGGGCGTTCAAATAATTCCCGCTCGTTCAGCCTTCTGAATCGAGTAGGTAGTTGTACGAATTGCAACTTGAGCGCTGATCGTCAAATCTAGCTTCCGCAAACAAACACAAGTATTATAATGCACTCCCTATGAAATAATAACAACGGTTACTCCCTGTACTAGTTATTTTAATGTTTGATACGTAAAATTTTCAATTAGACAATTAAATTATATTGGTTGATTAACAAATTTGCACCAACTTTTTACATGAAAAAATTATTCTCAGGATGACGAATCGATTCTGGAAACGATGTGCTCACATCAGCATGGCTGCGGAACATTTAGTTATTATAATTAATTTCGTTCCAAAATCGGGGATTCTTTTGATTATAAGGCAAAGAATTCCTATGATTACAATAAAAGTACTTTACCTTACTCTAAGTGTACATAAATAATAAGGTGTGTGGTTACATCTGTTCTGTAGTGTCGTTAAATGTGTTTCAAAAGTTCGTATTTAAACAATAGGTTATATTTTATGTTAACAAATTTTCAGTGTGTTTATTTTTCTTAATTAATCTTTGAAAGAGAATATTCGGATTATAGTGAGAGATCAAATTACTTTTAGTAATATTTAAAGTGATTTTGTTTTTGGAAATAAGGTAATTCACTGGTACTTAACACATCAGTTGACTTGGTGCTATCATTCATTGGTTCAGAAGAGGATTGGGCTGCAATAGCTTCTATTTTCATTGATCTTTGGACTTAAGTAGGTCTGGCGTCCTTTTCACATAGGATGTGGTCATATTTTTCTTTTATTTTCCAGGTAATATGGTTCTTGGCCTTTAGTTGACTGCTCCAATGGTTCGTCTGCTTTTTATTCAATCATAGTTTTGAATTTTGTTCACTGTTTTTACATTTTTTAATTAAAAATTGGTCTTCCAAAATTCGGCTTCTACTCTGTTAGTGACGCTTTACGAGTAACAATATTCAACAGTAATTTTCGCCACCAACGTTCGTTTCTATGGTTACCAATGAATTCTCATTGGCTTAGATTGATATAAATCCATTGTTATCAAAATTTGAATTCTTTTCAAAATCCTAGTATATCTTCTGATTGCTGTTATTCCTCTATCTTCCTTCCTAATTATTAAATATTGTCACTATAGTATGTATCTCCTTTCATAGATTAATTTGATACCCCACAAGTTTGGGTTATTTTAGGTTTTATGTTTTTACAATTATTTTAATACTTGTTAATTACATTTCTCTTCTAATTCAAATACTTATCAGAATATTTTGTCTTAAAAATGATTTACAATTTATCCTTGGTGAGTCATTCGCCTCGGATTTGCTAATTTCTTTGTTAATTTGTAGTTGTTTGTTTTTGACAGTTAGGCATTTTCATAGGCCTAATCAGCCATTATGGTATTTGACTTATTTCATTCAAATTACATCTCATTTTAGCCTAATGGGCTTTATTTGTTATTATAATTGGCTGTGTTACTTATTGTTGTGTTTTGGGTCTGTTTTTGTGTTATTATTTTGTCACTATTATTTTATACATAATTGTTTACTATCTGGTTTCCACGTTTTCTAGGTCATACATTTCTTAATTTTTTTACTTATTTAATTTGCCAATAATAACAATGTGGCTATTATTTACTATTTTTTGATCTTATTAAATACAACATCTAGGCCTATGGTCTGTATAATTCTTCCAGCCATATCCTATTCATAAACTTGCTTAAATAATTATTTAACTATTATTTGATAATATTTGTTTACAGTTCATCTCATTTTATATCACTTTTTGTGCGATAAACAACATCACTTTTTATGAACTTACTCTAATAACGATCCCTTATAACATGGGTGTATATTGATTTGTTTTAACTCCTTCATTTCTAAACAATCTTTACTTCCCTCCATGTTAACACTATCTGTTTTCGCTTTCAGGGTATCCTCCATTTTAATTATAATTGCATTCAATTAAATTTAACAATAATATTCTTTCTTAACTAAATACTGTCTTCATCACTTTTCAGCGTTCATTATACCTTAATTAATTGTTTATACTTACGACTATTCTTAATTACTAATATTCTTCACTTTTAATCCTTTAGTGTTTCCTTTGGATTTATTAAGTGTTTATGCTTTTATTCTTTACTATTTTTCACTATATTAACATTCTTTATTTTACACTATTCTCATTTAATCATCACCTTCACTTTTAAATTATTTTTAGTTTATTATAATTTATTTGGTGGTCTTTCTTTATCACTACTATACTTTGGGGTTTTTACACTTTCATTTTGCACTTCACAAATGTTTTTGTTGTTTAAGTGTTTCTAAATGGGTAATCCCTCTAATTACTATCTCACTACCGTACTATCTCTTTCATTACAAATGTCATTAATAATATTAACAATTTTATGTCTTTATATTTTAACATTACATCTAACTCTAAATTGTGGGTTAGTCTGCTTTTTTATATTTAACATTGTTTAATTGGGTTTCTTTCAATTGTCATTTACTTTTTTATCCCTTAATTGATAATAATAATATTTACTTTTTTACATAGGTTAATTATTGGTCTTTTTTCCAATATTACATTTGAGTGTATTATTTCTCCTGCTCATATTCTTTATTACTTGTTTGTGTCTTATCATTTGTTTTCATTTTTATTTATTTCCCTTTATCTTGGGATTGTTTCTTTTCCATTTCCCTCCTTCTTCATTTTCATTGTATTTGGTTAATACCTTGGTTTTCCACCTTCTCCTTTGGGTTCATTTTAATATGTTGCATTGTGTCATTCAATTTCTTTAATTTGTTTCATTTTTGTTTGGTTTTGGTTTTTTCCCTTCTTCATTTGGTTTGGTTAATCACTTTCTTATTCATTTGGTTTTATTCTCGTTTGCTTTTTGTGGTTCCTTTCATCTTTTGTTTCCTTTTGTTGGGTCAATCACTTGGGTTGGTCATGTCATCGTTTGTCATGTCATTGTCTTTTTATTTTCTTTATATTAAACATTTTATTTTATATGAAGTATTATTTTATATTCAGAATCATCTTTTTTCATCCCTGGTATTGGGGTGGCTTATTTGTGTTGTAACATAATGCATCTCCTTCAAAATTGATCATTTTGATAAAACACTAGCATAGTTTTTTACGAAATTATCAGTTATATATAATTTTTTCCTTTTCTTTCTTGTTTGTTTCTTCATTCTTATTTCTCTTCTTACTTGATTCATTCCATTTTATTTGGATGTTTTTATTTATTTCCATTAGTGTGTTCTCCCTTTTATACAATTTTTCCCTAACTTTTTAGTAGCTGGTTTCTTCCATTACTACTCATTTTTTCTGAGACCAGAGGAACATCATCTCTGCTCAGTTTATTTTGATTGCTGGACTTATTCAACAGTCAATCTTAAATACCTTTTTTGTCAACTTGTGACTTAAATTAATAATAATAATATATTTTGGGATTGTCCACTTTGTGGTTTGTTTTTTAGATCACTTTGGCCTTTTACTCATTCTTCCTTCCGCTGTACCTTTGCTATATACTGTTATCTACTCATACAGTTGATTGTTTTTTATTTATTTAGTTGTTAATTTCATTATATCTAACTTTTCATTAGTTTGTTTTCTATTCTTCTTGTGATCATTTTAATTATCTTAGACATCGTTTTTCTTTTTCTTGGCTGTTTACCAATATTCTGCTTTAGCCATTTTCTGTATATTTGTTTTATACATAACTTCTTTTTCTTCCTTGTACCAGTTCAGATTTTTTTTTTGTTTTTTTTGAATACATTGAATTCATTATAATTTCAGGTATTTATCTTAGCAGTTTTTGCTTAATTTTACTTTATTACTTTACTTTTGTTTACTTTATTTTGTTTTAAATGTTATACTTAATCATTTTTGTAAGTTAGTTTTTCTTACTTTTTTGTAACTTATTCCTTTTTTGGTACTTTTTACTTAAATATTATCGTAAGTTTGTGGTTCTTACTTCTTTATAGGAATTTTTGTAACTTATTCCTTTCTTGGTACTTTTTGTTTAAATATTATCGTAAGTCTGTGGTTTTTACTTTGTTATGGGAATTTTTGTTAACTTATTTCCTTATTATAACTTTTTATATTATACTTCATATGTCAACTTTATTTTATTGTAAGTTGATCTTACTTTGTAGGAATTTTTGTAACTTATTCCTTATTTTTTTTTCTTTGATATTTTATATTAGTCCTCATAAGTCATCGAAATATGGTTGTAAGTTGTGCTCACATAATTTTTGAATTTTGGTATTTCTACCTTCTCTTTTCTTCTCCATTGGTTTGCGTGGTCAGTAAGTTGACAATTCTTCTAATATCACATGTTCCTTGGTATCCATGACTGCTTCTATCATTTTATTATGTGGTTCATTAATCAAGGAAGTTAATCTTACCTCCCTCATTAATGTTATTTTTGATTTTTTATTCTGCCTCTCCACTTCTGGTGTACTCAAGTGTGTTAGGGACCTTCTTAATTTGTGACACACTATTTTGTTGAGAGTCCTTTCAAATTTGGGTAATTTCCATTTTCTCATCGATTTGCTGAAGTTTTCCTCTGCTAGTTTGTTGTGAATTCCCTCTATAATTGCTTTTGAGGTCCTCCTACAATCTTTATATCTCGTTAATTTGCTTTGGTCAGTAATGGGTAAATTAAACACATCAATTAGTCCATGCTTCATCATCTCTAACTCTTCTCGTGTTTTGATTAGTTTCTTTTTATATATTTTTCCTATTTCCCTTGTTTTCTTCATCTTCTTAATTATTCGATTTTTCTTTACTCTTCTCTGGTTGGTTTTTATGTGCTTAATTTTCTCATTGTTGTTGTTATCTTTATTCTCAGAAAACAATATACTTTTGTCTTGTTTAATTTCTATCTCCTTACTACCTTCAGAAATGGTGTCTGGTGTTTCATTTAATGGTGTGAAACCACGATGTATTGTCTCTCTTAACTTTCTGAAACAACTATCGAATGTTTCGTTTAAAAATTCCCTGTCTTCCTTCCTTTGTTCTTTTGCTTCTTCCTTGTATTTCCTTGAAGTTTCTGCTATAAAGTTCATTATATCTTGCAGGCTCAGGTCCTCTTTCTGAGTGTGTTTACTTGGTTGGTCCCCGACTGTTACTTCTACTTCCACGTTCTTGATTACTTCTTTTTTTATTTGAGTTTTTGGTTGTTTCATTTTTTTATTAAATGGTATTTCCTTGAACTCTTCTACTTGATTATGTACCTTCCTCCAATTACAAATATCTTCTCTGGATAGTTCAAACATAAGCCTTATCCATTCCCTTAATTCTGCGTTTTCTGTTTGTATTGGTGTTTCTGGTTGCCTTATTGATTGTCTCCATTGTTCATACTCCTCCTGTGTATATTCCTCTGTCACCGGTGCGTATACTCCCGTTCTTTCGTTTTTCATTTGTGTTTCATTTTTGTACCATTTTTCCCAATCTTCTTCAGTCATTCTTTCCACCTTGTTATCACGTTTTTCGTGGGCTGTCCCGATAGTCACTTCTTCATTATACTTGGTGTCCAGTTTCCACATTTCATCATAAATATCTCTCAGTGACATTTTGTCGTTTGGCGATCCCACTGCATTCGCACGACTCATTTGTGCTCGTTCGTGATCTGTGGTATTTTTCTTGATGTACTCCATCTCCTTGCTGAATTTTTTAAATAACCCTGTCATCCATTCTGCATAGCTCAATTGGTTCTGTTGTTTGGGCATTTTCGTTTGTTGTTGTAGCATATCTTTTTGTTTCATCTTTTTTCGTCTTTATATTGTAACCAAAGAATGTCTCCTCATAATCACCGCTGGAAGTAAGTGCAAGAACATTTTTTAATTATGGCTCTAGGATTACAAATATTGTCCAATAACAGAACAAAGACTGGTTGTCAAGGACGACAAAATGCAAGAAATTTTGTTTATTCAATGACACTCCATTGTTATCTATGAAACAGGACAGTTTAGCTTCAGGAGCAGATACAAAAAAAGAAAAAAACTAAAAGAATAAATTGTCAAATTAATCCAAATAACTGATAATTCAAAAAAGAAGTTTTAAACACTCCATTGTTATCTTCGAAACAGGACAGTTTAGCTTCAGGAGCAGATACAAAAAAGAAAAAAATCTAAAAGAATAAACTGTCAAATTAATCGAAATAACTGATAATTCGAAAAAGAAGTTTTAAACACTCTATTGTTATCGATGAACGAGTACAGTTCAGCTTCATGAACCGAGAAAAACCAGAAAAAATATAAAGAATAAATTGCCTAGTAAGTTAATAACTAATAATTAACAAGAAAAAGGAAGTTTGCTAACTTTTGATGGTCATCTATAAGAGAGTATAATTCAGCCTATCAGTAAATTTAAAGGAAAATCTAAAGGAATAATTTTCCAAATTAATTCCAATAATATGATCAATAACGAAATTTAAATAATAAACAAAGGACCTAAAGAAATTAACGTAATCACGTATTATAAAAGACAAAAGAAAAATTAAAATTGCACTCTGAACTTCACTTTCTTACGACTAAGTGAAGAAAACTATTACTACACAAAATCCATTGGAACCCGTAACTACAAGAACTTTACCATTAGCGAAGATTAAGAATTGGAATTTCTGCTTCATCCAGGGATCAAAACACCAAACTTAATTTCGAAACTGGAGTGGAGGCTGGCAATGATTTATACATCTGCATCCTAATCGGTCAACCATCACGAGGCACGAGTTTATCGGTGTGCTGCCATTACAAGTAACTTCGTCAACAGACGGTAAAACTCTACTTACGTTTAAGATATTAATTAATAAGATTTTATAATTAAATTGTAATACCTTGTAATTTTATTTTGCATTTTCTGACCTTCCTAATAGTCACAAGAACTTTTCGAACCCTGAGATTAAGAAAAAATAACAATATAATTAAAATTAAACACCTAAAATACGAATTCTGTAACTAATTGATTCATTCCAGTGTGATCGATGTGTTGTACCTGTGCCAAGAGAGAACATCTGTTTAAAAAAAAATATATAAAAATAAAGAATCCTTCCTGAAATTGATGAATTATTATTATTTGTTGATGATTTAGTGTGTTTTGAATAATTTATAGCGTATAGAGAGAGAAATCAGAGGAATACAGGGCTTAGAACAACTTAACCTATAATAACCGGCTGACTATAAACCACAGCGCAAGCCCGCGTACAGCTGTTGAATTACGAGAGAAGAGAAAAACTATTTACGGCTCTTACTCTCCTCTCTTAACGTTGTGTACAGTCTAGGCCTGAATAGTAACAACATAATCATCCAATATACTAATTAATATTGTACACTACTCTGTCCGAACAGATTTAATTATTACCTAATATATTAGAGATAAGAACATATTATATCTCTCAATAATATTTATTACAAATTAACGCTTACAGCAGGTGACTGTTCACAAACAGAAAAAACATATCACAAGTTACCTTTTATTACAAATTGACGATTACAACAGTAGGCATAAATAACCCGAAAATAATAAAGTGTAACAAATTGGCGAACCCAACAGTGGGGCTTAAGATTGATACGATATCTCTAATTTTTCTTATTATTACAAATTAGGGCTCAACTTGTAGGGCTTGAGTTAAGTAAAACATCGACTCCATCGCTATTACTTAACTTTAGCAGGCAACTATTAGAGGCACAGAAATGCATACAAGAGGTGTTTCTAAAAGGATAGTGAAGGACCAAGAAACGGAAGAAGATAGACGGGAAGAAGAAGCAGAGAGTTACAGACACCGAAATGGAACAACAGGCGGGTGATAAAGAGGAAGCCAGAGGAGGACTAAATTGGGAAAAATTAATGGAATTAATGAGTAGCATGAAGGAGGATAATAAACAAACATCCGAAAAAAACAAACAAATGTTAGAAAAGCTAGAAAATAAAATAGACAGTATAAACGAAAACTTAGGAAAGCTAGAAAATAAAATAGACAGTATAAACAAGCTACAGTTCATCCAATCAGCAGCTTTAAGAATTTGCCTTGGCTGCCCCAAGTCTACTCCCATTACAGCTATGGAAATAGAGCTCGGCATTGAACCAATAGACTTGTATATTAAAAAGCAAATATGGAACAAACATCTCAAAAACCAAACCCTTCCACCAACCCATCCAATCCACTCGTTGGCAGCCACAACCATTACGCAAGCATTCAGTAAAAGAGTGGATCTTCTCTCACAAGACATGCCCAACGAGACCCCAGAGACCATTGCTGCATACTTCAACGAACCACCTTGGGGGATGATAGAAGCGGAAGTTAAACTTGACTTACCAATTAAAATGACCAAAGCTGACCACCCAGAAGCTCTTCGAAGGGAAACACTGGAAATGCTAAATACCCAGTATCACAACTTTGTGAAAATATACACTGATGGAGCGTGGACAGTGGTAATAGTAAATCAGGAGCAGGATACTTTAACCAAAAGACCGGCGAATGCTTCTATGTCCCAGCAATCAAGTATGGATGCCGAGCTATTGGCGTTGGATGCGGCTTTGGAGAGCTGTCTACAGATTGAAGACAGAGAAATATGTATTCTCACAGACTCAAAATCAGCCATGGAAGATCTGACACAGACAGGCCCAAGTGTCTATTACTTCCGCATCAAGGAATTGAGGGCGCTTCTATTGGCTCTAAAGATCAAAGGAAAACACATTGTATTCCAATGGACACCGGCCCATTGCGGGGTGGATGGAAACGAAAAAGCGGACCAGATAGCAAAAGAAGCTGCAAACATGGGACCAGTCAAACACCCCCAATACTCGCTGGCAAGATGCAAGAAAGCTGCGGCTGCTCGGATAAAAAAGGAATGGACAAAGCGCTGGTGTGAAGGAGTGACAGGGAGACAACTATTTCAACTCCAGAAAGAACCTGCAGACCCTTCCTTATACCGTAACGTGGCAAGAGCCACGGCCACTTTTGCAGCAAGGGCCAGAATTGGCCACATTGTCACCGGACATTACCTGCACCAGTTCAACTTGAGAGATTCCCTAACCTGTGAGAGATGCCAGATGGAGGAGGAAACTCTTTAGCACATTCTGCTCAGATGCTCAGTACAGAATCCAGCCAGGGAGACCCTGAGGGCCGTGATGGGAGAGAATGGTGGCCTGGACCGGATTCTCGGGAACAAGCGCTTTTGGGCACTCGCTGCTGTGGTATACCATGGACATCGGACCATCGGGGTCACTTGACCCTGGAAGTCCGCTCCAAGAAGTAAGAAAGTATAAACGAAAACTCAGAAAAGCTAGAAAATAAAGTAGACAGTATAAACGAAAATTCAAAGAAACAAAACGAAATTTTGAGTGATAACTTAATAAAACTAATGAACGAGAAGTTTGACAAGAATAAAGAGGAAACTAATGAGAATAAAAAAGACAAAAGTGTACTGTTATCTGAAAAGAAACCTAACAGAAATAATGAAATGAAAACAAAGAAAATGAGACAAACACGTCAAAGGAAATTAATAAATACACGGGAAGGATTGGAGATGATTAAGGTGGGATTAGTTAAGATGCATAATATATACCAATTACAGAACCAAGAGAAGTAAGTCAATTTAGAAACTCTAAACGAACCCCAATTGAATTCATGGAGAGATTAGAAGAGCCGAAAAAGCCAAAACTAACCGAGGAGCATGGAGGACTTATGGAGGTTATGTATGAACCATTCAAACGATTAAGAAACAATATGGATGAACCAGTGAAGAAGACAATGGAAATACTCCTGGAAGATAACGAAAAACGCAGGGAAAGATTTTGCCGGAAAATACATAAAATCCATAAAAGAATGGATGAGAACCACCAACCATTGATAAAAGAAATAAACCAGTATGGGAAACCGTCGTTGGAACAACTAAACCAGAAAATAGAAGAAGAATTAACAAGAACAGAATCAGTTCGAAATACGACCGTAGACCTTAACATAAATGAAAATTTTGTAGCAACAAAATGGCAGAACCAGAACCAGATGATAGTGAGATATGTCACAAGGACAGAAATAGTTCTGCACACTAGAGAGATCCGAACAACCAGTACAGAGGAAATAATCGACCACGAATAAACCAAGTGCAAACCAACTATTGGAGAAAAGGGACGGATTTTATGGATACCGAATAAAGCAAATCACAGGAAAATAATGAGAAACTAATTAAAATCTATTAAACTAACTGAATAAGTATGAGAATAAACAGATTTATATAATAACCATTAAACTAAGCTATTAACTAATTAATGTTCCAAATGAGATCGAGTTAAATAAAGAAAGAATAGACAAATACAACTTACGATAATGATGAAAGTCAGTACTTAACTGCATAATTAAAGGGGAATAAATAAATAAAAATGAAGAAGAAGATAGAATCTAAAATATCATTGATTGACAGCACCAAGATGGAAATAATCCAACATGTATGTCGAATAATGTTAACCAGTTACCTGTGAATGATAGAATATTAACTGAAGTGATAAAACACCAGAAGTGAAACAGTAATGGAATAAAAATGTGAAGAGACCTCAAAGAAATCATGTAACAATCCCTTGAATATAAGTTTGTAGCGAAGGAGCTACCTTATAGGTAATAATTATATGTATTGTGTTGCGATAGTGCAACTTTTATTTTCCTGGACAGAGATGAAGTTCTCTGATCTCAGATGATATATTTAGGGAAAACGGCGGAGTAATGGAAGCCAAGAGTGCCCCTCCGAATCCGAACCCATGTGTAGTATTTAATGTTAGGGAACTATGGTATTTTAGGGATGATACAAACAACGAGGTAAAGAAATAAAAAATAAATATGACAATATGACTCGAGGCGTGAAAAGTGAGAAGAAATTAAGTGTTCCAACATGAAAACAGGAATATAATTAAAGGTAACCAAATAAATGATAGACTAACCCAAAAGGTATGAAGAATCGAAACCAATTTTTATGTGCTAAGTTACTATATGATATTTGAACAAGGTGAAATCAATCCAAACAAACACATTGAAATCTATGAGAAGAAAGCAGAAATACAATGAAGAACTGAAACCATTATAAGTTAATAAATTTTATCAAACAAATGAATTTGTCTTCCAAAGACGATTTCCTAGTTTCAGTAATTTTACAAAATTTTTAAATCACAGAAGGCAGTTACTGCAAACCTTGGACGGCGCGACCACCTCAGTAAACAAGATACACGTTAGCGATAAGGCTCACTATCGCAAAGCAATTAAACCAGTTAATGTTTCTAGGTCAACATTCCATGCTCGTATCGGAAATAATATATGTCAGCTGTGTCGTGTCAAACACCGTCTTACCGAGTGTCCACAATTTGTAGCGATTACTCCACTGGAGAGAAAAAATATTCTAATTAAAAATAAACTTTGCCTGAATTGTATACGCCCAGGCCACGATCTTGCACACTGTCCCTCCAAATTTTCTTGCAGAACGTGTGCTAAACGCCACCACACAATGATCCATATATCTAGCAATAACGCTTCGTCCAGGAACAATCAGTGTTCGCTAAAATTGCAAACGAACAAATCTATATTATTATCCACCGCGGTTTGCATGACAACGGACCACACAGGTAGGAAGCATCCGGTAAGGATTTTATTAGACTCAGGTTCGCAAGCTAACTTCTGCACTATGAATTTCGCACGTCGAATGGGTCTAAAACTGATTAAATCTCAATTACCCATCACAGGTATAAATAATTCCTTATCTCAAGCTGATTTCAGTACCAGAGTAAGGTTGCATTCACGCTATAAGAATTTTAATCTAAACATACATTGCGCTGTGCTTACCAGTATCACTAATAATCTCCCTGCGGAATCATTTGACATCTCCTCCCTAAACTTACCAAAGGGCATATTTCTAGCTGACCCGCAGCTGAACTTATCTTCGCAAATCGACATATTACTCGGTGCTCAGTATTACTTACAATTAATTGAACCCGTCAAATTTATCTGTAGCCCACATTTCCCCATAATACAGGAGACAAAATTGGGATTCATTCTCGCAGGTAACTTGCCATTTAATGTCGACATGACGAAACCGGTTTCATCATTCATGGTATGTGAAGATGATAATGCCATTTCCTCGCAACTAAAGGACTTTTGGAAGTTAGAGGACATTGCTATTCGTGCTCCCTCCACTGAGGACTCGGAATGCGAAAATCATTTTGTATCTAATACTGTCCGTAATAATGATGGCAGATTTGTGGTATCCCTACTTCGCAAGTCATACAATTCTCATTTGGGCGATTCTCTTCACGGAGCTATCCGCAGGTTTCAATCATTGGAACTCAAGTTCAAGGAGAACCCACCAAGATTATAGCGCATTCATGCATGAGTATTTAAATCTTGGTCACATGTCTTTACTTGATGCGTACGATTTGTCGGTGGACAAGTCAAACACTTTTTATTTGCCGCACCACTCAGTTTTTAAAGGCTCCAGCATAACTACCAAACTGCGAGTTGTTCCCACGGTCCAGCAGGATCTGTTCTCTATTATGGCTCGATTTCGAAACTCACCGATATGTCCTCATTTCTGACATTGAGAAGATGTACCGGCAAATTCTAGTTAATCCAAAGGATTCCAATTTGCAGCGTATTGTCTGGCGCGACGCCCCCCATAGGGAACTCACACATTACGCCTTGAGGACAGTCACATATGGGACTGCAAGTGCGTCATTTCTTGCTACAAGATGTCTGGCTCAAATAGCCCAGGAAAATAAAACTAAACACCCTATAGCTTGTGCAGCTATTGCGAACAATTTTTATGTGGACGATCTTATGACCGGTTCAGACAACCCGCACATCCTTTCCAAAATTAAATCCGACATCACAGATTTATTAAGCCAATATGGTTTTACCTTGCACAAATGGTTCTCCAATGATCAGACCATTATAGCTTCTCACGCTCATTCTTCCCACAACTTTAGCAAAAATCAAAATGTGTGTACGTTGGACATTCAATGGAATGTCGATGAGGATAGTTTCTTATATAGTGTCCAGAGACATGTCAATGCAGAGGTAGTCAACAAGAGAAGTGTATTATCGGTCATGGCAGGAATTTACGACCCCTTGGGACTCATTGGCCCGGTTACATTCTGGTGTAAGCATTTTATGCAGCGATTGTGGTTAGCGGGTACAAGTTGAGACGAACCCTTATCAGATTCATTATCTAATCAGTGGTTAGAACTCTATTCTCAGCTGGTTTCAGCCACTTACTTTACAATTTCGAGGTCTGTCAAGAGTTTAAACAATTCACAAATCATTACATTCCAGCTCCATGGCTTTGCCGACGCGTCAGCTAAAGGTTACGCGTGTTGTATTTACGTGCGTACGGTCTATTCTAACTACGCCATCTCATCAAACCTGTTATGTTCTAAATCTAGAGTCGCTCCATTGAAGCAGATAACATTACCTAGACTTGAACTTTGCGCTTGTCTATTGTTGGGTCAGTTTAGCTTCCAAGGTTATGGAGCCGTGAATTACAAATTCGACGAATTATATTTTTACTCAGACTCAATGATAGCCTTACACTGGATCCACCAGCAATCTTCCAGATGGAAGGTATTTGTCGCGAACCGTGTTGCTGAGATACAGCGTCTCACTACAAGGGGTACCTGGCATCATGTATCGTCACTGGACAACCCTGCCGACATTTTATCACGTGGTTGTCTCCCTCGGATTTTACACAGTCACCCACAATGGTGGCATGGTCCATCCTGGCTATCCCATGAGTCATCACCATGGCCTATCAGTTTATTCGATACCCATTCTCCCTGCACTCATCCCGATCTTGAGCAGGAACAACGGAAGCAGGTCCAAACCTCATTGATTGTCGCATTATCCACATGTAATTATTTTGAAACCTACTCATCGCTCTCAAAACTCCTTCGCGTGTTTTCGTATTGCCGTCGATTCATTCAAAATTCTAGGCTTCCCACAGAGGATAGGAACACTTCCTTTTTAACCTCCCGTGAGTTACATAGTACACTTTTGGTTTTTATTCGCCAGTCCCAGAAGTCGCACTTTGGCGTCAAAATTAAGGAACTTGAGGCACAACGCTGCATCCCTAATAATAGTAAAATTCTCTCACTCAACCCCTTTCTGGACAAGACAGGAATATTATGCGTAGGAGGATGCCTTCAGCACTCTCAGCTTAACTACGAGAGCAAACACCAAATCATACTACACCCACACTCTCATCTCAGCAAACTGATTATACAAAGCGAGCACCTTCGTTTATTACACGCTGGTGTACAATTGACTCAGTTCTCTCTACGACGGAAATATTGGATAATTAATGACAAATCTTATATACGTTCGGTAATACATAAATGTATCACCTGTTTTAGATTCCGTGCCAGGGGCGCAAACCAATTATTAGGACAATTACCCCCCTCCCGTGTCATGCCTGCTAAGCCACTTTCCCAGTCTGCAGTCGACTATGCCAGTCCAGTATTTGTACGTCATGGCGGGCAGCGTTCAAAATCAATGTCAAAGGCTTATATTGCTTTATTTATATGCATGACCACTAAGGCCATTCACCTGGAATTAGTTTCAGATCTGACATCAGATGCCTTTATAGCGGCCTTAAAACGGTTCATTGCGCGTAGAGGTATCCCTGATCAGATATTTTCCGACAATGGAACAAATTTTCGTCGTGCAAGTAGCACACTGCACGAATTACATAAACTTTTGCAGTTTAAGGGTTCTGAGCAGTCCGTCCAGGATTTTACCAGTGCCCAAGGCATTAATTGGTCCTTTATTCCCCCCTCAGCACCGCATTTCGGTGGCCTGTGGGAAAGCGGAGTCAAGAGCGTCAAATTTCACTTGCGGCGCGTGGTCGGCGGAACCATTCTTACTTTCGAGGAGTACTATACGATCCTAACTCAAATAGAGGCCTGCCTTAACTCACGCCCCTTGTTTGCCGTCTCCAATGACTCTAGGGACCCTGAACCTTTAACTCCAGCTCATTTCCTGGTTGGTTCTCCTCTCACTGCACTCCCGGAACCTGACTATTCCCAGGTCAATATCAGTCGTTTGGGCAGATGGCAGCTGCTCCAAAGATTCACCCAATCCATTTGGAACAGGTGGTCAAAAGATTACTTGCACCAGTTGCAACAGTGCAACAAATGGCGCATTACGTCAAAAAATTTGAACCCCGGACAACTCGTCCTTATTCTAGATGACAATTCCCCCCCTTCAGTGGAAACGCGGGGTAGTCATGAACGTTTATACAGGTCAGGACTCAAAAGTGCACGTAGCGGATGTTCACACACCACATGGTATCCTACGTCGACCCATTCATAAATTATGCCCACTTCCGGTGGCATTAGACTAGCCGCATGAGCATCATGCGACACGCAGCAGTAATGTGAACTTTATCGCATTACCTTGCTTCACGCCCGGGACATTCCCGGGGCAATCACATAAGTTATATTGTTATGATTACTACACTATTATTATGGTCATGGTGATATTGTGTATCACTATCATGTTTTTAGGTATTCGAATTTTTTGGGAAATGTTGTTATAATGTTATTGTATCAATTCTTATGTTTTTCACTATTGTATTTACTCTATGGTTATGTATTTTTGAATTTTCTGGGGATTGCTATTCCAATATCATGTATGTAAATTATTATGTCTTTCTCATTGTATTATTACTTGTTACTTATTATTGAATTTTTGGGATCATTATCTTATTATTATGTACTGCTAATTATTATACCTGATTATTGCATTATTATGTATCATTGCCATGTTGTTATGTATTTTGGAATTTTATTATCATTGTTCTACTACTATGTGACGTAAATCATTATGTATTATGTGTTATTACATGAATTTGGTATGTTAATCATATTGTTACTATTAATTTTCTGGGTGTCATTGCTCTATTTTGGACATGTCAACTGTTATGTTGCTGTTGTATTAGCAGGTGTTATTCATTATTGAATTTATTATCATGTACCATCAATTACTATATACTATTCACATAATAACTTAAGTTGCAAAATCGGCGGGCAGTATGGTCAAACTCTGAACCTATGTAAACTTTGTATTCTAAATACCGCATTGCGGCACGTGTAGATGACGTCACGTTTTTCGCTGTTATCTACAGCCGGTCTTGAGACAGGCTGACCGCAGTCAAAATTATGTTAGTTCTACACTAGACTCTGAGCAGGCCACTCGTTTCAATTGCCAGCCGCGGCTACATGATTTTCATTATTTTAAATTATTAGCATGTTCAGCATGCGCTAAGTTTACTTTGTCGTCTCAGCCTTGTTGCACACTATTATCTCATTTAATATTTAATTCTACTTCAATTACCGGGCATCATGCCGCGCTAATACTACACATGCCAGCAATCATATCTACTAAATTTCAATAAACAATTATTTATATACAAAACATACAGTCAACTTAATTATTTAATTTCTGACCAGCTAACTCCAATTAGCGTTCCTAAGAACAACTCAAGAGTACATCGAGAGCTTCTAAGACGCAACAATATGTGTAATAGAAAAATAGGCCCAAAATTAGTATTTTGTAATGAGAAGATAGTACTTATTAGACTAAGAAGATTAAGAGGAAAAGATAGCAAAATGTATATAATTTAATAACAAAGAATATGTGAAAGTTTAATATGGTATAATGTAACTTTAGTAAGGGAGTATTTTATTAAGTAAGTGCAAGAACATTTTTTAATTATGGCTCTAGGATTACAAATATTGTCCAATAACAGAACAAAGACTGGTTGTCAAGGACGACAAAATGCAAGAAATTTTGTTTATTCAATGACACTCCATTTTTATCTATGAAACAGGACAGTTTAGCTTCAGAAGCAGATACAAAAAAAGAAAAAATATCTAAAAGAAGTTTTAAACACTCCATTGTTATCTTTGAAACGGGGCAGTTTAGCTTCAGGAGCAGATACAAAAAAGAAAAAAATCTAAAAGAATAAACTGACAAATTAATCCAAATAACTGATAATTCGAAAAAGAAGTTTTAAACACTCTATTGTTATCGATGAACGAGTACAGTTCAGCTTCATGAACCGAGAAAAACCAGAAAAAATTAATAACTAATAATTAACAGAAAAAGGAAGTTTGCTAACTTTTGATGGTCATCTATAAGAGAGTATAATTCAGCCTATCAGTAAATTTAAAGGAAAATCTAAAGGAATAATTTTCCAAATTAATTCCAATAATATGATCAATAACAAAATTTAAATAATAAACAAAGGACCTAAAGAAATTAACGTAATCACGTATTATAAAAGACAAAAGAAAAATTAAAATTGCACTCTGAACCTCACTTTCTTATGACTAAGTGAAGAAAACTATTACTACACAAAATCCATTGGAACCCATAACCACAAGAACTTTAACATTAGCGAAGATTAAGAATTGGAATTTCTGCTTCATCCAGGGATCAAAACACCAAACTTTATTTCAAAACTGGAGTGGAGGCTGGCAATGATTTATACATCTGCATCCTAGTCGGTCAACCATCACGAGGCACGAGTTTATCGGTGTGCTGCCATTACAAGTAACTTCGTCAACAGACGGTAAAACTCTACTTACGTTTAAGATATTAATTAATAAGATTTTATAATTAAATTGTAATACCTTGTAATTTTATTTTGCATTTTCTGACCTTCCTAATAGTCACAAGAACTTTTCGAACCCTGAGATTAAGAAAAAATAACAATATAATTAAAATTAAACACCTAAAATCCAAATTCTGTAACTAATCGATTCATTCCAGTATGATCGATGTGTTGTACCTGTGCCAAGAGAGAACATCTGTTTAAAAAAAAATATATATAAAAATAAAGAATCCTTCCTGAAATTGATGAATTATTATTATTTGTTGATGATTTAGTGTGTTTTGAATAACTTATAGCGTATAGAGAGAGAAATGAGAGGAATACAGGGCTTAGAACAACTTAACCTATAATAACCGGCTGACTATAAACCACAGTGCAAGCCTGCGTACAGCTGTTGAATTACAAGAGAAGAGAAAAACTATTTATGGCTCTTACTCTCCTCTCTTAACGTTGTGTACAGACTAGGCCTGAATAGTAACAACATAATCATCCAATATACTAACTAATATTGTACACTACTCTGTCCGAACAGATTTAATTATTACCTAATATATTAGAGATAAGAACATATTATATCTCTCAATAATATTTATTACAAATTAACGCTTACAGCAGGTGACTGTTCACAAACAGAAAAAACATATCACAAGTTACTTTTTATTACAAATTGATGATTACAACAGTAGGCATAAATAACCCGAAAATAATAAAGTGTAACAAATTGGCGAACCCAACAGTGGGGCTTAAGATTGATACGGGAGAAAATTCTATATCACTAATTTTCAATAGTATAACTATATATATATATAAATTTGTAAACAGAATGTGTGTGTGTGTGTGTGTGTGTGTGTGTGTGTGTGTGTGTGTGTGTGTGTGTGTGTGTGTGTGTGTGAGGTAAAGTACTGGCTTGTCGTAGAAAAATAAGGTTATACCGTATGGTAGTTTTGGAAATTGTGTTTTAAAGAAAAGAGATTTTAAGTTTGATTCATAAAAAAATAAAACAAGATTTGGTCTTATAAATAATGTGTTAGGCTTAGTCATTTCGCCTGTTACCATTTCCTAATGTTCTGTGCTGAAAAATTCGTCTAACCGATCCATGGAATTTTCTGAATTGGGGGAAGTCAGATTGCAAAATTGTCTAGTGTTTTAATTAAGGAAGAGTATAAAAGTTTACATATTTCAACTACAAAAATATGTTGGCGGCCCTGAACTTCTGTTTGTGTTTTTAAAAGGTAAGTTAGCAAGCGAAAGATCGCAAGGTAAAGTTCTGGCAGTATTATTTTTATTTTATTTATTTTAAATTTGGTTGTACTGCACAATTGGCGACTACTGTCAGGATATTCGTATATATTATATGAATTAGACCCGTTTTGAGGCACAGAAAATAGGATTTGGGTAACGGCATAAGTTGTGAAATTATAGCATATTTACGTTGAACAAGGTTATGTTTTGGTAGCGTTATTGTGTTTACTTTTACATTGGGATAGAGATTTTATCTGATGGGTGTTTTGATTTTATGTATATAATTATTATTGAATAATAGAAGAGTAATAGTGGTTTATATATATATATATATATATATATATATATATACAATTAAAGAGTTATATTATAAATAATTTTGAACATGGCCGAGGCACAAGAAAATAAAGTGAGTGGATCAGGGGAGGTATGGAATACTATGGAATTCCTTCACGAGTTTAAAAGGGTTATGGAAGGAATGACTGGGGATGAGTGGCGCAAATTCAATAACAAGCTTAGACAAATGAAAGAACAAAAAACGGGATTATACGCTTTTTTGAACGAGAATAGTGATGCCACTAGTAAACGAAGTAACGAGGTAAGTGAAGGGGTTAGTGAAAGTAAAATAGTGAAAGTGGTAGCGTTAGAGAATAAAATATTGAATAGTGATGATGATGATGATGATAGTGTAGTGGGGGTAGAAAATGGTAGAGAGATGGGCAAATTAAATGAAAATACAGACGATCAGGTAACAGAGAATGAGGTAAGTAAAGATAGTGTTACGACGGTCTACTCGATCGTCGTAGGTACAGTGGAAACAAAATAAGTACAAGACACCAATTAAGTCACTAATCACACCTTTAATTGTTACAGTAAAACAGTTCGTAATTAACAACACAGTCTCTACAACAAATCAAATGAAAATTGTACACACGCAATAAAATGTCCACAAATATTAAAACTCAATTGTATTACAATTATACCGTCCGAATATAAAACGCAACGCTTCACTACTAACTACTTGCACGTACACAGTAATAACCCGAACCGCTCTGTAAATATATCGCACTAATACTCTCGAACCGCACTATCCAAAATCTCGCATGGAACTGAAAAACTAAGGCCGCTACCCGATGTATTTATAGTCACGCTCACACACCAGAAGCTTCCAAACTGCGTCTTATCTCTCGTGCACTACATAATTACTACGGCCTTGACACAGTCCGAGCGCCCGAGCGAAGCCCGGCACAGTCGAGAAAATTCTCGCAAAATGCGTCTAGTAGCACGTACACCACACGCTTACATCGAGATCTTTCTGGCACATTCGATAAACGCGTAGATTGTTCTGTGCTGTCGTAGCACTGCCCCCTCCTTAACCCTGTTCGTCCCGAACTGGCAAAGCGTCTCTAAATTTGTATTTAGCCAGGCGATCTAGGTGGACGACCTTGAACTTTCGCTGTCCTTCCTGTTGAATCCGATAAACAACATCGTTAATTCTTTTTTTTACAGTGTAGGGTCCTTCCCAGTTAGACTGAAGCTTAGGTGAGCGACCACGACGGCGCTTTGGATTGAACAATCAGACCTGATCTCCTTCTTGGAAACCCACACTATTGGTGCGAATGTCATACCGAGTTTTCATTTTATCACTGGCAATCTTCAGCCGTCCTCTTACCAAGCGATTCATTTCTCGCAGTTGGTTTTCTAATTGTGAGGAATAGTTCTTTGGCTCTTGGGACTGAGTCTCAGGTGATCCAAACATCAAGTCCCCAGGAAGACGAATCTCCCGCCCAAACACCAATTTTGCTGGAGTCATGCCGGTTGTGTCATGTACTGACGACCTATACGCCATAAGGAATAGTGGTATACGTTGGTCCCAGTCTGTTTGGTTCTCGTCAACAACTTTCGAAAGATGCTGCTCAAGTGTCCTGTTGAATCTCTCAACCATCCCATCCGACTGAGGATGCAGAGGCGTTGTCCTGGTCTTTCGAATTCCAAGTAGACGGCATAATTCTTTAAACACTCCTGATTCGAAATTTCTCCCTTGATCCGTATGGATTTCCATAGGGGCTCCATAACGGCAACAGAAGTTGTGAACTAACTGCTTTGCCATAGTGGTAACCTCCTGATTTGGAATCGCGTAGGCTTCCACCCACTTAGTAAAGTAGTCACCTACAACCATGATGTACTGGTTTCCATCGTCAGTAACTGGGAATGGTCCAGCAATGTCTATGGCAATTCTCTCGAAAGGTTGTCCAATGTTATACTGTCTCATTTTTCCCCTGCTTCTGGTTTGTGGGTCCTTGCTTGCAGCACATATTTCACACGTCCGAACCCATTCCTCTATGTCGTGGCGAAGATGAAGCCAATAGAATCGCTTCCGTGTTTTGTCAAGGGTTTTGTTAATGCCAAGATGGCCTCCAGATGTTCCATCATGCATCTCCTTCAAAACAGACTGCACTTTACTTCGGGGAACTATCAACTGCATGACCACGTCGCGTCCATCTGCACTTTCCCAAGCCCTTTTCAGCAATCCGTTTTCTAAGGTGAGAGATTCCCATTGTGCCCAGTAGCCCTTCAGCACTTCGGAACCATGGCAGATATCTTGCCAATCCGGGCGGCGACCTTCCTCTTTTGCTGTCAAGATCGGTCCAATGTCTTCATCAGTCATCTGTTCTTGTCGACAGTCTTGTGTTGTCCAGCCGTCAGCCAGGAAATCTACAGTGATGGCTTCAACATGTTCGCTTGAGTTTTGTTCTTCCTTTCTGTGGCAATGTCGGCAGTCTTCCGGGCATGGTCTTCGTGATAAGCCATCTGCATTACCGTGCAGGCGCCCCCGCCGATGTTGTACCTTGAAGTTGTACTCTTGCAGACGTTCGAGCCACCTTGCCAACTGTCCTTCCGGATTTTTAAATCTCAAGAGCCATGCAAGAGCAGCATGGTCAGTACGTAGTGAAAACTCTCTCCCATAGAGGTATTTATGGAAGTGCTCCAAAGCTCTGACAATTGCCAACAACTCTCTTCTTGTAACACAATAATTTCTCTCTGGTTTAGAAAGCGTCTTGCTGTAATACGCTATTACTCGTTCTTCACCGTTCTGCACTTGAGACAAAACTGCTCCTAGACCAGTATTGCTTGCGTCTGTGTCTACGATGTACTTCCCTTCGGAAGCTGGAAAAGCGAGAATTGGCTGCAAACATAATGCAATCTTCAACGTTCTAAATGCTTGTTCACACTCTCTCGACCATTGGAAGTTTCGTTTATTTTCCGTTAGCTCGTGTAGTGGTTTAGCAATAGTAGCGAAGCCTTTCACAAAACGTCGGTAATATGAGCATAACCCCAGGAAACTCCGAACTTCGTGTTTATTCTTCGGAACTGGCCAGTCTCTTATGGTGTATACTTTATTAGGATCCATGCTAACGCCCGCTGCCGAAACCAGGTGGCCCAAATACTGTACTTCCTTCTGGAATAGAGAACACTTCTTCGGGCTCAGCTTCAGTTGTGCACCGTGAATTCTAGTTAGAACTTCCTTAAGGTTTTCCAAATGATCTTTGAAAGTCTTCCCGATCACTATGACATCGTCTAAGTAAACAAGGCAAGTTTTCCATGTCAGGCCTCGGAGTATCAGGTCCATCAATCTCTCAAATGTTGCCGGTTCATTACAGAGTCCAAATGGCATTATGTTAAATCGGAATAAGCCACTTGGGGTCGAGAAAGCGGTCTTTTCCTTGTCTTCTTGATGAAGACCCACTTGCCAATATCCACTCTTCAGGTCCAATGTGGAAAACCACTGTGCTCCGGACAACGTGTCGAGTGTATCGTCAACGCGAGGTAATGGATAGCAGTCTTTCTTTGTAACGTCATTTAACCTCCAGTAGTCTACGCAGAAACGCAATCCACCATCCTTCTTCGCTACCACCACTACAGGGGAAGACCAAGCACTTGACGAAGGTTCGATAACTCCCTCTGTCAACATGTCCTGTACTAACCGAGACATCTCCTCTTGTTTAGATAATGGAGGCTTCGAGGAGGTTGGCGTATTGGTGTTGTGTCCCCAGTATTGATGCGATGTTGCACAACAGAGGTTCTTCCCAGTGACTGTCCCCGAACTGCAAAACAATCTTTGAATTCGTGTAAAAACTGTCAGAGTTCTTTTACCTCACCACTTGAGAGGTCGTTAGAAGATCTGTTCAATAATTCTTGCAGTTCCTCTGGTAATTTAGAAGTATCCGAAGAACTGGATCTTCGTTGCGTTATTCCGGCTACCCAGGCCACAGGAGTCAATTTGCCTAGGAGCGTATTGCTTTGTAAAGTGATAGCTTAATCCAAAATATTCGCCACTCTAATAGGTACGTTTCCGGTTTCGTCAGGTTTTACTAAACTTCTGGCAATTAGTATGCCCGGTGTGCTGACTACCTGGGGTTCGAATATAGAGCACTGATTGCCCTTAGTATCTACCGCAGTTCTAACCATGATGTTCTTTTCGGAGTTTGGCGGAACAGTTACGGCCACTTGGTTTATGACGTCCATCGATTTTTCTGCTGTTGCCATTGTTGATAGCATTACCTCTTCGCATACGAATTGTTTTTGAAGTCGACGATAAATCCGTATGCGTTCATAACGTCCACACCAAGAATTGCTTCATCCACAATGTCTGCAACAAGTACTTCATGATTAAACTCAAGTCTACCGAGGCGTAGGTGTATCTCCACTTTTCCATACACTTTTACAGGCCGTCCAGTAGCTGTTAGCAAGCTGCAAGAGCACCAGATTGGCTTGAGATCTTTCACCACGTCGGGGCGCACAATAGAAACTGTTGCGCCTGTGTCAACTGTAATCGAGGTTGGCCTTTCTTGAACAAATCCGGTAACTACCAAGCTCCCGCTGTTTTTCTGAAGTGTAGAAATTGCATATTGTCTAGGGGCTTCGTTCCTCCAGTTAGTCAGCACACGCCCCGTTGTACCGACTACTGCTCGTTTCCCTGCTGCTGAATTCTAACCCGACAATCTCGTTGTAGATGTCCAGGTTTCCCACATCGATAACACTTCGGTCTTCCATCCTTTCTTATCTTATTCTGTGGCGCCGACCGTCGAGTCTCTGTTCCTTGTTCTTCTTCCTCATCGTCTGTGCCGTCGCGATCTTTTAGCGTGCGCACTTTATGACTTGTCCAACCAGACGCTGATTTGGCGGCCTCAAATTGCAAAGCATGTACCAGGGCGTCCGCACTGTTCTGGTGTCTTGCCATTTGTAACACTTGCTGTAGTTCGTTATCTCGGACACCGGCAGTAAATGTCTGCATCGCAAAACGCGTTCGAAAATCTTCTGGCGCTTCAGGATAGGCCAGTCTAATTAGTCTGTCGATACTTGCTTCAAACTCTTGAAGACTCTCCCCGGAATGCTGTCGCCTTGCTCTCAACTGGGTGCAGTACACATCTCGCAAATGTTTACCACCATACCGTAATTCTAGAGCTTTTATCAACTCAGCATAGATGTTTTGGCTGTCAGGTGGCACTTTCTGTAGTAATTCTGCCGCGGGTCCTTTTAATGCGAGAACGAGTGAGACTGCCTTGTCTTTCTCTGTCCAATTATTTGCGCATGCAGCAGCTTCAAATTGGCGGAGGTACGTTGCCCAGTGACTGCTTCCGTCAAAGTTTGGATCTTTGACATGAACTGTCCCTACTGAAGGCAAAGTTACTTTCTCTATTGACTTATTTTCTGCGTCTTTTTCTGTCTTTATCATTGGTACAGTCTGTTCAGAAATTTGTTTTGGTTGATCTTCATGCACTGTTCGACTTCACTTTTAATTTGTTCTCTTATGTTTGCCATTGAGTTTTCTACTGCAGATATTTTACTTGACACAGATTCTTCTATAACTGATATTTTTGTAGACATCGATTCTTCATCAATCAAGACAGATTTTTCTACTTCAGCTATTTTTAATGTCATTGATTCTTGTACCTCCGATATTTTAGTAACTTGTTTATTAAGCTCACCTCGTAGGAGACCCAATTCTGCGGTAGTGTGTTCTTTCAACTGTTTCTGCATAACTTCAAAGAGAGCTTCCGTTTTATCTTTTTGTCTTCCTTCTGTTTCTAGCATTAGTGCTTTCTGACGTTCCTCAGCTTCTTCTCTTTCCTGCCTGCGTTTTTCATCCTGTCGTTTTTCTGCTTCTTCTCTTTCTTGTCTTCGTTCTTCTTTTTGTCGTCTTTCTGCTTCTTCCGCCTCCTGTCTGCGTCTTTCCTCTGCTTCCAGCAGGAGGGTTTTCTGTCTCTCTTCCGCTTTCTCTGCATCCTGTCGTCGTCGTTCTTCTGTCTGCAACAACAGTGCCTGGAAATTTTCCATCATCTGACTGGCATCCATTGTTTTTCGATTAATTACGAATTACACTCGTCTTGTACAAAGTATCCACTGTTTCCACTGTTAACCGTTCTATCCCAGTTCTGACACCACTGTTACGATGGTCTACTCGATCGTCGGAGGTACAGTGGAAACAAAATAAGTACAAGACACCAATTAAGTCACTAATCACACCTTTAATTGTTACAGTAAAACAGTTCATAATTAATAACACAGTCTCTACAACAAATCAAATGAAAATTGTACACACGCAATAAAATGTCCACAAATATTAAAACTCAATTGTATTACAATTATACCGTCCGAATATAAAACGCAATGCTTCACTACTAACTACTTGCACGTACACAGTAATAACCCGAACCGCTCTGTAAATATATCGCACTAATACTCTCGAACCGCACTATCCAAAATCTCGCATGGAACTGAAAAACTAAGGCCGCTACCCGATGTATTTATAGTCACGCTCACACACCAGAAGCTTCCAAACTGCGTCTTATCTCTCGTGCACTACGTAATTACTACGGCCTTGACACAGTCTGAGCGCCCAAGCGAAGCCCGGCACAGTCGAGAAAATTCTCGCAAAATGCGTCTAGTAGCACGTACACCACACGCTTACATAGAGATCTTTCTGGCACATTCGATAAACGCGTAGATTGTTCTGTGCTGTCGTAGCAATAGTATAAATGGAAATAACGAAGTAACAGACGACATTGTTGTCAAAACAGGTGAGAAAAAAGGGGAGATAAATATGAATAATAATGAAGGTAATAACGAGGTATAATATGAATAATTAACGAGGTAAGTGTTAGTTATAAAAATGAGTTGATAAGTAGTAGTGGGAAGATAGTTGAAAACGGACAGTGAAAACAAGGAGTGGTGATGAAGTTTTTGTTGAAGTAGAATTTAATAACGAAGTGTTAGCGAGTGTTGATGAAATTGAGAGAGAGAGTGAAGAGAGGTTAGGTTGGCTAAGGGCAAATTTTCCCCGGGTATATTGTGAAATAGGATTTTCACAAGTGTTTTACGAGGACAGAGTTTCCTCCAGAGGTTGTGTGGAAGACGAGGTGTCTTCAAGTAGTCCCTTAATTTTTTGTGGTGCTCCTGGAAGAGCCAGGAAGTGTTATAGTAAGTTTGTGGTGCCTTTTGCAAGGAATGAAGTAGTTCATGGGGGTTGTGACAGGTGTTATGATGAGAAATATGTTGAGAGAGAGAGAGAATGATAGAGATGTTTAAGTTAAGTAGAAGTGATAAAGAGTTAAGAGAGAGGTTAAAATTTGAGAAAATAGACGATATAAAATACTTACCGGTTGTAGTAAATGGTGATGATTATTTTGATGATACCACTGTCGACGATGAGCACTTACCTTGTGATGTAATTGATATAGTAGACGAATATGATGATATAACTTACATGATTTTAACGAATAATACTAAGGGAGAACTGACCATACCAAATGTTGACAGGTTTTATGAATTAATAGGAGGCAATGATATTGTCAAATACTATGTTGATACAATTGATGATAATGGTTATTATAATCATAATAACGATATGAGTGTAAGTAAAGATGATGTAATGGTACAATTATGGTACAAATTTTAATCACCCTAAATATGGTATAAAGAACCAGAAATATTGTATTCCTACATTTGGTCAAAATTAAACAAATATTTAATAACCTTTATGAATATACCGTGAGTGGACTATATAATATTTGCCAGGATTCGGACGGTTTCATAGCAAAAAACGTGAAGCCTCACAAAAAACAGTATGTCATTTATTGCTTGCGATAAAAGCGACGATCCTTAATGACGTCAGCGGCCAGGAATTTGTTTTTGTAAACAACACGATGCTGTCAACAAACAGACAATAGACGAGTGACGTAGATTCACCCCACCTCGGAAATATGGAACAAAGACTCGGTGTCATTTCAACAGGGAACGTGATCGCAGCCGGCCGGCAAATCGTTCACGAATAGTGAATTTTAACTTTTGTACCACTAGAAGTGGTTAATAAACGATATAAAATATCGAAAAATGTTGTGACGGACGTTAATAGACTGTCATCATCTAGGTGTCTTCGGCCGATGGATCGTCCATAAGAAATCTCGCGTGTAGAATCGGTCCGAGGTGTTTTCGTGGGTCGACACGACGGTGGGACTGTAAAACGAAGTAAAACTTACCGATTGTGCGACGATAGTGACGACCCTAGATGTGCGGGGAGACTTATACGACAATTTGGTGAGAACGTTCCAACAACAGTATATATATATTTTTTATTTCAAATCAAACTTAATTTCAAAGAAATGACCAAAATAAAATTTTCAAAGTAAATTCAATTTAAATTTCAAGTCTTTAAAATTTTAATAAAATGAGCTCATTAAAAAATAATTGTACCAGAATGAGAGAGAGAGAGAGAGAGTGAGAGGGCGAGTGTATAATTCCTAAGTGCTGGGTTGTGCATACATACATATATATATCTTAAATTTGTCTTTGATTTTACCATATGTTTATTATATGTTTAGATTTACAAGGTTCAATTTTAAATATGTTTGTTTATTTCATGATACACAGAATTACGCCCCGAGGCGTGTTTGGCGTATGGTCGAGTCAAATATATATGTAAAACTTTCTGCTTAAATAATAAGTTTTTTTTTTAACCATTTCAGAGTATTTATTTCAGATAACACTTCCCGTTCTACAACCTCGTTCGCTTAACACGAAACCTGGCCCGTAAAGTAAATGAAATATCAGCTGTTGGGAGTTCCCAACATGGCACCCGTTATTAAACACAATAATTATGTTAAAGACCGTTATCGTGTATTTGTAGTATACAGTTACATAAGTATATAATTTGAAAGATAACATACGGTCGCCTGCGAACAGGGACTCTATATAATATAATTTTATGTGGGGTAAGCCTACGAAGAGAATGGAAAGAGTTATCTGAGATAATAAAGAAATTTTAAACATAACCAAATTTTACGAAGTTAGGTTATACTATTGGATGCATGACTGTATTATAAATTGCAAATATGAATACTAATGAAGATAAAACTGAAAAAGTCAGCTTCACTGACGAAATAGTTATGAGTGAAATGGATGTTCAACCAACTCAAATTAGTCAGATTGACGAAGCAGATACACCTGTATCTGTTGTATATGTAGAAGCAGAGAAGGTCTCTACATCCATGCCTGTTAGTTCAGAAATTAAATCAGACAGTACTGCTGCAATGATGCAGCTCTTATTAAACAAATTTGATGAAAAATTTACAAATTTGATAGTTTTGATATTAATTTCAATGAACTAAAAAATGAAATCAAATTAGGTCACGATAAGCTCATTAAACAGCTTGACAAGGTAATCACAAAATTAGACAAGAATTTAAATCAATTAGAAACCCAGAAGGTAAATAGTACCCAGAAAAATGAAGTACTGACTAATAACGTAAACAACAATGATAATGTGAATAAGGAATTTACAGATAGGAAGAATATTACAGGTAGTAAGAATATAATGTTAGAAAATGATAATGAAAGTATTATGAGTGATAATGAAGTGTTTGAGTGTATTGAGTCAGAAAGAGAGTTGAGAGAAAGTATTTTTGTACAAGGGATGCAGGGGGTAGAATTTTCTTTTGATGTTGTGTTAGGGGGTGAAGAAAAGTCTTCACGTATTTTTTATAAGGACAAGAGTTCCTTCAATTTATATTTGGGAGACGAAAGGTCTACAAATAAAGTTTCTTTGTATTTTTGTGTACCTAATAAGTGGTGCAATAATTTTATGTTAGGGACCCCTGCATATTTGGAGAGAGAGAGAGAGAGAGAGAGAGAGAGTGTGTAATTTGGTGTTATGGAGAGAAATGTATTAAGAGAGAAAGTGTAGAGAGATATGGTGAGAAAAAGAAAGTAATAAAATTTTTTAAAGTTAATAGAAAGTACAGAGAATTGGCAGAAAGGTTAGGGTTAGATAAGGTGGATGAAAATAATGAATACTTACCTTATAGTAACAATGAAATTGAAATAGCAATAAATGAGAATAATGGTATTAAGTACTTACCTGTGGTAGAAAATTATGAGGATAATTATAAAATAAATAACCAATTAATGACATATGATATTACTGAGATAAACGGAACCCTACTCGATCGTGACTTGATACATTTATTGGATAGATGTCTGATATATGAATATAATGTTTCTAATAATAAAATCTATTTGTTAGATAATAAATTAAATAGACCTAAGATTCGGTTGTTATTCAACGATGGAGGATAGAGTGTTTCAATTGTGTAATGAACATTGAATATACGTGAAAAGTGGTATTGAATTGGACTGCTATGGACTGAGTTTGATAAATAACAAAATAATGAGTTGGAGTGTATATTTTTCATTGTTTTATATGTATTTATATATCAATGTATTTGTGTATTTTGATGTAGTATTGCAGGTATATTTTATGTACACCAGTATGTATTATTATGTCTTTTAATAATTAACATGTTTAATAATAATATTTTTTAAATAATGGAATAACCATTAAAGAGTAATCATTCTTTATGACTAAAAAATTATGGTACAAAAGAAAGTTGTACTTTATAATAGAAGTAAATTATTAATTGTAATAAAAGTTTCTATTAATGAAGTTAAATTATTAATTAATTGGTAATGAAGGTAATTCATCATGAATAATAATGAAATAAATGATTAAGTTAGAATATATATATTTGAAAAGTGAGAGGTATTGTTATGAGTAGGTGAGAGATGAATTTTATAAGACAATAGTCAATGATTACAGTAAGGTAAAATGTTTAAACAGGAATAGAGCCTGGGTATAGATAAAGGTAGGTGAGTTATTTAATTAATGAAAATGGGAGTTAGATACTAAGAATTTTGAAGAAAATAATACAAAGAATGTATTAGATATTTAGGGACACAGTAGTTAGTGATTATTTGTAGAGGTGAATAAAGTAAAGGTATAAACATATATTTGTTATTGATGATATGTTGTAGTGGGGGTGAGGTGATAAGGAGTAGCCAACTTATAGTGTTGTGGCAGGTATTAGCGTAGTTTAAGGGAGTGTTTGCCGAATTTTTTGGAAGGGCAAAATATTATGAATGTATATAGCCAGTTAGGGAACACCCATCTCTGTGCAAAGACGAGCGGTGCTATAGGATTTAAATGAAATTAGTAAAGGTGTTTATAATTGAGAATTTGGTGTCATGATAGGTAAATTTGGTTGTCAGTTAGAAGAAGGTGAGTAAAAATATAATGAGCATAGTGAATATAGGAGTTACCCAGACTAAACAATGATAGAAGGTGAAAGGTTAGGTAGTCAGGTAGGTAGAATGTTCAGAATAGAGGTAATGAAAAATGAATAATGAAATAATAATAATAATAATCTGAATATCATTAATAAATTTGAAATGAATTATATAATTATAATAAATAATCGATGTCTAATTAATGAAAGTTTAGAATTGTAACTTAAATGATTTAAATGCAACTTAAAATAAATAGAATATGCAAATCTTAATCAAGATTAAATATGTAAGGTAATTACAAAACTATTTAAATGTATTACTGTATTAATATTAATGTATTGTAACAGTACAGAATTGCCTGTACCAGAATAATGGTATGTAGGGATATTTTTATTGTAAATCTTATTATGATCATGAAGTTTAACCAGGGCAAGTTAGTTTTGCACAAGTCCCAGTAATACGCAGATTCACCAGAGGGGAGCCGAGCCAAGGTCATCGGAGTACGAGTGGAATTAAATATGTGTAATGGCGGTTTTAGGCGCTACATATTGACAATACGAACTTTTCATTGGTCCATTGTAACAAATCGTCACCAAAAACACAATGACGATATAAAACCATTACGTATTAACCAAGGCGGTGGTTGGAAAACAATAGACAATGACGTCAGATGCACGACCACTTACATAACAATTACGTCTGACCCAGCCTCAGTCTTCAAAAGTAACTCAGAGAGCATACACGCTCTAATAGTAGTGGGCAGTTTTTCTGCCATCAAAATGTAACATTTACTACTTAAAATGATTTAATCAATACCATAGTAAACACTAACATTTACTAGAATCAGTGAACTTAGCAAAAATGTATTAAAAGTAGAGTCAGTGGGAAATGACTACCATCAAACTGGACGAACGCCTGCCAACCGCATGGAACCACTGAGGAGGAAGCTACACCACGTCTATTCAGGAAAGCCCTACATTTCATTACCTAAATTCAAAAATTAGAAAGATGAGCTCAATTTTTATAAAATTTGTTTAAATTCAAGTGAGAGAGAGAGAGAGAGAGGAAGCGAGTGTGTAAACCGGTGTTGATCAACGCAATAGTAAATGAGGCGTTGGTTTGTGATGATATTTGACCAGTATTAAAATTAAAATATTAAAGAAAACTATAATTTTGTTTAATGATGATACTCACAAGAATAAAAGAAGTCATTTACATAAAATCATAAAGTGTATGCAATTAACCTTGAGCAAGGTCAAGGGCGGAATATCATCGCCGCCATTTTGAAATCTGAACCAGTAACTTGGGTTATGCTTATGTCAATCTGCCACATATATGATGAAATAAAATCAAATTCGTTACATTTATCTAATGTGTTATGTTATTTCTATACCCCACATCCTCTGCCGCTGTCTGCTTAACGCAATTCTGGACCAAAAGCCTAATGCATGTAACTGAGTTGAACACGTGTTATTCCGGTGATGAGATTTATTATGCAAATTACATAAATTTTAACTATCATACATTCAGTATTAATTATTATCTATGTCAATAAAAAGAGTAAAGTCACAGATGGCAGCCCGAACTTGGACTTTATATATAAAGAAAATATATAAATAAGCAGAAAAGCAGAGATGGAAGGGTAAAGAAATAAACATAAAAGAGACTTATCTATAGAGATTACCTATAGTATAAAAAGACGTACACAACAAATAAAACAAAGTTTAGTACCATCAGTACGATAAAATGGCAGATAACGAAAGCATTAACGTAGAAAATACAAACACAGAATCATTGCTGTTGAGCGCGCCACAGGCGAACTCAACGCCTATAGTAAACAACAGAATGGAAGAAAATGACATAATAAAAATGATGAAACTGCTTTTCAATGAGCAGAGTGTCAAATTTGATCAATTCGATGTACAATTGAGTGATATCAAAAAAGAAATTAAAAAACAGAGCTGTAGATTTGATGAGAGAATAAATGAAATAGAAATACAGTGTGGTAGTATACAAAAACAAACAGAAAATGATAGTGAGCAATTTACTAATAAAATAAGTCAATTAGACGACAAAATTAAACGAATTAATGAGACAGTGCAGAATCAAATAGAGATACAATGTGAAAAAATAGAAAACAAATGTTTAACTACAGTTACTAAACAGATAGAGAGTACTGCTAATTTTGAAACAAATAAACAAATAGAAATGAAAACTAGTATTTTATTGAACAAGATAGAGAAATGCGAATTAGATGTAGTAAACATAACCAAACATTTTGAAACAGTAGACAAAATAGTATCAAAAAATGAGAATAACACAAGTGAGAAAATGAGCATGTTACAGAATAAAATTAAAGAGATAGATAACCTAGTTATACAAAATGATAATAATGTGCATGTTAAATGTAATGTGATTGAAAATGATTTAATGAAAGTGCGGAATGAGTTACGGGGGGAGATTCACAAAAGTTGTACCGGTATTACGGAAAGAATAATCGTAACCAGGGACGCGTATGGGGAAATCGAGTTAGAGAATTTTGACTACGAAAGTAAAATAATACACCCGATGAGATTTTTAAACCAGGCGCGTGAGTACAGCCGTTTCAGTAACCACAATTGGGAGATACAGCTAATGAAAATTGTTCGATGTTTTAAGGGTAATTCTATTATATGGGTAGAGGCGCATAGAGTAGAGTGGGACAGTTTTGAAACATTTGAGAGGGCATTTAAAAATAAATTTTGGCCAGAAGAGGAGCAAGAGAGGTTGAGAAGTCATATTATGGGAGTAGGTAGTTTTGTGGGACAAAATAACATAACCATGTACGTAACGAAGTTGTATAATGAGGCAAAGTATCTCGAACCGCCAATACCATTTCAATCGTTCGTCAGATATGTGAGTAAACATCTACCCAGGGAAGCACAGGTGACTTTAATGACGAAGGAGATAGAGAGTTTAAGTGAGTTGGAGCGGATTTTGGATATTTTACAAAGTATTAGGGACCGTGGAATAATTAGGCGGCCTACACAGATAGATCACCATGATAAGAACATAGAATTTAATCGACATAAGAGTAACTATCAGGGAAACAGCGACCACGAGAATAGGTATGAACCCAGAAATAATTTTCAACAGACAGGTGAGTGGAAATGTTCCAGATGCGGAAGAAGGAACTACGCCCACCGACGACAATGTTTCAAATGCCTATTGCCTAAGGAAGAACAGAGGAGGAGAGAACATATGAAACAATACGCACCAGCCGACAAAGGAGGACCGAATACCAGTGGGACATCCAACCACAGGCAAGGACGACCAAACGAACAACAACAACAACAACAACAACAGGAAATAAGAAATAGTAGAAGACAGCCGGAAAACTAGAAGCAACAGTGGTAGCCAGGACTCAACCACTGTTCAGAGGAGCGCATGAGGTCCAACCAACAGAAGACATCTCCAGCAATGTCATCAAAGCAGACATAGTAAAGGACTTATTAGAAGAGGAGAACCACACTTTGACGGAAGGGAGAGCAGGATTAACAGAAATTCAGGTAAATATAGAAGGTAAGCGTTATAGAACACTGGTAGATACAGGGAGCGAAATTTCAGTGATAGCAGAAAATATTTTAACCGAATTGAGAGAATTTAATAAAAACATTCCAGTGTTGCCAGTAGCAGGGGTTATGGTGATCGGAGTTACAGGGGTAAGGAGTAAGCGTGTGACGAAACAGATACATTTGAACTTTTTGATAAATGGTATAGATTTTAATAGTACATTCTTGGTAGTTAAGGGTTTGAGTTTGGACATTATTTTAGGTAACGATTTTTTACAAAGGAATAGAGCGGTGATAAATTTTAAAGAAAAGGTGATAGAATTAGACGGGGGTGACCGGTCGGTAAGAGTTAATTTTGAACGGGTGTTAGATAAAATTAAAACCACTGGGGTAAAGCTATTGAAAAAGCGAGTAGATGAGAAAAATATCGATACTAGAATCAATTGGTGCGTAGAGGTGGAGTATATTTTTGATGATGATAATGAAACGAGCAATATTAATGATGCAGTATGGGAGATAAGGGCAGATAAGTTTCGGAGTGAAGGGTCCGGTGTTGGGAGTGGCCAGCGTGCAGCGTTGTGGCAGGTGGTGGAGCAATTTAGGGGAGTGTTTGCCGATGTACCGGGAAGGGCAAAGGATTACGAGTGTACTTTACAGATTAGAGAACATACCCCTTTCATGCAACGGAGTTATCCTGTACCTTATTCCAAAAGACGAGCGGTGCAAGAGGAGTTAGACAAAATGCTGGAAGGTAAAATTATAGAGAGATCAGTATCGCCCTACTCGAATCCTTTGGTGGTAGTAATCAAGAAGGATGGCAGAGTCAGACTGTGTTTGGATGCAAGAAGGATAAACCAAATAATTATACCCGACCGAGAGTCACCAGAAGCGATAAACGAAATATTCCAGAAATTTAGCGGTGTGAAGTTTATGACATCGCTGGACCTTACTGCAGGATATTGGCAGGTACCGTTAGCTGAAGAAAGTAGAAAATACACCGCATTTTTATTCAATGGAAAGAATTACCAATTCAGGAGACTACCTTTTGGATTGAATACCAGTGTGGCAAGCTTCATAAAATGCCTAGACAAAATTTTGCGACCCAAGGATTTGGATTTCTTGACCGTTTATGTGGACGACATCCTAATAGCATCCAGGACTTTCGAGGAGCATTTGGAACATATAAAATATGGATTAACGAAATTAGAAGCAGGAGGACTTACAGTGAATTGGGATAAATCAGAATTCTTACAAACAGAGATTAGATTTTTAGGTTTTATTATTACACCGCAAGGGATATCTGCAAACCCGGACAAAGTCGAATCAATCATGCGCTTCCCTGAACCGAGGAATATAAAGCAACTTCAAAGTTTTCTAGGGCTGTGCAACTTCTACCAAAAATTTCAAAGAAACTACGCCCACGTGACAGCAAGGTTAAGTGGAATACTACAAAAGAGCAGACAGTGGAAATGGGGCGACATAGAGCGTGGAGCTTTCGAGGAGATTAAAAGGAAATTCAGTGAAATGATCATGATGCACCACCCGGACTTTGAGAAAGTGTTCTATCTACAGACAGACGCCAGTAATGTAGCCGTCGGGGCGGAGCTGTACCAGGAGGATGAGGAAAAGGAACACCTCACTATAGCCTTTGCAAGTAGATCCTTACTGCCAGCGGAGAAAAATTATACGACAACAGAAAAAGAGTTATTGAGTATTGTGTTCGCCGTTGGAAAATTTAGAACATATATTCTGGGAAACAGAACCATCATACGAACGGACCACAAGGCGTTATCCTTTTTGAACACTTGCAAGCTTGCTCACAGCCGTCTCACACGATGGGTGCTCGTACTACAGGAATACAACTTCGAGTGGGAATACATCCGAGGGACAGAGAACAAGGTACCTGACACTCTCTCCAGAGTAGACAGTGAAAATAACAGGACAGGTAGGGATCTAAAGGAGATCGAGATTTTCAAGATAACAAGGGAGGATAAAATATTTGGAGAAGAGTTAAAAGATATCAGCACCATGCAAAGAGCAGATGGTAAGTCGGGTAAGATAATCAACAGCTTAGAAACGGAAGAGGAGGAATCAGAGTATAACCTGTTTTTCCAAATTTACAAAGGACTATTGTTTAAAAGGGTAGTAGGGGGTGAGCGTGATTGGAAGTTGGTGATACCAGAAGGGTTGGAAGAGAAGATTATATGGGATTGTCATATTAGATACGGTCATTTTGGGGCGAAGAAGTGTGTCAGTGTATTGAAGGAGTCATGTGTTTTCAGGAATATGGAGAGACGAGTGAGGAGACGACTGAGGAGTTGTGATTTTGTCAGAAATAAAAAGTGGTAAATTATAGGGTCGAAGGTGAGTTGAATTTTATAAGGGTAGAGAGACCATTTGATTTAGTTGCGGTAGATTTGTTTGGACCGTTACCAAAGGGTAGGGGCGGAGTTGTGTATATTTTTGTATTACTTGACACTTTTGGTACAAATTTTAATCACCCTAAATATGGTATAAAGAACCAGAAATATTGTATTCCTTCATTTGGTCAAAATTAAACAAACATTTAATAACCTTTATGAATATACCGTGAGTGGACTATATAATATTTGCCAGGATTCGGACGGTTTCATAGCAAAAAACGTGAAGCCTCACAAAAAACAGTATGTCATTTATTGCTTGCGATAAAAGCGACGATCCTTAATGACGTCAGCGGCCAGGAATTTGTTTTTGTAAACAACACGATGCTGTCAACAAACAGACAATAGACGAGTGACGTAGATTCACCCCACCTCGGAAATATGGAACAAAGACTCGGTGTCATTTCAACAGGGAACGTGATCGCAGCCGGCCGGCAAATCGTTCACGAATAGTGAATTTTAACTTTTGTAACACTAGAAGTGGTTAATAAACGATATAAAATATCGAAAAATGTTGTGACGGACGTTAATAGACTGTCATCGTATAGGTGTCTTCGGCCGATGGATCGACCATAAGAAATCTCGCGTGTAGAATCGGTCCGAGGTGTTTTCGTGGGTCGACACGACGGTGGGACCGTAAAACGAAGTAAAACTTACCGATTGTGCAACGATAGTGACGACCCTAGATGTGCGGGGAGACTTATACGACAATTTGGTGAGAACGTTCCAACAACAGTATATATATATTTTTTATTTCAAATCAAACTTAATTTCAAAGAAATGACCAAAATAAAATTTTCAAAGTAAATTCAATTTAAATTTCAAGTCTTTAAAATTTTAATAACATGAGCTCATTAAAAAAGAATTGTACCAGAATGAGAGAGAGAGAGTGAGAGGGCGAGTGTATAATTCCTAAGTGCTGGATTGTGCATACATACATATATATATCTTAAATTTGTCTTTGATTTTACTATATGTTTATTATATGTTTAGATTTACAAGGTTCAATTTTAAATATGTTTGTTTATTTCATGATACACAGAATTACGCCCCGAGGCGTGTTTGGCGTATGGTCGAGTCAAATATATATGTAAAACTTTCTGCTTAAATAATAAGTTTTTTTTTAACCATTTCAGAGTATTTATTTCAGATAACACTTCCCGTTCTACAACCTCGTTCGCTTAACATGAAACCTGGCCCGTAAAGTAAATGAAATATCAGCTGTTGGGAGTTCCCAACATGGCGCCCGTTATTAAACACAATAATTATGTTAAAGACCGTTATCGTGTATTTGTAGTATACAGTTACATAAGTATATAATTTGAAAGATAACAATGAAAATTGCTATGTGAAATAAGACTAATTTTCGATGATGGTGGTTAGATAAATAGTGAATGAACATTTAATTATTTTAGTTTATGGTAATTACTTGGCTAACTTATGTAATGAGGTGTGGTAAACAATAATATAATATGACAAAAAATTGTAGATAAATTTGTAGTGAGGTTAATTGTGTTTGTGTAATAGGTTATGTTGTACTTAGTAGTTTATGTAACAATGTATGTATGCAAGGGGAACTGATTTTAATAATGATAATAATAATAAATATCGATATGGAGAACCATACATGACTTCCATATTCTAAGATTTATATTTAAAATCATTTTCGAAATGAAATATTACCATAGAAACTACTTCTTTCTACTTACTGCTTCAGCCTTAACCACAGTACTGTGGTCACTAACATATACCACATCACGTTATCGCACTCGATTTTCACTGATGATGGAAGTCGATGGCATTGCCGAAACGTCTGGTTTTGTAGAAAATATTGGACTACGGCCAAATATCCCGGGAAGGAATTTTAACAAAAACTACTTCTTTGTTGCCGATAACGTTGTACACATATATATAAAAAATATGCATAAAATTAATGGCTTGTATAAGTTAATGATTGATCTCCATTAAGTAGTGCTCAAGTTTCCAAAGTTTTGATATTATGATGTCCGTAATTAAAACATCAGAGCAGGTTTAGTGTGAATGAGGGTACACCGTGGACTAAAATTTTCAACATTTCCTATTGAGCGTTGCTTAGAGTAAAGCTGCGAATCTACAGTGTATGTTTCACAGAACAAACACGCGAAAAAGATGGAGCGCTCCGAAGTCACTCATGGACCCTCAGCATCTTGCAGAGGGTTCATTCCCTAAAGACGAAAAGTCTGTCTATGAATCATTCCTCTGTAAACACGTGCAGTTACACTGCCCAGCGATCCACAGGAAGCAAATTGATGTCCATTTTTTTTGGCTTGCACGCGTTATGTTGGTGTGGGTTTCGGCACTTTCCATTTAAAAAGCATGCAAATGTAAGAAAATAAACATGAGTGAGGCCAGAAATAACGTGAATTGTGTGTGTGTGTGTGTGTGTGTGCGTCTTACCTGCCTTTTTATTGCTGTAGGCATAATAATAAAATGGAAACATAAACATTACATAACTGAGATATGCTTACCTGCCATGAATGATATATTATTTTATACATGGAGGAGTTCAGTGACATACACACGTACAGAAGAATTATATATATAAAGATGTTAACTCGTACATAATTTACATTAAAATGAAAAAATTATAATTTTATTCCCTGGCAACAAAATTATTTTATTTTTAACAATTACAATTGTTTGAAAAAGTTTAAATGAATTTTCAAGTACTTTACTGTTGTTAAAACGTAAAAGGTTGCAGGTAAACTACCCCTTCCCCTTAACCGATCTTCACCAAAATCAAAAGTCCTTGAGACCTCTACAATTCAGGGACGTATGCAAAAAATTATTTGATTCTGTTTGAATTTGAGGCTGTTATCGTTTGCCATAGAAAATACGCTTGATAAAAAACCGTTGCAGGTAAACTACCCCTTTCCCTTAACCGATCTTCACCAAAAACAATAGGTCTTGAGAACTCTACAATTTAGGACTGTATGCAAATAATCTTTTGATTCTGTTTGAATTTGCGGCTGTTATCGTTTGCCATAGGAAATACCCTTGTTAAAACATAAAACGTTACAGGTAAACTACCCCTTTCCCTTAACCGATCTTTTATATTTTATATTTTATCAAACTAAATAAATAATGAGAGTAATTCTGAATTTTATAAGGAAATTAAATGAAGTGTAATTGTTTTGCATCATGGAATCAAAGTAACTTAATGTTTTAGAGACTGATTGAATTAAATAATTGGAGATTAATTAATTAATTTGAAATGTTGTATAAATAGATTTTGGTAATAAATTCAAATAATTTTTCTGAGAGTTAGACTTTATAATAAATAGTAAATGATTGAACACACAATGTGTTTAGGTATTGAGTATATTGTTATTATAAGGTATCAGAAGGTACATATGGTTATGTACAATATACTTGTTGTAATGAATGTTTATATTTCTGAGTTTATGACAGTAATCATGTTTTTATTTGATTGAATGATTGACCATATGTAGGTAGGAATTTTATAATGAAATGGAAGTAAAGTAAAATGTTTTAATAATGAAATTAAGTGAGTTTGAAAGAATCTAAATTAGGTAATTAAATTAATTTGAGGTAATTATGAAGTTTCTAAGGTAATTTTCAATGATTAACTTGATGTGAAATGTTGTAAAAGATGGAGTTTGGGTGATGATTATTTTAATAAGACATTGAGTCAGTCAGAGTTAACTTTAAATGGGTATTGGACAAAATAAGAAAATCTGGAATAAAAAGTAATACAGAAACGGAGTATAGTAGGGACACAGTAGCAAGAGTAAATGTGTGTAGAGAGAAAGTATGTAGAGAAAATGGAGAGTAAATAGGTGAGAGCAGGGTACATAAATTTTGTAGTGAGGGTGGAGGTGTAAGGAGTCGTCAACGCAAGGCGTTGTGGCGGGAGGTGAATAGTTTTAAATGGGGTTTGGCGGAGTTACCTGGAAAGGGGCCAGGAACTAATAAGGGAATGAGTATAAGGGAAGGGAACACACATCCTAGGTACAAAGAGGGTATCAGGTATTTTGTTCCAAAGAGGAGAATGATATAAGTAGAGTAGATAAAGTGTTGGAGGGGGTTATTATTGAGAGATTGGTGTCACCCTATGCAAATCCGTTAGTGGTTGTTAGAAGGAAGAAGGCGAGTAAGGTTATATATCTAAATGCCCGTTCAATAAATCAGATCATTATTAATGACTGGGAGTCACCCAAACCAATTGATGATGAAGATGCTTAACAGAAATTCATAGTTGAGATTATAATGTAACAAGTGAAAGAGGTAATAGAATTTGAAACTAAAGTAAAGTTCTTCGTATTGTTTAAATTAGCAGCCATCCTTACTATTTCTTTTATGAATTTGCTAACTGCTATAATTTTTATTGTTCGACTAAGCTTTTCGTCATCACTGACATCTTCAGGTCTTAAACAACCTGATGTTGACATCTTTATCGTTGTTTAAGACCTGAAGATGTCAGTGATGACAAAAAGCTTAGTCGAACAATAAAAATTATAGCAGTTAGCAAATTCATAAAAGAAATAGTAAAGTAAAGTTGTGAGGTGTGTTATTTTTGGTCAAAATTAAATTTGAAATGTTTATGGTAATGTAACAATGATAATGTTCATGTTGATTGTTTATTATGTTGTATTATGTTAATTATGAGAAGCATAAGGTGTCTAGTTGAGTAGTATGTAATTAAATATAGATGCGTAACATGTGTTATATATCATGAACATGTGATTTCCCACTTTCGGGCGGTCACGGCGTCACCAAACCCTGACCGTGGATTTGGACTATTGGTAACCAGTGTGGTTAGGCATACTGTACCCTAGCCATACTTGTTATTATTTTCAAAATTGGTGACTTTAGAAATTAACCAGGGAGGTACATTCGGGGAATCACCATAACTATGGAACAGCGGCTAGCCGTCGAATGGGATGGTAGACCGTTTAAGGGCATATAACTAATTTTTAGTAGGATTACTGGTGTCCTCGGACATCAGTAATGCCGAATGTTTTGTAACGCTGAAACAAGAACGGTGTAGGCAGCGTCTATACCCTAAATAAACTTCAGTTCTTGTGGACGCAAATGGGTGCTACAGTCCAACATCAGGAAACAATAGTGTGTGTGGAAAAGGAGCTGGCCATTACAAGCCAGGAGCATAAATAAGAGGTATTTATGCAACCAGGTAAATGCCTAGTCCGGTTTACCTGGCAGGTGATTTACTAATTGTAACTGGGTAAAGGGGGGTATAATAAAATGATGTAGAAGTAGTGGAGTAGATTGTTTGCTTATCTGTGTACTGATTGTATTGAATAGTTTGCTGTTTTCTACCATCAGACCTTGTATTGTGTATAGATAGTAATAGTAATCTACTTTGGTAACTAAAATCAAAATGGAATTTTAATTGGAGTTGGTAAATGAAGTTGAATTATTTTGGAGTTTAAATTTTTTATTTTTTTGTTTGTTGTGTCTAACCTAAATGGTAAATGTGTATTGTATAGGTTACAGAAGTAAAAATAATATGGAATATACAGGGTAAGTCAAAAAGTTAAGGCAAATTTTATTTTCCCTGCTGCAATGGATGGCAGCACTGACTGAACAATGACATATCATAACCTCAAAGTTTTTTTGTTCTTTAGCTGTGTTGTTTCAGTGCTCAGATTGATTCGCAGTGATTTCAGGGCATTTTATTATGAGTGCCCCATTGTCCGTGTGCACCAAGGAAGAAATGAGGGGAGTGGTACGTTTTCTGCACTCTGAAGGGACTAAACCTGCGGAGATTATTCGCAGAATGCAGCAGCAGTACGGTGAGAGCTGTCTTAGTGAACGCAAAATTTATGAGTGGATAAATCGCTTTAAAAATGGTCGTGTATCTATCTGCGATGAAGAGCGTTGAGGTAGGCCATCCACTTCGAAGACGGACAAGAACATCGAGACAGTGGAGCGAATGATTCATGATGATCGACGTGTCAAAATTGATGATATTGCGCATGCGTTGAACATTAGCCACGGTTCAGCAGTTGCAATCATCCACGAATCACTAAATTATCGCAAAGTGTGTGCTCGTTGGGTACCACATCGACTGACAGACCAGCACAAACAGAAACGTTTGGAAATTTTGAAATCACATTTAAGGCGTTTAGAAGAGGAAGTAGAAGAGTTTCTCAGTCGCATAGTAACTGTTGATGAGATGTGGGTCCATCACTTCAAACCACAGAGTAAGCGGCAGAGTATGGTGTGGAACATCCATCCTTGCCTACAGCAAAAATGTTCAAAAGACAAGTTTCTGCAGGAAAGTTGATGATGACAGTGTTTTGGGATATGAAAGGTCCACTTCTAATTCATTACACTCCTAAAGGTCAAACAGTGAATAGTGACAGCTACTGTGAGCTACTGCGAGATCTGAAACCCAAAATCAAAACAAAGAGGCGAGGAAAACTTTCTAAAGGTGTGCTTTTGCTTCAGGACAATGCCCGTCCTCATACTGCGGGGAAAACGATCCAGTGCATTCAAGATCTTGGTTTTGAGCTGCTGGAGCATCCGCCGTACAGTCCTGACCTAGCTCCAAGTGATTTTCACCTTTTTGGTCCGATGAAGGAGCACCTGTGTGAATTCAAGTTTTCGTCGGATGACGAGGTTGTGAAGGCGGTGCGCGAGTGGCTGTGCACGATGCCACAAATCTTCTTCCAGGACGGAATTACGAAGCTTGTCAAGAGATGGACCAAGTGCATAGAAGTTGAGGGAGATTATGTAGAGAAATGACATTACTTGTCAACTTGTTTTCACAATAAAAAGTTCCTTTTTAAAAATTTGCCTTTACTTTTTGACTTACCCTCGTATAATACAGGAAAATGTAATATGTTCAGGTTAAGGATACATGTGTTAAGAAATATTGTTTATTTAAGTAGTTCACTGAGATATACAACCAGTACTTTGCTAAAAGGCAAACCAGTACGACTAAGGGGAAACAAGTCAGTTAAGGATGTGGTATGTTGAAAAGCCAGTAATTGATATTTTTTATGGAATGTTACAGTCTGGTGATATGGCGGGGGTGCCTGTCTGACTTTATGGTGTTGGGATCTGGATAAGGGAAGTCCAGTGGAGTCATGCAGGTGCAGCCGCAGTCACCAAACTAGGTGGGTAAGTTACCCATGATTGTAATAAGGATTTAAGAGGGGTTGTTGGCGCCATATCCTTGCTGGTCCTCTTAGGTTTTTTTAGGCAATGAGTTTTTCTGTTTAGACAAAAAACCTCTCATTGGGGGGGGGGGTATTGTAACGGTACAAACCAAGAGGTTTGTTTTAATTTCCTAATAATTGTAAAAATTTGTAACCAACCATGCTAGGCAACAGTCGTGATCACAAAATCTTGACTTTTTGAACACCTTGTAGTCAGTGCGATACCAAGCCGTGCAAGGCACAAAAGCAATTAAGTGTCTGGGAATGTGTAAGAGCGCGAGTGTGTGCTGCTTTTTTGGCGACATGTGCTCAGAGGACAAAAGGGGATGAGAAAATATGTAATCTCCGATCCAAAATTCGTAATGGAAGGAAGGTGAATTATTCCCGCTAACCGCCTTTAAACCAATCACGGAATGAGTGATGATGATGCCTAACGCATGGCGGGTAGGCAACCACGCGCACGAGGTTGGCAGTTCATCACCAGTAGCCAAACCGTATAGTAGACAATATAGTAACAGTCTCCATTAAAAAACGTCGGGAGGCCAGCGTGTGTAAGTACGCGCGGCCTGCCCCAACATAGTGCAAAAGAAGGATAGATGGAAGATAAGGTGGTGTGAAAAGAATACTTAAAGTCGAAAAACCAAAACAGTTTGGGGTGTCTTAGTGAAAGTGAACGTACACGGCCGGTAATGGCGGACCGCTGTGGATGGTGCGGGTAGATGAGAACGACACAAAAGTAACGATATCGATTTGCATCAATAATAAAATAAATATTAAAGAGCTCAGTAATTAAAAGGGGTTTAACATATATATATACACACACACACACACACACACACACACACACACACATATATAATATATATAAATTTGTAAACAGAATGTGTGTGTGTGGGGGGGGGGGTAAAGTACTGGCTTGTCGTAGAAAAATAAGGTTATAACATATGGTAGTTTTGGAAATTGTGTTTTAAAGAAAAGAGAGATATTTTAAGTTTGATTCATAAAAAATAAAACTAGATTTGGTCTTATAAATAATGTGTTAGGCTTAGTCATTTCGCCTGTTACCATTTCATAATGTTCTGTGCTGAAAAATTCGTCTAACCGATCCATGGAATTTTCTGAATTGGGGGGAAGTCAGATTGCAAAATTGTCTAGTGTTTTAATTATGGAAGAGTATAAAAGTTTAATTTTTCAACTACAAAAATATGCTGGCGGCCCTGAACTTCTGTTGGTGTTTTTAAAAGGTAAGTTAGGGACCGAAAGATCGCAAGGTAAAGTTCTGGCAGTATTATTTTAATTTTATTTATTTTAAATTTGTAAATTTGGTTGTAACTGCACACTTCATAGGTTAACTCTGTAACATGACCTACGGTAGCACAAGGTTTACAAGTTTCAATGAGTGAAGAAAAGCTGTATAATAAAAAATTAATAAATTGAAATGATAGAACAACAACACTAACTGAGTTTGACGTAGACAAAGACAGTGACGATGAAAGACACTATAGATTGGAAAAGGTGATTCAGAGAAAATAATTAACATCATGATAAAAAATACCCCATTGTCAACAAGAATTATTATATATAAAAGTACAAAGTTAAGTAGGTAAATAAATAGTATGTAAACAGTAGAAAATGTAAAATGAAAATGAAATATAAGAACAAGTATAATGATGATATAAAGAAATAGTGTTAATAAATAAACTATCTATAGACACAATATTTAAAATAAAGTAAAAGAGTGAGAATTAAGTAGGAAAGTGATAATAATTAATGAACCTTGATAGGACCCTCAGATCAGGGCCGGATCCACGGGGGGGGGCATGCGCCCCGGGCACCTGGTTTTCGGGGGCGCCAAAAAATAATTTATTTATAAAAATTAGTATCTGCTTCATAACCAAAAATATAAGTTTTAGTGTCAAGTTTAAATTACTCAATATTGTTCCAGAAACAATAAATTATAAATTTTTAGTGCAAATTCCCAATAAGCTACATTTGTCCATAGCCACATCTACCTAAATATAGTAAGAAATACTTAAACAGGGTGGGGATATTCTCGCAGTATGAGTTGCTGTTGGCAACTCTGTGTGTTTTGATTGACTGTCAGTTGCCAGTCTCGCCTCAGTCAGCAATGAGTCTGCTGAGGTTGGGTTACCTTGAGTGACTGACTGAATATTCTAACAGTGACTATCTTGTTTGTTTGTATTTATAAAAAATAAAACTACATCAATATGTCAAAAAAGGCGTCAGGAGCTTTCAACAGAAAGAAAGCGAAACCAAGACAACAAGAGGCAGAGAAGTCGTCAAGTTTGATGTCATCATGGTTGCAAAATATCCAAGAACAAGAAAAAGGTAAATAAAAATTTGTTATTATTTGTTGAGAACAATATTTATATTAAAGAGAGACATAACAGCTGCTTAAAATCTAAACTGTTTTGTTTTTTGTTTTTACTTTCTAATAGGCTATCAGTTGTTCTTAATGTTTTATTTTTCTTTGTCTCGATACAAACACTGAACGGAAGGAAAGCGGACGCGAATTGAGCGATAGCCGATGCGTGCAGCGGGCGGCAGTCGGCGACATACTCCTCACTCCCTGTACACGTGACTTACTGACTCACCCTGCCCCTCGCCCCCTCCTCCGCCAACACCCATCCACTCCGCGGCAGTAACCTTCCTCGCCCGTCATTGCGTAATTTATGAAGCCTATTATTATCAATTCAATGATAACTCAGTTCCAAAAAGAATAAATTTTGATGGAAAAGTAATTAAAAATTTTGTAGAGGCGAAGTATCGCAAAATAGAGTTTAAATCTAGGCCTGTTAACTTTCCATGTTGCTATTAATTTATTAGCTATGCAATGTTGGCTTGACAATACCTTTGTAAATAAAATAATGTTTTAAATTCACAACTATTTATTTCGCCTAATTATTTATTTCATGATGGAACACTTTATAAGTAGGCTACTGATGCTGGTTGTCTTACTAATTAAAGTAAAAATAAAAAAAAAAATCTTATATGCTTATTAAGCATTAACTTTTTTCTCCTTATAAACCTTTCATAAAACTTATGCTTTATTAACTTAGTGTTTATTTATAGTTACATACTTGAATTTTAAAAATAAGTCTGGACTAATACTTAACATTGTAATGATTCAGTCATGTATACAATTATGTTTGTTGCTTGCAGACGAAGCCACGAGCGATCAGCCATCCATTCAAGAGAAATCTTTGGAAGAGGATGAGAGCAGTGTTAGAGAAGAGGACTTATGGAATTTTGTGCAGAGGAAAAGAATAAAAATGACTTACTTTGTGAAAAACCAAGTACGTCCAATGCTACTGACACTTCAATGTCACTTCAAGAAACATTACCTGGTGTAAAGTGGAAAAGGCCTAATAATGAGGAAACTGAATGTGAGTATAATTTCAATTTTAATGATCCTGGAACTTGGCCAGCTAGACTTAGTGATAATCAAAGATGTTACATAACACAAAATAGGTATGAAAAAGAATATCATGATCCTGACTTGAGTAAAAGTTGTAGGGAGGGCCGAAATCTTACAAAGGATTGGTTCTTTAAAATTTTGAAAAATGGTTCAAAGGTTAAAAGATCTTATTTGGCTTACAGCGAGACAATGAATGCCTTGTATTGTGTTCCATGTAGGTTTTTTTTCCACTTCATCACAGACCATGAATCTAAACGGTCTTACTTAGCAAGAAAGGAGGGCTTCATAAATTGGAGAAAACTTAATGAAAAGTTACCAGAACATGAAAACTCACAGAGTCATAAGATGTCGTTTGTTTCATGGAAGGCCTTAAAAGCTTCCTGTTTAAACTTTGTACTTGTTTATCAGCTGTACGCAGTGGACTACTGCAATGTGGCACGAGCGGATGACGTCACGCGCTTATCAAACGCTGCCGCCGGTCATTTCGGTCGACGGGAGACAGGTTTAGTTTAGTTTCTAACAAGACTCCGAGCGGTTCTCTCGTAAAACATTTTCTCTTCCAGCCGCGGCTTCTGGACAATTCTTAAATGTGTCATACGATTTAAATTAATTCAGACTACCTGCGTCCATCTTCAATGGACCACGATTTCTTTCAAAACTAATTTTCGGGCGTTATGGCCTCAAAACATCCGCACGTGCCGATCATGATCAATACTTTAAATTTTCAATAAACGCATGTCAAATATCAGTAATACAGTCCACTTCTTTTCTTACATACAATCCAGCCTTTCCTGCTTAGCGTCTTTGGAATAACTCGAGATTCTTCAAGAGCTTCCAAACCGCAACATTTTTGGTCCATCCGGGCCGGATTTCTCATTTTTGGTCCCACCGGGCAGGATTTCTTATTTTTGGCCCAAAAACGAAAACGTTTTTGGTCACCACGGGACGGATTTCTTATTTTTGGCCCACAAGCGACAGCATTTCTTTGTACGCATCATTTCTGGCCCAACCGATCTGAATTTAGTCACGCCCTACGGGCATCATTTTCGTCCTGAGCGACACCATTGTTGTGAATCACATCGCAGTCATCACCACGGGATTCGGCCAAGCAGTAGACCAGAGACGACGGGACACGGCAGGACACCATTTGCGAGGTCATCAAAAAAGATTCCACAGCTTTAATTCATGGAGGGTTACAACATGAGGCGGCATCTGACCAGCAGAGACAGGAGGTGCAACAGCTCCTAACAGGATCGAGCAACGGGATCGAAGCCAGCTTCATCACGAATGGATCAACAGCCACGTGACTATAAACTTTTTACTTATATTTGATGTTTAACAATATTTCACTTTTAGCAGTTATTTCTTAACACATTTGTATAAACAAACACCATCATTACACAATACAACTTAACAAATGGTTGGCAGTTCATTGTCAGTTAGAACTTCAAAGATAAAGATATATGTTGCTATCATTTGAAGTCATAATTTTAATAATTTAACTGCCAACAAAGCTTGATTAGTTAGAGAGAGTAAGTCTATGTTCTGAACAACGATCGCTAGCTACCGAAACGTGTTCAAATTCATTCAAACTTAAGTTTATGGTTCACATGCTCTATGCTCAAATTCTTTCAAGATATTTTTCCTTTTTCTCTTAAGCCTAGTCCACACCAGTAGACCACGTTGCGCAACGTGTTGCGCAACGGTCTCGAGACGAGACATAGACATGGTCTATAGACGACAATCTTGGTCTCGTCTAGCGTCCACACTACTATGTGAATTTTGTTAGTCTCGTCTAAGCACACCACCATGGAGGACATTGCTTTGTGTGGAATGAGTGCCTGTTTGGCTATTATTACGAATGAAAGATCGCGAAAACGTAAACGTTGGTGGACGCGCGAAGTACTCACAGAAGGACCAAGGTTCGGTACCACATTATTAAATAAATTAAAAATGGAAGACGCCATGGGATTTCGGAATTTCACCCGCCTGACGCCTACTGATTTCGAAGAATTACTTCTGATGGTTGGAGGGAAAATTTCGAAGCAAGATACAAAATTTAGGGAAACCATTACAGCTTCTCTTCGACTGGCAGTCACACTGCGTTTTCTAGCAAGTGGAGACTCATTCACGAGCCTCATGTACACCTTCAGAATATCCAAACAGGCAATATCGAAAATAGTACCAGAAGTTTGTGAAGCAATTATCTCTTCATTGAAACAACAGATAAAGGTATGTATAAAAAATTAATATTATTTTTAATAAACAATTTTATATTTAACATTTTTTACAAAACTAAATTTTTTTACAATTTTTTACAATTTTTTGTGCAATTTATTTTTTACAATAAGAAACAAATGAGACTTTATAAATTTATTTAACAAATGAAATTGATAAATTGGTATGATTTTTTTTTACAAAATTACAAATGCGTCATCCCCTGACTCCAATTGTTGTATTTGAACCTCTCCGATTTCATAAATACCAGTAGGTGCAGAGGGATTTGAGCTATAACTTTCTTCCGAAACGTGAGATGTTGATGCGACGGAAGAAGTGGATGGTGGACGTGGCATCTGAATGGGCGGGATTTCCGAAGCTAAGAAACCCATGTCCAATTTAAATAAGACGTCGTTTATGTTACGCTGTGCCAAAGCAATTTCCATTCTACTTTTGTTACAGTTCCTCAATTTATTCGCTACATATTCCCCGAATACTGCGTACTCATCTCTGGAACTCACCACTTGAGTTAAGGATTTCAAGCAGTTGACTGCTTGTTGGGCAGCGGAGTCCTCGTTCTTGCGGACGCGTTTAGGAGCGCGTCCTGGGGGTTTGAATGGTGGGCTGTTGTCCTCACATTCCACATGCACGGTTTCATTCTCTTCCTCGTGATCGCCTGTATCTAGCAAACTATCCTGAAACACAAAGAAACTCTTTAAAAATATGTCTTCAAGACGTTAACAGAATTGTTTCTTTAATAAAAATTACTATTATTATCTTTATCGTTTTCTCAGATTTCACCAAAAGATAATGCACCACTCAGATCGACTTCATTTCGCTTGAAATGAATAATTAAAGTGGAGTTTTTCAAAAATATTCAAGGAACACGAACATCGTCTCCAGCTTTAGTTATATAGCTTTCCTATTTCATTGGCAGTAAAAGCCTAACATAAGGTCAACATCTAAACAAATAATTTTAACTAGCACAAAATTTTTTAAAATATTGATCGCATTACCGATTTAATATTTTTACTTTATTTATACACACACATATATATTCATAATTTGTGATTACCTATTTCTTCGTTTCAGAGACCGACTTCCGAAGCTGAATGGAAAGCTATTTCTCAGGAGTTTCTGAGTAGATGGAATTTTCCACACTGCATAGGCAGCATTGATGGTAAACACGTTCAGATGGTGGCCCCAGAACACAGCGGGAGCTTGTATTTTAACTATAAAGGTACTTTCAGCATTGTGTTCCTTGGCGTTGCAGACGCCAACTACAACTTATTGTACGCCGATGTTGGATGCCAAGGGCGTATTTCTGATGGGGGCGTTTTCAAGTTCACTTCACTATACAAGGATTTAGAAAACAATACCGCACACGTACCTGTAAGTGAGGCATTACCAGGAAGAACAGAACCTGTACCATATGTTTTTGTGGCAGATGATGCTTTTGCTATGTCTAATTATTTGATGAAGCCGTACCCTGGTCGTATATTGGACATTCCGAAGAGAGTCTACAACTATAGGCTAAGCAGGGCTCGAAGAATAATTGAAAATGTTTTCGGTATTATGTCGTCCAAATTTCGGGTGTTTCTTAAACCGATAGCTTTACAGCCAGATAAAGTGGAGTCTGTCGTGTTGGCTTGTGCCTACCTACACAATTTTTTACGTAGGAATTCAGCGTCAAGATATGCCTACACCCCACCAGGAAGTTTGGACTCGTACGATGGCGATGGAAATGTAATTGAAGGATTTTGGAGAAGAGAAATCAACGAAGAGAATCGTTTGGTTGATCTGAGCAACGCTCCTCGAAAATGTTCATCTAACTTGCATAAAATTCGTGATGAATTTCGAGATTACTTTGTTTCACAAGAGGGAGTGGTATCTTGGCAATACGATTCAATAAAGTAATTTACTTGATCACTTTTTGTTAGTAGAACCAATTTAATTAAAACTAAAGAATTAAGGTTGATTTAAATCAAATTAATAAAGGATAAATGTATTTTAATAAAGAGTTTCATAGTTATTTGTACTTACTTCAATTTCGTTGTTCCCACTGTCCGTGTTATCTGTGTTGCGGCTGCCCTTTGATTCGTTTGCCGGTAGTAAAAATAATAAATAGTCGTAAGCGAACCATGAAGACTTCTTCGGAGACGACCCACTTGACGGAGTGATTTTTTTCCGCTCCCTGTTGAATGAAGTTTTCAGATTATGAATTTTTTTCTCTATTTCCTCCACGGAAACTTGGTGGTTTGCAGCCAGGAGTTCCATAGCTGCTCTTCTTTTAGCCCGGTTTTTGTAATCGGGACTTGTCACATCCCACAAACATTTTTCATTATGGTAATCTTCGATTAATTTTAATACGTTTTCATTTAACCACATGTTGCACGTGATGTAAACAAACTAAAGTAGGGGGGTAAACGGCGCGGGGGAAGGAGTGGGGCAGGTCTCGTCTCGTCTCTAGACAAACGTCCACACCATCGATATGTTGCGCAACATGTCTAACCGTTGCATCAGGTCTCCCATTCCGATCGGGAGACTTTAGACCGGCGATTTTTGGTCTCGCAACGGCCCCCGTAGACCAAGTTGGTCTATTTAGGCAGTCTACCGAGACATCCTAGACACGTCTCTGAGACCTCGGTTGCGCAACAAGTCTACTAGTGTGGACGAGGCCTTAAACTGTAATAACGGCAGATGTCAGGGCTCTAATAAAAAAACGAGGCACAATTAAAGCCTCAATATCACGCGTAAATACTTTCGCAGATAACTTCGATTTGGTAACCAGCGATCCTCATGCGCTGAAAATAAAACTGCGACATTTGATGAAATTATCCACCAAATACGATGAGATTCAATCCCAAATCGAAGCCGAGGAAGCGGACGTTGCTTTAACGAGTGATAGGGTACAAACTGAAGACGATCTTTGCAATATAGAGTGTAAATTGCAACACCTGCTGGAGCAAGCTGAGCATATGAACCAGAAACCAGTAATTAATGCTGAAAGTAAACAGCTTAAAACACCCCCCATTCAATTGGAACTAATCAAATTACCACAGTTTGCGGGTAGTATTGTTGAGTGGCAACATTATTACCATATTTTTCTTGAATTAATTCACGTCAGAGCAGATCTGACGGATATACAGAAACTTCACTATTTGCACTCGTCATTACATGGCGAGGCGCTTAACGTAATAAAATCGTTACCAATCACTCATGAGAATTACGTGGTGGCTATCGATCTGTTGAGGAATAGATATGACAGTAAGCTAATTGTTTCCGCCCACCATGTAGGGAATGTCCTGGACGTACCATTAGTTCAACAAGAATCCCAAGTCAGCATATCGAAATTCATTGATGAAATCTCTGCCAATATAAACGCTTTAAATAATCTCAAACTGCCAGTCAACACATTCGAAATTATTGTCGTAAATTATTTAGCTAAAAAACTTGATAATTACACTTTCCGTTTGTGGAAAGAGAGTTTGTCGGAACACAAATTCCCTGATTTTAATAATTTTATGAATTTTCTAAATTCACGAAGAAAATTACTACAAAATCTTGATAACGCGACTACCCCAACGAGCAGGTTGAATAAAAGCGATGTCTCCTTATCGCAAGGCAGTTAAACAGATAAGCGCTCCAAAGGGGGCATTCCATTCTCATATCAGAAACAATTTATGTAGACTGTGTAACGGTGAACATAGAATTATTGACTGCTTACAATTTACATCGCTGTCTATCCCTGACAGAAGAAACGTGTTAATAAAAAACAAACTTTGCATAAACTGCCTCCGTTCGGGACACGAAAGCTCAAAATGTCCCTCAAAATTCTCATGCAAAAAATGTTCTAGGCGTCACCACACCACAATTCATGTCCCCAACAAAGACGGAGCTTCTATTAACAACCAATGCTCACTGAAGTCACAGACCAATAAATCGGTATTGTTATCCACCGCAGTCTGTATGACCGCTAATAAGGTCGGTAGGAAATTTCCCGTTAGGATATTACTGGATTCCGGTTCTCAAGCGAACTTTTGCACAATGGATTTCGCCCGCAGAATGGGCCTCCAATTGGTTAAATCGCAACTACCCATCACGGGTATAAACAACTCGCTTTCCCAGGCTGACTTTAGTACGAAGGTAAGGCTACATTCTCGCTATAAACCCTTCACGTTAAACGTGCATTGTGCCGTATTACCCAGTATAACTAATAATTTACCGGCGGAGTCGTTCGATCTTGCCTCTTTGAATTTACCCAAGCGCATATTCTTGGCGGATCCTCACCTACATTGCTCGGCGCAAGTCGATATATTACTCGGCGCTCAATATTTTCTCCAACTAATTGAACCTATGAAATTTACGCGTGGACCACACTTTCCTATAATTCAGGAAACCAAGTTAGGATTTATTTTGGCCGGTGACTTACCCTTCAACGTCAATATAACTAAAACAGTTTCGTCCTTTATGGTCTGCAAGGATGATAATCAGATTTCCTCGCAACTAAAAGAATTTTGGAAGTTGGAGGAGATCTCTAGTCGCGAAGTCCGCTCTGAGGACTCGCCGTGTGAAAAACATTTCATGGATAACACTAGCCACAACCGCGATGGGAGATTCGTGGTATCCCTGCCCCGCAGATCTGATAAATTTCATTTGGGAGATTTTCTCCGCGGAGCTATCCGCAGATTCCAATAGTTAAAGAGTTCAAGTTCAAGCAGAACCCTATCCTTTATAAGGATTATAGCGAGTTCATGAGTGACTACTTGAAACTTGGCCTCATGTCGCCACTTAATGACTACGATTTGTCACTTGACAGCTCAGAGATTTTTTATCTGCCCCATCACGCAGTCTTCAAGGACTCTAGCTTAACCACTAAATTGCGCGTGGTATTTGATGCCTCCGCTAAAACCACAAATAATCTGTCCCTCAACGATACTCTAATGGTCGGTCCTACGATCCAGCAGGATGTTTTCGATAATGGTTCGGTTCCGTACCCACCGATACGTACTTATTGCGGACATAGAAAAGATGTATCGCCAGATCATTGTTAACCCAAAGGATTCAAACCTGCAACACATCGTTTGGCGTGATGCGCCGCATAAGGAATTGCGACATTACGCTTTGAGGACGGTTACGTATGGCACTGCTAGTGCCTCCTTCCTTGCTACACGTTGTCTGGCTCAAATAGCCTACGAAAATAAATCCGACTACCCTACAGCTTCTAGGGCTATAGCCAATGATTTTTACGTAGATGATCTCATAACGGGTTCGGACGATCCGAACGTCTTAGCTGAAATGAAGTGCGAGATCGTGAAGTTGTTGAGTAGGTATGGTTTCACGTTACATAAGTGGTTCTCTAACCACCACAAGATTATGACCCTTCGCGCCCAAGTAACCCATGACTTCAGCAAAGGTCAAAACGTGCGTACATTGGGAATCCAATGGAACGTTGAAAGGGATAACTTTTTATACACCGTCAGGGGTGATGATAATTTGACCGTGTTCAACAAAAGAAGCGTGTTGTCAGTCATCGCCGGGATTTATGATCCATTAGGTCTTATCGCACCCATCACATTTTACTGGGGGGGCACAGAGTGGGACGAACCCCTATCTGGGTCATTAGCCAATCAGTGGTTGGAATTATACGCTCAATTAGTCTACGACACTCATTTTAAGATTACGAGGTCGGTTAAGAGTTCGAACAATTACCCAATTAGTTCATTACAGCTGCACGGATTCGCCGACGCTTCAGCTAAAGGCTACGCATGTTGCATTTATGTGCGGGCGATCTATTCGAACGGCGCCATATCGTCAAACTTGTTGTGTGCTAAATCTAGGGTCGCGCCGCTGAAACAGATAACGCTACCACGTCTTGAGCTTTGTGCTTGTTTATTGCTGGCGCAATTAACGTCCAAGGTTTTAAACGCCATCAATTACAATTTTGATGGACTATATCTCTATTCGGACTCGATGATAGCGTTGCATTGGATACATCAACAATCTTCCTGCTGGAAGGTATTTGTGGCCAACCATGTCGCGGAAATACAGCGTCTTGTTAGCAGCAGGGGAACTTGGCATCATGTAGTATCAAATGACAACCCTGCCGACATTTTATCGCGCGGTTGCCTCCCTCGTAGTTTGCACTGTCATACTCAATGGTGGCATGGTCCGTCCTGGTTAGCGCGTGAGTCAGCATCATGGCCAGTCAGCGCTTTCGACATTAATACTCCCTGTACTTATCCCGACCTTGAGCAGGAACGTCTCAAGCACGTTCAAACCTCACTAATTGTCGCGTCCTCAACACATAGTTATGTTGAAAATTATTCATCACTTACTAGGCTTATTCGCGTCTTCGCATATTGCTGCAGATTTTTTCACAATTCTAGGCTCGCGGTTGTTGACAGAGGCACGTCCTTTTTGTCGGCTCAAGAATTGTCTGACACGCTCTTGATTTTTGTCCGGCAATCTCAGCAGTTGCATTTCGGCGTAGAAGTTATGGAACTTGAGGCACACCGGTGCCTTCCTCGCAGTAGTAAAATTCTTGCTCTCAACCCATTCCTGGATGAATCAGGCATTTTAAGAGTGGGTGGACGCTTACAATTCTCCCCACTTAACTACGCGAGTAAACACCAAATAATTTTGCACCCGCACTCTCATCTCACACGATTAATAATTGAGTACGAACATATCCGTTTGTTGCACGCTGGGGTGCAATCAACTCAAGCTTCGCTTAGGCGAAAATATTGGATCATACACGACAAATCCTATATCCGCTCAGTGATACATAAGTGGGTCACTTGTTTTCGTTTCCGGGCTAGAGGCGCGAATCAACTACTAGGTCAATTACCCCCTTCTAGGGTCACGCCTTCTAGGCCATTTTCACAGTCAGCCGTGGACTACGCCGGTCCTGTACGTTTGCGCCATGGCGGGCAGCGCTCTAAGTCCACGACCAAGGCATACATCGCGTTATTCATATGCGTGTGTGTGTGTGTGTGTGTGTGTGTGTCTAGGGATTATCTGCACCAGCTGCAGCAGTGCAATAAATGGCGCACCCCGTTAAGGAATTTGAATGTCGGACAGCTTGTCCTCATTTTGGATGACAATTCCCCCCCTCTAGAATGGAAGCGTGGGGTAATTACCAATGTTTTTCCGGGTCAAGATTCCTTAGTACGCGTCGCAGAAGTTCGCACCGCGCTAGGTTCTTACGCCGACCCATCCACAATTATGCCCCCTTCCGGTGGCTACAAACTAATCGTATGCGTGCCATACGAGACATACTAGGATTGTGAATTTGTCACATTGCCTGGACCACGCCCGGGACATTCCCCGGGCGAGCATACAAGTCAATTGTATCATAAACATTGTAAGTATCATAAACATTGTAATATTGTTTACGTGCCGATAGCTATTACTGCAATAGTGACTGTGTTTCATATGTACTATCAATTATTTATGGATGTTGTGTATTGTCATATGTTTATATAATTCAAATTCCGAGAACTACAAGTGTTACTTATGGTGTCAATTATTCTACGTATGTATTGTATTTTCTAATGGTCATATATTATGAAATTTATTGGGGTTGTTGTGTCAATATCTTGGGGAAATTATTATATTTTTTATGGTGTTACCGCTTGTTATTGTAATGCTTGGCAAATATCAATGGGTATTATTTGGGAAAGATCAATATCTACTTAATCATTGCATTGTTGTGTGTATTGTGTTACTATTATGTTTTGAGTAATTTTACTGTCAGTTTGCCCTTGCTATTAGCATAAGGGTCAATTTATTGTATACCTTGTAATTGTTAATTGAATTCATATTATGGTTATTAAGTCATTGCACTGTGGCCAATACGCCAATTATTGTATCGTTTTCGCCATGTAAGTCTAATTATTGTATTATTAAATTTAACGTTTAATGTACAAAATCGTCCCGATTTTGGCGGGCAGTATGTTTAAACTTTGTACTTGTTTATCAGCTGTACGCAGTGGACTACTGCAATGCGGCACGAGCGGATGACGTCGCGCACTTATCAAACGCTGCCGCCGGTCATTTCGGCCGACGGGAGACAGGTTTAGTTTAGTTTCTAACAAGACTCCGAGCGGTTCTCTCGTAAAACATTTTCTCTTCCAGCCGCGGCTTCTACACAATTCTTAAATGTGTCATACGATTTAAATTAATTCAGACTACCTGCGTCCATCTTCAATGGACCACGATTTCTTTCAAAACTAATTTTCGGGCGTTATGGCCTCAAAACATCCGCACGTGCCGATCATGATCAATACTTTAAATTTTCAATAAACGCATGTCAAATATCAGTAATACAGTCCACTTCTTTTCTTACATACAATCCAGCCTTTCCTGCTTAGCGTCTTTGGAATAACTCGAGATTCTTCAAGAGCTTCCAAACCGCAACACTTCCCTTGGTAAAGGAGGGATCGACAGGGAATTGCAAGATCAAATAAAAAAAGAGGAATCCCATTGGAGGGAAGTGCTACGCTGTATAGTAGATGCTATCTTATTTTTGGCAAAACAGGGTAGTTCGTTTAGGGGGACGAATGAAACGTGTAACTTTGCAGATCCAGATAGTGGCAAGTTTCTCAACACTATAGATTTAATTTCCCACTACAACAAAAACTTGCGCCAACATATTGATCGCCACAAGAAAGGTCAGCTCAGTTATTTTTCCCACAAAGTACAAGACGAGTTTCTTGATCTCATTGCACATCAAATTAGGGAAGACATTATTAAAGACATTAAAGCAGCTAAATATTTTTCTTTGATTTTCGACTGTACTCCTGATGTGAGTAAAAATGAACAGATGACTGAAGTTATTCGATACATTAAATTTAATGAGGAAGGGCCTGAGATTTGTGAAAGTTTTTTGGATTTTTTCACTGTGAGTGAAAAGACGGTGAGGGTCTTTTTGAAAGTATTGCTGAAAAGCTCAAACAAGATGGTCTAGATTTGAAATATTGCAGAGGCCAGTCATATGACAACGGAGCAAACATGGCTGGGAAATACAAGGGAGTACAATCAAGGATAGTCCAAGAGAACAAACTGGCCTATTTTGTTCCATGCTCAGCCCACTCCTTAAATTTAGTTGGAGTCCATTCAGCAGAGGCATGTGTTGAAGCCCAATCATATTTTGGTATTGTAAACAGTCTTTACAACTACTTTTATGGTTCAACATCAAGGTGGGAAGTATTAAAAAAACATGTACCTCTTAGTTTAAAATCAGAAAGCAAAACAAGATGGTCAGCAAGGCTTGAATCCGTGGAGGTTATATATAAACATATGGACAAAGTGCTCTATGCTCTTGAAGAACTGAACACTCATGAATTCTCATCTCCAGAAACAAGATCTGAAGCCAAATCTCTAATCTGCAATTTGAAAAATTTCGAATGCGTTGTCATGACATGTTTTTGGTATACAATTCTCAAGAAAATTGATCGAGTTAACAAGTTTTTACAAAGAGAAGATGCAACAGTAGACAAGGCTGCAAAAATCATACATGGTCTTCTACATTTATTATCTTCGACTAGGGAGTTAACAGTTTCAGAGGCAATTGATGAGGCAAAATTCTTATCAAGTAATATTGGCATAACAACAGAATACAAAGAAACAAGGAAGAGGAAAAAAAAGAAAATGCCACGGGAAACATGTGAAGATGATGCATCAAATCTCACGGCAGAAGAACTGTTCAAAAAATCACTTTTTCGAATTTGTGATAGAATTATTAGTGAGCTAACCAACAGGTATGATGCACTGAAAATGATTGCTGACAAGTTTAGTTTCTTGTGTGGGGATCAAATTAAAAAACTAGATGTTGATACTTTAAAAAGTAAGGCTAGAGAGTTAGCTAGAACCTATGCGAATGATTTAAAGGAAGAAGAACTTTTAAATGAAATAGAGAGTTTTAAGTTTCACGCTCTAACCACGGAAGATGGATTGGAAGATGCAACAGCAGCAACTATGCTCAAAATATTGTATGAAAGCAAGCTGGAAGAGGGGTATCCAAATATACATGTTGCTCTAAAAATCTTTATAACACTTCCAGTGTCTGTAGCAACTGGAGAAAGAAGTTTCAGCAAATTGAAGCTTATAAAAACCTATTTGAGAAATGCTATGAAACAGCAAAGACTTACTAACTTGAGCATAATTTCCATTGAGCATCAAAGGGCTTCTTCGATTTCTTTTGATCATATAATTAACACATTTGCAGCAAAGAAGGCTCGAAAGATAAGAGTTTAATTAATATATTGAATAGTATGTTTTTACTTTATTGTTCTTTTCCATTAAACTTTAAAAACTGTATATGCGTTATAATTATAAAAATACTCAAACCTTTCTTTATAATTATTTCTTATTCATTTATGGTACTTTTTGAATACTAGTGTAATATGTGTTATGAAAAAGAATTACTATTTAATTAAAATAATACTGTAATCTCTAATCTGTTTTTTTTTTTAACCTCATGTAGCATTAGACCTTTTGGTAAATCGGGTACCCTCGGGGAGGGCGCCAACAGCAAAGCTTGCCCCCCCTAATAATAATTGTAGGTCCGGCCCTGCCTCAGATAATAAATACATGAGATACAAATACAATGTTATAAAGTGAACTAAAAGAGTGATAATAAAGTAGGAAAGATGATAATAACTAATAAACCATGATAGGACCCAGTGTTAATCGATAAACTACATAAAAACACTATGTAATAAAGTGAAGTAGAATCGTGAATAAAGAAAGAACAGTGATAATAGCCAATAAGCAATAACAGGACCCAAATATAATGAATAAACTATATAAATTATATGGGATACTTATGTGTGGAAATTGGCATAGTTTTTATAAAATAAGAAAATGTTTATACTTAATATAACAGTGTTTGTTAGAAGTAAAATGCTGATAACTGTTTTTCAGTATTTTAAGGAAGTATTCTAGTATATTATAAGGATGGTAAGGAGTTCATTGTTTTATTTTCATTAGTTATGTTTATAGATTTATACTAACAACTATTAAAAATAATAGTAAAAGCCTAATCTGTCATGCTGAAAATAGGCAAAGGGAGTACAATCAAGGATAGTCCAAGAGAACAAACTGGGCTATTTTGTTCCATGCTCAGCCCACTCCTTAAATTTAGTTGGAGTCCATTCAGCAGAGGCATGTGTTGAAGCCCAATCATATTTTGTTATACACTGTATTCTATAAGTGTAGTTATTAGTACACACCTACTGTTCATTTTTATTATATTTTGTTATGGTTTTAATTAACCAAATGTTATTATGTTTAGTATTACAGTTAACAGAACCAGTTAAAATACATGTAAAACATTAGATACTGGCATTGGCCTAAAAAGTTTGTTAAGGAATTATGTTATGTTATATGATGATTATAGGTAATCAAATGTTGTAATTTAGTTCATGGTATTATAGTAATTATGTTTAGAAGCACTTAAAATGAACAAAATTGACATGAACAGTTGTAATGAGTATAGGTGAGGTGAATTATGAACTCTAGGCAGTTCAGCCTATATCTGGTAACCAGAAAATTGTAAAATTTAAGACAAAACAATAACAATTAATGAAATAAGGCATATAATCCTGTTAGGTTAATAATAAGAGTGTATGAAACAAAAATGGATATAAAATAATTAGTTTAAGTTAATTTACAAAAGAAAACCAAATGGTAAATGTATGAATCTGTTATGATTTGGAAAAAGGTAGTCTTGTGAGATATCAAATTAATGTGTAACCAAAAAGCAAACTAATAGTGTTATTATATTTAGTATTACAGCTAGTATAAAGGAATTATGATAATTTAAAGATTTTTAGTAATTTTGTATAGAAAAATATTAGCCATATATAACAATATTGTAAATTATCAACCAATGAGAATTAATGTTTGAAACCTAGCAACCAGGGTAACTAGTAAATAAATTCCATTATTCCATTATTGGCTCTTGATGAGTGCAGATATAAAAAACTGCAACGTTTAGAGAAAAGAATAAAATATTTAATATATATAAATAATGATAAAATACTAAACTAAACTATAGAACTTGTACTAACACTCACATGAACTAAAAATCACAAGAAGAAATTAAATAATCCATGGTGAATTGCTGAGGAATCCCAATTGACTAACTACGAACTATTGGAAGGAAGAAAATATATAAAACCTATAAATGAGTGATGGCATCTTCAACACCAGTGATGAACGATGAAAAATAAATACCAAAATTAAATACCTAAGAAAACAGAAGAACGGAATTAACGAAAAAAGGAAAGCCAGCAGTACCTGTAAGGAATACTATCTGGAGAGAAGAGACAGAGGACTGCTAAGTATATTTAAAAAAAAAAAAACTGTTCAACACAAATTATCACTCACAGAACAGACACTTGAACTTTCTTTGATTAAATGAACGCTTAAAATTGAAGAATAATCTCAATCTAACATTGATTTCTTAAGTGAATTAATCGTAAAAATTTAGTAAACTCAGTTAACCTCCAAACACTATTTCCAGTAGCTATAGGTTACAACAGTAATTGTAAGTGTTATCACAATTTGTATGTTATTTATATGGTATTTGTAAAATTGTGTACTTGTATTAGTCCATTTGACAATATTTTCTGTAGTCCCAAGAACTTCGACCTGAGATTATAATTAAACGAAAATATCAACATCAGTACAAGAGTCTCTATACAGCGGCTGGACAGAATAGCCAACCGCTAATAATTAAACATGCCGGCGCAAAATTGAACTACATAATTTGGAAGAAATTGTAATAAGATAATCAACCTAATAACTGTTAATAAAACTATAATTGAAGCATTGAACTGTATGTTTGATTTTATTTAAATCTTTCTTAAAAATTGAGTATTCATTTATCATTCAATAAACCTTGCACTTTTGGTTTACCAAGAAGAGTTGGCAACCCCTAGTTTGAGGCAGAAAATACGAATTCGAACTTCTGGACGGGTGAGTAGACACTCTATAGTTATAATTATTATAACGAGACTGATAATACGTTATAACTCTTTATAAGCTATCAAGTATTTCATCCCTTGTGAAGTCATAATTGTTCAACTCTATTTTCTTATTAAAGGTTTCCAATATTTGTGTGTGTGTGTGTTGGTAAACTTCAATATTTAATATGTAATTTCAACAGTCAACAATTAATGTTAAATTTACACATTAGGCTTTTATGCAACCATCAAATGTGATGAAATAAATTACTGTAATACTATTCAACAATTATTACTAAATAATTAATAATACAAATTATACATTACAATGAATAGAAGCTAAGTTATTTCGGACATCACCTTATCTTAACCTACCCTGTACTAAGAAGTTCATCTAACAAGGCTGGCAAAAATTTCTTTCAAGGGGAAATAGTGTTTTTAAGTGTTCAAGTTGTTTCAATGGAGATAATGCAGCAGTTATCACACGCTACACTTATGCCACCTTAAATAGTGACCCACGTATTTGGTTTTATTAAGTTTTCCAGGTAAGTACAGTAGGTTTAGACCATTGCACTGTCAGTACGCTAAAATCAGAACATCATCAACAATGTGTGCAGTTTTAATATGGAAAGTCATCAGCTGACCACCGAACTAACTGATATGAGATTGGGATTAGTGATGGTTCTGCAAACATGATTTTAATTAGTGATTTGGACATGGACAGAGTGGCTGCAAAACCAATGTGTCCCATAATAATGGCCCATCCATTTGCCATGTCTAATCCAGCATTTCTTTGTCTAGCACAGAATTCATCAGGTTCCCTAGGCTTCTCACTCACCAAGCATGGCTTCTTGTCGTTTCCGGTTGTTCTCCAAACTGAAAATGCTGCTGAAATGGTGCCAATTTGACAGCTGGGAAGAAACAATTATAATTACAAGAACGTAGTTGTCAACCATCCCATAAGATGACTACAATGAAAGGTACCCAGCAATGATAAGCCTTCTACATTACATTACATTACACTGTGTGTGTGTGTGTGTGTGTGTGTGTGTGTGTGTGTGATCATCTGCATGCCGTTCAGAAGGAGATTAGGACTGGACACCATTAGGGTAACTATTTTTCCCTGGCATATGATCAGGTACTTTTTGAACAGTCCCCACATTTTTAACTAAAGGAAGCAAACTAAGGTACCTTCCCGTTATTGTCTAAACTTTTTTGTTTAATGGCAACAAAAAAATAAATTGATGAAAAGATATCCATTATAGTAGCAAGAATATAAACGCAGATAACTAGATTTTGTTAAAAATGATACGAGAGCAATTCCAAAATTTACCTCCAGTTAGTTCATAAAGGAAGACGAAAATAAAGAAAAATATTTTATTACATACAAAAGTTACATATGTATCACTTTGCCACATACGCACCACCCATGTACAAGTACTTGTAATATCATTGCATCAGCTTTTCAAGTCCTTCATTGAAAAACATTGCCGACTCGGTACCCAGGCAAGAGCTGACACTCCAGGGAATGAAGAGATCCTCATTGGTTTCAAAGTGCTCAGTTAGCCAGCCAAACCTTTATCTTGAAAACATAATATCCCTTGCCCAGACTTGATCAGGTGGTGTAACAGTCTTAATTTAGCTGCTGACAGTTACATAAATTTTCATCTATTTCAATTTGTAAATTTCCCTAAAGTTCGAACCCTTTGAGTACAAGGAGCATGTCCTACACAATACTCATTATGGTTATCCAAAGTGATGGGTTCAACTGCCCGATGTAAAGTCACATCAACGGTCACCACCCCATACTATATTTGATCCAACAGTGATTGGTTGGGATAACTGCTATCCACACTAGCCCGTTCGGGACACCATCCCGCATGGCCCTGCAGTGTCGGATGGTTTTCCGATCATGTATTTTCACTGACTGAGAATTTTGTCGCCTGATGCCATCCAGACAATTTTGCTGCCAGCAGTTCAGCACACAATCCCGAATGTACTCAGCAGATGATGGGATGTTTCAATGAATACCACCAGGTACAATATACCATACGCCTGGTGGAAGAGGCAATGATTACAAGCAATGTTTTGGCGGCCAGTACATTTGCAAGTAATAATGCAATGTAAATGGTTGCTGGTCACTACTACACATGTACCATGTTGCTACGGGATTCACTTTGTGTACATCAGGCAACTGAAGGTTAATTTTAGAATTACCCTCATATTTCATAATTTCTTACACAGCATATGATTATACTAATAATCTGAATTTTTTACCTCAATGAAATGTCGAATTGGACAATCTGAAGGTAACTGCAAGTAGCATTTTACTTTCGTTGTATGAGGATTTTTCTTCACCCACCAATTCAGAGCCACCTTTGTAAACTTATCTTTCACTAGGGTAGTGCAATATCTAATACATCATAAACGAGAGATATGAGGGCAATTATTCAAAAACTATTTTTCTTAACTTTAATAAACATCATTCTAAATTAACTAAATCACATGCTCACAAGTATCCAATTTATTTCATGTTGTACAGGAAATTTTCACTATTCTCTGAATTATGAAATAATTTTTTTTAATCCTCCTCATAGTTTTTATTGAAAATTAAAAAACAAAGACAATCACATACCAGCATTAATTAATTTTCTCAGATACTTCTGTTCAAAGCCTGTTCTCTACCCTCAACCATTATACGTCAATTTATTTTTAATGCAGTACGACATCACTCACTCCCTCACTCTCTCTCTTCTCGTACAACCTCTGACTTTTTTACATTGACAACAGATTTAAATATGCACAGATTAACAGAATTGGTTATGAGTAACAAGATGCTAAATATAATTTTTTTTTAGTCAACATACCTACCCAACTGTAAAGCGACTCCAGATTTAAATGACTTCCAATTTAAAATAGAGAAATCAATTTGTAACAATCATGAATTTAGCTTAACAGATATTTACATTCTGTTATATGGTATGGTTACCACACAACTCGATGAAAATTATAACTAGAAATAACTCATAAATATTAAATATCCACCTAGTTATACACTCATAGCTTAAAAATACCATACAACACCACTTTTATTTTCTGTATCACATCCACCATATCTTTGTAAAATACAATCTTCAAACCATTCATAATTAGCATTCAATGTATACATGAATCAGTACATTAATATGGCCAGAATACATGTGTATAAGAATGATACCACCAATACACTTGTGTGTATGTATTATTAAAAGACACTTGGTACTGTTATATATCAGTCACTGTTCATTAAAAAAGCACAAACCTTAAATGTTATACAAAGATAATTTTTTAAAGATACGTACCTGTTAATTAGAGTTACTGCAGAATTCTCGGTAACTTTAGGTCCATCTGGCCCCTCTGGTAAAAATGGTTTGATATGTGAATCGAACAGTTTGTCACTAATTTCTTTATCATCAGGACGCTGTCGACCTGTTGCACCATCTCCACTCAACAGCTAAAAAAGGGATTAAATGTTTTATGTTTTTACAAAGCTACATACAGAATGAGTTGTAAAACCCATATTATTTACACTAGGGTCATTCAATAAGTAAAGAGGCACACAACCATAATTAAAAATATCTAAATAAGTACTATTCTTTCAAATCATGTTTAAAATAACTGATCAACAAGCATTTCATTAAATACATGTATAAATGTCTTGTTTATACATCCTCTTCATTCACTTTTTAAAAATATTATATATATACACAAACTTTCAAATAGTGAACACTTACTTTTGGCTTTTTGTCCCAAACGTTTCGACGTGGTGTCCGTCTTCCTCAGTGGGATTTGAAATACAGAATGTCTGTACAAAGTAACCGTTATGGGTTGTAGGTGTGTGTGGTGGGGGTTGCTGGTGGGGGGAATTGGCGCTGGGATTCAAAGTGTGTGTTTGGACAAGTGTATCAAAAAGTATATGTGATCTATAGTGTAACTGGTCATTTAATATGTTGTTTGGTTGTAGTGTGTGATGTCTGTATATTTCATATTCTTCTGCTGTGTTTAGTTTTCTACTTTTGGGTAAGTAGTGTAGTATTTCCATGTTGTGTTCTATGTTTGTGTAACCGTGGTTTTCATTTTGTAAATGTGTGGCGAATGTGGAGTGTATGTAGTTTGTGGTGAGGGCTTTTAAATGTTCAGAGTATCTTGAGGAAAAAGATCTTCCCGTCTGGCCGATGTAGAACTGGTTACAATCACTACAGTTTAATTTGTAGACCCCTGTTTTGCTGTATGTGTCTGTGTCTTTGTTAGTATTATTTATGTGTTTCCTGATGGTGTTGTTAGTCCTGTATGCTACTTTATAATTGTGTTTCCTGAATGTGTTCGCAATTTTTGTGTGTGTTGGAATTGTAGTATGTGAGTGTGATGTATTTACTGGGTTGTGTACTGTTGGTTTTATGTGTTTTACTTTTTGTGTTTAGGGTGCGTTTGTGTAGTTTGTTTATTAAATCGGGATTTAATAATCCCAAAACACACATGACTACCTAGAAGAACTCAACACAATCAAATATATAGCAGTCAAAAATGGATACAATCCTGATTTAATAAACAAACTACACAAACTCCACTGAGGAAGACGGACACCACGTCAAAACGTTTGGGACAAAAAACCAAAAGTAAGTGTTCACTATTTGAAAGTTTGTGTATATATATAACATGTATAAAACAAGTCTCTCGCACTCACACATTTTTAACAGAAACATAATTATTTCATTGGGTTCTTTTCTTACAAACATTCTGTTAGAAATTATGAACCATCTTCAATTATCTTTTATAAAAGTTTTAAATTTATTATCATCAACTTCAGGTTTATTTGTTAGAGATTTATTATTTTATATTGGTTTATTCAGATATGTTAAATGAAATGCTGTAAATATAATATTTATTTTAAATTAACTCCTATTTGTTTATCTATTACTGGTTACTTTTGTATATAAAAATAAATAAACTTACCCAAATGTTTACTTCTGTCACCCTTCGATATAAGATTAATAATTTTAAATTATTTTTAAAAAAGGATTACTACTAAGCCTACATTTGCGTAGACAACAAAAAATAATAATTAAACAGCCTTAAAATTAAGAGATTAACAAAAATCATTAACTTTTTTGACTCTCAGGTTCACCCCCCCCCCCCCAATAAATAACCATCCATGATCGGTAACTGTTACCACAGTAACAGGTATTTGTAACGGCTACTTTTTTGGACAGTTACTTTTGTAACTGCTTTTTTCTAATACTGGTTAGAACTACACAATCATGAACACAAACAATAACATGCATGTTTCCAGACACTCACCTGTTTGAGTTCTGTTTCTAGATGCCTGTATCCCTTATATACATTACAAAATTTCGTCCTCTCAGCATAATTAAAAGGTACCAGTAAGATGTATCTGCTATTTTTGTCTCTAGCACGTCCTTTTGATTGCACATACGAGCGAAAATTTTTTGGCAAATCAAACATAATCACATAATTACATGATACTATATCAATTCCTTCTTCAATGACATCTGATGCGACGAGTGTATTGATTTCTTTTTTGTGGAAGCTATAAAACAACATTAACACAAAAAAATCACACACTTGAAGAATGCATGTTAAGATTACTTTTAATTTCCTCTATGTTACTGGTTATACACAAACGACTCAATACACATGAGCAGTTGAAACACAGTTTGATGTTATGTAATTTAAATATAAACTACTGATCAGGAAGCGCACTATTTTATAATAACAAATATTGTGATGATAATAATAAATATCATAAAAATAATAATATTGTTGCGACATCACAGAACAATCTACGTGTTTGTCGAATGTGCCAGAAGAATCTCGATGTAACGCATGGTGTATGTGCTTGTCGATGCATTTTCGAGAGGTTTCTCGAAGGCGCCAGCCGCACGGACTGTGTCAAGGCAACATTTAATTACGTAGTTCACACGAGCGCTAAGACGCAATTAGGAACATTCTGGTCTGTGAGCGTTGTATAAATACTTGGTGGCGGCGGCCCCAGTTTTTCAGTATTAGTGCGATATACTGACAGCGCGGTTCGAGAGTTATTGTCGGGCGAAATTACTGTGCGCGTACAAGTGGTTATTCGTTAAATGTTGTGTTTTATAATCGGACGGTTTTGTAATACAATTGTGTTTAATTTTAGTGGACATTTTATTGCGTGTGAACAATGTTTATTTGATTTGTTGTAGAAACTGTGTTGTTAATTATGAACTGTTAACTGTGGAAATTAAAGCTGGTAATTAGTGACTTAATTGGTGTCTTGTATTTTGTTGTTTTCCACTGTACCTACAATGATCGAGTCGACCGTCGTAACAGTGGTGTCAGAAGTGGGATAAAACGATTAACAGTGGGAACAGTGGACACTTTGTACAAGACGAGTGTAATTCGTAATTAATCGGTAAACAATGGATGCCAGTCAGATGATGGAAAATTTACAGTCGCTGCTGTTACAGACGGAGAAACGATAGGATGAGAAACGCAGACAGGAGGTGGAAGAGACAAAAGAAGAACACCAACAGGAAAGAGAGGAACGGAAGTGTGAAACAGAAGACATCAAAGCATTAATACAGGAGCAGAAACAGATGCAAGAACATAGTACCGCAGAATTGGGTCTCCTATGAGGTGAGCTTAATAAACAAGTTACTAAAATATCGGAGGTACAAGAATCAATGACATTATAAATAGCTGAAGTAGAAAAATCTGTCTCGAGTGTTGAAGAATCGATGTCTACAAAAATATCTGACGTAGGAGAATCCATGTCAAATAAAACAGCTGAAGTAGAAAAATCTGTCTTGACTGTGGAAGAAACTATGTCAACAAAAATATCTGCAGTAGAAAACTCAATGGCAAACATAAGAGACCAAATTAAAAGTGAAGTTGAGCAGTGCCTGAAAATGCACCCAAAACAACTTTGTGAACAAACTGTACCAATGATAAAAACAGAAAAAGACACAGAAAATTAGTCAACCGAGAAAGTAACTTTACCTGCAGTAGGGACAGTTCATGTCAAAGCTCCAACCTTTGACAAAAGCAGTCACTGGGCAACGTACCTCCGCCAATTTGAAGCTGGTGCATGCGCAAATAATTGGACAGAGAAAGACAAGGCTGTTTCACTCGTTCTTGCATTAAAAGGACCCGCAGCAGAATTACTACAGAAAGTGCCACCTGACAGCCAGAACACCTATGCCGAGTTGATAAAAGCTCTGGAATTACGGTATGATGATAAACATTTGTGAGATGTGTACTGCACCCAGTTGAGAGCAAGGCGACAGCATTCCGGGGAGAGTCTTCAAGAGTTTGAAGCAAGTATCGACAGACTAAATAGACTGGCCTATTCTGAAGCGCCAGAAGATTTCCGAACGAGTTTTGCGATGCAGACATTTACTGCTGGTGTCCGAGATAACAAACTACAGCAAGTGATATGAATGGCAAGACACCAGAACAGTGCAGACGCCCTGGTACATGCTTTGCAATTTGAGGCCGCCAAATCAGCGTCTGGCTGAACAAGTCATAAAGTGCGTGCGCTAAAAGATCGTAACGGCACAGACGATGAGGAAGAAGGACAAGGAACAGAGACTCGACGGTCGGCACCAGAGAATAAAATAAGAAAGGATGGAAGACCGAAATGTTATAGATGTGGGAAACCTGGACATCTACGAGATTGTCGGGTTAGAATTCAGCAGCAGGGAAACTAGCAATAGTCGGTACAATGGGGCGTGTGCTGACTAACTGGAGGAACGAAGCCCCTAGACAATACGCAATTTCTACACTTCAGAAAAACAGCGGGAGCTTGGTAGTTACCGGATTTGTTCAAGAAAGCCCAACCTCGATTACAGTTGACACAGGCGCAACAGTTTCTATTGTGCGCCCCGACGTGGTGAAAGATCTCAAGCCGATCTGGTGCTCTTGCAGCTTGCGAACATCTACTGGACGGCCTGTAAAAGTGTATGGAAAAGTGGAGATACACCTACGCCTCGGTCGACTTGAGTTTAATCATCAAGTACTTGTTGCAGACACTGTGGATGAAGCAATTCTTGGTGTGGACGTTATGAATGCATACGGATTTATAGTCGACTTCAAGAACAATATCTTGAGAATCGGAGGTGAAGAGGTAATGCTATCAACAATGACGACAGCAGAAAAATCGATGGACGTCATAAACCAAGTGGCCGTAACTGTTCCGCCAAACTCCGAAAAGATAATCATGGTTAGAACCGATGTAGATACTAGGGGCAACCAGTGCTCTATATTCGAACCCCAGGTAGTCAGCACACCGGGCATACTAACTGCCAGAAGTTTAGTAAAACCTAACAAAACCGGAAATGTACCTATTAGAGTGGCGAATATTTTGGATCAAGGTATCACTTTACAAAGCAATACGCTCCTAGGCAAATTGACTCCTGTGGCCTGGGTAGCCGGAATAACGCAACAAAGATCCAGTGCTTCGGATAATTCCAAATTACCAGAGGAACTGCAACAATTATTGAACAGATCTTCTAATTCCAAATTACCAGAGAAAATGCAAGAATTATTGAACAGATCTTCTAACGACCTCTCAAGTGGTGAGGTAAAAGAACTCAGACAGTTTTTACACGAATTCAAAGATTGTTTTGCAGTTCGGGGACAGTCACTGGGAAGAACCTCTGTTGTGCAACATCGCATCAATACCGGGGACACAATACTTTTCGCCAACCTCCTCGAAGGCCTCCATTATCTAAACAAGAGGAAATGTCTCGGTTACTACAGGACATGTTGACAGAGGGAGTAATCGAACCTTCGTCAAGTGCTTGGTCTTCTCCTGTAGTGCTGGTAGCAAAGAAGGATGGTGGATTGCGTTTCTGCGTAGATTACCGGAGGTTAAATGACATTACAAAGAAAGACTGCTATCCATTACCTTGCGTTGACGATACACTCGACACGTTGTCTGGAGCACAGTGGTTTTCCACAGTGGACCTGAAGAGTGGATATTGGCAAGCGGGTCTTCATCAAGAAGACAAGGAAAAGACCGCTTTCTCGACACAAAGTGGCTTATTCCAATTTAACGTCATGACATTTGGACTCTGTAATGCACCGGCAACATTTGAGAGATTGATGGACCTGATACTCTGAGGCCTGACATGGAAAACTTGCCTTGTTTACTTAGACGATGTCATAGTGATCGAGAAGACTTTCAAAGACCATTTGGAAAACCTTAAGGAAGTTCTAACTAAAATTCACAGTGCACAACTGAAGCTGAGCCCGAAGAAGTGTTCTCTATTCCAGAAGGAAGTACAGTATCTGGGCCATCTGGTTTTGGCATCGGGTGTTAGCATGGATCCTAATAAAGTAGACACCGTGAGAGACTGGCCAGTTCCGAAGAGTAAACACGAAGTTCGGAGTTTCCTGGGGTTATGCTCATATTACCGACGTTTTGTGAAAGGCTTCGCTACTATTGCTAAATCACTACATGAGCTAATGGAAAATAAACAAAACTTCCAGTGGTCGAGAGAGTGTGACCTAGCATTTAGAACTTTGAAGATTGCATTATGTTCACAGCCAATTCTCGCTTTTCCAGCTTCCGAAGGGAAGTACATAGACACAGACGCAAGCAATACTGGTCTAGGAGCAGTTCTGTCTCTAGTGCAGAATGGTGAAGAACGAGTAATAGCGTATTGCAGCAAGACACTTTCTAAACCAGAGAGAAATTATTGTTTTACAAGGAGAGAGATGTTGGCAATTGTCAGAACTTTGGAGCACTTCCTCTATGGGAGAGTTTTCACTACGTACCGACCATGCCGTGCTTGCATGGCTCTTGAGATTTAAAAATTCCAGGACAGTTGGCAAGGTGGCTTGAACGTCTGCAAGAGTACAACTTCAAGGTACATTGGCGGGGGCACCTGCATGGTAATGCAGATGGCGTATCACGAAGACCGTGTCCGGAAGACTGCCGACATTGCCATAGAAAGGAAGAACAAAAGTCAAGTGAACATGTTCAAGCCATCACTGTAGATTTCCTGGCTGACGGGTGGACAACACAAGACTGTCGACAAGAACAGATGACTGATGAAGTCATTGGACCGATCTTGACAGCAAAAGAGGAAGGTCGCCGCCCGGATTGGCAAGATATCTGTCATGGTTCCGAAGTGCTGAAGGACTACTGGGCACAATGGGAATCTCTCACCTTAGAAAACGGATTGCTGGAAAGGGGTTGGGAAAGTGCAGATGGACGAGACGTGGTCATGCAGTTGATAGTTCCCCGAAGTAAAGTGCAGTCTGTTTTGAAGGAGATGCATGATGGAACATCTGGAGGCCATCTTGGTGTTAACAAAACCCTTGACAAAATACGGAAGCGATTCTATTGGCTTCATCTTCGCCACGACGTAGAGGAATGGGTTCGGACGTATGAAATATGTGCTGCAAGCAAGGGCCCACAAACCAGAAGCAGGGGAAAAATGAGACAGTATAACGTTGGACAACCTTTCGAGAGAATTGCCATAGACATTGCTGGACCATTCCCAGTTACTGACGATGGAAACCGGTACATCATGGTTGTACGTGACTACTTTACTAAGTGAGTGGAAGCCTACGCAATTCCAAATCAGGAGGTTACCACTGTGGCAAAGCAGTCAGTTCACAACTTCTGTTGCCGTTATGGAGCCCCTATGGAAATCCATATGGATCAAGGGAGAAATTTTGAATCAGGAGTGTTTAAAGAATTATGCCGTCTACTCGGAATTCGAAAGACCAGGACAACGCCTCTGCATCCTCAGTCGGACGGGATGGTTGAGAGATTCAATAGGACACTTGAGCAGCGTCTTTCGAAGGTTGCTGATGAGAACCAAACAGACTGGGACCAACGTATACCACTATTCCTCATGGCGTATAGATCATCAGTACACGACACAACCGGCATGACTCCAGCAAAATTGGTGTTTGGGAGGGAGATTCGTCTTCCTGGGGACTTAATGTTCGGATCACCTGAGACCCAGTCCCAAGAGCCACAGAACTATTCCTCGCAATTAGAAAACCAACTGCGAGAAATGAATCGCTTGGTAAGAGGACGGCTGAAGATTGCCAGTGATAAAATGAAAACTCAGTATGACATTCGCAGCAATAGTGTAGGTTTCCAAGAAGGAGATCAGGTTAGGTTGTTCAACCCAAAGCGCCGTCATGGTCGCTCACCTGAGCTTCAGTCTAACTGGGAAGGACCCTACACTGTGAAAAAAAGAATCAACGATGTTATCAGGACGAACAGGCTTAAGGAGGGGGCAGTGTTACGACATCACAGAACAATCTACGTGTTTGTCGAATGTGCCAGAAGAATCTCGATGTAACGCGTGTGGTGTACGTGCTTGTCGACGCATTTTCGAGAGGTTTCTCGAAGGCGCCAGCCGCGCGAACTGTGTCAAGGCCGCAGCTAATTACGTAGTTCACACAAGCGCTGACGCAATTAGGAACCGTCTGGTCTGTGAGCGTTGTATAAATACTTGGCGGCAGCAGCCCTAGTTTTTCAGTATTAGTGCGATATATTGACAGCGCGGTTCGAGAGTTATTGTCAGGCAAAATTACTGTGCGCGTTCAAGTGGTTATTAGTTGCGTGTTCAAGTGGTTATTAGTTAAGTGTTGTGTTTTATAATCGGACGGTAATTGTCATACAATTGTGTTTAATTTTAGTGGACATTTTATTGCATGTGAACAATGTTTATTTGATTTGTTGTAGAGACTGTGTTGTTAATTGCGAACGGTTAACTGTGGAAATTAAAGCTGGTAATTAGTGACTTTTGCTGTTTTCCACTATACCTACGACGATCGAGTAGACCGTCGTAATAATATTACATTCCCATACAGTCAACATACTATATTCTCATATAGTCAATACACTATATTCTCATACAGTCAATATACTATATTCTCATACATTCAATATACTATATCCTCATACATTCAATATACTATATTCTCATACATTCAATATATTTGCTCTGATACATTCATTACAACAAATTTGTATAAACAGCTTACTCTTTTAAAACAGTTTTGTTCATGAAACGACAGAATGGTCCCTCTCGTGTGTCATTAAATGGATTGACATTGTAGCCAACAACAAAGTTAGGTTTTATATGCCGGAATTCTTGATCTTTTTCACTTAAATCCTAAACAAATAAAATTAATGTTCAATATATAATATTTGAAGTATTTTGTATGTTTAATTATATTTTTTCACAAGACAATAAAATAAATTTATTATTATTACTTTTATTCTATGCATCATGCAGGAACATGATTAACAGGATAAAACATACTGTGGCCTTATGGTCCATGCTGCATTGATAAAAATTATATTTTCTTTTTATAGTTAGCCTTTTTTCTATTATTGTAAGAATGTACAATTCTTTATTACCATACAATTTTATAATTGTTGGTTCATTATCCATTAATTATAACGGTTTTACTTACATATAATAGTTTTTTGTTTTTTAATGTACGTAATCAATTACAGAGTACTGTTATGATGGTCACACAGACTGTCAAATTTGAAAAAAGGAAATAAATAAATGAACACAGACAAATTGCTAATTACCACTTTAACTGAAGTTAAATAACCAAAGACAACAACAATAAACTGTTGTATTACACTACTTCAAGCTTATGATTATTCAACACACACTAGTGTAACACACAATAATGTAAGTTATTTTAAAGTGTTGTCCTAAATAATATAAGTCAACAGTTATCTGTTTGCAAAATTTCATTATAATCACTAGTAATAATACTAATACACTAAATGCACTCAGAATCACAGTATATAAAAACTAACTCGCTGCTTCCCAAACGGTGCTTTTATACTTTGTCTGCGGTGTAATACATAACAACGCTTGTGTAATCCTACCACTTACACAATGCGTACAAAGCGTCATGTAGCTGTACATGTTATTTTCTGTTCATATAATTCAAAAGTTTTAGTATTATTTCCTTGAATATACAGGAACTAAGATTTGATGGCTCATTAATGTATCCCAGAAAAATTTTATCAATCAAAATATTTTCTGCACATTTTTTTAATATAATTATACAATTTATATAATATGCATAGAATTATGGATAAAATATCTCCTATAAACTAAATATTTTTTGTAATTTTTCATTTTTTTACACTGTCTTTATTTTTTGTTTATTTTATGCTGACTGTCACTGCTTCTATTACGCTTGTTTATATTGCACATTATCTGTTAAAGCCAGTTAACATAAATACAAAAATTAAAAAATAGATTTAACAGATTATTATTAAACATTTATTTTTTATCAGTTGATCCCTCCACTGGTGTAAACACATTTTAGTATGAAGTCTAAACATATTAAGTATGAAGTCTTAATCAAACAGCTCAAAGTAAATGGAATGGAAACTAGTTATTATATTAAATACTGTGATTAAAAAAATTATCTAGCCTGTCTATTTAAATTATCAAGCCATCATACCAATCCAAACAGCCATTTTTCTTAGGTTTGTTGATTTATATATAACTTATCTATAAATAAGTTATATTATAAATATATAACTTATATAAATAGTCCTAATATCTAGCTGATTACCAAATAGACATCTGGTAAATGGTGTCACAAGACTGATTAAACTATGCTCTGTATGACGGTGGTTGGCGTGTGGACCCTTGGCCTACCTGCTGCCTCTCCCCCATTGTAATACTTCTGCCCGGGCTCGACAGCAGCTAATTGCCGCGTGAGTCACCTCACTGTGCGTCCAGTATGAAACAATTTTTTTTTGGCTCGACCAATACTGGTAAAATTTTGTTATATTTGAAATCAGCGAAATAATACGATGAAAATGACACCAAATACGACTAAGGAATATTAAAAATTGGGCGTTATAAAGTAACAATGACTGAATAATTACAATGACTTTATTTGTATTATTTAATTTACAATAACTTTACATATTTACAATGACTTATGTTAGCGATTGTAATAAAGCAGGTCAAAGTTGATGCTGGTAAACGAAATCGATCCGAGTCACCAGAGAACCTATGAAAAAAAAACCATTTGCTAACATTTTTCTGAAAATAATTATTTGTAAATAAGACCAGTTATGACTTAGCTTATAAAAATAAATGTTTTTCTACTATTATGACTTAGCTCATAATAGTACTCTACTTTGATACCATTTCTTTCTTTACGTGTTTAACACAGTTTTTCTATGAATCTGCTTGTTAGGAGTTTACAGCTTCAAAAAACAAATTTTGCACATCATCCAGTTTGAATGTTGTGTTGCGCTGTTTGACGTAATTCTTCAAGTGAGCCCAGACCTTTTCAATAGCATTGTAATTACAATGATAAGGTGGAAGCCGAATAACCCGAAATCCAAGCTCAGATGCTTTCTTGTCAATGACATAAGAAGTCAGTTGGGGCTTGTGTACCTTGACGAGATTATACAGTTCGGGCTTACGCTTGTCGTCCGTGATACGAACTCCTCGTGAGGTTAGCCAATCTGCCATTTCTCCTTTCCTTGAGGATGAGGTTGGAGCAGAGTTGTTTACTCTTGAGTGGTAAGGAGCGTTGTCCGTTCAACTATTGTTGAACCGGGTGGTAGTGAAAGAAGCAACACTTCAAAAAAGCAGCACTCAAATATCTCAGAATTCATTTCCTCATGGTAGTCAACCGTTTTCTTAGATTTGAAAATCAGCGGGGGTGCATTTATCCATCCGTTGACGCCACCTGTGTGGCAGATTATGAGTCGCTGTCCTTTGCCTAGAGGTGCACCCAGAGTAGAGCTAACACTGTCGTCGGTCCATCCAACATCTTTGGAGATATTACTATTAATCTATGTTTCATCTAAAAACACCTCGTTTTTAATGTCCACATTACGAATTTTCCTCAAAAATCGGCATCTTGATACAGCAACCGATGGCTTCTCCATAAGTACCTTTCTTTTATTGAACCTTTTCCATTTGAAACTAATATTCTTTAATACGTTAGACAGAGACTGTAAGCATCCCTTGAAAAGTCCCGCATCTTTGAGAGATGCTTGTAATTTTCGGAGCGTCGGCATTTCCTTGCGTCTATAATAATCTATAACATGGCGTCGGATGGCAGATTTGTCAAAATCATCAATATAAGTCACTGGGCATGGGAGAGGTTTTTTTTTCTTTTTGGCGTGTGGAGCACACTAGCATTTTCCGTGTTCACTGCATCTGGGAGGCACATCGTCATTTTCATTATCTTCACTTATAACAAAGCTATCGTTCTTACACTCCTTAAGTTCACTTTTTATTCTAGTAATGGTGCGTAGAGACACTTGACACGCTGCTGAAACTCTCTCACACACTTTTTTTATATCAATTAACGGGCCTTTATTGTCACGCTCCTGTTCAAAGTACTGCATAACCGACGCGATTATTGTTCTAGCTTGAGAATGATACACTTTACCACATTTACTAAATGAAGACATCTCTATAAAAAAAATAATGTAACCTTAAAATATTTAACTAATTAAACTAATACTCCGTAAACTCACGATCGACAGTAGCGACGAACAGTAGACACTAACTATTTAACTGTTTGTGAGCAACTGAAGAAGGGATGAGGCTGAGTCATAAATACCAAGCAGCACTAGTCATGAGTTGACTCATAGCAACCCCATTATAGGAAATGAGCAGGAAGTTCTCTGTTCACTACCAGCGCATAAACACAAAATATTATGTGTGTTCTTTTTCAATCAAAGAATCAAACAAAGCAATTAAACAAGTACAGTAAACCCTCGATTTAACGGACTAATTGGGGCTGAGGGGTGTCCGTAAAATTGAAAGTCCGTTAAATCGCAAATTTTGTTTTTTGAGGATATATTTAAATCAAATAGGCCTATAACACTTGAAATTTTAATACTATTAATATCATGCAAATACCGTATTGTTCCGAATACAAGCCGCACTTTTTCTCCTAAAAACATGGTCGCTAATTTGGCATGCGGCTTGCATTCGCGCGCTAACAAAATTCGAAGTTATACCTGACTTCTGGCGGGACGAACGCTTTTGGTATCTATGAGTTGTTTACTGCCTAAGCAACAGCAGTTTGCCTGGCTGTAGTTAACTCTGGCGTTATGACTTATGACTACAACCAAATGTTTTAACAGCAAACTGAAGAAAGAATCGGAAGATAAAGTGTAAGTGGTGCACACACGCGCGTGTTCGCACCCTTCTGTAGGCAGCAAGACAAAGGATGAGTAGAGGGGTGTGAGTAACATGTTTCTAAATAACGGGTAAACTACCAGTGTGGTTTTCTATTGTAACAGCGACAACATCACTTATCTGTACTTTGTTTTTATTTGGCGTTTTTGTAGTGCATTTGCGGTATGAGTGATATTGTGGAGACTAAAGGCACGCAGTCAGATCAAATTAAACGTAACCCGTACGATGCGAATTATAAATTAATTGTGATACAAAATGTAGAAAAAACATGCAATCGCGAAGCCGCAAGGAAATTCGATATTGATGAATCCTGTATTTGACGATGGAGAAAACAGAAGGAACGACTTTTAAATGCAAATACTGCGCGACGAGCATTCGCGGGACCTCAAGTTGGGCATTTCGTAGCAGTAGAGTCCAGCGTCTGTGAATACGTAACGGCTTTTAAGAAGGCAAGGACTCCCTGTCACTAGACATGTTTTAAAACTAAAATCTTTAGAAATCGCAGAAGAATTAAAAGTTTCCGGTTTCAAAGCCAGCTTCGGGGGTAAAAGACGAATGATGCGGTGAAATGGATTTGCGCTTAAATGACGTACATCACTCGCGCTAAAACTACCGAGTGACTACGAAGAAAAACTCCTACAGTATCAGCGGTTTGTCATTCATTTACGCAAGAAGCATAATTATTCACTTGAACACATGGGAAATGCCGATGAAACACCCATATTTTTTTTTACGTATATTTACTGTGGACCAAAACGGAACCAAATCTGTAACAGTAAAGATTACGGGAAATGAAAAGTTACGTGCCACTGTAATGCTTGCTGTATTAGCTGATGGACGAATATTTCACAGTGAAATAAGATGCGTATCAGTGTATATTGTTCAGTGTTAGTTGTCGTGATGTCTTCCACTGAACGTGTGCGATGCCTGCATCAACGACAACGCAAAGACAGGGATCGTGAAGAATTAAATGAATTCTTGATGAATACTCTGTTCTCATCAAATACAATTGAAGATGAGAAAATGTGCGTGTTTCAAAACAAGAAGAAAAGAAACGAAAGAATGCTCCGATAGCCAAGCAATACCGCCAGAACAGGAGAGTCTGCAGTTTATGCACATTATACGTTTCAAAAGCCTAAAAACATTATCATGCTTTTTTTTTTTTTTTTTCCGTTAAATCGAGGGTTTACTGTATTCGTATTTTTCATTTAAATTAATTCTTTGAGCACTATGCACTGAAGATGTCTATTAAAGTAGTTGCTGAGCTTTTACATTGAACACCTTAAAATTTAATATTTTTAGTCGTGTTTGGTGTCATTTTCATCGTATTATTTCACTGATTTCAAATATAACAAAATTTTACCAGTATTGGGCGAGGCAAAAAAAATTGTTTCATACTGGACGCACAGTGAGGTGATTCACACGGCAATTAGCTGCTGTCGACCCTGGGCAGAAGTATTACAATGGGGGAGAGGCAGTAGGTAGGCCAAGGGTCCACATGCCAACCACTGTCATACAGAGCATAAAATGATTGATAGTGAATTACATCATGTTAGTGTTTGCCACAACATATGTGAAATCTTCATCTACAAATAAAACTATTATTATTATACTATGATGATATACCGTAAATTTAGATAAACTATGATAAATCTATCTAGTTTCACAATAGTTCAAAATAGAACACTGACTACATTTACCTTCAGTATATAAAACAGAACCTTTGCTGTGAATCTTCGCCTCACGAAAATAATTGTGGAATCAGTCTCTTTTGTTTTACATAAAATCTTTAAAAGCGCTTTCACCTTTGGTGATGAATAATGTGTTACTTGGCTTTCTTCAGGTTGTGTATCAATCTCTAAATGCAAAACATTTCTGCAGAAGAAATATAAAATTAAATTAAACAAATTATACGTAGCTTTTGTGATAATAATTAGTTAAGACTATACAAAATAATAAGAACATTAAATGAAATTTTGTGGATTTCCTTTAACTTTGGGGCACCAAATAGAAAATTATCTTATCTTCAGATAGTCTCAAAAATAACTGTTCACACAAATAGAAGCTGGTAGTAGGTGATGTATAAAGAATGGTTCACATGCATTATCACATTCAGAAATGTGAACGTACAGACTACACAATCTAGTAAACAAATTACACAATACAATGACTTGAGAAACTGCCACTAGAAGTGAAACTGTTCACTAAACTTTGTACTAAGTAAAATGTTAGTTGTATACAATAATATACGTGTGCATGTTGATCACATCCGTAATGAAGCTAAATACCTAATTTATTCAATTTTAAGACTGTCTTTTTCAAATTTCCCATAAGCCTACGTTAAAATACAAAGTCATTATAGATTTACTCACACATGGTTGAAAATCTGCACATACCAGTATGCATACTATAAAAAAACAATAGCTCATTTTATTGCCAGGCCTTTAGCATGTTTCCATTAGATTATGACAATAACTTTATTACTTTCTGGTTTTTACTGCCAATCTATACTGCAGTGTTAAATGCCTAGAATCAACTTGACAGGTATTACTGTCAAACAAAAAGGTGTGACACAGATTTACAAAAATACAAATTAATTTGTATGCGGTGAAACATAAATACCCACTACTTCAGCTGGCAATATCGAAGTTATAAGAAACAAAGTAACAATAATAGTAGTAAAAGTAGTAGCGAAACTTCATTAAACAGTACCTTATTGTCAAAAGGCATGTAGAAACTGCTGTATATACACTTAATATGTCATCTGTTTCACAGCTAAGTTTGATTTTCTCAACCTGGATAAGGTGTGCAAGAGCTGCTAAACTGCCACCATATAATCCAAATTCATCAAGCTGATACTGAACCAACAACATGTACCATTATCAATAAACAATAACAACACATAAAACATTAAAAATTGTGAAATTCATGATCCCCTGCACATGCGCACTTGCACACACACACACACACAATTATTTTTATGCTTTCTTAACAAAAGAAAACATTACAGACGTCACACCCATTTTTCAAATGGTATAACATACTTTATTATTAGTCACTGTTTTTCAATTTTTGTTTTATACAATTTGCCTGTACCTAGCTGGTACGTGTTCTAGTTTATAAATATAAAATATTCTACACGTAAAATCAAAAAGTACTTTAAGATTAAAATTTTTATAAAAAATTGAAACAATTTTGCAACTTTAAATAACTGGCAATTTGTGAGTAAATTCTAGGTATATTGCATCATACTATACCTAATGTTAACAATGTGTTAAAAGCCAGGATGATCTCTAGAAATAAATAACAATGTAATAGGCTGAAAACAAAATCTCAAACATAGTTTAACTCCCCTAAGTCACAACCCACTTACAATTATATATAGGCAGTTACATCCTACAATTTATACTGGAACACATAATAAACTTATTATTTACAAACAAATGTGTTACATAAATAAATGACTTCCTTTTACTCTATACAATTCGATGATACATAGAGCTTTTTATAAAATTACAAAGTTTAAATGGTTTACATAGAATAATAAAATCAGAAAAATTAGTACAGAAAATGGACATAACAAAGCCATACAGGCATATTTTTCATCCTCATAAACAAGACAAAAAACAGAATGCCTGGAGACACAGCACATACGACAAAAGTCAGATTTTTCATCATTTTATAAAACACTCATGCTGTCATTAAAACACAAATAAAACACTCAAAACTATCATATCGTACCATTCACATACACTACAGTCCCGTTTAACTGAATTTGATGGGACCCATAAGGCTTCGGTTAAACGAAAATTCGGTTAAACCGGAAAATATGTATTTTCATATCTCAGACCGGATAGTTGTGTTGTTCACGGGGTCACGGCCCATGGGCGAGCAAGGCCTACAATAGCAAGGCACATTACAATAGGCCTATTACAAACGAATGCATCACAACACTCTACAGGTATTAATTTATAAATAGAGTACGCTAAAAATGCAGTGAAATAATACATATTTTATTTTACATGAATGAGACATTTTGGAAAAGTACAGTAGTCGTAACACACATAAAAAATTGTAGTGAAATACAATAGTACAGTGAACAATTTATACAGTACTCTATGTAGGAAATACAAACGTATGCACATGAATAATAAAACATGAAATTCGCAACAAACATGAAAGAATTATGGTGGAATACAGTACAGTAAAACAAAATTTAATGTAGCGAAAATGTGCGGCATAGAATGAATAAAAATATGAAATTTCTAAAAACACATAAAAACATTCCTGCACGATGGAATGCAAAATTAAATCAAGGAAGTAAAAAAATGTGATATTTTCTTTTGCTTCATATGAGAAGAACGTTTCTTTGCACCTCGATCTCTAAGGCGTTTAATGAGAAGCAGCTCAGCAGAAGATGTTTCCTCTTGTTGTTCAAGGTACACCATGAGGTCTTCAAACATCCTAGTTGCTTCTGAATGGTTTGGCCCTTTCTTTTCTTGAAGGGATGGACCATCATCATCATCGGAGCTGAGCTCACCTGCCTGGTGACTTGAACATGCGGCAACAATGTCATCTTCACTAAGAATTGGATGTGGTTCTTATCCATTCCGCTATATCGTTTATTTGAATCTCCGATCCGCCTACCAGACTGTTTAGCTGTGATACGAAGTTCTCGTCACTACACTCCACGGGAACATCAGGTTCATTTTCATTCTGTGACACTGTTGTAGGCACGTTGGGCCAGAGTTTCCTCCAAGTTTTGTTTAGAGCAACTGCCGTTTCCTCCTCCCATCCTGCAGCTGTCATGTAGATCACGCCCTTGATCGTTATTTGTTTCAACGTGGATATGTCATTAGGCTCTTCATCTTCATCATTATCAATGATTTTACTGAGCAGTTTCCTCCTGTATAGTCTCTTCAAAGTTTCGATCGCACCTTGATCCATCGGCTGTATAAGAGCTGTGACGTTTGCAGGTAAAAACTGCACTCGTATGTCACCATATTTCAACTCATCTGCTCCCGGGTGGGTGGGAGCGTTGTCTATGAGGAGAATGGCTTTTAGAGGCAAACCCTTCCTTTGTCAAAAATATTTTTACTGCCGGAACAAAGTGGTGAAAAAACCAGTCCTTAAAGATATTTGATGACATCCAGGCGGATTTTTCAGACGCATAATGTAGAGGCAATGCACTACGCTTGACATTCTTTAAAGCCCTTGGGTTGGTTGACTTCCCTATCAAAACAAGTGGCAGTTTATGGGTGCCTGAAGCGTTGCTACAAACCAGTAACGTAACTCTTTCTTTATTTTTCTTATGACCACGAGCTGCCTCGTCTAGTTTTGATGCCAATGTTTTTGTAGGCAACATTTTGTAGTTCAGCCCAGTTTCATCGGCATTGTATATCTGAGCAGGACTTAATTTTTCGTCCTTAACAATTTTTTCAAACTTCTTAAACTCTTCAGCATCAAGAACAGCGCCTGAAAGACTTTCCCCAGTTATCGTCAGCTGCCTCACCCCGTGTCGATCTTTCCACCTACTGAGCCATCCAATACTGGCAGTGAAGCTTGGATCTCCACCCAACTTTTGGTTTAAACTCAATGCCTTTTCCTTAAGTATCGGTCCGGATATAGGCACGCCGCGCTCACGTTGTTGTTCAAACCACATTAAAAGTGCCTCGTCTAAGGATTCATTTTTAGGTTTCTTTATAGTGGACCGATTCCCTAAAGAGTCTTGACTAACCATTTTAGCGCAAAAATCTTCAATTTGACTTCTATTTTTTTTCCAGTCACAAACTGTTGCTGCCCCAACTCCATATTCAATAGAAATGTTTTTTACTGACTCACCCTTGTCCAGACGATTAATAGCCTCCAGTTTTTTTGCATTGTCACAACAACTCGTTTTCTCTTTTCACTACCACTGCAGATCACTAAACAATACTTACTTACTTACTTACTTACTAGCCAACGCCCACCCTTGGCTGTTGGGCCATTAGGCGGCGCGCTGACCAGTAGAGACGTGAGAGCCTTGCCGTACCATCTTCGTCTTGGACTTCCGTGTCTGAAATCAAGGCTGGACATGCAATTAGGTGATCCGCATTCATGGAAGCGTATCCACAGAGAACACATTCAGGAGACGACAACACGCCAATGCGGTGCAGGTGGGAGGCCAGGTAGTCATGACCGGTTGTAGTTCTAAAAAGAGCAACACTAGTTGCTCGGGGTAGAGTTCTGTTGATGGGGCCGTCCGTAACCAATGTTGCCCATCTTTTTCCCACACAGGCTCTTAATTGTTTTTCTTTTAGCCATAGGCTTATTGAGGAATTTATTCGTGCTTTCGCAGATGCATATGAGCTGGGGGTCTCCGGCTGAGGTAGTGCTGCGCCCATTTTGGCGAGGATGTCGGCTTTTTCATTTCCCATGATGTTGACATGGCTGGGTACCCATTGCAGTTCAATCTGCCAGCCTAATTGTACAAGGTTCTGCAGTTCTCGCCTACACTCAATTGTCAGGGAGCAGTTTGTATCACCATTTGAGGTCACGTTTTGAATCGCTGCAGTCGAATCTATGAGGAAGACGGCTTTGTTAGGTGGTGAGATCTTGGCAAGCTCAATAGATGCTGCCTTTATGGCTGCTACCTCTCCGTCATAGTTGCTTAGCCGGCCTCCTACAGCGAGGTGGCCTTCAAATAGAGAGCTGTAGAACCCAGCCCCTGTTGCCCCTGTGGATGGTATACAGGATCCGTCTGTGTAGATTCGTATCCACTGATCAGCGGGAAAATGTTTTTGTACAGTGTGTAAGGCTGCTTGACGAAGCTCGGCTTCATTCGACTCAGTTTTGGTCTTATTATGGTCGAAGAGTTTCAAGTTAGCATTTGGGAGTTGGCTAAAGAATTCACGGTGATGTATAAATGGTGCTGCCTCATTTGGTTCTATGTCATATTTGCGTTGGAGTTCTTCATAGATCGCAATCGGGCATTTCTGAGTTTTCAGCCTTTCTGTCGGTGTTTTATAGTTATTCCACCGTTGTTGGTAGGCTCTTTTACATCTCTCCCAGGATATGAGGCACAGCTTTTCCCGTCTTACTTGGATAGGTTCGACTTGCAGTTGTGACTCCATGGCAAGTATAGGAGTTGATTTTGGCGCACCAGTTATCGTTCTAAGGGCTGCATTTTGGACCAAGTGAAGTTTCTGGCATGCTGCATTGGAGGCAGTAATAGTTGCTTCTGCGCCATATTCCAATAGCGGCCGAATGTAGCTCTTATATGCAGTTGTCAGAACATCTTGATTTGCTCCCCATGTAGTCGCAGTGAGTCGTTTAAGTAGCCGGCAGCGCCTGGACGCACTGTTCGCGGACTGTTCTATATGGTGCTTCCACGTCATTCTGGTGTCTATATTAACACCCAGGTATTTAGACATGTTCACCTCTTCGAGTTCCGATCCACAATAGCGCAGCTTGACCGTAGGCCGCCTTGTTGATAGAGAGAAAAGTTGGTATGTCGTCTTGGTGGTATTTACCGTCATGGCATTTAGTTTGGCCCACTCTTCTAGTTTAACAAGTGCACTATTAATAGTTGCTTCAAGACCCATGATATGGCTGCTAGTTGCCCAGATGATAAGGTCATCGGCATACAGGAGCGCTTGTACTCCCGGCACACACCGAACAGCCACCAGAATGTCATTGACCATAAGGTTAAATAGGCTGCAGCTGATAATGGCACCTTGGGGTAGCCCTTGGCGTTGGATTCGGTACTCTGAAAGGATGATGTGTCAATATTTGAAAATGAGTAGAAGGTGTTACAAAAATTTTATTGAAACTGCACGTAATTTAGCAAGAAACATTGTCTTGCCAGACAGTGAACACTGAATATGTAATCATTATACCATAGTTTAATGTGTATTATTGTTTACAGTACAAAACATTTGCTTATATATTTTAATGCAATATTTCACATTGTACATAACTCTTATGTTAAAACAATATTTTCACTATGCTATGTTGCTTCCATTTGCTATGTATTTTTAGAATAAAATTTCTGGCCCTGCATAGTCGATCTACCATTTTAATGACCATTTCAGACTCCAACTTTTGATTTACATGATGTCTAATTTAGTACACATATATGCACTTAATACTATTTCTTATTTATGACTTATATATATTTATACTATTTATATAAAATGGATGAATTTACCTTAACATCTTCTAACACATTTTTAATTTTTTTGTTGATTTTCTTAAGTTTATCAATCAACAACTGACTGTTTACATCTGGTTTTATTTTTTGTATATCCTTTATTGACTTTTCATCAAATTTCACATTCATTATAAAATCCTGCATTTCTTTCAACTGTCTATAACACAAGTTATAACATATAGACTGTGCGTTGTTTTCTTCATATTGCTCAATCTCTTCCTTTGGATTAGTTGAATAGCTAAAAAAATATTACACTTATATAAAACTAAATATTTTCTTTCATTTGCATAAACAGCTGGTAAGAAATTCATTTGAGCATGAGCATGTGCCTTGTGTACAAGCTTGCTTGCATGCGCGCGCGCACGCACGCACGCACACACACACACACACACACACACAGTTTGATAAACAATAAAAATTATGCTTACAAAACATGCATACGACTAAATTATTAAATACTGCAACTATAAAACAGTTATGTGACATTAGCATTTTATGGCCTTAAAATTCCCTAAACAGAGCATCAGGTAGCACTACTAATAGAATGTGCAATAAGCTGCAGAACCAACCTAATGAAAACTGCAATGTAATATTTTGTGTGACAAAGTGTTACATGTTCCCTGAGATTTTTATTGCATTTGAAACCGAGTGACTTTCATGAGCAATGAATTAATATGCAATGTGGTGTTGAGTTGGGGAAATCCTTTACACATTTGAAATGTTACAAGCAGAATACAATAATGAGGCTTTAAGCTGGAATCAAACATTTGAGTGGTGGAAATGTTTTGAAAATGATCGAACTTCAACTGATGATGATCCTCGTTCAGGCGTGGACATCCAAAACTAATGAAATTGTTGTAAAGCTTATGAAACTCATTCCTTTTGCTACTTAACTGATTGCTAGGTAGCTGAAGAAGTAAGCATTTCAAAAATTCTGTCAAGAAATTAATGTACAAAATTCAGGCATAAATCACATCATTTTGAATTTCCAAACAGATTTGACGGCCAATGAGTTGAATTGATGTGAGTCATGGCCTTGTCCTCCCAAATGAAGAGTTCCAAAATCGAATGTTCTGAACAATGCACGAAACGTTGGGGGCAGTGAGTTTGAAGTGAAGGGGACTACTCTGAAGGTAACAGGTTTTAATAGTTTCTAAGGTACCACAAAAAATGTATTATATAAAGTTTGGGAATTTTAATTTTACCCCTTATATAATTATTTTTCTCACAATTAGTGGCTGGACTCAGTAACATCAAGGCTGGTTCAAGTTGTACTTGTGAATTCTTCACAATGCATATTGTAAGCATTCACTGTCTCTGTTAAAGTTGCAAGTGTAAACAGCATTACTGAGCTAACACATGCTCTGTTTTTTCACTTATGATCATGATTAACGTACAAAATTTCCACCAATATTTAAAACTTCATTATACACTTGCTTAAAACTTAAATGGTAAATTTGCTGACTTCTTTAAATACCATTTTAACCCCCTATTACAAGTGTATACAAAAGTATCTATTCTATGAAATACAATGTCTATGCACTAACAAATTTTGCCACATGGTTTGAGTATAACATGCAAAAGTACTTAATAAAATTTACATTGATACGGGCAATTTGAAACACTTTAAGACAAACAACTGATTATAAGACAATTTTTTGTTTCAATTAGAAATTGTGTGGATTACACAAGATTCTGTTTGAAAAACTGCAACTTAGAATTACAGAATGAAAATACTCACTCTCTGACCATTTCTTTGTTAACAGAAGTGGCTACTTTACTTAAATATGTTGTTTCTAAATCTCTTATTTCACTGTCCAATGTGTCAGCTTTACAGTTTGCATTAATTAGTGTTGCTGTCAATCCTAAAACCCGAGGCTGTTTAGATTTGTCACAGAATTGAAATTGCTGCATTATCTGAGAAAAAATAAAATAATTTTCTTACTGCTCGTGTTGCTATTTAAAAGGAAAAGTTGCATATGCTATAAACAATGCTGTAGCCACTTCCCAACAGGGAACAAGAGAATAAGATCACAAAATGTGATTCTGTATACATGTTACCTGTTTCTCCTTTGCTACTGGTGAAACAGTATTTTACTGTTATAATTTTATTGTTATGATAATTAGATCACTAATTTTATCATCATATAATGATGACATCATCATTAAATAAAATGACAATTAATTCACCAACTTTTAATTAGTCCGTGCCACTATTTAGTGATTCCCAGTCAGTACTTTTGAGTGTATCACTTCATCAGTCTTAAATAAAATTCAAATTTGATAATTTATGGAAGGCAAATTCTACAATAACAAGATTTATTTGCTTTTAGTAAACTGTATTGAACTACAGGAATAAGGACATGGCTCACTTGTTATCTGTATTAACAATATGGTGATAGTGGTTAAGTTTCTTGAACCTGATACATTAGTCGATGCAGTCCATTGAAGTGAGCTGGTGAGCAGCTAATACTAAGAAAATTGGGTGATCTGTCCTGAAAATTCCTACTGTTCAAACTATCAATATTTACTTCTTAATCTCAGATAACTTATGGTTAATGTTAGCCAGCTGAAGTGGATGTGTTATAACACCAATTTTTCCTGTACCATGAATTAAGTGATTATATAATTATTGGTAGATTCAATGAAATCAGAAAAACTGCGAAACCTCCAGAATCTCTGCAATAAAATGAACTGATAGTAACATTTTTTATCAACTTCTAAATAATGCCTAGATAAAGTTAAAACAAAACTGTTTGGTGCTCTCATCCCTAAAGAGTGTGTAACGTGACGGTTCCCTTAGAATAAAGAATTTAAACATAATTATATTGAAGTACAGAGCAACAGGAAGGTAATAAACTTATATCATAAAATATAGGTATTAATAGGTGAAGTTAAGACTATTATAAAATAGAATAAGAATACAAACATATTAAACATGTCTAGATAAAACTTTGTAACCGTAGTTCCAGTAGACTACATAGTGAGTTATGTTCAGAGTAAGTAATAACAATTATTTGTAATTAATGCTTGATGCCTTTACTTGGTGAAAATCCATTTTGTAAATTATAGTAAAAGATAAAACAATAAAATAGTTTTAGTGATTTTCACTCGTCAATTTATTAAAATTATAAATCCATGACAGCTGTTTCGGCAACACAGTGCCTTCATCAGATGGAGTCAGCTTACACCATCTGATGAAGGCACTGTGTTGCCGAAACAGCTGTCATGGATTTATAATTTTAATAAATTGACGAGTGAAAATCACTAAAACTATTTTATTGTTTTATCTTTTACTATAATTTACAATTATTTGTAATAGACAAACTAATAATGTATTCAGCAAGATGTTGATTTTACAAAAACCTGCATCTACTTTAGAAGGTAAAAAAGAACAGTATCATGTATAAAGAATAGATATTGAATAATAATATGTATCAGAAATAAGCATTTTGTACTTTAAGAAACAGATAATGTTCAAGGGTACACTAGACAATATTATGTCTATGGTACAATCCAAATGTTTTATAAGAAAGTAATGTTCACATTTGTAATCAGTAGTATTAAAATCAGTTTTGTTAACAACTAAAGTGACATGTAAATTAAAGGAAAATAGTTATGTATCAAAAAGAATACTTTTAAACATAAAATGTTATAGTAGGCCAAAATTCAAAAATGTTATTTTGAGAAATTCAACAGAAACCTATATTGTGAGATCTCAAAATGATCAGTAGGAAAAGAGAATTTCATTGGTAACAATGTTATTACGATTGTACCTAGTATAAGGGAGTTATGTTAAAATTAATATTGTTTGGTAATTTTGATCACAAAAAGTGATGCCATGAGCTGACAATGCTTGATGTGTCAGCCAATGGGAATTTTGCACCAGCAAGCCCCAAAATTGAAACCAAGCGAGTTAGTTGATTGTTAAACTTCGAGCAGTAAAGAACGGATCATCCACTACTCTTTTATACAAGAAAGTACAATCAGACTCGAACACAAGACAGGTTAGGTGATAGTGAACTATAGTTAAATGACCATCGAGTGATAAATCAATATTGTGAATAGTTTAAATAACAATAAAGGAATTATACTGTGCAAATAACTAAAATTGAATAAGAAAGTGTTTCATAAAAAAAGGAAAGTATAGTGATTGTAATTCAATTTTAAAACAACTTATTAACAAGTTATTATAATCCAACCTGCAACACTATATACACTAGTGAACTATTTTTCCACCACCACTGAACTATAAAACACTAACACTGTTATAATTTTTTAGGAGTTAAGTAATTATTTCTTTGTGTTTAATTTCTAACGGAGTGTAATCTTCCTAACCTAAAAAGGACACTGTTCAGCACTCACGAACTGTTCATTACTATAGTTATAAGAATTTATTTTTGTTGTATTATATTATAATTTTCAACTGTGATGTTTTGTACTTCACTAAAGACATTTTCGCTATAATTATTGTAGTCTAAAAGAAAACATGAGGTTATAATAACGAATAACCTATTATGAGATTGGGAGTTTCAATAGTACCAACATATTAAGCCTGGGTAATTCATGTTAAGAAATATTTTATTTATTTTAAATTAAGAAGGAAAAGAAGGATTTAAAACATAAATAAAAAGAATATTGAAAGGAATTAATTTTGTACGAGTAATTATTTCTAATAACTAATATTTTTTCGATTAACGAGTGCTGGCGTTTTCATAAAAAATTGAAGAGCAAGTTGGCATTACATTTTTGGCGTGCAACGTGAGGTTTAAATCGTTAAACTATGTAAGTAATTAAGAAATAAATAAAGGAATTAATTAAAACGAAATAAAGCAAATCAATAAATTAATAAAACTAATATTTGTTAATGATCATTACAAATTGGTGCCGACACACAGAGGCGTAGAATTGGTTGTAAAACAAAAATAATAAATAATTATTATTGCCACAATAAATATTGGTGTTCGCAACGTGAAGCGAAGAGTAACAAGAAAATTAAACAATCAAATAATCATCTAACTTTACAGATTGGCACCAACAACTAGGGGCCCTAGGAAATAACAAAATCAAATATTTTGAAACTTTACAGAATTGGTGCTTACAACGTGAGGCGTAATAGATTAACTCAATTATTCAATTATTTAATATTTGTAAAAAAGATTTGAATTTTACAAATTGGCGTCCAACTAGTGAGGCTAGAAGTAGAAAATAATCTTGTATCATTGTACTGCATTCTTTTAACAGCTTTCTACTCTAGCGGCGACTACAATAAAAGACGAAAATGCCACGAAGAGCAACATCAGGTAAACGGACCGCGAACACAGAGACCGAGTTAGACATGCAAGAACAAAAGGAGGCAACGCCTGTTGAAGAAATCAAAACAATATTACCTACAGTAGAAACGAACTCAAACAGCCTAATGGAATTTATGAAAGAGGCATTTAAACAAATGAAGGACAATGAAAAGAGTAACGAAACGTTGAGACAGAACAATGAATCGTTAAAACAACAAATTGAGAATAATAACGAAACATTAAAACAAAACAATGAATCACTGAAACAACAGATGAAGACAATGAAACCCTCAATAAGAAAATTGAAAAGAATAACAAATAATTAAAACAACAGAAGAATATAGGGAGGAGATAAAACAGGGAATAACCGAAACAAATGAGAAAATTGAAAGGACCAATGTAGCGTTGATACAATTCCGAGAAGAGATAATAAATCAAATTAATAATGTAGAAGATAATTGCAAAATTAGGGTCGAAATACTCCAACAAGAGACACAAGAGAAATTAGAGAAATTACAAGACAAAATGGATGAACAATTAGACCATATGGGGAATAACTTGGGACAGGTACGACACCAAGTAAACAGTAACAAGGAGAAGATAGAAGAAATACAGAAAAGAGAATTAATAAACATCCGAGAAGAGTTAGAGGTACTCAGAAATAGACCTATGAGCTACACCTATATACCACTGGGAGAAAACAGGGAAACTATTAATTTTAAAGAATATAGGAAAAATTCACTAGAATTTCTAGAGGTTAGAGGAACTAATTAGTCGGAATAAAGAAAACCGGTGGCATATGATTAAAAATTTTCTAGATGAAAGTTTTAAGAATATCACCGATAATTGGTGGACAGCAATTAGAAATGATGTTCACAATTATTCGGAGTTTAAGCAGGTATTCAAGACCAAATATTGGTCTCAATCAATAGAAAACATAATCCGAGACAACATATGCAATGGAAAGTATGACCCTACACGAGGCCAATCACCTACTGCATACTTCTTAGGTAAAGTCTGTTTAGCACGAAATTTGGAACCGAGAATACCAGAAGAATGTCTGGTGACCAAACTGTCATTCCACTTTGAAGAAGGGATAGTACGTGCCAGGTTATGTGGATAGGTAAAAACAATCGGGGCAATGGAAGCTCTCTTAGAGAGCTACGAACAAGAAGATTACTATAGGAGGAATCGCCGGAGGCCGGAGACCCAGAATGAGCGAAGAAACGAACCAAACAGAGACATCAGACAGAGGGTCAGTCACATCAGAGCCAACGGTAATAACAGGAGTCCACATAACAATCGATTCAGAGGGCGCCGGAGAAGTTTCAACAATGACCAAACATATCGAAATCAGTACAGACGAGATGAAGACAATAGGCGCCCACCAAGAAGTAGAAGTGCTGAGAATCAAAGATCAAGAAGCTGGGAAGGGAGAAGAGAGGTCTCCTCCGAACACCAGCACAGGGACGAATAAGATCGACCAACAACATCTGACGGGAATAGGGGAAACGAGAGTCCGCAGTGAAAACCCAGGACAGCCCGTCACTGCAAGCGAAAATAGGGCAGATAAAAGTAACCAATAAGAAGGAAGAATCGATAACAATCATCAAAACTAACTATCTAAAAAACATTCAGTCCGAATTAATGGAAGAAAGAATGGCCGAAGAGGCAAAACAAAATAATGAGATCGTATATGTCAAGGTAGAATTGCAAGGTGTACTTACTGAAATGATGATCGATACTGGAGCTAATATATCAAACTGAATTGAATAGAATACAGGAAACCTGCACTGAGAGAATACCAACATTGCCAATCCACAATATAACAATAATAGGAGCGACAGGCAAACAGAACAAAACGGTTAAGTAACAGGTAATTATAAATGTTACAATTAAAGGAATAGGGATTCCTATGGTGTTTTTAGTAGCCCCTGGGTTACTTTTAAGGTTTTATTAGGGTGTGACATGCTACGGTGCCAATCTGCAATAACTGATCTGAACAGTGGAATAGTGACACTGAAATCAGAAGGTGATGAATGGTCAACTGAGATAATAGGAAGCACAATTGCCCCTCAGTACCGACGTTCATACCATGTTAGGGAGAATTTTAGGACACCCATAGGAAATAACAAAAATGTAACAACTGAAACAGATTTACGGAAGGAGAAGTTGCAAGAAATACTGTCGTTTCAAGTAAAGAATTCAACGGAAGAAGTAAGTGTGGAACAGAGGCAAGAATTAATAAACATTTATAATAAATATAAAAGTATATTCTCAAACTCAACAGGGAAAGCCAAAAATTTTGTATGCGAGTTAAGATTTGATAATTCAGTAGACTTTAATAAAAAATCATATCCAATTGCCCAGTCACTAAAAGAAGCCGTTAGACAAGAAATTCAGATAATGATTGAAGAAAACATCGTTGAAAGAAGCAATTCGCCATAAACCATAGCAATAAATATAGCAATTGTAGCTATACCTAAAAAAGATGGACAAGTACGATTATGCCTAGACGCCAGAGAAATAAAACAAAATGATAATTAATGACAGGACATCACCAGGGGAAATCGAGGAGATAATGAAAAAATTCCATAGATGTAAATTTATGAGCAAGTGGGATGCAGTCTGCGGTTATTGGCAGATAGAGTTGCACCCAAATAGTCGCCAGTATGTTGCTTTTATATTTGAAGGAAGGAACTACCAGTTTAAACGACCACCCTTTGAACTGGTAAATTCAGTAGCAATCTTCGTACAGTGCATGGATAAAATCTTAGGGAAAGAAGCATTGAAATTTGCCACTATATACGTAGATGACATCCTAATAACTTCAGCAACATGGGGCGAAACACTGCCACAGGATAGAATTGGTACGGTACTACAAAAACTGCATGAAAATAATATCACCCTCAAGCTCGACAAATCTAAATTTATTACTCAAGAGTTACAATTTTTAGGGTTTGTTTTATCTGAAACAGGAATAACGACATCGCCAGAGAAGGTAGAAGTAATCCAAAATTTCTCTAAACCTAAAAATTTAAGACAATTACAATCATTTTTACGAATCACCAATTATTATAGGAAGTTTCAGCAGTATTATTCTGAGCTGACTGAAAGATTTAAACATTTATTATCATCAAAAAATAAATGGAAGTGGGGTAAGCAAGAGGATGAAAACTTCAACTTAATCAAAAATAAATTAAATTTCTCCATAGCGTTGTATTACACCAGATTTCAATAAGAGATTCTTTTTAAATTGTGATGCCAGCAATGTCAGCCTAGGTGAAGAGTTATATCAGGAAGACGTGGATGGCAATCATTTAGTGATCAGTTTCGCAAGCAGGGTATTAAGTAGTAGCGAACGAAATTATATGGTCATTTTCACCGAGAAGGAACTACTGAGTGTAGTGTTTGCATGTATGAAATTTCGCACTTATATTTTGGGATATCCTTTGACCATCAGTTCGGACCACAAATCCATATCCTTCCTCAAAAAATGCAAATTGAACCACGGCAGATTGACCAGATGGATTCTGCAAGAATACAATATTCAATGGGAGTATATACCAGGGAAGCAGAACATGGTCGCTGATGGCTTGTCAAGAGTGAACATTGAAAAAGGAACATATGAAATCGACCGAGAAGACATTGGGAAGGTATATCACATCATTCAAACAAGAGAAGATTTAGAAAGGATATTGAACCAAGTAAAAAACAACAAATACAGATCCCAGACTAACTTCAATAAAGGAATGATTTGAACAGAATGACCCCACTCTAATACCCTACTACTGTATCCATAGCAAATTGATCTTCACCCGTCCAACATCAAGAGATGACTATTGGAAATTATACATACCAAAAGCAGTTGAACCACAAATAATTATGGACTATGTAACAATCTTCTAGGGGTGCGACTTCCTTTATTCTTAAAGCCCCTCGTTGGGTTCGTCAATATGTAACCATCGAGTAGGGTCGTACCTGTTGAAATGTATCACACTTGTTTATTTTGTGTATTAGTGTGAATGTAGTGTGTTTGCCTCACACTGGTCGTTACATAAATTGACGTCACTACTGGAGTCCGTAGCGTTGTCAATGTCACCAGTACAACCTACCTGTTAATTCATAGGGATTACGATTCCCGGGTGGCGCCAAATTGTTTCTGTTAAAACAATTAAAACATTTAATTTTTAAGGTAATACGTGATATTAGCTAGACAGCTGTGATGTTTGAATTGTTCCCGCTGCTACGCAGGTTGTCGGCTCGGCCGCTCGTGGTGAGCGCTAGTTGGCTGTTGCTTAAAGCTTCGCTAACACACATATATTCTACAAAATTCCTATGAAATAACAAGATAGTAATGTTCTGTACTGCGTTTTTTAATACACATTTAATTATCAATAAATATAACAAATGAATCATAAACAAATTTATAATATTATGCTCCGGCTTAGAGCTTGAAACACAAAACATCTCAGGTTGGCAAAATTGATTTCAAAACACTATCGTTCAGTTACTTTTAACAAATTACTATGTTTTTAAAATCTGGAGTTCTTTTGATCATGAAAATAGACATAAACGTTGATTACATGAAAAAAAGTACACTACTATACCTTATGCGTACTTAGGATTTATAATGTGTTTGTACAATTTGTTCAGTAGTGTCGTATTTCTGTTACAGTAGTTATGTTCACAAATAAGGTTATCTCTATAGTTTAATTAAATGTTTTTTAATGTAAGTAAATTGTGCCTTTACCTTTGAAAGAAAATACTACTTTTTAAATAGTGAGAAATTTTATCATTTGAAAATAATTTAAGTAATTTGGGGTTTTGGGAGTAAGGAATTATTCGGTACTTATCAGTTCATCTCACGTTGTCTGTGTCGTCATCAGGATAGGCGTATATTTTTCGAATTTGGGCTGGTTGAAGGTTTCCAACATCTTCTTCAAACTGGTCTGGGTTTTTTCTTTAATTAGTTTATTTAATTTCGTTCCTGGACATCATTAATTCTGTATAGATCGACGTCTCTTCATATTGGGTTATCTTGGTTCACTGATTCGACTTTTTATAACTGTTTAAATTAAAATTTTAGTTTGTCCAATTTTTCGTGTGGCTTACCCACGCTTCGTTTCTTCAGCGTCTCTAAAATTTAACGGAAAAATAAGCCCTCAAACGTCTCGTTGTCATAGTAACCAATAATTCAATGCTTGGTTAATTACTCCTTACATACATTGTTAGAAATATTTGAATTTTTATTCAAATTTATTAAGTATTTTCCTAATGATTTTATTCCCTTATAATTCCTTTGGGATAATAAATGACATCACTATTATTTTTCTTTCCTTTCAAAGTTTACAATGATACCTCATAAGGTCATATTCTGTTACACTTTAACTATAGTCTAATTATTTGACATTTAATAAATAACATATCTTTCTTGAATTAAATTATTACAATAATATTTCTGTGTTGAAATAACTGATATATAATTACTGTCCATTCACTGTTCTTAGATTAGTAAGATTTTTTGTGAAATTGATACAATTTGCATTTGAATGTCTTTGGCAGTTAACTGTTTTCATAGTCACAAACAGCCATTATTGTTTTTTAGTGTATTTCCTTTTTAAATTACATTCTGAATTCAGCCTGATGGGCTTCACTTATTTGTTTGTGTTTTAATTACTATTCAACATACATTTTCATTACTCTTCATTTAAAATATAATAGTTAGGTTTATGGACTGTAAGTCCCCTTCAGCCATATTCCTTCTTTAACATTGAATCAACTATTCTTTACAAGTCATAAATTATTCTTAGTACTAACATTGATTTCTTTCTTGTCTTATAAACTAGGGTGATAAACATTGTCACTTTCTCTAATATTATGTAGGTTAATTCCCCTTTCAACATGGGGTGTTGTATTCTTTATAATTTTAATCTTTAATAACAAACTTTACTTCTATCCTATCATGCCATGTTAACACAAGTTATTGTACTGGGCTTTCTCCCTGAATATTATTACAAGCTTCCTTAATATTAATTTGGATTACTATTTCTAATTACTTCTAGGTATATAACTAATTATAATCTCACTCCAATCATTGGTGGTTTATCAATGTTTTACAGAGTGTCTATTTACTTAGCATTCTATTTTGAATGTTTCACATCCACTTTCACTATTTTTTAGGGCATTTACACTTCACTAAAGCACTTCACTTTGGTTCACTGTTTTGTAATTAGTGTTATTTAATGGGTAATCCCTATACTTTCTCCTACCATTTCTCGCTATTTTGTTTTAGTATTATATTTACTATTAACAATACTAGGCTAGTTGTGTTTTGGTTGAATCTAACCTTTCTGACAGGGTTAGTGTACTTTTCCTATACTACATTGCTTTATAATTGTATTGTCTTAAAAATGGGTACCTAGGTTAAATTAATGCTAATAATAACATTGGTTTCATTAATACATAATTGTTCAAGGTTTATTGACCGTATTCTATCTCTAAACATACAATCTTTCCCTTTTATATATGTGTGTTAGTTTCCCCTTGGGTTTTATCTGTCTCCTCTTCATTCTTCCTCTTCTTCTTCTTCAATCCGGTTCGGTTCTCCTCTTCTTCTCTTCTGGTTTAAATTCTGTTTACTTGTATGGATCTGTCCTCTTCTTCTGGTTCTTCTTTAGTTCTGTGTCCATCATTGTTTTGTCTATCATATTTTTCTTAAGTATGTTACGTGGTTCCCTTCTTTATGTTTGTGTTTTCGGCTCAATCATGTCAAAATATTTACATTTTAATAAGTATGTTACGTGGTTCCCTTCTTTATGTTTGGGTTGTTGGCTCAATCACTTGGGTTGGGTAATATCGTTGTACGTCTTGTCAAAGTATTTACATTTTAATCATTTTTTACACATTTTATTTCATATGAAGTAATTTTATATCAAGAATTATCTTTTTTATCACTGGTACGAGATTTGGCTTAATTGTATCGTTACATAATGCCTCTCCTCTAAAATTGATCATTTTAATAAAACGCTAGCATAGTTTTTTATGAAATTATCAGTTGTAGATAACCTTTTTCCTTCTCTTCCTTGTTTGTTTCTCCATTCTCCATTTCTCTTCTTACTTAATTCACTCCATTTTGTTTGGATCTGTTTTTATTTATTTCCATTGGTGCATATTCCCTCATACACAAATTTTTTCCCTAACTTTATATAGTAGCTGGTTTCTCCCATTACTACTCATTTTTCTGAGACTAGAGGCACATCTTCTCTACTCAGTTCATATAGATTGCTGGACTTTTCAACAGTCAATCTTAAATCTTTGTCAACTTGTGACTTAATAATAATAATAATATAATAATATAATTGGGATTGTCCACCTTGTGGTTTGTTTTTAGATCACTTTATCATTACTACTCATTCTTCCTTCCGCTATACCTTAACTATACACTAACATCTACTCATATACTATATTGAGAAATTTTATCTTTATTCATATGTTAATTTCATCATATCTCACTTTTTGTGATCATTTTAATTGTCTTAGACATTTTTTTTTTTCTTAGTCATTTAGCAGGATTCTGCTTTAGCCATATTTGTATATTTGTTTTATATACAATTTCTCTCTCCTTGTACCAGGTATAGTTTTATTTTTTTTTTTTTTCTGATAATACTTTTGATTCAGTATAATTTCAAGTATTTATCTCAGTAATTTGAACTTGATTTTATTTTTGTTTATTTTACTCTGTATTCAACATCATTTTTGATAATTCTTTGGTAAGTTAATGGTCTTACCTTAAAGGAATGTTTGTAGCGTATTCCTTTTTAGCTATTTTTTGTGTTAATTATAATTGTAAGTTTGTGCTTCTTACATTTTTATTACATAGGAATGTGTGTAACTTATTCCTGATTATCTCACTTTTTACTTCATACTTCATATTTCAATTTTTTTTTTTTTTTTGTTAGACTGCAAATTAATTTAAATTGAAAGGAATTTGTGTAACTGTTTCCTTTGTTTTTTTTTCCAGTATTATAAAACTTTTTTATTGTTCCGCATATATCATCTAAATATTTGAGTAAGCTGCTCTTACATTTTAGAATTTTAGAATCTTTTAGAATTTTGAAATCGGTTTCATTTCACAATGGTTTTATTCTTCTTCGTAAAACTTTTTTATTGAAGTTTGGTTGTAAACTCCCTTGATTTTCCTTGTATTGATATTACTGATCTGGTAAGTATTATTACCATTGTCTCTTGTGATGATATACGGACCAGTGTATAGCAATAATAATTTCTTTGCTATACCTTCCATTGTACTTGGTAGTTCACGATTTTTAATTAGTATTTTCTCTCCCTCTTTATATTTGATTATTTTGGGTTGGTTCTTTGCATATTTGGCCTTTTGTTTCTCAATTTTTTCCACTATTAGGCTGTACCATTTATTTTTGTCATACGGGTCTTCTGGGTCTTTTGGGAATTCTATTATCTCTTGTATCTCTCTGTTTGGCTTCCTCTCGAACATCATCAAGTAAGGTGTACTTTCAGTGAATTGGTGGTAACTGACGTTTAAAAACACTTCGGTTGAAGGTAAATATTTGTACCATTCTCTCTGGTTGTTATGACAATAAGTTCTCAAAATGCGTCCCACCTCCCTCAACATTCTTTCTGCGGGATTGCTGCTAGGGTGGTAGACTGATGTTTTATAAGTTTTAATATTTAGTTTTAATAACTCTTCTCTCCATTTCCTTCCTTTAAATTGCGTTCCATGATCTGTTATTAACATGTACGGTCTTCCAATCTCTATAATGTATTTATTTTTGATAATATCTAATATTTTCTTGGTTGTGGCTCTGTTTATAGCATATAATTTGGTGTACTTGGTGTAATGGTCAAGTATGATAACAATGAATTTGTAGCCATGTCGCCCTCCGCTACGTGGGAATGGTCCACATATGTCGAGGAACGCCTTCTCTAATTTGGCACTTGATGTGATGGGTATCATCGTTCCATCCTTCCTTTCGTTATTGGTTTTGACCATCTGACACAATGTGCAGGTTTTTATGTTTTTACTTACTTTTCTTGCAATATTTTTTATAAACAAATCTTCCTCTAATGCTTTTACCATTTTAATTGTTCCCATGTGGCCGTATCTCACATGATAATCTTTGATGATTTGATTTTCTAATGATTGAGGAATTACCAGTTTCCAAGTATCTTGGTTCTTTTTTGTTTTCATAAATAAAATATTGTTGTACACACAGTAAAATTGGTTAATAATGGCTTCAGACTCCATCAGTCTTCTTCTGATGTTGGATATTTTTGTATCTTGCTCTTGTTGCAACACTATTTGGTTCATAATATCTTCCAGGTCTTTTCTATCCTTCAACATATAATACACTTTTGCTATCTTCCCCTTTTCTCCTTCAAATGTCTGATTTACTAGATTTATTCTGGACAAAACATCAGCCACTATATTTTTTCGTGCTGGAATATATTCCCATGTAATGTGGTATTCTTGCAAAGCAAGTATCCATCGAGTAAGTCGGCCATGATTCAACTTACATTGTTTTAGAAACGATATTGATTTATGATTGCTTCGGACCGTTATATTATATCCAAGTATGTACGTCCTAAACTTGCCGCACGCGAATACTATGCTGAGCAACTCCTTTTCTGTAACATTATAGTTACGCTCACAGCTATTGAGTATTCGGCTGGCGAAGCTAATGACTAGGTGATTGCCATCTTCGTCTTCTTGGTATAATTCTGCGCCTAGACTTACATCACTAGCGTCGCAGTTTAGATAGAACTGTTTTGCAAAATTAGGGTGGTGTAAAATAACAGTGTCAACAAATTTTTGTTTGATTAATTTAAACACTTCTTCTTGTTCCACTCCCCACGTCCATTTTTCTTTTGAAGATAATTGCTTGGAAAATTTTGCTGTTAGGTGGGAGTAGTTGGTCTGAAATTTCCTGTAGTAATTACACACTCCTAGGAAGGTTTGCAACTGTTTTTTGTTTCTTGGTGATGGGAAATTTTGTATGGCGTCAACCTTCTCTTGGGATGGAGAGATTCCCTCTTCAGTTAGGTTGAATCCTAAGAATTTTACTTCCTTAGCAATGAACTTTGATTTGTCTAACTTAAGTGTGATATTGTTGTTAGATAATTTTTCCAATACATGTCTGACTCTTTCACAGTGTTCGTCCCAGTTTGCTGACGTGATAAGTAGGTCGTCAACGTACACTGTAGTAAATTCCAGTGCCTCTTGACCTAACACTTGGTCCATGCACTTCACGAACACTGCTACTGAATTTATTAGTCCAAATGGTAGCCTTTTGAACTGGTAGTTTCTACCGTCGAACAGGAATGCTAAGTATTGTCTACTGTGTGGGTGCAGCTCTACCTGCCAATACCCACATACAGTATCCCAAGTGCTAATATATCTGATTCCGTGGAATCTCTTCAGAATTTCTTCTATTTCTCCTGGTGAGGTTCTGTCATTTATAATCATCTTATTTATTTCTCGGGCGTCTAGGCAAATTCGTACCTTGCCATTTTTCTTGGGTATGGCAACTATAGGGCTGGTATATTGAGAATGACTGTACTCAATTATATCTTCGGCAATCATTCTCTTTATTTCCATTCTAACTTCATTTTTTAGAGAATGTGCTATTGGATATGATTTCCGGTGGAAGTCCACTGGTTCTCGGAATTGAATTTTACATTGGTATCCTTTAACCTTACCTGGGATGTTCGAAAAGACATGCTGATATTCATTATAAATGGCGATTAATTTTTTGGATTGTTGTTTACTAATCTCCTGCATAGGCCGTTCTCTTTGGAAGGTGATAATCTCTTCCAACTTCTGGTTCCATAAGGTCTTACACTCCTCCTCCTCTACTATGGTGATATCTGGCTCGTGCCTCTGGCAATAATAACTTTTCAGTTCTGTGTTTTGGCTTAAAGCAGTTGGACTTGGTACACAATTTATAATGTTTGCGGACCAGGTTCCTTGTTCTGAATTTAACAACACTACTCCCTTCTGCAGGTTTATTACTGCTGAATACCTTCTTAGTATATCACATCCGATGAGCATATTGAAAGGTAGCCCACTTGCCACTAGAAATATAATAGAAATGGTGGATTCTAGATTATCTAGCTCCAATGACACTTGTTTTCTTATTGTTTTGTTCTGTTTGCCTGTTGCGCCAATGATGATTATATTATTTATTGGCAATGTAGGTATTGGTGTTCGAGAGTGAGCTTGAATTCTTTCTAATTCAGGTTGGTTAATGAGAGAGATATTAGACCCCGTGTCTACCAGGATACTGGTTATGGTACCGTTTATTGTTGCCTTTATATGAACAATTTCACTATTGTTCTGTGGTAATTGAGTGGCCTCTTCCTCGAGAAGTTCTTCTCGAATATTTTTTAAATAATTGTTGTAAATTATCGTGATTCCTTTGGTTTGTTTATCTGACGTTGTTTGACGTATCAACCCAAGTGATTGGTCATGTGAAGGGTGTTCATACTTTATCACTGACCTTTTTAGTTTAAAGGTGGCTGCTGGCTGACGGCCAGGTTGCTTGGCTGGTCGTTCGTTTCATTGTGTGGCACATTTTGCTGGTTATTTCCATTTTGTATTGGTTCATGGTTCCTGTTCACTGATGGTCTGTTGTCAGTCTCGTTGGATGCATTGTACCATGGTTCTTGGTGCCAATTTGGGTTGTATCTTCGGTTGTTATTCCGCCTTCTCCCACTAATAAAATTTATATGACGTCGATTGTCACTCCTATTTGGATTGCCCCCGGGTCCCCGGTTGTACTGGTAATTGGGATGATACCGGTTGCCGTAGTAATTGTGGTCATTGGGGTGACCGTTGGTACGTTGTTCAGGTTCCACTCCTCGGTAATTCTCATTTGGTCGGTTGTTATTATTTGGGCTGCTTCTATTATTGTTTGGACTTCCTGGGTGATTGTTCTGTTGTCCTCGGTTACCAGGCTGGTTATTTGGATGGCGATGCTGATCGTTTCCATTGACTGTTGGTTCTGCATTATTATTATTGTTATTCCGGCCCCAGTTATTTCGATTATTGCCTTGTGGATAATTGTATGGTCCCTGGAAATTAGGTGTCTTATTGTGTTCATTCCACTTATTGTATCTTTGGTTTGTGATCCTGTTTTTTCGATACTGGTTATCGTTCTCCAGGTCTTCCAGTAAGCTAACCATTCCTTGGATTGTTTTAATTTGGCCTTGTCGCCTGGCCTCTTCGTAATGGTAACCCAGTTGTATCACCAACGACTCTTCCGGTATCCTGGGTTCCAAATTTCTGGCTAAACATACCTTTCCCAGAAAGTACGATGTTAACGTGTGTCCTCCTTGTGTCTCGTACCTTCCGTTACTGATGTCATTGCGGACCACATTCTGTGTTGATTCGGACCAATACTTCTCCCTGAATTGTTTCTTGAACTCTTGAGTATCATTTATCTCAGGTCTTGTGGCCGTCCACCAATTGTCATGGGTGTCACGAAACATCTCGTCGATCATACTTCTCACACTAGGCCATCTGGTTTCTCTGTTCTTCTCTATCAGTTCTTCTACCCGTTTGAGGAATTCTATCGGGTTTCTCCTGTAGCTACGAAAATTAATCATTTCTCTGTTCTCACTGGTTATGAACTGTGTGTGATTATATGGTTTTTCTCTTAATGCATCTAACTCTTCCTGCATCTGTTTCTCTCGCATACTGATTCCCTGGATTTTTTCTCGGTTTTCTCGGGTCAGTCCGTCGATTTTATCTATGACGGTGTACACTTTCTCCACCCGATTGTTTACATCCAGTTGTAGCTCTTGGTGTCTCTCCTCCAGTTCCTTGACCACTTCTTGTTTATTCTTTTGGCACCCTTCAGTAAGGACTTGGTAGAACTCCGTCGCCCTCAATTTACCTTCCTCTTCAATGTTACTAATTTTATTATTTAATTCTTCTCTGATGTGTATCACTGTTTCGTTGGTCTCTGTTACCGTTTGTCTAACCTCTTCTCGACATTCGACTAGTTGTTGCTTCCATTCCTCCTTGGTTTTCTTACTTTCTACCTCGATTTTCCGTTGGAGAATATCATGGTTATTTTCCATCTTTTTGTTTACTAATTCTAGATCCTTTTTGATCTGTTTCTTCAGCTCCTCGCTCTTCTTCTCCAATGCCTCCTGACTTCTCTTCAAGTCTTCATGGTTGCTCTCTATTTTGTCATTCAGGAATTCTATACTCTCCTTCATTTGCTTCTTCAATTCTTCGCTGTTTATGTCCAGTTTTTCCAATTTTTTATTCAAATCTTCCTTGTCTGATTCTAATTTTTTATTTAAATCTTCCTTGTCTGATTCTAATTTTTGATTCATTTGTCCAAATTGTTCCATAATGAACTTCATCATGCTATTTAAATTCGTTTCTTCTGTTGGTTTGACTGGCTGGTTATTTACCCTGACTTCTACTTCTATTTCCGGTTCAGGTTCGGGTTCAAGTGGGCTTGGATTTTCCGTTTGGTCCTCCTGTGGGTTTTCTTCTGACAATTCTCCAGTCGTTTCCTCCATTTCTACTTCTTCAACTTCCTCCATTTATTCTGGGTTTCCTTCTTGGTTTGATGTTTCCTTCCCTTTGCGTCTCGTAACCATCCCGTGTCTATTCATGATCGCCGCTAGTTATTCTTCCTAGCCACACGTTGCTGGTCGCCAATATGTAACAATCTTCTAGGGATGCGACTTCCTTTATTCTTAAAGCCCCTCGTTGGGTTCGTCAATATGTAACCATCGAGTAGGGTCGTACCTGTTGAAATGTATCACACTTGTTTATTTTGTGTATTAGTGTGAATGTAGTGTGTTTGCCTCACACTGGTCGTTACATAAATCGACGTCACTACTGGAGTCCGTAGCGTTGTCAATGTCACCAGTACAACCTACCTGTTAATTCATAGGGATTACGATTCCCGGGTGGCGCCAAATTGTTTCTGTTAAAACAATTAAAACATTTAATTTTTAAGGTAATACGTGATATTAGCTAGACAGCTGTGATGTTTGAATTGTTCCCGCTGCTACGCAGGTTGTCGGCTCGGCCGCTCGTGGTGAGCGCTAGTTGGCTGTTGCTTAAAACTTCGCTAACACACATATATTCTACAAAATTCCTATGAAATAACAAGATAGTAATGTTCTGTACTGCGTTTTTTAATACACATTTAATTATCAATAAATATGACAAATGAATCATAAACAAATTTATAATATTATGCTCCGGCTTAGAGCTTGAAACACAAAACATCTCAGGTTGGCAAAATTGATTTCAAAACACTATCGTTCAGTTACTTTTAACAAATTACTATGTTTTTAAAATCTGGAGTTCTTTTGATCATGAAAATAGACATAAACGTTGATTACATGAAAAAAAGTACACTACTATACCTTATGCGTACTTAGGATTTATAATGTGTTTGTACAATTTGTTCAGTAGTGTCGTATTTCTGTTACAGTAGTTATGTTCACAAATAAGGTTATCTCTATAGTTTAATTAAATGTTTTTTAATGTAAGTAAATTGTGCCTTTACCTTTGAAAGAAAATACTACTTTTTAAATAGTGAGAAATTTTATCATTTGAAAATAATTTAAGTAATTTGGGGTTTTGGGAGTAAGGAATTATTCGGTACTTATCAGTTCATCACACGTTGTCTGTGTCGTCATCAGGATAGGCGTATATTTTTCGTATTTGGGCTGGTTGAAGGCTTCCAACATCTTCTTCAAACTGGTCTGGGTTTTTTCTTTAATTAGTTTATTTAATTTCGTTCCTGGACATCATTAATTCTGTATAGATCGACGTCTCTTCATATTGGGTTATCTTGGTTCACTGATTCGACTTTTTATAACTGTTTAAATTAAAATTTTAGTTTGTCCAATTTTTCGTGTGGCTTACCCACGCTTCGTTTCTTCAGCGTCTCTAAAATTTAACGGAAAAATAAGCCCTCAAACGTCTCGTTGTCATAGTAACCAATAATTCAATGCTTGGTTAATTACTCCTTACATACATTGTTAGAAATATTTGAATTTTTATTCAAATTTATTAAGTATTTTCCTAATGATTTTATTCCCTTATAATTCCTTTGGGATAATAAATGACATCACTATTATTTTTCTTTCCTTTCAAAGTTTACAATGATACCTCATAAGGTCATATTCTGTTACACTTTAACTATAGTCTAATTATTTGACATTTAATAAATAACATATCTTTCTTGAATTAAATTATTACAATAATATTTCTGTGTTGAAATAACTGATATATAATTACTGTCCATTCACTGTTCTTAGATTAGTAAGATTTTTTGTGAAATTGATACAATTTGCATTTGAATGTCTTTGGCAGTTAACTGTTTTCACAGTCACAAACAGCCATTATTGTTTTTTAGTGTATTTCCTTTTTAAATTACATTCTGAATTCAGCCTGATGGGCTTCACTTATTTGTTTGTGTTTTAATTACTATTCAACATACATTTTCATTACTCTTCATTTAAAATATAATAGTTAGGTTTATGGACTGTAAGTCCCCTTCAGCCATATTCCTTCTTTAACATTGAATCAACTATTCTTTACAAGTCATAAATTATTCTTAGTACTAACATTGATTTCTTTCTTGTCTTATAAACTAGGGTGATAAACATTGTCACTTTCTCTAATATTATGTAGGTTAATTCCCCTTTCAACATGGGGTGTTGTATTCTTTATAATTTTAATCTTTAATAACAAACTTTACTTCTATCCTATCATGCCATGTTAACACAAGTTATTGTACTGGGCTTTCTCCCTGAATATTATTACAAGCTTCCTTAATATTAATTTGGATTACTATTTCTAATTACTTCTAGGTATATAACTAATTATAATCTCACTCCAATCATTGGTAGTTTATCAATGTTTTACAGAGTGTCTATTTACTTAGCATTCTATTTTGAATGTTTCACATCCACTTTCACTATTTTTTAGGGCATTTACACTTCACTAAAGCACTTCACTTTGGTTCACTGTCTTGTAATTAGTGTTATTTAATGGGTAATCCCTATACTTTCTCCTACCATTTCTCGCTATTTTGTTTTAGTATTATATTTACTATTAACAATACTAGGCTAGTTGTGTTTTGGTTGAATCTAACCTTTCTGACAGGGTTAGTGTACTTTTCCTATACTACATTGCTTTATAATTGTATTGTCTTAAAAATGGGTACCTAGGTTAAATTAATGCTAATAATAACATTGGTTTCATTAATACATAATTATTCAAGGTTTATTGACCGTATTCTATCTCTAAACATACAATCTTTCCCTTTTATATATGTGTGTTAGTTTCCCCTTGGGTTTTATCTGTCTCCTCTTCATTCTTCCTCTTCTTCTTCTTCAATCCGGTTCGGTTCTCCTCTTCTTCTCTTCTGGTTTAAATTCTGTTTACTTGTATGGATCTGTCCTCTTCTTCTGGTTCTTCTTTAGTTCTGTGTCCATCATTGTTTTGTCTATCATATTTTTCTTAAGTATGTTACGTGGTTCCCTTCTTTATGTTTGTGTTTTCGGCTCAATCATGTCAAAATATTTACATTTTAATAAGTATGTTACGTGGTTCCCTTCTTTATGTTTGGGTTGTTGGCTCAATCACTTGGGTTGGGTAATATCGTTGTACGTCTTGTCAAAGTATTTACATTTTAATATTTTTTTACACATTTTATTTCATATGAAGTAATTTTATATCAAGAATTATCTTTTTTATCACTGGTACGAGATTTGGCTTAATTGTATCGTTACAACTACCATATCCGATATGGACATATGGGACCTCAAAAGGTTGTAAAGGCATTGGGAGAACATATGTACATAAAGGGGATAAACAAGAAGGTACGACAGATAGTGAGGAAGTGCAGTATCTTCCAGATGGTAAAGGTAAACAATGAGAGAAAGGAAGGAGCTACGATTACCATCATTTCCAACCGAAAGCTGGAAAAACTCTTTTTAGACAGATGTGGACCATTTCCCAGGAGCGGAGGAAGAGGCCAATATAAATACATAGTGTAGCATGACAGATAATGCCCATAGTTCTGAATGGAGAGAAAGATCATAAAATAAAATAAAAACGTTTTAAATCCAAGACAGCAACATTAAAAATTAATTAAGAACCACCGTAAAGCACAATCATAGATTGAAGAAAGAGTTTCATTAAAATCAATATTACAGTAAGTGATGAGTAATCAATATAAACTTCAAAACTAAAAAAAAATAAAGCAAAGTAATACCCAGGTAGGATAGGAGTAAGTAAGGAAGAAACCCAAACATGACAACATCCACAATAAGAAAAGGAAATACTTTTATAAGGAACAAGGAGAATAGGAGTAATTAATGAAGAAACCAGAACAAGACAGCATCCACAAGGAGTGCTCTTATAAGGAACAAAAACCCAAACCCAAAAGAAAGTAACAAAAATAATAACAAATGAAAGTATAGCAAAATCCCAAATTTAGAAAACTATGTAAAATAAAAATAAGCCAAAACTGTATAAAGTAGAATTGAAAGTGAACCAATGTGAATTAATTATATAATGCAAAGAACAAACCTTCATTATCCTCTATAAATAGATTTCTTGATTTTAAAGACTATAAAACTAATTAGAAATAAAATCAAAGAATAAAAAGGGGATCAGTGCAAGTTTTTATGTTATATTAAATAAACCTAGTGTGTCAATTTTGGAATTCATAAACTGAGTAAATTGTGAAAATTATACAACTTTAAAGTGTTTATATTGTGTCTATGAATAATATTAAATATAGTATTATAATGACCAATAATACAAGTGTTTCTAAATAATAACTGCCACTCTTTATATACAACATTCATTAGAATGACAGTAAATAAAACAAGAGCAGGCCATATAAAAGTGAAGTGACCAAGAATTATTACCGCAAAATCAAACAAAAAACAGCTAAAAACTGAAAATGAACCTAGTATAAGAAATAGTGTAAACGATGGAAGGACAGATATGTTTTGTTTAGAATAAGTTCAGATAACTCAATACTGAAATATCAGAGTTAAATACCATTCTTTTGTTATGAAAATGTTTATTATGTTTTAAGAAATATTTAATCCAGATTAAAATGTCTGAGATTAAATACCATTGTTAATCTCAATTATGTGTTATGAATTAATAGTATAAATTCTATACTAAATGTTCTTTTGTTAAAATAAGGAAATGTTAATCAATATTATATTAGAATAGAAAGTCAGAAAGGGTATAAACAAGATGTATTATTTAAAAACTATGTATGTAAAAACTGTTAAAAATCTAGGCCAAATGGTAAATCTAAACAGAATTATAATTGATGAAATAAGTACAACAATTAAACTGATGGAATTTATATAAGGCAAATCAGACATAGAGTCATATAACTGGAACTATAATTAAGAAAGATATTGTAAAAAGATAGTAAGAATTATTGTTAAAAATGCAAATGTAAAAACTGAAAATTCAGAGAGGGGAGTCGCAGATTAATGCATAATATTTTAAAAGACAACCAATTAATCAAATTACAAGAAATTAAGGGAAGATAAACCTTTTATGTCAATCTGAGATTTAATACAATCATTAATATAACATATAAAATGGCCAACAGTTTGAGAAGGACAGGAAGTAAAATTTTAAGACTTACAATTTTCAAAATGAAGTAAATATAGCATTTTAGATCAAAAACTTAGTAAAACTATCTTATTTGGTATCAAATCAAGCATAATGAACTGAAGAAGAAGATTATGTATTTAATATTTAATAAATTTAAATAATAGCAAAAATATATTCAGTAGTATAATGTAAAAATTTCACATGTACAGGAAGCTACAAAGTTTTGAAACAATGGATTGCTAATATTAAATTGGCTAAGACTTTAGTAGAAGACAGAGGAAATGAGTTAGTTCTTTATTAGATGTTGTGAAGTACACTTAATACAAGCTCTTGATAAAACATTAACCTAATAGCTAAGACATAAATGGCGTTCTTTCGACAAGCCTAGTCAACTGTGAAAAAACGCGAGTTTAGTAAAATTACATTTAAACCTTAACTTCAGTGAAACAAACACCTACAAACATTAAATTAATATAAAACAGAACAGAAAACCAGTGAATACACAATTTAAACGATTAAAACATTAATTCCACATAACGGAACGAACATTGCAATTATCGACCTAATAGACGAAAGTGAAATATAACTTAACACAACACATTTTATCGAAGTGAACCACGAACACTTAACCAGAAACACTCCAATAACACCCGAAGGAAGAATCGCAGCTGCAGGAACGAGAAATCATAGGAAAAGCAGTCTTTATTGGAAGCAGAATCTGCGAGGTGTATTCGTCATACATCTGAACACGGACCGGCCATTTTGGACTTCCCACAATTCAAAGCGACACTGCCTATAAAACTGAACGGTTCGAACATTTCTTTACTTACTATTATATATTGAATGTTATATATGTATTTTAATTAATAAGCTGATATATTGTAATGTTATACTTTCAATACTTTGCCCTTTTTCTCTGACTATATATAATATAACTGTTTAAAGAACCCGATAATAAATAATTGTACAAACTATTGATATACCCTGAGAGAGTCGATTAATCAATCGATAGAAAATCGATTACATTATTATTTGTTAATAAAATTCCTTAATTGCTATAAAATTGAATACTATTTATTCCTTAAATATAACTAGCATAATATATCATTTTAATAGAGACTTAACTACCGGAATTTCACCACTTAGAAGGAAGATAACCTACAAATAAGGAAAGTTCACCAATCGATTGTTCTTGGAGACAATCCTATTAACTGGTAATTGAGGAAAAAAAAAAGTTATCAAACAATAATAAATTTATTATTTTAATTTGTTACAATAGTAATCATATTCGATCATTTTTCAAAATTCACCAAATTATATTCCATAAGTAAGGCCACCACCCAGAAAATTTTCAACATTATATTAAATAAATACATACCAGAGGTGGGAAAACCAGAAACAATAGTAACTGACCATGGTACCCAGTTCAAAGGCAAGATGTGGAGAACTGAATTGCTGGCTGAGGGAATTAAAACTTATAAAACATCAGTCTATCACCCTAGCACTAACCCAGCTGAAAGAGCCCTACGAGAGGTAGGGAGAATATTACGAACTTATTGCCATGAGGAACATAGGAACTGGAGTAAGTATGTGGAAGCCGCTGAAACATTCTTAAACCTGGCCTATCACGATACTGTAGGAGCCAGTCCTTACCAGGTAATGTACCCGACCACCACCAAGGGAAATCACAGCTATTAAACAATTTCAACCCAGGGAGAAAGAGGAGTTGGCTGTCGCAGCAATATACAACAGAGTCCTTCATAAGGCTGAACTACGCCGTAGAAGAGACGAAAGGAATAAAAGTAAAATAATAAAGTACAATCTGGGAGATAAGGTATTGATTAAAAATAGGCAACTGCCAAGTTCTGTTGAAGGGATAGCCAGGAAGCTGTTATTGCTGTATTATGGACCATTTGTAATTACACAAGATAAAGGAAACAATACATAAGAGTTGACTACACCTCGAACAAATAAAATAAAGGGTGTCTACAACCAATCGGAAATAAAAAAGTTTTATGAGAACTGACAAATAAATTAAGAGCCGTTTATTTCAGCAAATCTTAACGATATTACTGAAATAACCAGACTTAAAGGGGGGGGGGCATTATGTAACGTGACTGTTCCCTTAGATAAAAAAATTTTAAACATAATTATATTGAAGTACAGAGCAATAGGAAGGTAATAAACTTATGAAGTTAAACTATTATAAAATAGAATAATAATAGAAACGTATTGAACATGTCTAGATAAAACTTTGTAACCATAGTTCCAATAGACTTCATAGTGAGTTATGTTCGGAATAAGTAATAACAATTATTTGTAATAGACAAACTAATAATGTATTCAGTAAGATGTTGATTTTACAAAACCTGCATCTACTTTAGAAGGTAAACAAGAACAGCATAATGTATAAAGAATAATGTTGAATAATAATATGTATTAGAAATAAGCATTTTGTACTTTAAGAAACAGATAATGTTCAAGGGTACACTAGACAATATTATGTCTATGGTACAATCCAAATGTTTTATAAGAAAGTAATGTTCACATTTGTAATCAATAGTATTAAAATCAGTTTTGTTAACAACTAAAGTCACATGTAAATTAAAGGAAAATAGTAATGTATCAAAAAGAATACTTTTAAACATGAAATGTTATATTAGGCCAAAATTCAAAAATGTTATTTTGAGAAATACTCAACAGAAACCTATATTGTGAGATCTCAAAATGATCAGTAGGAAAAGAGAATTTCATTGGTAACAATGTTATTACGATTGTACCTAGTATAAGGGAGTTATGTTAAAATTAATATTGTTTGGTAATTTTGATCACAAAAAGTGATGCCATGAGCTGACAATGCTTGATGTGTCAGCCAATGGGAATTTTGCACCAGCAAGCCCCAAAATTGAAACCAAGCGAGTTAGTTGATTGTTAAACTTCGAGCAGTAAAGAACGGATCATCCACTACTCTTTTATACAAGAAAGTACAATCAGACTCGAACGCAAGACAGGTTAGGTGAATAGTGAACCATAGTTAAATGACCATCGAGTGATAAATCAATATTGTGAATCGTTTAAATAACAATAAAGGAATTATATTGTGCAAATAACTAAAATTGAATAAGAAAGTGTGTTCATAAAAAAGGAAAGTATAGTGATTGTAATTCAATTTTTAAACGACTTATTAACAAGTTATTATAATCCCACCTGCAACACTATATACACTAGTGAACTATTTTTCCACCACCACTGAACTATAAAACACTAACACTGTTGCAATTTTTTAGGAGTTAAGTAATTATTTCTTTGTGTTTAATTTCTAACGGAGTGTAATCTTCCTAACCTAAAAAGGACACTGTTCAGCACTCACGAACTGTTCATTACTATAGTTATAAGAATTTATTTTGTTGTATTATATTATAATTTTAAACTGTGATGTTTTGTACTTCACTAAAGACATTTTCGCTATAATTATTGTAGTCTAAAAGAAAACATGAGGTTATAATAACGAATAACCTATTATGAGATTGGGAGTTTCAATAGTACCAACCGCTGAGCGTTAAAACATATTAAGCCTGGTTAATTCATGTTAAGAAATATTTTATTTATTTTAAATTAAGAAGGAAAAGAAGGATTTCAAACATAAATAAAAAGAATATTGAAAGGAATTAATTTTGTACGAGTAATTATTTCTAATAACTAATATTTTTTCGATTAACGAGTGCTGGCGTTTTCATAAAAAATTGAAGAGCAAGTTGGCATTACATTTTTGGCGTGCAACGTGAGGTTTAAATCGTTAAACTATGTAAGTAATTAAGAAATAAATAAAGGAATTAATTAAAACGAAATAAACAAGTCAATAAATTAATAAAACTAATATTTGTTAATGACTGTTACAAATTGGTGCCAACACAGAGAGGCGTAGAATTGGTTGTAAAACAAAAATAATAAATAATTATTATTGACACATTAAATATTGGTGTTCGCAACGTGAAGCGAAGAGTAACAAGAAAATTAAACAATCAAATAATCATCTAACTTTACAGATTGGCACCAACAACTAGGAGCCCTAGGAAATAACAAAATCAAATATTTTGAAACTTTACAGAATTGGCGCTTACAACGTGAGGCGTAATAGAGTAACTCAATTATTCAATTATTTAATATTTGTAAAAAAGGTTTGAATTTTACAAATGAAACAACCTTTAAATACCAGAAAACAATTTAATAAACTATTCAGAATAAACTGAATAAATTGCGTACAATTATGTCTTCCGGTCGCTGAGAAACGATTTATGGTTAAATGAACTGTACAGCATCTAGGAGAGTCAAAAAGGGAAATTTGAAGAAGATGAAACGTATAAAATAGCTACATTTGTTTAATTTTTTTTTTCTTACATGTACAGAAATTAATTTTAAGTGAGAACATAAGTAAGAAGTATGCTGGTCAAAATTTCATTGCTGGATTATATAGTACAGGGTTGAAATCACCTCTAAATGCAGAAAATTTTCATTTGTTGCAAACTATTTAGAATAAATTGTTTAAAACTGTATACTTACGTTTGCAAGAAAGTACGCTGATTAAGAAAGTACAGTCAAAAATATTGTAAAACACTAGCAAGTCAAAATGGTTAATTTACAAAACATTTGAAATCACTTTTCTTATAATACTCAGATCAAAAAAAGTACCAGAAAAATATAATACCGGTATGGAGAACTATACATGACTTCCATGTTCTAAGATTTATATTAAAATCATATTCGAAATGAAATATTTCCATAGAAACTACGTCTTTCTACTTATTGCTTCAGCATTAACCACAGTACTTTGGTCACTAACGTATACCACTTCACGTTTTCGCACTCGATTTTCATTGATGATGGTAGTCGATGGCACTGCCGAAACGTCTGGTTTTGCAGAAAACATTGGACTACGGCTAAACAGCCAGGGAAGCAATTTTAATAAAAAACTACTTCTTTGTTGCCGATAACGTAGTACACATAAAAAATTCTCCCCTCCACCTTCAAATATAATTTTTAATAATAGAAAATTACCCCCACCCCATTCACCTAACCTCTTCATTTATAGATATTTCATCTACGTTTCTACAGTGGCTTATTATGAGCTTCTTATCAGGATACTTTATTTATAAAAATTAAGTACTTTACTCTTGTTAAATCATAAAATGTTTCAGGTAAACTTCCCCTTTCACTTAACCGATCTTCTCCAAAATCAATAGACCTTCAGTCATCTACAATTCAGCGATGCATGCAAAAAATATTTGATTCTGTTTTAATGTGCAGCAGTTATCGTTCGTCATAGAAACATTTCTCTTGTTACAACATCAAATGTTGCAGGTAACCTACCCCTTTCCCTTAACCGATCTTCACCAAAATCAACACACCTTGAGTTCTCTACAACTCAGGAAAGTGTGCAAAAAATTATTTGATATTCTTTGAATTTTCGGCAGTTATCGTTAGTCATAAAAAATTACCCTTTTTAAAACATAAAACGTTGCTGATAAACTATCCCTTTCCCTTAACCGATCTTCAACAAAATCAACAGACCTTGAGTTCTCTTTAGTTCAAAAAGGTATGCAAAAACGTAGTTGATTCTGTTTGAATTTACGGCAGTTATCGTTGGTCATATAAAAAATTACCCTTGTTAAAACATAAAATGTTGCAGGTAAACTACCCCTTTCCCTTAACCGATTTTCACCAACACCAATAGGTATTGAGAACTCTACAATACAGGGCTGTATGCAAAACATCATTGGATTCTGTTTGAATTTGCGGCTGTTATCGTTTGCCATAGAAAAAAATTACCCTTGATAAAAAACCGTTGCTGGTAAACTACCCCTTTCCCTTAAGTGATCTTCACCAACACCAATAGGTATTGAGAACTCTACAATACAGGGCTGTATGCAAAACATCATTTGATTCTGTTTGAATTTGCGTCTGTTATCGTTTCCCATAGAAAATACCCTTGTTAAAACATAAAGCGTTGCAGGTAAACTACCCCTTTCCCTTAACCAATCTTCAACAAAATCAACAGACCTTGAGTTCTGTATAATTCAAAAAGGTATGCAGAAGAGTAGTTGATTCTATTTTAATGTATGGCAGTTATCATTCGTCATAAAAAAAATTACCATTGTTAAAACATAAAAAGTTGCTGGTAAACTACCCTATTCCCTTAACCGATCTTCACCAAAACCAACAGGTCTTGAGAACTCTACAATTCAGGGCTGTATGCAAAACATTATTGATTCTGTTTCAATTTGCAGTTGTTATCGTTTGCCATAGAAAAAAATCTAAGACACACACACACACACACACACACACACACACACACACACACACACACACACACACACACACACACACACACACACATTTTCGAAAAATGTTTTGAGTGTAGTACAATCAGAATCTGCAATCATCTCGAACATGATTTTTTTTGCCATCACCATACTTCCATTTCCTTAACGAACACGGAAGTAAAAATGAAATATCGGTATGGAGAACCATACATGACTTCCATGTTCTAAGACTTATATTTAAAATCATATTCGAAATGAAATATTTCCATAGAAACTACTTCTTTCTACTTATTGCTTCAGCCTTAACCACAGTACTGTGGTCACTAATGTATACCACCTCACGTTTTCGCACTCGATTTCAATGATGATGGCAGTCGATGGCACTGCTGAAACGTCTGGTTTTGCAGAAAACATTGGACTACGGCTAAACAGCCCGGGATGGAATTTTAAAGTCTGGTTTTGCAGAATACATTGGACTACGGCTAAACAGCTCGGGAAGTAATTTTAACAAAGAACTACTTCTTTGTTGCCGATAATGTAGTACACATAAAAAATTCTCCCTTCCCCTTCAACTATAATTTTCATTAATAGAAAATTACCCCCACCTCGTTCACCTAACCTCTTCATTTATACATATTTCATCTACGTTTCTACAGTGGATTATTATGAGCTACTTATCAGGATACTTTATTTATCAAAATTAAGTACTTTACTCTTGTTAAAACATAAAACGGTGCAGGTAAACTACCCGTTTCTCTAAACCGATCTTCACCAAAATCAATAGACCTTCAGTCCTCTACAATGCAGGGATGCATGCAAAAAAATATCTGATTCTGTTTGAATGTGGGACAGTTATCGTTCGTCATGGAAACATTTCTCTTGTTACAACATAAAATGTTGCTGGTAAACTACCCCTTTCCCTTAACCGATCTTCACCAAAATCAATAGGCCTTGAGTTCTCTACAATCAGGAAGGTATGCAAAAAATTATTTGATTCTCTTTGAATTTACGGCAGTTATCTTTCGTCCAAAAAAATTACCCTTATTAAAACGTAAAATGTTGCTGGTAAACTACCCCTTTCCCTTAACCGATCTTCAACAAAATCAACAGACCTTCAGCTCTCTTTAATTCAAAAAGGTATCCAAAAACCTAATTGATTCTGTTTGAATTTACGGTAGTTATCGTTCGTCATATAAAACATTACCCTTGTTAAAACATAAAATGTTGCAGGTAAACTACCCTATTCCCTTAACCGATCTTCACCAAAACCAAAACGTCCTGAGAACTCTACAATACAGGGCTGTATGCAAAACATTATTTGATTCTGTTTGAATTTGCGGCTGTTATCGTTTGCCAAAAAAAATTACCCTTGATAAAAAAACGATGCAGGTAAACTACCCCTTTCCCTTAACCGATCTTCTCCGAAAACAATAGGTCTTGAGTACTCTATAATTCAGGGCTATGTGCAAAAAATTATTTGATTCTGTTTGAATTTGCGGCTGTTATCGTTTGCCATAGAAAATACCCTTGTTAAAACATAAAACGTAGCAGGTAAACTACCCCTTTCCCTTAACCGATCTTCACCAAAAACAATAGTTCTTGAGTACTCTACAATTCAGGGCTGTATGCAAAAAATTATTTGATTCTGTCTGTATTTGCAGCTGTTATCGTTTGCCATAGAAAATACCCTTGTTAAAACATAAAACGTTTTGAATTTGCGGCTGTTATCGTTTGCCATAGAAAATTACCCTTGATAAAGAAACGTTGCAGGTAAACTACCCCTTCCCCTTAATCGATCTTCACCAAAACAATAGGTCTTGAGACCTCTATAATTCAGGGCTGTATGCAAAAGAGTAGTTGATTCTGTTTCAATTTGCGGCTGTTATCGTTTGCCATAGAAAAAAATTAACTTGTTTAAAAAAAACCGTTGCAGGTAAACTACCCCTTTCCCTTAACCGATCTTCACCAAAATCAATAGGTCTTGAGAACTCTACAATTCAGGGCTGTATGCAAAAGAGTAGTTGATTCTGTTTGAATTTGCGGCTGTTATCGTTTGCCATAGAAAAAAATTACCCCCGATAAAAAAAACGTTGCCGGTAAACTACCCCTTCCCCTTAACCGATCTTCACCAAAATCAATAGGTCTTGAGTACTCTACAAATCAGGGCTACATGCAAAAAAGTATTTGATTCTGTTTGAATTTGCGACTCTTATCGTTTGCCATAAAAAATACCCTTTTAAAACATAAAATGTAGCAGGTAAACAACCCCTTTCCCTTAACCTATCTTCACCAAAATCAATAGGTCTTGAGAACTCTACAATATAGGAATGTATGCAAATAATCATTTTATTCTGTTTGAATTTGCGGCTCTTATCGTTTGCCATAAAAAATACCCTTTTAAAACATAAAACGTAGCAGGTAAACTACCCCTTTCCCTTAACCGATCTTCACCAAAATCAATAGATTTCGAGAACTCTACAATTCAGGGCAGTATGCAAAAAATTATTTGATTCTGTACGAATTTGCGGCTGTTTTCGTTTGCCATAGAAAATACCCTTGTTAAAACATAAAACGTTGCTGGTAAACTACCCCTTTCCCTTAACCGATCTTTACCAAAATCTACAGATCTTGTGAACTCTACAATTCAGGGCTGTATGCAAACGAGTAGTTGATTCTGTTTGAATTTGCGGCTGTTATCGTTTGCCATAGAAAACAATTACTCTTGATTAAAAAAAAACCGTTGCAGGTAAACTACCCCTTTCCCGCAACCGATCTTCACCAAAAACAATAGGTCGTGAGTACTCTACAAATCAGGGCTGTATGCAAAAAATGATTTGATACAGTTTGAATTTGCGGCTGTTATAGTTTGCCACAGAAAAAAAATCTACAGACACACAAGACACTTTTCGAAAAATGACTTTTTTTCATGTTTTGAGTGTAGTACAATCAGAATCTGCAATAATCTCGAACACGATTTTTTTTGCCATCACCATACTTCCATTTCCTTAAGGAACATGGAAGTAAAAATTAATCAGTTAAGAAAATCGTTAAATGTCTTTATTAATATAACATATTATTATTTTATAAGTAGCACAAGGTATAACACCTTTTTTGAAAGCATTTTAGTGCTGATCTGTATAGTTAGAAATTCAGTTAAGTTTACCACCATATCTAAATAATCATATCTTACAAAGAATTTGTCCTAAAAAATTAAATACTTATTTGTTAACAAATCTTATTTAGAAAGTCTACCTCCTTTATAAAATTCAATATTCTTCCAGTTATTTTAGGTAAAATAGAAAATATTTCACTGACATCACTAAACTTAATATTTTAAGTCTAATATTTTAAAATGTAAAAGTCATAAAAACTTTAAAAATTGAAGGGTGATCAAATTAATTTAATTTTCATTTAATACCAAATTATAGCACAAAAAGTACCAATTTTCAGAAAAAAAAACCAATTGGTTTTTTTACCATAACTTAGTTATTTTTAAGAATTTATTTTTTGACTGCTTATTTAAGAACTGGTTAAATACGAGGCCAGATTTGTTTTGGTTTACAACTGAATCTAAATGTGAACGTTTTTACACAATTTAAACTTGCTGATACGTTATTTTGTGAATTATAGTGTTTGTATTACACAATGATATATAATGTTTGAATATGTTAGCTCACTTATTTTCACTAACAAAGTGTATTGTGTTCAGTTTCCTGGTTATTATTTTCTTCGTATATTTCCTATTCAGTGTAATTTATTACTTACTATCTGGTATGTAGTTGTTTATTCTCAATGGAATTATTATTTCAGTGGTTAATAAATTATGATTTACTGAATTTTCTAAGACTACCAATATTACACACAAAAATTTAAGTTTACCCTGTAACTTTAATTTCTCTGTTACAAATTAATTGTTTTGTAATTTAATTATTTTATTGGGCGCCATGTTGTAAACTGTACAACAGAATATGAGACTTACTTTGCGGTCCAGAATTCGTGTTAGCGAACCAGTAATTGCGAAATGTATTACCTGAAATAACTCACTCGTGTTTGTATTTGTTACCAATGACATTACCCTTTATTTATATAAACAACCCTACTTACATATTGAAAAGACTCTACTATGTGCCAAACATGCACGTGTTTACTATGCCTCGGGGCGTAGTCCCCTTTATCTGGTAAACATATATTCTCCCTTAAACATTTTCTAGACCCTCCAAAATAAACATGTGTTATAACTACTATATACTAAACATGATAAACGATAAATGATATTGGCACAACCCAGCACTTTTTAATTATATTTGTATCCATTCTCTCACTCTCTCTCTTTCATTCTCTGGTACTATTTCATTTATCTGAGCTCATTTTAATAAATATATAATATTTGATTAATTTTGAATATAAAGATTTTAAATATCCTTTTGAATGTAATGATTTTATATTTGAATAATACAATTAGCTTGTATCAGCCAATTGTACTTAGCTGAACGCTGATCGTAAACGTCCCATCGTAGATCACACCCTCTCGTAATTGTAGCGTCCCATCACAGATCACACGTTTACTACGTTGTATCAACTCACAATTGGTATCAACCCTGTTAATATAACTGTTACAATCACATATTGAATAGACTTTTAGTGGTGTAAAATTTAGATAAACTAAACTTGAACTTGCCGGCCTTGTGAATTGGCCTGCCGGCGCACTTCACTGTTGAGACGAAAGTGGCAACGTTTCATCACTGAGCACTGCAGAGGTGGGGCAAAACTACGTCAATGGTTCTTTGTTTGAACGGCCAAGCCCTGTTTGTTTACAAAAGTATGTATTACGTCTTGCATTCTTTCAGCTGACGTAATCATGGGCTAGGCTTGTTTACCCGTTATTATGACGAACTGTTTTTTGCTACTTTTGTGATTTTCCTTTGACCTCGACACAAATCCTGTCCGCTCAATATTACGTTATTGAAAATTCTCACTAAACCTTCACCAATCTTTTATATGGTATTTTAAAATAAAATACAATAATTATGTTGTAGAACCATTTTTTCCCAAAATTATTATGGTACCAGAATTGTACCGTTACAAAACCCCCTCAATGAAAGATTTTATGCCGAAGCATAAAAACTCTCATTGACCCATTCGTACTTCCTAAAGGGATCAGCTAGGATATGTCGCCACAACCCCCTTACTATTTATATAAAAGAATACAACAACTCACCCATGGTCCGATGATGGTGGCAGTACCTGCATGACCTTACTGGACTTCTCCAGAGAGATCCCAACACCATAAGGCCAATCAGGTGCGTAACGTTCCTGCTCTGACGCGCTGGCCAGCTCAGGACCGCCGTCACAACATCACCAAACACTGAAACAATAAATCAAAATATCAAAATAGTGGCTTGGTATAATGCTATATCCCTAACTGATCTGTTTCCCCTTAGCTATGTGCTGGTTTGTGTTAAGAAGCACTGGGTTTGCTTCAACTCAACAAGAATTATATAGAAGTGCCATTCTCTTCATTGACTACTCTTAACATTACAAAATCTTTTCGATTCCTATCGATAATAATTAACCGTTTTCTGTTTTCATAATTAATATAATTATAGAAGAAACACAAATCTTTATATTACAATTGAAACATATCATCCAAAATTTATGGATACAATTACCAAAATCTCCCTCTTCCTAAAACATTTTATAAAAAAAATTTACTATTATTATTATTAATATTATCATTAACAGTTAACAATATTATCCGGCGCTGTTAACAATATTTACCCCTCTTTCTCCTCCACACACACTATTCCCCCCCCCGAACTGTTGCGTTCAGTTGCCTCCACAAGGACTGAGGCAGAAGGAGTGAGCCCTTTTTTCTTTTCTCTCTCTCCCATCCTTGCTTCAGCTTTACAAACCTTCAGGGTATGCACCCCTACTTTTATTCTTGTTTAGTCTGGGTGACTCCTGTATTCACTATGATTTGACTTATTATATAGGCACTAACATTTATAATCTTACTCACTTTTCTTCTAACAACCACTACTAACAACCAGATTTACATATCATGACACCAATCTCTCAATTATAATCCACTTCACTAATTCCATTTAAATCCTCTGGCACCGCTCGTCTTTGTACTCGGATGTGTGTTCCCTACCTGGCTATATACATTCATAAATTTTTGCCCTTCCAAAATATCGGCAAACACTCCCTTAAACTACGCTATTACCTGCCACAATGCTATACGTTGGCCACTCCTTATCACCTCACCCCCACTACAAAATATCATCATCAACAAATATATTTTTACTCTTTACTTTACTCACCTCTCTACATATAATCACTACTACTGTGTCCCTAAAATATCTAACACCCTCTTTGTGTTTTATTTTCTTCAAAATTCTTAGCTATCTAACTCCCATTAACTTTAATTGACTAACTCACATGCCTTTATTTACACCCAGGCTCTATCCCTTTTTAAACACTTTACCTTACTGTATTCATTGACAATTGCATTAGAAAATTCATCTCTCACCTACTAATAACAATACATCTCAGTATTCAAATATATATTATATGCTTAATCATTTATTATTCATTAGAAATCTCATTACAAATTAATAATTTAACTTCATTACACAAACTTTCTTTTGTACCACATTAATTGAGTAATTAATCTTCAATTATTTAATTCAATTATTTCACCATTACTTTCACTTGTTTAGTCAAAGCAAAAACATGTTAATTGTTATTATTAAATCAATTAAACTATAATTTACTGTTACATACATGGTGTATATAAAATTTACCTGTAATACACAACATCAGAATACACAAATACATTGACATTAATACACACACAAAAAATATACACTCCAACTTATTATTTTATCATTCACCAAAATCAGTTCATAAGCAGTCCATTTCAAAACCACTGTTCACATATATTAAATGTTCATTACACATTAAAACAATCTATCCTCCATCATTGAATAACAGTCGAATCTTAGGTCTATACAACTTATTTTTTAGTAAATAAATGATATTATTATTATCATTATAATATTTATCTAAACTTTTATATTCTTCCACAAGCTCATTTGAATTAATAGGTATATTCCATATTAATTTATCATGTACCATGTCACGATCGGGTATGGTTCTGTCTGCCTCATTATTATCTGTCATCATCATGTAAGTTATCAAGTCATTTCTATCGTCATCATAATTATCTACTACGACACCCGTTACTTCCCAAGGTAAGTAATTGTTATCATTATTATCATCATCTACTATTATTGCTATCTCGATTTCACTATAAGGTAAGTATTCACTATAATCATCCACCATCTCTACTCCTAACCTTTCTACAAATTCTCTATACTTTCTATTTATCTTAAAAATCTCTATTACTCTCTTTCTCTCTATATATATTCCTCACCATAACACCAAGCTACACTCTCTCTCTCCAAATATGCAGGGGTCACTAACTCATAATTACTGCACCACCTATGAGGTACACAAAAACACCAGTGAACTCTATTTGTAGACCTATCGTCTCCCAAATATAAATCTAAGGAACTCACGTCCTTGCTAAAAATACGTGAAGACTTTACTTCACCCCCTACTACAACATCAAGGGAAAATTCTACCCCCTGCATCCCTTTTACAAATATACTTTCTCTCAGCTCTCCCTCTGACTCAACACACACAAACATCTCATTATCACTCCCTATATTCTCATCATCATTTTCTAACACCATGTTCTTAATTATATCATTGTTACTACCTATAAACTCATTATTCAACTCATCATTGTTACTCACCTTATTAATTAGCACTTTGTTTTTCGTCGTATTTTCACTGCTACTTACCTTCTTATTCTTTATTTGACTTAACCTCTCATCTAACCTTTTATTCACTTCGTCACATTGTTTATCAAAATTATCATTTCGTTTTTTAATTTCATTTTTCAATTCGTAAACTTCTCATTAAAATCACTTTTAACTTGCATATTTTGTGTTTTAATTTCATTGAATTTAACATCAGAATCACTTTGTTGTTCATCTAACTTCTTGTCTAATTTATTAAACTTCTCATCAAATTTATTTAATAGTAACTGCATCATAGCAGCTGTCTCATCTGTTTTATTTTCAGACCTAGTTGAGATGGATGTGGTTACTTTCTCTGATTCTAAAAATGCAGTCGTACTCAACTCACCAATCTGACTAATTTGTGTTAATGGAACATCCATCTCACTAGTCAAATTTTCATCAGTTGCACTGACTTCTAATGTTTTATTGTCATTGGTACTCATTTTATTTATTATATCTCTAACACATATATGTCTATAACCTCGTAACTTAACCCTACCTTACACACGTGTTTGCGTACTTTCGCAATTACTTCAGGTAATTATTTCGCTTTTCTGGTAGGTTTACTCCACATAAAATTATATTTTATATCGAGTCCAAGTTCGGCCACGCCAATGTAACTTTAATTTCTCTGTTACAAATTAATTGTTTTGTAATTTAATTATTTTATCGGGCGCCATGTTGTAAACTGTACAACAGAATATGAGACTTACTTTGCGGTCCAGAATTCGTGTTAGCGAACCAGTAATTGCGAAATGTATTACTTGAAATAACTCACTCGTGCTTGTATTTGTTACCAATCACATTACCCTTTATTTATATAAACAACCCTACTTACATATTGAAAAGACTCTACTATGTGCCAAACATGCACGTGTTTACTATGTCTCGGGGCGTAGTTCCCTTTATCTGGTAAACATACATTCTCCCTTAAACATTTTCTAGACCCTCCAAGATAAACATGTGTTATAACTACTATATACTAAACATGATAAACGATAAATGATATTGGCACAACCCAGCACTTTTTAATTATATTTGTATCCATTCTCTCACTCTCTCTCTTTCATTCTCTGGTACTATTTCATTTATCTGAGCTCATTTTAATAAATATATAATATTTGATTAATTTTGAATATAAAGATTTTAAATATCCTTTTGAATGTAACGATTTTATATTTGAATAATACAATTAGGTTGTATCAGCCAATTGTACTTAGCTGAACGCTGATCGCAAACGTACCATCGTAGATCACACCCTCTCGTAATTGTAGCGTCCCATCACAGATCACACGTTTACTACGTTGTATCAACTCACAATTGGTATCAACCCTGTTAATATAACTGTTACAATTACATATTGAATAGACTTTGAGTGGTGTAAAATTTAGATAAACTAAACTTGGTGAACTTGCCGGCCTTTGAATTGGCCTGCCGGCGCACTTCACTGTTGAGACGAAAGTGGCAACGTTTCATCACTGAGCACTGCAGAGGTGGGGCAAAACTACGTCACTGGTTCTTTGTTTGAACGGCCAAGCCCGGTTTGTTTACAAAAGTATGTATTACGTCTTGCATTCTTTTAGCTGACGTAATCATGGGCTAGGCTTGTTTACCCGTTATTATGACGAACTGTTTTTTGCTACTTTTGTGATTTTCCTTTGACCTCGACACAAATCCTGTCCGCTCAATATTACGTTATTGAAAATTCTCACTAAACCTTCACCAATCTTTTATATGGTATTTTAAAATAAAATACAATAATTATGTTGTAGAACCATTTTTTCTCAAAATTATTATGGTACCAGAATTGTACCGTTACAACACCCTTTACAATTTCTATATAAATATATACATTGATTATTGTTACTAAAATAATTAATTTTATAATTATTAATTTATTAATTTTACAAACATGTGTTATTATTGAAAACACAAAGATGACCTAATAACTAAAATATTTCAAACTTTTCACAAATCCAATATAGCCTAAGAACTTTATGCTTTTTAAACATACAAATTTTATAAAATCTATTTTAGTAATGTTTATGTACTGTTTCATTTTATAATATTACAATATCATCACAGAAACTGAGATATGGGCAAAACTTGGGAGTCGTTTTAAACCTCAACAAGATCATAACATATATGCTGACATTTCATAGGTTTGTACAACAAAAAAGACATAGTGTTACACACTGATTTGTGAAAACAAGAAACATACCATACACAGCTATCCTTACGCAAGGATACATAGTTTTAAAATAAAAAATACAATAATGTGATTCAAACAGAATTATTGTCATCTTACCTGTCAATTGGGTTTTTAATTGTGTTTACATTTTACTGTGATTTCATTTAATTAAATATCGGTATGGAGAACTATACATGACTTCCATGTTCTAAGATTTATATTTAAAATCATTTTCGAAATGAAATATTACCATAGGAACTACTTCTTTCTACTTACTGCTTCAGCCTTAACCACAGTACTGTGGTCACTAACGTATACCACCTCACGTTATCGCACTCGATTTTCACTGATGATGGAAGTCGATGCAGTGCCGAAATGTCTGGTTTTGTAGAAAACATTGGACTACGGCCAAACATCCCGGGAAGGAATTTTAACAAAAACTATTTCTTTGTTGCCGATAACGTATTACACACATATATAAAAAATATGCATAAAATTAATGATTGATCTCCATTAAGTAGTGCTCAAGTTTCCAAAGTTTTAATATTATGACTGATGTCCGTAATTAAAACATCAGAGCAGGTTTAGTGTGTATGAGGGTACACCGTGCACAAAAATTTTCAACATTTTCTATTGAGCGTTGCTTGGAGTAAAGCTGCGAATCTACAGTGTACGTTTCACAGAACAAACACGTGGAAAAGAAGGAGAGCTCCGAAGTCACTCATGGACCCTCAGCATCTTGCAGAGGGTTCATTCCCTAAAGACGAAAAGTCTGTCTATGAATCGTTCCTCTGTAAACACGTGCAGTTACACTGCCCAGCGATCCACAGGAAGCAAATCGCTATCCACGCTGGACACTTTTTCGGCTTGCACGCGTTATGTTGGTATGGATTTCGGCACTTTCCATTTAAAAAGCGTGCAAATGTAAGAAAATAAACATGAGTGAGGCCAGAAATAACGCAAATTTTGTGTGCGTGTGTTCCCTTTCTTTTTATTGCAGTAATCATAATAATAAAATGGAAACGTAAACATTACATAATTGAGATATGCTTGCCTGCCACGAACGATATATTTTCACTCATACATGATTTACACTAAAATGAAAAAATTATAATTTTATTGCTTGGCAACAAAATTATTTTATTTTTAACAATTACCATTGTTTGAAAAAGTTTAAATGAATTTTCAAGTACTTTACTGTTCTTAAAACGTAAAAGGTTGCAGGTAAACTACCCCTTCCCCTTAACCGATCTTCACCAAAATCAAAAGTCCTTGAGATCTCTACAATTCAGGGACGTATGCAAAAAATTATTTGATTCTGTTTGAATTTGCGGCTGTTATCATTTGCCATAGAAAATTACCCTTGATAAAAAAACGTTGCAGGTAAACTACCCCTTCCCCTTAACCGATCTTCACCAAAAACAATAGGTCTTGAGTACTCTACAAATCAGGGCTGCATGCAAAAAATTATTTGATTCTGTTTGAAATTGCGGCTGTTATCGTTTCAAAAAAAAAAAAAAAATCGGTATGGAGAACCATACATGACTTCCATATTCTAAGATTTATATTTAAAATCATTTTCGAAATGAAATATTACCATAAAAACTACTTCTTTCTACTTACTGCTTCAGCCTTAACCACAGTACTGTGGTCACTAACGTATACCACCTCACGTTATCACTCTCGATTTTCACTGATGATGGAAGTCGATGGCATTGCCGAAACGTCTGGTTTTGTAGAAAACATTGGACTACGGCCAAATACCCCGGGAAGGAATTTTAACAAAAACTACTTCTTTGTTGCCGAAAACGTTGTACACATATATATACAAAATATGCATAAAATTAATGGCTTGTATAAGTTAATGATTGATCTCCATTAAGTAGTGCTCAAGTTTCCAAAGTTTTAATATTATGATGTCCGTAATTAAAACATCAGAGCAGGTTTAGTGTGTATGAGGACAAAAATTTTCAACATTTCCTATTGAGCGTTGCTTAGAGTAAAGCTGCGAATCTACAGTGTACGTTTCACAGAACAAACACGTGGAAAAGAAGGAGCGCTCCGAAGTCACTCATGGACCCTCAGCATCTTGCAGAGGGTTCATTCCCTAAAGACGAAAAGTCTGTCTATGAGTCATTCCTCTGTAAACACGTGCAGTTACACTGCCCAGCGACCCACAGGAAGCAAATCGCTATCCACGCTGGACACTTTTTCGGCTTGCACGCGTTATGTTGGTATGGGTTTCGAAGTTGGTATGACTTCCATGTTCTAAGATTTATATTTAAAATCATTTTCGAAATGAAATATTACTACAGAAACTACTTCTTTCTACTTACTGCTTCAGCCTTAACCACAGTACTGTGGTCACTAACGTATACCACCTCACGTTATCGCACTCGATTTTCACTGATGATGGAAGTCGATGGCATTGCCGAAACGTCTGGTTTTGTAGAAAACATTGGACTGATGTGACGATTTAAAAAAAATGTTTAAATTGCACAAATAAAAAAAAATTGCTTTCAATATAAGTAAGAGTATTATCCACCCCTTACCTATGCCTAGATTCATGCAACAACGTGCAAATTGTCCCGTACCAACACGTTAAGAATGGTGTTATTTAGCTAATAATAATAATTACTTTAATTAAATAAAACATGTACAAAATAATTAAAGAAATTCATAATTCATAACCAAAAGGTAAAATAATGTATTACGACTTAATTAGTAAATAATTAATATAACTTAAAAGAACGAACTATTTTCTCAGTGCGTAAAACCGCGCCAGCTACTGACCCCTTGCCGCTAAACATTGCATTCACTCGCCTGATAGACACCGAGATGTAAGGATGTAGCTGCTGTGTTGTGAACATACACGTAGGTGTATACCGTTAAACAATATTTAATCACGTTTATAATGAGTTCGAATTGACCTATGTAGTATAATAATAATAATAAAAACAAAATTATAATGTAGTGCGTGAGGAAACATGTATAGAATAATAAAAAAGGAACCTTAGCCGACACATCTCTTAGCAAGCTGTAAATGGTGAGAAATGTTAATTACCAGAATTTAGTGCTGATAAAATAAAAACTGTAACTAAAAGTAAAATGTAAACTACCGACTCCGAAAGAAGATAACACAAACAGCAACCGGATGAACTTCTAGAACCAAAATCTAATCGTCTAGGAAGAGACTACCAGAAACGATCAACCTCATGGAACTTCAAGAGCAACCGTGGATCACACCCTAGAAGAGGACTGAAGATGACCATCATGTACCCCACAGCATACACATGTTATATTCAGGTGATATCAAAACATAATATTTGTAACACAAATTCATTGTAAAACAACAAGACCAGTAACAAAAGAACAGTAAAGAACTTTTGATAATTTAAAAGTTTAATATATATATTTTGGTAATCACTGTAATGAAGTAGTAATGACATTACGATGTTTAGATTTAAATTAATTTTAAAATTTACAACCAAAATTATTCTTCTAATAATTTGGTTGAAGTTGTAATAAAAACATAACTAAGTTGAGTCCCGGATCCGAGGTACTAAAAACAATATATAGCTGAATGCTTTTGATATAAAAGAAAAAAAAAGGTAAATTTTCAAAATATTTAATGCAGAAAATTTTAGAATTTGAGTTTTATAAGTAAAGTAAAGTATGAGAGATATATATGTTAATAAAGAGATGTTTCTGCTACCACCCAACGAGTGAATAAATTTATACAATCCTTGCTTAATTCCTGAATAATAAAGTGTTATAATTTGTTAGTGATTAAGGTTTACTAACAACGGCAGCTAGTTCAATTAATAGGTAACAAATTGAACTGGTTCCCGACATTTGTGATATCTTAACAAGGGAGACGTCACAAAATTGCGCCACTCTGCTTAAAGTTAAAATAGTTGCGAGCATCGTGACGCACTAAATTGCACCACTGCCGCTGCTTTGTAAAAATAATAATAATTGTGTATTGTGTTGTTATTTTAATAATTATATTGTATATTGTTATAATTCTTTAACAATAACTTTGACAAACATAAATTTATTCACTCTGAAATCGGAAACAAATAAATGAGTAGAATTTTAATTAAGATATAATAATATTAGTATCGTGAGATTGCCGTAATAAACAAGTCATCGCTGGTAAATATTCCATTCTAAACCTGTCGGTATGAACAAGCTGGTTCATGTTAAATACGTGTTGAGGACTGTAAACTGTCCCCTTTTGTATGCACGCATCTCATTCAAAACCTCCCCTCGCTGACCTAACAAACAATCCTAGACACGAATTTTTCCTGTTCTGAATTGTCCTACCTGTGTTACCACCCTATGCAAACAATACGACTCCCCAAAACAGCTGACCATTTGTGCTATTGTTAAAGCAATGAACTTTTCGTATATGAAATTTCTCTCTACTATACAATGGTATTAGCGTTTTGTTTTGACTAATTATATATGACAGTATAGAAAATTGAATTGCTGTGAGATAAGTTTATTTTGATTAATTAATATAAGATTCTATGTGTAATAAGAGATATATATATATATGTGTTTAAATGAATTCAAGTTTTATAAGTGTTTGAAATAAAATAAATAATAAGTACTTTAAATAAAAAGGTTTAATAATAGCTTAAATAAAAATAACGTGTAATAAAAGAGTAAAGTGTAGTAGTAAAAATAAGTAAAGAGAAAATAATAATAAAAGTACATGTGAATTGTAAACGCCCGGTCTTGGCCTGTTCAAAATAATTCCCCAGCTTGCCAGTAAAAGACAAACTTGTTCGTGCAGGAAATATTGTAGTAAGCCTTCCCCTATTGTGATAAATGGCAGCTTCATTAAACAATGAACACCACCCTAGTGTATAATACAATGCGTCTAGTAAAGTGTTTGACCCCTCTGGCATTGTAACTGCTCATTGTTTAAATGTAAATAAAGATTCCCCTTTGTGAAATTCCGCGTATCTCAGTAGAATAAGAAATTAGTGTTAAGATAGGATCTAAGGTCAAGTATGGGATTGACTTTAGATTACTGTAGTAGGATTAAGAGATATAGGGATAAATACGTAACACAGTCACGATGGCGCCGCACTGAAAAAATTCTTTACAAGGGTTAAAGAAAGTTCTTTACAAGGGTTAAAGAAAGTTCTTTACAAGGGTTAAAGAAAGCACAGAAAGCTAACCAATATAGTGAGAGTATGCAATGTAATCAGTCGGGCCACTATATTGTGAAGTTATGGAAATTAACTAAAAGTAATACAGAGGTAAATAAGTAATATGTGTTTATATGTAAATAGTATTAAGGTAGTAGTTAAGAAACGAGAGAAAGGGAATTTCACGAAAGATAAAAATGTAATTGTGTTTATTAGATTTTAATTATTACCCCACCACCCCAATTTCATCGTTAAGTGCAGGAGGATGTGACGATTTAAAAAAAAATGTTTAAATCGCACAAATAAAAAAAATTGCTTTCAATATAAGTAAGAGTATTATCCACCCCTTACCTATGCCTAGATTCATGCAACAACGTGCAAATTGTCCCGTACCAACACGTGAAGAACGGTGTTATTTAGCTAATAATAATAATTACTTTAATTAAATAAAACATGTACAAAATAATTAAAGAAATTCATAATTCGTAACCAAAAGGTAAAATAATATATTACGACTTAATTAGTAAATAATTAATATAACTTAAAAGAACGAACTATTTTCTCAGTGCGTAAAACCGCGCCAGCTACTGACCCCTTGCCGCTAAACATTGCATTCACTCGCCTGATAGACACCGAGATGTAAGGATGTAGCTGCTGTGTTGTGAACATACACGTAGGTGTATACCGTTAAACAATATTTAATCACGTTTATAATGAGTTCGAATTGACCTATGTAGTATAATAATAATAATAATAAAAACAATATTATAATGTAGTGCGTGAGGAAACATGTATAGAATAATAAAAAAGGAAACTTAGCCGACACATCTCTTAGCAAGCTGTAAATGGTGAGAAATGTTAATTACCAGAATTTAGTGCTGATAAAATAAAAACTGTAACTAAAAGTAAAATGTAAACTACCGACTCCGAAAGAAGATAACAAAAACAGCAACCGGATGAACTTCTAGAACCAAAATCTAATCGTCTAGGAAGAGACTACCAGAAACGATCAACCTCATGGAACTTCAAGAGCAACCGTGGATCACACCCTAGAAGAGGACTGAAGATGACCATCATGGACCCCACAGCATACACATGTTATATCCAGGTGATATCAAAACATAATATTTGTAACACAAATTCATTGTAAAACGACAAGACCAGTAACAAAAGAACAGTAAAGAACTTTTGATAATTTAAAAGTTTAATATATATATTTTGGTAATCACTGTAATGAAGTAGTAATGACATTACGATGTTTAGATTTAAATTAATTTTAAAATTTACAACCAAAATTATTCTTCTAATAATTTGGTTGAAGTTGTAATAAAAACATAACTAAGTTGAGTCCCGGATCCGAGGTACTAAAAACAATATATAGCTGAATGCTTTTGATATAAAAGAAAAAAAAGGTAAATTTTCAAAATATTTAATGCAGAAAATTTTAGAATTTGAGTTTTAAAAGTAAAGTAAAGTATGAGAGATATATATGTTAATAAAGAGATGTTTCTGCTACCACCCAACGAGTGAATAAATTTATACAATCCTTGCTTAATTCCTGAATAATAAAGTGTTATAATTTGTTAGTGATTAAGGTTTACTAACAACGGCAGCTAGTTCAATTAATAGGTAATAAATTGAACTGGTTCCCGACATTTGTGATATCTTAACAAGGGAGACGTCACACTACGGCCAAACATCCCGGAAGGAATTTTAACAAAAACTACTTCTTTGTTGCCGATAACGTTGTACAATATATATAAAAAACTGCATAAAATTAATGGCTTGTAAAAGGTAATGTTTGATCTCCATTAAGTAGTGCTCAAGTTTCCAAAATTTTTAATATTATGATCTCTGTAATTAAAACATCAGAGCAGGTTTAGTGTGTATGAGGGTACACCGTGGACAAAAATTTTCAACATTTCCTATTGAGCGTTGCTACAGTGTTCCTATCAAGCTGCGAATCTACAGTGTATGTTTCACAGAACAAACACGCGAAAAAGAAGGAGCGCTCCGAAGTCACTCATGGACCCTCAGCATCTTGCAGAAGGTTCATTCCCTAAAGACGAAAAGTCTGTCTATGAATCGTTCCTCTGTAAACACGCGCAGTTACACTGCCCAGCGATCCACAGGAAGCAAATCCCTATCCACGCTGGACACTTTTTTGGCTTGCACGCGTTATGTTGGTATGGGTTTCGGCACTTACCATTTAAAAAGCGTGCAAATGTAAGAAAATAAACATGAGTGAGGCCAGAAATAACGCGAATTTTGTGTGTGTGTGTGTGTGTGTGTGTGTGTGTGTGTGTGTGTGTGTGTGTGTGTGCGTCTTCCCTGCCTTTTTATTGCGGTAGTCATAATAATAAAATGGAAACGTAAACTTTACATAACTGAGATATGCTTGCCTGCCACGAACGATATATTATTTTATACATGTATATTAACTCATATGGAGAATCATACATGACTTCCATATTCTAAGATTTATATTTAAAATCATTTTCGAAATGAAATATTACCATAGAAACTACTTCTTTCTACTTACTGCTTCAGCCTTAACCACAGTACTGTGGTCACTAACATATACCACCTCACGTTATCGCACTCGATTTTCACTGATGATGGAAGTCGATGGCATTGCCGAAACGTCTGGTTTTATAGAAAACATTGGACTACGGCCAAATATACCGGGAAGGAATTTTAACAAAAACTACTTCTTTGTTGCCGATAACGTTGTACACATATATATAAAAAATATGCATAAAATTAATGGCTTGTATAAGTTAATGATTGATCTCCATTAAGTAGTGCTCAAGTTTCCAAAGTTTTAATATTATGATGTCCGTAATTGAAACAGAGCAGGTTTAGTGTGAATGAGGGTACACCGTGGACTAAAATTTTCAACATTTCCTATTGAGCGTTGCTTAGAGTAAAGCTGCGAATCTACAGTGTATGTTTCACAGAACAAACACGCGAAAAAGAAGGAGCGCTCCGAAGTCACTCATGGACCCTCAGCATCTTGCAGAGGGTTCATTCCCTAAAGACGAAAAGTCTGTCTATGAATCGTTCCTCTGTAAACACGTGCAGTTACACTGCCCAGCGATCCACAGGAAGCAAATTAATGTCCATTTTTTCGGCTTGAATGCGTTATGTTGGTGTGGGTTTCGGCAGTATCCATTTAAAAAGCGTGCAAATGTAAGAAAAAACATGAGTGAGGCCAGAAATAACACGAATTGTGTGTGTGTGTGTGTGTGTGTCTTCCCTGCCTTTTTATTGCTGTAGTCTTAAAAATAAAATGGAAACGTAAACATTACATAACTTAGATATGCTTACCTGCCATGAACGATATATTATTTTATACATGTATATTAACTCATACATAATTTACATTAAAATGAAAAAATTATAATTTTATTGCCTGGCAACAAAATTATTTTATTTTTAACAATTACCATTGTTTGAAAAAGTTTAAATGAATTTTCTAGTACTTTACTGTTGTTAAAACATAAAAGGTTGCAGGTAAACTACCCCTTCCCCTTAACCGGTCTTCACCAAAATCGAAAGTCCTTGAGATCTCTACAATTCAGGGATGTATGCAAAAAAATATTTGATTCTGTTTGAATTTGCGGCTGTTATCGTTTGCCATAGAAAATACCCTTGTTAAAAAAACGTTGCGGGTAAACTACCCCTTTCCCTTAACCGATCTTCACCAAAAACAACAGGTCTTGAGAACTCTACAATTTAGGGGTGTATGCAAATAAGCTTTTGATTCTGTTTGAATTTGCGGCTGTTATCGTTTGCCATAGAAAATACCCTTGATAAAACATAAAACGTTGCAGGTAAACTACCCCTTTCCCTCAACCGATCTTCACCAAAAACAATAGGTGGTGAGTACTCTACAAATCAGGGCTGTATGCATAAAATTATCTGATTCTGTTTGAATTTGCGGCTGTTATCGTTTGCCATAGAAAAAAACTACACACACACACACACACACACACACACACACACACACACACATTTCAAAAAATGACTTTTTTTCATGTTTTGAGTGTAGTACAATCAGAATCTGCAATAATCTCGAACACAATTTTTTTGCCATCACCATACTTCCATTTCCTTAAGGAATATGGAAGTAAAAATTATAATTTTATTGCCTGGCAACAAAATTATTTTATTTTTAACAATTACCATTGTTTCAAAAAGTTTAAATGAATTTTCAAGTGTACTTTACTGTTGTTAAAACGTAAAAGGTTGCAGGTAAACTACCCCTTCTAACCACAGTACTGTGGTCACTAATCACTAACCACCTCACGTTATCGCACTCGATTTTCACTGGAAATCGATGGCATTGCCGAAACGTCTGGTTTTATAGAAAACATTGGACTACGGCCAAATATCCCGGGAAGGAATTTTAACAAAAACTACTTCTTTGTTGCCAATAACGTTGTACACATATACATAAAAAATATGCATAAAATTAATGGCTTGTATAAGTTAATGATTGATCTCCATTAAGTAGTGCTCAAGTTTCCAAAGTTTTAATATTATGATGTCCGTAATTAAAACATCAGAGCAGGTTTAGTGTGAATGAGGGTACACCGTGGACAAAAATTTTCAACATTTCCTATTGAGCGTTGCTTAGAGTAAAGCTGCGAATCTACAGTGTATGTTTCACAGAACAAACACGCGAAAAAGGAGCGCTCCGAAGTCACTCATGGACCCTCAGCATCTTGCAGAGGGTTTATTCCCTAAAGATGAAAAGTCTGTCTATGAATCGTTCCTCTGTAAACACGTGCAGTTACACTGCCCAGCTATCCACAGGAAGCAAATTAATGTCCATTTTTTGGCTTGCACGCGTTATGTTGGTGTGGGTTTCGGCACTTTCCATTTAATAAGCGTGCAAATGTAAGAAAATAAACATGAGCGAGGCCAGAAATAACGCAAATTGTGTGCGCACGCGCGCGCGTGTGTGTGTTCCCTGCCTTTTTATTGCTGTAGTCATAATAATAAAATGGAAACGTAAACATTACATAACTGAGATATGCTTACCTGCCACGAACGATATATTATTTTATACATGTATAAAATACTCATGAGTTACATAATTTACATAATACTCATACATAATTTACATTAAAATGAAAAAATTATAATTTTATTGCCAGGCAACAAAATTATTTTATTTTTAACAATTACCATTGTTTGAAAAAGTTAAAATGAATTTTCAAGTACTTTACTGTTGTTAAAACGTAAAAGGTTGCATGTAAACTACCCCTTCCCCTTAACCGATCTTCACCAAAATCGAAAGTCCTTGAGTACTCTACAAATCAGGGTTGTATGCAAAAAATTATTTGATTCTGTTTGAATTTGCGGCTGTTATCGTTTGCCATATAAAATACCCTTGTTAAAAAAACGTTGCAGGTAAACTACCCCTTTCCTTAACCGATCTTCAACAAAATCAACAGACCTTGAGTTCTCTTTAGTTCAAAAAGGTACGCAAAAACCTAGTTGATTCTGTTTGAATTTACGGCAGTTATCGTTCGTCATATAAAAAATTACCCTTGTTAAAACATAAAATTTACGGCAGTTATCGTTCGTCATATAAAAAATTACCCTTGTTAAAACATAAAATGTTGCTGGTAAACTACCCCTTTCCCTTAACCGATCTTCACCAACACCAATAGGTATTGAGAACTCTACAATACAGCGCTGTATGCAAAACATCATTTGATTCTGTTTGAATTTGCGGCTGTTATCGTTTACTATAGAAAAAAATTACCCTTGATAAAAAACCGTTGCTGGTAAACTACCCCTTTCCCTTAACCGATCTTCAACAAAATCAACAGACCTTGAGTTCTGTATAATTCAAAAAAGTATGCAGAAGAGTAGTTGATTCTGTTTTAATGTACGGCAGTTATCGTTCGTAAAAAAAAAAATTACCCTTGATAAAACATAAAATGTTGCTGGTAAACAACCCTATTCCGTTAACCGATCTTCACCAAAACCAACAGGTCTTGAGAACTCTACATTTCAGGGCTGTATGCAAAATATTATATGAATCTGTTTGAATTTGCGGCTGTTATCGTTTGCTATATAAAATACCCTTGATAAAAAAAAAAAACGTGGCTGGTAAACTACCCCTTTCCCTTAACCGATCATCACCAAAAACAATAGGTCTTTAGTACTCAACAAAACAGGGCTGTATGCAAAAACGTATTTGATTCTGTTTGAATTTGCGGCTCTTATCGTTTGCCATAGAAAATACCCTTTTAAAACATAAAACGTTGCAGGTAAACTACCCCTTTCCCTTAACCGATCTTTACCAAAATCAACAGATCTTGAGAACTCTACAATTCAGAGCTGTATGCGAAACATTATTTGATTCTGATTGAATTTGCGGCTGTTATCGTTTGCCAAACAAACAAAAATATCGGTATGGAGAACCATACATGACTTCCATATTCTAAGATTTACATTTAAAATCATTTTCAGCCAAACAGCCAGGCTGTGTCTTACCTGCCTTTTTATTGCTGTATTAAATGATAAATATTATATTACATTAAAATGAAAAAATTATAATTTTATTGCCTGGCAACAAAATTATTTTATTTTTAACAATTACCATTGTTTCAAAAAGTTTAAATAAATTTTCAAGTACTTTACTCTTGTTAAAACGTAAAAGGTTGCAGGTAAACTACCCCTTCCCCTTAACCGATCTTCACCAAAATCGAAAGTCACTGAGACCTCTACAATTCAGGGACGTATGCAAAAAATTATTTCATTCTGTTTGAATTTGCGGCTGTTATCGTTTGCCATAGAAAATACGCTTGATAAAAAAACGTTGCAGGTAAACTACCCCTTCCCCTTAACCGATCTTCACCAAAAACAACAGGTCTTGAGTACTCTACAAATCAGGACTGTATGCAAAACATTATTTGATTCTGTTTGAATTTGCGGCTGTTATCGTTTGCCATAGAAAATACCCTTGTTAAAAAAACGTTGCAGGTAAACTACCCCTTTCCCTCAACCGATCTTCACCAAAAACAATAGGTCTTGAGAAATCTACAATTCAGGGCTGTATGCGAAACATTATTTGATTCTGTTTGAATTTGCGGCTGTTATCGTTTGCCAAAAAAAAAAAATTTCCCTTGATAAAAAAAACCTTTGCAGGTAAACTACCCCTTCCCCTCAACCGATCTTCACCAAAAACAATAGGTCGCGAGTACTCTACAAATCAGGGCTGTATGCAAAAAATTATTTGATTCTGTTTGAATTTGCGGCAGTTGTCGTTTGCCATAGAAAATACGCATGATAAAAAACGTTGCTGGTAAACTACCCCTTCCCCTCAACCGATCTTCACCAAAAACAATAGGTCTTGAGTACTCTACAAATCAGGGCTGTATGCAGAAAATTATTTGATTCTGTTTGAATTTGCGGCTGTTATCGTTTGCCATAGAAAATACCCTTGTTAAAAAAACGTTGTAGGTAAACTACCCCTTTCCCTTAACCGATCTTCACCAAAAACAAAAGGTATTGAGAACTCTACAATTTAGGGCTGTATGCAAATAATCTTTTCATTCTGTTTGAATTTGCGGCTGTTATCGTTTGCCATAGGAAATACCCTTGTTAAAACATAAAACGTTACAGGTAAACTACCCCTTTCCCTTAACCGATCTTCACCAAAAACAATAGGTCTTGAGAACTCTACAATTCAGGGCTGTATGCGAAACATTATTTGATTCTGTTTGAATTTGCGGCTGTTATCGTTTGCCAAACAAACAAAATTACCCTTGCTAAAAAAAAACCGTTGCAGGTAAACTACCCCTTTCCCTCAACCGATCTTCACCAAAAACAATAGGTCGCGAGAACTCTGCAAAACCGGGCTGTATGCAAAAAATTATTTGATTCTGTTTGAATTTGCGGCAGTTATCGTTTGCCATAGAAAAAAAATCTACAGACAGACAGACACACAGACAGACAGACACACAGACAGACAGACACACAGACAGACAGACACACAGACACTTTTCGGAAAACGACTTTTTTTCATGTTTTGAGTGTAGTAGAATCAGAATCTGCAATAATCTCGAACACGATTTTTTTTGCCATCACCATACTTCCATTCCTTAAGGAATATGGAAGTAATTACCTTTGATAAAAAAAAACCATTGCAGGTAAACTACCCCTTTCCCTCAACCGATCTTCACCAAAAACAATAGGTCGCGAGTACTCTACAAATCAGGGCTGTATGCAAAAAATTATTTGATTCTGTTTGAATTTGCGGCTGTTATCGTTTGCCATAGAAAAAAAACTACAGACAGACAGACAGACACACAGACACTTTTCGAAAAATGACTTTTTTTCATGTGTTGAGTGTAGTACAATCATATTCTGCAATAATCTCGAACACGATTTTTTTTGCCATCACCATACTTCCATTTCCTTAAGGAACATGGAAGTAAAAATAAACAAAATCTACACGCACTATTCATTAAAACAGAATTACTTTGTCATTAATATTTTGTTTACAAGATATTGCAAATATTTGCTTCTGCTTGTTCTAATACTCATCATCATTACTGTTCCTTTTTGTACCATCTAAGTAGTTGAGGAGAGGGGGTGTTGGTTACATAGGTAAACCATTCAACATACAAGGACAGTAGTATAGCCAGGATTATGCTTCAGCTGCCCATTATTACCCTAGGATGTTATCCTACATACCCATATTTGTACGCTGAGTTGACCTGAAAAAAATACACCTTGATCTTATGGTGCTCCTGGGAACTGAAGCCAGGACCTACACGATAGCCGAGCATGATAACCACTGGTCTAATACATACCTTGTTACTTTTTTTCTTTGTTTCTTACACACAAAAACAATACTTGTTAAAAAACTTGAAAACAATATGTAACGGGCTGTGGCTGTTCTAGAGCTTGTAAAGTGGGGGGGGGGCCACCGTAGTAGATGGGAATAAACATAATATTTGCACGTAAGAAAAGTAATTTGTAATTATACATAATAAGAAACAATATATATGCAGATGAATAACAAACAATATATGAGCAGATGATGATAGTGCGTTACCTATAAATTGAGTCTTCTGTTGCCTATCTTTGAAAATTCCTTCACTATTTCGTCAGGATCTTGTAACAATTTTTCACTTAGCTCCCGCTCAATAGAGAGAAGTGTTAAATTCGAAAGTCTGTCTGTCTTCATTGTTGACCTTAAATATGTTTTTATACGTTTCATAGAAGAGAAACTACGTTCTGCAGTCACTGATGTCACGGGTAGAGTCAATACAAGTTTTATTAATGTTAATAGTTCCGGAAACACAATCTCCATTTTCTGTAGTTCAAAAAATAGTTGTGTAGTCGAAGCCGAAGTCATGTTGTTTTCATGAAACATGTTCCTAAGTAGATCAACTTCTGATTTCAGTTTGGTTCTATTTTTAAAGAATGCCTCGTACTTTTCTGCAAATGCTTCAATATACTTGAAATCCAGGAATGAATTACTCTTGGGATTACATGCGTCTGCAGCATTACAAACAAAGTCGTTTTGCTGAAATCTAGAGCTGAATTCTTCTTTCATAGAATCTATAATTTGAAAGTAAGCTTTCTTATATTTTGTCTTCAAAGGAAGAGAGCCTACTTCCCGGTCCCGGTCTTCAGATGAACAAGTGGCTAATGTTGTATAGTAGTCACTCAGTTTTTTAGGTACTACACTTTTTCTAGTATTAAAGTCTTTTGGCTCTTCTACGTCTACACTTTCAGCAAACTCCCTTGATTTATCCCAAATCTGGTTGAAATAATCATCCGACCTTTTGTCTTCCAGAGTGAGAATGATGGACTTTACTATTTTAACAGCAGTACCAAGTTCGACTTCCTTTTGTTATAGCATCATCGATAAACCATTAGTAAGATCTAGCAAGTCACTAAATATATGTAGTACAAATATAATTTTAAATTTACAGAACTGCATTAACAACCCCTTAGCTTCCGCAGCCTCTCGTTTATTGTTGGAAGTTGCAAAGTACTGATTTGCCAGATGCAAAACAACTTTGGAAATACTTAATGCCTCTGTACTTGCAAACCCAGCGAGTGTCACTCTGTAATGGTAGTTCTAAAGTTCTTTTGCCAGGATAAAGTTCTGTTTGTGTTTTAATAAATTGATTATGTCTCAATGAAGAGACAGATTGAAATGCGTAAATGGCCTCTAGTAAACCAAATGTGTCACCAACAATATCAACTGTCTTAGAAACATCAACTAGTACCAAGTTTACACGATGTGCATAGCAACGCACGTAGACACACGGGTTCTTAGCTGCTTTATGAAATAAACTTTGAACACCATTTGTACCTCCAGAGATTACTGAGGCTCCATCATAAGCCTGTGCAATACATTTCTCGGGGACCAATCCAATCGAGCTAAGGTGCTCCAAGGCTTTATCAGAAAGAGCCCTAGGATTTAATTCATCTAACTGAATGAAACCTGCAAACAGTTCTTCAACACCATTTCGACTAACATACCTAATACAAGCAGACATCTGTTCTAATTTACTGGAGTCTCTAGCTTCATCTAAAATCAATGAGAATATCCCATCATTATATGTGGTTTCATTGACAATATGTTTTAATATAATATTAGCCGACACGTCTAATAATTCGTTTTGGGAATCCTTAGATAATAAGTAGCATTATAGCATAATAAGTAGTCCTTAGGTAAGTAGCATTTCGTGGCAAATTATCTAAATTATTTTTAGCCGTTTCACTCTCTAATTTTACTAGTTTTATGATTTCCAAAAAATTTCCCATATTCACAAAATTTGATTTTTTATCATCACTTTCAGTCTCACGGTGACCTCTTAGGCCTATGTCCTGTCTAGCACATACAAGTGCCACTCAAGCCGCAGTGGCAACAGCAGACCGATTACGTAATATTTCATCTCTATTTTGTGCACTGATCATAGACGTGACAGTGCCATGTTGTTCACTTATCAAAAAGCTGGTCCATTTAATTAATGACAGCTTGTGGCACTCACTTTTTTCGTGTCTTAAAAGTTTGTCTCCCACTTTTTTCCAATTTGAAAACCCAAGTTTTGTAAAAGTTAATTCAGCGTTTCCAGACATAGGCTCAAAGTGGCGACAAGGAAAGCAGTAAATGGCATCCATTTGCTCAGAGTACTCAATAAACTTAAACTTGTCATACCACGCACTGTTAAAGCTTCTTACTTTATTATTTATAATTGTTTGCTTGAAATTGGACTTACGAGGTTGGTGAGGTCCGTCTTGAATCGATTTACTAATATCATTTGGAATTCCTGCACTATGAACACTAACACATGTCTCACTAGATAACGGCACAATATTAGACGTACTCACAGCGTCGTCGGCATATTTAGTTTGTTTTGGTGTTGGTGTAACACAAGCGTTATCCGTACTTTCGGTACAGTTACCGCCACTTCTTTTCCTGTCGAAGAAACTAAATAAACTACTTTGACGACTAGCCATGTTGTTTTGTTATCAACATAATCACCAACACTATCACCAAAGAACAATCACACTTCACACTGCAATGACACGCAGCTAATGTACTAACGCTCACAATCCCATGTACTAAGATCACGTGATTTTCACGCGCCAGGGTCTGGTCTTTCTCGTTGGCTTCGTGAGACGGAGAACTGAGGTAAACAACAGCTGATGTTTACAACATCGGTGAACAGTGTTGCAAATTCCAAACGAATGAATTTTATACCTACTTTAACAGAGATGAACCGACGAGATAGCAATGCTTGGTAAGAACGTGGGACAGAAAAAAATTGCGTTTACCACTGCCACCTTGCGGTCAGACAGTGGAAGCTTATCCGGTTAATTCAAATGCTAAGGCACGAATGTCCAGATAGCTGCTAACTGGACATTCGCGCCTTAACATCTGAATTAACTGGATAAGCTTCCACTGTCTGACCGCAAGGTGGCAGTGGTAAACGCAATTTTTTTCTGTCCCACGTTTTTACCAAGCATTGCTGATCTCGTCGGTTCATCTCTGACTTTAAACACATCTGGTTCTGCTCAGCCGATGTGTACGTTACACCGTATTTCTGAGTGATAACTTTTTCATGTATGTAAGTCATCATGCATCGTATTGTACATGACTATACAGTCACCCATGCTGAGCGGTTTTATCAAAACAAACGCACTTGTACACTTTCACTGAAAACGTTTTAAAATCTAATAACATACCACTTAGGCAAAAATCTGGGGGGGGGGCCTGCCCCCCCCCCCCCCGGCCCAGGCTAGAACCGCTACTGGTAACGGGACAGAATTGGGTGATTGGGTTTATTTCAATTGTAAATGTGATGAAGGGGAGTTACCCACACGGGGCCTCAATTTTAACAACAGACATTCACTGTCGGGGCACCCAGTTGCACGTTTGGTCTGTCCGCCCTCAGTTTGTTACAATTCCTGATGCTGAGGAATGTGAACGAGTGCGTGCCTGCTTGCCCGAATATTGTATTTGTCACGAACTTTTTGCGAGCCTCTGAACGCAAATTAATGATACACAGACTCGCACCACAAAAGATACCACGTGACGCCCGTTGGGCCTATCCGAAGCAAGAAGCAAAACTCAAGAAGGAGCGTTGGCCATCTTGAAAAAGTTACTGAGTGCCAAGTCATAAAACCGGCCGGTTGAACGTAAAAGGCTCGCGAGCCAAAAAATTTACTAAACTTGTAAAAATGTAAGTCAACTAGAGTAAACAGTGAAACGTTAACATTTTAATTCAGTGAACCAAATTTAACCAGCAGAGACTTTTTCGGGACGAATTAGTAAACGAACAGAAACAGACCAATTACAGCGCGTGTAGGACACAGTCAGAGAAGTAAAACAATAGCATTGTAATTCAACTCAATGGAAAAAATTGTTTGAAAAAGAGCTCTTTATAGTAAATGGGGTAAAAATGAATGAATGTGAGTGTATGCAAATGCTGGGTCGCCTTTATATAATATAATATAATGAACCCTTTATTTTAAGTATGCTAAGGAAAACTGTGAATTTTGTTTTGTCTTGGTTAAATTGAGCATGGGTCTCAACATTAATATTTGTCAGATTTAAATCCGAATGGATACCAAATAAAATTATATCATTTTCAAAATAAAAAATAGAATATTAAACCACATGTCTAATAAAGGTTGAATTAATTAACAATTACAATGAGAGTTGAGTACATTGATAACGTAAACCCTAAATGACGCTTATAGATCACAAGTTCGTGTGAATGATTCTGGCCGACAAAAGGTAAGAGAAGTTTTTATTAATTATTATGTGGTAGAGTGTTTATATAATTACAAATATTGGTTTATTTTATGCCTGTATCTGTACCTGTGTTCAAATATGAAACTGTATATTCGAGAAAAACGCTTTTACTTCCATATTCCTTAAGGAAATGGAAGTATGGTGATGGCAAAAAAAATCGTGTTCCAGATTATTGCAGATTCTGATTGTACTACACTCAAAACATGAAAAAAAGTCGTTTTTCGAAAAGTGTCTGTGTGTCAGTCTGTAGATTTTTTTTCTATGGTAAACGATAACAGCCGCAAATTCAAACAGAATCAAATAATTTTTTGCATACAGCTCTGATTTGTAGAGTAGTCACGACCTATTGTTTTTGGTGAAGATCGGTTGAGGGAAAGGGGTAGTTTACCTGCAACGGTTATTTTTTTATCAAGGGTCTTTTACTTCCATATTCCTTAAGGAATGGAAGTATGGTGATGGCAAAAAAAATCATGTTCGAGATTATTGCAGATTCTGATTCTACTACACTCAAAACATGAAAAAAAGTCGTTTTCCGAAAAGTGTCTGTGTGTGTGTCTGTGTGTCTGTAGATTTTTTTTCTATGGCAAACGATAACTGCCGCAAATTCAAACAGAATCAAATAATTTTTTGCATACACCCCTGATTTGTAGAGGACTCGCGACCTATTGTTTTTGGTGAAGATCGGTTGAGGGAAAGGGGTAGTTTACCTGCAACGGTTTTTTTTATCAAGGGAAATTTTTTTTTTTTGGCAAACGATAACAGCCGCAAATTCAAACAGAATCAAATAATGTTTCGCATACAGCCCTGAATTGTAGAGTTCTCAAGATCTATTGTTTTTGGTGAAGATCGGTTAAGGGAAAGGGGTAGTTTACCTGTAACGTTTTATGTTTTAACAAGGGTATTTCCTAAGGCAAACGATAACAGCCGCAAATTCAAACAGAATCAAAAGATTATTTGCATACAGCCCTAAATTGTAGAGTTCTCAAGACCTATTGTTTTTGGTGACGATCGGTTAAGGGAAAGGGGTAGTTTACCTACAACGTTTTTTTAACAAGGGTATTTTCTATGGCAAACGATAACAGCCGCAAATTCAAACAGAATCAAATAATTTTCTGCATACAGCCCTGATTTGTAGAGTACTCGCGACCTATTGTTTTTGGTGAAGATCGGTTAAGGGGAAGGGGTAGTTTACCTGCAACGTTTTTTTATCAAGCGTATTTTCTATGGCAAACGATAACAGCCGCAAATACAAACAGAATCAAATGATGTTTTGCATACAGCCCTGTATTGTAGAGTTCTCAATACCTATTGGTGTTGGTGAAGATCGTTTAAGGGAAAGGGGTAGTTTACCAGCACCATTTTATGTTTTAACAAGGGTAATTTTTTATATGACGAACGATAACTGCCGTAAATTCAAACAGAATCAACTAGGTTTTTGCATACCTTTTTGAACTAAAGAGAACTCTAGGTCTGTTAATTTTGTTGAAGATCGGTTAAGGGAAGGGGTAGTTTATCAGCAACGTTTTATGTTTTAAAAAGGGTAATTTTTTTATGACGAACGATAACTGCCGAAAATTCAATGAGAATCAAATAATTTTTTGCACCCTTTCCTGAATTGCAGAGAACTCAAGGTCTGTTGATTTTGGTGAAGATCGGTTAAGGGAAAGGGGTAGTTTACCTGCTACATTTTATGTTGTAACAAGAGAAATGTTTCCATGACGAACGATAACTGCCGCACATTCAAACAGAATCAAATATTTTTTGCATGCTTCCCTGAATTGTAGAGGGCGGAAGGTCTATTGATTTTGGAGAAGATCGGTTAAGAGAAAGGGGTAGTTTACCTGAAACATTTTATGATTTAACAAGAGTAAAGTACTTAATTTTTATAAATAAAGTATCCTGATAAGAAGCTCATAGTAATCCACTGTAGAAACGTAGATGAAATATCTATAAATGAAGAGGTTAGGTGAACGGGGTGGGGGTAATTTTCTATTATTAAAAATTATAGTTGAAGGTGGAGGGGAGAATTTTTTATATGTGTACTACGTTATCGGCAACAAAGAAGTAGTTTTTTGTTAAAATTGCTTCCCGGGCTCTTTAGCCGTAGTCCAATGTTTTCTACAAAACCAGACTTTTCGGCAGTGCCATTGACTGCCGTCATCGGTGAAAATCGAGTGCGAAAACGTGAGGTGGTATATGTTTGTGACCACAGTACTGTGGTTAATGCTGAAGCAATAAGTAGAAAGACGTAGTTTCTATGGAAATATTTCATTTCGAATATGATTTTAAATATAAATCTTAGAACATGGAAGTCATGTATGGTTCTCCATACCGATATTTTTGAAAAGTGTGTGTGTGTGTCTGTAGATTTTTTTTCTATGGCAAACGATAACAGCTGCAAATTCAAACAGAATCAAATAATTTTTTGCATACAGCCCTGATTTGTAGAGTACTCAAGACCTATTGTTTTTGGTGAAGATTGGTTAAGGGAAAAGGGTAGTTTACTGGCAACTTTTTTTTTAATCAAGGGTAATTTGTTTCTATGGCAAACAATAACAGCCGTAAATTCAAACACAATCAAATAATATTTTGCATACAGCCCTGAATTGTAGAGTTCTCAAGACCTATTGATTTTGGTAAAGATCGGTTAAGGGAAAGGGGTAGTTTACTGGTAACATTTTCTGTTTTAACAAGGGTATTTTCTATGGTAAACGATAACCGGACGCAAATTCAAACATAATCAAATAATGTTTTGCATACTGCCCTGAATTATAGAGTTCTCAAGACCTATTGTTTTTGGTGAAGATCGGTTAAGGAGAAGGGGTAGTTTACTGGCAACGTTTTATGTTTGAAAAGGGTATTTTCTATGGCAAACGATAAGACCCGCAAATTCAAACAGAATCAAATAAGTTTTTGCATACAGCCCTGAATTGTAGAGTTCTCAAGACCTGTTGGTTTTGGTGAAGATCGGTTAAGGGAATAGGGTAGTTTACCTGCAACATTTTATGTTTTAACAAGGGTAAATTTTTTTATGACGAACGATAACTGCCGTACATTAAAACAGAATAAACTACTCTTCTTCATACCTTTTTGAATTATATAGAACTCAAGGTCTGTTGATTTTGGTGAAGATCGGTTAAGGGAAAGGGGTAGTTTACCGAAGCAACATTTTAAGTTGTAACAAGAGAAATGTTTCCATGATGAACGATAACTGCCACACATTCAAACAGAATCGAATATTTTTTTGCATGCATCCCTGAATTGTAGAGGACTGAAGGTCTATTGAATTTGGAGAAGATCGGTTAAGAGAAAGGGGTAGTTTACCAGAAACATTTTATGATTTAACAAGAGTAAAGTACTTAATTTTTATAAATAAAGTATCCTGATAAGAAGCTCATAATAATCCACTGTAGAAACGTAGATGAAATATCTATAAATGAAGAGGTTAGGTGAACGGGGTGGGGGTAATTTTCTATTATTAAAAATTATAGTTGAAGGTGGAGGGGAGAATTTTTTATATGTGTACTACGTTATCGGCAACAAAGGAGTAGTTTTTTTGTTAAAATTGCTTCCCGGGCTGTTTAGCCGTAGTCCAATGTTTTCTGTAAAACCAGACTTTTCGGCAGTGCCATCGACTGCCATCATCAGTGAAAATTGAGTGCGAAAACGTGAGGTGGTATACGTTAGTGACCACAGTACTGTGGTTAATGCTGAAGCAATAAGTAGAAAGACGTAGTTTCTATGGAAATATTTCATTTCGAATATGATTTTAAATATAAATCTTAGAACATGAAAGTCATGTATGGTTCTCCATACCGATATTTTTTTTTGGCAAACGATAACAGCCGCAAATTCAAACAGAATCAAATAATGTTTCGCATACAGCCCTGAATTATGGAGTTCCTAAGACCTATTGTTTTTGGTGAAGATCGGTTAAGGGAAAGGGGTAGTTTACCTGCAACGTTTTATGTTTTAACAAGGGTATTTTCTATGGCAAATGATAACAGCTGCAAATTCAAAGAGAATCAAATAATTTTTTGCATACACCCCTAAATTGTAGAGTTCTCAAGACCTATTGTTTTTGGTGAAGATCGGTTAAGGGGAAGGGGTAGTTTACCTGCAACCTTTTACGTTTTAACAACAGTAAAGTACTTGAAAATTCATTTAAACTTTTTCAAACAATGGTAATTGTTAAAAATAAAATAATTTTGTTGGCAGGCAACAAAATTATAATTTTCTCATTTTAATGTAAATCATGTATGAGAGAAAATATATCGTTCGTGGCAGGCAAGCATATCTCAGTTATGTAATGTTTTCGTTTCCATTTTATTATTATGACTACTGCAATAAAAAGGCAGGGAAGACACACACACACACACACACACACACACACACACACACACACACACACACACACACACACACACACACACAAAACGTTCACGTTATTTCTGGCCTCATTCATGTTTATTTTCTTACATTTGCACACTTTTTAAATGGAAAGTGCCGAAACCCATACCAACATAACGCGTGCAAGCCGAAAAAGTGTCCAGCGTGGATAGCGATTTGCTTCCTGTGGATCGCTGGGCAGTGTAACTGCACGTGTTTACAGAGGAACGATTCATAGACAGACTTTTCATCTTTAGGGAATGAACCCTCTGCAAGATGCTGAGGGTCCATGAGTGACTTCGGAGCACTCCTTCTTTTCCGCGTGTTTCTTCTATGAAACGTACACTGTAGATTAGCAGCTTTACTCTAAGCAACGCTGAATAGGAAATGTTGAACATTTTTGTCCATGGTGTACTCTCGTACACACTAAACCTGCTCTGATGTTTTAATTACGGACATCATAATATTAAAACTTTGGAAACTTGAGCACTACTTAATGGAGATCAATCATTAACTTATACAAGCCATTAATTTTATGCATATTTTTTATATATATGTGTACAACGTTATCAGCAACAAAGAAGTAGTTTTTGTTAAAATTCCTTCCTGGGATATTTGGCCGTAGTCCAATGTTTTCTACAAAACCAGATGTTTCGGCAATGCCATCGACTTCCATCATCAGTGAAAATCGAGTGCGATAACGTGAGGTGGTATACGTTAGTGACCACAGTACTGTGGTTAAGGCTGAAGCAGTAAGTAAAAAGAAGTAGTTTCTATGGTAATATTTCATTTCGAAAATGATTTTAAATATAAATCTTAGAATACGGAAGTCATGTATGGTTCTCCATACCGATATTTATTCTGTGTTGTACGTTTTTTATTCACAGAATGGAATCCTACTAAATGCATTTAATATATGGTTAGCAGTCAATTTTTCTAAACATATTCTGGACTCAATTATACAGAACTCGATGTATTGTTTTTGACACTGATCACACTAGTCTGTTAAACACAACAGCAAAATATAGACTTATAACAGTCGGATGCCATTTAATAATATTACTAAGCAGGCAATAGAAGAACTGTAAATGCTAACAATGTCTTCAAATCTGACTGAACATAAGACAAGTCTATGATGACACTTTTCTTATTGACAATTGTTGTATTATTATTACTGTTGGTTGTTTTTTTTATTATTATTATTACTACTACTGTCTTAAAAATTAAAACTACATCCGTCTATACTGATTACTGAATACTTATTGGAGGTTATATGCACGATAAGTAGCATAAGATAGGCAGTGGCTACGTAAGTTTTAAAATGTACATAACATGAAACAAATATAAAGAATTCTTTCAATGAAATTACATATTCAATATAATCCAACAAAGAAGAAAATTCTTACCTGCCGCATTGGTTGGTTATTGACAGCATGGTGACACTCATCAAATACCACCACATTAACTTGTTCCAATGACAATACACGGTGCAGCAACATGTCTAAAAATATCTGGCATGTCATTACGAATACCTACAAAACATGCAAACAAATCACTCAACTTGTTAAATCAATTTCTCTAGCCCTGTGTCATACATATGGACAATGCTTTCAGACACAGATCTGTGCACTACCAACATCTGAAACACAATCATTTGTTACTACTAGTTTTATAACCAAATCACTTGTTACTATTCTCACATTTAATTCAACTGGCAGTCCAAGGTCAAGTACAGCTTCTCCCACTTCGACCTACTCCACCAAGCTACACCTACCACCATTACTACTTTACACCATTCTAATTCAAGAGCTGCACATATTGTTCCACTCGTGTGTAGCACCTTGTAACAAACCAACCTAACACTACCAAACATGAACTGTTTTACTGACATCCAAAATAAACATCACTAGCATATTCTTTGTCTCTTTGAAGTGTTCAGCGAATAACATCAGAAGAAAATGAACATCATTCTTCAACTTGATCAATAACACTAAAACCCCTGCAGATAATCAGTTTTTGTCTCCATACAAGAAGAAAGCTCACTCAAGGTATGTGAGGTTATATGACACAGGAAATATGAGACTTCTTAAAAAATAAAAAAATTCGTTGAGAGAAAAAATCTATCTAATGAAGGACATGACCCTGCATGAAAAATATAGAAAAACAATTAGATTTAAGTTTAGAAAAGTGTAATCAGGGGTGGATTAACCATCAGGCTGACTAGGCTGTAGCCTAGGGCGTAGGGTACTTTGGGGGGGGGGGCACAAAATTTTAGCTAAAAAATAATAACATTTTACGGCTAAATGTAAAATTGGTAATAAATTACAAGGATAAAAATTTGAGTTCATTTTGAACACAGGCGACTGTTTGCGAGAAATTATGGTAAAACTGTACATAAATAATAGAAGTGCTTTCCAAACTGTTTTCTCCGGTTATGAATCATCGGCTTCCAGCGCTCATAGAACTATGCTGCTGCCCGACTTTCATGGAATTGCCGACCACATTATCTATTCCTTATTATGCCCGTCCGTCACTAACTGCAGTGGCGAAAGATCTTTTTCAGCTTTGAAGAGGGTGAAGAATTATTTACGCTCAAATTTGTGCCAGGATAAACTGACCAGTAGCCAAGAGTAGCCCTCTTGTTCATTGAAAGCGACTTTCTGCAAGGACTTGATTTCAGTGAGGTGATTAAAACGTTTGCTCAATCTAAAGCGAGAAAAAAGAATCTAGCTTGAACTTTACATGAGTCTTAACACATCCACAAGATATTTAACTGATTGTCTTCTTTGTGTAAATGATGTTAAATGTACCCTTAATAAAACTGTTATAATTCTGTAACAACTTAGTTAATTTTTTCCTTATAAAAGCCATGCAAACTACAAATGGTTGAAGGTGTAACTCTAAAACAATTTCTGAAAAATAGCCTCAGTTTTCAATTCTTGAGACTATTTCCAAAAACAGTAAGATATTTGAAATATTCCTATAAAATATATTGTAGGGTGTTTAAAGCTTCATTCAGCCCCCTATAAACGTAAGAGTAGCCTATGGGAGGTGAGGGGGGTGCTAAAATAAATTAGCCTAGGGCGCCAAGATACCATAATCCGGCCCTGAGTGTAATGATGGCAGTAGGTAATGTAATGTTCAGCAAAAACAACACTGTTGCAGCTGGAATAACATCCCTATGAAAATGAATAGTTTGAAGTAAGAACAGTTTCAGTAACCAGGGTCAACCAGACTTAAGTGATAATGAAGAAGGGATTTAACACTGATGAAGAGGTTCATAATTTAACGCTTATAGTGAGTAAGTACATAACAAGTATACCATTATGACGTTAACACTTTGAGGACCAACGGCATAATATTGCGCCGCCAGTGGACTTGGTATTTTGACAGATGGCACACATTTACGCCGCTCACTTTTCAATGCTTTCAAACGCTTCGTGTCTTACTATTACCCCACAGAACGAATTCAGAAGTTTTATTTGACATTTTAGTTTGTCAAGTTATTTACTTATTTTCAATGTTACACAAAACAGCTGTACTCGCGTCCGTTTTGCTGGACGCCATTTTGAAACTATTGCCAACTTACCAAGGTCCAAGGTCCTTTGGGTGAACAGGAGAGCAGAATGGTTTTATTTTTGTAATGGTACAGAATTGTGGGCTACCCCAGTTTTAATTTTTAATTGTCAGTATCCACCAGTGAGGTGCCCCAGTGCAACACAATGTTAGCATAAACAACTGATGTCTAGACAGCTAGACTAGACATATTACATAATAGCCCTAGTAGCAGTCTTTGTGACTCACAGTATGCAGATTAACATCAGACAGTAAGGACCAGCATACAGTTTGTTAAGTAAAACGGTGGCCTCGGGTGCAAGATAGGCCGTAATTAATAGTCGGCCTATTCATTAAAGTATTAAACAATGTAAAAAAGTGTACAAACCATATAACGTGGCCATTAAAACATCTAAGTGCCTGGGCAAATCTTAAAAGCCGGCCGGCTATATAAATAGATACATATATCTCCAAGTGCATAAAAATTTAAAATAATACATTCTGGTGCGTAAAGTTCAATGTAAGTGACAATAACTAAACAATGTAAACCAGTGTAGGAGTGCGACGACAATAAGCAAGCGTATCAACAGGCAGTTAAGTACCAGCGAAAACATATAATTAAATGACCCAAAACAAATTATAAGTTGATTTTAATAATAACAATAGTAAAATGAGATCTCAGGGAAAGTTTTGTTTTATAATATAAAATATAAGGGTAAGGGGAAAAGAGGTAAAAAGTAATGGTTCATATAAAATAAGTAATTTGTAACAGGTTAGTAGCAAGGAAGATTTATTTTGTTAATCTACTAAATTTTACGTTGTTTGTTATTTTTTAGTTGTATTTCTAATCCAACATAATATGCTCGTGTTTTAATGTGTGTAATAAACCAAAAGTATTTGTTTTAACATAAATTGTGTATTTATATGTGTACCGCTAACCTTCAAATAATCCTTTCTGCAGCTGTGTTCGTCTGTAGAACCTTGGAGAAACCCCTAAGGTAAGAGTTTAATATTGATATAATTAATAGAGTTTCAGTAACGCCCGAGAACAGGGACTCGAGTATTTTATTATTTTCCAGTAATTAATATTGTATCAGTGGCGCCCGAACAGGGACTCGATTTGTGTGATTTATTAGAATCACACAGATCAGGCCTAATTAAGCTGCAGAACGGGTTATTTGAGAGGGAGGACGTTTTTGTAAATCACATAAACATAATGATATATTACGAAAAGTAAATATAAGAGGGTTATAATTGTGTAGAGTAGCAAATTAATACTGAATACGTACAAGATTAAAATTTCTATGTAACATTTTATAAACAAGATAAAAATGGCAGGAAATGATGAAAGCGATATGAATGAAATGACTAGTGTCGACAATTGTGATGAATCAAATATTATGAGTAATTTTGAGATACATTCGACTCCAAGTGCGAGTCAAGATAAAATAGTAGAATTAGATGTAACAGATCAAAGTAATGTGACAGAGGATTCGGGAGTCCAGTTAACTCCAACCTCAGTAAAATGTAACAAATTAGACAATGATATGATGAGTGTCATACTAAATCAATTCGATAAAATGAACTGTAAATTTAACGAGTTAAATAGACGTTTTGATAATAATGATATAAAATTTGAGGAGCAAAAGAGTAGTCTTGATATACAGAATAGTAAATTTGATGTTATAAATAGTCGTTTTGACGAAATAAATACACAAAATGCTAAGTTTGAGGTTAATATGAATAAACGTCTAAATGAGATGGATGAATGCTTTAATACAATTACAGAACAAATATTAGAATCAGTGAGTAGCAGTTGTGAGAAAAAGATTGATGAAATGAATAAAAAATTAGAACGTAAATTCAATCAGATACTGAATAAGAAATTAGATGACGATGTGATGGTTATGACAAATATTGATGATGACAAAATAGTGGAAGAGGTAGTGTTAGATAATAAGGTATTGAGTAGTGATGATGATGAAGTAGTAGAAACAAATGTTTATCAGTTAGTGAGAGAGTGTGATGAAAGTGTAGAGGGGTTACAAAGGGCAAAATTTTCCTGTAGTATGAGTGGAGTACAGACTTCACATGTGTTTTATGAGGACAAAGGTTCCTCCAATGGTTATGTATTTGTATCTGGTAAAGCCAGAAAGTATTATAATAATTTTGTTGTGCCCTTTGCATGGAATGAGCTAGTTCAGGGGGGTAGTGACAGATGTAATGATGATGAAAGATATTTTGAGAGAGAGTTGTATGCAGATAGAGAGATAATGTTATATCAGTTAAAGAGAAACTATGAAGAGAGAGAGAGAGAGAGAGAGAGGGAGAGAGAGAGAGAGAGAGAGAGAGAGAGAGAGAGTGGTAGCAATATTTAAGGTGAATAGAGATTATGAAATATTAGTGCAGAGTTTATGTATTGAAAGAGAGGAACAAATTGACTCACCTTGTGAAATAAAGATTGATGATTATATTGATGATAATAACATATACTTACCTGTAGAGAGGGTCAGCGTATTAGTAACAGCTGACGTCTATTGTGATAAAAATTTCAATGATGTGATTGTAATAACAAATACTGACGGAGACTTGACAAAGAATAAAAATGTAGACTTGATTTATGATAAGGTAATAATGAGGGGTAACCCTATGTATTATTATTGTGGTACAATGGAAAAAACAAATTTTTATGGGTATTACACAAATGATATCCATATGAGACTTATAAATAAATATGAGAAATGTTATGTGAAGAAAAGATTAATTTTTGATGATGAGGGTAGAGAAATATTGAATGAACATTTAATTATGTGAGTAATGGTAAAATGACCTGGCTAATTTAGGTAATGAAGTGTGGTAAATAATAAAATTCTGACGAAAAGTTGTAAATAAATGTGTTGGTGTTAAATGTATTGTGTCAAGATTATATTGTTGGAATCTAGATTATAGTTTATGTAACAATGTTTGTAGGATGATATAATCATAATAATATTTTATTTTGTTAATTAACAATAATAATTAACAACAGGTATTCGCGAAGTTTATTTTGAATTGTGTTTGTATTAAAAGTGTTTTAAATAATGTAATTAAAGTTAAACTGTTCTGATTGGAGTTAAAATGAAGTTAATTAAAAATGTGAATTTTAATAAAGTCAAATTAATTTTGATTTAAATTTTGCTTTGAATTGTAGTAAATAGTGATTAATATGTCAGCACTAAAAGATTTATAGAAACCAAAAATTTGTAGGAAGTAGGGTATGTGTCAGTAGTGTCGTAATCAGAATGTTGAGACTGAGATGGTGTTTATAAAACCAAGTCTTGCAGATCATTGTTGATGTAAACAGGCATAGTGTATGTTTTGACTAATGTTTACAGCCAGGTGTTGAAGTTGATAACTGTTTTATTCTGATGAATCAGTGCTATGAGCAATTTTTATTATGAAACACAAGAAGTGAAAGATGTGTTGAAATGAAGGTAATTCTTTATAAATAACAAAAGAAAATAACGTAGTGTTTTGATTGTAAGACAATTAATATTTGTGTGATAGGATTTTGCTAATGGAGAATCATTTTGAAAAAATGTAATTTTGAAACTGTTAATTAAATAAAATAAAATTAAATTGGTAATTAAATTAATTGAGAAGGTGAATTTTAATAACGAATTTAAATTTATTTTGATTTGGATTTTGACCGTAATTGTAAAATAAATAACTGATGAAAAAATAATGAGTAAAATATGTACTGTACTTAAATGGAAAATTAAGGAAATTTTTGAGTAACAACAATAAAAAAATGTTTGTATAATCAATGTGTTATTTTGGAGGGGTAATTAGTATACAGTGAATATTATTTAATTTGTATAGAATTGGCTGTAAGTAGACATTTAGGTTATATTTTGTAATAAACATGAACCAGTACTTTGTTAATGAACCAGTACGGCTAAGAGGAAACCAATCAGTTGTGGGATATGGAGTGATGGAAGGCCGTTTGTTAATTTTTTAATTAAATGTTACAGAGTCGGGTGATACTGTGGCAGGTATCGGTCTGAGCTTATGGTGTTGGGATCTCGTGCAGAGAAGACCAGTAAGATCGGATGGGTGCTGCCAGTCACCAGACTAGGGGGGTAAGTACCCATGATTTTAGTAGGGAGTTCAGGGGGGTTGCGGCGCCATATCCTCACTGATCCTCTTAGGTTTTAGGCAATGAGAGTTTGTATGCTTCGGCATCCACCCTCTCATTGGGGGGGGGGGTATTGTAACGGTACAGAATTGTGTGCTACCCCAGTTTTAATTTTTAATTGTCAGTATCCACCTGTGAGGTGCCCCAGTGCAACACAATGTTAGCATAAACAACTGATGTCTAGACAGCTAGACTAGACATATTACGTAATAGCCCTAGTAGCAGTCTTTATGAATCACAGTATGCAGATTAACATCAGACAGTAAGGAGCAGCATACAGTTTGTTAAGTAAAACGGTGGCCTCGGGTGCAAGATAGGCCGTAAAATGGAAACGGCCTATCTAATAAAAATAATTATAAACAGTGTACAAACGATATAGCGCAGCTAATTAACTATTTAAGTGTTCGAGCGAATTTAATGCCGGCTATATAAATAGATACATATATCTCCAAGTGCATAAAAATTTAAAATAATACATTCTGGTGCGTAAAGTTCAATGTAAGTGACAATAACTAAACAATGTAAACCAGTGTCGGAGTGCGACGACAATAAGAAAGCGTATCAACAGGCAGTTAAGTACCAGCAAAAATATATAATTAAATGACCCAAAACAAATTATAAGTTGATTTTAATAATAACAATAGTAAAATGAGATCTCTAAGGGAAGGTTTTGTTTTATAATATAAAATATAAGGGTAAGGGGAAAAGAGGTAAAAAGTATTGGTTCATATAAAATAAGTAATTTGTAACAGGTTAGTAGCAAGGAAGATTTATTTTGTTAATCTACTAAATTTTAGGTTGTTTGTTATTTATTAGTTGTATTTCTAATACAACATAATATGCTCGTGTTTTAATGTGTGTAATAAACCAGAAGTATTTGTTTTAACATAAATTGCATATTTATATGTGTACCGGTAACCTTCAAATAATCCTTTCTGCAGCTGTGTTCGTCTGTAGAACCTTGGAGAAACCCCTAAGGTAAGAGTTTAATAAATTGAATTAATTAATAGAGTTTCATTTTTCAGTAAATAACTTATTCAAATAGTTCAACATTTCATTTTATTGACTTTAATATTTAATGAAATTTAACCCTTTTATGGTTAAATTGTGCTATTAAAAATGCAAACAAATACAAAAATGTACTATTAAAAATGCGAACAAATACAAAAATGTACTATTAAAAATGCGAACAAATACAAAAATGTACTATTCAAAATGCGAACAAATACAAAAATGTACTATTACAAATGAGAACAAATACAAAAATATAATTAAATTTGATTAGTGCAAACCAGTATTTCTTTTTTTTTATACATATACTCTCACACAATTTAATGAACCCCACCCCTTCTTGAGATCTCAATTTCTTTTGTGAATGTTTATAAATTTTGAAAATCTGTTTAACCCCCCCATTAGTTACTTATCTGACTGTTTTATTCCACGCGTGGAGTCATTCTCATAGAATCTGGTTGTTGCACCCACTAAAACTTGCCGAAACTGTTTTAAACTGTTATTTTACTTTTTTACACAATCGACACTTGTAGTCATTTCCCAAACAGTGGTTTAATTACATTTTTATACTTTTTGGCGGTGGGCCCACACGAAATTTCGTCCGCTGACTGTTATACGGCTGTACGGCACGAGATGGAATACAGATCTGGCGCAGAAAGCTGCTCGCGTAATAGTTTTATTAAACATCGATCACGTGGTTCTCCTTCTCTGCTAAACGCTCCACACTGACAATATTTTAAGGCTTGGCATACCCAGCCCACATTCCAAAGTTATGTAATTATGGGCTAGGCCCATGACGTGTTTGTGACGTCAGTTGAAACACAATGTGTTAGGGATGGACATTGCTAAAAATAGCTGTCGATTCACTGGTTTACGATGTACATCCAACTTTTGAACCCGTATTTTCTGGCCATTTTATTTAAATTATATCCCCGAATTACAATATTAAAGTATTTCCCCATGTGATATTTCCGGCTATGGTTTGTACCGTCACAAGTTCATGTTTCTGCCATCAGATTGCAGCACTGACTGAAGAAAATAGTTTTTAGGAAATAATTTGTGCAGTTGGCAAGTGTCATGACTTTGTTTACATTTTGCGTGTTCAAGGTGGAAGTTGTGGTTTTTGTTTACATGAGGTTTGTGGGTTTTCTGAGGTTATTTCGTGTTTATTATGCATGTTATTAATAGTAGTGAGTGTGTTTGTTTTAATTACTATACTATTAATTACAAAATCGATAAAACAATATTTGACAGAAATTTTTTGGTTAAAATTACACGAAATGTTGTATTTTTAACTAGCTTCGGTTGCAATATATAAAATCAACAATAAAAATATTTGAGTATTTTCATAACAGGAACGTCTGGAAAAAAGGGTGGCATAATTATTTTTTAGTATTAAATTGTATTAAGTATTTACGAATGTTTAAACAACAGTGTTTTTTTTTAAAAAAAAACCCTGGTCATAGGGGATGGTCTATGTACAAATGCCATGATACTCAAAGTGTTAAATCAACTAATTATGATAAATTCTTCGTCTTTAATTGAATATAAATCTTTTATTTATTTAATTACATTAGAAAATTATAGTAATCTATAATGTCTTTTTAAACGACAAAATTATAAATACTAAAGATTAACAATATCCAAAACATTTCTATACAGAAGCCACTTGGTAAAATGTCGGGAGTTAATTTGCTGTGTGTCTGACAACTGAATTGTGTGAGTTAACTTTCAATATGTTCTACAGTTATGTGCATATTTTGTCATCAACATGTTTTAAGGTTATAAGTCCAGTACTACAGACAAGAAAAATGATTTAAAAAATTAAGGTTATAAGTCCAGTACTACAGACAAGAAAAATGATTAAAATGAAAATCATTTCATTTTTTCTGATGTCATGAATCAAACCACCAAAGACGCAATTATGAAAGCAGCATGATACGCTGAGAGAGCACTATGACCTTGGACTACCAATTGTTTTAAGAAACAGTATAGAGGCAGCATTTTCTGTGCTCAAACTGCAAAAAATATTTATGTACTTAAACTTGAAAATATGTATTTAAAATGTCTTAAGTAAAAACCAGGAAACTAAATTGATTAAGGAATATCTGCTGCAAGGTAGGCTTCTCTATAAAGTAAAGTGTACCGTGAGATTTTCTATTTGAAGTACTAGCAAAGTTTTTTCGCTTAATGGTGGTGTCAGCCCTTCTCCAAACACATTACTTGTTTGTGCTTTTAACAAATGTTTCAAGATTTGAGATTTTTTGTTGCAGCTTACAGATTTCCTACACATATGACAATACAGTATTTTATCACTGAATAAAAACTTTAAACTATAAAGGAATAAGTCTTTCTTGTACAGTTATGATGAGGTCTGAGGGGATTATAGACAGGAGAATTAGGTCAATGATAGAAAATACATTTGATGACACACAGAGAAGAAGGAGTATGACATGACAACGTGACACATACTCACGTTGAAACAGATAATGCAGATGCTCCAGGAGAAAATGAAAATACGCCCAGCATTTACAGAACTAGAGAAAGCATTTGATAAGTACCTTAAGGAAAATTTTAAAAATAATACATGTGAAAACGAAACTGATTCGAACAATTCCAAAAAAAAATATAGATGCAGTGTTAACAGTGTAATAAGGAGCAATAAAGACAAGAGGCGTTTACAACAATGGAAGGACTTTGTTTTCAAGATGGATGGCTAAGCCCACATTTATTCAAATTCATGACAAGAGCCTGCCAATACGCTCACACAGAAGTAATAAATTAAAATTTTGTTATTGGAATTTGAATAGACTTGATATCTTAAAAGAGGCCTTGCAGATAATGTAGTACTGAGAGATGGAGTGAAACAGAATTCTTAGAGGACCCGAATATATGGAATTCGGTACTGGAAGAGAAGGGTATGAAAATTAATAAGAGTAAAACCAAAGTGATTGTAATTAGTGACAGAAGATGTAAAAATAGACAGTTAAGAAACTATTATCGAACAAGTGAGAGTATTCTAATACTCAGGCATTGCAGAATGAAGATCACAAGATATGGAAATAGAAGAAAGAGTTGGAAAAACAATGGTATGCCATGAATACAATTTTTATAAATAAGTGGAACATCTCAAGAGAAATGGAAAGAATATATTTAAGATCATATACAGACCTACTTTGAAGTTTGGCTGAGACATAGGCTGCGGAAACAAAGTATATGGAAGAGACTTGTGGGAAAGAAATGACAGAATGAGAAGTACTGACATAAAAAGAGAATTAAGAGATACAACCTGTCCTGAATTTCATACAGGAAAGACTACCGAGTTGGCAGGGCCACTTACAAGACGTAAGACCTGTGAAACTAAACCAGGTAAAGGTTAAAAGAAGCTTGTGAACATTTGAAACATACTGGCTGTATTATATGTGAGGTGGTACTGAATCAATGAGTGTGCTGTATGATACTGATTGTAAGTGATGTAATATAAATTTAATTTAAAATTCCTACACCACTGTATAGTAACAGGATTATTGATTTAAAAAATAAAAATAAAAAACTACAAAAGCCAACAGATACATCACGAATCACCTCCACTCAGAATAACCATTGGGGAATCTCTGCCGTATGGGAATAACAGAAGAGAATCATTACTAGCTACCAATCGTGTGGGCAATTTCCAAACAATATTTTTGGAACTAAGATAAGGAATCTAAAACTTAAAACTTTTGTACTTTACATTTAAATATTGCAAGTGACAATAAAATTATGTGGAACTATAACAAAACTCTGAAAATATTTGGATTTCATGTATTTACATTTGTTGTTAAAATATGTGATTTTGTGTTAAAGCTAAAAAATTTTGCCTTTACATAAAAATCCTAGCCTGACTTGTAACAGAAGAGTGAACAACAAATTTATATTTCTTTACACCAAACAGAAAGAAAAAGAAATTTAATGCAATTAAATTTATGAATAATTATGGATTTAATAGAATAGCATAAATTTATACCATCACCTCCATTCCCTTTTGATAAATAATATACAGATTAAATCTTACTTACTTGATGCTCATCAAGCTCTTTTCGCCACTGATCGTTTGTCCAAAAATCGACTCCCATATCACCAGTATACTCGCCGATAACTAAATGTGTATGTCTCCCTATAGCAAGAGCCTGCTGTGCCACTAATGCAACTGTGTTTGTTAAGAAAAAGGATCGCTTTCCTCCTTCAGAATATTTACTGTAAGATACAATACATTTAAATGTCAATTTTCTGTTGTATTGTATTTATTGTTTATAGCCTAAAGGTACCATACATACGATGTGTAATAACATTTTTTATTATTCACATTCTTAAAAACGATCGATTTCGGTCATAGACCATCGTCAGGTTATATATAGCACAATTGCGGTCACAATATCGTAAAACACTACTATTTACAAAAACGAATTCGTAGACATTGTTAATGAATTTGATACGTATGCCGTTGTCTAAAGCTTCCCAAGAACTGATCTTGTCATAGAGTGTTCATGTTTACATTCGTTCTACACATATCAGCTGATTACTGAATGTTGATTTTCATTTTGTCATAATATTTCAAATGTGATATGATTTTTGAAGTCTGTCATGATGTTCAATAGATTTTCATGACCCTCTTCTTTTACATGTTTGTATATTCGGTATTGTTCATATATATTTGATCTTATTTTATCACTGCATGTTTTCAATACGGTTAAATGTTGCTGTATTGGACCATATTCACAAGACTGTTGTTTTATGTGTTTGGCTACCGTTAAGTTCGGATTTGAGTGTTGAGAATGTTTTGTATGTTCAATATATCTGTGTTTATTGAATCTTTATATAGATTGTTTAAACACAGATATATTGAACATACAAAACATTCTCAACACTCAAATCCGAACTTAACGGTAGCCAAACACATAAAACAACAGTCTTGTGAATATGGTCCAGTACAGCAACATTTAACCGTATTGAAAACATGCAGTGATAAAATGAGACAAATATATATGAACAATACCGAATATACAAACATGTAAAAGAAGAGGGCCATGAAAATCTATTGTACATCATGACAGACTTCAAAAATCCATCACATTTGAAACATTATGACAAAATGAAAATCAACATTTAGTAATCAGCTGATATATAATGTCTAGAACGAATGTAAACATGAACTCTATGACAGGATCAGTTCTTGGGAAGCTTTAGACAACAACATACGTATCAAATTCATTAACAATGTCTACAAATTCGTTTTTGTAAATAGTAGTTGTTCGATATTTCGGATCGAACCGGTCATTCTTTTCATTTTCCGAGGTTGGCACTATGGCTTTTGTAGAGCTTATACATGCACGTGAACTTTTAGCTTCTGTCGTACGCCAGCCATCTCAGTGTCAACGTCCACGAGTCGGGCCCTTCTTGGCAGGTAGAAATCCATGCATTTCACCCATCCTTTTCCCAACCAGTCTATCCTGCCTTGAGTGTCAGGATCACCCAGTCGTGAGATACAGTAAGTCATTTTTTTATATTATTTATGTCTGATTAGCAATTCTGCATGCTGCTGCTTTCGAGCTCACCAGAGGCTATTAAATTATCATGTAAGAAAGCCGTCTTACTTTCCATCTTTTTAAACTATTATCTCACATCTATTTACTACCAGAGGGTTCATGAGGTTGCTAGCTTTTCAATTAAATATTTTGCCGTCACGACTGGGAGCACGTGCTTCGTAATTTTGTGCATGATGCTGCTGGTGGGTTGAGTTTCAGTAATTGGGTTGTAAGTCAGTTTTGGCTGCGTGATTTTTATTTTAATTACCAACGTGCCGTGCCGTTTCGTTTTTTGTGCCTGCTCGTGGGTGTTTTGCATGCGGTTAAGTTTTTAAATTTCATGAATGTTTGTCATTTGCATGCTATCGCACGGAAGCACGTTGGTATAATACGTAGGCATGTGAACTACGAGTTTGCGTTTATGGCTGTAGCTTGTGGTCAGCAGTGTCGTCGTGTGGGCATCGCCAGGTGGGCAGATTTTGTGTTAAAAATTTTGCACCTTGGTTTTTTGGGGTAGTCGTTTAATTACTGGGTCAAGTCTGGTAAAGTTTGTTTCCGTCCTGTTACGGTTTCCGTCCCACGTGAAATTGTGCGCTACGTGTTTGTGACTGTCAGGCGTTAAAGGGAACAGTTTTAGGTTATCCAAATTTCGGATTAGCCTGCCTTTGTATTTAATTTAATTTTCTTGGCATGACTATTACCTTTAGGTGCGATTTATATTTTGCATATGCGATATCCTGTCCATACATGACGCGTTGACCATCAATTTTGGCATTTAAGGTGTCCCAGTTATTTGTGTTTGGTTCGGTAACTGGTGAATTGTTGTACATTGTACTTTGCTGTGTTTTGTGTGTATTTATTCTATTTGGTATTATACATGTTTGTTTTTGGGTGCACTTTTGTGTACCATTATTTTGCACCGTATGTGCTGTAATCTTGTGTAACTTGTGTTTTTGTTGTCGTGCTTTTGCGCTGTGTAAATCAATTTGTTGCGTGTTTAATTTATTGTGTTTCGCATTATTTGCCTGTTGGATTGTGCAAGTTGTATTTTGCCGTGCACTAATTTACTTTTGTATTTATCTTGCTCGGTATTGTTTATGCAAAGTAGTTGTGTGAGACGCCTAGTTATCTCGAGCACTGTTAGGCTAAGTCGGTGCGTGATTATTGTTCAGTTTCTAATTCTCTTATTACGGGTGGTTGTCGGTTGCGCGATATTTTTTAATTCAATATGCCTGCTAAATTGTCGTTGGCAGCTTTTGACCGGACCACTTCGGTGGGAATACTTGCGTTGCAGCATTTGATAAATAAGTTGGAAGGGCTGCCGCAATTGAGAGCCGTGGATCAACATGAAGCCGGTATTTTGGCCTCCAGGTTGTCCGAAGAATATCAGGACCTTCTAGGTAAGGTCGATCCTTACCTATCAGCCGAGTCATTGCCCCAGGGATTGGACGAGGACCACATTTTTGCGGTGGTAGCTCAAATTAAGGATATTTATGTCCGGGGTAGCATTTTAGCATCCAAACTAACAAAACCAGAGATACCGGTTGGTTCCGGCCGATTTTCATCGGCAAGTGGCGGGCACCCAGGTGTGCTTGTTCATGAGTTGCCGAAGCTTTCGTTACCTTGTTTTGATGGCCAGGCCAAATGTTGGTCCGAGTTTTGGTCAAAGTTCACCACACTGGTGGACGAAAGTCCTGCCCTCACGCCGAAGCAAAAATTGTTATATTTACTGACTCATCTTAAGGGTGAGGCTTATGAGAAGGTTGCCGCGCTTCCCATAGTTGATGATAGTTATTCACTTGCACTGTCAACTCTTAAAAGTCGTTATCACAATCCTCGTTTGGCCGCTCGGGTTTATTGTACCAATCTGCTTCAGTTACCAGCCGCTTCTATGCGATCAGCTGCGTCTATTAGAAAGTTGGTGGACAGCTTCAATGCTAACTTTTCAGCGTTGTCAGCTCTAAACATTGCTGATATATATCAAGCGATATATGCGTCTTTTGTATTGTCTAGGCTGGATCTATCATTGCGTGAACGCTTTGAGGCGTCTGCTACGGACAAAGAGAATCTCCCTGCCCTAACAGAAATTATGACATTTTTAACCACTATGGCGGAACATAAAGAACAGGCATCGTTGGAATCGGCTTTACCTGCTCTTCCTAGCACTAGCCACCAGAAAACCCAGAAGGTTTCTTTTTCTAAGGCTACTCCTCTTGCTGTGTCTACGTTATCTGCGGAGGTTACGCAACGGGATGCATCTGGTTCACGTTGCCTTCATTGCGATTCCCGGACCCATTTGCTTCTCAAGTGTCCGGCGTGGCTGAGTAAGGACCCTAGGGCTCGATTTCAGAGTCTTAAAAATAAAAAATGTTGTCTTTCGTGCCTCCAACATAAACATTCGGGCTGGTGCAAAAATAGGTGCAAAACGTGTGGCTCTAAGTACCACCACACTTTACTTCATTTCAAAAGTGCCCGTCCGTCTCCGTCTCGTTCACAGATTTCTGACACAGCTGAACTCAAGGCTTCGGAGTCATCGCTTGTTGATCTGTCGAGCACTACTCTGACCGTGTCTCTGCCCCATCCTGCAGGGGTTCTGTTAGCCACCTGTCTAGCAGTCTTGTCGTCTCCGAATGGTGGTTATATTGTAGTTAGGGCCATCCTGGATAGCGCGTCCCATGCTTCTTTCATCACTGAAGCATGTGCATCTCGCTTAAAATGTGCTTGTTTTGACGCTTCGGTAAGTGTCAATGGGGTAGGTGATATTGCCACCAAAGCAAAAAAGGTGTGCCATCTGTCCTTGGAAACTTTAAAACGCGAGGTTGTGGCATCTAACCATGCCTTTATAATTCTTTCTAAGATCTCGTCGGACTCACCTAGGTTCCAGGTGTTGCCTGAAGTTAAGCAGGCTACAAAAGATCTTTTGTTAGCTGACCCTACCTTCGATGTAGCAGCCCCAATTGATGCATTGTTTGGAGCCGATATTGTAGCGGCTATTCTTATGGGAGAGACTATTCCTTTGGGTGCAGGTTTGCCTGTTGCAGTTAGGACACGTTTTGGGTTTGTGATTATGGGTAGAGCCCCAATTGCACTTAATTGTGCATTGACTTGTGCTAGCGGTCTCACTGGCCTTCCTTTGGATCTGGTATCTGCACATCAGCTTCACTGTCATTTCCACCACTTTTATCCTTCCATCACAACGTTATCTACGGATATACCAAACCTACTTGAGCAAGTTCATCGTTTTTGGGAGGTCGAAGAGCCTCCAGCTGTACCCCACCAATTATCTGAAGAGGATCACTTTGCTGAAAGGTTTTACATGGAGTCAACAAGTCGGTTGCCATCGGGTCGTTACCAGGTGCGCTTGCCGTTCTTCAAAAACTCTTCTCACATTTTGGGAAATCCCCTTAAGGGAGCCATGTCTCGGTTTTTTGCGTTAGAAAGGAAATTTGCTGCGAACAGTCAGTTTAAGAGCCAACATGTACAATTTATAACGGATTAAACGGATTATGTCGCTCAGGGGCATATGTCATTGGTGTCTGACCCCAATTTTCCAAAATATTTCATCCCTCATCATGGTATCTTTAAAGTTAGAGGTGATACTTCAAAAATCAGGGTGGTGTTTGACGCCAGTATGAAGACGTCCTCTGGGATTTCCTTAAATGATGTGTTATGTGTCGGCCCTAAGTTGCAGACCTTACTGTCCGACGTTTTGACTTTGTTTCGGCGGTTTAGCCATGTTTTTACGTCCGACATCGAACGGATGTACCGCCAAATTGCTATGCATCCTGATGACTCGGCGTACCTGTGTATTTTATGGCGTGAGGAGGTTACCGCCCCACTAAGGGTTTTCGCTTTGCGTACCGTTACTTACGGGCTGGCTTGCGCCCCTTTCCAGGCGTTGCGAACCTTGCAGCGGCTGGCTCAGGATGAGGCAGTTAATTTTCCTGTGGGAGCGGCGGTACTTAGCCGTAATATTTTTGTGGATGATATTGCTGCTGGCGCTGATTCAAAATCAGAGCTTTGCAAATTACAACGGGAATTAATTCTGTTGTTGTCTTCAGGAGGGTTCAATTTGAAAAAATGGTGCACTAATCAACCCGACTGCCTACCTGAATCAGCCGCTCCAAGTGATTCCGTCGTTGCTAAGGATAAGGATATTCTGGGTTTAAGTTGGGACCACTTTACCGATTGCTTCTCCTTTCCTCCTTTGGCCTGTTGCAGCAATGCTCAGGTGCAATTTGCCAAACGTGTCGTGTTATCTCAGATGGCACAATTATTTGACCCATGTGGTTGGCTTTCGCCAGTGATTTTCAGGGCCAAGGCTTTTTTCCAAAAACTCTGGGCTGAGGGCTTGGACTGGGATGCTCCTCTAAGTGATGACTTAAATGATTATTGGAGTCAATTCCTGTCCTCTTTGAATCATCTTCCAGTAACTATTTCCCGGCCATTCTTTCCTAAAGGTGGGCATATTGAAAGGGTAATATTGCATGGTTTCTGTGATGCTTCCCAGTTGGGTTACGCGGCCATCCTCTATCTGTCCATTTATACTGACTCTGGTCCTCCGGTGGTTTCGTTGGTGTCGTCTAAAACTAAAGTGGCACCTCTTAAAACTTTATCAATCCCACGTTTGGAGTTGTTGGGAGCTTATCTTTTAGCCAAACTTGTTCGTCATTATGTTGGCTTATTCTCATCATGTATTCAATTGAGTCAAGTTTTCTTATGGACGGACTCGACGATTGTCTTGGATTGGCTGAATATGCCTACTTTTAAATTGAAGACATTTAGTGCTAATCGGGTGGCTTGTGAAGCTACTTATTTTTTGTATCACATAAAATTAACTAACAAACATTGTATATTTCTCGGGCGCCATCTTACCAACTGTAAGAAAATAATTTACCAAGGTTCGAATCAGCGAACTAGGAGAACAGAATGTGGTTGCTGAAATAATAACAATCATTTATGTTCATCAATAATTAAACGTTATTATTACTTTATTATTATTCATATTTCATGTTAATAAAATCATACAGACAAAATTTGAATTAATAATTGACAAAACGTGAATAATAGTTGTTAATTACCTTGAATCTCTTTTAATTTACTTACTCGCATTACAATAACAGATTCTTGAAATACATTTATTAAGAATTATAATGGGAACGCAAACCAGCCTTCTTATTACTATAAACTATAGTAAAACTATATTCTCACACACACACACACACAACACACACACAAAGCTACTTTAGAGATCTCATTTTAAATATTTTATACTTTATGATTATGAAATCAAAATTGATTTCCCCATTCCGCCAGTAATTTTGAAAAACCCTTATTAAAATCTCATTGATACATGGCTACTTAGCTGAATTTGAAGCCGATTATTATTCCTGAAGCCGTCACATGGTTTTACGTGCGCACTTTACTTCACTTCATGATTATCGAACTGTTAGATTATAATGAAACTGTTAATTACACTTTTCCTACGAAATTTTGATTTTAGTTCATGTTTTAAAATATAGTATTCACATTTTATGGTTTTGCGGGCCCGCACTTACTGCCGAAACTTTTTATAGATACCACTCGCGAGTGGTGATGAGATGAGACTGGGGAGATTTACAGGCGCTATTTTGTGAAGCGGCTGTTGTTCGCCCAACTCTCATTGGTTTACAGTTTGTATCCGTTCGCCAGTGGACTGTTTTTGGCTTGTTGACAAAACTGGTGACACACATCGTTATATAAATTGCTGACGCAACACATCGCCTGATGTCTGGTTGCATAATTGGTTTACAGATTTAGTTACATAACGTGTTTACGTTTTTCGTGTTCGTCATTGTCCTTGAACTGACTTTGGTACATTTGCAGTTATTAAAACGGTCCACACAATTATTAAACAATTCATACAGTCAACAGCAGTGCAGCCACGTTGCGATCGCTTCCACATAACAAATTTACCTCTCGGTCATAAAATTTTTCTATCCCTCAATTAGTTAATTATTATTTATGAAAAAATACAAATTATGTCATTACCCCAGGTATGCCCAAAAATGCCCCGCTACAATACCCCCTCAATGAGATATTTTATGTCGAAGCATAAAAAATCTCATTGACACATTCATACTTGCTAAAGGGATCAGCCAGGATATGTCGCCACAACCCCCTGTATGGTTTACAAAAAAGAATAATCAACTCACCCTTGGTCCGGTGACTGTGACCGCATCTGCATGACAATACTGGACTTCTCTCTCGAGATCCCAACACCGTAGAGTCAGACAGATACTCAACGCCCCTGCTCTGACGCGCAGGCCAGCTCAGGTCCGCCGCCACAGCACCACCAAACACTGAAACAACAAATCAAAATATCAAATAGTGGCCTTATACAACACCATATCCCCAACTGATCTGTTCCCCCCTAGCGGTGCTGGTTTGCGCTAAGAAGCACTGGTTTTGTTTTTCATTTATCGCTAACATGTATATATCAGAATACCTAACATAACCTAACATAAGAAAACACAGCACATTAGTAATTCATTTTAAAATAAACAACTTACAATTAAAATGTTACACACTTTATATCATTAAATTGGCATATAAAATCAAAAAATTACTTTTAAACTTGATTTACTCTTATTAATTCGTTTCTCAAAATTACAAAAATTATTATATTTTTTTTTTTTTCAATTATGGCCATCATTATTCTATTTCATTACTTTGGGTGATTCTACGTTATTCCTTATAATTTACTTTATCCACTTGGCATTTACTCATAATCTTACCCCTTTTATTACTCTAACGTTCCCTTACAAAATCTCTAACTAGTATGACACCCCTCTATCAAAATTTTACTAACCCTTCTCTACCTCTAACTACTTTAACTCCAATCGCCACCTTCTCCTCTTATAAAAAAAAATACTCTCTAACCCTTTGTACATAGGATACGTGTTTCCCCCCCCAAAAAAAACTCAATTCCCGTTCTCTGGCCCCTGGATTTTTACCTAAGGCGGCCCCTTCCCACTAAAACTATACCAAATCCCGTCCCAACCCTTATGTTGCGGACTCCCACATTACACTACCACTACTACAAAATTGCCATCCCCAAAAAATCTCAATCTCATAACCTCACTACAATTACAACAAATTAACATCAACAAATAAACAACAATATATTACTCAAAACTCTACAATTATTCTCCAATTCTACTGTGTCTCCACTTATACTTCTCAAAATTCTATAGCATACGTTAACTCAAAACAACATTGCATTATTTTCATCTCTCATTTTCATACCTCAATATTTTTTAACTTGGACTGACTCAAACATTTTATTCAAACAATTACTGTCACCCACTTCTATCTTTTACAACCCATTGAAAATTTTACCTATTACAACTATTTTTCATTTTATTTTAAAATCTATAAACACATTGAAAACATAATATCATATTTTTATAATCCTTATACCTAACACACTAATGCAATTAACATACTAAGACATAATGACACAATATAGGAAGTATTTAGTGCATCTATTTTTTGAATTCAAACAAAATTATTGAGTAGCAAATCATCATTATTAATTAAAATATAGCAAAATTTTAATACGTTATCCCCTTGGACATTATTATTTAAAATTTTTCATTAACTGTTTTTATTTATCATCATTATGAATTTATCCTGTGTTGCAATCAGATTTTCAAAATTTCTAAATTTATTATTAACACAACATTTTCTAAAACATATACACATTACTTATCTAACATTTCACAATACACACATGAATTCAATATTATTTACAAAATATGCGTCAAAACTGTTCAAGTGTATCTCACTTCAGATGTCCAAATCAGCAAGGTCATTACCAAAAATTTACAATATTTAAAAATGTCCCAACACTGATCTTTTAGCTCACCCACCATCGTCATATATATATCTAGTGTATTTGTAACATTCATCATTTTTATCAACATACAATTTGTTATCATTACTATCATAATAATCCATCCATTCTATTTCATCCATTATACCACTAGAAATCTTGTTACCATAGGTTAGGATTGTCCCGTCTATATCAGTGTTATTTGTTAATGTCAGGTAAATCGTTTTCTCGGTTTTGTATTCCTCAACTACTACGTCAGGTAAGTCATTATAGTCAGGTAAGATATTATCAAAACTATTCTCTGTCTCTCTTTCAACAGGTACGTATTTCACATGATTCATCGTCACCCCTTCTAGTAATTTTCTCAATTCATCATACTTTCTTTCTAACTTATATATTTCTATTTCATTCTCAACATATAACTCTCTTTCTTCATAGCACCACATCACACTCTCACAATTATTACGGACAGAGGGTACAACATTATACAACATTACTTCATTTAACAATAAGGGTCTCTTGCCCTGAAAAAACAACATTAAATCATCATCATCATTATAAACAATAAGGGGAAAATTTGCCCTCTGTCCCCATTCAATTACTACATTATTTTTCCACTCTCTTTCTATTTCATAAACACTCATTAACATTTCATTATCGCATTCTAAAACTTCATCAGTACTATTTGTTATTATATTTTCATCATTTGCTTCTACATTATTCTTCACCCCCACTATACTCTCAGTATTGTCTACTATTTCGTCATTTTTACATTTTGTCTTACTTAAAACATTGTCACCTAATTTCTCGAACTTCTGTTCTAACTTATTTAAACCGTTTCTTATTGTTTCGTTAGTGCTTTCTAAATGTTTATTCATTTCTTGTATCTCATGTTTCAACTCATTAATATCCCTACTTTGTCTATCAAATTTGTCATTCAATTCTCTAAAATTGCTGTCTTGTTTTTCTACACTATTGTACATCATATCATACAATCTTGCTAACATAGTATCATTATCAGATTTCTTATTTTGATTTCCTAAAATAGGGGTTGAATGAATCTCAACTGTCTGTATTATTTTTGACTCCCCAAGACTACTGTCAGTTGTTTGAATTCCGGAGTCGCTACTTATTTGATTTGCTATCTGACTATCAGATAAACTAATATCATTATTATCTGCCATTTTTCTTAAAAATTTTTTAATATATATTTCTTTATTAAAATCCTATTATATGTAACATATACTTATTGAAAAATATTCTACTCACCCATCTTGAACATAACCTCTTACGTCTAATTTACGTACATACGTAAATACACATTCCAAACAACCATTCTGTTCTCCCCGTAGGCTTATATTTATATAATATAATTATATAAATTGTCCCTGTTCGGGCGCCAAATGTGAAGCTACTTATTTTTTGTATCACATAAAATTAACTAACAAACATTGTATATTTCTCGGGCGCCATCTTACCAACTGTAAGAAAATAATTTACCAAGGTTCGAATCAGCGAACTAGGAGAACAGAATGTGGTTGCTGAAATAATAACAATCATTTATGTTCATCAATAATTAAACGTTATTATTACCTTATTATTATTCATATTTCATGTTAATAAAATCATACAGACAAAATTTGAATTAATAATTGACAAAACGTGAATAATAGTTGTTAATTACCTTGAACCTCTTTTAATTTACTTACTCGCATTACAATAACAGATTCTTGAAATACATTTATTAAGAATTATAATGGGAACGCAAACCAGCCTTCTTATTACTATAAACTATAGTAAAACTATATTCTCACACACACACACACACAACACACACACAAAGCTACTTTAGAGATCTCATTTTAAATATTTTATACTTTATGATTATGAAATCAAAATTGATTTCCCCATTCCGCCAGTAATTTTGAAAAACCCTTATTAAAATCTCATTGATACATGGCTACTTAGCTGAATTTGAAGCCGATTATTATTCCTGAAGCCGTCACATGGTTTTACGTGCGCACTTTACTTCACTTCATGATTATCGAACTGTTAGATTATAATGAAACTGTTAATTACACTTTTCCTACGAAATTTTGATTTTAGTTCATGTTTTAAAATATAGTATTCACATTTTATGGTTTTGCGGGCCCGCACTTACTGCCGAAACTTTTTATAGATACCACTCGCGAGTGGTGATGAGATGAGACTGGGGAGATTTACAGGCGCTATTTTGTGAAGCGGCTGTTGTTCGCCCAACTCTCATTGGTTTACAGTTTGTATCCGTTCGCCAGTGGACTGTTTTTGGCTTGTTGACAAAACTGGTGACACACATCGTTATATAAATTGCTGACGCAACACATCGCCTGATGTCTGGTTGCATAATTGGTTTACAGATTTAGTTACATAACGTGTTTACGTTTTTCGTGTTCGTCATTGTCCTTGAACTGACTTTGGTACATTTGCAGTTATTAAAACGGTCCACACAATTATTAAACAATTCATACAGTCAACAGCAGTGCAGCCACGTTGCGATCGCTTCCACATAACAAATTTACCTCTCGGTCATAAAATTTTTCTATCCCTCAATTAGTTAATTATTATTTATGAAAAAATACAAATTATGTCATTACCCCAGGTATGCCCAAAAATGCCCCGCTACAGGCTGCCATTACAGAGTGGACCGATACTAAATCTTGGCGTCATGTTCATGGTGTTTCTAACCCCGCTGATTTAGCTTCTAGAGGCACGTCACTCTCCAGCCTCCGGTCGTCGACATTGTGGTGGTCAGGGCCAGATTGGTTAAAGCTTGATGCTCTATGCTGGCCCCCTATTAATTATCGCCCGAATCACGACGTGCAAGATGTTGCCTTGGAAACCAAGGTCTCTTCGTTTCTCACTCAGGAGCCCCGGGTGGAATTGTTTGAGCACTTGTCGTCGTGGCCCTTAGAGGTGGGGGTGACCTAAATTATACAGGTTGCCCATATCTTCTTAATTGGGTTTATCTTGTTTTTTCGGGTGAGCAGAATTAATTTCAATGATTGTTGTGGACTTACTGGACACTTTGCTGGGATTTCCCAGGTGATTCCTTCCAGCTGTTGTCCGCAGTGAATTTTACATTGTGGAATGTTTCTGGCATGGCGTTGTGCCAGTTCATTGGGAGTTATGGATGCTCAACAAATCAACAACAAAAATAAGTAAAAAAAAAAGGAAAAAAAATGTAAAAACTAGGGAACTAACTAAGTTGATTTGCTGAGTTTTACATTGTGTTTGGCTGGGCCATTGTTTATTGTATGTTATTGGGGTTTGTCTGCTCTACCCGAACCTTTCGGATTGCTCGCCTGGTCGATGCGCCCGCGGCGGAGTTATTCGGCATGGTTTTCTGATTCATTGCATGTTTTCTGTATGTTTGTGTTTTCTTGTGTTTGCGTGTGACCCCCTCCTAGGTTGGAGGGTAATTTTCAGAGAATGTTCCTGTTCACCAAAAGCCAAATTTTTGTACTGCATTTTTGGCCATGTCTTTTGGTGTAGTTGGTGGTTGACCCATTGCGGTCAACGGGGGCCGGTGTTCGATATTTCGGATCGAACCGGTCATTCTTTTCATTTTCCGAGGTTGGCACTATGGCTTTTGTAGAGCTCATACATGCACGTGAACTTTTAGCTTCTGTCGTACGCCAGCCATCTCAGTGTCAACGTCCACGAGTCGGGCCCTTCTCGGCAGGTAGAAATCCATGCATTTCACCCATCCTTTTCCCAACCAGTCTATCCTGCCTTGAGTGTCAGGATCACCCAGTCGTGAGATACGGTAAGTCATTTTTTTATATTATTTATGTCTGATTAGCAATTCTGCATGCTGCTGCTTTCGAGCTCACCAGAGGCTATTAAATTATCATGTAAGAAAGCCGTCTTACTTTCCATCTTTTTAAACTATTATCTCACAGTAGTGTTTTACGATATTGTGACCGCAATTGTGCTGTATATAACCTGACGATGGTCTACGACCAAAATCGATCATTTTTAAAAATGTGAATAATAAAAATTTGTATCACACATCGTATGTATGGTACCTTTAGGCTATAAACAATAAATACAATACAATAGAAAATTGAAATTATAGGTACCATTAGTAAAACAATAAGTGTATGTATATTATAAATACATCACATTATTATTATTTAAATGTCATCAGCACATAAATAAAGTGACTAGAGAAACTACAATAATTTAAACTTCTTTTCATATGCAATAAAAATATACAATCTATACAATACTTACACTTCTAAAGTGTTTGGAACTTTTGAGAATTCCTTTATCAGCATAGTAGCAATAAAAGTTTTCCCTGCTCCTGTTGGTAGATATAATATCAAATTTTCTTTGATTGCCATATCAAGCAACTCTGCTTGGTACTCTCGGAAAGTAAAGTCATTACCATCTTCTTCTTTTGTCTCCATTTTAATCTGTAAAATAAATAGTAACAATTTATTTATAAAATATTAGGATTTCTAGTAGTATTTATGCTACATAACACTTTTATATTTTAAACTTTATGTATTGCAACTGCTAATACACTAAATTCACTCACAATGAGCACATTCTAGACTCTTAACTCATCTTCAGACCGAAATCACAATATAATATTTTTATAATACTTTCTACTTACTTTAGCTGATCATGTAATATATTCAAGTTACCACAATCTTGTAATATATCGAAGTTTATACAATCTGTGTTCAATGGATTTTTTTTTACAGAACTTTGAAACTGCTGTTTTTTTTAAATTTATTACCTGTCTTTAGTAATTTTCATATTGTACAAAGAAGTGCATTTGAACTCATTTATATTTTTAGATGAGAAATTATGTTTGTGATTTAGGTTTCTTTCCTGCATATTTCTAGGTGCCAGTGTAGAGGTTTTTGGATCTTTGAAAATCTGTCACACTTCTATAGTATTAGAGCTGTACTCATAAAATACAATCATGTCTTTACATAACCTCTGTTTATAAAATGCAATAGAATGCATCAATATTTCCAGTATTCGTTTTAGAAGAATTAACATTTAATTTGTATGTGAAAACAAACTGATTTCCTAATGTTAATTAAATTGATACAATGTATAAATATGCCATATCCATTAAATTAGGCTATACGGTATTTAAAATGATGACTGACTGTTGTTTACTACTTGTGGTAAGAAAATGTAACTCGTTAGTTTAACTGCAGCGAAAACAATTATCATATCACTTCATATTTATGCACGCATTTGACTTTATAACAGTCAACACCTGAATATTATATCTCATATTTGAATATTCTAATATTATTTATTGTTATTATATGCTCACTGATAACAAGCACCCGATGGTTGTCAAAACAGTCTGTAAGCAACCACAGATTGTAACCAACTCTTTTGACTAAGATTTTGTCTATTCATCTATGATAAAATTAATCTATATTACTTCTGTTTTGTTTCAAGAGAACCCATCAGCATTTTCAAAAAGAGGAAAGTTTTAAATACAGGGTGGCATAAAAAAAATCTTTCTAATAGTGCATATTTAGCTTTACATAAGTAATCTAGAAATAAACTAAGACTTTAGAACATGAAAGAATTTATACCCTAGTCCTAATTCAAAAACTACCGTACATGTGAGAACAAACTATAGCAGACATGGTGAGAAATAAACAAACAACAAAAACTGCTTAAATCTCTAAATTCATCTTAGCAACAATTTATTAAATATTATGACAATTAAGCCTTGACACCCGTTGTTTGAAGGGAGAACTCTGAATCCCTCTCCTCAACATATATGCTTTTTCTTCTTTTTAATCCTCCAACAATTCTTGGTAATGGTGTAGTAATAATAGCAAACAACTATCTGTACTAACATCATTCATGTACTCATAATACCAATTAACTTACTTTATTACAATGTTTTCCAAATGTAAGCTGTTGGCAAGTAACTAAAGGCTCCCCCACACACAGGCAATACGGAAGTCGGGACGATATCTTATTACATTGTGGTAAATGAAGGCGACCACACACGTGCTGGATACCAAGAAGCATGATATTTTTTTTCTCGGTATATTGCTTCAGTATTTTGGTCTATAAATTACCTACCACACAGTAGGTATCATAAATTCGACTTTTTAGAAAGAAGTTCTATTTTGTCAGTCACTCATAATAAAAAAAAAAATTGAACCCACATAAGCACTTAACTTGGAATACTTTTGTATATGTTTTCTTCTTTATAGAATAATAAATTTTACAATTTAATAAATACTTCTAAGTAAATTAAGATTTTACAAAGTCAATTATAAATTCAATTTGGCTCATGTTGATTCACTACACTTAAGAAGACAGTCTATACAGTGTTGCCAGGTCAAATAATTTTTTGGAAGATTGGACTTGAACATTTATGAGGATTACTGAAAATTTGTAAGTTGTTTTGATAAATCACAAAAAACTAATAATTTAAATGAAACAGTAAGTTAATATATGGTACAATTATTATGGGAAAAAGGATTTTCACTCACCAACGTTTGTTTTATGTTCTAAGTCATTTCTTCTCATTCTTCTCCGCCAGTAATCTATGATACAATACAAGTCCAACAAACTTAACAACGCCGTGCCAACTTTGAAACCGTAGCACGATGCAGACTTTATATTTCTAGAATGTAGAAGTCCGGAAAGCGTTTGGGTGGTCAACCTATTTCTTATTTTAGTTTTCATACTGTTTATAGTAAAAAATACAGTCACCACTAGAGGATGAATAGGGTAAACACAAAAGTGACATTATCAGGTTTGACAGCAAAATAAAATAAAATAACTGATAAGTGAAAAATCCCTACTATTCATTGTGTGGTTCCTACTAATTGTTTATTATAGGAGGGAAGAAACTATAAACTTTTATTGAAAGCAGTGATAATCATGGTTGCAAACCAACACCAGATTTGACGTCATATGCAAAAACAAGATTCTAGAAATGACACAGCACCGTAACTGGCATAGAAAAAAATTTGGAAGATTCATACCAATTTTTTTTTCTGGAATATTAAAAATATTCAAAAGATCTTCAGAAATTTCGGAGGACCTGGCAATTCTGAGTCTATACGTGATTCAGTTGGGGGCAGTATATGGTACTCGATACAGCACGCATTAATCAAGGCCACCTGTGTTTCCGACTTACCAAATGTACTGAGCGTCATGCTAGTATAGATAGTCTTCTTGGAAAGCAGTGATACTTCTACAGAGTACTGTACTGACTATACCGTACCGACTTGCGTATCATGTCTGTGTTTTGTCGAGCCTTAACTCAGAACAGCTGTTACCAACTCAAACCACAAATGGGTTTAATGTTTAACTTATTTTAAATAAACACACCATCTCCCACACAAATAAGCTAAACCATAACTCAATTTAATTAATAGGAAGTAAGTTCTGTATGTACACAAATTTAGTCAATGTCAAATAATGATTTATCTTCCTGTTAATTTTCCTATCAAAATCTGATGTACTGTCAAAATCACTAGTTTTAATTTATGTTTACACTGTTATCTATAATTTACTGTGTTATCTAAAACACTGTCTAATTACCCTCCTTGTCTATAGTAGTTTTCTATTCGTAGGACGAGATTACATCTTCCAGTGCAATCCTCCTTAGTAACTGAGTGAACTTTCCTTACCACAGGCTTTTAACATTGTCAATTTTGAAGCTTACACTTCTACTTCCAACCCACTTCTTCATCTCCAACCAAAGTCACTGACTATTAGATTGAGAATAAGGTGATAAGACGGTACTCTAAGTAAAGCATGTCCCTTTTCTGTTACTAGCTGATGTATCACAAATGTATTATGTTCGGACTTATGTAATTTAATTAACTATACCATATCCAAATTCGTAATTAAGGAAAACAGTCACAACAACACAAAATACAAAAAAGATGAAGTGCCGGCTACAGCCATAAACATTCAAACTAGTTTTTAATGGTAGTTATAGGCATGCCCCCTCAAACACTCAACAAAAAATATTTTTATATATTGAATTTTTTTTAATTAACTAGGAAATAAATTCATAATAGATGAGATTTCAGTGAAAATAACACTTACTGTGAATTTGGATAATAGAAACAAGGAACATTAGTTCTAAGTGTAGCCTAACTCTACAGCTCTGTTAACTGTAGGCCTAGTACAATTGCATTTATATTTCTGTAGCTCTGTAAATGTAGTGCAACTATGAATAATTTATCATTTTTACTTTCACATGAAAAAAAACTATTTTTAACTAACTAAATCGATCCTAAATTTTAAACTACCTTAAGTAAAAAATAAATAAATAAAATGTATATATATAATTTAAAATATTTTTAATATATATTTAAAATTTTATAAGTTACTTTACCTCAAGATGTTTTTCCCCTTATTTGGGGCATGCTTAGAGAAACACTGTTCCCATCCTCAGGCTTCTTAATTTTGAATCTTGTGGAGTACTTGTGTTTTGGTAGGTTGTTGTTATGGTTTCCTGTTGGTTTTTGGCATTTTAAACTGGTTTTATTGTGTGTGATTGTGGTCTATACATTAGCTTTTTGTGTATTTTCGATGTTGAGTGCTTTGAAAATTGTGTCATGTTTTGTATTGATTTGTATTTGTTCAGGTATTAGTTTGTTTTGTGTTTGTATATTTGTAAATTTTCTCATATAATCATTATGGTGCCTTTGTGTGGTATGTGTTTTATTAGTGTCACGTTGGTTATGTCTGGAGATTCATGTCCCGTGTTTATTGCATGTGTGGCCAAACTAGATTTATACAGACTTAAGAATGAAAACTATCAAGTTCTTATTTGCACATGCGTTGTGCATACTGTTTATATATTATGGTATCGTAAGTCTCCAGTGCTTAAAATAGTGCAGTACTTTTGGCAGTTCTATTGTTAGCTAATGGCTTTGAATAATTCTTTATATTTTGTTAAATTAAACAAAGCTTTAAAAGTGGCAAGAAAACAATAATGATTAATGTCTTCCACAAATTTTGTGAAAAATACCTAACTCTGATGTTAGAAAACATTGTTAGTCTGACATCAGAATTTACCTGTGTTTGTAAAGCAAGCATATTATAATGAAAGGAAAGAGATTTCAATTACTGTCAAAGTTTCAACACCAGGAAAAAAGCGATAGTATACAAGAATGTGTTGACAAGATTGTTTGGTCAACTATACGTCATATAGTTGTCTTATTGTTCATCTCTTCTTTCACAGCACTATCACTTTACTAAAAATGAACTTAAAACTTCTTTTCCAGGTAGAGCACAAGTCTTAAAAACTCACCAGGAACAGGAAAACAATTTAAAATACATGACCAAGATTCACAAGCACGGCATCCTCAGCAAAAAATAAGTGCTAGGAGACCTTAGCACTGAATAAATACTGGTTTCTGGTGTTGAGAACTGTCAAAATTCAGCCTAATAGGACAGAGTGCGATGTGATTGACTCAAACAATGACCAACCAGCAGAAGAAACAGTTAAGCATGTAAAAAGTTATAAATATAAGTGCCTCTTGTGTGTTTGGACTGTCTTTAACTTAGTCCAATGTTGGCACACTAAACCTCTGTTCCCACACTACTGACGATGGCCATGGCTGAAATGTCTAACTCAAAATGTGTGGCCTAACAGGCTGGTTAATTTTTAATAGTAATATGTGGCAAATTTGTTTACTTCACCTCTATAGTAATGCTAAACAAAGTGTATATTTATTGCAGATTTTGTTGGTCGTTTTACAAAAACGAGTATGAAAAACACAAACATGTACAAAACACGTACAGGTTACATATGTTGTTTGTAGATAGTTAAACCCAGTTTTTTTACATTTCATGGATGTCAAGGACTAAGTAGAGATATCCACAATTGGTTTCCACTTACAATTGAGAAATTGTCCCAAAACAAAGATACCGTATAAACTTTATTTAAAAATTGTACAAAAGTTACATCTACTACTTGAAATTTACGCATAGTATTTTTTCCTACTACTGCTTCTACATCTTTTCTATTGGTGTGTCAGTTACTACTTATAGCAACAAACATTTCAAGATGATACAAATTTATATTAGTTGTAACCAACATAGACTTTTACAAGTCTCGTGATACTTATTTTTGAAATTCATTAAGTTTAAATACATTACAAATACTATATGTCTTACAAAAACATTACAAAGTATCCATGTCTTAACCTTCCAATTTTGTTTTCCTAACCTGTTCCCATTATTCAGAAAATACATTCACTACATAACCTACATAATGAACATAGAAGATATAATTTACTTTTTTTGCTTTAATTTCTTTTATCTCTCTTATAAACCGTTTCATCCTCTCAATAGTAGTATCAAATAACAAAAAAAACTTCTTAAGAACATAACAAACTGTAAAACAAAACAAAACACAATAATAATTAAAACCAACAATGTTTCAGCTGAACACTAGCATAGTTAAATATTAGAAAGAATAAATTCATGGAGTTTCATAGAGTTATCTTCACAAGTTTTATCAGGAAGCCATAGTTCCGAATTTATAATATATTTCTTACAAATATAGTGTAAACACTGAAATTAACCCTAAAATGGCTAAAAATAATCTGCTAATTCACAACGTTAAAGTTATCTAGACTCACATACACACGCTCGTGGTAAACGTTTATTTCTTATACAAAACGAATCAATTCTGAGCGAGTCGCGGGGACGGGTAATAACCCAAGCTGTAAAGCGGAAAGAATGAAAAATTTTGTTTTTAGAAATTTTCGTTGTATGACCAACCAGCATATTATACACTATAAATCTTAATTTATAATTACTCTGTATAATTAATAAACAAACAATACTGAATTAACGCTAGTCGATTATTAATAAACGACCCTACATAATAAATGCAATTGTTTATATAAAGTGCCGGCGAGTTAAGATGTAAACAGTTTTTAATCGAAAAAAAAACGCACAAACCATTAGTTTTCTCTGCGACTTCTAGTTATTCATACGAGAAAAATAAGTCACTGTCTAAGGGTAAATATTAGAAAGATAACATCCAAGTTCATAATAATTTAAAACAAATATTTTAAATAAATTTGTCAAAGCTTATCAAAAAGATGTTTGCTAATTGTAATCATTAAAAACCTACTTACAGGTTTATTCACAAACGTCTTCTTTCCACTTGCTCAACTATAAGAAATATTGTAAGATATGGTATAATACAATACAATACAACCATTATTATGGACACGTCAGCCTAAAGCCATAAACCATCGACCATCCCATCTGCCATCTACCGGATCTACCTATCATCTAGCAAGGATTCACAATTCTCATTCCCTACTCCTGTAATATTCCCACTTATTATTAGTGTGAAGCACAGCACAGAGTACGCATCACGCAAGCAATCACGTGTATTTTAATGCGTGCTCTGTGGCACGTCATATATTATGATATCAATATCAATCTATCGAAATCTGCCTGTACTTGTTACTGTTTACAAAAATAGTAGTACTGATCCCGAAATTTTAACATAAGACAAATGTGTTTTCATTCCGCAAAAGCGACAGCTTCAGCTTTACATTTAAGTACAGTGACAGTGTTGCTCATATGAAAATTCCAACTTCGAGACGCGACTTTAATAAAAGAAAAAAAAAGTAACAGATATAGAAAATATCCAACGTCATGTAATATAAATTTCCATATATATTTTAACAAAGCAAATTTTGGATCCATAGAATCCTTCACCTGAACAAATGTTTGTTAGTGTTGTCACTTGTATGGTGTCATATGTGTCCAATGTATATAATTGAATACGTTTTTGTAACAAAAATCGTAAAGAACCAAATGTAAGTTAAATATTTCAGCATATCTACTTGCATGCATACACCGTCATTATACAGTTAAATTTATATAATCAAAAATGTAAATATTTTCTGGCAGTACATACATACCACAAGCAAAATGTACACTTTCTACAGTAAATGTCACAATAAACTTCCGAAATAATGTCCGATGTCCGTCTCTTGTCATCGCTCTTAGTTCCGGTCGAAGTTACAGACTTGGTTATTAAAAATGAAAGCTAAAGGAGAGGTGTGTGTTTTTTACTACTTTAAGTATTATACAATATATATTTTATACAGTAGAGCAGTTTTAGAAAATACAGATTAATTGGTTTAGTTAGACAACGAAAAATTTTAAAGTTGCTTGTACGTGGTAGGTTTTAAGTTGTGACCATGTGGCTGTGTTTGTAGTGTAGATATAAATAATATTACCTTATTCATACGCCACAATGTGTCCTGTGGCAAATATTTGTTTTTTTTTTATGCCGAATAAGTGAACGAGTATTTAAAATAAACAAATGGGAGCGAATTAGTATTTAGTTTATCTTGTATCTAATTCTATAACGCAAACGCGTATACTTCAGCAAGTCGAAATAGCACCTTGCTGGTTTGCTGACTATTATATATTTGATATTTGCCATAATTCAACCATGAAAGTACTGTAATTGTAGTAGAAGTTATAAATAGTTGGCTATGTAACGTGTAATTTTTACTTTTAATGACCAAGATCACATAACCTTAAACTATAACAAGTCAGAGCCAATTGCTTATGTGTTTGCAGTTGTATAAACGGATAAGCAAACAGTTATTGAAATTAGAATCTGTGGTTTCGAAGTTTATGGGTTATCGGTTTTAAAGTTTCCCATGGATACTTTCCCATTGTACGATACTGAATTTTCAATATTTTGACTCAGTTGAGCATACACGATGGAATCGATGTCTATATCGTATAGATGTTTGATACATTTAAAACGTATCCATGAGTTGTTTCGGTTACCGTTGTTTCGTAGGATAAACATCACGTTTTATTGCCATTTAATTATTACGCCAAGTGTTTCTCCAAACAGGACAAAATGCAAAAAAATAAAGGGTACTTTTGTTTTATAGTCTACAAACAGTACACAGCGTAAGGTGGGATCCCCTAAGGACCACCTTTGCATGTTACTATATACTAGATTCCCATTGTGTAACAATTCATATTACACCTGTTGTCACAAAATGTAACCCAATTATTATGTGAACCAATCTTTTACTATTAGTGCACTCCTTTGTACAGAAATGTATTGAGCTGTTGCTTAGTTTAAATATTGAGAGTGTAATGTGGGCAAGAAACATTAAATGTTTATACAGTTCAAACTGTATTTATTATGAATTATGCATGTGCATATAAAAGATTATGCAAGTCCATGACACCTGTGAATGATGTTTGTGATGTAAAGATCATAATCCTGTTTAAATGATAGACGGTTATGGGAAGATAACATTGTTTTGTGTGTAAGTAGATTCCACCATCTTTTTAAAGATTCTCTATTTAGATATGAACACAGTATTTAAAAAGTGTCTTATTTGTATTGGGAAACAGCTGTTTCATATTGTGAAAGAAGAGAAGTAAAGTTATATGTAGTTTTTATTATCTCAGTAAGGTTTTATATGACTTTATATAATCATTACAAAATTATCATATAGTGAAGCCTGAATCTACAGTAATTATTGTTAATATTTTGTGTGCATTGCAGCTTAAAGAATTTGAGGTAATTGGAAGGAAACTTCCAACAGAAAAGGAAAAGACTACACCTTTGTACAAAATGAGAATTTTTGCACCTGATCCAATTGTTGCGAAGTCCAGGTTTTGGTATTTTCTTCGCCAGCTGAAAAAATTCAAGAAAAGTACAGGTGAAATAGTTTCACTAAAACAGGTAAATGTTTACAGTATTTTTGAACTAAGACATTTTTTAAAAATAGAATTTCTGTTAGCATAATTGTTGAAGTCCAGGAATTAAATCACAACTTTTTGTAAATCTGTTTTGCTTTAGTATACACTTAACAATTTAAGACTTTATTTGTAACTTGGTGAGATAATCCTGCCAATATAACACATTTTTATTGCAATCTAAGCATCTGCTGAATGAAAACATGTTTAGTATTATTATACAAGAAGATAAAATGAAATAATTGGACGTAAAAAGTATTAGGAACCATTAAATAGCTACATGTGAACAAAAATTAAAAAATCGGTATGGAGAACCATACATGACTTGCATGTCCAAAAATTTATATTTAAAATCATTAAAATATTAATTAAATAAGTGGATGCTTGAGTTCTGAAGAAATTACGTATCAGCTAAAATGGTACTACCATGTCAGATGGATTAAGACTATCCTCAACCTTCATGAGGAAGGACTGTACTTTTGGATAAAATGTCTGTAGGTTGAACGAAGAGCTAGCTAAAAGTAGCTGCTATCTGATTCTTGTAATGAAATTGGACTATCACTGCGAGGGGCCGAGGGATGTCTATAGTGTTATCAAAGTCTTTCCTGTCAATACTATACTAGTAATTTTTCTTTTTTAAAATCGAGTCTTGATTTTCTTTCCATTTGTCTTCTGATTTCCTGAATGACTATTCTGTTCACCCATATAATTATAAATTTCTCAGCAAAACCTTTCTTCCTTAATATGTTTGTGTCTCCTGTTTAACACCCACCATTCTTATCCATGTCATAACGCTATATTCCACACAGGCTAGTAAATAACTAGCCATCAGGGAGGTCAAAATATTTTAAAGGAGGGGCAAACAATTTTCCAAAGGAGAGAAATATTTATATATTTTTCATACACACACAGAATGCACATTTTAATTTATAATTCTCATATCATAATAGATATGTAAACAATAAGTACACAGATTGTATTAATTGCTTTAATACAACAATACTGCCCAGCGATCCACAGGAAGCAAATCAATGTCCATTTTTTCGGCTTGCACGCGATGTGTTGCTTTCGGCACTTTCCATTTAAAAAGAGTGCAAACATAAAAAATAAACATGAGTGAGGCCAGAAATAACACGAATTTTGTGTGTGTGTGTGTGTGTGTGTGTGTGTGTGTGTGTGTGTGCCGGCCTTTTTATTGTGGTAATCACAATAATAAAACTTTGGAAAAGTAAACATTACCTAATTGAGATATGCTTGCCTCCCAGGAACGATATATTTTCACTCATACATGATTTAAATTAAAATGAAAAATATAGAATTTTGTTAAAGTGAAATGAAATGTTTCCATAGAAACTACTTCTTTGTTGTCAATAGAACGTGTACACATAAAATTTATAAACATTTACCTCCTCCATCATCAGCTACCATTTGAGTTTATAAAATATCGGTATGGAGAACCATACATGACTTCCATGTTCTAAGATTTATATTTAAAATCATTTTCGAAATGAAATATTACTATAGAAACTACTTCTTTCTACTTACTGCTTCAGCCTTAACCACAGTACTGTGGTCACTAACGTATACCACCTCACGTTATCGCACTCGATTTTTACTGATGATGGAAGTCGATGGCATTGCCGAAACGTCTGGTTTTGTAGAAAACATTGGACTACGGCCAAACATCCCGGGAAGGAATTTTAACAAAAACTACTTCTTTGTTGCCGATAACGTTGTACAATATATATAAAAAATTGCATAAAATTAATGGCTTGTATAAGTTAATGTTTGATCTCCATTAAGTAATGCTCAAGTTTCCAAAGTTTTAATACACATCAGAGCAGGTTTAGTGTGTATGAGGGTACACCATGGACAGAAATTTTCAACATTTCCTATTGAGCGTTGCTTAGAGTAAAGCTGCGAATCTACAGTGTACGTTTCATAGAAGAAACACGCGGAAAAGAAGGAGTGCTCCGAAGTCACTCATGGACCCTCAGCATCTTGCAGAGGGTTCATTCCCTAAAGATGAAAAGTCTGTCTATGAATCGTTCCTCTGTAAACACGTGCAGTTACACTGCCCAGCGATCCACAGGAAGCAAATCGCTATCCACGCTGGACACTTTTTCGGCTTGCACGCGTTATGTTGGTATGGGTTTCGGCACTTACCATTTAAAAAGCGTGCAAATGTAAGAAAATAAACATGAGTGAGGCCAGAAATAACTCGAATTGTGTGTGTGTGTGTGTGTGTGTGTGTGTGTGTGTGTGTGTGTGTGTGTGTGTTCCCTGCCTTTTTATTGCGGTAGTCATAATAATAAAATGGAAACGTAAACATTACATAACTGAGATATGCTTGCCTGCCATGAACGATATATTATTTTATACATGTATATTAACTCATACATAATTTACATTAAAATGAAAAAATTATAATTTTATTGCCTGGCAACAAAATTATTTTATTTTTAACAATTACCATTGTTTCAAAAAGTTTAAATGAATTTTCAAGTACTTTACTGTTGTTAAAACGTAAAAGGTTGCGGGTAAACTACCCCTTCCCCTTAACCGATCTTCACCAAAAACAATAGGTCTTGAAAACTCTACAATTCAGAGTTGCATGCAAAAAATTATTTGATTCTGTTTGAATTTGCGGCTGTTATCGTTTGCCATCGAAAATAACCTTGTTAAAACATTAAACGTTGCAGGTAAACTACCCATTTTCCTTAACCAATCTTCACCAAAAACAATAGGTCTTGACAACTCTACAATTTAGGGGTGTATGCAAAAAATTCTTTGATTTTGTTTGAATTTGCGGCTGTTATCGTTTGCCATAGAAAATACCCTTGTTAAAAAAACGTTGCAGGTAAACTACCCCTTCCCCTTAACCGATCTTCACCAAAAACAATAGGTCTTGAGTACTCTACAAACCAGGACTGTATGCAAAAAATTATTTGATTCTGTTTGAATTTGCGGCTGTTATAGTTTGCCATAGAAAATACCCTTGTTAAAAAAACGTTGCAGGTAAACTACCCCTTTCCCTTAACCGATCTTCACCAAAAACAATAGGTCTTGAGAACTCTACAATTTAGGGCTGTATGCAAATAATCTTTTGATTCTGTTTGAATTTGCGGCTGTTATCGTTTGCCAAAAAAAAATATCGGTATGGAGAACCATACATGACTTCCATGTTCTAAGATTTATATTTAAAATCATATTCGAAATGAAATATTTCTATAGAAACTACGTCTTTCTACTTATTGCTTCAGCATTAACCACAGTACTGTGGTCACTAACGTATACCACCTCACGTTTTCGCACTCAAAGTTTAAATGAATTTTCAAGTACTTTACTGTTGTTAAAACGTAAAAGGTTGCGGGTAAACTACCCCTCCCCATAACCGATCTTCACCAAAATCGAAAGTCCTTGAGATCTCTACAATTCAGGGACGTATGCAAAAAATTATTTGATTTTGTTTGAATTTGCGGCTGTTATCGTTTGCCATAGAAAATTACCCTTGATAAAAAAACGTTGCAGGTAAACTACCCCTTCCCCTTAACCGATCTTCACCAAAAACAATAGGTCTTGAGTACTCTACAAACCAGGACTGTATGCAAAAAATTATTTGATTCTGTTCGAATTTGCGGCTGTTATAGTTTGCCATAGAAAATACCCTTGTTAAAAAAACGTTGCAGGTAAACTACCCCTTTCCCTTAACCGATCTTCACCAAAAACAATAGGTCTTGAGGACTCTACAATTTAGGGCTGTATGCAAATAATCTTTTGATTCTGTTTGAATTTGCGGCTGTTATCGTTTGCCAAAAAAAAATATCGGTATGGAGAACCATACATGACTTCCATGTTCTAAGATTTATATTTAAAATCATATTCGAAATGAAATATTTCCATAGAAACTACATCTTTCTACTTATTGCTTCAGCATTAACCACAGTACTGTGGTCACTAACGTATACCACCTCACGTTTTCGCACTCGATTTTCACCGATGATGGCAGTCGATGGCACTGCCGAAAAGTCTGGTTTTGCAGAAAACATTGGACTACGGCTAAAGAGCCCCGGAAGCAATTTTAACAAAAAACTACTTCTTTCTTGCCGATAACGTAGTACACATATAAAAAATTCTCCCCTCCACCTCCAACTATAATTTTTAATAATAGAAAATTACCCCCACCCCATTCACCTAACTTCTTCATTTATAGATATTTCATCTGCGTTTCTACAGTGGATTACTATGAGCTTCTTATCAGGATACTTTATTTATTAAAATTAAGTACTTTACTCTTGTTAAATCATAAAATGTTTCAGGTAAACTACCCCTTTCTTTTAACCGATCTTCTCCAAAATCAACAGACCTTCCGTCCTCTACAATTCAGCGAAGCATGCAAAAAATATTTGATTCTGTTTGAATGTGCGGCAGTTATCCTTCGTCATGGAAACATTTGTCTTGTTACAACATAAAATGTTGCAGGTAAACTACCCCTTTCCCTTAACCGATCTTCACCAAAAACGATAGGTCTTGAGAACTCTACAATTCAGGACTGTATGTAAAACATTATTTGATTCTGTTTGAATTTGCGGCTGTTATCGTTTGCCAAACAAACAAAATTACCCTTGATAAATAAAATTTATTTAAACTTTTTGAAACAATGGTAATTGTTAAAAATAAAATAATTTTGTTGCCAGGCAATAAAATTATAATTTTTTCATTTTAATGTAATATAATATTTTTCATTTAATACAGCAATAAAAAGGCAGGTAAGACACAGCCTGGCTGTTTGGCTGAAAATGATTTTAAATATAAATCTTAGAATATGGAAGTCATGTATGGTTCTCCATACCGATATTTTTTCATGTTTTGAGTGTAGTACAATCAGAATCTGCAATAATCTCGAACACGATTTTTTTTGCCATCACCATACTTCCATTTCCTTAAGGAACATGGAAGTAAAAATTACACTTGATAAAAAACTGTTGCAGGTAAACTACCCCTTTCCCTTAACCGATCTTCACCAAAAACGATAGGTCTTGAGAACTCTACAATTCAGGGCTGTATGTAAAATATTATATGATTTTGTTTGAATTTGCGGCTGTTATCGTTTGCCATACAAAATACCCTTGATAAAACAAAAAACGTGGCCGGTAAACTACCCCTTTCCCTTAAACGATCTTCACCAAAAACAGTAGGTCTTTGGTACTCAAGAAATCGGGGCTGTATGCAAAAACTTATTTGATTCTGTTTGAATTTGCGGCTCTTATCGTTTGGCATAGAAAATACCCTTTTAAAACATAAAACGTTGCAGGTAACTACCCCTTTCCCTTAACCGATCTTCACCATAATCAAAACGTCGGGAGAACTCTACAATTCAGGGCAGTATGCAAAACATTATTTGATTATGTTTGAATTTGCGGTTGTTATCGTTTGCCATAGAAAATACCCTTGTTAAAACATAAAACGTTGCCGTTAAACTACCCCTTTCCCTTAACCGATCTTTACCAAAATCAACAGATCTTGAGAACTCTACAATTCAGGGCTGTATGCGAAACATTATTTGATTCTGTTTGAATTTGCGGCTGTTATCGTTTGCCAAACAAACAAAATTACTCTTGATAAAAAAAAACCGTTGCAGGTAAACTACCCCTTTCCCTCAACCAATCTTTACCAAAAACAATAGGTCGCGAGTACTCTACAAATCAGGGCTGTATGCAAAAAATTATTTGATTCTGTTTGAATTTGCGGCTGTTATCGTTTGCCATAGAAAAAAAATCTACAGATAGACAGATAGACGCACAGACACACACACAGACACTTTTCGAAAAACGACTTTTTTTCATGTTTTGAGTGTAGTACAATCAGAATCTGCAATAATCTCGAACACGATTTTTTTTGCCATCACCATACTTCCATTTCCTTAAGGAACATGGAAGTAAATATCGGTATGGAGAACCATACATGACTTCCATATTCTAAGATTTATATTTAAAATCATTTTCAGCCAAACAGCCAGGCTGTGTCTTACCTGCCTTTTTATTGCTGTATTAAATGAAAAATATTATATTACATTAAAATGAAAAAATTATAATTTTATTGCCTGGCAACAAAATTATTTTATTTTTAACAATTACCATTGTTTCAAAAAGTTTAAATAAATTTTCAAGTACTTTACTCTTGTTAAAACGTAAAAGGTTGCAGGTAAACTACCCCTTCCCCTTAACCGATCTTCACCAACATCGAAAGTCATTGAGACCTCTACAATTCAGGGACGTATGCAAAAAATATTTGATTCTGTTTGAATTTGCGGCTGTTATCGTTTGCCATAGAAAATACGCTTGATAAAAAAACGTTGCAGGTAAACTACCCCTTCCCCTTAACCGATCTTCACCAAAAACAATAGGTCTTGAGTACTCGACAAATCAGGGCTGTATGCAAAACATTATTTGATTCTGTTTGAATTTGCGGCTGTTATCGTTTGCCATAGAAAATACCCTTGTTAAAAAAACGTTGCAGGTAAACTACCCCTTTCCCTCAACCGAACTTCACCAAAAACAATAGGTCTTGAGAACTCTACAATTTAGGGCTGTATGCAAATAATCTTTTGATTCTGTTTGAATTTGCGGCTGTTATCGTTTGCCATAGGAAATACCCTTGTTAAAACATAAAACGTTACATGTAAACTACCCCTTTCCCTTAACCGATCTTCACCAAAATCAAAAGATCTTGAGAACTCTACAATTCAGGGCTGTGTGTGAAACATTATTTGATTCTGTTTGACTTTGCAGCTGTTATCGTTTGCCAAACAAACAAAATTACCCTTGCTAAAAAAAAACCGTTGCAGGTAAACTACCCCTTTCCCTCAACCGATCTTCACCAAAAACAATAGGTCGCGAGTACTCTGCAAATCAGGGCTGCATGCAAAAAATTATTTGATTCTGTTTGAATTTGCGGCAGTTATCGTTTGCCATAGAAAAAAAATCTACAGACACACACACAGACACTTTTCGGAAAACGACTTTTTTTCATGTTTTGAGTGTAGTAGAATCAGAATCTGCAATAATCTCGAACACGATTTTTTTTGCCATCACCATACTTCCATTCCTTAAGGAATATGGAAGTAAAAATTGCCCTTGATAAAAAAAAACTGTTGCAGGTAAACTACCCCTTTCCCTCAACTGATCTTCACCAAAAACAATAGGTCGTGAGTACTCTACAAATCAGGGCTGTATGCAAAAAATTATTTGATTCTGTTTGAATTTGCGGCTGTTATCGTTTGCCATAGAAAAAAATCTACACACACACACACACACAGACACTTTCCAAAAAACGACTTTTTTTCATGTTTTGAGTGTAGTACAATCAGAATCTGCAATAATCTCGAACAAGATTTTTTTTGCCATCACCATACTTCCATTTCCTTAAGGAACATGGAAGTAAAATATCGGTATGGAGAAGCGTACATGACTTCCATATTCTAAGATTTATTTTTAAAATCATTTTCGAAATGAAATATTACCATAGAAACTACTTCTTTCTACTTACTGCTTCAGCCTTAACCACAGTACTGTGGTCACTAACATATACCACCTCACGTTATCACACTCGATTTTCACTGATGATGGAAGTCAATGGCATTGCCGAAACGTCTGGTTTTGTAGAAAACATTGGACTACGGCCAAATATCCCGGGAAGGAATTTTAACAAAAACTACTTCTTTGTTGCCGATAACGTTGTACACATACATATAAAAAACATGCATAAAATTAATGGCTTGTATAAGTTAATGATTGATCTCCATTAAGTAGTGCTCAAGTTTCCAAAGTTTTAATATTATGATGTCCGTAATTAAAACATCAGAGCAGGTTTAGTGTGTATGAGGGTTCACCGTGGACAAAAATTTTCAACATTTCCTATTGAGCGTTGCTTAGAATAAATCTGCGAATCTACAGTGTACGTTTCACAGAACAAACACGCGGGAAAGAAGGAGCGCTCCGAAGTCACTCATGGACCCTCAGCATCTTGCAGAGGGTTCATTCCCTAAAGACGAAAAGTCTGTCTATGAATCGTTCCTCTGTAAACATGTGCAGTTACACTGCCTAGCGATCCACAGGAAGCAAATCGCTATCCACGCTGGACACTTTTTCGACTTGCATGCGTTATGTTGGTATGGGTTCGGCACTTTCCATTTAAAAACCGTGCAAATGTAAGAAAATAAACATGAATGAGGCCAGAAATAATGCGAATTTTGTGTGTGTGTGTGTGTGTGTGTGTGTGTGTGTGTGTGTGTGTGTGTGTGTGTGTGTGTGTGTGTGTGTGTTTCTTCCCTGCCTTTTTATTGCGGTAGTGATAATAATAAAATGGAAACGTATACAGTACACAACTGAGATATGCTTGCCTGCCACGCACGATATATTTTCTCTTATACATGACTAGCAGAATACCCGTGGTTCACTACGGAGTTTCACGTTGTACGTAATGAAAATGTTAGTTTAATTAATAAAGTTTAATTAAAGTAGGCTTCTTAAAAATAAATAGCTGTTGCCCACAACTTCGTTCGCGTGGTCTTCAATTTAATGCAATAATATATTTAGAACAGAATCTATTCTATTGGGTTGCCATAGTAACCAGATCTAATAGTTTTTTAAGACCGTAAAGGACCCCCCAGAGGATCGTATCGAAAAAAAACACCTGTCCTATGTTGGTTCTCCCGTTGCGTAAAATATTTGTGCCAAGTTTGGTTGAAATCGGTCCAATGGTTTAGGTGGAGACGTGGAAGACCCCAAAGGACCCCCCAAAGGATCATATCGAAAAAACACTTGTCCTATGTTGGTTCTCCCTTTGCGTAAAATATTTGTGCCAAGTTTGGTTGAAATCGGTCCAGTGGTTTAGGAGGCGATGTGGAAGACCCCAGGCCTGAAATTTATGCTAAATTTTGTTCGTAAATTCTGCCTAAATTTTTTGCCAGTAACTTAATCTATGGCTTTGATAGACCCCAAAGAACCCCCAAAAGGACCCCATCGAAAAAACACCTATCCTATGTTGGTTCTCCCGTTGCATAAAATATTTGTGCCAAGTTTGGTTGAAATCGGTACAGTGGTTTAGGAGGAGATGTGGAAGAAACCTTCGCGGACGTGCGCACAACAACTCACCGAAGTTTCATCGCAATCGGATGAATGGTATAGGAACGCATACGGGACAAACAAAGAAACATTTATTTTTATATATAAGATGTAAACTATACCACTTACTTGACATAAACCGTGATAGCTAAGCTAATGTACAACATATATGTATTAATTATACACATAAATGTTCCTCGATAGACACTCTATCTATTGGCGAAAACTTGAATAAAATCCGTTCAGTACTTCCTGAGATTAGCGATTTAAAACACAGAGAGAAAACGCACCGACTTTACTTTATACTATGTACAGATTTATATTAAAATGAAAAAATTATAATTTTATTGCCTGGCAACAAAATTATTTTATTTTTAACAATTACCATTGTTTGAAAAAGTTTAAATGAATTTTCATGTACTTTACTCTTGTTAAAACGTAAAAGGTTGCAGGTAAACTACCCCTTCCCCTTAACCGATCTTCACCAAAATCAAAAGGCCTTGAGTCCTCTACAATTCAGTGACGTATGCAAAAAATTATTTGATTCTGTTTGAATATGCGGCAGTTACCGTTAGTCATAGAAAATACGCTTGATAAAAAAACGTTGCAGGTAAACTACCCCCTCCCCCTAACCGATCTTCACCAAAAACAAAAGGTCTTGAGTACTCTACAAATCACGGCTGTATGCAAAAAATTATTTGATTCTATTTGAATTTGCGGCTGTTATCGTTTGCCATAGAAAATACCCTTGATAAAAAAACGCTGCAGGTAAACTACCCCTTTCCCTTAACCGATCTTCACCAAAAACAATAGGTCTTGAGAACTCTGCAATTTAGGGCTGTATGCAAATAATCTTTTGATTCTGTTTGAATTTGCGGCTGTTATCGTTTGCCATAGAAAATACCCTTGTTAAAACATAAAACGTTGCAGGTAAACTACCCCTTTCCCTTAACCGATCTTCACCAAAAACAATTGGTCGTGAGTACTCTACAAATCAGGGCTGTATGCAAAAAATTATTTGATTCTGTTTGAATTTGCGGCTGTTATCGTTTGCCAAAAAAAAAATTTTCCTTGATAAAAAAAAACCGTTGCCGGTAAACTACCCCTTTCCCTCAACCGATCTTCACCAAAAACAGTAGGTCGTGAGTACTCTCCAAATCAGGGCTGTATGCAAAAAATTATTTGATTCTGTTTGAATTTGCGGCAGTTATCGTTTGCCATAGAAAAAAAAATCTACACACAGACACACACACAGACACTTTTCGGAAAACGACTTTTTTTCATGTTTTGAGTGTAGTAGAATCAGAATCTGCAATAATCTCGAACACGATTTTTTTTCCCATCACCATACTTCCATTCCTTAAGGAATATGGAAGTAAAAAATGACCCCCTCCCCCTTCAACTACCCTTTTCATTTATAGATATTTCAGCTACCTTTCTACAGTTGATTATTATTACCTTCTTTTCAGGATACTTTATTTATCAAAATTAAGCACTTTACTCTAACGTAAAACATTGCAGGTAAACTACCCCTTTCCCTTAACCGATCTTTATCAAAAACAATAGGCCTCGAGCCCTCTACAATTCAGGGCTGTATGCAAAAAATTGTTTTATTGTGTTTGAATTTGCGGCTGTTATCATTTGCCATAGAAAATATTCTACACAGACACTTTTCGAAAAAAGACTTTCATGTTTTGATGGTAGTACTACAATCAGAATCTTCCGTTATCTCGATTTTTTTCGCCATGACCATACTTCCATTTCCTTATGGAACATGGAAGTAAAAACAAACAAATTATATACTTGCAAAGTTTATATCACTGGAACCGCTTCTGCCCAGCTTTCACATTACTTTTTACTTCCATGTTCCGTAAGGGAATGGAAGTATGGTGTTCGAAGAAAAATCATGTTCGAGATAAGGGCTGATTCTGATTGTACTACATGAAGAAAAGTAATTTTCTGAAAAGTGTCGGCATGTAGAATTTTTTCTATGGCAAACGATAACTGCCACAAATTCAAACAAAATCAAATAATGTTTTGCATATGTGACCAAGTTATAGAGGAATCAAGGCCTATTGATTTTGGTGAAGATAGGCTAAGGGGGAGGGGTAGTTTACCTGCAACGTTTTACATTTTAACAAGAGTAAAGTACTTAATTTTGTCAATAAAGTATCCTGAAAAGACGGTCATAATAATATAATCAACTTTAGAAAGGTAGATGAAATGTTTATAATGAAAATGGTAGTTGAGGGGGGGGTCAAGTTTTTGAAAATTACCTTTTTGATGTCAAATAAACTACTTCATTTTGAAGGATAAGTTACCGATAAACTACTTCATTATTTGGTAACAGTGTAAATATAAAAAATGGGGTTGTTCAGTTAAGGGGGAGGCGTAGGTTACCTGCATTGTTTTGTGTTTTAACAAGAATAAAGTACCTAATTTTTATAGTTAAAGTGACTCAAAAATAACATTATTAAACGACTACCCCATAATAACAAAATATAGTCAAAATAGGTTTGAGGGTTATTTTTTTTTTTTTAGAAATTATTGAAGCGAATTCAAATATTAAGTAAATGATTTCAAATATAAATCTTATAACATGGAAGCCATGTATGGTTCTCCATACCGATATTTTATATTTAGTAGCTTTACAAAATATTCAGACCTTTGGAATGCTTAGTAGTATCAGTTTTGTGTTTCAAGTTGTGTAGCACAATTCTATACTTTAGTTAATAACTTTCTCAACAAGAAAGTATGTCATATCAATATACTTCAGTCTTCTTTAGTTTCCTTGATCCTTACCACTCAAACTCCTCCTATCCTGTAATTCTCCAAAATTCCTGTGCCTGGTTAATTAACTTCAGTCCACATTTTAAAAGTTTTGAAAAGATCTGCTTGTATTGCAGCTTTCTAGTTTTTTTAGACTCTTAACTATTCATTGGTTCCTAAAAGCAAGTTAATTTATGAAATAATCCAACACATACAGTAACTACTAAAGTTGAAGAGCTTTTACAGTAAAATTTATGTTTATGCAGCCATAATTGTTCATTTTAATCTTGTTTATTTGCATTTTTGTTATTCATGATTTGTTCTTCCTTAGGATTCCCGTTCTTTATACATTAATAGATTTCTGAATGTTTTCCACTCATTTCACATTTTAGCCTCCTCACGAGTAAATTTGATGGGGTTCCAACATAGAGTTTTATTTAACTCGAGTATAATGAACAGATCCAACACCTTCACATCTTCAATAATGAACTATAACTATGTTCAGTAGTGCCTCAACCAGAAGAATAGCATTCAGAAACCTTTGACATAATTATAGCAGCCCATACACACATTCTTACCCTTAGAATAGTGTGACACCATTTAAAATCATGTGGAAAATTACACGTGTTAGTGAGCACAGTACACGCCATAGTGGATTGAGCATGGATTCACACATCTCCACAGCCTGCACTATCAGTTGTTTCGTGTTGTGCAAGATGACTGACATTAGATAAGCGAGCAAGGAGTTCCTTACCAATTTTACTGTGTGCATCCAGCTTTGTGGAAAGTGAAATCAAAAGAATACATAAAGAATCAGGAATTTCAAAAATGTATGATAAAACACACTTGTCCAGTTTTATCAGTGTGTATACTCTAGTGATGATAAGGATTTGGTGGCAAAAATATCCAGTCCATATAGGGAAGTGTTGAAGAAATATTTACACTTCAAAAAAAGTAGTGAATCTCTGGACGGCCAGTATGTACCTCACCTCTGGTACTTTGATTCACTGATGTTCACAACATCACGAAAAATCAGTATCAAACAGCTTTGCAAGTTCCCGGTATTATAGATACCAAAGCCTCAGCAGATATTCCTGTTATAGATTTGAGATCATAACTATGTCGAGTAGCTAGGAAGCCTCTCTTCAGCATTTATACTTTGTCTCATTTGTGTGCCTTGTTTCTGGAGACCATGAGCGACTATTTGTAACAACTCATAAAAAATTTCCACTGTTCACCCTTAAATAATTTTGAAAATCTGGTTTGTTACCCCTCATCTCCTTTAATAGAATCATATGATTGTTTTTCTCTTTCAGCAAGCCATGGTCTCTGCCAGTGTCGTTTTTTCTTTGTGTTGCATGCCCCATGTAAAACTATAAATGCACAAGTTACAAACACAAATTGTCTCTTGTGACATAACAGGGTTCCTACAGTCCTGGAAAGTCAGAGAAATTCACTATATGTCAGGGAAGGCCTTGTAAATTTGCTAACGCCACAGTTGTGTGTTTGGCATCAGCAACAATTGTCCTGATGATGACAGTAAACATTGTCGAAACATCAACACAAATAAGTTAAAATTTGTGTTATATTTTTGACCGATCCTCACAAACCCTTCACCGAAAAATTTAAAAATTGTATGATAATTTTAAGGCATATTATTTACATATGTTATTTTTCAAGGTATATGAAAAATATACCTTGTTTTTTATAATTGTTATTATTATAATATACTAATAATAATAGTAATAATTTCATTTACAGATACCAGAAAAGTCTCCAATCAAAATTAAGAACTTTGGTATATGGCTGAGATATGATTCAAGATCAGGTACACACAACATGTACCGTGAATATAGAGATCTCGGTGTTTCTGGTGCTGTCACACAATGTTATCGTGATATGGGAGCTCGTCATAGAGCCAGAGCTCACTCAATACAAGTAGGTTGTTTTTTCATGTGTAAAGAATGTATAATCAATATAAATTTTAATAATAATGTTTTTTAGTATTGCTTATATTTAATTCCCAAGTTTCTATGTATATATTTATTCTCTGTTACTATTTAAGTACTGTAGAATTCATTTGTTAACAATATCTTATGACAGGTTGGGCATAACAACGACCATACATCCTTATGCTATACATTCATTTATACCACCTTCATTCGAGTAATTTAATACCACCTTAGTATAAGAAATATTGGCTAAAATGATATGATTGGCTACAGCAACTAGATATTGTACAAAATAGTCTCTACTTCGTGTTTCAGAATTGCCTGTATTTGAAGGATTAGAATATTTCAGCATGTAGGCATACTGTGCTTATACTTTCTGGAATGCTTGTAGCAAATCCTAGTAAGCAAAGTATTGCTTATCTTTTATATTCCAGCTCCATTTAATCTATTGTGTATTATATGAGAAGTGACAACAGTCTCGTGTTAATAGTCAAATGTATACCAATATGAAATGCTTACAGTACTAACATGAAAGGGTCTTTGAGTAGAAGAAAAAGCATTGTGTCCAGTAAATAAACATTTTGGTGTAGCTGAGTAGCAACCTAATATTCCAATTTCAACCTTTTTGCTGTGCTCAATAGCAACAAGATGTTATGTTTTGATGTACATAAACGGTATGTACGTTTAAACATTATATGTACGTGTTTGAGATGTAGCCAAGAAAAATAAGTAATGTGTATACACTTATATTATAATTTGATTACATATTTTATGTAACAAAGGTAACCAGCTTGTAATCGTCTTATGTGGAATAACTCGGTCACAAGGATAAACCTAAACCATTGATGTTGTGCAGACATGTATTCAGTGAGTCACAGGCACAGCAAAGAAACCCATCTAGAGAACTTTGTGAGGACATGCAACTTGTAGTAACATAAACACTCCAATGGATATACTTGTGCAGGACACCAACATTGACAGTCCATTTTATAACCAAAGTATAATTGTGATGATCACTTACCTTTGTATCTGATTTCCTGTTTAGTTAATACACATTTGAATATTGCTGTTTGCTTGTAATAACCATCAGTCCTATGAGGTCGGTTTGGAAAGAATGCAGCCTTTTTGAATATCTTGATAATGCATCATGTGACCTTCATCTATCTATATATATGAAACTCAAAGTCTGAGGAGTTGTGTGCTTGTTTGTATTGAATACAAATCCACACCGTTGCACCGATTCTTACCAAATTTTGCACAGGTAACCTTTGACACAAGGCGAAAAACACTGCCTAACTGGGAATTTGATATTCCATCCCGTTCGCACGATTCAGGCCCTTTTAATTATGTGTCATACAAGTGCCGCCTTGCGCATTCCTCGCTCTCTTTCTTTCTTTGTTTCTTCCCCCCTCTCTCCCTATCATCATCCTGTCGAGCACACTTGCCCTCTACCTCCACCCACTACCACTCCGTCTGTTCATGTAGGCCTTTCATGAGCATTTGGGACACTTTCCCCACTCTCACTTCGCCTCTAGAACATTCTGCATCTTCCTACCTTTTGTACACACCACTCCCCACTCCTTCACCGGTTTGAGGGGTATATAAGGAGCAGCGATCGCCTGTGTTGATCAGTTTTCAAATTCCATTTGTTTTCCTTATTCTTCACTTGATTTTAAATCAACCCTCCTTTGAAGTACGAGTACCTCATCACCTTACTTTGCGGAATGCCTCTGAATAAACGACAAAGCATTGGGCAAGTCCATACAAATGCAAGCGAGCAATGTTGTTGAGAGCAGCTGAGACACCCGAGGAACACAAGACCCAGCTTGAACAAAATCAAAGAAGACAGGCAGAGATTAGGACTGGATAGCATAGGGAGCGCGTAGACCAACAAAGAAGGCAGGCTGAATTAAGGGCCGCGGAAACACCAGAGAGCATGGGGAGCATGTCAGCAGAAATGTGTGAGGCAGGCTGAATTAAGGGTTGTGCAAGTACCAGAACGATGTGAAAATGACCACATACGGCATTCTCAAGACAGACAAATGAGCAGACAAGGTATTTGATTTTAGAGGCTTTCCAATGTGATACAAATTATGACTATTCGTCACATCGAGAAGTTACAATTGGCAAAATGGATGTGGTACGCGAATTCTGTCAAGCCAAAAAATTTAAAACAAACAGTGAATCAGCAACCAGAAACTACTTCGTCTATACATGTCAGGAACGACTTCAGAATCCAGGCATTTTCTCCAAAATATTCAGAGATACAATTCATGCTTTCAGATGACATCTTTCAGTAATTGAAGAAATCTTTGAAGAAGAAACTTGTAATTGTTCAAACAGGTTAGATGGAGTACAACTAAATTAAATACTAATGGTGGTTAGCAAATACAATTCAAGTCATATTAATAAATTAGTTCATTTGAATAGCAGTGTATATGAGTTAAGTTATTTCATCAGTCTGTTTCTTAATACTACCCTTAACTCACTAAGTTGTTTACCAAATTGCTCACTTATATTACCTAAACTTTGTTTATTTATGGTACTAATACGACTGTCTAATTTTTCGTCAATAGCACTAAAACGCTTATCAAATTGTTTTTGCAAATTACTTAAATCATCAAAATGCTTATCCTACTTTTCGTCATTAGCATTAAAACGCTTGTCAAATTGTTTTTTTGAATTACTTAAATCATCAAAACACGTAATCAAATTAATTCAAATCACTACTCAGTTCATCAAAACGTTTGTTAAGATTACTCATCTCACTAGACAAGAACGCAGGAAATTCATAACCTCATCGTTTGATCCACCACTCTCTTTTGTTGAGACTAGGGTCAATTGTACCCCAGAGTCGCTCATTATGGCAGAATCGGTTAGACTACTTTCGTTTTCATCTGCCATTTCTAATCATATATACTATCCTTGTACATACCTCGGTGTAAAAAATTATCATACAAAATCACTACAAAACTTTTCCGTCACCAACCCTAACCTACTTCTGAGTGGGTGGTGCGTTGAACTTACTCTGTCCTCTTGCATGGCTTGGGGTTAACGGCTGTTCATACTTTAAACCATAGGCTGGGTTTAGACAAATGTAAAAATGATAAAAATGGACTGTATAAACGGTTTATTACAAAAAAGCAGATTAAATCATATTTATGCGATTCGGTATATTCGCGCGTGCATGTACGACTGCATATCTGATAATTAAAATAATTGAACTTGAGTTAATTGAATTGTTCACATATTGACAGCCGTAAATTGAATTTTGTGTAACACGCGCGAAAAAGGCTCTTGCCTGTAGGAGCTCCGTGAACTAACTGCTAAAATGGAAAAGGGGGAGGACTGACCTTAGCTCGTCCGACGATAAGCGATATGCAGCCGACGTCACAGGCGAATTGTGGTTCGAATACATTTTAAATCTGAACATACTGCCCGTCAAAAATCAAAGATCTCGATTTTTCCCGAGCTTGATGCAGTGAGCAGTTTACTCACCCATGACGCCAACAGCGGCTACATAAATTGGTTATAACACGTAATTGAATAGAATACATAGATTGAATAGAATACATAGATTGAATAAAATACAAGAATCGTATAAGTCACGTAAATCGCATGCAGTACATAAATTAAATAGAATACATAAATTGAATAAAGTCCTCTGCACAAGGCAACTTTACTGAGGACCAGAACAATAACCCCTTCGCATAGAGCGAAACCCATACGAGTGATGACAATCACTATTCGTTGGACACAGGTAAAGCGCACAGCTTATGAATAGGGCGACGCAGTACACCACGGAAAGTGCAGACGACAACGACGTGCATCAACTGGTCATCATCCATGAAAACCTTAGTGACTACACCCAAACTCCAGTGTAATGGAGGGGCGTTATCCTCTATAATTATGACCACATCACCCTCCGCACAAGGTTCCCCTTGGGTGTCTGCCATTTATTATGCTGTTGAAGCTGGTGCAGGTAGTCCTTGTACCACCTGCTCCAGATAGATTGTACAAATTTCTGCAGATATAGCCAGCATCGCAGATGGTTGCATGGAATGGCTACAAGGTCAGCGTCAAGGAGGGCTGTCAAGGCCGAGCCAATTAAGAAGTGTCCGGGTGTAAGGGGCTGCGGATCCGTAGCATCAGATGAGATGGCAGAAAGAGGACGGGATTTCAAACACACCTCAATTTGAGTAAGGATCGCGTATAATTCCTCAAAGTTAAGAATGGTGCGGCGCAGATGATGCTTGACGCCTTTTACACCACTCTCCCAAAGGCCGCCAAAGTGCGGTGAGGAGGGTGGAATGAATGACCGCTTGAATCCTTGGGCAAGTGAGAATGAGTGAATACTCGTTTTAAATTCCTCGGAGGTAAATAATTTGTACAACCCGCACAAAGTGGAACTCGCGGCCTTAAAATTGGTGCCGTTGTCAGACATCATTTCCCCGGGAATGCCGCGGCAGGCAATGAATCGTCTAAAAGCTGCAATAAATGCCTCAGCAGTCAGGTCAGACACCAATTCCAAATGAATCGCCTTCGTAGCGAGACAGAGAAACAAGCATATGTATTCCTTTGAGGTAGTCTTGGATCGCTGCCCGCCATGGCGGATCACGATAGGGCCACCGTTATCTACAGCAGACGAAGAAAAGGCCTTGGTCAATACCACTCTTGACGAAGGTAACTGGCCAAGTTGCTGCGTCTGCTTGTGGGTTCTGAAGCGAAAGCATTTGATGCACTTACGGCTGACAGAACTGACAACAATCTTCCCGTTGACGATCCAATACCTTTGATGAACAGAACTATGCGTTAACTGAATGCCCGCGTGAAGCAGCCTGAAATGCTCAGCCTCTATTATTAATCTAGTGAGGTGGGCCTTTGAGTGCAGAATAATCTGATGCTTAGTGTTGTAAGGCAAATCGGAATGTTGGAGACGACCTCCAACCCAAAGTAACCCCGAATCGTTGATGAATGGATCAAGAGAGATAATTTTGCTGGATTTGGATAGATTGCCATTCCTAATCTCAATGATTTCCTTGTGATAGTATGTCAATTGGGATTGGCGTATAAAGAAATTTAAAGTGTTGTTTAATTCCTCCCTGAACAGTCGCAGGTCATGTCCCATACCAGGGGAACTCGATCTCAGATTATAGATAAATCTGAAGCAATAGCTGATAACGCATATCAATCTCTGAAGAGTGGAAAAGTCCTCACTTATATTGGTAGCGACGACGCCAGCCATACATTCAAGAATTGCCAATTGTTTTTGTTCAGATCGGCACTCCCGTATGGTGGCCGAATCATTTGTGCTGAATTTGGGGTGGCGAATTGGATCTTGCAGAAGCCATGCTGGACCACGCCACCACAATTGGAAGTTCTGCAATTTGTCTGGATGACGACCACGAGATAGAACATCGGCGGGGTTATCGTTGGACTTCACATGATGCCAGTCAGCGTTATTGGAACCCTGCTGGATTGTCGGCCCTGCCAGTAGCGTATCATTAAGTAAATGGCCATTAGCAGATTTTGCGGACGCATCAAATACCATGCGGAACTTTGTAGTCAGACTTGATTTCTTGAAAACCGCGTGATGGGGTAAGTAGTGCACCTTGGGAGTGATGTACCAAATTGTTGCTGGGACTGAGTGGTGACATGTGCCCCAGCAGTTGGTACTCCTTGATGAACTTGGAATAGTCATGCCTCAACCCAGGATTCTTCATGAGTTTACGCTCATGAGTCTGAAAACGCTGTTTAGCATGGGCCAGCGAATCTCTCAGAACCACATCACCAGCCCTACGGGACAAGCCATCAATAAATCTGCTGTCACCATCTCTCCACGTGTTATGAACAAAGTGTTGCTCACATGACTCGTCGGCAGCTGAGGGCAAATCAACAGGATACTCCTCGACCTGCCAGAATTTCTCAACCATAGAAGGGAGCCCTTTATTGTCATTTCTCGCAATAAATGATGAAGCACGATAAGAAGATTTGAATTTGAAAGGAAGATTTCCAGACACAATGTAACCCAGTCTAGTTTCCTGAAGAATGGGGAAGTTCCCATCCCTGATAAATTTGCCGGGCTTAATCAAACTTAAGAAAAAATGGGCGCCCAGCAGAACGTCAATGGTCGAGGTCGTGCTGAAATTTGGGTCCGCTAGGAATATACCCTCGGGCAATCCCAACTGCGCAGGATCAAAAGATTCCGTGGGGAGGTTGTCAGTAAGATTGGGCAGAATTGAGCATTGTATGCTAAAATTGAAATTTTCGTACAGCGATTGTAACATAATAATGGTGCTGTGGTGGGACCGACAGGACGCATTGTTGATGCCTGTAATTGGTAACTCATTTTTTACAAGGTTCAATTTAAGTTTTTTGGCAAAGGCCTGTGTAATGAAATTTGCCTGGCTACCAGAGTCCAGTAAAATTCTGCAAAGGCGAGGTTTACCAGAATTGTCTAGGGTTTTGCATAACGCCGTAGAGAATAGTATGTTCCTATTAGTTTTTAGTTTGAGGGCACAGTAGGTGCCCTGTCCTGTATGTATTAAGGAGTGGTGCTTCTTAGAGCAAGTTTTACAAGTATGCTTGTTTTTACATTCATTTACAGAATGTCCCACCCACAAGCAGTTAAAGCAACATTTATTTTTAATTAAAAACTCCTTACGTTTGTCAATGGTTAACTCCTCAAATTGTTTACATGTATATAAGTGGTGGTTAGCATTGCACATTCCACAATGAATGTTTTTAGAATTAGCGTGATAGCTGACCACCTTGCCTTGTTTTGAATTGTTTGCATATCTTATTAGTTGTTTATGCTTTGCTGAGTTGCCTGCCCGACCACTCTCGGAATCTGCCGCCACGGTTTCCAGCACCAATCTCCTATTGTTTAAAAACTCAATCAACCCTTCAAAATCGGGAAAGTTGTTAGAGAGTGACTCCTTCCAACGTTTGGAAGTATTCGGGTCCAGTTTCGATGCTAATAGCTGAGTGACAATAAGCTCATAAATATTTACAGGTAACGCCATATGGTTGCGCTTATTTTATTAAGAAATTTAGTTCTTGGATTTCGTTGTCCATGACGTGTCCGTTACTTAACTAAATATCACTAAAGTATTGACGACTCGGAACACTAAGTTTTTTATAAGTAAAAACGTAAAGTTTTACCTTACAGCCTAAACCGGCTTTCACCTTTAGAAGGCTTCATCAGAGGCTGCCATAGGTAGCGTTGTCCGTCTTGTTGTTGGCGACGGGATAGTTATTCGAAAGATTGAAGCTGTGTGTGTGTGTGGTGAGATGTGTTCGAATAATGCGTGCGATTTGAATTGTGTCTGTTCGTTTAGGATGTCGTTTTTATTTGTTTTTGTGTGTTTGTATATTTCTAATTGTTGTAGAGTGTCTAGTTTTCGACCTTTTGTGTGTACGTGTAGAATGTTCATGTTATTGTCGATGTTTTTATATGTGTGGTTTGCTTCAATGAGGTGGTTTGCAAAGGTAGATTCTGTAGTGGTGTGGAGTGCTTTTGTGTGTTCAATGTATCTCTGTTTGAAGCTACGTCCTGTCTGGCCTATGTAGAATTTACTGCAATTTGAACAATTTAGTTTATATACACCGGGTAGATCAAATTTGTTTTGTGCTTTGGGCATGCGTTTTGATAGTGTGTGTTCTGTTTTGTTAGTAGTTTTGTAAGCGATTCTGTATCCTGCTTTTTTGAATTTGTGGGCAATTTTTTCAGTTTGTTTGTTGATGTATGTTAGTGTTATGAATTTGTTGTTTTCTGTCTTTGTCTGTTGTTTGTTTTGTGTAGGAGTTTACTGACTATTGTTCTGTCATAACCGTTAGATTCTGCTAGATACTTTATCGTGTTTAGTTCGTCTTTGTAGTCTATTTCATCTAAGGGGATGTTGTTAAGTCTATGTATCATGGTTCTAAAAGCAACTAGTTTGTGTTGTATTGGGTGATTGGAGGTGTTGTGTATTAGTGTGTCAGTTGTAGTTGGTTTTCTGTATATACTGAATTTGTGCCTGTGTTCTAGTTTTGTGATGGAGAGGTCTAAGAAGTTTGTGGTATTGTTGTGTTCGTATTCGGCAGTGAAGGTTATGTTTTTATGTATTTTGTTTATGTGCGTTAGTAACTGTTCGCATTGTCTTTTGTTTCCCCTGTATAGTATTAGAATGTCATCAACGTATCTGTGCCAATATAGTATTTTATGCGAGTGTCTGTCATTGTTTGTAAGTATTTTTGTTTTTTCTAAGTGTTGGAGGAAGACTTCTGCTAGAATGCTGGATATGGGGGAGCCCGTGGGTAGGCCATCGTTCTGTGTGTAGTATTTATTGTTATAAGTAAAGTAGTTTTGCTTTGTGATAATGTTCAGAGTTTCTGTTATTTCATTGATAAGTTCGTCTGGTGTGTTGTTCTGTTTGAGTTTGTTTTGTAGGATGGTGATTGTTTCAGAGATTGTGATGTTTGTGTACAGGTTTTTAATGTCAAAGGAGGCTAATGTGGCATTATGGGGGCTGTGTATGTCTTTTATTTTTGTTACTAGGTCAGTGTTGTTTTTTACTGCAATGTTGTTGTCAATTTGTGTGTGTTGTCTAATAATTTTGTCTAGATATTTTGCCAGTTTGTGTGCAGGGGCATTACGGTAGGTGATAATGGGACGGATCGGAATGTCTTCTTTATGGATTTTGGGAAGCGCTTGGAGTGTAGGTGCTGATGGTCTGATTTGTTTCATGTAGGGCTTTTGTTTATGTGTCATAATGTGTTTGGCTTTGTTGACTATTTGTTTTACTGAGTTTTGGTATCTGTCGGTGGGGTCGTGTTTTAGTTCTGTGATGTTGTTCTGTTCCATGAAGTTTTGTACTTTTTTGTGTAGGTTGTCTGTGAGGATAATTACAGTCGTGTTGCCTTTGTCAGCTTTTACAAATGTGATGTTGTGTTTGTGTGCCTTTTCCCTCAGTTTGATGGCTGTGTGTATTTCTGAGTTGTGGTTGTTGTTGTCTGGTGTCTTATGTACTCCTATTGTGTTGTTTATATTATGTCTTAATGTGTCTTTATGTTCTGGTGCTGTGTTTTGTATATTTGTTTCTGTGTCAATTATGAGCTTTGTTAGTGTTTGGATGTTATGTTTGTAATGTATGTTATGTTTTAGGCCTTTATCAAGGAGTGTTTGTTCGTTTTTTGTGAGTGTGACGTTCGTGAGGTTTACTGTACGTGGGTAGAATTTGTGCGAGGGAATTATATCTGTTTTGATTGGTGTCAGGTTTTTTATTTTTCTGTCGTGTTTTGTCTGTATGTTATGTATTTGTTTTTTTGTCCATTCATTTGTGTGATGTATTAGTTCAGTCATGTAATTGTGTCCGTATGTGTTGGCGATTTGTAGGTGTAGTGTTAATGCTTTGCGGTTGAGGGTGTCTTTTTTCTTATACAGTTGTTTAATTGATTCTTTTATGTATGTTCTTTGTGCGATGTTTTGTGTTATTCGGGCGGCCTGGTTGTTATGTTTAATTTTGATTTGGGCATATTTAGGTGTTAGTGATTTGTTTATGCATGTTTTGTTGAAAGTTATGTGAGCTACAATCTTTCTAACCTTCAGAGTTGTGAACTTGTACGCTTGGACGGTGGCTCGTCTTGCTGAGTTAAATTCTTGGATTTCGTTGTCCATGACGTGTCCGTTACTTAACTAAATATCACTAAAGTATTGACGACTCGGAACACTAAGTTTTTTATAAGTAAAAACGTAAAGTTTTACCTTACAGCCTAAACCGGCTTTCACCTTTAGAAGGCTTCATCAGAGGCTGCCATAGGTAGCGTTGTCCGTCTTGTTGTTGGCGACGGGATAGTTATTCGAAAGATTGAAGCTGTGTGTGTGTGGTGAGATGTGTTCGAATAATGCGTGCGATTTGAATTGTGTCTGTTCGTTTAGGATGTCGTTTTTATTTGTTTTTGTGTGTTTGTATATTTCTAATTGTTGTAGAGTGTCTAGTTTTCGGCCTTTTGTGTGTACGTGTAGAATGTTCATGTTATTGTCGATGTTTTTATATGTGTGGTTTGCTTCAATGAGGTGGTTTACAAATTGAAGCAAACCACACATATAAAAACATCGACAATAACATGAACATTCTACACGTACACACAAAAGGCCGAAAACTAGACACTCTAGAACAATTAGAAATATACAAACACACAAAAACAAATAAAAACGACAGCCTAAACGAACAGACACAATTCAAATCGCACGCATTATTCGAACACATCTCACCACACACACAGCTTCAATCTTTCGAATAACTATCCCGTCGCCAACAACAAGACGGACAACACTACCTATGGCAGCCTCTGATGAAGCCTTCTAAAGGTGAAAGCCGGTTTAGGCTGTAAGGTAAAACTTTACGTTTTTACTTATAAAAAACTTAGTGTTCCGAGTCGTCAATACTTTAGTGATATTAAGAAATTTAGATATGCTACTCACTGATTCCCTATCGACAGAATTGATTTTTAGTATATCTTCGACATGGTGGATGGCGATAATCACCTTATTGTCAAATCTAGTCTTGAGTAACCATGGCTACACCATAATTTGAACTGTTTCATCATTTATCACAACTAATAAAAGACATAGAAATATATTTTCATCTGTTACCTTTTCTGGGTCCAGGATTCTTTTACACGAACTCACAGTCTGTAAGAGAGGTTAATGGGTTCGTTACGTAATAAACACGCTCTTTGATTATATCAATTAGGTCTGTTTATTATTCCATTTCAACATTTAGTTTACTTTTCTTTTAAATTTACTTTATGTTCATTTCCTTCTAAAATTTGTTCCTGTTAATTTGACTATTTTTCTTTGAAAATACAAAACATTATTTTATCATGATAAACATCCTAATACTAGTTCACACCTTATCATAAAATTTTAAATTATATGAAGGCAACCCAGCTTGCTACATTCTCCCACTCACACAATTTTACATCCCCATTATTTTAGAGCGCTCTTTTAATTTACAATAATTATGTCTGGCAATTGCTCGTCGGTTACTTAACTTTCGTCATTCGTCTCCTCACCACGTGCCGCACTAGATGTATGTCCGAATGTTTGTCCGTTCAACACATTTAATTTCCTTTCTTCCTTCCACTTACTTCATTCTGAGATATTGGGTCACTTTGTTGTCTGGTTGTCATCATCAACAGTTTAAAAAGAAATATTTGGTGCACACGAGTTCTTTTGTCGACCCGGCCGGGCAAAGTTGTTAGTCGAACTGCGGCGGATAGTACCAGCCAACTCCCACTACGTCTGGTTGCTGAATAGGAAGGCACTGCCTTCATGCGACAAATTTTCCGTAGTCGTTCGTATAGTATGGCTTTGCCTATAGGCCACGTGGCTAATGTTGTTACACGGAGACAATATAGAAGGCTTTGTGGGTGGAGCATTCACTGGACTTCCGCCATCTCAAAAGCACATGGCAAGGAAATGTTACAGTTTAGCCATTTTCTCGTGGCGTCGCTTTTAAAGTGGTATGCGTCGCATCTGCGCACATGCTGGTGTTGGGCGTACTAGTCCGTGACAAACACTTGATTTTGTAAGCGAGTCTGGCATTTTTCAACTACACTCCACTCAAAAAGTTTGTGTTACTGTTCATTGTCCGAATACGACCGTAGTTTACATGGGATTTGCAATGTTGACCACAAACAATGTTAAATAAATTTAATAAAAATAAAAAACCCCTTTTTGTCCCATTACAATACCCCCCCAATGAGAGGTTTTATGCCCAAAAGCATAAAAACTCTCATTGCTAACCTTAAGAGGATCGGTGAGGATATGGAGCCAACAACCCCCCGTTAATTCTTAACACATCATGGGTAAACTACCCCTTAGCTCGGCGACTATGGCTGCACCTGAACGAGATTCCTGGACTTCTCTGTGCGAGATCCCAACACCATAAAATCGAACAGATACTCACCATAGTAGACCTAACCTTCCATCATTCCGCCCAAACAATTAAAACACTAGCCTTATACCATACCAGATCCTCAACCGATATGTTCCCCCTTACATGCATACTGGGTTGCCTTTAGCAAGTACTGGGTGGGTACACATACTCATTTTTACTGATCATAACATCTACATTCCATTTCTTGCTTTCAAATTTCAAAATAATTTCTGTTTTATTTTCAATTTCTTTTCTCAAATTTGATCTACCACTTGACGTTGTTTTTCCCAATCAAAATAAAGCAAACAACTTAAATCGTTTAACTTTTGTTCAAAAATTAATCTAAGTCCAATATCAAAATATTATATTACCATTAATTACATCAAAACCCCAAAATCTTTTACATGAATCTACAATTCTTCTTCACTAGCTACTAATAATCATAAAAAACACATAAACTGAACATCTTATTAAATCATAAGTTCACTTATCATTACATTTGTTTACAACGCACAATATGATTTTTTTTTTTTTTTTTTTTTTTTTTTCAAAAAACTTTTTGATTCCCAAAAAGAATAATTTGGCAACAAAATTTATTCTTTAATCATTTTAGTATAAATACACAAATAAAATCTACAAATCAATTGTAAAAAAAAACACTATATATCAAACAGCAGTCATCAGCTGATCTCTCTGGGTCAAGTGAATGACCTTGCCCTAGATATATCTCAAAAGTTATACAAGGTAAAATACATCACTTGTTTATAATTTTTCATTCAAACATAATAAAACATAGAACACTTATCATTAACATTGTTGTTATTACTTTACAATAAACAATTCACATTTAAGTTGACCAAAAATTTACACCCCTTACAGCTTTAATTTTATTTTCAAATTCTATCAAATTTTTCACTTGTTTCATTTATTATTACATTTTACCTATGCTTTTCTCTTTAACATCTTCATTATCAATTATTTTGGGTGACTCTTAGTTATTCATAATAATTCGACTTATAAATGGGTGATTAAATATAACCTCAACCCCCTTCTGACTAACACTTACTAACAGATTTACCTAATATGGCACCAATCCCTCAAAATATTTACCAATAATTCTCTAACTCCATTCACATCATTCTACCCTTATAACAAAATACTCTCTACCCTCTTTGTACTTAGGACGTGTTCCCTCCCTATGCTCATTCCCTTATTGGTTCCTGGACTCCCCCTAGGTAACCCCGCCAACGCACATATGGTTCACCTCCCGCCACAACGTTTTTGTTGAGGACTCCTTATCACACCACCCCCCTTACAAAATTCCTCCGTCTAATTACTCTCCAATTACCTTACTCTCATTTCTCTACATTTACTCACTATCGCTACTGTGTCACTATTAATACTCTGTTTTCTTACTACTTTTATTCCCCAGAATCTTATTCTGTTTACCACCCATTTAACCTTAACTCTTGACTGATTCAAATGTCCTATTAAAACAGTTATCACCCAAATTCTAACTTTTATTACCCATTGAAAATTCATAACTATCTCAAATTAATTACATCGCTTAACTTAAAACATTGAAAATTTATTATTGAAACATTTAATTATATTGATAACATCTGCAAATCACTTATAAGTGACATACTACATATATAACCCCAGCAGTCAGCTGATGTCTCACTGTCATGTGAATGACCTTTCTCTAGATACATTTCAAAAATTATACAAAGTACACATGTTTATAATCCTTACCCCTAACATACTGCATACCATTAACACAAATACACAAAATTATATAGTTATCATCCTAAAATATTCTGGTGGATTTAGAATCCTTACCATTAAACCTAGCACTTAAAATCGTTTGCTCTCATAAGGGAATCACTCATCATCGAGTCATAGTTATAGCAACTGTTACTGAACAGAAACTGGGTCGTCAACCACCAACTCTCTCTATAGAGGAAGTGAAATTGATCGCCCGCTCTTTACAGATGTCGTCACCCTCTCACTGATTTCTCAGTTACCCTCCTACTACATCAATTGTCTTAAATTCCCCCCTTTACCCAGTTACAATTAGGTAACCACCCGCCGGATAAACCGGATCGAGCGTTTGCCTTATGCACAGATGCGTTATCTGTGCCCCTGGCTTGTAACGGCCAGCTCCTTTTCCACACACACTATTGTTTCCTGCTGGTGGACTGTGGCGCCCATTTGCATCCCCAAGAACTGAAGTTTACATATACATGGTATAGACGCTGCCTATACCGTTCTTGGTTCAACGTTATATAAAATTCGGCATTACTGATGTACGAGGACACCAGTAATCCTACTAAAATGATTCACACACCCTTAAAACGGCACTATCACCACCTTCGATGATAGCCGCTGTTCCATAGTTATGTAGTTTCCCCTAAGCTACCCCCCAGTTAATTTCTATGTTCACCAATTTAGAATATACTTACATAAATCCACGGTCAGGGTTCGGTGAAGCCGTGACCGCCCAAAATGTGGGGAAACTACCAAAAGACATATAAGGCTTACACTGATACTGCTACTACAGTTCACAGAGGGTAAATTCTTATATGTTTGGTTATTTTATTAATTAATTTTCATGTTTAACATCTCTGAGATTCATCTACACTTTAACTTTTAAACATCAAACATTTCACTTTCTTTAACTCGTACTACAAACTTCATAATTATATATGGTCACTTGTTTACTTAAAATAAACTATGGCTACTGACATAGAATTAAAATTACAAACATTCCAAATTATATTATTTACTTAAAAACTAATTATTATTCTTAACGTGAGTCGGTGATCGCCCGAAAATGGGTATTTCATTACCGAGCAAAATTCTTACCTCTCACTGAACAATCTTGCTAGGTAATGAAATGACTCCTCATGAGTCGCACTTGTTAGGTTACATGAATTTTGGATCATTTTATTACATAAAATAAAACTATTATTTGTTCATGGATAATTGCCAATTATAAGTTTTTTTTTTACTATATTTTATCCACAAACTTTAGGGGTCCACCTCCCCGTTCTACAACAATATTAAATTTCTACTTGGACCAATTTGTGGAGTAGGACCATCGTTGCTTTCACCCCAGGTAGAAGTTCCACCAACCATGGTCCGCCTCCAAACAGCCAAAATCCACGGTCAGGGATGGTGAAGCCGTGACCGCCCGAAAGTGGGGAAGAGTCCCTTCTGAAAACATAAAATAACATATTAAAATTCAAATTCTTTACCTTGACCAATATAATTTCAAATTTGTAGCATTCTGCGTACCCACTATCTCCTGTGTTGTGTGGTTGCGTAGTACATAAGCGTTATTCATTTTTATTTCCACTATTTCATAGGGTCCTTCATATAACAGGAAAAACTTTTTTATTTCTTTCTCTTGTGCACTAGACAAATCATTTCTCCTTACCAACACTAATTGCCCTACCTCGTATTTGACCGACTTACCCTTTTCGTCATGTTTCCGCTTTCTCCTCTCCCCCTTTGTGAGTAGACTCTCATTCGCTAGCTGGATTTTTACATTTCTATCAATGGTCCGTTCTTCCGGTGGATATTCGAAAAGCTGTTCTAGTATTCTTGGCGGCCGGGTTCCCTTTATTAGTTCGTATGGTGTAAACCCTGTAGAATCGTGGGTAGTACTATTTAACCATTCTTCCACTTTCTTTACATACAAAGGCCATTCCGTTTGTTTAGCGTGACAATACGCCCGAAATATCCTGCCGATTTCTCTTTCTCTTTCACCCGCTCTGCCTGGTTCGACTGTGGATGGTATACTGCTGTATGCTTGGGTATGATGCCTTCCCAGCCAAGAGTCTGTCTCCACTTACCGCTGATGAATTGGGGTCCGTGGTCAGATAATATTACCTTCGGCTTACCTACGTTAATCATGTAATCCTTGGTGATCTTTTCACTCAGCACCCGGCTCGTAGCTCTCTTCACGCTGTACAACCTAACAAACTTAGAAAAAGTGTCTAACACAACAAAAACATACACTACTCCACCTCTACCTTTGGGTAATGGCCCATACAAATCTACAGCCACTAAGTCAAACGGTCTTTCTACCTTAATATAATTCATCTCCCCTTCTACCCTATAACTCACTACTTTGGATCTTTGACACAAATCGCATACTCTTAACACTCTTCTAACTCGCCTCTCCATATTCTTAAAAACACAAGACTCTTTTAACACATTTGTACACTTTTTCGCCCCAAAATGCCCATATCTTATATGGCAATCTCAAATAATTTTCTCTATTAACCCTTCAGGTACCATTAATCTCCAATCACGTTCATCCCCTTCTACTTTCTTGAACAAAAATCCCTGATATATTTGGAAATGCGTATTATATTCAGACCCATTCACATCTGCTTCTAAACTAGCAATTACTTTACTCAGTTTATTTTCTGATCTTTGCATGTTTTTAATCTCCCGTAATTCCTCACCAAAAATTCTATCTTCCCTTGTTAATCGAAAAATCTCTATTTCTTTAAGATCCCTCCCTGTTTTGTTGTCTATTACATCTACCCTGGAAAGAGTGTCTGATACTTTATTATCTGTCCCCTTAATGTACTCCCATGAAAAGTGATATTCTTGTAATGCTAACACCCACCTGGTTAATCTGCTATGAGTCAATTTGCAAGTGTTTAAAAATGATAAGGCCTTGTGATCTGTCTTAATGACGGTCTGGTTCCCTAGAAGGTAAGTACGGAATTTTTTCACTGCAAAAACGATACTCAACAACTCCTCCGTGGTCGTATAGTTCCTCTCCGCTGCTAACAAAGTCCGGCTGGCAAAGGCTATTGTCCAGTGTTCCTTATCCTCACCCTCCTGGTATAGTTCTGCGCCGAGGGCTATGTTGCTGGCATCCGTCTGTAAATAAAATTTTTTCTGAAAATCGGGATGATTCATCATTATCATATCTATCAACTTCTCTTTAATTTCGTTAAAAGTAACGAAATGGGGCTTTCCGTCTCGCCCCATCTCCATTGTTTATTCCTTTGTAATACCGCACTTAATTTAGAGGTTACATGCGCATAATTTTTCTGAAACTTCCGATAAAAGTTACATAAACCAAAAAACTTTGTAGCTGCTTAATATTTTTAGGTTCTGGAAAACGCATAATAGCTTCTACCTTATCTGGGTTGGCCAAAATTCCCTCTGGAGTAATAATAAAACCTAAAAAATGTATTTCAGTTTGTAGAAACTTCGACTTCTCCCAATTAACTGTTAAACCCCCATTCTGCAATTTTTCTAATACATATTCAATATGTTCTACATGTTCCAGAGAATGTTCTTGATGCTATTAATATGTCATCAACGTATACAGTCAAAAAATCTAAGTCCTTAGGTTGTAATATCATATCTAAACATTTTATAAAACTTGCTACACTAGTGTTAAGTCCAAATGGTAAACGCTTGAACTGATAATTCTTACCATTGAAAAGAAATGCAGTATACTTCCGGCTCTCTGGCGCTAATGGAACTTGCCAATACCCTGCTGTCAAATCTAAAGATGTCATATATTTGACTCCGCTAAAATTCTGAAAAATTTCATTCATGGGTTCCGGTGACTCCCGGTCAGGTATTATAATTTGGTCAATTTTCCTAGCATCTAAACACAACCTTACCTTTCCATCCTTCTTGATGACCACTACCAATGGATTCGAGTATGGCAATATCGATCTCTCAATAATGTCTCCTTCCATCATTCTGTCCAACTCCTCTTGTACTGCTCTCCTCTTCAAAAACGGCACTGGATAGCTCCTCTGCATATAGGGTGAGTGTTCTCGAACTTTCAACTCGCATACATAGTCCCTGGCTTTCCCAGGCAACTCCGCAAATACATCTCTAAAACGCTCCACAACTGCCCACAACTCCTGTCGTTGGGGACTCCCTACAACTCCACCCTCATTAAAAAATGTATCCGCCCTATTTTCCCATATTCTCTCATCACTCACATACATCTCTCTCTCCTCATTATCCACACTTTCGCTCTCTCGACATAGATTCACTCTTGTTTCTATATTTCCATCGCCTACTCGTTTATGTATTAATTTTTTTCCGTAACTTTAACCTCATTTATCACCCTCTTAAAATTAACCCTGACTGGTTCACTCCCCTTATAATAAATTCTACTATTTTCGTATTAAAATCTATTACTGCTTTATTTCTCTCCAAAAAATCATTTCCCAAAATTATATCTAAATTCAGTCCCTTAACCACTAAAAACGTATTTTCAATTTCTGTTTCACTAATGTATATATTTAATTGCACCTGTCTAGTAACCCTTTTACTCCGTACCCCGGTTACCCCCACTACTGTTACACCCGCAACTGGTAATGATGGAATATGTTTATTTACCCTTTGTAATTCTCCCAGTACGTTTTCTGAAATTACTGATATTTCGCTTCCTGTATCTATTAATGTTTTAAAGTTCTTACCTTCTATGCGGACGATTACCTCTGTCAACCCCGCTTTTGTTTCCATCATTTCTGCTTCGTCTTCCTCCAGCAACTCCTTCGCCATGTCTTTGATAATGATATTACTCTGGTATTTGCACTCTTCTTGGACCCCAGGGTTCTCCGTCGACAATGGCTGGGCCCTGTTCCCCATTGTCTCTTCTAGTTTCCCGTCGAGGTACCCGCCACGGCTTGGTTGTATCCTCCTCTGCTTCTGTTGCTATGTTCATTTCCTCTCGGCGCTCCTCGGTTGCTCTCTGCTCCTCTCTGCAGCTGATTCTGCTGGTTGTATGTTCTCTCACTTCGCTGGCAGTCTCTTGCCTTATTACGCCTAAAACATGCCGTTCTTACAGCAAAATTTTCAACATGGCACTCTGAACATCTCCAACCCTCGCCTCTGTTACCACTATTACCCCCACACGCCCCTCTGTGAAAGGTTGGCATTCCCCTGGATTGATTATAATTCCCGTTAATGTGTGATACTGGTGGGTTCGGCTACTCATATCCCTCTCCTTTATGTTTTAAAATATGTCTAATATCTTTTCAAGTTCCGTAATTTCTGTGATTTCACATGTCATCAGAGTAATTTGTATCTCTCGTGGCAAATGCTTACTTATATGTCGCACAAATGATCTGAACGGTAGCGGTGGCTCTAAATATTTCGCCTCATTATATAACCACATTACATACATAGTCACGTTATTCCCATGAGTCCCAAAATTACCGGATCCCATGATTTTACGCCGTAATACTTCTTGCTCTTCTTCCGACCAATATTTATCTCTAAAGGCCCTCTCAAAACTCTGATAATCTACCCAATCTACTTTGTGTACCTCCGCCCACACCGCGGAATCCCTTTAAAACACTTCATTATCTTTAATAACTGTACCTCCCAACTACTACGACAAACCTGATTAAATTCTTTCACTCTATTTAAGAATTGGATGTTCAGCAACATTACTAAGTTTTTTACTTATTGCTACATTTAACTCATCTTTGACATTAACTATGCTTTGTTCAATTGACATAAATTTATCATTATTTGAACATTCAAATTGTATGTTACGTTTATCCATAACATTTACTGTATCTTGTATAGCTTGTATCTCTATTTGGCAAGTACTTTCTATTTCATTTATCTTAAGATTAGTATTGGTTTCGTATATCTTAATTTTATCTCTCATTTCTTCTATCTTATCAACTGCGCAATTAAATTTATACTCACTGTCAGTGTTACATTCATTTATTTTACATTCAAAATTTTCTTTGATTTCATGAATTTGTTCATCAACTAGTATTTTGACTGTATCTGACACCTGTTTGTTTACATTGATAATATGACTATTTAATTGTTCATTTACAGATTCTATCACTTGTTTTTTAATAGTATAGAAACGCTCATTTATTTCGTTTACGATCTCACTCTTTATACCATTGACTCTGGTATTTAATTCATTAAATTTTTTATCATTATCATCGAAACGTTTATTAATATCGTTAAGTTTTACATTCTGAACCTCAAATTTAATATCATTAACATCAAATCTATTATTTATATTCTCAGACATGGTTTTCATAAAGTTCATCATATCAGCTATTGTACACTCTTTTTCTTTTATTTTAGTTGCTACGGGAGTGGAATTTGCTCCCGCCTCACTAATTATTACAGATTCATCTATCAGGCTTGGAGTGGTCTTGTTATACTACAAATTACTGCCAATATAACTTACTTAATAATTACTGAATAATTTTTTAAATATCGGGCGCCATCTTGTGATATACCTTTAAACTTACCTTAGGCCAGAATTCGGTTAAGCGAACGATATGATAGCGGAAAGTGTTATCTGAAATAATTACTATTACTTGAAATGTTTACCCTTTATTTACATCTTTAAGTACACAACAAGTGATTCTATAGTGCGAAATGCGCACGCTACTATATTGCGCCATGAAACGCAGTTCCTCTATACAAGTTAAAAATTATTTTATTTTAGAAATACAGAATATGAAAATGTTTACATACATAACAATGTTATACATATCTATATATATGCATACATTTTATTAAAAAATTGTGAATATTATTTCACAACCCAGCACTTGTTAATATTATTATGTTCACGCTCTCTCTCTCTCTCTCTCTCTCTCTCTCTCTCTCTCTCTCTCTCTCTCTCTCTCTCTCTCTCTCTCTCTCTCTCTCTCTCTCTCTCTCTCACATTCTCTGGTACACATTTTTAGTTGTTTTTATGAGCTCATTTTGTTTATTTAATGAATAATTTTGGTCATTTAAAATTTTGTACTTTAGTTATGAATTTACTGAATGATATAAATATTGGACAGCTGATACTTAGCTTCTGTTTGTTAGGTAAATGTCACCACACTACTTGAATCCGGTCACCGTGCAAAATCTGGTTTTTTTACATTGTCTTAGGGCCCACACCGTAGTGTCCCCCCTCGAATAACACTTTGGCAGATTTAGCTGCACGTAGTTGCAGATCCCTCGGCCGATGACACCTACTCAAGTCCAGTTACTTCACCAACATTTCCGATAGTTATTAAACTACTTTTGGTGGTGTAAAATTTAAATATTCACACTCAGTGAATATGCCGGCTGGCTCGGTTCACTGTCTGGACGAAAATTACGAAAAGTCTTTGTTAAACATTGCGTAGGTGGGGTAAAACTACGTCACCAGTCTTTTGTTTGTACGGCCAAGCCTTGGTTGTTTACAAAAGTATGCATTCCTTTGGCTGATGTCATCATGGGCTAGGCTTGTTTACCGCTATCTGTGACACATAGTTTTTTGCGATATTTGCAGCTTTTCAACGAATTCGATCGAAATCCTGTTAATTCCAATATGCGTTGTATAAAATATTCTATAGTTTATTCACCAAAACTTTATAGGGATTATGAAATATACAAAATTTATTACAAAATAAATAGTTAGGGAATACAATACAATAATTATGGTTTTTAGGACCATATTTTTATAAAAGTATGACTGTACCAGAATTGTACCATCACAAAACCCCCTCAATGAAAGATTTTGTGCCGAAGCATAAAAACTTTCATTGACACATTCATACTTCCTAAAGGGATCAGCCAGGATATGTCGCCACAACCCCCTTACAATTTATATAAAAAGAACTACAATAACTTACCCGTGGTCCGATGATGATGACAGAACCTGCATGACCTTACTGGACTTCTCCTTCGAGATCCCAACACCATAAGGCCAATCAGGCGCGTAACGTTCCTGCTCTGACGCGCTGGCCAGCTCAGGACCGCCGTCATAACATCACCAAACACTGAAACAATTAATTAAAAATATCAAAATAGTGGCTTGGTATATGCTATATCCTTAACTGATCTGTTTCCTCTTAGCTATGTGCTGGTTTGCGTTAAGAAGCACTGGGTTTGCTTGAAATACTAGAAATACAAATACAAAAAATATAATCAACAAGAATTATATAGAAGTGCCATTCTCTTCATTGACTATCCTTTAATTTTAAAAATCGCTTCGATTCCCATCGATAATAATTAACCCTTTCTGTTTCATAATTAATGTAATTATAAAAGAAACAAATATCTAAATGAAATACATGGATATAATAATTATATATAAACCCCAAATTTATGGATATAATCCCCCTTTAAATTAATTACTGAAACAGAGAGAAAAAAAAACATTTTATATAAAAAAAATAAATCTTATTATTATTATTTATTATTATTATTATTAACAGTTAATAACTGGCGCTGTTAATAATATTTACCCCTCTTTCTCCTCCACACACTCTATTTCCTATACATCATGTTAATACATAATACATCATACATCATAATCCATATTGATACATTAATACAGCTAATACGGTTAATTATTCACCTCTGCAAATAATTCACATTTAATCTTAATTAAAATTTCTTTAACTTTGCTTTAAACATTATTTTTTAATTAATTAATTAACTAACTAATTAACTCTTTTAATTATTTGACTTATTAATTAGTCATCAATTATTTATCACTGATTATTAATTTATTTCAAATTTATTATAATATTCATATTATATTATTATTATTTCATCTCTACTCTAAATTTTCTACCTAACCTTTCACATTCTAATCATTGTTTAGTCTGGGTGCCTCCTGTACTTATTATAATCTTACTCACCTTTCTTCTAACTAACAACCAAATTTACCTATCATGACACCAATTTCTCAGTTATAAACACCTTTCACTAATTTCATTCTGACGATAAATCCTATGGCACCGCGCGTCTTTGTATAGAGATGGGTGTTCCCTACCTGGCTATATACATTCATAATATTTTGCCCTTCCAAAATATCGGCAAACACTCCCTTAAACTATGCTATTACCTGCCATAACACTATACGTTGGTCACTCCTTATCACCTCACCCCCACTACAAAATATCATCAGCAACAAATAAATGTTTAACCTTTATGTTATACACCTCTACAAATAATCACTAACTACTGTGTCCCTAAATATCTAATACTCTCTTTGTATTATTTTCTTTAAAATTCTTATCAATCTAACTCCCATTAACTTCAATTAAATAACTCACCTGCCTTTATCTATACCCAGGCTCTATCCCCTTTTTCAACATTCTACCTTACTGTAATCATTGACAATTGCATTATAAAATATATCTCTCACCTACTCATAACAATACATCTCAATCTTCATATATATATTCTTACTTAATCATTTATTATTCATTAGAAATGTTTTATTCGTTACAAATTAATAATTTAACTTCATTACTACTGCAATTATAAATTTAGTACAACTTTTTGTACCATATTTATTCAGTAATTACTCTTTAATTACTATTCAATTATTTAAAAATGTTCACTATTACTTTCACTTTTTTAGCAAAATAAAAACATGTTTATTATTAAAACAATACATAATACATGGTGTACATAAAATTTACCTGTAATACACAACATCAGAATACATAAATAAATTGATATTAACACATAAACACAATGAAAAATATACAATCCAACTCCATTATTTTGTCATTAATCAAAATCAGTCCATATGCAGTCCAATTCAAAACCACTTTTCACATATATTAAATGTTCATTACACGATAAAACAATCTATCCTCCATCGTTGAATAACATTCTAATCTTAGGTCTATTTATCTTATTGTTTAGTAAATGAATTATATAATTATACTCATTATAATATTCATCAAACATTTTATATTCATTCACAATTTCGTTTACATTAATAGATGTATTCCCTATTAATTTATCATATGCCATGTCACGATCGGTTATAGTTCTGTCTACATCAGTATGATATGTTATAATCTTGTTAGTCATATAGTCATCACAATTATCATCATAATTTTCTACTACTACACCTGTAACTTCCCAAGGTAAGTGATTGTTATCATTATTCTCATTAACTATTATTGTTATCTCAATTTCATTATAAGGTAAGTATTTATTATTTTCATCCACCATCTCTACTCCTAACCTTTCTACAAATATTTAGAATTAATATTAGGCAATTACCTGTATTAACTTCCGTCTTGTGACTTCTTTAGTTTTTTCCTTAAAACAACGCGTTTCGAGAATAAATTCTCATCATCAGGTTTTTAAAAATTATAAAAACATCAAATTCACCCAAAAGGGGTCGTCAACTATTTAAAATACACAAACACAAAAACACCACACATAATTAAACACCGACACAGTCACGGCACAGTCCGATGCGCATCGTCTCGCCGCCAACGACCAACTGTTGCACTTTGTCTTATATGACCGTTATCATTGCCCGCTGACCCATCGATATCGATGGCCGTGTTGTACAGCAGATTCGATCGGAACGAAACTTTGTCATTAAGTAGCTGGTCCGTTTGTAACTTAGAAGCCCTGTATATCTCATATTCCTCCACAGCGTTCATGTATGCACCCTTTTTACAATTATGAAGCAGTTTAAAGTTTGTGTGGAAGTCTGAGTACTTATGATTATACAGCATTAAATGCTGAGCGTAACTGGATCTAGTTTTCGAGATATCACTTTTGGGCAGGTGTTCTTTAAAACGTTCGGCTGACGGCCTGCCCGTTTGTCCTATATAGAATTTGTCACAGTCATCGCATTCAAGCTTATACACTCCAGTTTTCTCTTCAGCCGGGATATGAGTTCTTTGTCCCAAACGTTTTTTGATGTTATTTGTGGTTTTAAAGACCACTGCTATTTTACGTTTTTTCAGCTCATTCTTTACAATGACTGGTAGTACATTTGTGTACTCAGTTACTATAAATTTAGTATCTTCTTTAGATGGGCCGGTTAATCTGCTTTTACTATTGATTTTTACCGAGTGTTTTCTTATAAGCTTGTCTATGATTCCACTGTTATACCCATTAGTGATAGCTATACTTTTGATTATATTAGTCTCTTCCACTCTGTCTTTTTGCTCAAGGGGAATAGCAAGCATTCTATGAACGAACGCGTTGAAGGCTGCCATTTTTTGGGAATATGGATGGTACGAATCAGCATGAATAGTAATATTCGTGGTGGTGGGCTTTCTATAAATTTTGAATCTAAAACGGTCATTATATTTGCTGATAGTGAGATCAAGAAAGTTCAGGCAGCTATTATTCTCCATTTCTAGGGTAAATTGGATTTTCATGTTTATGCTGTTCATATATCCTTTCAAATTTTCTATTTGTCTACTCGTTCCATTGAATATCATAAAAGTGTCGTCAACGTAGCGCACGTAAAATTTAATTTTGTCTCGCTGTTTATTAAGACTAGACATTAAAAATGTATTCTCAAAGTGGTTCAAGTATAGGTCCGCTAAAATCCCCGATAAAGGTGACCCCATTGCCAGACCATCCTCCTGCATGAAATACTCATTATCATAAGAGAAATAATTTTGTTTAAGTATTGTTTTTAGCAGTTGCATAAGTTCATCAATTTTATTTCTACCTAACCTATTTGTATTAATTAAGCTATTTCTGAGAATAGTCATTGTCTCATCTACCGGCACATTGGTTTACAGATTAGTTACGTCAAATGAAACCAACCTATAATGTGGTGCTGATTTAATAGTTTTAATTTTTTCAACGAGATCGTAGCTGTTTTTTATGCTGTAGTTATTTACTATGTCAATGTTCTCTTTTATGATTTTTACTAATCTTTTAGCCGTCCTATAACCAGGGGCAGTCGTGTAATTTACAACCGGGCGTATTGGCATATCTTCTTTATGTATTTTGGGTAAACCCGTAAGTTCTGGGGCCCTGGCATTTATGGGTTTTAAATAACGTCTAGTGCTTTCATTGAGGAGATTGGGGCATTTATTTATAGCGTTGTTTAATTCCTTGACATAGGCGCTAGTGGGATCCTTGTGTAGCTTTTTAATATTATTGTTTTTGATGAACTCCTGTACCTTATTGGTATATATATTTTTGTTAATAATAACTACCGTATTACCCTTATCAGCTGTCGTGACGATAGCGTTATCATGTCGAAGTTTTTCGTAAACATTCCGTGCAATACGCGCGTCACGTTTGTACTTATTTTGCAGGTTAGCGATGTGGGTATCCTTCTTAATAACTTTGTTTATTTTGTTATTTATGATGGCACGCGTTTCCTCCTGATGCGAAATATTATCAATAGTTTTTATGGCAGCTTCCGGGCATATTATTTCACGTATCATAAAGTTCTTATTAAACGAGGGAATGTTATACATCAAACCTTTGTTCAATAATGTCATTTCGTTATGTTCAAACTTAATTCCGGTGTAATTTGCAACCCGCTGATGAAATACGTGGCTATGTTCTACTGTATTATTATCGTCATTGTGTTGTTTTGTATACAGGTTTTGAAACTTTCTTAACTGTTTACGTTTAAGAGAACTGACGACTTTGTTTATCTGTCTATTGACAATGTCGAGAATGCCGTTTATTACTGCCGGGTGAAACTCGTTTAAAACTTCCAGGTGGGCTAGATAAAGCTTAGTATTTAGACCACTTTTTAAAATATAAAGTCGTTTGATCTCTTCCTTAATCCAGATTGATATTATTTTTTCGGAACAATGTCTGCTGTTGATGTTGGAACTTATGTACTTCGGTGTGATGTTGTAGTGAAGGCATCTTTTGTTATACTTGATGTTCTGCGATGCCTTAATTTAAAACCCATAAATGCCAGGGCCCCAGAACTTACGGGTTTACCCAAAATACATAAAGAAGATATGCCAATACGCCCGGTTGTAAATTACACGACTGCCCCTGGTTATAGGACGGCTAAAAGATTAGTAAAAATCATAAAAGAGAACATTGACATAGTAAATAACTACAGCATAAAAAACAGCTACGATCTCATTGAAAAAATTAAAACTATTAAATCAGCACCACATTATAGGTTGGCTTAATTTGACGTAACTAATCTGTACACCAATGTGCCGGTAGATGAGACAATGACTATTCTCAGAAATAGCTTAATTAATACAAATAGGTTAGGTAGAAATAAAATTGATGAACTTATGCAACTGCTAAAAACAATACTTAAACAAAATTATTTCTCTTATGATAATGAGTATTTCATGCAGGAGGATGGTCTGGCAATGGGGTCACCTTTATCGGGGATTTTAGCGGACCTATACTTGAACCACTTTGAGAATACATTTTTAATGTCTAGTCTTAATAAACAGTGAGACAAAATTAAATTTTACGTGCGCTACGTTGACGACACTTTTATGATATTCAATGGAACGAGTAGACAAATAGAAAATTTGAAAGGATATATGAACAGCATAAACATGAAAATCCAATTTACCCTAGAAATGGAGAATAATAGCTGCCTGAACTTTCTTGATCTCACTATCAGCAAATATAATGACCGTTTTAGATTCAAAATTTATAGAAAGCCCACCACCACGAATATTACTATTCATGCTGATTCGTACCATCCATATTCCCAAAAAATGGCAGCCTTCAACGCGTTCGTTCATAGAATGCTTGCTATTCCCCTTGAGCAAAAAGACAGAGTGGAAGAGACTAATATAATCAAAAGTATAGCTATCACTAATGGGTATAACAGTGGAATCATAGACAAGCTTATAAGAAAACACTCGGTAAAAATCAATAGTAAAAGCAGATTAACCGGCCCATCTAAAGAAGATACTAAATTTATAGTAACTGAGTACACAAATGTACTACCAGTCATTGTAAAGAATGAGCTGAAAAAACGTAAAATAGCAGTGGTCTTTAAAACCACAAATAACATCAAAAAACATTTGGGACAAAGAACTCATATCCCGGCTGAAGAGAAAACTGGAGTGTATAAGCTTGAATGCGATGACTGTGACAAATTCTATATAGGCCAAACGGGCAGGCCGTCAGCCGAACGTTTTAAAGAACACCTGCCCAAAAGTGATATCTCGAAAACTAGATCCAGTTACGCTCAGCATTTAATGCTGTATAATCATAAGTACTCAGACTTCCACACAAACTTTAAACTGCTTCATAATTGTAAAAAGGGTGCATACATGAACGCTGTGGAGGAATATGAGATATACAGGGCTTCTAAGTTACAAACGGACCAGCTACTTAATGACAAAGTTTCGTTCCGATCGAATCTGCTGTACAACACGGCCATCGATATCGATGGGTCAGCGGGCAATGATAACGGTCATATAAGACAAAGTGCAACAGTTGGTCGTTGGCGGCGAGGCGATGCGCATCGGACTGTGCCGTGACTGTGTCGGTGTTTAATTATGTGTGGTGTTTTTGTGTTTGTGTATTTTAAATAGTTGACGACCCCTTTTGGGTGAATTTGATGTTTTTATAATTTTTAAAAACCTGATGATGAGAATTTATTCTCGAAACGCGTTGTTTTAAGGAAAAAACTAAAGAAGTCACAAGACGGAAGTTAATACAGGTAATTGCCTAATATTAATTCTAAATATTAGTAACGTGACTTGGAGACAATTAAAACAAAATGAATCTTTCTACAAATTCTCTGTACTTTCTATTTATCTTAAAAATCTCTATTACTCTCTTTCTCTCACCATAACACCAAGTTACACTCTCTCTTTCCAAATATGCAGGGGTCACTAACTCAAAATTACTGCACCACCTATGAGGTACACAAAAACACCAAGGAACTCTATTTGTAGACCTTTTGTCTCCCAAATATAAATTTAAGGAACTCTCGTCCTTATTAAAAATACGTGAAGACTTGACTTCACCCCCTAACACAACATCAAAGGAAAATTCTACCCCCTGCACCCCTTTAACAAATGTACTTTCTCTCAGCTCTCTCTCTGACTCAACACACTCAAACACCTCATTATCACTCCCAATATTATCATTATCATTTTCTAATATCATATCATTCGTACTACCTGTAAACTCATTATTCAAATTATCACTGTTACTCACCTTCTGATTCTCTATTTGGATTAACTTCTCATCCAACTTTTTAATTACTTTGTCACGTTGTTTAACAAGATTTTTATTACGTCTTTTAATTTCGTTTTTTATTTCGTCTAACTTTACATCGAATTTGTTACTTTGTTCATCGAATTTACGTAATAGTAACTGCATCAAAGCAGCTGTCTCATTCATTTTGCTTATTTTAATATTACCTTATAACATAACCTCGTGGAAGTTGGGTTATGTTTACGTATTTAAAATTATGTTTATTACCTCAGATAACTTTTCCGCTCTCTTCGTAGGCTTACCCCACATAAAATTTTTATGTAGAGTCCCTGGTCGGAAAGCGTCAATTGTTATACTACAAATTACTGCCGATATAACTTACTTAATAATTACTGAATAATTTTTTTAATATCGGGCGCCATCTTGTGATATACCTTTAAACTTACCTTAGGCCAGAATTCGGTTAAGCGAACGATATGATAGCGGAAAGTGTTATCTGAAATAATTACTATTACTTGAAATGTTTACCCTTTATTTACATCTTTAAGTACACAACAAGTGATTCTATAGTGCGAAATGCGCACGCTACTATATTGCGCCATGAAACGCAGTTCCTCTATACAAGTTAAAAATTATTATTGTATTTTAGAAATACAGTAGAACCTCTTTAACCCGGACCAGTTTTGGAAAAAAAAATTATGTTGTTTAGCGTAGTAAATGAAGACTTGTTTTACAGACGATAAATCGCTATTCTCAGTAGGTACATTACTCGAATTCACTTGCCAGCGGGCGAGTTCATTGCACTCACCCCACCTGCCAACCCTCTCCTTCCCCTCCCCTCGCCTCGCACTTGACATTGACCTAGAAACAACATTCCTCAGTTGCGCTGCAATCTCGGTAGTGTTCGCGTGTTGTCCTAGTGTCACTGTCGAGGTACAGTATCGTTGTGCTGTTTCGTTAGCGCATTGTTCGCAGTGGCTACGAAACGTAAAAACATTGTTGTGACTATGAAAAAAAGGATGGAAGCATTGACAAGAATTGATAAGGGAGAATCATTAAAGAACATTGCTGCTGAGTTTGGAGTAGGAACATCGACTGTATCTGATTGGAAAAAGAACAGAAAACGCATTGAAGACTTTTGTTTCAAAATGATTTCTAAGGACAGTTTGGATAATCGGTGTAAAGCAAAAACTGCTAAACTAGAAACTCTGGATGAAGCATTGTTTGTCTGGTTTTGTGCTGAAAGAGAATGTGGTTTGCCGATTTCTGGACCCATCATCCAACAGAAAACAATGAGTTTGAACAAACAGTTGCCCCATGGAGACCCGAGTTTTACAGCTAGCCAGGGGTGGTTGGACAGATGGAAAAAACGGCATGGAGTGCGTCAACTTACAATCACTGGAGAAAGCTTGTCAGGTGATGTTGAAGCGGCAGAAAAATTTTAAAAAGAGTTTGAAGACTTTATTAAAAAGGAAGAACTGACTGCAGATCAAGTTTACAATGCCGATGAATCCGGTTTATTTTACCGGATGTTGCCGAGTAAAACGCTAGCCTCAAAATTAGGAGATTCAGCGAAAGGGTATAAAAAAGGGAAAGACCGCCTCACCATAATGGCTTGCAGTAATGCGTCAGGAAAGCACAAAATTCCTCTCCTTATAATAGGGAAGTCTAAAAACCCACGTGCATTGAAAAATGTAAAACGAGGCTCATAGCCTGTCGTTTACAGCTCACAAAAAAGTGCTTGGATGGTTAGTGACATTTTCAAACAATGGTTTTTCGAGAATTTTGTGCCGTCAGTAAAAAAATATTTGAAGAACTGTGGCCTTCCCAACAAGGCGGTTTTGCTGATTGACAATGCGCCTTCGCATCCGTCTGTCAATGAACTAGTCAAAGATGACATTTCAGTGAAGTTTTTACCACCTAATGTAACTTCTCTCGTTCAACCGATGGACCAAGGAGTTATAGAAAAAATAAAAAAAGTGTACAAAAGGCAAATGCTAAGTCAACTGGTAGAGGACGAAGGAGAGCATGGTGTGGTAGAGGTGCTGAAATCTTTTAACGTAAAGACTGTTATTTATATGATTGCGGAAGCTTGGGACCAGGTTGGAAGAGAAACTTTGATAAAGTCATGGAAAAAGTTGTGGCCTGGTGTGTGTGTGACTTGCCAGAAAACAATACAATTGAAGAAGAAGAAAAAACCAGTGTGGAAGAAGATTTTATAGACATTTTTAAAAATATCGATGGCTCTTCCGATGTTGATGAAGAAGACATTGACAATTGGTTGCAAATTGACAATGACGGAGGTTATAAAGCGATCACAGAGGAAGAAATTACTGCATCATGCAGTGTTACAGAAAATGAAAATGAAGAGGATTCAGACAGTGTTGATGAACCAGCTGTGGTTATGACCCACGCAGAAGCAGTAGCAAACATAGATAAATTGATGGTTTATTTCGAGAGTCAAGCCGAAACATCGCCAAACGAGCTTCTAATGCTAAAGTGGATGCGAGATCGCGCTGCTCGTAAGCGATACACAAAACTGAGGCAGCAAAAGCTCACTGCCTTTTTTACTACCGACTAGTTTGTACCTATATTGTGTACAGTGTAAATACATATTATGTGTTTTTAGGTGAAAGTGTGCCGATAATAATTTTTAAACTCCATTAAAAATATTTTTGGTAAGTACATGTTCTTTTTTATCATTTTTCCCTCATTCTCTGGATAACCCGGATTTTCGTTAACTCGGATCGGCCCCGGCCCCAGTTGATCCAGGTTAACGAGGTTCTACTGTACATAATATGAAAATGTTTACATACATAACAATGTTATACATATCTATATATATGCATACATTTTATTAAAAAATTGTTGATATTATTTCACAACCCAGCACTTGTTAATATTATTATGTTCATGCTCTCTCTCTCTCTCTCTCTCTCTCTCTCTCTCTCTCTCTCTCTCTCTCTCTCTCTCTCTCTCTCTCGTACAATTTTTAGTTGTTTTTATGAGCTCATTTTGTTTATTTAATGAATAATTTTGGTCATTTAAAATTTTGTACTTTAGTTATGAATTTACTGAATGATATAAATATTGGACAGCTGATACTTAGCTTCTGTTTGTTGAGTAAATGTCACCGCACTACGTGAATCCGGTCACCATGCAAAATCTGTTTTTTTTTACATTGTCTTAGGGCCCACACCGTAGTGTCCCCCCTCGAATAACACTTTGGCAGATTTAGCTGCATGTAGTTGCAGATCCCTCGGCCGATGACACCTACTCAAGTCCAGTTACTTCACCAACATTTCCGATAGTTATTAAACCACTTTTGGTGGTATAAAATTTAAATATTCACACTCAGTGAATATGCCGGCCGGCTCGGTTCACTGTCTGGACGAAAATGACAAAAAGTCTTTGTTAAACATTGCGTAGGTGGGGCAAAACTACGTCACCAGTCTTTTGTTTGTACGGCCAAGCCTCGGTTGTTTACAAAAGTATGCATTCCTTTGGCTGATGTCATCATGGGCTAGGCTTGTTTACCGCTATCTGTGACGCATAGTTTTTTGCGATATTTGCAGCTTTTCAACGAATTCGATCGAAATCCTGTTAATTACAATATGCGTTGTATAAAATATTCTATAGTTTATTCACCAAAACTTTATAGGGATTATGAAATATTACAAAATAAATAGTTAGGGAATAAAATACAATAATTATGGTTTTTAGGACCATATTTTTATAAAAGTATGATTGTACCAGAATTGTACCATCACAGTCTACATTCCTGAATCATTTGTATCATCTGATTCATTTACCATGCTTTCTTTTACTGTATTTGATTCTAAATTCATTTCTACTTCCTCCGTGACAGTTAGTTCACTCATACTGACTTTATTTTCATTATTATCCATTTTTTATCTTACTTAGTTTTTTACTTGTTCATAATACATCTATCAATCATATCATAACATATTCTTATTTTAATTTTATTCTATAAATATTTCCTGTACTTAATTTTAATTCATATGTAACTCCCACTAGCGTCTCTTACATCTGCGAGTAGGCATAGCCTATACGAAATATAATTTATATAGACTGTCCCTGTTTCGGGGGCCATTGAACTGTTTCATCATTTATCACAACTAATAAAAGACATAGAAATATATTTTCATCGTAACTCTTACCTTTTCTGGGTCCAGGATTCTTTTACACGAACTCACAGTCTGTAAGAGAGGTTAATGGGTTCGTTACGTAATAAACACGCTCTTTGATTATATCAATTAGGTCTGTTTATTATTCCATTTCAACATTTAGTTTACTTTTCTTTTAAATTTACTTAATGTTCATTTCCTTCTAAAATTTGTTCCTGTTAATTTGACTATTTTTCTTTGAAAATACAAAACATTATTTTATCATGATAAACATCCTAATACTAGTTCACACCTTATCATAAAATTTTAAATTGTATGAAGGCAACCCAGCCTGCTACATTCTCCCACTCACACAATTTTACATCCCCATTATTTTAGAGCGCTCTTTTAATTTACAATAATTATGTCTGGCAATTGCTCGTCGGTTACTTAACTTTCGTCATTCCTCTCCTCACCACGTGCCGCACTAGATGTATGTCCGAATGTTTGTCCGTTCAACACATTTAATTTTCCTTTCTTCCTTCCACTTACTTCATTCTGAGATATCGGGTCACTTAGTTATGTCTGGTTGTCATTGTCAACAGTTTAAAAAGAAATATTTGGTGCACACGAGTTCTTTTGTCGACCCGGCCGGGCAAAGTTGTTAGTCAAACTGCGGCGGATAGTACCAACCAACTCCCACTACATCTGGTTGCTGAATAGGAAGGCACTGCCTTCATGCGACAAATTTTCTGTAGTCGTTCATATAGTATGGCTTTGCCTATGGGCCACGTGGCTAATGTTGTTACATGGAGACGATATAGAAGGCTTTGTGGGTGGAGCATTCACTGGACTTCCGCCATCTCAAAAGCACATGGCAAGGAAATGTTACAGTTTAGCCATTTTCTCGTGGCGTCGCTTTTAAAGTGGTATGCGTCGCATCTGCGCACATGCTGGTGTTGCGCGTACTAGTCCGTGACAAACACTTGATTTTGTAAGCGAGTCTGGCATTTTTCAACTACACTCCATTCAAAAAGTTTGTGTTACTGTTCATTGTCCGAATACGACCGTAGTTTACATGGGACTTGCAATGTTGACCACAAACAATGTTAAATAAATTTAATCAAAATAAAAAACCCCTTTTTGCCCCATTACAAATTCTCACCAGTTATAGGCAGCAATTGTATAACTTGGAGCGCTTCACCCTTCAATGAGTTGTGTAAATAATGAAACTTATGTATGTTGGTAAGATCCAAGCGAGAATCTACCAAGTCTTTGAATATGTGTATGTAGTGTTGCCAATCAATAACATTTCCGCTAAACTCCGGGATTTTAATGGGCTCCAGTTGCGTGACATGAGCGAATCTTTCCGCTCTACTGTCATTAGCAATAGTATTCGAATTTTCAGCAAGATTAGTCGAGAATTTTTCTATAAGATTGTGCAGTTTGCACTCGATTATATATAAATCATCCTCGACCTGGATTCGATCGCTATCCGCGTCAAAAACAGCGTCCTCAGACAACTCGAGCTCGGACTGAATCGTATCATATTTGTGCTGGAGCTCTGCCAGCAACCTTAATTTAACATGGAACGCGTGAACGTCATTTTTTGTTATGTGGAAAGCATCAGCAAAAATATTGATTCTTGTTATTGAGGCCCTAATAACGGCCCTTTGCCTTATGAGCTGTTTGCTTTTGGCCATATTGAGCGTATTAAAACGTGAAACGATAGTAGGACAGGCAACTCAGTTCTCAGCAATATAACTACTTATTAATAGTTAAATAGAATAATTGAATAATTGCAAACAAATTACACATAAGAGTAGACAACATAACATAATGAGTACATAATAGTTCAAAAATACCATGGCGAAAACGTCTTACTTGAGCTTCCACTGACTCGAGATAATAGGTTTGTAGAGATAATCAGCTGATGTCGGATAAGAGTCAACCAGGATGACGTAGTTGCCGTTGAGTAGGACATGTTATCTGTTGAGATAGCGGCAAGCTCATGATGTCGGACCTCTGCAATGCGGTAAGATAATATGGGTCTGTCTGCCTCTGCGTAGATGCGTCATACCTGTCGAATTCTGTCTGCTCTGCATGTAGTAGATTGTCCAGAAGATACTTACGAACTTATAGCAAACCGCAATTTTACGTATTTGATTTGCAGGTTAATGATTTTGCGGTTTACAAGTTAACAGTTTCAATGCCCGAATAATACTCGGGCGCATACAGCTATGATGCACTAATGTCCGAAGATGAGCACACACTAACTCCCTTACGACGCTTAAACTCCGTCACTCTGAACTGTTCGTAAGTTTTTTATGCACCTTGAAATCAAAATTAAATCTGGCCCGGAGGACCATATGGTGCGTTGAACTTGCTGTCCCCTTGCATGGCTTGGGGTTAACGGCTGTTCATACTTTAAACCGTAGGCTGTGTTTAGACAAATGTAAAATCGATAAAAATGGATTGTATAAACGGTTTATTACAAAAAGCAGATTAAATCATACTTTTGCGATTCGGTATATTCACGCATGCACGTACTACTGCATATCTGATAATTAAAATAATTGAAATTGAGTTAATTGAATTGTTCACATATTGACAGCCGTAAATTGAATTTTGTGTAACACGCGTGAAAAAGGCTCTTGCCTGTAGGAGCTCCGTGAACTAACTGCTAAAATGGAAAAGGGGGGGCGGACTGACCTTAGGTCGTCCGGCGATAAGCGATATGCAGCTGACGTCACAGGCGAATTGTGGTTCGAATACATTTTAAATCTGAAGAGTGGATCTAACTCATTAACCATTTTAATAAGCATTCTGGCATGGTCTCCACTGTAACTGTTCAATCTATAAAAAGATAAGAATAAGAAGGCCCCAGTAATAATCACTTACCTTATCAGATGTGATGCCCTCGTTGCCACCACATTTTGACAGGTGGAATGTGGAAACCGCAACACTATCCTTGTGAAAACAATTTAAAAATAAACTTTCCCTTAACAGAATTTCCAACGGCCGTCTAGGCGAACTCGTTGAGCACAGGTTTTTTATGGCCAAAGTTCCCCACACTTATTTTATTTCTGTTCACTTAATGGTGTTTTGTCCAGCGATTCCTCTCGCACAGAACACATGGCTGGTATTTCACACTTACATTTACTTTGTTCTGTTGTTACACCTTTGTAGATAAATCTGTCTGAAAGAATTGAGATACGTACCACTGAACGAAACTTCACTTATCGTTCACTGATATAATTTGTATATTAATACGACAATGTAAGCCTACATTCCACCCATGGCCTCTGAGTCGCTGTACTTTTTAACATGCATACTGCTTGAAAGTTGGAAGGTTACTGACTAATGCTAGGCTTGGCCTTCTACTCTGCTCCCACGCTAAACTAGTTTTTTCCAGCTGTCCTGTGAGGAAATCGGCAGGCACATGAGTCTTTTGTCTGATGAAATATTGCTTGAGCTTTGCGAGACTGACTCTTGAGCCAAATAATTACGCACTTCCCAGGCCAAAGTCATGTATGTAGTTTGATGTTGTTTCTCACCCATGAAAATCTGCCTTTACAACACTCAGTGAAATGTACCATTACAAACTGATGGTTTTATGCCAACTTTTAAAGTGAAAGGACAAATATATCACACAGTTGCTCCCTGTCCCAAATGAAAATCCAAAGTTTGTATAAATCTGTTTCATGGGAGACGATCAAGCCCAGGCCGATCAACGCTGTGAAGCCATCCCCGATACAAGAAAGGATATTGTTTTAAATCTCCAAAGGCTGTTGCAACATCATAATAATTTAGTAAAAGTGTTCAAAAATGCTGACTGATTAGTACAAAATTGTGATACGAAATGACATGACACCAGTTGGCAACCATGAGCGGTGTGTTTTAATGCCCCAGCCATCAATGAAGTAGCCATTGTTTTGGTTGGAGAAGAATTTGACAGAAGGGATATAATTATCCAGAGACGGAACAAAGCCCTTCAACACATTGCACAAACAAATCATTTGTATGACACTTCGCAATACCCAATAATATTTTGTGAAGGGAGGGGTTTCATTTCAACCTTCGACAAACTGACCCAAGAACTGGTAGGCCAACCAATAAAAAAGTATTGGGAATGGATTTTTATGTCTACTGAATAGTAATAAGGCAGGGATCATGAAATCACATTTTGCAATGCAGGCAGTTCTTCCATTAGTTTTTTGTTGATATGTATGCCAAAGTGGAAAGCAAATGCTTTCTGTACATTCAACTTAATCAAACAAAAAACCTTTGAGTTGAAGAGTACATTTATTTGAGGGATACTGTCACCAATGACGGATATGTTATGAACATTGGACAAAGTCCCAGACATATGCACAAATATGCCCAAGACGCTATGACATATTTTTGGGCGAAGGGTTGTCCAGATTAATTTATTACATTCACATGTAATCCAGCATGGGTAGAAATAAAAGAAGAGCTTGAGGGCCAAGCGCCATCCGATTGTCATGAATTAACAGCCAGAGTTTTTTAAACAAAAGTTGATGAAGCTCATCAACGTGATTACTAAGTGTCACATCTATGGAGCGACTAGATGCTGGATGTATTCGACCAAGTAGCAGATAAGGGGACTTCCACATACACACATATTAGTATGGCTCAAGAATAAGATATGTCCCACTGAAATAGACAGCGTTATTTCGGCGGAGCTACCAAACCCAGACGAAGATCCATTCTCTTTGAAATTATCTCCAAAAATATGACATACTTCTACCAAAACTTATAACCGATTTTGAACCATTTTTTTGTTTGTAAATTTATCCATGCGACTTTAGTACATAATTTATTTAGAGCAATATGTATGTAGATTCTTTCTGTTAACTCTAATCTGCCAGATTATAATGTTCAACGTGCTGAAAATTTTGAAAGTGATGTATTTAATTTTATTATTAAGAATGTATTTAATTAGAGAAGATAATATACGTGCCACAAGTGAATTAATAATTTAAATTTTTTCTTCTTACCTGTATATGAGAGTTGTGTGGAACATAGTACAGGTTACTGGCCTCTTATGTCCCCTTATTTTCTATGTTCTCATCTTCAGTATGAGTTACTGTCCTCACCAATATTAGTAATTATTTTATCAATTCCACAGTCAAAAACAAATGTTCTATGTGTATATAATATTTTAAAATTTAATTACATGTTGGCATCAAGAAATCCAGGTATCTTTTGAACAATTATCAAGAAATTCCTGACAAAACTGGTAACTTCATTAAAATTACAATTAATGTTTCTCTGTTCTACAAAATCTTGTAATGATGCTCAAACAAATTTAATAGGATTTAGGCGTGGGGGCAGTCAGAAAAGTTTTTTTTGCTATCAGTTTAACACGTTTATTTTTAGGCTTATAAAACTTGATCAAATTTTGTAACTTGAGTCTTAACATAAAACCTTAAGCCGGTCAGGATGTTCTCGTCTCACCGATGGTGAGACACGTCGAGAATCCTGAAAAGGACTGTTTGAGAGGCTCGTTTTGTTATTCACTTCGTTCATGGGACTTTCACAAGGAAAGCTAATGCTGGTGTTCAGTTCACTGTAAACAGCTATCCAGGGGCAGGACGAGGACCAACCAGCTCACCACCCCCAATGGAGGAAATAGAAACAATTATCATTAACGCAGCCGACAAAAGTATCCCAAAACAGTCAGGAAAAGCCAAGCACAAGTACATGAATAGCTGGTGGAACAACGAGCTTCAGGACCTAAGAAGAGCGCGTAATAACGCTCGGAAAAAATGGAAGAAAACAAGAATAGCTGTAAACCGAAGTCAGTTCAACAAATGCAATGCCATGCTCCGCAAAGCTATTCTTGAGGCTAAGCGAGGGTCGTGGAGGGAGTTCGTCAGCTCCATGAACACAAACACCCCTTCAAGTACAGTATGGAAAAAGTTCAGAGCAACAAATGGAGAATCCTCAAAAAGGATAAATGCAATTAGTCAACCAAACGGGAATCTCCTCCTGGACGATGACTTAAAAGCGGAAGCCTTCAGCAAATTCCTCTCGGATAGGTCGAGTCGCAAGATTTCATGGCCAAAACAGTTAAGCCGAGATGAGCAATTCCTGTCTTGCCGAATGGAACATCTCTATAGGTGCACGGACCCCGATGACGTCCCTTTCACACTAGCGGAGCTAACAGATTGTGTGGGAAAGCTTAAACGCTCAGCTCCAGGTTCGGACAACATCCACAACGAAATGTTGAGTAAATGTTCCCCCGAAATGTTGACGAAGATCTTGGACCTATTTAACGATATCTGGAAGACAGGCGAAATCCCTCAGAAATGGAAAACGGCCAGAGTTATTCCCTTATTAAAACCTGGAAAGGACGAATCGAAATTGGCCTCCTACAGACCAAATTAACTTCTTGTTTTGGGAAATTAATGGAGTGCCTAGTCAACAAAAGGTTGACTTGGAGGTTGGAATCTCAAAACCTTTTGGACAAATATCAGTTTGGATTTCGGCCTCAACGAAGTACCACGGACGCCCTGCTATACTTCACAAATAAAGTTTACGAAGGCTTTAAATGCAAGAAGTCCACGGTTGCGGTCATGATTGACTTTGAAGCCGCATTCGACAAAATACCACATGCCACAGTCATCCTACAGTGTATGAAAATTGGGATTAGGGGAAGATTATTGCAGTTCATAGTAAAATTTCTTGAAAACCGCCAAATAGAAACTGTAGTAAATGACACAAACTCTTTGAGCCACAGAATAGAGAATGGAATACCACAGGGCGGAATAATCTGTCCGTCGCTTTTCAACATTGCCTTACGAGATATCTCAAATGAACTTCCACCTGATGTACACAGTGTTACTTTTGCGGATGATAAAACCATTTGGGCGACGGATACCAACCACGAGAAAGCAACTGAATCCATTCAGCTAGCCCTCAATGTTATAAGCAGGTGGTGTCAAAAATGGTCTTTAAAGATTTCAACCCAGAAAACTGAATGCGCATTTTTCACCAGATGTAATAAGCTAGCAAACTATGTGCCTCTCCTTACCCTTCAAGACGAAATACTTCAGCATAACAGAAATCCAAAACTGTTGGATTGGTTCTTGATCCAAAACTTCGGTGGTCAGCACACGTGGAATATGTAATAAAGGCATGTACCCCAAGATTGAACGCATTGAAAGCAGTAGCCAGTCCCAACTGGGGCGCTGACACTTCAACGCTGAAAATGTTTTATCTTGCATTCGTGAGGTCGAAGGCTGTTTACTGTTGTGAAGTTTGGGGTTCAGCTGCAAAAACCCACATAAACAAAATTCAGGCGATCCAATCAGCGGCACTACGTCTTTGCCTGGGTTGTACAAAAACCACCACGATAGCTGCTATGCAAGTTGACTTAGGTGTTGAGCCGATCGAAATGTACATTAGAAGACAAATGTGGACAAAACTTTTGAAAGTCAATACATTACCAATAACTCACCCATTATACAACTTGTGTGCCAATCAGATAAGCATTAAAAATTCGTTCAACTATCAAACGAACATACTGTCGACAACGTTATCGTATAATGTGCTGGAGCAAATTCCACCTGTGTACGATGAACCGCCACATAGCTGGCCGGGAATAAAAGTGATCGTGGATCTTCCACACAAATTCGGCAAAATGAGTCATCCAGATATACTTAAAGCAGAAACACTAGAGATGATTGACGAGCAGTATAAAAATCATACGAAGATCTTCACAGATGGATCGGTGGACATCGAAAGCGGGAAGTCAGGTGCAGGGTATTTCAACCAGAGTAATGGCGAACGGTACTATATTCCAGCTAACGCACAGTCCAGTATGGATGCCGAATTATTGGCTATAAACGCGGCATTAACCTGCTGTCTTTCCATTGAGCAAAAGCTCATCTGTATCTTGACTGACTCCAAATCATCATTAGAAGCGCTATCAAAATCTGGCACGAGTGCGTACTTCTTTCGTATTAATGAAATAAGGAAACTATTCCTCCAGCTACACAATGAAGGAAAAATGATCACCCTTCAATGGGTTCCATCCCACTGTGGAGTCCCCGGAAATGAAATAGCAGATGGGATCGCGAGGGAAGCGTGCACAATGTATCCAACTAACCTAAAGAAGTTCTCCCTGCTGCAGTGCAGAAGCTCGGGTGACCGAGACTTCAGGAGCTCTTGGGAGGACAGTTGGAAATCAGCAACTACAGGTCGCAGCTTATACCAAATACAACCTGTACCGGCCAAGGAAGACATCTACAAGGGAGTAGCGCGTCCGATAGCTGCTTTTGCTGTGAGGGCACGTACCGGCCATATCGTTACCCAAGAATATCTCTTTAGGTTCAATCTCACGGATACGCCACAATGCTTATTGTGTGAAGACGGAGAGGAGAACCTTGAACATATACTTATAAAATGTCATTACCCGATTGCCGCAAGGGATATCTTAAGGATGCAAGTGTCGGGATGGCAAGAAATCATGAGCAATAAGAAGTACTGGGCTATCGCTTCTATGATCTACCATGGACATCGGGCTATCGGCTACAGTTGAAGCTGGACGCCTGTAGGAAGAAGTAAGGAAGAAGTAAGAGTCTTAACATAGAGTCACTAAACAATATATTAGTTTTCTGCTAGACATTGTTCATTTTGTCCTTTCTTGAATAAGATGACAGCTGGTTTTTGGGCTCTATGGTAAGGGGCATGTGGTCTAAACAAGAATACTGTTAGGCAGAAGCCCATTTGCCAATTTCCCTTCTATTCACTTTCTAAAAAAAGTAATTGTAGTTCATTTTGTGGTGATGGTAGTCTCAGGTCCGTTTATTTGATTTCTAAGTCGAGTATGCAATATCAAGAAAACCAATTTCTTCACCAGCATGAATTATTATTTTCTTCTGTTTAAAACCTAATACATGAGTTCTTTCCACAGCATGTCTGCGCATCCTGTACTTCCATATCGCCACAAAATTTTTATGTTATGTCACAAATTTTATCAAATCGTTAACCGTTTCATTTTCTGTTAAGTATTTGATATTTAAAATGTTTTAAGAAAGACACAGTAGTTGTTTCAGATATGATCAGAACATGTTAAAAAATTTCCATTAAAGAAACTCCAAGGCCTTTAAGAATATGAGATCATTGGAAAATAGTGGTGATGAATGATATCTTTCAGCAATTTTGGATAATTTAATTCATCACTGTGTCAGCTTTTCACACATACATATTTTCCTAATTCTGGTGTGAAACTTTAAGCATTTTCTATTTCTGACAAAATATGTAACTTCCGTTCATAAAATGTGTGTACCAAAAAGTTTCTAACTGCATAAATTAATTTGCTGAGAAATATTTCTCTATTATTAGTGCTTTTGTTGTTGTTGTTGTTGTTGTTATTATTATTATTATTATTATTATCATCATTCATTGTTTTATTTCCTTTAAATAAAGAATTAAGAAAGTAGGACACTGAAGAGAAACCTATTCAGGAGTATGATGCACAGGTGCTTATCATTTTTTAGCAACCCATTTTTTCTTTTTGTTGGAGATCATTACAAGCCAGTTGTATTGTAGATTTTAACAAAATTACCACTGTCAATCTAATAATCTTTAGTGTCTGAAGTTGCTACTTTCAGGTAATAATTGATTTATTATTCCTCTCTCTCTCTCTCTCTCTCTCTCTCTCTCTCTCTCTCTCTCTCTCTCTCTCTCTCTCTCTCTCTCTCTCTCTCCCTCCCCTCCCTCCCTCCCTCCCTCCCTCTCTCTCTCTCTCTCTCTCTCTCTCTCTCTCTCTCTCTCTCTCTCTCTGTGTGTGTGTGTGTGTGTGTGTGTGTGTGTGTGTGTGTGTGTGTGTGTGTGTGTGTGTGTGTGTGTGTGTGTGTGTGTGTGTGTGTGTGTGTGTGTGTGTGTGTGTGTGTGTGTGTGTGTGTGATAATAAAATGTAGACTCTGTCGAGTAAAACTGCATAGTGATAATTTACACTTTCGTATGAACTAATAGTAATTATCTTTGTTTTGATAGTTCTTCTTTTTTCACAGCACTAAAAAGCAATTATCTTTTTATTTATTGTATGTAGTATCGATTTTGCAGACTTTCATCACTCAGTAATGTGATTGTGTTACAGATTATCAAAGTAGAACAAGTTAAGGCATCACAGTGTCGCCGTCCGTTGGTGAAACAGTTCCACGATTCTCGAATCCGCTTCCCATTGCCAAAGAGAATTCAACAGCATACAAAGATGCCTAAGTTCTCTGTCAGAAAGCCACGTACATATTTCATGTAATACTATGGCATATCTAAAGAACATTTGTTTCAATAAAATTTAATAAAAATGCATGCTGTGTATTTTTCCTGTTTTCCATGATGAACTACAGTGTTCATTTACTTATTGTTTGTATTTTGAGACATATGAAAGTGATAAGAGCGCCATATAGAAATTTGAAATACTGAACAAAATGATAGGTGTGAATTTTTTAATTTTGATACTTGTAGCTGATGTCCATCAGCTTTTCTGACATACCAGTTCAATTAATTTATGATATTTGAGGTTTTAAATGTATAGCAATGTCTTTGGCCATCCTGAATTGTATTCATGGCAGATGAATAGTTTTTTTTTCAGCAAGACAGTCTCATGACTAATATTAAGACAAAGGAGGTGAGAGACGTTTCAAGGTGTCTGTTAACATTGATCCCAATATGTTGTTGTTGTCCAATGGCTTGTTTTGGCTCACGCCATCTTCAGTCTTGCTTCCCAGTAAAGTCCAGGCAGGTCCTCTCTCCTCTGCTTCTGTTCGTCCAACTTTTCGCAGACCAGAAGATGGTCCTTGTTCATAATTGATTGAGGGCATTCGCATAGTGTGCATTTGTCGGAATTTATAACATTAATTTTCTTCAGATTTTCGGCCAGGCAGTCGTGTCCTGTTGTTAAACGAAAAATTGTGACAGATGTTTTTCTTTGTACGTCTTTAAGTCTTCCTGTATGCTGCTGGTGATTCAAGGTGGGATGCTCTTTTCAGTGTGTTGATCCTTCCATGCAGTGTAGGCAATCTTTTAGGTTTCTGGAGTAAAAGTGTTCCTCTCTTAGCAAGCTCATCAGCTGCTTCGTTGCCCTTCAGACCTCTGTGTGATGGGATCCATTGCAGTGCTATGGATTTGGTATTGATCCCAATATTGTATCTACGATTTCCAAGTTTGATTTTTGTCAATTTCGTTTGATATTTGCAGTATTGTTTTTGCTGTTATAATATTAGGTATGTATGTGATTAATATAATTGGATGGCCTTTTTGCTTACCCATCTGCTGCTTTGTTTTTAGTCATTGCAACTACAGTAGGTAAGATATTCACACAAAAAGAACTGATCACTCATTTAAAATATAATTTATGAAAATAAGAATTAATTACACATCAATACGCTCCACACCCTGGAAAGCAGGAATAAACAGTAATTATGACTGTGACTAAATGAATGTTCCCCATTTTGAAAAGTGTGTTGATGCGTGATCTTTTAATACCAGTAACAAAACTGACAAGGAAACGTGTAATTTATATTGTGACTTACTTCATATCATTGTGATTTAAACCCCATTGAGATGATATGATCTATCATGAAAAATGATGTTGCTGAACAAAGTGTTATATTTAAAATGACATTATCACCCTTTGTGAATAAAAATTTTCTGAAATGTAGGAAGATGACTGGAAAACTCATGATAGATGAAATAGATTAGATATGGAAAACTGTAAGACATAATTATTAATAATGAAGACAGTAGACTACATCTTAAGTTTTTCACGTCTGGCATCAACATTGTTAAAATTATCTATAGGCGGGTGTTAGGTCGTAGTCGACAGTTGTTGATGACAGACCTTTTTAGAGGCCATCTTCAGTTTCGTGATGGTTTGGCAGATATTCACCCCAGTACTGAGGTGTACTAAGAAGGCCCAATTAACGAGGATGATGTAAGCTGGAAGGCAGCATCGACCAGTCAGGATCAAGCACCACCTGATTGGTTCAGGAGCACAGTGTGCCAAATCATATTTAATAGGAGGCTTTTCCTCTCCAATTCACCAGCCCATGGAAACGAGCAAAGATCATTGTGATATCTAAGCCATACAAACCCGGAAAATTATCGACCCGTACCACTCCTGGCAGTCATCTCTAAGGTGTTCGAGCGACTCCTGCACAGTGGATTACAGGAGCAGTTCGCCTTCCGCAAGGAGCATTCGACGACCCTTCAACTTGTCAGAGTTGTTACCCAACTCACTGATGCCCTCAATCAACAGTTGCCATCCTTCTGGACAGAGCAAGGCCTTCGACAGAGTCTGGCACGAAGGTCTTCTATACAAACTTGCCATGTCCCTGCTCCCAGAATCTTTTGTTCATATGATGCGTTCATATCTTTGCTACCGCTCATTTAGGAATATGCGTTGACGGTTTGTACTCTTCTGTGCTTACCGTCGCCACCAACTTCCTACCAAGGATCTGTCCTTGGCCCCGTTCTGTACCTTGTGTACATGAACAATCTGCCTGTTCAGCCTGGATGTATGCGGATGACGCTTTGTACCACTACAGTTCAGCAACCCTTCGTTTTGCCAATGATGTGGTACGTCAGTTCGCCCTTCTTCCGGCCTGGCTAAGGAAATGGCGGGTGGCAGTCAATACAGAGAAATCCGAGGTGATTGCCTTCTCCCGTCAGCTTACTTCCCGGTGCCAGACCCACTCCCTTGGTGGGTGCCCAATCGCTTGGAAGCATACTGTGAAGTACTTAGCCATCACTCTTCAGAGCTCACATGTCCAGCCTGTGGACTCAAAGCCAAACTTTCTCATCGAAAGTGGTACTGCCAGTGCTCACAAAGCTCTCAATCTATCTGCTCTTTCTCAGAGCAACCCGGATGTACACAGCACCACATTCTGGTCCCTGCTTCAGTCTGACGTTGAACGCCTGGAAGCTTTCCAGTCCTGGACCCTCCGCTACATCTTCAACTCTCCTTGGTTTGTCAGAAATGATGTTATCATGCAAGGGTTGAAGATTTGATCGCTTGACGAGTTTGTGCAATCTGTTGCACACAAACTCTTCGACTGTGCCTCTAAATCATCCTTTCCTCACCTCCGACATCTCAGCATGGACGAAGGACCCCCCCCCTGTTAAACGCAGACGCCCTCAAGCCTTGCTCGACGACCCACCACAGCTCTCTTAAACATATCTGCCCACTTGACAAACTCCCCTGCACACACAGATTCCTTTCTGCTGCATGACAGATGGATCGGTAGTTGTGCCCGCTCTTGGTGGGTGTGCCAAGTGCCACCTTCTGCAGGTGACTTCTTCCCTCCACTCTCTCGCATGCCCCAGTATCCCCAAACGACAGACTTCCGGGCAGGCAGAAGTGTAATGACCCGTTGTGGACATGCAAATCCTGCCTGCCCGAGCGAAGGGTCTCCGGAAACCCCCACTCCAGCCGTGGCGGATGGCATCGCGATTCAGCCAATCACAGTCCGCATCCCTCACCTCCAAAAATAAATAAAAAAGGAGGCTCCCACCGACAAAAGTGACAAGTTTCGCTACCAAGTCACTGGAAGGAGCATCAGGCCTGCCCGGTCACGGGGGCACACCTGCATTGTGCCTCTACACTCTTTGAGTTCTCCAATTCTCAGCGATGGAACCATGCTTGAAGATCTCAACAGACTCCATATGCAGCCAAGGGTGTGCCCACTCACAGAGGATAAGATCCTGGTTCAATACGAGGATATTGAATCTTCTTAGCTAAGTAAACCACTTCAACGATGTTTCATTCAGTATTCATTGATTGGCTTCCTTATTTTATTTGCATGATTGTCTGTTACCTTTTGAGTTGCAACTTTGGTTGTCTCTAATGCACTGCAATAAGTTCATAGATGAATAAGTTAAGTTGAACCTTTTTGCCACATCAATCTTCTCCCCACACTATAAGGATTTGATAATAATTTAATTCCACTGAGAAAGCTTTTACTTTCACAGCCAACATTTTAATGACCTTTACATTTCAACAAATGTGGAAACAATGAAGCATAGTGTAGATTTAAAGACATTACTTTATTCAGTTAACAGTTGTACACAATATGTCATTCACCAGACAACAGATCCTTATGCAATATTTGTTTAGTCAAGTTATCTAAAACGTGGAATATAAATTTGAAATCAGTCTCATTTACAGTATATGATAGCAATGTGTTACGACAATAACAAATAATTTTGAAAAGGACTTGATCTATATTTACAGGCAGTGGCGAACTGTGGGGCAAACAAAAGGAAGGATCAATCCCTCCCTCAAAGCTGTATAAAAAAAATCAGTAAAATTCCTTATCCATTTAAAGTAGGTTATTTAAAGTTTTATGAAAAATGACAATTGCTAATATGTAATAGTAATTAGAAAAAAAACTTCAACGATTAAATTGCTTTAAGCAGTGTATTGTGTCAAATAAATGAGGCAATCAGTTAAATAAATTTTGTGCCATATTGGATTGTCTATAAACAAAGAACAGATTCTAGAAGAGTAAAATGTAACGTAATCGAAAAATGTAACACTTCCACACGTTCGATTCCCCACAGTCTAGAAATGTTATATGTAAACGCATAAAGACACAAATAATCGCTGCTGACATTGAGTTTAGCAAATGTTTTAGTGAAAATAAATTTGGTTTTACATGCTCTGTTTGTGATCGTCTGTGGTTTGGAAATGACTTACGTAATCCACATACGTTTCAAAAGCCTAAAAACATTATCATACTTCAATGTTTCGTTGAAATTTGTGTTTTTTGTATTAGGTAAATATAAAAAAAGAAGGTTACAATTATATCAGTTGTGTTCAGCGAATTTCCTTGGGTTGTGCCCATTCCACATCTTAGAGTATCCGTGTAGGTGGTTTTTCTTTAGCATGGCGTTGGAATGAAATGTCAAGAACCTGTTGTGTTAGTAAAGATTAAATTTACAAACTGGATGATAAGAAAAGTTTTCCATGGACATCCATTACCAGGCTATCAGAGAAATTATATGTTAGATACTAAACCTAAAAATGGTGACAGAAAACAAATCCAAAGACATGGTTAACAGACAGGACAGTATGTTTCAGAAAAATATTTTGAAAAACCATGAATCAGTAAAACCCATTCCCATTCCCATATTAGTTGAACTATTATGTGGGGGTGCAAGAGTTGGCATTAAGAGGATACAGAGATTTCGTAAGTATAAACTCTACTGTTAGGAAGAATAATGTTCTATAATGTAATTGCCAGGATGATGAATAATGATGAGCGTGGACTGTATTTAATACATTTATTGATGTTTCATTTCAATTTTTATTACAATTTAATCGGCATAGTAAGGTTGGCTATGTCTGAGAGACATTTGAAATTTGAAGAAAACCAAGTCGGTTACGAAATGCTACATGGCAAATTGAGGCGCAAGAAAGTAATAATCTACATGAAAATGTTAGGCCTACATAATTGTCGCGACAACAAGAAAAAATGAAAATGACAGAACAAGGCAGCAAACGCGATTACGTCCGACGCAAGTTGAACTGTGTTTCAGCATGAACGCAATAAACGTAATGCCGAGCGTACAGATTAGCCAACCTTTAAATATGAAAATTACCACATTACTGTCCATGACTGCCCGCAAAAAATCAAAAAAGATTTTTTAATACATTTTAATAATTTATTATACGAAAACACAATGTGTGTTCTTAATAGTAGATATCAACCTCAATAAATTGTATTGAACCTTGAGATTGAAATGTTAGATAACAGTTATAGCATTAACTGTTCAGAGATAAAACCTGAACAATGATGATAACAGTTGGCTTGCAAACTGATTTATACATGAGTATAAATGCAAGAATTAGCAATGTATTGCTAATATATATTGTATGTATACAATATAAAACATGAAAAATACAGAATTTGATGATGAATAATCGGTGACTCATCATATGATGGGCCCGATACAAATTGCAAATATTTTATGCAAGTCATGATGGTTAGCTTAAACCAGTCAAGCCCAGTTGACCTATACAATAGTATTGAGTGTAAAATGAATAGACAAAAATTATACATGTAAAAACATAGATTTAGCATAACGCTCTAATATAATAATTAAATGATGCATGCTGTACCTGACAGTTTCAGGAATGCACAATAAATTGACGTGTGAAAACAGATTATACATTGTTGAATGATTGCAAGCACAAGGTGTAATGACATGTATGTCATAAATAAAGCATGAATAATAATTGTGCAATTACTTGATCGCAAAATACACAATATAAAAATATATGCGTGGCACATGGTTATAGACAGTAGATGCGGGTAAACCAATGTGTTTTACATAGATACAAAGTTATACATAATAAATACAATAGAAATCTGTTTAGATAATTACAAATACATGAATACAAGGCACAATAGCATAAGTGACAAGTATAGCAAACGTGTTTATACAAAATGTAATGCATGTGTTGAACAATTGCGAGTAACATAAATTCATAGAGTAATAAAATAGCGCACATATTGACAAAAATGTGCAAGAAGATGCATACATGGTTTGTATAGCTGCAGACCATGTGAACATTATATAACAAAATTATTACATAAGAACAACACCACCAATGACATGACACAATAACCCATTACCAATATCAAATATAAGTATGTAAAGGACATAGTATGTCTCACAAAATTATTAATATATAAGTACAAGAATAGTAAAGTATATCACCATAACAATATGATAACATAGTGCATGGTTGTAAAATTACAAGTCATATGCGAATTTAGTATGTAAAATACGCAATAATGCAAATTAACATAAAATGTTTGTGATAATACATATCACCATTTGAAGTCGACCAAATTGTCAGACAATAAAGTAATGAAAGCCAGTGGCCAGGTGAAATATAGCATTGTGCTAAGTAATTATATTGACCTTGCGTCTAAGCCTCGTCCCGCACTGGCAACAAACGCAAATTATGAACTGGTCTGCGAAAGGTGCCAGTAGGCGTGCAAATGTCAACTACTCTAATTAAGTTGTCTGGGCCGGGAAATGTGGTGGTAATTACCCCAAATTTCCATGCTAATGGAGGCAAGTTATCCTCGATCAGCAAAACCAGGTCACCAATGGAAACGTTTTCCTTTGCGAATTTCCATTTGTGACGTTGTTGTAATTGGTGTAAGTAGTCGCGAGACCAAGATTTCCAAATGACTTGGACAAACTTCTGGAGAAGTTGCCAACGTCCAAGACGAGAGATGGGAACGTGAGATAAGTCAGGATCAGGTACCGCCATTAATGGTGCGCAAATTAAAAAATGGCCAGGGGTAAGTGGCACTGGATCGTTTACATCTGATGAAACGGCAAATAATGGACGTGAGTTTAGACATGCCTCTACCTGAGACAAAACCGTCGTAAACTCCTCGAAAGTGAGTATGGACTTGCTGACCACGCGGCGCAAATGATACTTTAAACTCTTTATGCCGCTCTCCCAAAGACCACCAAAATGAGGTGACGAGGGCGGAATAAATGACCATTTAATACCATGAGAGGTCGTAAAGGATTGGATTGATGAGGCGGCATCCTTATTATGCCAAAGATTGTAAAGGTCATGCAAAACGTTGCGGGCCTTCCTAAAGTTCGTGCCATTATCAGAATACAACTGGCTGGGTATGCCCCTATGGGCCATGAAACGACGTAAGGCAGCTATAAACGCGTTGGCCGTAAGGTCGGAAACCAATTCCAAATGAATGGCCCTGGTGGCTAAGCAAATGAACAAAGACACGTAGATTTTGACAGAGTCCTAGATCTCTGCCCGCCATGACGAATCATGAAGGGACCACCATAATCAACTGCGCAGAATAGAAACGGCCGCGAAGGAGTGACCCTAGGAGATGGCAAAATACCAAGCCTTTGAACCTGATGTTTGGTGCTAAATCTGAGACACTTGACGCATCTACGAATGATGGAACGAATGACTATCTTGGCGTTAATGATCCACCAACGTTGACGAAGTGAATGATGCACAAGTTGAGCACCAGCGTGGAGTAGACGAATATGCTCGCACTCGATTATAAGGCGAGTGATGTGAGCCGATGAGTGCAAGACAATAGGATGCTTATTGTCATAGGGTAGTTGCGACTGCTGTAAGCGTCCGCCGACGCGTATGACGCCAAACTCATCAAGAAACGGGTCCAGAGAAGACAACTTACTCCTGATAGAAACAGAAGACCCATTACGAAGGCAATTAAGCTCAGCAGCGAAGTGGATGGACTGGGATTGTTTTATGAAGAAATTAAGAGTGGAATGAATTTCGACGGGGGTAAGAGCACCCGAGATTTTCTCAGTCCTGGAGAGTCTAATATTTTTGATGAATCGAAAGCAATAAGCGTATACGCGAGTCAGACGGGGCAATGAAGAAAATTCCTTTGAAAGATCAATAGATAGGGTAGAAATTAGAGAAAGTTTGGGGGTTTGTTTCTCCTCCGTAGTGCATTCAGGAGACGACAGATTAGAAGGTGAAAAAAGATTGGGCTCGGAAGATTGAGATAAACAAGCGGGACCATGCCACCAAAGCGAACAATCGCGCAAAACGTCAGTGTGACATCCCCTAGAAATAATGTCAGCAGGATTATGTTGTGAATTGATATGATGCCATGTGTAGGTTTCAGTGAGATGCTGAATCTCGGCAACACGATTAGCGACGTAGGTCTTCCACCTAGAAGACTGGGCATGAATCCAGTAAAGGGACACCATGGAGTCAGAATACAGGTGAACGCTATTGATAAAGGAATGCAGAGCAGGGGTGACTTTGAATAAAAGTCGCGATAACAACAAGCAAGCACAGAGTTCAATGCGGGGTAATGAGACCTGTCGTAGTGGAGCCACGCGAGATTTGGAACACAGAAGGTGACAAAGAGGCCGATGAATCCTGATAAATGACTCTAACGTAAACACAACACCCATAGCCCTTTTCAGAAGCATCCGCAAACCCATGTAATTCAACTATCTTTGCCTTGGACTTGCTGCGAATAGAACGTGGGACAATAATTTTGCCGATTAGGTATAACTTATCGCATAATGAACGCCAATGCAAATATAATTGCCCGGAGATTGGCTCATCCCAACCAAGATTGCACAGCCACAGTTGCTGCATAAACTGTTTGTAAAGAAAAACAATTGGACCGACGAGTCCGAGTGGGTCGTAGATACCCGCGATAATCGACAGGATTTTCCTCTTAGAGATGCTTGGCTCAACTGGACATGACTTGATGTCAAACAAAAATGAATCTGTAGAGTTATTCCAAAGAATGCCCAACGTACGCACATTACCTTGTTTGTTTAATGGTAGTGATAAATTATTATGATCTGCGACCACATTGGGTTCATTTGATGCCCATTTATGCAGAGTAAGGCCATATTGACTCAACAACGTACCTAAGTCAGATTTCAACTTGGTCAGATTAGAAATGGTGTCTGCACCGGTTAACAAATCGACATAGAAATCATTAATTATAGCTGAAGCAGCGTCAGGAAAAGAAGCTTCATGATCCTTACCAATCTGAATAAGGCAGCGAGTGGCCAAAAACGAGGCACTAGCAGTACCGTATGTTACAGTTCGCAGTACAAAATGTTTAAACTGTTCAAGAGGGGAATTATGCCACAGAATACGTTGATAATGACAATCCTTATCAGACACTAGAATTTGTTGATACATCTTCTCGATGTCGGCGATCAGAACATAGTTGTGTATGCGAAATTGCAAGAGAATAGAAAAAAGGTCTTGTTGGACATTTGGGCCTACCAACAAAATATCATTGAGAGAAAAACCATTGGTAGTTTTGGCTGAACCATCAAAAACGACGCGAAGTTTTGTCGTGGAACTAGAATGTTTAAAGACATTTAAAGGTGGGGCAAATAGTAGGTATTTGAAACCCTGGAATTGATAGAACAATCGTCGACAAGCGCCATGTGGCCAAGATCCCTATAATCTTGAATAAAGTTTGCATATTCACGCGCAAGCTCAGAATCACGCATGAACCGGCGTTCTAAACCCAAGAATCTCGCTTCAGCGGTAGCATAGGACTCACCCAACTGGGGATTGTCAGACTCGAATGGTAGCGAGACAACGAACCTACCCTCATCATTGCGATGAGTGGACTTAACAAAATGCTCCTCACAAGCTGAATCGTTACTAATGTGTGCATTATCAGGGATGGTTTCGGTCTCCCAAAAGTTCTCAAGAGACGCTAAAATTTGACTGTCGTTGTTCCTAGCCAAGAACGAAACAGCAGGACCCTTAGAACGGCATTGTTTGGGCAGATTGCCTGCTAGAATGTAGCCTAACTTTGTTTCTTGTATAATAGGAAAGCGAGGACCACGTACATATTTGTTGGCTAAATCTAACAAAAATTTAGATCTATCAAATCTAAATAAAATTGCACTCCTAAAAGTATATCTATATCAGCTGATATGTTGAAATGTGGGTCAGCGAGAAAAACGTTTTCTGGGATGTTAAAATGATTTATGTCGAAAGATTGTGCTGGTAATTTATGAGTCAATGCAGATAAGACTGCACACGTAGCTTCAAAGCTGAACCTTTGATAGCGAGAAATGATACGAATAGACGCCAAATTAGTGGCGCAACATGCCGCATTATTAAATACCTGTAATCGGTATGTTAGATTTAGTCAAGTCAAGTTGTAATTTCTTAGCAAATGATTCCGTACAAAAATTCACTTGTGACCCAACATCCAATAACACTCTTGCAAGCTGTCTGTTGCCAGCCCGGTCGATGACGAACACGAGTGCTGTCGATAAAAGAACATTGTTTGCAGACTGGAGCTTAAGTGAACAATAATTGCTACTGCTGACAGAACCTTGTTTTGGCACATTATTTATATGCAGCAATGTATGGTGTCGTTTTGAACAAATCTTACATGATTGTTTGACCTTACAATTAGATAAAAAATGATCTGGTCTTAAACAATTGGTACAGCATTTATGCTTTAATATAAATTGCCCTCGTTCTGATATGCTTAATTCACGAAATTTGTCACACATGTAAATTGGATGACTAACTTTACAGCATGGGCATAAATAATTATTTGAAGTTGAGTGATAACTCTTAAATGCAGTGCTGCCAGCAGAGTTTTGTAATTTATGTTTTTCAGATTTATTATTAAACCTTAAAGTCGGTTTGTTGAGCTGCTGTCCGGCATCGATCGGTAATGTATTTTCTAATAATTGTCTACGTGCGTTTAAAAACTGGGTAAATCCTTGAAAGTTAGGAAGATTATCGGGATATATAGACTCCTTCCATAATTTGAACGTGGAATGGTCAAGTTTTGCTGACAATAGTTGTACAGTAATAAGCTCAAATGAATCCACTGACAGTTGCGTAGCTGCCAGCGAATTAACTGAAGACGTTATTGTATTTATGAATTCTGCCAAACTTTGGACAGAGTCTTTGATTCTCGACTTTACTTCTAGCAAATTTTTATTATAATATTTCGCTAATATGAATTTGTTATCATATCTAGCGGACAGCAAACTCAACGCTATGGAATAGTTCTCATCACAAATAGGTAAAGCCTTAATTAGATCTAATGGCTCATTTTTAAGAGCTGAATACAAATAATGTAGTTTTTGTACTGAAGTTAGATCAGATCTGGCATGTACCAAGTCCAGAAATATTGAATAAAAGTGCTGCCATTCTAAAATGTTGCCTGTGAAGCAGGGCAAACTTATAGGTTTTAATTGCATATTACTTGTTAATACTTGAGAGTCAGTCTGAACGTTGAAAGTTTCTATTAATTGCAAGATATTGGCTTCGGTTGAATATAACAGCTCTTCAACCTCAATTCTGTCTTCTTGAGCAGCGTTTATGTCCTTAGAAATTAGTTCAATTTCAGACTGTACCTCATCGTATTTTGTTGCTAAACTCTTTAGACTTTCCAGTCTAACCGTTAAAAAATGTTTAGTATTATTGTTTTTATCAAAGTTAGTTATAGCAGAATTGATTCGCACTATGGCAGACTTTAAGCCGCCTCTCTTTCTGACCAACACTTTGAGGCCTTCTTCAGCCATTCTACGCACCTGTTAGTGATGTCGTTGACGTCGTACCTTGTGTGAGATGTCCTGGAGCGTCGAGGCCGTGGAATAGATGGCAGGTACACACGGACTGGATAGATGACTGCTCAATCTGGTGTGTAGACGTTAACACATGGATGGTCTTGTAGTGGTGTCGGCACGAGGCTCAATGGCGACGAAAGAAGTGCTGACTAAGTCCCGACACGGTCGGATCAGCGAACATGCTGAATCGCCCGTGATGGCCAGAAATTGTGGTAGAAAAAATGATGAAAACCGCTCTGATATAAGTTGAAGAAAAGTAAAATGACGAATCCAGGCACGGAGCGACCAAAAAAATGTTAGGAAGAATAATGTTCTATAATGTAATTGCCAGGATGATGAATAATGATGAGCGTGGACTGTATTTAATACATTTATTGATGTTTCATTTCAATTTTTATTACAATTTAATCGGCATAGTAAGGTTGGCTATGTCTGAGAGACATTTGAAATTTGAAGAAAACCAAGTCGGTTACGAAATGCTACATGGCAAATTGAGGCGCAAGTGCACAACCCTTCAATCTACATAAAAATGTTTTAAGGCCTAAGGCCTACATAATTGTCGCGACAACAAGAAAAAATGAAAATGACAGAACAAGGCAGCAAACGCGATTATGTCCGCCGCCTGCCGACGCAAGTTGAACTGTGTTTCAGCATGAACGCAATAAACGTAATGCCGAGCGTACAGATTAGCCAACCTTTAAATATGAAAATTACCACATTACTGTCCAACTACTGTTGAACTGAGTAACAGTTATGAAGGAAACTACCTAGTTTTAGATACAGAGAGAAAATGGTGATGTAAAGGTACAAAAACTGTTGGAAAGTAGTGAGTAGGAAGATTTAGTATCTTCAATTGAACATACAATACGAAATTATTTATGTTGAGGAACTATACGAAAATTAATGTTGCAATTTTTTTTTTAGTTCTTGCTGATTGTAAAATTTTAAACGTACAACAAATATCACTGGGTATGTAACATGTGGGATTTTTTTTTAATTCATTCAAAGTGACTATACTTTAGCATTTGCATGCCTATTATTCAAATCTGGTAGTGTCCAGGGCTTGAGGTCAAGATATCCACAACTTACTTGAGAAATATCGTTTCTTCCCCTTAAGTAGAGTGCAAAATCCTGCATGACTAGGTGAATTGCACAATACGATGACGTAAAAGAACTTGATGTAGTTATTGAATTTAGTAACTCTGAATCTTTTGATATTGCCTCCACTTAGAAAGACGGTAGTTGTGAAGCAAACATGTTACAATGAGCCATTTTAAATACAGAGTTTTGTGTTGCTATACACATTTTTGTATGCTTTTGCTTATACTTTATTACTCTGTAATGAACTTCAAAACCAAGACATAAACCTAAAAGCTGATCTTTGCTATCAGTGATTGTTAACTACCACTCTTTTATATACCTAATAATACTGATTTGATTATGGTACTTACCATATAATTTACCACATCCGGTTTCTGCACGTGGCTCTGCTGCTACTCTAATTTTTTCACTAAGGGTCCCAGGGTTCTTTGTTAAGCGAGGAACAGAAACATTTTGGGGTTTATCGAAATAATAAGTCAACAGCATTTGGTTAAACTGAACGTGTGGTTTAATTCATAATTGTAATTATTTATATTCAGACAACAAAATGGAGTTTTATACTCCCAAAACAAGATGGCGGCTACGTACTTCCGCCCAATAATTATTCATTAATTTTCATGATTTGATTTTGTACTTAATTTGTTACAAACATTTCAAATAGACTACAGTTAATTCTGAATTGATTTACTAAGTTTTCAAACATAAACCAACGCCTCATTTCAGTTACTTGTAAATGCCGGCATATTCTCGCACGCACCCACACATGCTATCTCTTCCCCATATATCAATTATTGGTACATTTTATTTTTTGGTTTAACTAGAATTTGAATTATAATTTAGAGCTCAATTTTGATCGAATGAATAATGGTTATTTAAGTTGCAACTTTCCTGAGTTAGTAGTTGGAGTCTGACATTCTTCATCTCAAGCCAGGTGGTCGGCGAACTTCACAGTTTAGTCTGTCCTCTCGTTGCACAGAATTTTATATTGCCATTGAATGCTGCTGGTTACATTATTAGTTACTGATTACTAATTAATCACATTTTCACTGTTTAAAAGACACTTCTACTGGCAAAACTTCGCCAGCGAATATTTTAGCGTGTTAACGCTATGAAGGTATGCTGCAGGCTGGGACGACATTTTGTCGTAAAATCGACAGGTGGAGGGGATTAATCGTCATTAATCCTTTGTCTGACGCAGATGACAGCATTGTTCTACGTCATCATGGTTACGTTTGTCGTATAATTCGACTAGTACAGCATCCAAATATGTGCTGATAATCACGTACGCCCATGACCTTGACGTCAAGCTACTCTGGCGAACTGCGTTGTATGTAAAATATTGGGAAAAGTCAACCTAACCATTCTTAACACATGAAAATACAATAAAATCATTTCCCTGTACCAATAAATCCTTAGCCGGACTTATGTACCGTCACAAACCCCCTCAATGAGAGGTTTTATGTCAAAACATAAAAACTCTCATTGACTCATTCACACTTTCTAAAGGGATCAGCCCAGATATGTCGGCACAACCCCCTGTAGTGTTTATATAAAAGAGAACATTAATCACTTACCCTCGGTACAATGATGGTGGCCGTACCTGCATGACCTTACTGGACTTCTCATGTGAGATCCCAACACCGCAAGGCCATCAAGCACTTAACATTCCTGCTCTGACGCGCAGGCCAGCTCAGGACCGCCATCACAGCATCACTCTACTCTGAAATATCGAATGCAAAATTTTAAATAGTGGCCTTGTATAATCCCATATCTACAACTGATATGTCTCCCCTTAGCTACATTGGTTTATGTTAAGAGGCATTGGTTTTCTTAATTCCTAAGTTCAAAAATAAAAAACAAACAAGATTTATGACAGAAGAACTTTCTCCTTAGGCATTCCTACATTTACCAACTTTCTGACTCCAGTCAATACTACTTCATTCTCTTCACCACAAGAAAAATATATTCTTATACTAAAATAACACGTAAAATAATTCCTTAAGTTTTCAAAAAGCAAAACTTATCTATATCCCTAATACATGGAATTCAAAACACAACTTTATTATGGCAAACAATCTAACTATAGTTAACTGCATGGAAGTAGTATCGTCAAGGTCACACAACTTACTTACAGCGTTGCCACTAAGCAACAGTTTCCCTTTCTTCCAAAAAATGCTACACTAGTAAGTAGGCCTACTTAATGTAAAGAATATAACAAAGTGATTTTTAAATTAAATATTTACTTTGTTGTTATCAATAAGGCTTCCATTAAAATCATTTTTGTGCTTTAAACTGTTGAACATTCAAAAATCAATGACAATAGAAGACTGAAAAAACAACGATACATTTTGAAGGTTCATAGATGCCTACTGCAGAAATTGTGTAGATAAAATTTAATGTTATTTAAAGTAAAAAACCTTTTTAAAATCTTACGAGTATCACACAGTTGTTCTGGTTTTGTAAGATAGTGTAATGTAAGGTTAACTTGCGTTTTACTGTAATTTTTTAAGTAAAATTTTACAGGGAGAAAGTTTCTAATACATACATTAGAATACATTGTCAATAATTCTTAATAATAATTACATCACAATTAATACATTGTTAATAATTAATTAACAATGAATTTCAGTAACTTATACATAACATTCAATGCGATGCGTCAGCTATAGTTTGTTTGAACGAATTTTCATACGCATCCTGAGTCTTAAGCTTGCCCCATTTAATTATTGAAGAGACACCGCACTATTCGTGACTCTGAAAAATATTCTATTTTTATTTCCTGCACTGCTTATTAATAATTAAGTAAAAAAATTAGAACTATACTATAAGACATTACATGCACAAGTAGCATAAAAATAATCGTATGTATAAACGTGAAACGAGTTGGATGTCTTAAGAAAATAAGGATAATTTTATAAACAACAAATACAAATGCGTCATGAAATAAATTTAAAATTCCTTATTCATATATTAATATATTATAAATCTTTAAATATAGAATTTAAATTTATAATTCTATATTTTATGAATTGTCCTTACAAATTTTATAATTATGAAATATACAACCACTACAAAACACAACCAAACAACATACTTAACGACCAATTAAACTATAAATCACACACACTTTTTGACACAATTATACATAAAACTAACAATAATTTGGATCCCCGCGCCAATCCCCTCCACCACACACCACCCCAACTAAACCTTCCAAATAAAAACCGTTACGAGTTACTGGCCAGTCTGTTTCAAACTGCTGACGAAGGCGCACATCACGCCGAAACGCGTACGGGAAGAAAAAACAAGTAAGATTTCACAAGGAAAGTTCTATATTCTATATTATTTAGTACTGTGAAAAAAGAAAAAAGAAGATGAACAATCAAAACAACTACATTTATTAGTGCATACATTTTGATATTAATGTTTCAATTATCATAACAATTACGAAACTCCCGATTAGCCTAGTTTTTGTTTAGTAAAGTAACAATTGTATAGTGATCATACAATGAACGTTAAAAATTCCAATAATCGAATTTGTGTTAAAGTTGCCTTAATTCTGAGTTCTTCACACCCGGCTGAATTTTTACATTTTCCAAATTTTTTATCCCATTTTTGGACCCTGTGGTAAAAAATTTTCTAAAACTGAACACTACATTTAGATTTTGATTAAAATTCTCTTTCATTTGATATGCCACATGGAATTTGCGATTTTATCAAACTTTTGCCGCACTATTTGTACGTAGGCTATATATTTTACATACATACACAGACAGATAAATGTCAAACGGTCGAGTAAAAACTCTGAGAACTGGCTTCGCTCAGTTTAAGCGAATATAAGTTACATACTTACATATAAGTTACATATACCATGATACATATAATATAGTTACATTACATATAAGTAAATTTATTATATAGGTATAACATTGTTTTATCAAACTCCTATTTCGCAGAATTTACTTTTCGACTTGGTAATAGATAAATCGTAGAATCACCAATCGATGATTATTCGTTGTTACTTTCAGTCTGTGACAACGTAGACGTAATTCTGTGAAACATGAGTCAAAGTAATTCCATACTTGCAGAAGTAACTTATTAAAATTATTTTTGTGATAATAGTGATATCTCGTTCGCCGACTTTCGCCCCCTCACTCACTCGCTCTCTCTCTTTCTCTCTCTGTCTGCTATTCTCTTGCTCGCTGAGCGCGCGTTTGTATGAGTTTGTGGTTTGCGAAATACGTTCCTAATTGGATGTGCGGTATTTCAGTAGATTCCACTCACAATATCTACATAACAAGAATGCTTTCTTTCTTTTTTCTTTTTTTAAGTTAGCTTTTTAGCAGTCGTTAGTTGACCATAAAAGCGACAGGTGTGTGATTCAAGCTTTTAACGTGTATTCTGTTAATCGCGTATCTGTTCTGGTCATTACTGCATAATTTCTTTCTTCCTGATCGTCGATAATCGTCCTGAAAGCTCACGCGAGACCACATTCTCCTTGTTCCTCGAGCACGCCACGTCCAATTTAAGTTCCACCTTTGTTTTTAGTTTATATTTAACTAAAAATATTTTCTGAAATATGTAGCTACCCTTAAGACGGCGGCTCTTTTATACGTCTTGCGTTCTTCCGTTAACATACTTCATCTTCACGACTTCTGTCCGTCAAGTGTCAGAAATTACTTCGTCTTCGAGACAAACTTTGCAATTAATGTTAAGGCTCGTAGGACTTGAGTACAACGACATTTCTGCCTTCACAGAGAGATAAGAGCGATATTTTCCTCAAAATACAACAGAGTTGTATCCAGTCAAAGCCTTTGTTGACAATTCGCAAGAACGGCAGACACAATCCAACACGTAGTTATAAAAATAAGCAATTACTCGATGTTTTTTAAATGTTGATTACAGCCTGCTTATAGTAACAAGCCACTGAACACAGCACGTGACATATATTCAGACTAATTCCAGTATACGTGTATTTGATACATATACATAATATATTGATATACCGTATAACGTTATTTATGAGGTACTATGATGCACTTATGATACATATTCGTTTATTTGAGATATGTTTCAAGAGAATCGTCAGTCTTTTGACCCGTTTGGTGCGTGGGTGGTTTTGTTGTTGGTTGGCATTAATGGACTGAGTGCTGTGTTGTTTTAAAGTTGTGTCCTGTTTTGTACTGACTTCTATTTGGTCGAGTACTAATTTCTTTTGTGTTTCTTATGTTTGTATATGCTGTGTATAGATGTTCTCATACGTCCATGTTACTTAATGTCATTGATATAATTGATAATAAACGTCATGGTCGTCACGTCATGGTAATGCTGTTCTTAAACCATGTGCCAAACAAAACACTACTATCTTATTCTATATATACAATGGCTCTACAATGATCATGAAATATTTGGAAAACTGTATTAATATTATTATTATTATTAATAAAAACGCGCATATGAATTAAAAGTAAGACTTCAGTGTGAATTAACGTTGGGTTACCATCTGGACATATCTTTTTAAGTGTGAGGCGGGATATCCGGGAAAGGGAAACAATTTCTGTCCCAGTCTGGGATTTTAACAACCCTTAAAAAAACGGTTGATTTAAGAAGCATGTAGGCTAGGTTGGTCAATTAGGTCTAGGTGTAATTAGTCACCCGACAAGTGTTTATCTTGTTAATGCGTTTAAATTAGTGTCAGTTTCTTTCACTTGTGGCTAGGTCCACTCAAGTAATTCGAAATATCTTGGTGCACGGACGTTTCTGTCAGACGTGACGTAAATTGGTAGGAAGTTGAAACAAGCCTGCAAGGCCGTAGCCAGCGGGGGGGGGTTAGGGGGTTAGAACCCCCCCGAAATGTTGAGGTAAAAATAGAATTTTTTAGGATAAAAACAAACGTAAATAAAAATATAATGAAAAATGCTCTTATAAAAAAGGAACAATAATTCAGTTATTTTGTGTTTCTGGTAGGGGAGAATCGGCTAAGATGGCGAACTTAAGCTAAAAGGTTATGTAAACGACATGAATTTGCACTTGGAACTCTGCCTTTTTCTACATGTAATGTACCATTAGTAAGCTTAAATAAGGGCTAGTTAGACTTTGTTGAAAACAAATAGCCACTGGAAAAAAAAAACATTTTTGCAGGTTGGTACTTTTAGTCATCTTACCCTCATGTGCGGGTAAGATGACTTTTGAGGTTGGGTAAGATGAAGTATTAATTTTGTTTATAAAATGTAAAGATTGTTTATTTTTTTAGTATACATTATTCATATTGTTGTTTTTATAATATATAATCACTATTGTTATAATTAAATTTATTAATGACTTTCAGTTTGTTAATGATTTTACAAAGTTCATTATTGTTTATTCAGTTTATGAATCTTGAACACATTTAGGTTGAACAGTAATCACAAATGTACGGTTTGGTTTTGGCTTCTTTTTTGTCGAACCCAGTGCATTCGGCATGCGCCCATTCCCCACAGAGGGAGCACTTGAACCACAGTTCCTCCTTTCCAAACTCTCCGCAAATGATACACTCCCGCTCCTCGTTGGAAAGGTTGTTGTCACTCTCTTGAAAAATGATGGATGTGTCAGTTGAGGTTTCGTCATCTTCTTTTGCTCTTTTTCTCAATTGTTTCGTAAACGTCAATTTTTTTTTAGCCACCATCTGTCTTTTGGTGGCCATTGTCTTACTATGCGTGTTAATTGTTTCCTTTTGTGTCTTCTTTTGTTTCGCTTCTTTCAAGTGTTTCTCTTTCAATCTTTCTTCTAGATTTTTTTTTAACCGGAGAACTCGTAATATGATATGAGGGCAATTTTTTCCGAACCTTCCGTTCTTTTGGTGCTGCGTAAGGCATCGGTGGTAACCCTGATGTTCCCGGCATTGTTTCATATTCTTGGGTGGCTGATGTCCCAGGCACGGAAGATGACATAGATACGGCAGGAGTAGCACTCTTCTTAACAACATCTGCACTCTCCTTTACCTGCTCATTATCTGTCGTTTTTGATGGTGCAAAATCATTTTCATCAAAGATTTGAGAATTAAATGGCTCAACTCCAGTTGCTTGAAACCCTTTAATGGCGTTATTGTAAGTTGCAGTTCTAGCGAATGCGATCCCAAACAGTTTTGCGATATCTTTCAACCCTATGGTCTGGCCTGGATGACTAGTCAGAAAATCAGAACATGCTTGGCTGTAAGCTGTTTTTAGGGGACCATAAAAAGAAACATCCAGAGGTTGCATACGATGGCTCGTATGAGGTGGAAATCCTAGCATTACGATATGGTTTTTTCGGCATAAATTAACTGCATCTAAAGTGATATGTGATGAGTGGTTGTCCATCAAAAGAAGAATGGGATTGGTCTCTGATGGTCTTACATGTGTGATGAAGTGTTCTAGCCACTTAACAAAGGACTCGGCGTTCATCCATCCTGACTCATGACCGACTCCAACTGAGCCCGGAGGCGCACCTTCAAGATACGCTGGCTGCATCCTTACTCTCGGATAAATAAAAAATGGGGGAATGAAGTGGCCAGTAGCACTAACACAACAAGCAACACTCACATTTATTCCTCTCTCAGCTGAAGAAATTTTGATGACTCTTCTCGCACCTGTGGGACTGAGAACTGAAGGTGTCTTAGTGGGTACAGTGGAACAACCGGTTTCATCCACATTATAAATTTGATTAGGTTGAAAGCAGTATTTTTCTCTTACTTGTTTATATATGTGGAAGAATGCTTCCACATTTGTCTTGTTAAATGCCATTAGTCGTGCCACTGATGTGGCCTCAGGTTTTCTACAAGAGAAGTGATGTTTTTCCATGAAACCTGTAATAAAATCCTTACCGGCTTCCTTTTTTGCATTGTTAAACCTATGAGAAATTTTCTCAGCCTCAGCAAAGTCATAGACGATTCTAGCAAATTGCTTTCTCGTGATTCCGAACGCTCTTTTATCCAGTTCAGTCACATATTCTTTAAGCTTAAGTTCTTGCTCTTCTGTGAATGTACATTTAAATCTTCCCGCATTTTTTGGCAGTTCCTGAAACAAAATGGTAAAACAAAGAATTCGTTAGTCTTTAGTAGCCCCCTTGATCTGCAACTAAAAGCCAGGTAGAGTTATTATACTTACGTATGGGTTATTTTTAATATATCGGCGTAGCGTGGCCTCAGGAATCCCATACTGTTTAGCGGCAGCATTGGTGGATTTTTCATTTTGTACTTCTCTAATTGCCTCTTTTGCAGCCTCATGGGACCAATTCTGACCAATTCTGGTTTTTCTTATATAAATTTTTCCCATCTCTGAAAGAAAGAAAAAGTAATCATATTTCGAATTCAGACATAATTTTGTAGGGGAAAATATTACATATGTGTGCGGGTAAGATGACGAACTCTGCATCGTGTATTCGTCATCTTACCCGATTGCACCATTTTCATCAAAACTCCTCAGAAAATAATTAAGTAAATACTCAGCAAGGAACTGTTCAAGTATACTTTAACTCAGTATATGACCTTATTGCTAAAACAAATTAAAGTCAAAAACACTAATTTTTATATAACTTAAAACCTTATTTTAAACAGGTAAAAAATTATAACAAAACTAACGTAAAACTTCGTTTCCTCCTTGTACTGGTAAATAACGAGTCAGCGTCTGGCCACGTGTCCGATACTAGCGCTGTAGGTAACTGTGAATTCTGCTCTGACTACACAGTGCCGGCATCTATCTGGTTCAAGAGAAATTAGCGATTCGTCATCTTACACGCTTCGTCAACTTACCCGAATCTCCCCTACTGCATCTACAAAAAGCAAACTGTGCGTTTTTTCCTTCCGTGAGTACATAGCTGCCTTTGTAAGAAGGAAACCATAGTTTCTTGGAAAACCACGTGGCTAACACTTGACAGCCCTCATCATTGTTGGCCGCCGACCTTCAAACAATGGAAAGTGAAGGTGTCGAACTTACTCTGTGAATATCTTGACCACGTGGGTTACAGTTTGTGTGTTGCCATTTGGTAATGACGTGCTCTTCATCTTCAATAAATTAGTGAATTATTGTGCTTGCTTTAGTTGTAGAGGGACGTACAAGAAAGAGACATAAAGTAAGAAGTAAGTAAAATGTTTGCATTTTTACGAGTCTTTCCATTATATGTCTAGTCTACATGTCACACAGTTGTGCTAGAGATATCAATGTATAGGCCTAGTATTATGTTTAATTAGAACTGGGGTTATGACTATTAATTTTACGAATTTCCTCCGTAGGTTATAAAGATTTGTAATTATATAAAAAAAGTTCTTGAATGCTTAATTTAATTAAGAATCTTATTGATAGGATTTTTGATCCCGGAAATATAGTTAATTCATTTAATTGATTACACTCTTAAGCAGTGGCGAGTTGTGACATGCAAAATATATCGACTGTGTTTTGGTAAAATGCTGTAACCCTAATTTATAAAATTTATTTTTCAGGAGAGACAAAAAGCATAGTGCACATAATATTTGAAACTTTTCAGGTTATTGCCTACGGTTTTATTACACACATTTGTTATGTTATTTCATACATAAAGTGTACTTAATATGTTTAGAAATTACATTTAAGGTAAAAATGTGGGTTACAGCATTTTACTAATCAGTACATAGGCAGCACTCCTTAGATGTAACCCACTTGATGCCTTTTTCTTAACCGAAACTACACACAGTTGAACCAGGTTTTCGGGCAATAATGCTGTAAGCCTCACTATTGACACCATACAAGACAATAAGGTAACTTATTAAACTTTTATAAAAAAAACGGAATTACTTTTATAACGATAATAATGTTCAAACATAGAGTAATGCAGTATGGAAAGTTTTACATGATGGGAGTGTATGGAATTAGAATAAAAGTCAGTAATGTCAGATAATGACAGCAAAAATATAAGGGTTACAGCCTTTTACCAAAACACCGTCGATATAAAAAACAACTTTTACACCTTCGTGGAATACAAATACTATGGAATCATTTTCAACAATGCTCTCTACCATGTGAAATGATTTTTTCTAGTTTCTTTTATTTATTTTTAGGAGACGTTAAACTATAATGGCTAAACGTCCAGGCTCACAACTGTCGATAAAGAACTTTCTCGCCAAGGCTAAGAAAACCAGTGACATAGAGCCCAAAGAATCTGCAGAGCCTGTTGCAAGTACTTCTACTGTAAATGAAAAAGTAATATCAGAATTCGACTTTTATCCTACTGTAAATTCACAAACAAATCCTGAGCATGATATTTGGCATAATGTTGACATAGGAAAATATGTGCACACTCCCGGTGATAAAATTGATCGGGAAACCAAACTAAATGTTCTGAAAAATCCATGGGTTCCTAAAATGGAATTTGAATTCCCACCTAGTGGGAAAAGAAATCTAAGATTTCAAAGACAGTGGCTACATCGTTTTCCCTGGCTTGCCTACACAAAAACTGACGGGGCTCTGTGTAAATATTGTGTGCTATTCTGAAAAGATACAGCTGGTAAAGGTGGTCATCAGAAATTGAAATCGTTAGTCAAAGAACCCTATAAAAATTGGAAAGATGCTTTAGAATTATTTAAAAGTCATGAATCCAATACATACCATAAAGAAGCAATGATTTCAGGGAGCAACTTCTTAAGTGTCTCCAAAGAGCCTAACTGTGACATAAGAAACATCATTGATTCAACAAGGAAGAAACAGGTAAAAGAAAATCGAGACAAGTTATTTTCCATAGTTGAAACTATCAAGTTTTGTGGTCGACAAGAACTTGCTCTCAGGGGAACTAAAGATTCAGGACCCATATCGCTAAAAGATGAAGAGCCTTTTCATAATGATGCAATTTTAGGGCTTTATTAAGGATGAGAATACTATGTGGTGACCGAAAATTGATCAATCACACAGAGAGTATGTCTTTAAATGCCTCTTACATGAGTCCAACAGTCCAGAACGATCTTATTCAGATATGTGGGGAAATTATTCAGAAGCAAATTGTCAATGATATAACTGAAGCCAATATGTTCTCCATTTTAGTAGATGAAACTGCAGACATTGCTGGACATGAACAGCTATCTCGCTGTGTACGATATACAAAAAAAGAAGATAATTATTATGTGTCAAAAGAGGACTTCTTAGGCTTTGTTCGTCTTCATCATACTACCGGACAAGATATAGCTAGGAATATAACTTCATATTTGGAAGATCTTGGTTTGGATTGCAAAATGATAGTTGGGCAAGGCTATGATGGTGCCTCTGTGATGAAAGGATCATTCAAAGGCGTGCAAGCACTAATCAGAAAAGATTATCCAGAAGCTCTGTATGTCCATAGCTGTTCCCACTCGTTAAATCTAGCTTTATGCCACTCGTGCAATTTACAAAGTGTAAGAAACTGTGTTGGTACAGTTAAGACTACGATCACTTTTTTGAAGAGCTCTCCTAAAAGAATGAGTGTATTGCAATCAAATAAATCTGACTCCCAGTGGAAAACTTTAACATCCATGTGCGAGACCAGATGGGTTGAAAATCATAGCAGTCTTTTCAAATTCAAGGACCTTTTCAAACCCATTCTCACCACGTTAGAAGATTTGAGCGATGATCCAGACATGGATACCTCATCTAAAGCCTCATCTTTAGTAACAGCTCTGCTTAATGGGGAGTTTATTCTTAGTCTCTGTTTCTTAGCCAAAGTGTTTTCTTATACCTTGACTTTGTGTAAGGTATTGCAGTCACCTCTCTGTGATTTGAAATCAGCAACTGATCACGTTCAAAATATTGTTGACCTCTTTCAGAATATTCGCATGAATATTGAGTGTGAATTCTCCATTATATACAAGTCTGCAAAATCCTTACTAGCTAATGTTGGCGGAGAAATCACGCTTCCCCGTTTAACTCCATCACAACGTAACCGTTGTAACATACAAACGGAAGACCCAGAAAAGTATTTTCGCATCTCTATGGCCATTCCACTTCTCGATGATTTTAACAATCAGCAAAAAATAAGATTTCTTGATCACAAAGAAGTATTTGCAAATTTAAACTCTCTTTTACCATCCGTTTGCTGTAAGCCTACTACTTTTTTAGACACTGAAAGCTTGAAGTTGTACCAAAACAAAGTTAATTTAGATCTGTTACAATCAGAGTTTGACCTATGGAGAATTTTTTGGGAGAAGAGGGATGAGACTGACCGCCCATCCTGTGCTATCGAAGCTTTAGGAGAATGTACCGAGGAGTTTTACCCGAATATCTTCATTCTGTTAAATATATTCTCCACTTTGCCAGTTACCACTTGTACACCTGAACGTACCTTTTCCACATTAAGAAGACTGAAGACCTACTTGAGAAACTCTTGTGGACAGAGTCGCCTCAGTGGATTAGCGTTGATGTCCATGCACAGAAACAGGGACATTTCAACAGATGAAGTCATAAATAAATTTGGATCGAAAAAAGATAGAAGATTGGGCTTTGTTTTATAAGTTTGTCTCTTTGAAGATTTTGAGACTGTTGCAATGTATTAATGCCACTGCTGTAACAAATTTAATATAAACCTTTTAACAATAGCCTATACTCTGCAAATAAAATTAATGTTTTTGCTAAAAACACGAAAAGACGTACAGCAAACTCGATTATCCGTGTGCTGATTATCCAGTTTGTTGGTTATCTGTGCATCCCCGAGGTTTATTGTATTATTTTATTTCCTTTATTTTTGTCACGGCATTTTGAATAATGTGAACTGCGCGCTTGGAATTCGAGCGCTCTCTCGTCTGCAAGTGACCTGGCGGCATGCTTTGTTCAAGAATTAAACACCAAACAATGTACTGTATAGCAGTTCTTTGTTGCTGTTCTGTGATAACAGTCATGGCTAATTGACGTCTTGTATAGTTTTTGTACCTCAAGTGTTTTACCAACAATAGACGTAAACAATTTTTATTTCGGCTTACCTTATTGATAACAGTGATAATTGAATGTGTTAAATGTTTGAAATTATTGCATTTTCAAACAGTATTGTATGTTCCCTATTATTAAAAGTTTCGTTGTGCATTAAAAAGCACAAACTCGCATTATCCGTGTTTTTAGCTATCCGTGCGCATTTGTCCAGTGATTAGCCTAGATAATCGAGAGTTTGCTGTATGTTTTTAATAATATACCTATTTCCAGTGGAAACTCCTGGGCATCTGGGAGGTCTGACTCCTACTCCTAGAAGAATATCCATACTCCCCAAAACTATCGGTAACCAAACAACCCCCCCCGAAAATTTTTTCTAGCTACGGCGTTGCAAGCCTGGAATATATGATAGTAAAAAAAGAGCTCTATTGACTACCCGAAATTATTTAATCAGTGGTGTAATTTTGCATAAATACGTGTTTATCCTAAAAAACGAGGAAAAACAGCTTATACGCGTTAAGTGGGCAGATTACTTTTAAAAACTGCATTTTTTATAAATATATAACGCAAAAAATTGCTTTGACCGTATATCCTCCTAACAATAGCCTTTTATACGCGGACAGAGATAATCCGGCTTTCCACTATGCTTTTCTTAACATAAATTAAATTTTACTTCCAAATTTTTCTGTTAAACAGTTCTTTGTCTTAGGTATTCTAGTTTACACTTATGCTGTAAAATTATTGCGAAGCGTTAACTTCGACTTAAACTAACGTACGACCCAACGTAAAGTCAAAAGAATTTGTTCAAATTTTGTGTAAAAAAAAAGAATTTTTTCAAATTTGCAAACAATTTTTACAAAATTAATTTTAACAATTTGTAATGAAAAATTTTTACAACTACGTTTTAAATCAAAAAACTGAGAAGGTCTTAACAGAATAGGAACGCAAAAAAATTATGGACTGTCGTTAAAAAGAAATTATTTTTTTGTATATGTTATTTTCTATTTTATTCACAATGATGTTTAATTTGTTTACTCATAACTGTCGCCCATTTAATTAAAATATAATTTCTATTAAGAAAATGAAACAATTTTGTACTAAAGAACAGAAGGGTATTGTATATGCTTTATTTTTTATTAGTAATAAATTTTTCCGGTGAAGGGTTTGTGAGGATCGGTCAAAAAATATAACACAAATTTTAAACTATTTGTATCAACGTTTCGACAATATTTATTGTCATCATCAGGACAATTGTTGCTGAGCTGATACGACACCAAACACACAACTGTGATTTGGTGTGTTTGGTGTCGTAACAGCTCAGCAACAATTGTCCTGATGATAAATATTGTCGAAACGTCGACACAAATAGTTTAAAATTTGTGTTACATTTTTTGACCGATCTTCACAAACCCTTCACCGGAAAAATTCATTGATTGACGATCACTACGAATTCAAGGATGTAATTAGTAATAAGTGTTATTATATGGATTTTATAAACTAAAAAATTGTTTTCAAACCAAAAAGTCGTTTAGCAAACCAATTTTATTATTTCAACAACATAGACATTTTTTTATCAACACGCGCCAATGACGAATTGTTTTTTTTTGTCGAATTTTTTGGTGTTTTATTTACGTGGACAGATTTCGTGTCCGGGTGTGTCCTTGTTTTTGATCTCGATTGTCCTACGGGTTCACTTTAGCAGACGGCAACCTTAATAAACTGTACGAATACAGTGTGAATCGGCCTAGACGACGCCGTCTTCAAGCGAAAAGTTGACGTCACTCTTGCTTGCTTCTGACTCGTACCGTGAATTCGTAACTTCGCGCCGTACGTTTGACATCAACAATCCCGATTGAATTCGTCTCGTAGCAATTACCAGGCAGCAGTTTAAGGAAGGTGACAACGCGCAGTCGGTTGCTAAGCTAAATGTTAAACACTTCATGCGTAAACGAAACAATCGTGTGTAAGAGAAGACAGGAAACGGTGGCGGTTTGGAATGCACCTGCCGTCGTGCTTGGCAGGTGGCGTAACGTACGCGGCGCGGCGCAGCTTTCCACCCGCTGCGACATCAAATTACTCTCTCTCTAATCATTATTTAAATTTTATTCATCGTTACAAGCACTGTATCACTGTGGCTGTCTGGCGTATTTAAATACAACTTTTTGCCGAAGGTTCACTTTTTTTTAATCTTTTTATTCTTGGTTACAGGACTGGCACACCTGTGTGCGGCAGAACATAAACTAACAGCAGACTGGGTTAACGAGTTTGAAGGTCTGTCTGGTCGCTGCTTACGTATTCCAACGGGCGTCTGTAAAGAAAGTTATAATTTTGCATATATAGTCACTTGAGAAACTATTTACAAGCGTCTATACACGTTCCAACTATAAAGTTAATCCGTTTTGTTTACAGCGTACAAATATTCTAGCAGCGTTCTTCCAAAACTGGTAAAACATTATAAATTTACAACAGGTCTTTATGTATAGTCTTCGATAAGTCAGAAGTATTTAATTAACGGAACAGTCCACTCACAAGAGTTCAGGGGCGTATTTACAGGGGGGGTGAACGGGTCCGGACCCCCCCCCCAGACGGTTGAAAACATTGAATTTTGTAAATCTCTTAATTTTTAGCCTGTTTATTTTATGTTTTTCAGCTGTCTACGCTAATATAGTAGAAGCTCTTTATTAAACATACAAACAAGTTTATTACACAGCATTACGCATACGTTTGAAATATGAAATATGGGAAAATCAATTCAGTCAATAAATATATTTTAAGAATGTTTCGATAACACGTATTCTTATTGTGTTATTACCGTTTCCATTAATTCGACTGATTTCAGGATGTTATCACGCGCTTTCAACCACTTTAAAGATAGTAATGTTGATTAGTCTGAACTTGTTTTTTCTTTTGTATGAAGCTGACCCGACCCCTCACCCCACCCAAAGACAAATTCTATATACGCCACTGCAAGAGTCTCAGCTAATTAGTAAAATAAGAAAAAAACATTTCTTAATTTCTGATTCATTACCATCTAAGCGTTGTACTCTAGTTCACTTCCTCTAAACAGTATTGTGTTGGCAGAAGTCCTCTTCGTGTCTCTCCTCTTGTCTGTTTCCAGTGATGGTAAATGTTTGAATTCGTTTTCGTTTAAAACTCTCAGTGAAAAATCTGGTAGATTTTCAATCAGACAGCTTACTTTAATAAAGTTAAATACAGTTTTACTTTGCATGATCGTAGAATATATTTGGATCGTACAAATGTACTTTGTGGAGCCCTGACAGCCAGGATAAAGGCAGAACAGTAAAAACCACAAGACCGGCTAGCGAGACGATCGTGTGAATTGTCGCCTCATAGATTCCGGATTCAACTGACTAACTATTACATTCCCCGCTTCCAATATGGTAAGTCTAAAGTTTCGAGCATTTAATTATACATTTATTACAAACTGTTAATAAGTACATTTCGCTCGTTTCGCTATTTCTCTCTTCCTTCCCATATTTTCATCACTTCGCAAGGAGGAGGTCAATGTGAAACATATGCCTGTACGTTCCCCCGTAACTCCAAAATACCGACTGATTTTTTTTTCACAAGAAATGGCTCATCCAGTCTACTCACCGTCGCTAGTGTCTTAGACCGTGTAATGTATTTGGGAAAAAATTACAGACGTTAAACGCCACATTCTTGGCACTGGAAATTGAAAAATATGCTTTTCCCATCGGGACAGATATCGTACCCACGAAGAGTTTATTAGCTTTAACTTAATTCTATCGCAGTGATTGCCCGACTAAGCAAGAAAGTAGGTTATGTGTTTGCCTCCTATGTACGTTTATCTACGCCCTGTAGACCTATTTTGATAAGGATGCGAAACCCATTCGATTCGTCTGGTAATGCCTATGACACTAGGTGTGTGTGCAAAAAATTTAAAAACGATGAACGATAGACGGCACATTGTTGAAACAGCAAATAAAAAAATTTAATTTTTCTTTCCCCAGTGTTTTAAGTTATTAAATTTACTATTATGTTAAACAACTATTTTATTGTTGTTCCTCGTGAATATCTGTTCTCCTACAGCAAAATATCACCTTCGGCTTTCAAACTATACGGTGGTTTTTTCAAAAGGGGAGTATCGTTTTTATTATTTACTTATTCCATATTGTAAATAAACAGCTGATCATTTTATTTCCAGCCTGACAACTCCAGATTCACATTATAACCTGCCTACCTTCAGTTACTAAAATTACATTTCACGGTGCGTTTTAGAGAATGGCCGCAAATTCGTTCACCTCGTTTGAAACAATACATTTCTCGGCCTGTATTCATGCCTATAAATCTATTAAAGCTTTCTATTTTATTGTCCCTTTCCATAAACGTTGCCAAACGTCCATAAACACAAGTCACGAGTGAGACAAATCGTCAGTACCTGATTAGTTCTAATTTTATTAACAAGAGAACATATTATTTATTTGTAGAAATAAAAATCGATAAAGAACATCAAGAAATGACTAGACACCAAAGTCTCACTTCACTCAGTTTACTTTAAAGTTGATCAACTTCTGAATGTGCCCGCGCGTAGTGACATTGAAACCGACAATAAAATAACAGTTTGTGTCACTTCATATTAAGTTGTTCGTATGTACTGACGGACGTGCATACACACAGAGTTACTATAGACGTAACTTGTTACTCCAAGTTATTATTTTGAAGTTGTGGATTTCCGAAACGTCTGCCTGCTAACAAAAACACTATAATAACTTTCAAAACAAAAAGCGCTCTAAAATGACGGTCACGTGACTATGGAAACAGGCTACCTCTCGCTGGGTTTCCTTACCGCAAATTAATTCGCGACCGCAATTCTCTCTCTCTCTCTCTCTCTCTCTCTCTCTCTCTCTCTCTCTCTCTCTCTCTCTCTCTTTCACTCATGCCCCGTTGGTTCTGCTGTTGGACACACCCGGAGGACACAACTAACAGAAATGTTTTCTTTCTTCTGTGCTATCGGCGATACTGCATAGAACAAACTACACCTATTGTTCGACCGAAGAAGACGCCTTAACCAAATAAATTACGTTGGGCTTTTACTTTTTGTCCGCCGTCCCTCGCTGTAATTGAGTACTGCAAACCGATTGACAGCCAATTAAAAACTTCGCTATCCGTCTCAAAGCAAAAACGAATTCAGCCGAAACTGAAAAAACTGCTGGACATTTCGAAACGTCTTCTACGATTCCTGCCACAGCTGTTGTACCGCTACCATAATACGTTCAACGTTTTCCTCTCCTTTTTTTTATAGTTTCTCCTCCCTCTTTTTCTCTCGTTCTAAGAGTAGGAATTATCCTGTTCTACTCTACACTAAAATTACCCTACCTAGTTAAGGATTGTTTTCTATTGTTCTTTGCCTCTATGTTTCTTTCTAAAGCCTTAGATCGTTCGCTCGTTATAAGTACACAGCAATCTGTACTATTATAGCAGATTAGATCCCAGTTCGTTTCCCTATCGGGAAAATACGGTTTGGAGCTACATAAAGCTCAGTTTCCTCGTTTCCTGTATTTTTTTTATATTTCGGCAAATCCATTCCAGTTTACTTTTAAATCAAATGTTTAACTAACGCGTGCTTAAGTACTAAGGAGTACATCAAAGAAAGGTACGGAATTAACAGTGCTGTAATTACGTACTAAAAACTCTAAAATGTTTTAAGACATCAGTTAGTTGGGGGGCAGTTATCTCAAAAGTTGATTACAATTATTCGTTCCAATATTATATTAATGATTGAGAATTAATCATTTATAATTCCACTGTTGTAACCAACGCACCTGGTATGCCTTTAACTTTACGCTGCATTATGGAACATCCACAAATGAACACTCCACCAGGCTTAACAAAAGGACTAAACATATACTGGCCGTCTGAGCTTCCACACTGACCTGTAGAACTAAAAATCATCTCACCGGCCCATAAGTTCTGCAAGAGTGAAGTCGTGTCATTTCTTTTCTTATAACATCTTCAAGAAACTTACTTATTGTTTCATGCGTAACTGGATTAGGCTCTAAATTGGCGAATAAAATTAAAACAATATGTTTCTTTATTGGATTCGCCTTTTACTTTGTTTTGGTTATTATTCACTTTAGGATTCCGTTTACTTTCACTCATTCGTTCATCCGTTATGTTTTAATTCTTTTTTATTTGCTTGTATCCTACAGTTTGTAGATATTCAGTTCTTCCTTTTAATCCAAATTGCTCACTCTCTTCCACCTTCTGCAGCCTTTTATTACTCGAAAAATTTCATGTACCTTCTCAGAAATATGGCTAACATACTACAATCCAGACTAAAATCTAACACTATTTCTATTTAGTTTAATCGTCTAAGACGATTTTTAAATGAGTCTAATCGTCTAAATGAGTAAGTTTATTAAAAAAGCTGTGACTGAATCGTGTTAGAGAACTTTTAAACATTATACATCTTTCGTATAGGCCTGTAAGAAATCCTGTTGACGTAGTTATCTCTGTATGCCTCTTCGACACACCATCTCTTGAAAAACAGTGAAATTATCCACAATTATGAGTGCACTTATAGGATTTTATTTTTAAAACTGGCTTAAACCAGTGTTTTCCGATTTCTTAAAAATTTCGACCATGTGGATGTTAAATCAAAATTTATGATAAGCTGCAACGATACATCATTTAAATGATTCAGTTCAGAAAGAAAAAAAATGTTCCGTGAAGAGAGACTGGAAAATAGGCCTACCGCCAGCGTACAGTACGACTTCGGTTAGTAGGGACCAAAGCTTGTTTACTAAAGAAATTTAATTACATTAAATAATAAACGTTAACTAATTATTTCCTCTCTTCTTGCTAGGTTGACACAATAGAAAATGTCTGAGAAAAAAAATAAATGAAATGCTTCCGAGAATACAAGGGAATTAAATATGAGAATCATACATTCTCCTGACCGTAGAAAAAGGTTTTCTTCCTTGAAACTGTTTACACTATTCAACACTCCGCTGACAGGGACAACACAGTCAGGATAACAAATAAGATCGCACGTTTATACAAAAAAAAAGTGAAAATGGTGTAGGACAGGAAGCAAGAGACGTTCCATTGGACGTTGGAGAAAACTGACTTTGGACGTATTTCATATTTAGAGCCCATTGCAGGTTGAGGTCAACATCATTATAACATGCTTTCAGAAAAAAATAATTTTCCAACGTAAATGAAACGCGTTGTTCCGTTTAAAGTAACCTCCTTAAAGTCTTTTGAGTTTTTAGAAAATTAAAATTATCTGATGATCGCCAAATTGACATTCAGCGTTTTAATTATTGTCGTGAACAGAAACGTAACATACAAACATATGAAACAAACTGCAAAAAAGTCAAGTTATGCGCATAGTAATAGTAGCAGAAATATGTGTATTTGTTACATCTGAGAGTAAGAACAAAGAATGAAAATGACGGGTGTCAGTAGTTACTAGTTTATTGGGGAGTAGACATCAATGCAGGTAAGTAGTAGAAAGTCTATGTTAACCAGTTACTCTACTTGAATTCAGCTGTAGCCGACATAGTGTGATAACTGATAAGTTTATTTCAGTTTTATATTAGACGTGTTAAAATGCTTTATGATGACGCCTTAATAGTGGTATTGAATATACTGTGACGCTTGCAGTTTTAATAACAATATTGCTGGGAACAAATGATGATTTTCAGATTGATTACTAAGTAGTTCCTGTTTTATCTGGTTAGTTACAAAACAGTACCAGTACTGAATCTACTGTATCAGTGCCAGCAGCTGTAAATCTCTATTACTGTTAAAACGATTTACAAAGTAACCGAACAGTTAACTAGACCTGAGGATATCCTGGACGTGAATCAGCGGACGTAAAGTGACCTAAGTTGTCGTACGTATACAGGAAACGTTTTGATACTGGTCGGCGAAACAAGGTCTATAAAGCTAATTACGTCGACCGACGTGTTGGCTGGCATCACAGGTCGATGCTAATACACGATCATAAATGCTGAAGAGAAATATTACTCATACATGTTGAAGAGAAGTAAACATACATTCTCTCTCTCTCTCTCTCTCTCTCTCGCTCACACACACACACTCACACCGCGCTCGCGCTCGCACTCGCTAGTCGGCGCGTGTGGTTTCCGTTCTTCCTTCTGTGTTTACTTTTTTTCCACTGCTCTGAGAAAGAAATGCGAAAACTGAGGAACATTCCAAAGCGGCAAGGCAACAACGCTGGATGTTCGTTAACTGACTGCAGCGATTGAAGAAGGAAGATAACGCAGCCCGAAACCAGTTTGACATCCTCCTCGCGGTACGAACGTTCCCTAGTAAAATTTCACAGCGACCTTCATTAATTGTAGCAGAAAACGAATTCGCCTCCCGCCGAGCGCTGTTTCCTTCCGAGAAAACGCACACACACCGCAAATAATGGAAGTAAATATATTAACTGTTGCGTGCGAGCGCCAAAGCATGCAATTATAGTTTTATTACTAGAACCAGTCCTGTTCAGAATACATTAAACACACCGTGGAGTAATGGAAAGCTCAACTCGCAGTCTGCGTTCGACTCCCATTGCAGGCAAAACTTAATCTAAGCGGTTCTTAATATTTGGTCACACTCTAAGACGACGGCAAACAGCGAATGATGTCCCTGATTAGTAACACCTCTAGCTTCAACTTAGCACTAGTTAAAGAAGGTAACGAGGCGTGTATTGTGAGAGTTGACATGGTTCGAGGTGTCTTTAGTGGGCTCGAAAATCGTGACTTCAAAATATATCTATTCATTTTGGGTTTATCGCTGACGAATAGACAATAGTCTCCTATGAGAGCTTTCATATATAAATTTTGATATTATAGTGAGGTTACTAGACAATTTCTCAAAATACTAAGTTTACTCTATGTTTCTTAGCTACATGCACCTATCATTCTGTTATTTTTCACATTTTCTGTTTCTACAGCGTTTTTTCAAAAGCCAAGTATTACAATTATTTGATCGTGCAAACTTCTTTTAACAAAGTTGATTTCGGTATCTCGGAAAATCACAGTAACACGATTTTGACAAACGTGTTGCAAAATCGTTAATTTAAAAAATATCGGTATGGAGAACCATACATGACTTCCATGTTCTAAGATTTATCCTTGGATTTCGTTGTCCATGACGTGTCCGTTACTTAACTAAATATCACTATAATATTGACGACTCGGAACACTTAAGTTTTTTATAAGTAAAAACGTAAAGTTTTACCTTACAGCCTAAACCGGCTTTCACCTATAGAAGGCTTCATCATAAGGAAATGGAAGTATGGCGATGGCAAAAAAAATCGTGTTCGAGATTATTGCAGATTCTGTTAAGGAAATGGAAGTATGGTGATGGCAAAAAAAATCGTGTTCGAGATTATTGCAGATTCTGATTGTACTACACTCAAAACATTAAAAAAGTCGTTTTTCGAAAAGTGTCTGTGTGTGTGTGTGTGTGTCTGTCTGTCTATAGATTTGTTTTCTATGGCAAACGATAACAGCCGCAAATTCAAACAGAATCAAATAATGTTTTGCATACAGCCCTGATTTGTAGAGTACTCACGACCTATTGTTTTTGGTGAAGATCGGTTGAGGGAAAGGGGTAGTTTACCTGCAACGGTTTTTTTTATGAAGGGAATTTTTTTTTTTGACAAACGATAACATCCGCAAATTCAAACAGAATCAAATAATGTTTCGCATGCAGCCCTGAATTGTAGAGTTCTCAAGACCTATTGTTTTTGGTGAAGATCGGTTAAGGGAAAGGGGTAGTTTACCTGCAACGTTTTTTTAACAAGGGTATTTTCTATGGCAAACGATAACAGCCGCAAATTCAAACAGAATCAAATAATTTTTTGCATACGTCCCTGAATTGTAGAGATCTCAAGGATTTTCGATTTTGGTGAAGATCGGTTAAGGGGAAGGGGTAGTTTACTTGCAACCTTTTACGTTTTAACAACAGTAAAGTACTTGGAAATTCATTTAAACTTTTTCAAACAATGGTAATTGTTAAAAATAAAATAATTTTGTTGCCAGGGAATAAAATTATAATTTTTTCATTTTAATGTAAATTATGTATGAGTTAATATCTTTATATATAAAATTCTTCTGTACGTGTGTATGTCACTGAACTCCTCCATGTATAAAATAATATATCGTTCGTGGCAGGTAAGCATATCTCAGTTATGTAATGTTTACGTTTCCATTTTATTATTATGCCTACAGCAATAAAAAGGCAGGTAAGACACACAGACACACACACACACACACACACACACACAATTCGTGTTATTTCTGGCCTCACTCATGTTTATTTTCTTACATTTGCACGCTTTTTAAATGGAAAGTGCCGAAACCCACACCAACATAACGCGTGCAAGCTGAAAAAATGGACATCAATTTGCTTCCTGTGGATCGCTGGGCAGTGTAACTGAACGTGTTTACAGAGGAACGATTCATAGACAGACTTTTCGTCTTTAGGGAATGAACCCTCTGCAAGATGCTGAGGGTCCATGAGTGACTTCGGAGCGCTCCTTCTTTTTCGCGTGTTTGTTCTGTGAAACATACACTATAGATTCGCAGCTTTACTCTAAGCAACGCTCAATAGGAAATGTTGAAAATTTTTGTTCACAGTGTACCCTCATTCACACTAAACCTGCTCTGATGTTTTAATTACGGACATCATAATATTAAACTTTGGAAACTTGAGCACTACTTAATGGAGATCAATCATTAACTTATACAAACCATTAATTTTATGCATATTTTTTATATATATATGTGTACAACGTTATCGGCAACAAAGAAGTAGTTTTTCTTAAAATTGCTTCCCGGGATATTTGGCCGTAGTCCAATGTTTTCTACAAAACCAGACGTTCGGCAATGCCATCGACTTCCATCATCAGTGAAAATCGAGTGCGATAACGTGAGGTGGTATACGTTAGTGACCACAGTACTGTGGTTAAGGCTGAAGCAGTAAGTAGAAAGAAGTATTTTCTATGGTAATATTTAATTTCGAAAATGATTTTAAATATAAATCTTAGAATATGGAAGTCATGTATGGTTCTCCATACCGATATTTTTCTATGGCAAACGATAACAGCCGCAAATTCAAACAGAATACACTACTCTTTTGCATACAGCTCTGAATTGTAGAGTTCTCTAGTCCTATTGGAGTTCGTGAAGATCGGTTTAGGGAAAGGGGTAGTTTACCAGAAACATTTTATGTTTTAACAAGGGTAATTTTTTATATGACGATTGATAACTGCCGTACATTAAAACAGAATCAACTACTCTTCTGCATACCTTTTTGAATTATACAGAACTCAAGGTCTGTTGATTTTGTTGAAGGTCGGTTAAGGGAAAAGGGTAGTTTACCTGCAACGTTTTATGTTTTAACAAGGGTATTTTCTATGGCAAACGATATCAGCCGCAAACTCAAACACAATCAAATAAATTTTTGCATTCAGCCCTGATTTGTAGAGTACTCAGTACCTATTGTTTTTGGTGAAGATCGGTTAAGGGAAAGGGGTAGTTTACCTGCAACGGTTTTTTATCAAGGGTAATTTTTTTCTATGGCAAACGATAACAGCCGCAAATTCAAACAGAATCAAATGATGTTTTGCATACAGGCCTGTATTGTAGAGTTCTCAATACATATTGGTGTTGGTAAAGATTGGTTAAGGGAAAGGGGTATTTTACCTGCAACATTTTATGTTTTGACAAGGGTAATTTTTTATATGACGAACGATAACTGTCGTAAATTCAAACAGAATCAACTACGTTTTTGCATACCTTTTTGAACTAAAGAGAACTCAAGGTCTGTTGATTTTGTTGAAGATCGGTTAAGGGAAAGGGGTAGTTTATCAGCAACGTTTTATGTTTTAAAAAAATTAATTTTTTTATGACGAACGATAACTGCCGAAAATTCAAAGAGAATCAAATAATTTTTTGCACACTTTCCTGAGTTTTAGAGAACTCAAGGATTGTTGATTTTGGTGAAGATCGGTTAAGGGAAAGGGGTAGTTTACCTGAAACATTTTAAGTTGTAACAAGAGAAATGTTTTTCATGACGAACGATAACTGCCGCACATTCAAACAGAATCAAATATTTTTTTGCATGCATCCCTGAATTGTAGAGGACTGAAGGTCTATTGATTTTGGAGAAGATCGGTTAAGAGAAAGGGGTAGTTTACCCGAAACATTTTATGATTTAACGAGAGTAAAGTACTTAATTTTTATAAATAAAGTTTCCTGATAAGAAGCTCATAATAATCCACTGTAGAAACGTAGATGAAATATCTATAAATGAAGAGGTTAGGTGAACGGGGTGGGGGTAATTTTCTATTATTAACAATTATAGTTGAAGGTGGAGGGGAGAATTTTTTATGTGTACTACGTTATCGGCAACAAAGAAGTAGTTTTTTGTTAAAATTGCTTCTCGGGCTGTTTAGCCGTAGTCCAATGTTTTCTGTAAAACCAGACTTTTCTGCAGTGCCATCGACTGCCATCATCAGTGAAAATCGAGTGCGAAAATGTGAGGTGGTATACGTTTGTGACCACAGTACTGTGGTTAATGCTGAAGCAATAAGTAGAAATACATAGTTTCTATGGATATATTTCATTTCGAATATGATTTTAAATATAAATCTTAGAACATGAAAGTCATGTATGGTTCTCCATACCGATATTTTTCTATGGCAAATGATAACAGCCGCAAATTCAAACAGAATCGAATAATTTTTTGCATACAGCTCTGATTTGTAGAGTACTCACGACCTTTTGTTTTTGGTGAAGATCGGTTAAGGGAAAGGGGTAGTTTACCTGCAACGTTTTATGTTTTAACAAGGGTATTTTCTATGGCAAACCATAACAGCCGCAAATTCAAACAGAATCAAATAATTTTTTGCATGCAACTCTGAATTGTAGAGTTTTCAAGACCTATTGTTTTTGGTGAAGATCGGTTAAGGAAAAGGGGTAGTTTACCTGCAACGTTTTGTGTTTTAACAAGGGTAATTTTTTCTATGACGCACGATAACTGCCGCATATTCAAACAGAATCAAATAATTTTTTGCATACGTCACTGAATTGTAGAGAACTCAAGGCCTTTTGATTTTGGTGAAGATCGGTTAAGGGGAAGGGGTATTTTACCTGCAACCTTTTACGTTTTAACAACAGTAAAGTACCTTAAAATTCATTTAAACTTTTTCAAACAAGGTACCGTATTGTTAAAAATAAAATAATTTTGTTGCCAGGCAATAAAATTATAATTTTTTCATTTAAATTTAAATCATGTATGAGAGAAAATATATCGTTCGTGGCAGGCAAGCATATCTCAGTTATGTAATGTTTACGTTTCCATTTTATTATTATGACTACCGCAATAAAAAGGCAGGGAACACACACACACACACACACACACACACACACACACACACACACACACACACACACACACACACACACACACACGCACGCACGCACGCACGCACACACGCACACACACACACACACAATTCGCGTTATTTCTGGCCTCATTCATGTTTATTTTCTTACATTTGCATGCTTTTTAAATGGAAAGTGCTGAAACCCATACCAACATAACGCGTGCAAGCCGAATAAGTGTCCAGCGTGGATAGCGATTTGCTTCCTGTGGATCGCTGGGCAGTGTAACTGCACGTGTTTACAGAGGAACGCTTCATCGACAGACTTTTCGTCTTTAGGGAATGAACCCTCTGCAAGATGCTGAGGGTCCATGAGTGACTTCGGAGTGCTCCTTCTTTTCCACGTGTTTGTTCTGTGAAACGTACACTGTAGATTCGCAGCTTTACTCTAAGCAACGCTCAATAGGAAATGTTGAAAATTTTTGTCCACGTTGCACCCTCATACACACTAAACCTGCTCTGATGGTTTAATTACGGACATCATAATATTAAAACTTTGGAAACTTGAGCACTACTTAATGAAGATCAATGATTAACTTATACAAGCCATTAATTTTATGCATATTTTATATATATATATATATGTGTACAACGTTATCGGCAACAAAGAAGTAGTTTTTGTTAAAATTCCTTCCTGGGATATTTGGCCATAGTCCAATGTTTTCTACAAAACCAGATGTTTCGGCAATGCCATCGACTTCCATCATCAGTGAAAATCGAGTGCGATAACGTGAGGTGGTATACGTTAGTGACCACAGTACTGTGGTTAAGGCTGAAGCAGTAAGTAGAAAGAAGTAGTTTCTATGGTAATATTTCATTTCAAAAATGATTTTAAATATAAATCTTAGAATATGGAAGTCATGTATGGTTCTCCCCCGATATTTTCAAAAAGTGTCTGTGTGTAGAATTTTTCTATGGCAAATGATAACTGCCGCAAATTCAAATAGAATCAAATAATTTTTTGCATACAGTTCTGAATTGTAGAGGACTCTAGGCCTATTGATTTTGGTGAAGATCGGTTAAGGGGAAGGGGTAGTTTACCTGCAACCTTTTACGTTTTAACAAGAGTAAAGTGCTTAATTTTGATAAATAAAGTATCCTTAAAAGAAGGTCATAATAATCCACTGTAGAAAGGTAGATGAAATATCTATAAATGAAAAGGGTAGTTGAAGGGGAAGGGGGTAATTTTCTATAAATTAAAATGGTAGTTGATGAGGGAGGAGATAATTTTTTATAAGTTTTATATGTGTACTACGTTATTGACAACAAAGAAGTAGTTTCTATGGAAACATTTTATTTCATTTTGACAAAATTCTATATTTTTTTAGGAATTATCAAACCGAATTCAAATAAATGATTGGAACTGTATGAGTACCCACAATACATTTCGATGTTTTTAATATACGATTGTATCGATATATTACGGTGTGGAAAAGAAGTGTACTAATTGTAAATTGCCCTATTTCTTAATGTAAAGCAAAAATACATGTTGTTTTCATTTGGTAGTTAGGTAATAATGGTTTTAGATTTTAGTTTACTGCTAAAATAAATAAAAGCTGTGGTTGAGAAAACATAACATCAAACGTGTAATACAATGCGTATAACAGAGTAACACTTAAAATAAATAACCTAACGTTTTTAAGTTTACAAATTGGAAAAAACAACAGCAAATACAAAATGAAAAATACAAATATTTATGGTTAATGAAAAAACAAAAAAACACTGTATTAAGGAATAACAACATATGCTCTACAAATTGTACATAATGGATGTTTGTTTTTTGTTAGTCACAAAACGAGTACTTGTCAGAAAACGAATTTTACCAAAAAACCGAGTTCTGCCACAAAAAAGTGACATGTAGGCCTATAATAATAGGCAAGAGGTTGACCCTTGGGCCACTCCCGCCTTAATTCGAGTTGGGATTTTAGAGGTTTTAGAAAAAAAAAATAGTTTTACATTACACACGTATTGGTTTCCATGTATAATTTCAGTTTTCATGTTAACCTAACATAATCAATTTTTGGTGTCACAGCCACGACCCGGTGATAAATTACTACTACAGTCATTTTCCATTAAAAAATGACAAACTAAATCAATTGCAATCACCAGTCAACTATTTTGCAATATACAAAATTAAAATTTGTATAATTCTTTCACTACATAAAATTACATGCGATATTCACTACATATCGAAGCCCAAAAATCGCATTATCGAAATAACTGCGGGTACGCATAAAGGCAGTACCAAATGATTTTATATATAATCTGAGAACATGGAAGTCATGTACGGTTCTCCATACCGATTTTTTTATATACACACCAATCATAAATTCCTATAATGTTGCATACAATACAAACAATAATTGTATACTTACAATTATCACTAATTGTATATAATTATTATATTACATGTTTATACTTTTTCTCTCCCTTTATTCTCTCTTTATTTATTATTATCCTCTTTTATTACAAGCCTTTCACTCCTCTGTATTCACAAGCAGATGACAATATCATCTGATGAGATTGGAGTGACTTAGCAGACAAACCACAAAAACATTTATCCTATTTAACAAAAATATATACAGTTTTTTTAAATGAATATCTATGATAAAAGTTGTTTCTTTTTCTTCTTATAAGTCAAATTACTGAGGATAATGTTTGGTAAATAATGTTGGATATTTGCCATATTTTGTGAAAAGAATATTGGTGTAGCGAATATTGCGTAGAAAGAAAGAATATTGCTCTTAGAAAGGAAACCAAATATTCAGTGCTCCAAATAATATAATGATAGTAGATGGTTGACAGTGTATTTTAGTTTGTGTTATGTTAGGCCTAAAGATTTTAGGAATTGAAATTATTGATATTACAAGTAATCAATTGTTCAGCTTTTTAAACGTGAAAATAATTATTTATGTGTCAAAAAAATTAATGATTATAACTGAGTATTTCCAGCACTGTGGTGGAGGAACCCTGACTTTTTCATTTTTTGTGAGGAAAATAGGATTCAAGGTAATTTCACCCTCTGCCCTGCAAGGATGAACCCTAGTTCCTGTTTACAGTTGAACCCAATAATGGTTTTCAGAAGTCAAAATGTTTAATATAATCATCTTTTAACACAGTACAGTGGTTGGTGAGACCAAGAAAAGTTATCTGTTTAATAGCCAGCTTTACTTAACAGCTGATGGTTTAATAATCACTGTCAACTTTGTGTATGTGTGTGTGACATTAGAGACCAAATAATATAATCCAATGTGTAACAGGACAAACTGTTGAGGGTTTATAATTTAAATATAATTTAAAGCTTTTCACCTTTTTATTTAACCAGAGTATATTTTTGGTCACATGACTGTAGCTTCGTGTAAGGTACAGCAAGATACCGGAATGCCAATTATCAAAAAGGGTGCATATTCATGTGTACGAGCGCACGTGTGGGCCGCTTTTCACAACGTAAAAGTCACGTACCGAAAATTCCATAGCCAAACATACTATTGAAACAACCAATCACCGAATGAGTTGAGACTGCGTGGCCAACGCCTAATGCTTGGCAGGCATGCAACCAAGTGCGCACTAGGTTCGAGCAGTTGTTCAACACAAGTCAAACAGCATAGTCGGTAGCTCAGCAACAGTATCAGTGAAGAAGTGATGGGAGGCCGGTGCGTGTGAGTACGCCCGGCCTATCCCAAAATTATATTGAAAGTAAAATGAATTTACTAAATACAGAAACTTAAAACAGTGATAGCCGTTGTGTGGTAGGGACAGTGTAAGTGAACGTAAAGATGGCAGAACAATTGGAATGGCAAGGAGAAAGTTAAGTACAGTGAATATGTTGGCCAACAAATTCTTAAATATCTAAATAATTAAGAATTCAGTAAAAGGGGGGTGAAAGAGAAATGTAAAGAGCGTGAGAGTATGTGTGAGGAAATTTGGGAAAAACAAAAGTAAAAGTAAGGTACTGGTTTGTTATGTATAAGAGTTTTCTTATATATATATGATTCTTAAGATAAGAGTTTTCTTATTTATATGATAGAGGTAAGAATAAATAATATTTCATAAAGAAAAGAGAGAGAAAGAAAGTATTTGAAAAGTGATTGAAATAAAAGTCGGTTTAAATAGCATAAAAATGTGTTAAACTAATTATTACGTCACACCCATAATCTGAATTCTGCATCGAGAATTCGTCTAAACGAAACCTGTGAATCTTCTGATCTAAGGGCATTACATGATCAAAATTAAGTAAGTGTAAGTATTATGTTCGATGTGTATATCTTTTAAACATCGTGGCAATCTTTTTAGTGAGTTTGGAATCTTGTGGGGAGTTTTTATATAAAAGGTAAGTTTAACGGAATCAGGGTAAGTGGAATGTGGGGCGTATAAAAAGGTAGAAAGTTTGTTTCTCCACAAATGCTGAATGTGAATTATTTGTATTACAAATTATTCAGATTTGTAGCTGAATGGCTGAGTTGCAGGAGGATAATACTCCAAAAATATGATTTTTACCAAACTAAAAAACTACAGGCATCTGAACATTTTTAGAAAAACTGCCAATGTAAAATTTTTAGCTCTAAGAGAGGAGAGTTCAACCTCAAAGTCTTACTTCAAAACATCAATGTTCAAATTGGTTTATAATAAATAAAAAAATGTTTATGGAATATTATTATTCTTCAAATATTATCACTCTTCAACAAGTTAGAATACTGGTTTTCACCATTAAATCTCACTTACTTTCATAAGCATCCAATTTATCAGTGCATTACTATTACGAGAACATAAAAATGAGTAGATAGAAAAATTGGAATAGTATGGAAAAAATATAGTAAAATAATTCAGTCTATACTTATAAGACTGATTCTCGATCATCGTTTTCTGCAGCATCAGTAGTTGGCCAGGCCTTTCGATATTCATAAAATGGCCGATACTTCATCACAGTAGAAACATCTTCAGTCTTCTTTTTATTGATATGAACTTAATCATCATATAACTATATATGTAGTTGTAAGTGGCACATCAGTCTTTTCATCTTGAATATTACTGAACTTCCCCTTGAATATACTTTATAGCTTGAACATAGTTCCACCACCAAATTCATGAGGCCTTCATGCTCTTATGCACAGAGTCTGTGGGCACACTGCCTCGTCTTCTGCTTCCGGCAATGTTAACATCGACCACGACTCCCTTACAGCCATGACGACCTCAGCAAAGTTGCCCAGACCTCCAGATCAATCCGCTTCTGCCTGGAGACCGTTAATGTTGCAGAGAGGTTCATGTTTTTAGTGGAAGTCGCCACTTGTACAGATCTTCTATGAATCGGGTCCTCAAACATGACCACTCTATAATCGCCTGAAACGTCAACGGTCTGATGGATAAACGTCGGTCCAGCCCGATTCAAATCCAACATGCTTCTTCTCACTGAGACACACCTGACTCCAACTAGGCGGTTTCGATTGGCCAATTATGTGTGCTGTCAGTATCGAAATGATCGGCCGAGCAATTCAGGAGGCGGTATGGCCGTTGCGGTGAAGGCTTCTTTAGATTATCACTGGGTCGGACTACCTCAACGGATCTGCGTCGAGGCTACCTCCATTGTGGTCCATGAGGTGTTTTTGTGGTGGCAGCTTATAAACCGCCTAGTAGAGAACTCCTGTACCAAGATTTGGCGGCCGTCTTCGATTCTTACAAAATGGTTATCATGCAGGCGATCTGAACTGCAAGTATCGACTGGAATAGTCTGATTGCTCCGAAATGAAACCGCTTGCGCAGTTTGTCGATGCTTGCCAGATGATTGTGATTCGGCTCACTCAACCAACGTTCTACGCTGCACAATGCAACAGGGCTCCCGATATCTTTGACGTAGCGGTGATACAGGGAATTGCCTGTCCAGGCGAGGTATCCTAGCTCACAGAACTGTCCTATTATCGTCTTCCAATCTCGGTTCAGGTCGCTACCCAGCACCCATTCATAGAAAAGTTATGAAGGTAGTAGAATGGAATCACTATGTCCTGGCACTCTATCGCCAATTACTAGATGCAGGACCATTCGAAACCGTCCGTCAAATTGACGAGCCAGTCATCTCTGTGGTTGACGTGTCTTCCAGGATGAAGCCTGATTTAACACATGATTATAAGTGGATCCCTGAAGAGACAAGTCTTCTCGCTCGCAGAGGAATCGTCTCCGGAGAAATGGGCAGAGAATCCGCGATCCGGCTGACAAGGCAGCGTATCCCCAGAGGAGAAAGTCGAGTTTCTGGGATTGTGTGTCCAGCGACAGTTTGCTCCTAGCCTCCTGCAGACTGAGACTTCAACACCCGAATCGAATAAATATGAGGTGGAAAACTGTGTCTCTTCCTATCACTACCGTGCCCGAACCCATCTCTAGGGACGAGGTCTCAGATCGGCTCGCTGAACTCTGACAAAGTAAAACTCCTGGCCTGGACGGTGTTTCGATCACGGCTCTCGGTCGTCTTCCTGAGCAGGGAAACCTTAAATAGGTCGAGTTGTTCAACGCGTGTCACAGACCAACCCATTTCCCCAAATAATCGCGAAAGGCTCTAGTCATATTGATACCAAAGCAGGGAAGTGATGCTTCCGTGCCGACAACCTACGGCCCATCAGTCTTCTGTCAGCCACGTCAAAGGTACTCGAACGTTGTGTGCAAGACTACTTCCAAAACTTTGACGTTCTTGCCCCCGAATGTTTCCACTCAGGTCATTCCACCACTATCAGCTGATGATGAGACTAGTCGAAGGGATAACAGTCGCCAGGTGTCGTGTCAGAAAGACCAGCCCGCAGTCTGTTTCCTAGATATGGGGAAAGCCTTTGCCAGTGTCTGCAGAGGCGTAGCTAGGGGGGGCAAGGGGGCAGCCGCCCCGGGCAACATAGCCAGGAGGGCGGCAAACTGAGCATAGACTTGAAAAAATTGTTCTCCCGTTTGTCTTCTTCACTAATCCGTCAGTTCTTGCTCTGAGAGATTCCGTACGCTGGAGACGTCTTCCTTCTTCGCACGTCTATTTGTTTCAGCAAGTATTCTTTCTGTTAATGATCTAGATTTTCAGAATATACCGTAGTGTAAAGTACATTAAATGCTATAATCCGCGAGTTTATATTTAATGACTTCACAAAAATATCCACTGTCCCACGTACAATCTGTTGATATGAAAATCATCTAAACCGTCTGTGCTTCTGAAAATATAGATGGTTGAGTTGCTGTTGCCAACCCAAAATGCGGTATGCCATGATGAGGTTATCACGTAGTCATATACAATTCCTGCCGGCTGGATATCTCTTCTTCCTTTATACTAAATTCACGCATAACGATTAACAAAATTTGTTTTATATATTTTTTATGAATAAATCTAAAGTGCCAAGTATTCTTTAACTACTTTATCAAAAGCACTTGTTTTCATGTACACTTTTATTATATGACAACTTTCTCTTTTATTCCAAGTTAAATCTTCATTACTTCAAAAATCTTCGTAAAATTGGATATTTTAATGGCCACTATAGTGTTACCATTTCGGTCAGCTTTGTCTGCTTTTGAAATTGAACAGAGTTATTTAAATATTCTGAGCCATCCGCTATCCATTATGTCTTTACTTTCTCTTCTATTATGTGCAGTATTCCAGTTTGCATAATTCCGTCTACCTATTCTGCACAAGTTTGATACTTTATTGTTGCTATTCAGGCTTTAGCTAAATTTTAATTACAGAGAGCAAATTCGGTTAGTGAATGCAAATATATAAATTTGTTTACATCTTCACGTATCCTGTCTTGACTGATATTGGCTGAACCTGATTTCTTGTCTGAATTATAACTGCGATGATCGGTTATCATGACTTGTGTCTTAAAGTGATTCAAGTTCAAAAACTGTAATCTCTACCACAGTTGTCTGATCTTAACATTATTTCTACTCTTTTTTTTCAGACCTGTTAGCCTCAGATTACACCCTACATTGTTAATTATCCTCTCTCCAACTTAAATCCACGGTCGCAATCATTAACAACATTTTTCGTTATATACTCCCCATCTGGTGGATGGATTTTTGGGTTCCTAAAAATAAAAATAAATTAACAACAGTACTGTGAATTTTGTTAATTTTTGTTTTTGAACTTCTAATTAAGATAACAAATAAATAAAAATAATGGTGTTGTTTTATTGATTCTTCCACAAATAGTTGATAGTTTCGTCAAAGTCTGATGGCGCCAGTATTATCACAGCCTGAAACAGAATAAAACGACATTTAATGAAATAATATTTAGGAGAGACATTAAATGGAAAATTCAGAGTTATTCCACGAGTACAAAGAATTAATATTTTGATAACACAACCTTCAGTTTATTCAAATAGTTTATTGTTTGATAGTATAGTATTGTACTGTTTAAAGTATTGAACTTACTATTGATAGAAGTACAAGTCTGGTGTTGTTATTTTTCGTCACATCCGGAAACCGAAGTGGTGGAGTGTAATGTCAAGGCCGGTGTTGTAATCCCCTACCATACGTCGTACATCGCTGGATTTTGGGGAGGGGATTGCCATCCGGGAGCCCTTCGTAGGTACCCAGGGTCCTCCGTCTTCGCGACTCTGCAGAGGCCACCAGACTTCTCTAATAGAATCCTCTGGAGGCGCCTGGGATCCAACGTCTCTCTTCCGGTCGGTATTCGTTGCAGCCGGGGGTTCCTGTGTTGTCACAGCCGGCGATGTGGTGGTTATGTAGTGTCAAGGTCGGTATCGTTACAGTCGATGATGTGGTAAATTGGTAAAGAAACTGAATAATTTTGATAAACTACAAATTTCGTGCCGGCGTGCTCGAAATATTAAAAAAATTTGATTATTATTTCCATGGTTACGGCCAATTTATATTCATAGTTATTGTTGTTCACCTGTTTTTTATTTAGCGCTTTATGTATATTTGTATTTATTTAGCATTGCATATTGAGACTGAAGGTAACGCGGTACGGGTCTGTTGAATCATGCGAGGTTCAAATTTTACAAATGTTGTTTGTTAGCTCCACTTTGGTAGCGTCAATTCTGCAAGATCACATCTATTTTGTGTATAATATCTTTTTGTTATGTTGAAAATATTATTATGTTTAATGATTGTTGATAAGTTGCTGAGTGCCAATTCTGGAATATTCCAGAATAAGTTATTTTTTGTTTTGTTAAGGTTGACTTCTCTTGCTGTTTACACGCCACCTGTTGATTCTAGAAAATTTACAAGGTAAACAATGGTGTGTGTAATAAAATTCACAAAAAAATATTTACCCGTGTTGCAGCAACTCTTTCTGGTAGTCTTTCCGTAGACCGTAGTAGCCGTGGACCTACCTCATTTGTGGTATCTTTCTGCTAAATACCTACCGGTACACTCCAAACTCAATGGTAATTCTAGTTCCTCCCTTTTTAGATTTATAATATAATAAAATTCCCCTTCAATTAAATCTATATGTTGACCCTTGAGTGGTAGAAAAAAAAATTAAAATTTCAGTATTGTTAGGCACTGTTAATTAATTTTTCAAAGATCTTATTTTATTTCAATTAGAAAATTAAAATTGTGAAGGGTTGGTTTGAGAGTATTTCCTGGTGGATACCATCCAGTGTTGACCGGAAAACCCCTTGCAAGTTATAAAAAATTACAAGTTCTACCTCTTGATTAAATAATGCTAATCCACTCAAAACTGTTACAACATTCAAAACGATCTGTTGGTCTCACAAATTAAATTATTTTCTTCTTGGGATTTTTAAATTTTAGTGCCTAACTCGCCATAATAACTACTGCCAATATGAATTGTGAAGGTGTACCATTCCGAGTTTCAAGTAAAGGCCGGACGGTCACTAATATTATTAATTAGAGTTCAAACACAGGTTAGTTTTCCTTAACATTCTTTTATTATCATTTAGATATTTCTAGAAACTTTCATAAAACTTTAAGAACAAATAAAATCATAAGTTACATAGACTGACTGCTCCGGCTGAGAGACAATCTCGGGTCATAACGTTGGTATCATTAGTTCATTACAAAACATTACAAAACCGTATCTTGACAATTGTCCATTTATAAAGGTTCTTTTGACCAAAATATAGTCTAGAAAATGTCTATTAAGAAGAACAAAACATAACAAGATGTTATTAACTATTGTTATTTACTTAAATCTACAGTTGAAATAAAATTATGAAGTTCGGATTATATCCGTAAGAGAACGTACCAAGTAGGGTTATCTCACCTATTGGAAGCGTTATATTGTGATAAAAAAAAAACAATTAATTCATTAAAATAAATCCTTAAAATATTAAATAATGTTCATTGTTAAAAATTGTTAAAGTGATTAATTAAGTTTCCAGTGTTTTCTTAAGTTCAAAGGGCCAATGAATTTTTCGAAGTGTTTTATAGTATGTTATTTAATTAAATTTCACTCTACTTGCTTGATGTGCCCTTTTCTTTAATGGCACTGTAATACTTATTAACATTTTTTTTTCTCCGTAAATAGGTTCGACCGCCGTTTAAAATTATTTTTCTCGTGTTTATATAGTATCGAAGAATAGGAAAAGAAATATTTCACCGCAATTTGAGCATAATCCGGATCGTGCACAATTACCAGTGTTTTATGTTAACCCCCCCCCAAGTTTGTTTAAAGTAAAAGTTCATGAATTTTAGGATGTATGTGTGCTGTCGTGATTGAAACTACGCGTTTTTGTTAAGGTTAAAATTCTCGCGGTTAATGAATCGCTGGAAGGTTAAATAACGTCTCGCGGTTAATGATCAGATAGTGTCGTTAGATCTTATCGTCACTCTTGCGATCGCCACAGCATTCGTTATATTTTATGTTTACAGAAAGAAACTGAAATCGAAGGTGTGTGATTTGGGAGAATTCAACGAAGTTGTTTGATCGTAGTTAGGAGAGAGAGAGGGCCAAAGGTATTATCCCCGGAGTATACAATTACTTAATTTAAATTTTTCCGCTCATGAGAACAGCTGATTTTGACGTCTGCAACCCAATTTGAGGTTAAATTAACACCAATTGTCGGTAATATTTTTCCGGCTGTTCGACCTCTCTTCTTTGTCTCCTGGACTCTGTAACAACTACCCTCTATGAGAAATAATACACATTTTATTATTTATAACAAAGTGTTCAGGGTATTTATTTATTAACTACACTGATTTTTATCTTCTCCCAATACAAAAAGTTATAATCGATTCTCCCTGTCAACACAACATTGGTTCGATCTTATTTGGTAAACATAAAAAATTATAACAAAATATTTTTTTATCCTTGATAAAATATTAAAACAATAAAGAATTAATTTATTACTTTCCCAGGGTTAATGGTAAGTTCTTTGTGTTATGAGACGGTCAGAAATGAATAATAAAATACTAAGCTTTACAAAGAAAAACAGATTATATTTGTTTTTTCTTTAGTATGTAGTTCCGGGTTTATCCGCCAGAGTACAGGCTATGTTCTTTGCTACAAACACGAACTTATTTAATGGAGGCTGAAAACGCACAAAGATCCGTTATGAAGGTTTTTTGGTTAACAAAAATTAATAAAGTTTGTTTCACCTCTTTTCCTGGAGTGTTTACTTGTATGGTGCTGTTTCTAGTGTTGAAGTTATAGTTGATTTGTAATTTAGTTAATTTTTACTAGGATATGGTCTCACCAAAAATCTCGAAGTGCTAGATACTAGGCCTGGAATCTGTCGTTAAGTTTCTCAAAATTTCGTCAAATAAAGGCTTGGATGGTGCTACTTGCAGAAGTTCTAATGGAAGGTGTACATCTCTCGTCAATTTTTATTAAATTTCGCACTGTTTATTCCGAAAGTATTCATAAATTTTCAAATTTTATATAGGCATTACACTTTTTTCCAAACGTTCACTTCTCAATCGTTTTAACAATTAATTTATATCTTGTTAGTTGGTTACTGTTAGTAACCAAGAATTTTTTTATGATTTTTTATTGGTGAATCTATATAATTTTGAGTATATAGGCTGTTTTTAATTATTATAAATTTATTTCTTATTTATAGAAAAATAATCCTTTTTAACTTTTGTTTATAATCCAATTTAATTTATATAAGGTTTTCTTCTATTTTCTCTTAAATTTATACATAGGTCTTTAATATTTTGATTTCCTTCAATTGTATTTATTTATTATTTGCTTAAAGTATCCTTACACTAAACTATTTTCCTCTGCCATTTTGCTCATACATTATTATTTTATATTATTATTATTTTATATCTAACCCTGGGTTATCTTATATTTAAACACAATTATTATATTAAACATAAAATTATACCTAGGTACAAGACCTTTGAGGCCTACACAATACAAATTATACAAAATACAGAATTTGTCAGTAGCAATATAGTCTACTGCTACAATTGATTGTTTTTCCATCTCCAGTATAAATCTGTGAGATGCTCCTTTTTAACCACTTGCTTTCTCACTATGTACACTATATCGCACTTTGTACACTATATGTCACTTAGTTATAGTTTATAGTGTTCTGTAGTACAAAGTAATCTATAGCTAGGTACATAGTACCCATTTCTGACCTTTATAGTGGGGTGATTACGTTATCATTTTTGGGCATGGGTTATGTAACGTTACAACGTATACACAGCCAGGGACATCAAATAGGGCACACACATACCGTTCCACATCACGTATACACAGCCAGGGACATCAAGTAGGGCACACGCATACCCTTCCACATCACATACCAGAGTCACAGGGGCATCAAATAGAGCAGATATACATACGTACACATCACACAGTATGATTACAAGGCCATCATTCACAAAAGCAGTAACATCACCTTCAGTTTCACACACATCACAGATACATAAATCTTTTTCATATGTAACACCATCACACAATCTAAACCATAAATCACACCTCACATATTTGTTTACAAATGGTGGGTCTGCTGAGGAAAGTGTCTTCGTTAAACAGTTCCCTTGAATATGATGCTTCTCGTAAAGTAGATAATTTAATATCGTCATGTGCAAAACAAACAGGTGTCTCGCATCTTTAAATAACATACCCAAGGGTACGTTCTGATTGCAATGTTCAATACAGTAATAGATTCACCTTCTCAAAACATAAAAAACATTGTGATTCGTCTGGTTTATCCCTATCGTGTTCCCATTCAGATTGTACATTGAAATTTAGAACATATTTCCATGTCATAGAACATTTGAAGAAAGAGCATGGGCAAATTATTCCAAAGGAGGAATTTGTTTTTAAGGACGTGGCAGCATTTCTCACATGGAAGGAAGCTGTTTGTAAAGACAACCACATTCCAATGGTCAAAAAACGGGTTCAGCCCATGCAGTGAGTGGCTCTAAATTTTCCTATTATATTTGCAAATTTAATAATTTTTGTAGACCCGAAACAAAAATAAATAAACTAATAGAAAAAGGACACTGGTAGTATGCCGAATACAAACTGTCTGGCCAAAATGTACATCAAAGAAGATGATACAGGAATCCATGTGACATACATTAATACTCATAACCATGAGCTTAATTTTAAATTTGTGAAATTCTGTCGATGGGATAACACCGCAAAGTCTTCTGTAAATCACTTTTTAGAGCAAGGTGTGCCAACACATGTTATTCAGGAACATTTAAAGCCTTCCATTGGTGACGATAATAACACATCTGCAGTAAAAGAACATTATATAACAACATCTCAGATAATTAAAATGAGGTATCAACTGGAGATGAAAAAACGACTTAATAAAAATGATGCAGAATCTGTAAATATCTTAATTAACTTATTAAAAAATGAAAGTTACAATCCAGTTTTAGCATATAAACCTCAAGGAATGGATACCATAATTGGCCCCTCCAGTTTAAATAATTTACCACACAGTTCTGAACTTTTTGCTGTAGGCATTCAAACAAAGTAGGCTATCAAGCAGCAGAAATGGTTGCGGGTTGCGGTAGAATACTGTATATAAACGCAACTTATAATACCAACCAGTATAAATTTTACTTATTAAATTTACTTGTTCCTGATGAATATGGTATTGGGTTCCCTGTTGCTCATTTTATAATAAATAATTTGGATGAAATGACTCTGGCATGTGTCTTAAAAATTGTTGACAAATTTCCAAATATGGAAGTAAACTGGTGTCATGACGGATGGTGATGCTAATCGGTTGAAACTGCATTTGGTAAAAATGTGAGACATCTTCTTTGTTTATGGCATGTGAAACGGAATTGGTTGACAAATCTTAAAACCAAAGTGAAATCCAAGTCTCTGACATCAGAAATTTTAGATTCTTTATTAATTTTAACTCATGAAAAAAATATGAATAATTTTAATGAAATGTTAGAAGCCTTTTTTAATAAATACTCCGAGTCCGCTAGTTGCTTTTTAGATTATTTTAAAGAAATTTATGTGTGTAAAAAAGAGAAGTGGGCAATGTGTTTCAGAAATTTTTCACATGGATATACCAACACAAACATGTTTTTAGAATCATTTCATAATAAAATTAAAACTCAATACCTCCAAAGAAATGTAAATAGGCGATTAGATGACTTGATTAACATCATTTTCAGAGTTAATAAAACTATACACTTAGCGTTAAAATATAAAAGATTGAGCCAGATGCCCCCATTAGCAAGTCAGGAGCCAGTCAGACTCAACAGTCCTTTATAAAGTCTATTGTTTAGCTAGAAAATGTTATATGCCAGAATTATGTTTTATAAAATGCAATGAATATACATGTTTCAGCTTGTGTTCACACATGTATACATGCTCATGTGCTGACAGTAATTCATTGTGCAAACATATACACAAGCTTCATTCTTATCTTGTCCATAAGCTAACTTTACCATCGTGTATAAGTTCTGATTGTACAGATTTAGCTATAGATGAAATGTTGGTAACTACAAATAGTAACTCAGTTAACCTAGATAATGCAACAGCAAATACAGACATATTAATTCAGTCTGTGCGTCAATTGGCAGATAAATTGAAAAACATATGTAATAAAAATTCTCAATCTTTACTGCCATATCGGCAAAACAGTTTACATTATTAGTTCAAAAATATGAAATGTTGAACAACAATCAAAACTGTGTACATGGTAAACCTTCAATGGCACATGATTTTGTTCCACCAAACATCAAAATTTCTCCTCAAAAGAGATTTTATCAAACTGCCAAAGAAAAGAAGCCTATAAAAACAAAGACTAAAAATACAGACCTTGCTTGGTATAATTGTATAAAGGAGTCTTTCCTACTACGTGGCAAAAGTTTCACTGACCCTATTTCCAGTGAACAAGATATACACCATACCCTTTACAATGTTTGCGGATACAGTATCAGTGCTCTTCATTTGAAATCTTTGGATACATATATTGTAACATGACATAAGGTAGTGAAGATCCAATTGTATTTAATTATAAAATAAAAAGCTGAAGATAAGAGTAAGAGACAAAAACTTATAAACTTAGAGATCAATAACCCAGTAACCCAATAAATGACAAATGACTATTAACCTGACAATGACCTGACACAGTAGATCGGATAAATACCAAAGGAACCAAGAGACAATGAAGAAGCAGCCGAGACCTAAGTGCAATCAAATAATCCCAAATAATGACCAGTATATTGTAAATTAAATAATGAACTGATATTTGTAGTATATGAGATTTAACTAGGATAATAAGATTAATGGAAGGTAATAATATCACATATATCTTGTTGATAAAAGAATGTACTTATATAATATAAGGTAGGGAGTTAGAAACTAACCATACCCCAAACTAATAGTAATGATAATAGCCAAAGACAATAAACAATGCTTTGAGCCAAATAAAAAGCAATATTTAAGTAATAACTAAAAGTGATCAGAGTGATTTGGAAGTAAATTAGTTATTCATGACCATAATCACACAGTGATATAAAATAATCAGACAAATCGTGTGAATAAACAAGTGAGTAAGTTAAAAATGTGTGTAAAATTAAATAAGTGGTGAAGTGCTAGGTATAGCATATAATGGAACAAAGTGAGAATGATAATAAAATTAAAGAAACCTTCTAATGAAAGGAAAAGTGCAGTGGGGGTGTAGAATAAAATATTATATAAGCAAACTATAATAAACAGATAAACAATTTTTGATAAACTGTACATTAGTAAGTAAGATTAAACTGATTGTGATATTATAAATTTAGGTAATAGGATGTCAGAATTATATAATAAGGTAAGAATTAAGTTATCAGAATGAGTAGTAAAATAAGAAGGATAGACACTGTATTTAAGTGAAGGGATTAGTAGATAAAACATTTCGAGTAAGGCACAGTTTAACAGTAGTATTGTAAGAGTTTTATTATTGTTAAAAAACCATAGAATGTAGTAAATTATAGGATAAGCAAGATAACAGTAGAGAAAAGAAAAGGTAGTTAAAAGTTATTTCAGGCTAGAACCTGACAATGAATCTTTCATAATAAGAATTAGAGTTAGGAATACTAATGTTTATTGTTTGTTTTGTTTATAAAATTGTATTAGAATTACCAGATATGTTATTAAGAAATGTTAGGTGGGAGTAGAATAAAATCTAGGCTCTAGGCCAACTGTTGAATACAAATTTAGTAATTTTGAGAACAAATAATAATCCAAAGTTAAGGCAGAATATGCCAAAAATGATTAAACCGATGAAGTGAGTATTCCTAGTACCAAAATATATGAAAAACAACTAATTTTGAATAAAATATATGTAAAATGTAAATATGGAAAATAGTAAAAATGTAATTAGCTATTCAAAAGTGGGCATGAGGGATATCAAAATGATCATCATGAAAAATTAGGAAGAATGGTACTCATGTAATAACTCTAGCTATTAGTATAAGATAGAAATCTTCAGTTGAAGATATTTTGGTAAAATTAGACTAAAAAAGACGTTAAATCATAACAATGACTTAAGTTAATAACCAATGAAAATTAGCATAATTTATTAGGTAACCATAGCAACAAGAATTTTATTGCCAAAAAACCGTTAGAGTTTCAGTAATGTATTATTGACCAACGCTGAGAGTGGATCGAGGAGCTCTCGTATTAAAATTTTTATTATTAAAGTAAATTCGAACCTAATTTAAACCAGATGGAGATAACAACAATAGTCCAGGGAATCCTGAACAAAATTTCGTTTAATAAAAAATTAATTAACAAACCATAATTATCTGAAGAAGACGGAACGACGCAGTGAAGAAGAGAGACGACAACGGACACCAAATGAGGATCATTGGAACATCTTAATAGAAGAAGACGGACAACAACCGAAGGAATACGAGGCCTGAGTCAGCGAGGAGAAACATCGAGACGAGGGAAATAAACTTCTGGAGAGTATAAGAAGACGACAGCCCAGGAGTTATCCATAGAAGAAGACGACATCAGGATCTTCAGCAGGAAAACCGATGAGTATAAACATTATCCCATAATCGAATTCACAATTTTTTGGTCTGAATTAATAAATAACTATTTCACTTCACTGATCACTATTCCGAGTCAAAAATAAATGCTCTGTTAAATTCACTATTTAAACTTTAATCGATTAGCAATTATTAAAAGTAAAATATAATAAATAATTGACGAACCTTTTGATAACTAAATTTGACAAACGAAACCTAACCCAAAATTTCGTTACAAGTTTTCATTGGTAATTACTTAATTGAATGTTATGAGATATTAATTTGTTTATGTAACTAGGATTAAGAATTGTTATAACTTTGTGTGTGTTAGCCGTAAGTACATATTTCTGTAGCCGAAAGGACTTTAACACCCCTGAGAATAACCATACATAACTGTAAACTAACATTAAAGACGCTGTGTACACAAACTGAGCAAGTACCAGCCGAACAAATGTAATAGCCGGTGCAGAAAAAGAATTTGATGTACTATAAAGTAATTGAAATATTCTAAAAGGTTAATAAATGTTCTCAATCTGCAATTCTGTATGTTTGATTCAATTAATTTATAATAACAACTAAGAATTATTGAAGTGAAAGCGTTAAAGCAAAACGCTAGCCGAGTCAACACTGCAGAAAGTCATGCGCTAATCAGGTGGCGAGGTGGCAACATTTGAATGCATCAGAGCGAAATACGGTTTACCCGTAAATGATAAGAGAAGTTACATTTTGACACAATTAACACTAAAACTTTACAACCCACATAAACGGCTAGTTACAAAGTGGCGCGCCAACTAGTAGGGCTAGAATAGTTAAGGAAACATACCTTTAAACTTTACAGATTCTAGCGGCGACTACAGAAATGGAACCGGCAAAACAAGGGACGAGACTCCAGACGAAGCTACGCGAAAAGGAGGCGGAAGAGGAAGCAAGGAGATTAGAAAAGGAGATCGAGAAAGGTGCCAGAATGGAGGAAAAGGAGATCACTTCGGTAGAAGATGTAGAAGAATTACTGACTCCCATGGAAACAGATAAACCCACACAACAGGAGGAAGCCAGAGGAGGCCTGGATTTACAAAAATTATGGGAACTAATCAAAGAGGAGAATCGACAAACTAATGAAACCTTGAAGGAAATGAATGAAAAACCGGACAGCACCAAGAAAGAAATGAAGGAGGACAATAAAAAATTATTACAACAAAATAACGAAGAATTAGACAAGAAATTTGAGTCAATAAATGACAATTTCAAGAAAATGGACAAGAAGTTTGAAGATAATTCCAAGAAACAGAATGAAAAACTAGACAAGAAGTTTGAATCATTAAATGAAACACTGACACAGGAGTTGAAGGAGGAGAATAAATTGATTAGTGAGAAGATAGAGAAGAGTAATGAGAAAACCAGTGAAGCCTTGTGACTCATGAAAAAAGATATAGAAACACTGAACCACAAAATCGATAGTAACAGTGAAACTATACAACGACAATTAATAGCGTATCGTAAAGAAGTAAAACAGACGAAAACGGAGATGAATCAGAGATGGGAAGAAACAAATTACAAAACCGATCAGATCAAGGAAACATTAGATAAGGGTTTCAAGAAGGTGAATGAAACACTAGAAAGAGTTTCTGAAGGTATTAAAGAAACATTGAACGAGAACGGGAAACCGGGAAATAAGAAAATAGAAGATAGTAGGAAGGAAATAAAAACTACAGAAGACAATAGCATACTATTACCTGCAAATAAAAATAACAGCCACAAGGAGAATATCCAAACCATAGAGGTGACGACTAAAAAGAGGCATCCAAGGAAACTAATGAATACCAGAGAAGAATTGGAGATGATGAAGAATGGACTACTTGAGATGTTTAATATACCAATTAACGACCAGAATGAAATGATGAAGTTTAAAAATAACAGAAGGAACTTACTGGAAACTTTAGAAAGGAATCACTACAAAACAGTGCGTAACAGAATAAGAAGGAGAAGACACTTAATAGACATGCATAATCCAATATCAACGATAGCATCTACAATGGAAACTGCGTTGACCTATTCGTTGTATAAACAAAATAATGAAATGATTGAGATAGCAATGGAAACAAGTGAAAATGTTATGACAGAACCATTTAAATACAAGATAGTAGCAAGAAAATGGACAAGAACAGAAATCATACTGAAAACGACAGCAATCTGAACAGGAGCAACTCATATAATCATGGACCATGGTTACACCAAGTGTGGAGGAACACTGAGAAATGGGACTGATTTTAAGTAAACCGACCATGCAAACCAATTAATGTATATAAAAGGAGAAGATTAACTTACAAGAAAAAAAAGGAGTGTATATAACAGGGTCCATTGTATAGTAAAACAAATACCCTATCTCATATTGAAAGATAACAAAAATAATACCTAGGATTTCGTTGTCCATGACGTGTCCGTTACTTAACTAAATATCACTATAATATTGACGACTCGGAACACAAAGTTTTTTATAAGTAAAAACGTAAAGTTTTACCTTACAGCCTAAACCGGCTTTCACCTATAGAAGGCTTCATCAGAGGCTGTCGTTAGTAGCGCTGCTCGTCTTGTTGTTGGCGACGAGAAAGTGTTTCGAAAGATTGAAGCTGTGTGTGTGTGGTGAGATGTGTTCGAATAATGCGTGCGATTTGAATTGTGTCTGTTCGTTTAGGATGTCGTTTTTATTTGTTTTTGTGTGTTTGTATATTTCTAATTGTTCTAGAGTGTCTAGTTTTCGGCCTTTTGTGTGTACGTGTAGTATGTTCATGTTATTGTCGATGTTTTTATATGTGTGGTTTGCTTCAATGAGGTGGTTTGCGAAGGTAGATTCTGTAGTGGTGTGGAGTGCTTTTGTGTGTTCAATGTATCTCTGTTTGAAGCTACGTCGTGTCTGGCCTATGTAGAATTTACTGCAATTTGAACAATTTAGTTTATATACACCGGGTAGATCGAATTTGTTTTGTGCTTTGGGCATGCGTTTTGATAGTGTGTGTTCTGTTTTGTTAGTAGTTTTATAAGCGATTCTGTATCCTGCTTTTTTGAATTTGTGGGCAATTTTTTCTGTTTGTTTGTTGATGTATGTTAGTGTTATGAACTTGTTGTTTTCTGTCTTTGTCTACAAAGACGAACTAAACACGATAAAATATCTAGCAGAATCTAACGGTTATGACAGAACAATAGTCAGTAAACTCCTACACAAAACACAAAACAAACAACAGACAAAGACAGAAAACAACAAGTTCATAACACTAACATACATCAACAAACAAACAGAAAAAATTGCCCACAAATTCAAAAAAGCAGGATACAGAATCGCTTATAAAACTACTAACAAAACAGAACACACACTATCAAAACGCATGCCCAAAGCACAAAACAAATTCGATCTACCCGGTGTATATAAACTAAATTGTTCAAATTGCAGTAAATTCTACATAGGCCAGACAGGACGTAGCTTCAAACAGAGATACATTGAACACACAAAAGCACTCCACACCACTACAGAATCTACCTTCGCAAACCACCTCATTGAAGCAAACCACACATATAAAAACATCGACAATAACATGAACATACTACACGTACACACAAAATGCCGAAAACTAGACACTCTAGAACAATTAGAAATATACAAACACACAAAAACAAATAAAAACGACATCCTAAACGAACAGACACAATTCAAATCGCACGCATTATTCGAACACATCTCACCACACACACACAGCTTCAATCTTTCGAAACACTTTCTCGTCGCCAACAACAAGACGAGCAGCGCTACTAACGACAGCCTCTGATGAAGCCTTCTATAGATGAAAGCCGGTTTAGGCTGTAAGGTAAAACTTTACGTTTTTACTTATAAAAAACTTTGTGTTCCGAGTCGTCAATATTATAGTGATATTTAATAATACCTATGTCATAAGTGAAATCACAACTAAAAAAATAAAAGGGACTTATAACCAGTCTTCTTTAAAAAAGTATTATGAACCAGTGTCAGAAAATTAAAGAGAATTTTGAAAGTAAAAATTATCAAAATTCAAAAATAAATGTAAGCACAACTTACAATAAGTATTTGATTGGAACTATTATTATTATAAATGAAAGGGAATTTAGAAAAAAGATAAGCTAAATTCAAAACAAAGTAAGGCTAAACTTACGACCAAGTGTGAAACAAAATGTGTAAACACATGTAATTTTGAAAATATGTATAATGAAATATCATAAAAATTGAGATATAAAATAATTAAATGTTACACAAATAATGATGACGCTACATAACATCATTAACAAACCCTATCACAAAAAGGGGATAAATAAAAATTAATGTTTCACAAAAGAAGAGACAAAACAATCAAATAAAAAATAACACTGGCAGATTAACTGAACAATCAATGAAAAAATATAAGTGAGCCAGAAGCCAGCTACAATGTTAATTTTAAATATCAATGAGCATTAAAGTGATGACAAATAAAATCACTACCATATAAAATAAGCTAGTAAAACAATGCAAAATGCCTATTAAATATCGCCATAAGCTTAAACAAAGAAATCCAAATAAGTTATTGAGATGAAAAAGTCATGAAATGTATAAAAGAGAGAATAATTAATCCCAAAAGTGTTTTATTGTATTAATATTATGTGAGTCGGAAATGAACGACTATTATTATAATTATTATGAATATTATTATGTGATGATTTTATGCTGAGATACGTCCAACAATTATTTATATTATTGAGCAGATAGGCAAGGCCTCTGAACTCAAAATGTGTATAAATGGATAGCAGAGTAATAGAGCCACACGTGCCCTCTGGCTAGTACCAATTTATATGAAGGAGAGAGAAGAAAAATTTTAGGGAAATAGAACATAAAAGGGAATAATAAAGAAAGAAAATAATACCAATTATCATATTATGAACCATGACTTAATAAAGAATGAATACAGAAGAAGTAGCGATTGATGAATTCCTGAATCATAACGACTTGATAAAATAAACTATATTGATGATTTCAGAAAAAATCTAATAATCTTTGTTTCGAAATAATCAATTTTGGTGGCGATGCATTATGTAACATGACATAAGGTAGTGAAGATCCAATTGTATTTAATTATAAAATAAAAAGCTGAAGATAAGAGTAAGAGACAAAAACTTATAAACTTAGAGATCAATAACCCAGTAACCCAATAAATGACAAATGACTATTAACCTGACAATGACCTGACACAGTAGATCGGATAAATACCAAAGGAACCAAGAGACAATGAAGAAGCAGCCGAGACCTAAGTGCAATCAAATAATCCCAAATAATGACCAGTATATTGTAAATTAAATAATGAACTGATATTTGTAGTATATGAGATTTAATTAGGCTAATAAGATTAATGGAAGGTAATAATATCACATATATCTTGTTGATAAAAGAATGTTCTTATATAATATAAGGTAGGGAGTTAGAAACTAACCATACCCCAAACTAATAGTAATGATAATAGCCAAAGACAATAAACAATGCTTTGAGCCAAATAAAAAGCAATATTTAAGTAATAACTAAAAGTGATCAGAGTGATTTGGAAGTAAATTAGTTATTCATGACCATAATCACACAGTGATATAAAATAATCAGACAAATCGTGTGAATAAACAAGTGAGTAAGTTAAAAATGTGTGTAAAATTAAATAAGTGGTGAAGTGCTAGGTATAGCATATAATGGAACAAAGTGAGAATGATAATAAAATTAAAGAAACCTTCTAATGAAAGGAAAAGTGCAGTGGGGGTGTAGAATAAAATATTATATAAGCAAACTATAATAAACAGATAAACAATTTTTGATAAACTGTACATTAGTAAGTAAGATTAAACTGATTGTGATATTATAAATTTAGGTAATAGGATGTCAGAATTATATAATAAGGTAAGAATTAAGTTATCAGAATGAGTAGTAAAATAAGAAGGATAGACACTGTATTTAAGTGAAGGGATTAGTAGATAAAACATTTCGAGTAAGGCACAGTTTAACAGTAGTATTGTAAGAGTTTTATTATTGTTAAAAAACCATAGAATGTAGTAAATTATAGGATAAGCAAGATAACAGTAGAGAAAAGAAAAGGTAGTTAAAAGTTATTTCAGGCTAGAACCTGACAATGAATCTTTCATAATAAGAATTAGAGTTAGGAATACTAATGTTTATTGTTTGTTTTGTTTATAAAATTGTATTAGAATTACCAGATATGTTATTAAGAAATGTTAGGTGGGAGTAGAATAAAATCTAGGCTCTAGGCCAACTGTTGAATACAAATTTAGTAATTTTGAGAACAAATAATAATCCAAAGTTAAGGCAGAATATGCCAAAAATGATTAAACCGATGAAGTGAGTATTCCTAGTACCAAAATATATGAAAAACAACTAATTTTGAATAAAATATATGTAAAATGTAAATATGGAAAATAGTAAAAATGTAATTAGCTATTCAAAAGTGGGCATGAGGGATATCAAAATGATCATCATGAAAAATTAGGAAGAATGGTACTCATGTAATAACTCTAGCTATTAGTATAAGATAGAAATCTTCAGTTGAAGATATTTTGGTAAAATTAGACTAAAAAAGACGTTAAATCATAACAATGACTTAAGTTAATAACCAATGAAAATTAGCATAATTTATTAGGTATCCATAGCAACAAGAATTTTATTGCCAAAAAACCGTTAGAGTTTCAGTAATGTATTATTGACCAACGCTGAGAGTGGATCGAGGAGCTCTCGTATTAAAATTTTTATTATTAAAGTAAATTCGAACCTAATTTAAACCAGATGGAGATAACAACAATAGTCCAGGGAATCCTGAACAAAATTTCGTTTAATAAAAAATTAATTAACAAACCATAATTATCTGAAGAAGACGGAACGACGCAGTGAAGAAGAGAGACGACAACGGACACCAAATGAGGATCATTGGAACATCTTAATAGAAGAAGACGGACGACAACCGAAGGAATACGAGGCCTGAGTCAGCGAGGAGAAACATCGAGACGAGGGAAATAAACTTCTGGAGAGTATAAGAAGACGACAGCCCAGGAGTTATCCATAGAAGAAGACGACATCAGGATCTTCAGCAGGAAAACCGATGAGTATAAACATTATCCCATAATCGAATTCACAATTTTTTGGTCTGAATTAATAAATAACTATTTCACTTCACTGATCACTATTCCGAGTCAAAAATAAATGCTCTGTTAAATTCACTATTTAAACTTTAATCGATTAGCAATTATTAAAAGTAAAATATAATAAATAATTGACGAACCTTTTGATAACTAAATTTGACAAACGAAACCTAACCCAAAATTTCGTTACAAGTTTTCATTGGTAATTACTTAATTGAATGTTATGAGATATTAATTTGTTTATGTAACTAGGATTAAGAATTGTTATAACTTTGTGTGTGTTAGCCGTAAGTACATATTTCTGTAGCCGAAAGGACTTTAACACCCCTGAGAATAACCATACATAACTGTAAACTAACATTAAAGACGCTGTGTACACAAACTGAGCAAGTACCAGCCGAACAAATGTAATAGCCGGTGCAGAAAAAGAATTTGATGTACTATAAAGTAATTGAAATATTCTAAAAGGTTAATAAATGTTCTCAATCTGCAATTCTGTATGTTTGATTCAATTAATTTATAATAACAACTAAGAATTATTGAAGTGAAAGCGTTAAAGCAAAACGCTAGCCGAGTCAACACTGCAGAAAGTCGTGCGCTAATCAGGTGGCGAGGTGGCAACATTTGAATGCATCAGAGCGAAATACGGTTTACCCGTAAATGATAAGAGAAGTTACATTTTGACACAATTAACACTAAAACTTTACAACCCACATAAACGGCTAGTTACAAAGTGGCGCGCCAACTAGTAGGGCTAGAATAGTTAAGGAAACATACCTTTAAACTTTACAGATTCTAGCGGCGACTACAGAAATGGAACCGGCAAAACAAGGGACGAGACTCCAGACGAAGCTACGCGAAAAGGAGGCGGAAGAGGAAGCAAGGAGATTAGAAAAGGAGATCGAGAAAGGTGCCAGAATGGAGGAAAAGGAGATCACTTCGGTAGAAGATGTAGAAGAATTACTGACTCCCATGGAAACAGATAAACCCACACAACAGGAGGAAGCCAGAGGAGGCCTGGATTTACAAAAATTATGGGAACTAATCAAAGAGGAGAATCGACAAACTAATGAAACCTTGAAGGAAATGAATGAAAAACTGGACAGCACCAAGAAAGAAATGAAGGAGGACAATAAAAAATTATTACAACAAAATAACGAAGAATTAGACAAGAAATTTGAGTCAATAAATGACAATTTCAAGAAAATGGACAAGAAGTTTGAAGATAATTCCAAGAAACAGAATGAAAAACTAGACAAGAAGTTTGAATCATTAAATGAAACACTGACACAGGAGTTGAAGGAGGAGAATAAATTGATTAGTGAGAAGATAGAGAAGAGTAATGAGAAAACCAGTGAAGCCTTGTGACTCATGAAAAAAGATATAGAAACACTGAACCACAAAATCGATAGTAACAGTGAAACTATACAACGACAATTAATAGCGTATCGTAAAGAAGTAAAACAGACGAAAACGGAGATGAATCAGAGATGGGAAGAAACAAATTACAAAACCGATCAGATCAAGGAAACATTAGATAAGGGTTTCAAGAAGGTGAATGAAACACTAGAAAGAGTTTCTGAAGGTATTAAAGAAACATTGAACGAGAACGGGAAACCGGGAAATAAGAAAATAGAAGATAGTAGGAAGGAAATAAAAACTACAGAAGACAATAGCATACTATTACCTGCAAATAAAAATAACAGCCACAAGGAGAATATCCAAACCATAGAGGTGACGACTAAAAAGAGGCATCCAAGGAAACTAATGAATACCAGAGAAGAATTGGAGATGATGAAGAATGGACTACTTGAGATGTTTAATATACCAATTAACGACCAGAATGAAATGATGAAGTTTAAAAATAACAGAAGGAACTTACTGGAAACTTTAGAAAGGAATCACTACAAAACAGTGCGTAACAGAATAAGAAGGAGAAGACACTTAATAGACATGCATAATCCAATATCAACGATAGCATCTACAATGGAAACTGCGTTGACCTATTCGTTGTATAAACAAAATAATGAAATGATTGAGATAACAATGGAAACAAGTGAAAATGTTATGACAGAACCATTTAAATACAAGATAGTAGCAAGAAAATGGACAAGAACAGAAATCATACTGAAAACGACAGCAATCTGAACAGGAGCAACTCATATAATCATGGACCATGGTTAAACCAAGTGTGGAGGAACACTGAGAAATGGGACTGATTTTAAGTAAACCGACCATGCAAACCAATTAATGTATATAAAAGGAGAAGATTAACTTACAAGAAAAAAAAGGAGTGTATATAACAGGGTCCATTGTATAGTAAAACAAATACCCTATCTCATATTGAAAGATAACAAAAATAATACCTATGTCATAAGTGAAATCACAACTAAAAAAATAAAAGGGACTTATAACCAGTCTTCTTTAAAAAAGTATTATGAACCAGTGTCAGAAAATTAAAGAGAATTTTGAAAGTAAAAATTATCAAAATTCAAAAATAAATGTAAGCACAACTTACAATAAGTATTTGATTGGAACTATTATTATTATAAATGAAAGGGAATTTAGAAGAAAGATAAGCTAAATTCAAAACAAAGTAAGGCTAAACTTACGACCAAGTGTGAAACAAAATGTGTAAACACATGTAATTTTGAAAATATGTATAATGAAATATCATAAAAATTGAGATATAAAATAATTAAATGTTACACAAATAATGATGACGCTACATAACATCATTAACAAACCCTATCACAAAAAGGGGATAAATAAAAATTAATGTTTCACAAAAGAAGAGACAAAACAATCAAATAAAAAATAACACTGGCAGATTAACTGAACAATCAATGAAAAAATATAAGTGAGCCAGAAACCAGCTACAATGTTAATTTTAAATATCAATGAGCATTAAAGTGATGACAAATAAAATCACTACCATATAAAATAAGCTAGTAAAACAATGCAAAATGCCTATTAAATATCGCCATAAGCTTAAACAAAGAAATCCAAATAAGTTATTGAGATGAAAAAGTCATGAAATGTATAAAAGAGAGAATAATTAATCCCAAAAGTGTTTTATTGTATTAATATTATGTGAGTCGGAAATGAACGACTATTATTATAATTATTATGAATATTATTATGTGATGATTTTATGCTGAGATACGTCCAACAATTATTTATATTATTGAGCAGATAGGCAAGGCCTCTGAACTCAAAATGTGTATAAATGGATAGCAGAGTAATAGAGCCACACGTGCCCTCTGGCTAGTACCAATTTATATGAAGGAGAGAGAAGAAAAATTTTAGGGAAATAGAACATAAAAGGGAATAATAAAGAAAGAAAATAATACCAATTATCATATTATGAACCATGACTTAATAAAGAATGAATACAGAAGAAGTAGCGATTGATGAATTCCTGAATCATAACGACTTGATAAAATAAACTATATTGATGATTTCAGAAAAAATCTAATAATCTTTGTTTCGAAATAATCAATTTTGGTGGCGATGCATTATGTAACATGACATAAGGTAGTGAAGATCCAATTGTATTTAATTATAAAATAAAAAGCTGAAGATAAGAGTAAGAGACAAAAACTTATAAACTTAGAGATCAATAACCCAGTAACCCAATAAATGACAAATGACTATTAACCTGACAATGACCTGACACAGTAGATCGGATAAATACCAAAGGAACCAAGAGACAATGAAGAAGCAGCCGAGACCTAAGTGCAATCAAATAATCCCAAATAATGACCAGTATATTGTAAATTAAATAATGAACTGATATTTGTAGTATATGAGATTTAACTAGGCTAATAAGATTAATGGAAGGTAATAATATCACATATATCTTGTTGATAAAAGAATGTTCTTATATAATATAAGGTAGGGAGTTAGAAACTAACCATACCCCAAACTAATAGTAATGATAATAGCCAAAGACAATAAACAATGCTTTGAGCCAAATAAAAAGCAATATTTAAGTAATAACTAAAAGTGATCAGAGTGATTTGGAAGTAAATTAGTTATTCATGACCATAATCACACAGTGATATAAAATAATCAGACAAATCGTGTGAATAAACAAGTGAGTAAGTTAAAAATGTGTGTAAAATTAAATAAGTGGTGAAGTGCTAGGTATAGCATATAATGGAACAAAGTGAGAATGATAATAAAATTAAAGAAACCTTCTAATGAAAGGAAAAGTGCAGTGGGGGTGTAGAATAAAATATTATATAAGCAAACTATAATAAACAGATAAACAATTTTTGATAAACTGTACATTAGTAAGTAAGATTAAACTGATTGTGATATTATAAATTTAGGTAATAGGATGTCAGAATTATATAATAAGGTAAGAATTAAGTTATCAGAATGAGTAGTAAAATAAGAAGGATAGACACTGTATTTAAGTGAAGGGATTAGTAGATAAAACATTTCGAGTAAGGCACAGTTTAACAGTAGTATTGTAAGAGTTTTATTATTGTTCAAAAACCATAGAATGTAGTAAATTATAGGATAAGCAAGATAACAGTAGAGAAAAGAAAAGGTAGTTAAAAGTTATTTCAGGCTAGAACCTGACAATGAATCTTTCATAATAAGAATTAGAGTTAGGAATACTAATGTTTATTGTTTGTTTTGTTTATAAAATTGTATTAGAATTACCAGATATGTTATTAAGAAATGTTAGGTGGGAGTAGAATAAAATCTAGGCTCTAGGCCAACTGTTGAATATAAATTTAGTAATTTTGAGAACAAATAATAATCCAAAGTTAAGGCAGAATATGCCAAATGATTAAACCGATTAAGTGAGTATTCCTAGTACCAAAATATATGAATAACAACTAATTTTGAATAAAATATATGTAAAATGTAAATATGGAAAATAGTAAAAATGTAATTAGCTATTCAAAAGTGGGCATGAGGGATATCAAAATGATCATCATGAAAAATTAGGAAGAATGGTACTCATGTAATAACTCTAGCTATTAGTATAAGATAGAAATCTTCAGTTGAAGATATTTTGGTAAAATTAGACTAAAAAAGACGTTAAATCATAACAATGACTTAAGTTAATAACCAATGAAAATTAGCATAATTTATTAGGTAACCATAGCAACAAGAATTTTATTGCCAAAAAACCGTTAGAGTTTCAGTAATGTATTATTGACCAACGCTGAGAGTGGATCGAGGAGCTCTCGTATTAAAATTTTTATTATTAAAGTAAATTCGAACCTAATTTAAACCAGATGGAGATAACAACACTAGTCCAGGGAATCCTGAACAAAATTTCGTTTAATAAAAAATTAATTAACAAACTATAATTATCTGAAGAAGACGGAACGACGCAGTGAAGAATAGAGACGACAACGGACACCAAATGAGGATCATTGGAACATCTTAATAGAAGAAGACGGACGACAACCGAAGGAATACGAGGCCTGAGTCAGCGAGGAGAAACATCGAGACGAGGGAAATAAACTTCTGGAGAGTATAAGAAGACGACAGCCCAGGAGTTATCCATAGAAGAAGACGACATCAGGATCTTCAGCAGGAAAACCGATGAGTATAAACATTATCCCATAATCGAATTCCCAATTTTTTGGTCTGAATTAATAAATAACTATTTCACTTCACTGATCACTATTCCGAGTCAAAAATAAATGCTCTGTTAAATTCACTATTTAAGCTTTAATCGATTAGCAGTTATTAAAAGTAAAATATAATAAATAATTGACGAACCTTTTGATAACTAAATTTGACAAACGAAACCGAACCCAAAATTTCGTTACAAGTTTTCATTGGTAATTACTTAATTGAATATTATGAGATATTAATTTGTTTATGTAACTAGGATTAAGAATTGTTATAACTTTGTGTGTGTTAGCCGTAAGTACATATTTCTGTAGCCGAAAGGACTTAACACCCCTGAGAATAACCATACATAACTGTAAACTAACATTAAAGACGCTGTGTACACAAACTGAGCAAGTACCAACCGAACAAGTGTAATAGCCGGTGCAGAAAACGAATTTGATGTACTATAAAGTAATTGAAATATTCTGAAAGGTTAATAAATGTTCTCAATCTGCAATTCTGTATGTTTGATTCAATTAATTTATAATAACAACTAAGAATTATTGAAGTGAAAGCGTTAAAGCAAAACGCTAGCCGAGTCAACACTGCAGAAAGTCGTGCGCCAATCAGGTGGCGAGGCGGCAACATTTGAATGCAGCAGAGCGAAATACGGTTTACCCGTAAATGATAAGAGAAGTTACATTTTGACACAATTAACACTACATAACATTATTATTAAAACTTTACAACCCACAAAACTCTTTTAGTTACAATATAAATAATAACGAACTGAATACCCTGACCTCAGAAGATCCACATTTTCATACTGGTTGGCTCTATGATAATGTAATAAATGTTTTTTTAAATAAGATATGCAACAAATTTCCTATCTTTCCAGTAGGTAGTCCAGTAGATAATCCTAATTGATTCTAACATTTCCATTAGATTATGCACTTGAGTCTGTGTGCCACATGGAGTTGCATGGGTATTCAAAATTAATTATACCCATAAATCCAGACAGTACTCATTGGGTCCTTTTAGTAGCTGATGTTCTTAAAAAACAGTTGTCATTTTATGACCCGGTGTCAGAATCTGTAAAACCCGTATATGAAAAATCAATCTGTAATTTGAGACAAGTGTTAGTTAAGATCTTGGGGAGAACACTTGAGGATTGGCAAGTGAACTGTCCTAAACATGTTTTCCAGAATGATAGTTCAAGCTGCGGTGTTTGTTTGTTGGTATGCAGAAAAAATTTTATTGGGCCAGGCAACAGATGAGAATTTTAATTCAGATGAATATAGAAAGTATATATACAGTGTTATAACTGGTAAAAAAATGTGATGTAAAATAACTTTTTGTTGTCACAGAAGGTCCGTGATTTGTTGAATTTTATCAGCTATCATGGAGTTCTTGACCTTCATACTTAATATAAATTCTTAGTCTTAAAAAATAATAATACTTTGTATATTGTAATTAAATTTATATCTCAAATTACATTTTATTAACATTAAAAAGACGTGTAGGGACCAGACAAAAAGCGTGTCTTACAAGAGATATTGTAATAAGCTGGCACGTTTTAATGGGATTCTACTGTATCTACAATGATATGTTTGCGATAGTAATACTCACTTGTTCTGTACCCTTAAGTCTTCTCATTTCTGTATTTGAATTCTTTCTTTACAAACCTATTTGACAAAGTCTCGTATCTCTCTGTAGTCCTCCATCCTATATATCTTTCGACCCCACTGTAACTCTGTGCATTCTCAGTTTTTTCCAACAATTATTCATATAACATATCTATAATTCATGTAATTATTGTTCATGTATTATTTTTTCTAGCAGTTATTCATGTAACATGTCTATAATTCATGTAATTATTGTTTTGTTACTGTATATAATTTTTTAAATAAACAGTTATGTACATTGTAAGCATTTTAATATGACTAACCTTATTAATCATAATGCATATTCCTTCCTTATCTAAAAAGTTGTAGACATCAGATATTGTGTTTTGGGAGAAACACTAGCTAGCTACAAGTAAGCAGTCCTGAGTGGTAAGAAGGTGACATTGTATCTTACTGTCAATTGAAGAAACAGGTTTCATTCAAAAGGGGACCAACTATTTAACATAATCAAGTAACTTTTATTAAATGGAAACTAAAATATTTCTATATGGTGTGTGTGTGTGTGTGTGTGTGAGAGAGAGAGAGAGAGAGAGAGAATTTTTAAGTAGATAATCATATATCTACATAAATATCTCATGTATTATTTTACAGTTTAAACTTTAAGTTTCAGTTCAGGTTATTCTTAAATTTCCAAAATTTAAAAAGTTTTCAAAATTAAAATTTTTTGTATTTATGTCATAAAGTTTATTCACATATTGATTACCCTCAAACTGTAATATACCAAATTGTGGCTTCTTAGGTCCATCACAATCTAAGATTCAATCTAATCACAATCACATCACAAGCTAAGATGCTGGCACGCAAAAAGTTACGTAACATTATACAGAATAATATGTTGACAGGTCACTAGACAGACTTGTTGACGATGAGTACTCCTCTGGCATTATATCTGCACTTGTCAAATATATGTGGAAGTGTTGAACGTAACTTGAAATAAGATGTTTTAATATATAACTATACTTTAACATGTGCAGATTGATGAGATGGCTTGTATCTAATTTAAATATAAAGGAATTGTTGTATCTCATTTATGTATTTGGTAAGTACTTAAATAAAGAGGAAGTAAAAAGAAATGCTTGAGAATAATTTCACTTTATCCCAAAAAGAATCACATTTTTTTTAAGTGAATGTTTATTCAGAAACTAATTATGAAAGTTTCAATATTCTATCAAGTTTAGGCTGTGAAAAAAGACGAACAATCAAAACAATTCTTAGGAGGTTGATTTTGCTTCACACATGCTCAGTAACTGAATTGATGAAAAAAATTACTCAAGTACAACTTTCATTTGCACCAATCATGGGTACAAGTAACCACAGGATATTTTATAACCAGTATAATAGGTTTTCTGACTAAACATCTTACAGAATGTACTCCAGAAACCACATATAATCTCAGTGCAAAATCAAATTTTAGTTTTCCTCGAGTTATTCTGGTAAGAAAGAGTTCAGTCAAAGGAAAAGATTATCCAGATCATGGATGCCACGTCATGAACAAGTTCCTTTGGAATTATCTCAGGCCAATACAAGTAAATAAAAATATATGCATCTAATAAGCGTTTTATTTCATTAACCTAGTCACCATTGTGCACATTTCCTATTGGCCCTTTATTTTTGGCATATGCAATCTGTTCGTTATAGTTTATTCATATAATTTTGTTTGGCATTGACTAATAATAGTCATAATTTCTGTGTATCATAGTAATCACCAACTTTTTTTTAGTCTGTTTATTTCAGTGTTCAAACTTGGCACTGTCCTTAATAGAAAATTTAATGTGTACATTGTAGGTATCACCATCAAGGTTAAGAAACAGAAAATGGTTTCTAAAGCTCCCATCTACCAACATAAATTGTGTATAAAAAAGGCAACTATCACAATGTCAGAGCATTGGTGCAGTAGAAAATTGAACTGAACAAATAATAACTTTTTTGCATATACAAATTCATAACTGAAATTAAAATTATACCCATACACCAATAATTATAAAGTAAGCCATACTACACCGTTGCTGGTGCAGTGCTACAGTAATAAGCTTTTCAATATGTAAAATAAGTATTAAAAAAAAGTATTCCAAACTGAAATAGTTACATTAAAAAATGCCAGCAGCAAATTTATATCCAACCATGAAGAAGATGTGACTGACAGGTATGGTCACTCTGAGCTCACTCAAAACAAAACAGAACAAGTGAAGAAACAAAATTCTTATTTAAAATTGTTTTTATTTTATTTCTTCAACTTTTTTTAATTGGTTGCACAATTTATATTTATTTACTTAAATACAAATAGTAATTAACATGGCTAACAAAAGGTAAGTATTGAAGACATATCTTCCAAAGAGGATTCATACAAGAGGTGATTAGGCTAGCCAGCAATGCGGAGCATCAAACAAGTGACTGGCTTGTACTGAAAGAGGGAGACATAAATGATAAGTAACTACAGAAACTAATTTTTGTTCTCCTTTCTATTCTTTTCCCCCATAGTCTCTGAACTGTAAAAAACTCAGTTAAAATGATTTATGATAAAAAGTTATTTGCCTTGTATCATCCAATGAGTTTACAGGAATACATTATGGTACCAAGTTTGTAATCTGTTGGTAACAATACTTCATCTGTCAAATATACTGTGCCAATAATTATGATAAATATTAAAGAAATATATTAATTAATTGCACTTTAAGAAGTATAATTATTTGCCAATGTGGTGAATTAGTGTTGCATACTAGAAAAGTGCAATGTATACGTAAAAAGAAAGATATTGTTTTTTAATTTTTTGAATCAACTAGTATTATTTCATAAGTGTCCTATCTGGATCAAATTATGTGTTCACAGTTTCTCAAAAACTCAAGAGATAGGCATAAAATAAAATATGTAAGAAAAGCGTAAAACATGAGTCTTTATGTCAACATTTGGAAGGTTAGTTCTTTTTGAAAGATGTTGGATTTTTTTTATTTTCAAGTCATCAGCAACATGATGACTTCACAGGCATCTCAAAGTAATTTTAACATTAATCCTGCCCATCAACAACCCCAGTTTAGTGTAATAAGGCTAGGTGAACCTTTGAAATTTTTGTAGTGTCACCAGGTCATAATGAAACTTCAGCGTGCTGTTGAAACAAGCAGATTTCAGTAGTTACTTGATAAAGGATGATGTTTTAAGAGCAATAATTCTTTCAGAATTGTTTTAATAGCCCAGCATTCTGCAAATAACTATTGCTTCTTTAGACATCCAGCTGATTTGAACTTTTCTTAATCATATTAGAAAAGTTTCATATACAACTGTTTCTAATCACATAAAACCTCTGGACGTATGAAACACACAAGGATAAGTTGAATTGTGTTATAGGGTTAGGTGGGATAATTGTAAATGGTAGGGAGGTTTTAGTTTTCAGACAATCAATATTGTCATTACATCATCTGTTGAAGTTCCATTCAAAACTGCAGTGCTGCTGGGCTTCTAATAGAAGGGTACCATATGTGTTAATATTTATAACCATAGTTTTCATGTTAAAATATACTGTGAAACAGTTTTGTATGACTTTGAAAGTATACTGATTTTTGGACAGAAATTACACCAAAACAACATAAATGTAAATCTAACAGTCTTTATTAACTTTTTGTGATGTTCTGTAAAGGATTTTTAAAAGTTTCAAGCTATACTGCATTTACAATTACCCCACAAAAATTGTCCAGTGTGGTAAATCTAAATGTGATTTTGGGGTAATTGTAAATCCTATTATTCAAATCGTCTTTTTTGTTTAGTACTATTAAATATCAGAATTTACCAAATCTAGATACTATTATGCGTTCACCACTCTTAAAACATATTCTATGAAAGATAAAATTAATTAAATTATTCAAAAACCTATGTAAAAAGATTTCCAGATATTTTGTTAGGCCTATGTTAGTGTAGAACAGATGTGAAAAAAATTTTTTTCTGTATATGATAAATAGTCTGGTGTATTGTTATGTTAGTGCTTAATTGTCACTAATTCACATAACTGATAAAATTCAACCAATTCATAAATGAGTTTCTGACTCGGTAAAATATTTCTTGGGAGAAAAAATTGATAAGCTTGACTGAGAAAAAAAAAACACTGAAAGACAAGAAGTTTGTCCACTGACAAAATGTGAATTTTCTACACTATTAGGCCAAATGTGGAGAGAAGGTATGATTAGTAAAAAAAGTCATAGCTGGTTTTAACAACAGGAATTTTTCAAGTATGAAGAAAGTTTCAGAATCTGCTTTCAGTCCAAAAGAACGCAATGAGTATAAGAAGAGTAGGGCTATTATACATATTAAATGTTCAGTTCATCTGCAAGCAACTCTACAGATGAGGCACGTCTGCTTCTCAGATAAGTACTCCACCAAGTAACATTATTGAGAAGACACCTGTTAAAATGCCACAACAAAATTCAACTCTAGAAACATCAACTAGATTCGTAGAAATATTTACATCAGAAATTAGAAAAACTCAAAAAGTCTGATGTCTAAAGATCCCACTATACAAAAAGAAAGAAAGATACCTTGCTTGAAATCTGGAAGATACAGAGAAGTTTTAAGAACTGAAGACAATGTCGAGTAAAAGAGTAAGAAGAAATATCTAGCTGAAACAATGTTAACAGAAAAACAAATCTAAGAAGAGGATTGTATTTTGATCATACAGTAATAAAAATTCTAAACAACATCCTACTTATTGCGATGACTTTGATTATAACAAAGATTAATTTGCAATAAGTGTTTTGAAAGGCACTACCATGGAAGTAACTATCAAATACCAGAGTGGCAAAAGATTCAACCACGAAAATTTGTTCTTATTGTTTTTGCTGGAGGACCAAGAAATAAAACTCACTGCAAGTATGTTTGTTGTGTAGAAAGTAGATAATGGTGAGGGAGAAATTTATGCCACAGGATATCAATCCAAAGATGGACATTTCTACAAAGTTATATTAAAAGAAAATTATGAAAATAAGCTTTGAACAAATATTGACAGATTTGCCCAATCCAGAAATTAACAGACAAATTGTCTATGAATTCCCTGTAAATGTTTCTATGTTTGGAAAATGATAAAAACTTTATTGTATTATGTAACAGAACAACATTTCTTTATGATTTGTAATAAACTTAGTGGCTGAAGTATCTTGTTTTCCATGTTTTCATTCACTTTTCACATAGATGAAGAAGGTGTAATTGTAAACATGCAGTTAGGATTAAGAACACAACGCAAAATAGTACAATGTCAGCTAGTTTACAGTTGTTCCAATATTTCAGTGTATAAAGAAAACGCATGTTTACAGTTGCCCCTAAGAGGTTGGAGTAACTGGAAATGGGTGGTATTATTATAAATTGAGATTTAGAGGTGTTTATTATTGATATTTAAACAATATTTTTGCATGCAGCGTAATAACAAAAATTGAAATAACTATCATTTACAGTTATTTCATTTTAAAACCTATACGTAATTTTTAATCAATAAACATTCTCCAATCCTTCATATTTCATTTCCAATAACTCAACTATATATTTTTAGGTTAGGTACACTTTTCAAAACTTTTTTATCAAATGCTGAGAAGTGTGAGCTTATAATTGTTTGTTTTGATAAACCCCTTAATAAGGTTTCTCAGGAACAATAACTGGAAGCTACAGTTTGCTTCTAGGATATATCTCATGAAATAATGGAAACTTGCTACCGGAATTCTGTTTTTCTTTGACTTCCTATTCCAGAGACATACGATACTTTTAGTTTTTCAAATGATTGGAAGATGACTCTACAAGGGATAAATCTGTATCTCAATAAAGTGTTACAGGTAAGTGTATAATCCTAGATGGAAATTTTATGAACAATTCAAAAGACTGTGAGAAAGCAAATTGATGAACTGTAAAAGGGAGAAGTACTTATATTTAGTTAACTAACGGACACGTCATGGACAACGAAATCCAAGAAATTAGAGAACCGTAAAAAGAACTTATTGGGTCTTTGACTAATCTAAGCAAAATTCAAGAGCTCTAATAAAAACCATTTAAAACAAATGACTTTAGTAGATTACTCATATTAAGTCTCTAAGAATATATTAAAATTACAGCCTGTTTCATGCACTTGTTATTTCAACTTATTTTCTTAGCAACTGACAATAGTGTTAACTGGATATTGAAACACACCATATATTGGTAGTCTTTTCTATAGTCATAGTGTGACATGTTACAATCACTGTGCTGGTTGGTCACTAATCTCATCAGCCATGTTCATCCATTTTCTGGTAGAAAATATTCAAGCAAATGGAAATACTCGAGCAAAACATAGGCCTACATAAATAAAATGATACATACTTGAGCACTTGTCAAAAATAAAATCAACTGAATTCTATGGAGTGTTACAGAGTGAATTGCTTTGACAGTTTCTGAAACAAAGCTTTCTAGAGACGGAGACCTACCTCCAAAATTGTAAGACTATAGTGTTTACAGTGCTGTAGATGAATAGATTGTAGAATAATAAAATTCAATGTTTTGAAATGAAAACTGACAGCACAAAGATAAAAAACTGAGAAGGAATCATTCAATAAACAAAAAACAAATTACTAAAATTATTAATAAAACAAATGAACTCAGAATTTTAATTGCACCAAATTATTTCTATTTAAGACAAATTAAATATAGATTGATAACCACACATTAGTCATAGCATTGTTAATTTCACAATTCCATGAAATTTTAACTAATGGATATTGAACATTTGATTGAAAATATAGAATACCAGTAAGCCTAGAAGCATTAATGTAAAGCTTGTTTTCATAAAAAGTGAATTGAAAGAAAAGAAATACCAGTACACAATTTCAACGTTTGTTTGAACTGTAACGAGAAATTCCTTTGAGTTAGTGTAATGTGAGACACAAAAATACTGCTATTGCACTAATTAAGATGTATTTAATGTTAAAATAAAGGTAACTGACACTATTAAGTTATTCTTAGATGTAGTAAGTTAGGTTAGGCCAAATTGCTCATTAGACTCTGACTAAATTTCAATGATACAAAGTGCTCATAAAGACGTTTAGTCCTACACTTAAAAAAATTATTTGCACATATGAGCCAGGGGGGCATTCCTACTCTAGTTACATTGCCATGAGCAAGAAGCAGATATATTAATAAAATATCACTTAACAAAATAGAGGAATAATTATTTATAATAAATTAAATAAGCAATGGACTTAAACCTGCAGTAGAAACTTTAGTTTATTATAAAACAAATAGGAAGAGAATTGAAGATTTCTTGTTTCCAAATGTTATACCAAGTTTTCTTCACATACAAGTAATGGCAGGTTACAATTTTTAATCATATTTTCTCATAATAAACGTATGTTGCTACTGATTTTTTTTGTTAAGATTATGAAAACATGTTTTTTATTATGATGTGTGAAAATAATTATGGAACTGTGGGTCGTGAGTGTCTATTTTTATTCAAACCTGAGAAGTTGCTATATAAAACAAATCATTACACCACGTAAAACAAGTTTCTATACACTTTGTAAAAGGCTATAAATGTCAAATATTTAATTTTTGTATTCAGAATATACAAAACTTTGTTTATACATTAGTTATTTCAATCTTTTTAATAACAATAGACATTATGAAATAATATCTATCAGTTTGTGAATTTTAATGGTAGGCCTACAAACTAGGCCTAAGTATGGAGTCTTTATTTGTTTCTATTCATAAACAAAGGTCCTTACTGTAATCAGTTTTATGCAAAATATACTCCTTGACATCTTTTAATGCAATATAGACTAGTCATTTTATATCGGTTTCGAGTGGTTCTTCCAATTTCTTTTTCATTAACTTAGACCAACATAAAATTCCACAATAACCAATTAGGCCTACTAATAATTAATCATTTGCATATTGATAGAAACTTGCACGTTGGTTTTTATTGCATTAGGTTGAAGTGAGGATTTTAATGTACTTCTTTCGTTATAAATTAGATTTACTTAAATTCATCTTTGTAAGGTAATAATGTGCTGTAAATGGGAACTAGGTTATAATTTCGGTCCAATAAACAAGAAAGGAAACTGAATAACAATTATGCTTTTAAAAGGTGAACAGGAAAATCGCCATTGAACATATCAACTTTCTTTCTTACAAAATAATGGAAACTGCATAAGAATTATAGTGGAAGAGAATGGTAATAGGGAATCATGATTCAGCATGGTATCAGGTTCAAAAGTACAGCCGTTTTTTGTACACTAATTACGGAAATTTTTGTTAAAACGTAGGTTTCTTCTAGTACCAACTAATCATTTATTTTTTAAATCCATTACAACCATATAAAAACGTACGATATTTGTACATCTTACACATAACCCCCAGGTATTTTTGAAAATAACTAGTTAATATATAGTCTATAAAAGGCCTTAAGCATCAGATCTTTATTTTTTGCCTTTAAAAATGTACTAAATTAAAATCTGTTTCATACAGTTATTTTAAATTATTTTCATAGCGAAATATATTTTTGGAACTACGCCTCTGCTCACCGCAGACAGCGAGGCTCACAGAGTATGAATGTATAGCCCAGGGGGGGCCATTCCGGCTTCCCGCGCTAACCTAGTGATCAGCTGTTGTTGGCGCGTGACGTCGACTGGTGGAAGAAATACGCGCGAGTCTTGATTTACCATGCAATCTTACCTGAGACAATGTTCTACTTAGCATCTCTCTGCTGTTTACACGAAATATTAACAATAATTGTAATGAGCTATTCATATAGAAAAAGGATTAAACAACAAGATTAAATGGTTTGGGGCAAAACATAATGGTAAAATCTATTTCTACATTTAATAGAAAAGTAAGCAAGTCTGTCCACATATAACATTGACAAAATGGCACAAGATGTAAAATTAAGTCGGAAAGGAGGCGATATTATATATATATATATATATATATATATATATATATATAATACTATAATACTTATAACTATTTTACCTCAAGATATATTTTTTCCTAAGGAACATGTTTCGGGAGATCCTGTTCTCCCATCTTCAGCCTTCGCCATCTTGCTTCTGGTGCAGTATTTGTGTGTTGGCTTCTGGATGTTATTAAGGTGGTTTGTTGGTCTTTGGTCCTTCAATGTTGCATTATTGTGTGTGGTTGTGGTATCTGTTTTTGTATTTTGTGTATTTTCGATGTTGAGTGCTTTGAATATTGTGTCATGTTTTGTATTGATTTGTATTTGTTCTGGTATTAATTTGTTTTGTGTTTTATGTTTGTAAATCTGTAAATTTTCCCAAATGTTCATTATGGTGCCTTTGTGTGGTATATGTTTTATTAGTGTTACATTGGTTATGTCTGGGAATTCATGTCCTGTCCTGGGAATAATGAACATTTGGGAAAATTTACAGATTTACAAACATACAACACAAAACAAATTAATACCAGAACAAATACAAATCAATACAAAACATGACACAATATTCAAAGCACTCAACATCGAAAATACACAAAATACAAAAACAGATACCACAACCACACACAATAATGCAACATTGAAGGACCAAAGACCAACAAACCACCTTAATAACATCCAGAAGCCAACACACAAATACTGCACCAGAAGCAAGATGGCGAAGGCTGAAGTTGGGAGAACAGGATCTCCCGAAACATGTTCCTTAGGAAAAAATATATCTTGAGGTAAAATAGTTATAAGTATTATAGTATTATATATATCAAGAAACGGACTGTAGCAGAAAGTGATTGAAATATATATATATATATCATTTTTTATTATTCGTTAATTTTATATTAATAGAATTATTTCGATTGTTATTAATTTACTTAGAAACCTCTGATGATACTGATATTTTTCAGTGAAACGTGCGTCAGGTGTTAAAAAGAATATACGAAATTATATTACTTGCAGAAGAAACAAATTGAAAACATCACAAATTATATATATATATGTATATGTATAATATGCGTGCGTGGGTGGGTGCGCATACGTGCACACGCGTGCGCGCATGAGTGTGTGTATAAACATTTCTATGTAGTATAATATATTTGAAACAAGCTTCCAATTATTATAATTATAATCAATATCATAATCATTTTCTTTATCTACATTTTCATTGTTATAACATTAAAAACTGAAGCTAGTACGTTTAGTTGTAAACATAAATACTTTTATCAACGAAATGAAAATGGTTAGTTAGTTGATACATACCTTCATAGGTGACTTAAATTTTTGAAGACGAAGCTACCCAGAGCCGACTCTTTGTTGCTGCATACTTTTCAAGTGACTTGAGTTTGAGCTGTTTGTTCAGATGGCGGATTCTGATGAATGTTCTTGTCCTGACGTACAGACAAATGACTTTCTCGTCCACATCTGGAAATTTAGATTTGAGTAAGGTGACTAAATAAGAGATAACTTTCACTTGTTTTGATACTGTACGTTCGTGGAAAGAAGTAAAAACTATCTCAAACTGAATCAGTTTTTGTAACCACTCGTCTGACGGATGGGTAAGCCCCCCTTTGATATACCGGTAATCGATATCCAGTCATGACTATGTTCCCCGGAAAGACACAATGTTTCGCCTCTCACACCTAGACTTTCATCAATGAAGCGGCACTTGAATGCGATGTACCCGGCCAGATATTTTAAGGCATCTTGAGGAACATCGTTGTCACTTGCAGACGGGGCCAAGTCCTCTGTTTTTAACAATTCTGCTTCGTCGGTGTCATTATTCGGAGAACTTGGTATTAACGTATGTTCAACTATGTCTATGCATAGTTCATTGGTAACAAACTGGATGAAATCCTCGTCAGAGTCATTTGATTCCATAACTTCGGTGGAATGAATGCTACCATCCTCAGCCACAGACGCACTTCCAGATAACGGTATATCGTCCGTGCTACCCGTTAAAAGCAAGAGCCGAATTCTGTTGCGCACTTCAAAGGGAGTGGGATTATTATAAAAGACGCCTAATCCCCGAATTCGTGAAAAAAAGTTTTCAAGGCAATCTTGATTGAATCTGGCGGTCAAAATGTACGTTGGACGTGTGTGCTACGATTCATCAGATGACGTAATTCTGGGGCCCCACAGTAATGTTCAGGTGGTCATGATTAGAGGTCTGTTTGCCAAATGGAAGCAACCCATTTATTATGATTTTGATGTGATCATGACAGATGTATTGCTTAAAAGCATTATCAGTGCCGTTGAGAGCAGTAATATTCATGTAGCGGCTGTGACGTGTGATATGGAGGGAAAGAATTCAAAATTCTGGAAGGAATTAGATGTAAACACAGAAAAAAAATTTCTTCATTAACCCAACTACAAACGATAAGGTGTGGGTTTTCTGTGACGTACCTCATCTTTTGAAGCTGCTTAGAAATTTTTTTCTAGACCATGGGTTGTTACTTTGCGACGGCACTGAGCTTAAAAAGGATACAACCGAAAATCTGTTACAGCAACAGAAAGGAGAATTGACGATTTTACCCAATATTAGTCAGATACACCTTAACGTAACTGGTCGATCTCGTCAAAATGTAAGATTTGCTTCACAGTTGTTTTCTAATCGTACAGCAAAGGCGCTGAGTATGTTGCAAATAAAGAATGCGAAAGCAGCTTCATCGAACTGGTAAACGATGCATTTGATGTTTTAAACTCGAGACTTCCAAAAGACCAGAAAACGCCCCTCAGAAGTGGGTACGGCATGAATTTAAGGAGCCAAGAAAATACTTTAAAAAGGTTTTTGGAAGTAATAACTAACATGCGAGTAGCAAGTAAAAAAAGTTTACTACCTTTTCAGAAAGGTTTCGTTATATCTTTAAATTCATTGTTCGGCCTTTATGAACAAATGACAATGATTCATGGGGTGACGTACATTTTGACCGCTAGATTCAATCAAGATTGCCTTGAAAACTTTTTTTCACGAATTCGGGGATTAGGCGTCTTTTATAATAATCCCACTACCTTTGAAGTTCGTAACAGAATTCGGCTCTTGCTTTTAACGGGTAGCACAGACGATATACCGTTATCTGGAAGTGCGTCTGTGGCTGAGGATGGTAGCATTCATTCCACCGAAGTTATGGAATCAAATGACTCTGACGAGGATTTCATCCAGTTTGTTACCAATGAACTATGCATAGACATAGTTGAACATACGTTAATACCAAGTTCTCCGAATAATGACATCGACGAAGCAGAATTGTTAAAAACAGAGGACTTGGCCCCGTCTGCAAGTGACAACGATGTTTCTCAAGATGCCTTAAAATATCTGGCCGGGTACATCGCAATCAAGTGCTGCTTCATTGATGAAAGTCTAGGTGTGAGAGGCGAAACATTGTGTCTTTCCGGGGAACATAGTCATGACTGGATATCGATTACCGATATATCAAAGGGGGGCTTACCCATCCGTCAGACGAGTGGTTACAAAAACTGATTCAGTTTGAGATAGTTTTTACTTCTTTCCATGGACGTACAGTATCAAAACAAGTGAAAGTTATCTCTTATTTGGTCACCTTACTCAAATCTAAATTTCCAGAGGTGGACGAGAAAGTCATTTGTCTGTACGTCAGGACAAGAACATTCATCAGAATCCGCCATCTGAACAAACAGCTCAAACTCAAGTCACTTGAAAAGTATGCAGCAACAAAGAGTCGGCTCTGGGTAGCTTCGTCTTCAAACATTTAAGCAACCTATGAAGGTATGTATCAACTAACTAACCATTTTCATTTCGTTGATAAAAGTATTTATGTTACAACTAAACGTACTAGCTTCAGTTTTTAACGTTATAACAATGAAAATGTAGATAAAGAAAATGATTATGATATTGATTATAATTATAATAATTGGAAGCTTGTTTCAAATATATTATACTACATAGAAATGTTTATACACGCACTCATGCGGCACGCGTGTGCACGTACGCGCACCCACCCACGCAGGCATATTATACATATATATATATATATGTATATAATTTGTGATGTTTTCAATTTGTTTCTTCTGCAAGTAGTATAATTTTGTATATTCTTTTTAACACCTGACGCATGTTTCACTGAAAAATATCAGTATCATCAGAGGTTTCTAAGTAAATTAATAACAATTGAAATAATTCTATTAATATAAAATTAACGAATAATAAAAAATGATATATATATATTTATATATATATAATATATATATATATATATATATATATATTGTAACGTAACAGAGTTGAGGTTCCCGACGTTACATAAAAAACTTTGTAAACATGACTTAAAACAATGCGCAAAGTATGTTATAATTAAATACAAGAGGGCCCATCTCACCTGAAGAATGCATTAAAGGTACCTAGTAAGGTTACTAAGTAATAAAACATCAAAAGTGTACCTAAATCTAAAATATGTAATGAGTAGTATGAGATGTAAAACATAAACATTGTGTCTAGTGGGATGAGTTTAATGTGTAGGAGTTGAGAATAATATACTGTTCAATTAATATTTAATGTGTTATAAAATGTACTTGGTGTTGTACTGTATCATGATATAGTGTTTACAGGATATTTATTTTATGTTTTGGGTGTAGTAAGTGTGGAGCTGTTGCTTTAAGGAAGTACTAAGTCATAGGTACTCATTTTATTCATGTTAAAATTGTATTTAAATAATTAAGTACAAGTACATTTATTAGGTATGATATTATGTTAAATGTATTTACTTTAATTGATTAATGAAGATGTTTAAAATAATATTTGTAAACTTGGCCAGGAAGGCAATAAGTGTTAATAAGTTGGCAAGTAGTTCTTATAATTATGTTAAAAACCAATGAAGGGTTCAATGATGAACTAAATAATATAATGAATTGAAACCAGGAAATTAAAATTGATATAAGTGGCCATAAGCCAGTGACTATTTGTACAGTAGGTCAGGTAAAGAAAAATTAAGTTAAAAACAAAACAAAATTATAACAGGTGTAATAAAACCAATAGGCCTAAATTTAATATTTGGAAAAGGAAATTAATACCTTTTTAATAAGTCCAGTGAGATGAAATAGTAGTAAAATGTATATGGTTTAATAAGGCAGATTAAGTGAGAGTTTTATGTGATTTGGTGTAATTCCAAGCATGGAGTATTTTATTAAATAAGAGTAGTAATATTTTCTAATTCTGGCTCTAGGATATCACATATTATCCAATGACAGGAAAAGTAATGGTTGTTGAAATTTTGAAATTTTGTTGAAATTTTGTTGATTTCAACATTCGATTGTTATATGCTATTGGGAACAGTTCAGTAGACAAATTTAAAAATAAAATAAAATAAAAATGAATAAACTTTAATAAATCCAATGTCTTAAAGCCAATCCATTAAAAAAGAACTGAGTAATAATTACTGAACTAGATTTCAGGAAATATAATTCTACACATCCTCAAAGTTGCGGAATTAATAAATCCTTCTTCAATTAATTCCATTAAAGGAATGATGATGAACCCAAGTTACAATTAAACCAAGATTCTTCTTGAATGGACAAGAAGTCAAAATTAATGCAAATATAAACCAAACATACACAAAGAACCTTTGGTATTGAAGTACTAAACCTCACTTTCAAGAGATTGAAGAAGTTGTAATACTACACCAATTCCACTGGGACCGGCAACCACTAGGATCGTGAAGAAGAACGAAGAACAACCGAACTCCTGTTACACTCCGGGACATCACCTTTCAACCTTTATTGATAATCTGGACGCATTTTTTGGTCAAGAGTAACCTCATCAATACATCTTCATTCGGTTGTAAACAGACATGGCTACCTTGAGTATCGCATTGTACGGTAACAAACCAGCTTATATTTAATTTTATACATTAAGAATTAATAACCATTTGTAATACTTAGTAACCTTAATTTTGCATTACCTGGCCTTACTAATCATTAAAAGAATCACATGTACCCTGGGATAAGAGATAAACCGAAAATTATATTTAAATTGTATTATACATCACTAGTCCACTAACAAATCGATTTAGCATTGTACGATCGATATTACGATCCAATAACCTTTGAAGACGACTGTTGGAATTTAAAAAATAATATAAATAAAGAATCCTTCTTGTATGTGACGATGTTCTGTGTTATTGTAGAATAGTTATTGTATTTTGATTGGGGAGTAATTTACAGCTAAGGAAGGTGATAAAACCGTCAAGTGAAACGAACTAACCTATAAGAACGAGTCAATTACTAATAACAGCGCTCCTTGCAGACAGCTGGTGAATACGGGAGAGTGCCGAACTAACGTATTCTCTTCGCCACATTTGGGTCAATTTAAATAATACAGACCGAATAGGGTTGGAGAGAATTACCGAATTATTAACTATAATACCCGTAATATAGCGTTATTCTCTGGTAAAACACTTAGTAATTGATTAACACAGGGCTATGTTCAACATACGAGTTGCAGCAACTATATAAAAAATAATTGTTTTCTTTTTATAAATTAATATTGATTTGCAGGAGGTCTCATCTACAACAACCTAATAAATATTTTCCTTATAAACAGATTGGTTAATTCAACGTGGGCTGAATTAACGATAAACCCGTAGCTGTATTACACTTGTAATAAAGAAATAAAACAACACATATTCGGTTCTTTACAAATTGGCGCATACCAACGTGGAGCTTAATTAAACTCTAAACAAAATTTTATTATATCTTTACAAATTGGCGCTCAACGAGTGGGCTTTAGTTAAGTAAAAAATTAGGCTATTACTTAACTGGAGCAGGCAACTATTAGAGGCACAGGAATGCATACAAGAGGCGTTTCTAAAAAGATGGCGAAAGACCAAGAAACGGAAGAAGATAGACGGGAAGAAGAAGCAGAGGTAGTTACAGACACCGAAATGGAACAACAGGCAAGCAATAAAGAGGATGCCCAAGGGGACCAACCAGATAAAACGGTAGCCAGAGAAGAACCAAATTGGCAAGACATGATGAAATTTATGGCAGAACAATTTAGGAAACAGGAGGAAAACTCAAAGCAAACCAAGGAGGAAACTAATGAAAAAATAGACAGTATTAACGAAAACTCAAAGAAACAAAACGAAATTTTGAGTGAGAATTTAATCAAACTAATGAATGAGAAGTTTGAAAAAAATAAAGAGGAAAATGATGAGAATAACCGGCTGATAAGTGAAAGCTTAAACCAGATTAATGAAAGGTTTGACAGGAACGATGAGAGCTTAAAGCGGATTCAGGAAAATTACAAACAAATAGACGAAAAAATTGAAAACCGTAATAAGGAGTTGCGGCAAATCATCAATGAACAAAACCAAGCGTTGAGGGAAGTCATCAATGAAAGTATTGCAATTGTCGATGAAACACTGAGCAAAAGAGTTGATGATTATGAAGAGGAAGTAAGACAGCAAATAACTGAAACTAAGGTAGGTCTAGAAAAGATAGATGAAACCATCATACAACTCAGAGTGGAAGTAGAGACCAAAATAAACCAAATAGGAAACCATAACGATACTAGAGTAAAGGAGATACAAGCGAAGACCCAAGAAAATTTGACGAGGTACCAATTGACATAACTGGAAGAATAGATCGGGTTCACAATGAAATGAAGACAAAGAAAATAACGCAGAAACGTCAAAGGAAATTAATAAATACACGGGAAGGATTGGAGATGATTAAAGGGGGATTAGTCAAGCTACATAATATACCAATTACGGAACCCAGGGAAGTAAGACAATTAAGAAACTCTAAACGAACCACTATTGAATTCCTAGATAGATTGGACGGACCGAAAAAGCCAAAACTAACCGAGGAGCATGGAGGACTTCTGGAGATTATGTATGAACCATTTGAACGATTAAGTAACAATACGGAAGAATCAGTTCAAAAGACGATGGTAAACTTGAACATAAATGAAAATTTTATAGCGACAAGATGGAAGAACCAAATGAGAGTGAGATACGTCACAAGTCACAAGGACGGAAATAATTCTATACGCTAGAGAAATCCGAACAACCAGTATAAAGGAAATAATGGACCACGGTTAAACAGATTCCAAACAGAATATAGGGAAAAGGGACGGATTTTATGGATACAGAATCAAGCAAATCAAAGGAAAATAATGAGAAACTAAGTAAAATATTTTAAACTAACTATTAAATGAAATAAACTAATTACACGATACTTCAGAGAAATTAGGTGGAATCAATTTAAAAAACCACAAAATTCAAAAATAAGTAAGAACACCTTACTATATAATTCAGAAGAAATTATTTTAAACTAATAAACATGAAAGAAGAGAAAGAAGGGTTGGAAATGAGTTAAATGAAGGAAGAATATGCCATACAATTTATGATAAGGAGGAGATTCAGTGTTTAATTGCAGAAGTAAATGGGAGTGAATTAAAAATAGTAAAATACGTATGCTAAAGAATAATTAATTGACAGCACGGAACTAAGAAGAATTTAAAATGAATATTGAAAAGCTTTAACTAATATACTGGTGGATAATATGATAAATGGAACTACAGAACAACGAGATAAATAATTTAAGAAAAGTATTAGGATACCTCAGAAATAATAGTAATCATCCCTTGAATATAATGGTTAATTTAATTCTATATTATGTTTTAATATTTAACTGTGACCACAATCAATATTCATTTTAATATTCAATTCATCCGCTATGCACACAGGAAAACCCCGATTTGGATAAAAATACGTGGATTTCATTATACACGTAAGTGTGGAGTGTGGGTTGACGAGAGAGTAGACAATTGAGGCGGACGAACAGTAACGAAGTTGCCCGAGTGGCTTCACGCTGTCAGTCTGCAGACTCAAGTACACCGAAATAGCAACATCCGGTAGCAAGTTCATTTGTTTACCGCGTGTAGTCTGTTTAAGCGCTAGTTGTCGGTTGTCCATCACTGCAATTAGAGCTCTATACTGCAATAAGAAACAACGGTAGCTTCCAGCCAGTCGGCGAACAATTCGAATCAAATACTACAGTACCATAAAACAACGAAGATAGAATCTTTTAATTGTTTTCTGGTAAAACAATTTGGCGCCTATCGGGAAGAAGTAATTAGTGAGTAGGAACAGGTAAGGACACACAGGCTACACGAAGCGTTTATAACACAGAGCGCATCCGACGTGCGAATTAATAACGTATCGCAAAATTAAACACCGACAACTCAAATCAAACTCAATATTAAACTAAAATATAACAAGTCAATACTACCAATATTACAAAGTGGCACACCAACTAGTGAGGCTAGATTTACGAGAAAAATAATATCTAGCGGCAAGTACGAAAGAAGATGAACAAGATGCATAAGAGGGCGTCATCACTGAGACGGACGAAGGAGGCCGAAAAAGAAGTTAGAGTGAGCGACAAGGAAGTGACTTCGGTCGAGGACGCCGAACAAATGTTACCTCCCATGGAGCCAGTCAAACCCGTGCAGCCAGAGAATCAACCGGAGAAACCCACACCACCAGGGGACGCATATTTCATGGAAATTATGAGAATAATGATGGAAACTCAGCCAACAGATGGACGAAAATAATAAGACCATGGAAGAAAAAATAGACAAGAACAGTAAGACCATGGAAGAAAAATGGACGAACTGAAGCAAGACAGCCAGAAAAATATGGAGGTCTTAAACGAGAAGATAGCCGAGAACAATGAATAGACCAATAAGAAGATCGAGGAGGAGATGACGGGTATACGACAAGAGATTTCCGAAATACACGGAAAATGGGAAAACACGAGTCAAGAATTACGACAAACGAAGGAAGACTTTGGCAACCGAATAACTAATCTGGAAGAAGACAGCCAGATTCGAAAAGAATCCATACGAACCGCAACCGAACAAAACATAACACAGGTGCGGACAGATTTTGGAGAGAAATGCCGAGAGATCGACACCGCCGTAAGCGAAGTTCGCGGGCAAGGTCAGCACAATAAAAACAAAATAGAAGAGATCCAGAAACGAGAGATTGCCAAAATCAGAGAGGAGCTGGAAGTCATTAATAACAGACCGCCAATGATATCGCAATACCAGCACATGGACAACCGGGAGGTCATTAATTTCAAACAATACAAGCGAAACCCGATGGAGGAGTTCCTAGAGAGAGTGGATGAACAACTGGCCAAGACTCGGCAGAATAGATGGATCATCATCCGAGGGTATTTGGACGAGTACTTCCGTGACAAATGATAATTGGTGGACGGCTACGAGACACGACCTCACGAACTACGAGGAGTTCAAAGACGTGTTTAAGAGGAAATACTGGTCGGAGGCAACACAAAACATCGTTCGAGATAACATATGTTTCGGCAGGTATGATGCCAGCAGAGGGACGACTTTCACAGCATATTTTTTGGGGAAAGTATGTCTAGCAAGGAATCTGGAGCCGAAAATTTCGGAAGAGAGCTTAGTAACAAAACATGCCTTTCACTATGAAGAGGGTGTCTCCAGAGCGCGACTGGGCAGTCAAATTAAAACCATACAATCCATGGCAGCCCTGTTAGAAGACTATGAAAGGGAACGATACTACCGTAGGAGTCGACAGCGGGACGATAGGGGCGATAACAAAAGCTTCCAGAACGGCTACCAATTTAATAACAATAATTACCGCTCAAATTATAACAGCCGTAATAATACGAATAACCACCCCAACGAGTCACATAATAAACCAAATAATAATAATCCGGCCAGTCAACCAAACAACGGTTATAATAACAACAATAGGTCAAACAATCAAAACAATCAGTCCCGGATTAAGAGAAAACTGGAGTATACAAGTTTGAATGCGATGACTGCGACAAATTTTATATAGGACAAACGGGCAGACAATCAGCCGAACGTTTTAAGGAACACCTACCCAAAAGCGATTTCTCGAAAACAAGATCTAGTTATGCTCAACATTATAATCATAAGTACTCAGACTTCCACACAAACTTTAAACTGCTTCATAATTGCAAAAAAGGTGCATACATGAACGCTGTGGAGGAATATGAGATATACAAGGCTTCTAAGTTACAAGCGGACCAACTACTTAATGATAAAGTTTCGTTTTGATCTAATCTACTGTACAACACAGCCATCGATATCGATGTGTCCACGGGAAATGATAACGGTCATACAGGATAAAGTACAACAGTTAATCGTTGGCAACGAGACGATGCGCATCGGACTGTGCCAAGACTGTATCAATGTAAAGTTATGTGTGATGTTTTTATGTGTTTTAAGTAATTGACGACCCCGTTCGGGTGAATTTGATGTTTTTGTAATATTAAAACCTGAAGATGAGGATTTATCCTCGAAACGCGTCGTTTTAGAAATTAAAACAGATAAGTCACAAGACAGGAAGTTAATACAGGTAATGCCTAATATTAATTCTAATTAGTTAAATCTGATTACATGACACTATACTTGTCCTTATTATACAAACATTACTTCATTACCTGATTATATAAATAACTACAATTGTTCATGATTATCCAGTTGAACCTTTGTGATAGTTTTACTAACGAAATTAAGAATATGTGATTACTAATAACATAATTACATTGACTTGGCATCACAGCCTATAGTCTTGTAGGCATTAATTCCTTTCTTACTATTTACCATTCTTATTATTAATCACAGACAATTATTGTAAATTGTTCTTGATATTCTACTTCAACTTTCACTAACATACACATAAGATAAATCAATGATTATTTATTATTAACAATGTAAATAAGTTTTCTTAGGCTCACTGTCCTGTGATAGTGACTCCTAGTTTCACTTTTATCTTGACAATACTTCCTTCTGGCTCTCATATTATTATTTTAACATGTTCTTTAGAATGTACAGGAACTTTGACAATATATTTAACCACTTAATGTGACCTTTCTTTCTTATGATAAGTCTTACTAACTTCCCCATCAAGACTCTTAAGGTTGGTTTCATGGGTCCCTTGTTTCATTAAAATACATTGTTTAATTAGGTATATTGTTTAAACATGTCTACACTCTTAGAACCTTCTACACATTACAAAGATTCTAGTATTATTTATACTAACTAGTTTATTTACTTAGATTATTTAGAAAACTATTCTTTTTCTAGATCATTGTTGGCAGTCTTTAGTGCCGCACATCTCTCTTTATTTAGGTGATAATTGATATTATAACCAATATTATATAGTTAATTTGGTCTTATTTACTACTTTACCAGTAGTTTTCATTTTATGTTTATACCTCATGTAATTTACAATGCTTTTTAGCCTCTTTTTATGTATAAAATCTTATGATGGTACTTAACCTAACATGTAGGCTTACATTTAACCCTTGGTTTAATTACCATTACAATCTTATTTCACTGGTTCCTATCATCTTATTATTTTAATGAAGAAAGTTGTGTTAGTGGTTAAAATCACAAGCAGAATTATCACTGTTGCACACCACTATATAAATCGGAATACTTTTTATATAGTGGTGTGCAACAGTGATAATTCTGCTTATTATTTTACTTTATTTCATTAATCAGGATAACCAAAGTGGTTATTCTATTTTATTTTGGTGGTACTGTTAATTTACTTATTGTATTGTTTTCTTTTATTGAGGGTCCAGTTTGTTACTGCAGCATAGATTCTAATTCTTTACATTTTCTTATCACTTTTCAAAGCAGTTTACTGGATTCAATTTCTTGTTATTGTTGAGATTATCAAGGTATAGCATTACATTTCTCATTATTTCTTATAATCTAGTACAATCTATTTGGTACTCAAGTTATTTATAGACTAGTATTTTGTTCTTTCTCTAACATGGTTTTACAATGGTTCACGTTTGGGACCTAATTTATGTAATGGTAGAACATAATGTTACATATTACATAATAAAAGTCCATTTATTTCAGTACTTATAAAATACTATTATTATCATAATTATAATGTTTTAATTTTACTGAAATAATTGGCTATAATTAGTGACCTTTTTTTTTCCAAAAAAATTGTATTCTTCAAAATATTGTTTTAACTCGGTTTGGTTGTACACCCCCTTTATTTTATTGGTGTTGGGTATTGTTATTTCATATGTATTATTCCTCTTTGTTTGGGTCACTGAATATGGTCCTTTATATAACAAGAGCAGTTTCCTTGCTATACCTTCTTCGGAACTGGATCATTGTGTAACTTTTGTACTATTTACAAATTCCCCCCCACGTGACTTCTGCTTACCTCGTGCGATCATTTTACGCATTAACCCTGATTACACCTTACCATGACTTACCAAAACAGAAGACTCCAAGATTACTTACAGGTCGCCACCAATATTTTTATTAGAAGGATAAATATGGAAACCTGAGTACACTTTCCTCTTCTTGAACTTACTTGCTTACTAGGTCTGTTTTAGGCGTGCTTCTCGATACAATACAGGTTATGGGGTGGCGTACTAATAACTTAACACATATTTAGGTTAATAATAATCATCTTATTTATTGCTATTCAAAAATGAACTTCTCTTTTCCTTACAACATATTATTTCATCTTATTTCCATTATGTAAAATTTTCTTATACTAATTTCTTTTCGATAACCAATACTGAGATATTTTCCCACTCACACACACTCTCTTACTCTGTACAGTTCTTTAATACTCCCCGTTTTATTAAAGAGCTCTTATTGATTTATTTATAATCTTTTGGCCAACAACTAAATGTATTTTCTCACTGTACTTAACTTCTCTCGCTATCCAAATTGTTTCACCATCACGCTGTTCACTTTCACTTTTATCGTCACTTCAACCACATTAAACTGTCGTTGCGATTTTGTTTTGTTATTTAAAACTGTTGTAGCATTTTGCAGTGTCTGGTAGGCCTTTTACTACATTTAGACCTACCAGACAAAGTATTCCCGAGGCCACTCTTCACTTACGTCCGCTCAGTGTGAGTGTATTTGCCGACTGCCGCATCTCAAAAATGCCCAAGCATCTCTTCGCGGCCACCAACTTGGCATCCCATTGGCTGGTGAGCGTCTCGCGGCTTCTCTTCATCTCGTATAAGGCGATAAGGAATTCTTGAACGTGACTTTCACGTTGTGAAAAGGCGGCACACTTGCGCGCTCATACACATTCCCAGACTTTTAATTGCTTTTGTACCTCGCTCGGCCTGACACCGAGCTAACCACAGGGTGTTAAAAAAATCAAGCTTTTGTGATCAAAAAATGTTGCCCAGCCGAGTTGGCCCCAGATTATTACAATTATTATGAAAAATAAACCCTCAGCCTTATTTGCCCCGTTACAATTGTCTGTTCCTACTTAATTGAGCTTCTGTCTACTGTATTTCTTCTATTTTAAAATCGTGATCGCTAATCTGATATATCTTTTGCCTGGTGTTTCATCCCTGGAATATTTAATTTCCCTAATAATATTGGTACAGATCGGAGGGGCACTTTCGGCTCCATTGCTCCGCTGTCCATTCTACATCTTCTGAGTTCAGAGGGACGTACCGTCTGCTCAGGTAAATGATTGCTGGAGCTTATCTCTACAAACAATCATCCTATAAAACTTTAACAAGTAGTCGATTTGTGACTTAAAACATTCTGGGATTAATCACTCGGTTGTTGATCAGATCTGGGAATACTTTCCTTCTTTATCGATTTATTCAAATGTTCTGTAGCTCTGTATGAGACAATGTTTCTGCCAGGTATAGTGAGTAAGACCCTTTTGACTTTCTTCTTGGTTCTCTTTACTTCTGCTGTTATTCATGCCATCTTTTCTGGTGATCGATGTTATTCATTTCTCTTTTCTTTTCTTTATTCCTCTCATTTCTAAAAAGTTCTAAATAGTAGTTGTCCTAATTATTATTACTCGACTCGTTCTTATTTTAATCATGGTTGTGAATTAGTGATCATTGTTCTTATTTTTAATGTCTTGTTTCAGTTAATTGCCCTTAATTGTTTGTCTTATTTTCATTAGTTTAATATATTAAGTAACACAACGACTATGTCGTTAGATAATATGTGTGTGATTGTATTGATTGTGTTGCTTGTAGATACGCTCCGGTATCCACAATAATGTTGTACAATAAAATTTCCCCCAAAAAAATGTAATTATTTTTAGCAGTCTGATTGTAATTAATTATTGTGTGGGTATCGCTGGTTAAATCTTTTAATTTAAAAAGTATTTTTTGCACTCCGCTGATAACCTCCCCACTTACCATATGTGGATATTGCTGTTCTGTTGGGTGACTGCTCAGCTGTAACATACACGCTACACATACAAGGAGATATTCTACTTGAATATTAAACTTGATGAGCATGCACAATAATAATAAAATAATTCCGACACCTTTTGATAGAACTGGCTATGAAATAATAAACTATTTTAAGTTTGAAATTAAACACTTTTTCCACTGGTAACAAAAATATTGAGGTTTATTAACAGTTTGGAATGCTAGTAAATCTTTAAAATTTAACAATCAGTCACTAATAATTTTACAGGAAAATAATTATGAACAATTTTAAAATGAAACTCTTCTTAACCTCAAGGCTGGTAACACTGTCGGTTAATACAATAATTTTTATTTTGAGAGGTTATGTCCTCTTACATAGTTAAATTACCAAGTTCGTGTGATCTTTTAAGTGACATGATGTCAGATAAAAGATGTGGTGTTTTATAACAATATTTAATAAACAATTAATAGAAAACAAACAAACAAATATTAAAATTGAAAAGTGGTACCATATGTATACCATATAAGTGGTATCGATAACTATGGTATTATCGTACGCGGGAATTAGTACCCAGTCGTTACTTTGATAAACGAGTGCGTTGATTTGCACTGCTGAAATGTACTATTATTATTTAATAGTTAACTATAGAAATTATTTATTCACAAGAGAAAAAGTTATAATAAAAAAAAACTCTTGTGGTATCTTTCATCTGGTTTGTATTATTTGAGAACAGACTTATGACAAAAAGATGACAAATTGTGGTTATTATTTTTAGGTTATCTAATAACGTGAATAGTTATTAGGGTTAATTATATTATTCATTGATTTCTTATTAATCTAAACATATATATATTATTTATAATATTTCTGATGCATAACTATCAGTAGAATAGAATATTCTTTAGCAAAAAAAAACTAAAAACATTTATTTACATTTAATCAAGTCAAAGACTGCATGAGTCAATTGAGCGTCTATTTGCGGCACTCATATTTTGTAATAAGTACATTAATCTTGACTCTTTTAATTATGAAAAATATTAAAAACATTTATTTATCAAGTTAAAAATTGTGAAATAATTCTTTCGTCAATTCTGATAAATTTCATCAGCATTATTATACTTCGCTACTATTGATTAGCGTAGTATCCAACCAATTGTTTTTTACAGAAATGATTATTTCTGTTTTATTGTTAATTAATGAAAAATATTGTACTCCCTGGTTTATTTTCAACACAACACTCGAAAATACGACCGATATTATACACTGGTCGTATTTTGTTAATATATTCACTCCGCACTGTACACACGTTAATTCTGTGTTATCTTTAGGTTAGGCGTGTGTAGTATTACTAATGTATGTGTGTCGCGCACAATTCAAAATAAACTTCTTCATCGACTTGGTCCGTCGAATTATACGTGTTGACTCGTTGATGATTGAAAGATGACTATCACGCTCCTCCTGTCTCTGCCTCGTCTGCCGGTTTTCATTCATTTGATTGGTTGAATTCTTTGAACTCTCCGACCCAAAGTACCTTAATTTAGTAAAACTTTTAATTTATTACCAAATTTGTAGATGGGTTTGAGATTAAAATGACGTAAGCACTCGTGCACGAAATAATTAAAAAGTTTATAATCGTTATAACTTTCTTATTATTTGTCTAATCGTTGAATGGTTGGTGTCAATAAATCGCGGACATCCTGAGCTTTAAATAAAGTCCAAACAAGATTATAATCCGTCCATTATTAATTCACTACAACGTTTTCACAAAATTTTATGGTGAATCTTATAATTAATAAGTTTATTACACCAAATCTTATCTAATTACATAATAACACTTCTGATTAAACACTTTGAGTCTATTTCTCAACTGCTTAATACAAAAATTTGGGAATAATTATTATTCAAACAATGTTTGATCATGGCGTCTATAGCGTCCATATTCGATTATTCAGAATCGCCCTTAATACTATTATTCCTTATCTAATAACATTTGTCTTGTATTCTAATAATCATAAAAACGTTTATTTACATAGGTTTACTCTTTAGTATATGCACAAGGTTGTGTTTCATATACTAGTAGTCTTATTCAACTACCTCCTGATCTCTTTTCTTCAAATTGTCACTTTGTTTATGGTTTTTTCTACACAAGGTATATAATGTTGTAAAGGCAACTAGTGTACAACTATAGTACCCAGTTCATTTAATATATTTGTTAGCTTTTAGCTATCTGAGAACCCTTCAATTTCTAGTATTGGGTTTGTTTACATCAGGTCATGACATGGCAGTCAGTTATTTTTTGATAAACCAATAACTAAATCGTTATTATTATATTTTACATAGATTCTCAAAGTAGTATCAGACATCCTTGTGATTACTGATAACATTTTTATTTACCTTTGAACAAGTTTGTATGTTGCATTTTGCTTAAATAACTTGCTACATAGTGTTTGTTTACATTCTGATTCCACCATCATGGTCATTTAGTTTTTAATAATTTGTCTATAAAATTACTATTCTTATGGTTATGGTCTGTTCTCATAGTAGTATTAGATGTCCTTCTTACTACTGGTAATACTTTCATTAATCTCTGTTTAAGTTTTAATAAGGTATTTTGCTTAACTAGTTGGTTACATTGCCTCTGCTCACTTCTGGCTATTCATTCATAGTCAGTTAGTTTACAATACTTTGATCATAAAACTATTATCATTACACTTATAATCTGTTCTCATAGTAGTACCAGATGCTTTTCTAACTACTGGTAATACTTTTAGTGGTCTTTGTACAAGTTTTAACAATGTATTTTGTTTAACTAATTTGTCATATTGCGTTCCCTTTCATCTAGCTTTATGCTATCATCTTTAATCTGCTTTATTTGCAGTGTATTTCAATATAATACATTATTTATTAGGGTGCATTATTATTTATAATGAATCTTTGATTGATACAATTGTTGATGGTTGTTTGGTTTAACTAACATGTATGATTTTTTGTTTCATAGGTGCATTTCCTATGGGGTTATGTAACAATGTACAACATATTCTTATGCAGCCTTTTGCTACTACTATTATGACTTCAGTATGGTATTCTGTTACAATAGTTTAATTGTTGATTAATACACATGTTTACACTATTTCTTCTAAACAATAATACAAATATTCTCAAACTAATGATAATACTTTTCTTGTTATGGTTTGTACCTAATTTCTGTTACATTGTTGTTTGATATTTAACAAACTATTTTGTTTGTTATTATTTTCTCTGGCCTTTCTTTGTATTGTATTCTGTTTTGCCGTGGCATTCAGTTACATTTCTTTTGAAATTTACAAAGGTTTTTATTATTAGGTTCTATGAACAATGATACAACTGTTCTATCTTACATTGCTTGGTGGTCTTATGATTATCTATTTGGATCACAATCTTCATTAAACTAGTCACACTAACTGTCTGTGTATTTTTGACTATTTAATCTTTGATGTTTCCACTATGAAAGTAACACATTTTCTTCCGCTATAAACCTTATCACTTGAATTGTTTGTGGGGTTTATTAGGTTAAAATTAGTTAATTGGTCACAGGTTCTCACACTTACATTAATTATTCACTATAACTGTTTGTGATTTCTTAAATATGTTAAACACTGTTTCTTCATAGTTGACAATCACTATTTTTCTGGTCACTAGTATCGTCTCTAGTATGCTTGATGAATGATGATTTCTTGTATCGTCTATCCATTATCTTCTCTCTTCATGTCATGTTTCCTTGTCCTTCTTCTTCCTTTCTTCTTTTCTTCTTCCATATTTCCATTGTAGTATTCGTTGTTCCATAATATTTATATTTGTAAATATATTGGTTTGTCTGCCATCATTGTGGTTGCTCCTGAGTTGTCTCTTCCTTTTATTTTACATAGTCATTTTGTTGGTTCCCCTCACTGTTGGAATCTTGTTGTCTTCTTTTACACTTTCATTATTCATTATTGTCGTTGTTTCCCCTCACTGTTGGAATCTATTGGGCCTGGTTTCTAACATTTTATTTTGGCTCATGGTCATTTTCTTTCTCTATTTTGTGTACGATGCTGCTATGTTACACTTCCTTCTTCTTTGTTGGAACTTTGCACGAATATATCTGTAGATACACACTTCTTGTTCTCATAATTTTACTTATCTAGAAATACTTTCATGCTTTCCCGTCACTTGACGTAATAATTGCTTACTTTATGTAACTACCAAATTTGGTAACGTTACATATGCCTTCCTATAAGAATTGATTAATTCTGAATCAGTATACTTATTTCTTATTGAAGAATTCATCAATTGTTGTACGTTTCCATGTCGATTCATATGCTTTTTATATATATCCCTTCACTTTCTTCTATTTGAACCATAATTATTTCTCTTCTATGTAATTATCTCCCTTGTTTATTTAGTTCCCTAATTCCCTAACATAAGCTTAGCTGGGGCAGTTCAGAGCGGCTCACTTTGGCATACAACTCCACTGGCCATACTAACTTCAATAAATACGGAGGCACATCATCTCCATCAATAATAATAAATGATTGCTGGCATTATTCATCAGTAAATTCATCTCAAATAATCAAAAAACATAAAGTGGTCATTCTTCCGACAAATAATAAATATTCTTGGGATTATCTCACGCATCTGCGGTTTATACATTGTTATACTCTCTTTTTCTTGATTCAACTCAACTAAATTCTTTACATATTACAGGGATATTTTGTTTTACATTTCATCACTGGTATACTCTCATGATCATCTTCGTTAATATATTACTTTTTATTCTTCTTCGTCATCAATTAATCTCTTCTCTTTGTATCACATTAAACGTCATCTCATAATATTCTTCTTCATTTCAGGGTTTACTTCTTTAGATATAATTCATGAATATATTTTCTCATGGTTTCAGTTGATATATAGTCCATAGTGTATAGGCTTTCTTCTAGTAAAAGACACTAGAAAACAATGTGGTTGTGTGTGGTTTCTTGTCTACATTAATGATACTTATTTGGTTTTGTTCTTCCAACTTCTTATTTCCTCCTTCTTCTTTCATTGGTAGTACGGGTATGATGGTAACTTTACTTGTTGACGTGGCTCTTGGAAATTTGGTGTGCCAAAGATGTAGGTTGTCTTTCTCGTATAGTATTTTTTTCTTTTAGTAGTAGTACGGGTGTGATGGTAATTTTACTTGTTGACGTGGCTCTTGGAAATTTGGTGTGCCAAAGATGTAGGTTGTCGGCCTCGTATAGTAATTTTTTTTCTTGGTAGTACGGGTATGATGTTAATTTTACTTGTTGACTTGGCTCTAGGAAATATGGTGTGCCAAGGATGTAGGTTGTCGTTCTCGTATAGTACTTTTTTCTTTTAGTAGTAGTACGGGTGTGATGGTAATTTTACTTGTTGACGTGGCTCTTGGAAATTTGGTGTGCCAAAGATGTAGGTTGTCGGCCTCGTATAGTACTTTTTTCTTTCAATGGTAGTACTACTATTATTTGTAAATACAATTTTCTTGATCCTTTACATAACTTCTTTGGGAACATATTTTTCACATTACAAAATTACAATATAGTCAATGTTCATTTCATAGTTATATATTCACTTTACATTTAATATAAACAACAAATAATCTTCATAGCAATATTCCATCCTTTCTTCTTTAGTCAACATTTATTTTCATAATTATATTTCCATTTTTTACTTATTAATAAACAATAATCTTCATCGCCACATTTCACTTTTTATCTTTATATAGTTAACAGTTATATTCACAAGTATATTTTCATCTTTTACTTATTATCCGTAACAAATAATTTTAATCGCTATATTTCACTTTTATTCTTATATTTTAATCTTCGATATACCGTTTCATTGAATCTTGTGTCAGCATTCTTGGTTATCATAATAGTCGGTCCCATAATTCAGTGTATTCTTATTCATTTTAACCATAATCATCGCTCTCCTCTCTGCTTGTCGTTCGGACTTCTTCAGTATCCATACTCCTCTCCGTTCTTGACATATATCGGGCTATCATTTGGTTCTTCCATATGAATGCTATTAGGGCTGTGTCTGCCTTCCGTTCTTCTGTCTTCTTTCTCTCTCTCTCTCTCTCTCTTCAATATATTTGTGTCCATTTTTCTCCTGGTTGTCGTAAGTATTGACGTTTGGTAACTCCCTCAATTCTGTTTGACCGTCATCCGTCTTCTGGTTGGGTGCTTCCATTAATTGGCTCCTCTTCTTCCTCAGTTCTCTGATTTCTCTGGCATATCCTTCGATAATCCGGTCCCATTTCTCTTGATAGCCTTCCTTTTTCTTAAAATATCTCACTCTTCTTTTGGAAATCCGTGGTTGAGATGCTTTGTTGGTCATCTTCTTCTTCGTTGTTACATAATCTTCCTCTTCGTCCATTGTCATGAAACTCCTCCGATACTCCTTCCTGAAAGTCCCTTCTTCATGGTTGATGATTGGTAAGTTGACCATATTAATCAGGCCACCTCTAGTCATTTCAATTAATTCTTTTGTGATTCTTGCCTTCCTTGGACGCATGGTTCTTCTTTCTTCCATTTTCACATCTTCCTTTTCTTGAATTATTTGGATCTTCTTTTCTCCACTATCTTTAGGCTCTGGATTCGTCTGTTCCATGTTTTTATCTTCAGGTACTTCTTCAACTTCCATTTGATCGTCTACTATTAATTCTCTTCTTATCTTCTTAACACTCTCTTCTGCCTCTTCGCAACATCTTTTTATTGTCTTTCCCGATTGCTTGTAATCATCCTTCACTACCGTGTTTATCGACTCCACGATCTCCTTGTCATCTCCCTTTATTCTCTTATTCATTCGGTCTAATCTCCCATTGATCTCGTCGATTTTCTTGTTGGTTTGGTCGATTTTAATCCCCAACTCTGCAGCAAGTCCTCCTTCATGATTGCCATCTTCTTCTCCAATAGCTCTTCAGTCTTTTTCTGTCCGTTTTCCATCCTCCTGTTGGTTTCATTTATCTTGTCATTTAACTCCTCCTTCAATAATTCTATATTTTTCTGGCTCTTCTTCTGGCCTTCTTCGATTTTCTGGTTCGTGGACTGACTGGTTTTATCTATTTTGTCATTCAACTCCCCCTTCAGGGATTCTATGTTTTGGTTCGTGGATTTCTGGCCTTCCTCTATCTTCTTGCTTAACTCCTCCTTAGTGGACCGACTGGTTTCGTCCAGCTTCTTTGATAATGATTGTAATATTTCTAATATGCTGGCATTCATTGTTGCCATTGGCTCCTCGGGTTGGCGTATTTCCAGTTGAATTTCTTGGGGTATCACTTCCGGTTCCTCATCGTCCGGTTGTTGAACCTCCTCCGCCGGTTCAGGTTGTTTGTCCTCAATTTCTAATAGGATTTCTTCAACGTCTTCCGTTGATGTTGCCTCCTTCTCTTCCAGTCTGGCCTCCCTCTCTGCCTCTGCTGCTCTCTTTTTTGAGGTTGATCTTCTAGTGTACATCTTGTCGCTGGCAATGTACTTGCAGTCTCTCGACGGATTGGGTTATTAAATTATTGGTTAAATTGTCTGTTTTTTCCCTAATCCACGCTCAGACGTTGGGCGCCACGTTGTAACACAACGACTATGTCGTTAGATAATATGTGTGTGATTGTATTGATTGTGTTGCTTGTAGATACGCTCCGGTATCCACAATAATGTTGTACAATAAAATTTCCAAAAAAAAAAATGTAATTATTTTTAGCAGTCTGATTGTAATTAATTATTGTGTGGGTATCGCTGGTTAAATCTTTTGATTTAAAAAGTATTTTTCGCACTCCGCTGATAACCTCCCCACTTACCATATGTGGATATTGCTGTTCTGTTGGGTGACTGCTCAGCTGTAACATACACGCTACACATACAAGGAGATATTCTACTTGAATATTAAACGTGATGAGCATGCACAATAATAATAAAATAACAACTGAATAATGCTTTGAATTATCAGGAATATTCAAATTCTTCCGCCACCTTTTGATAGAACTGGCTATGAAACAATAAACTATTTTAAGTTTGAAATTAAACACTTTTTCCACTGGTAACAAAAATATTGAGGTTTATTAACAGTTTGGAATGCTAGTAAATCTTTAAAATTTAACAATCAGTCACTAATAATTTTACAGGAAAATAATTATGAACAATTTTAAAATGAAACTCTTCTTAACCTCAAGGCTGGTAACACTGTTGGTTAATACAATAATTTTTATTTTGAGAGGTTATGTCCTCTTACATAGTTAAATTACCAAGTTCGTGTGATCTTTTAAGTGACATGATGCCAGATACAAGATGTGGTGTTTTATAACAATATTTAATAAACAATTAATAGAAAACAAACAAACAAATATTAAAATTGAAAAGTGGTACCATATAATCGATAACTATGGTATTATCGTACGTGGGAATTAGTACCCAGTCGTTACTTTGATAAACGAGTGCGTTGATTTGCACTGCTGAAATGTACTATTATTATTTAATAGTTAACTAGAAATTATTTATTCACAAGAGAAAAAGTTATAATAAAAAAAAAACTCTTGTGGTATCTTTCATCTGGTTTGTATTATTTGAGAACAGACTTATGACAAAAAGATGACAAATTGTGGTTATTATTTTTAGGTTATCTAATAACGTGAATAGTTATTAGGGTTAATTATATTATTCATTGATTTCTTATTAATCTAAACATATATATATTATTTATAATATTTCTGATGCATAACTATCAGTAGAATAGAATATTCTTTAGCAAAAAAAAACTAAAAACATTTATTTACATTTAATCAAGTCAAAGACTGCATGAGTCAATTGAGCGTCTATTTGCGGCACTCATATTTTGTAATAAGTACATTAATCTTGACTCTTTTAATTATGAAAAATATTAAAAACATTTATTTATCAAGTTAAAAATTGTGAAATAATTCTTTCGTCAATTCTGATAAATTTCATCAGCATTATTATACTTCGCTACTATTGATTAGCGTAGTATCCAACCAATTGTTTTTTACAGAAATGATTATTTCTGTTTTATTGTTAATTAATGAAAAATATTGTACTCCCTGGTTTATTTTCAACACAACACTCGAAAATACGACCGATATTATACACTGGTCGTATTTTGTTAATATATTCACTCCGCACTGTACACACGTTAATTCTGTGTTATCTTTAGGTTAGGCGTGTGTAGTATTACTAATGTATGCATGTCGCGCACAATTCAAAATAAACTTCTTCATCGACTTGGTCCGTCGAATTATACGTGTTGACTCGTTGATGATTGAAAGATGACTGTCACGCTCCTCCGGAGCGTCTCTGCCTCGTCTGCCGGTTTTCATTCATTTGATTGGTTGAATTCTTTGAACTCTCCGACCCAAAGTACCTTAATTTAGTAAAACTTTTAATTTATTACCAAATTTGTAGATGGGTTTGAGATTAAAATGACGTAAGCACTGGTGCACGAAATAATTAAAAAGTTTATAATCGTTATAACTTTCTTATTATTTGTCTAATCGTTGAATGGTTGGTGTCAATAAATCGCGGACATCCTGAGCTTTAAATAAAGTCCAAACAAGATTATAATCCGTCCATTATTAATTCACTACAACGTTTTCACAAAATTTTATGGTGAATCTTATAATTAATAAGTTTATTACACCAAATCTTATCTAATTACATAATAACACTTCTGATTAAACACTTTGAGTCTATTTCTCAACTGCTTAATACAAAAATTTGGGAATAATTATTATTCAAACAATGTTTGATCATGGCGTCTATAGCGTCCATATTCGATTATTCAGAATCGCCCTTAATACTATTATTCCTTATCTAATAACATTTGTCTTGTATTCTAATAATCATAAAAACGTTTATTTACATAGGTTTACTCTTTAGTATATGCACAAGGTTGTGTTTCATATACTAGTAGTCTTATTCAACTACCTCCTGATCTCTTTTCTTCAAATTGTCACTTTGTTTATGGTTTTTTCTACACAAGGTATATAATGTTGTAAAGGCAACTAGTGTACAACTATAGTACCCAGTTCATTTAATATATTTGTTAGCTTTTAGCTATCTGAGAACCCTTCAATTTCTAGTATTGGGTTTGTTTACATCAGGTCATGACATGGCAGTCAGTTATTTTTTGATAAATCAATAACTAAATCGTTATTATTATATTTTACATAGATTCTCAAAGTAGTATCAGACATCCTTGTGATTACTGATAACATTTTTATTTACCTTTGAACAAGTTTGTATGTTGCATTTTGCTTAAATAACTTGCTACATAGTGTTTGTTTACATTCTGATTCCACCATCATGGTCATTTAGTTTTTAATAATTTGTCTATAAAATTACTATTCTTATGGTTATGGTCTGTTCTCATAGTAGTATTAGATGTCCTTCTTACTACTGGTAATACTTTCATTAATCTCTGTTTAAGTTTTAATAAGGTATTTTGCTTAACTAGTTGGTTACATTGCCTCTGCTCACTTCTGGCTATTCATTCATAGTCAGTTAGTTTACAATACTTTGATCATAAAACTATTATCATTACACTTATAATCTGTTCTCATAGTAGTACCAGATGCTTTTCTAACTACTGGTAATACCTTTAGTGGTCTTTGTACAAGTTTTAACAATGTATTTTGTTTAACTAATTTGTCATATTGCGTTCCCTTTCATCTAGCTTTATGCTATCATCTTTAATCTGCTTTATTTGCAGTGTATTTCAATATAATACATTATTTATTAGGGTGCATTATTATTTATAATGAATCTTTGATTGATACAATTGTTGATGGTTGTTTGGTTTAACTAACATGTATGATTTTTTGTTTCATAGGTGCATTTCCTATGGGGTTATGTAACAATGTACAACATATTCTTATGCAGCCTTTTGCTACTACTATTATGACTTCAGTATGGTATTCTGTTACAATAGTTTAATTGTTGATTAATACACATGTTTACACTATTTCTTCTAAACAATAATACAAATATTCTCAAACTAATGATAATACTTTTCTTGTTATGGTTTGTACCTAATTTCTGTTACATTGTTGTTTGATATTTAACAAACTATTTTGTTTGTTATTATTTTCTCTGGCCTTTCTTTGTATTGTATTCTGTTTTGCCGTGGCATTCAGTTACATTTCTTTTGAAATTTACAAAGGTTTTTATTATTAGGTTCTATGAACAATGATACAACTGTTCTATCTTACATTGCTTGGTGGTCTTATGATTATCTATTTGGATCACAATCTTCATTAAACTAGTCACACTAACTGTCTGTGTATTTTTGACTATTTAATCTTTGATGTTTCCACTATGAAAGTAACACATTTTCTTCCGCTATAAACCTTATCACTTGAATTGTTTGTGGGGTTTATTAGGTTAAAATTAGTTAATTGGTCACAGGTTCTCACACTTACATTAATTATTCACTATAACTGTTTGTGATTTCTTAAATATGTTAAACACTGTTTCTTCATAGTTGACAATCACTATTTTTCTGGTCACTAGTATCGTCTCTAGTATGCTTGATGAATGATGATTTCTTGTATCGTCTATCCATTATCTTCTCTCTTCATGTCATGTTTCCTTGTCCTTCTTCTTCCTTTCTTCTTTTCTTCTTCCATATTTCCATTGTAGTATTCGTTGTTCCATAATATTTATATTTGTAAATATATTGGTTTGTCTGCCATCATTGTGGTTGCTCCTGAGTTGTCTCTTCCTTTTATTTTACATAGTCATTTTGTTGGTTCCCCTCACTGTTGGAATCTTGTTGTCTTCTTTTACACTTTCATTATTCATTATTGTCGTTGTTTCCCCTCACTGTTGGAATCTATTGGGCCTGGTTTCTAACATTTTATTTTGGCTCATGGTCATTTTCTTTCTCTATTTTGTGTACGATGCTGCTATGTTACACTTCCTTCTTCTTTGTTGGAACTTTGCACGAATATATCTGTAGATACACACTTCTTGTTCTCATAATTTTACTTATCTAGAAATACTTTCATGCTTTCCCGTCACTTGACGTAATAATTGCTTACTTTATGTAACTACCAAATTTGGTAACGTTACATATGCCTTCCTATAAGAATTGATTAATTCTGAATCAGTATACTTATTTCTTATTGAAGAATTCATCAATTGTAGTACGTTTCCATGTCGATTCATATGCTTTTTATATATATCCCTTCACTTTCTTCTATTTGAACCATAATTATTTCTCTTCTATGTAATTATCTCCCTTGTTTATTTAGTTCCCTAATTCCCTAACATAAGCTTAGCTGGGGCAGTTCAGAGCGGCTCACTTTGGCATACAACTCCACTGGCCATACTAACTTCAATAAATACGGAGGCACATCATCTCCATCAATAATAATAAATGATTGCTGGCATTATTCATCAGTAAATTCATCTCAAATAATCAAAAAACATAAAGTGGTCATTCTTCCGACAAATAATAAATATTCTTGGGATTATCTCACGCATCTGCGGTTTATACATTGTTATACTCTCTTTTTCTTGATTCAACTCAACTAAATTCTTTACATATTACAGGGATATTTTGTTTTACATTTCATCACTGGTATACTCTCATGATCATCTTCGTTAATATATTACTTTTTATTCTTCTTCGTCATCAATTAATCTCTTCTCTTTGTATCACATTAAACGTCATCTCATAATATTCTTCTTCATTTCAGGGTTTACTTCTTTAGATATAATTCATGAATATATTTTCTCATGGTTTCAGTTGATATATAGTCCATAGTGTATAGGCTTTCTTCTAGTAAAAGACACTAGAAAACAATGTGGTTGTGTGTGGTTTCTTGTCTACATTAATGATACTTATTTGGTTTTGTTCTTCCAACTTCTTATTTCCTCCTTCTTCTTTCATTGGTAGTACGGGTATGATGGTAACTTTACTTGTTGACGTGGCTCTTGGAAATTTGGTGTGCCAAAGATGTAGGTTGTCTTTCTCGTATAGTATTTTTTTCTTTTAGTAGTAGTACGGGTGTGATGGTAATTTTACTTGTTGACGTGGCTCTTGGAAATTTGGTGTGCCAAAGATGTAGGTTGTCGGCCTCGTATAGTAATTTTTTTTCTTGGTAGTACGGGTATGATGTTAATTTTACTTGTTGACTTGGCTCTAGGAAATATGGTGTGCCAAGGATGTAGGTTGTCGTTCTCGTATAGTACTTTTTTCTTTTAGTAGTAGTACGGGTGTGATGGTAATTTTACTTGTTGACGTGGCTCTTGGAAATTTGGTGTGCCAAAGATGTAGGTTGTCGGCCTCGTATAGTACTTTTTTCTTTCAATGGTAGTACTACTATTATTTGTAAATACAATTTTCTTGATCCTTTACATAACTTCTTTGGGAACATATTTTTCACATTACAAAATTACAATATAGTCAATGTTCATTTCATAGTTATATATTCACTTTACATTTAATATAAACAACAAATAATCTTCATAGCAATATTCCATCCTTTCTTCTTTAGTCAACATTTATTTTCATAATTATATTTCCATTTTTTACTTATTAATAAACAATAATCTTCATCGCCACATTTCACTTTTTATCTTTATATAGTTAACAGTTATATTCACAAGTATATTTTCATCTTTTACTTATTATCCGTAACAAATAATTTTAATCGCTATATTTCACTTTTATTCTTATATTTTAATCTTCGATATACCGTTTCATTGAATCTTGTGTCAGCATTCTTGGTTATCATAATAGTCGGTCCCATAATTCAGTGTATTCTTATTCATTTTAACCATAATCATCGCTCTCCTCTCTGCTTGTCGTTCGGACTTCTTCAGTATCCATACTCCTCTCCGTTCTTGACATATATCGGGCTATCATTTGGTTCTTCCATATGAATGCTATTAGGGCTGTGTCTGCCTTCCGTTCTTCTGTCTTCTTTCTCTCTCTCTCTCTCTCTCTTCAATATATTTGTGTCCATTTTTCTCCTGGTTGTCGTAAGTATTGACGTTTGGTAACTCCCTCAATTCTGTTTGACCGTCATCCGTCTTCTGGTTGGGTGCTTCCATTAATTGGCTCCTCTTCTTCCTCAGTTCTCTGATTTCTCTGGCATATCCTTCGATAATCCGGTCCCATTTCTCTTGATAGCCTTCCTTTTTCTTAAAATATCTCACTCTTCTTTTGGAAATCCGTGGTTGAGATGCTTTGTTGGTCATCTTCTTCTTCGTTGTTACATAATCTTCCTCTTCGTCCATTGTCATGAAACTCCTCCGATACTCCTTCCTGAAAGTCCCTTCTTCATGGTTGATGATTGGTAAGTTGACCATATTAATCAGGCCACCTCTAGTCATTTCAATTAATTCTTTTGTGATTCTTGCCTTCCTTGGACGCATGGTTCTTCTTTCTTCCATTTTCACATCTTCCTTTTCTTGAATTATTTGGATCTTCTTTTCTCCACTATCTTTAGGCTCTGGATTCGTCTGTTCCATGTTTTTATCTTCAGGTACTTCTTCAACTTCCATTTGATCGTCTACTATTAATTCTCTTCTTATCTTCTTAACACTCTCTTCTGCCTCTTCGCAACATCTTTTTATTGTCTTTCCCGATTGCTTGTAATCATCCTTCACTACCGTGTTTATCGACTCCACGATCTCCTTGTCATCTCCCTTTATTCTCTTATTCATTCGGTCTAATCTCCCATTGATCTCGTCGATTTTCTTGTTGGTTTGGTCGATTTTAATCCCCAACTCTGCAGCAAGTCCTCCTTCATGATTGCCATCTTCTTCTCCAATAGCTCTTCAGTCTTTTTCTGTCCGTTTTCCATCCTCCTGTTGGTTTCATTTATCTTGTCATTTAACTCCTCCTTCAATAATTCTATATTTTTCTGGCTCTTCTTCTGGCCTTCTTCGATTTTCTGGTTCGTGGACTGACTGGTTTTATCTATTTTGTCATTCAACTCCCCCTTCAGGGATTCTATGTTTTGGTTCGTGGATTTCTGGCCTTCCTCTATCTTCTTGCTTAACTCCTCCTTAGTGGACCGACTGGTTTCGTCCAGCTTCTTTGATAATGATTGTAATATTTCTAATATGCTGGCATTCATTGTTGCCATTGGCTCCTCGGGTTGGCGTATTTCCAGTTGAATTTCTTGGGGTATCACTTCCGGTTCCTCATCGTCCGGTTGTTGAACCTCCTCCGCCGGTTCAGGTTGTTTGTCCTCAATTTCTAATAGGATTTCTTCAACGTCTTCCGTTGATGTTGCCTCCTTCTCTTCCAGTCTGGCCTCCCTCTCTGCCTCTGCTGCTCTCTTTTTTGAGGTTGATCTTCTAGTGTACATCTTGTCGCTGGCAATGTACTTGCAGTCTCTCGACGGATTGGGTTATTAAATTATTGGTTAAATTGTCTGTTTTTTCCCTAATCCACGCTCAGACGTTGGGCGCCACGTTGTAACACAACGACTATGTCGTTAGATAATATGTGTGTGATTGTATTGATTGTGTTGCTTGTAGATACGCTCCGGTATCCACAATAATGTTGTACAATAAAATTTCCAAAAAAAAAAATGTAATTATTTTTAGCAGTCTGATTGTAATTAATTATTGTGTGGGTATCGCTGGTTAAATCTTTTGATTTAAAAAGTATTTTTCGCACTCCGCTGATAACCTCCCCACTTACCATATGTGGATATTGCTGTTCTGTTGGGTGACTGCTCAGCTGTAACATACACGCTACACATACAAGGAGATATTCTACTTGAATATTAAACGTGATGAGCATGCACAATAATAATAAAATAACAACTGAATAATGCTTTGAATTATCAGGAATATTCAAATTCTTCCGCCACCTTTTGATAGAACTGGCTATGAAACAATAAACTATTTTAAGTTTGAAATTAAACACTTTTTCCACTGGTAACAAAAATATTGAGGTTTATTAACAGTTTGGAATGCTAGTAAATCTTTAAAATTTAACAATCAGTCACTAATAATTTTACAGGAAAATAATTATGAACAATTTTAAAATGAAACTCTTCTTAACCTCAAGGCTGGTAACACTGTTGGTTAATACAATAATTTTTATTTTGAGAGGTTATGTCCTCTTACATAGTTAAATTACCAAGTTCGTGTGATCTTTTAAGTGACATGATGCCAGATACAAGATGTGGTGTTTTATAACAATATTTAATAAACAATTAATAGAAAACAAACAAACAAATATTAAAATTGAAAAGTGGTACCATATAATCGATAACTATGGTATTATCGTACGTGGGAATTAGTACCCAGTCGTTACTTTGATAAACGAGTGCGTTGATTTGCACTGCTGAAATGTACTATTATTATTTAATAGTTAACTAGAAATTATTTATTCACAAGAGAAAAAGTTATAATAAAAAAAAAACTCTTGTGGTATCTTTCATCTGGTTTGTATTATTTGAGAACAGACTTATGACAAAAAGATGACAAATTGTGGTTATTATTTTTAGGTTATCTAATAACGTGAATAGTTATTAGGGTTAATTATATTATTCATTGATTTCTTATTAATCTAAACATATATATATTATTTATAATATTTCTGATGCATAACTATCAGTAGAATAGAATACTCTTTAGCAAAAAAAAACTAAAAACATTTATTTACATTTAATCAAGTCAAAGACTGCATGAGTCAATTGAGCGTCTATTTGCGGCACTCATATTTTGTAATAAGTACATTAATCTTGACTCTTTTAATTATGAAAAATATTAAAAACATTTATTTATCAAGTTAAAAATTGTGAAATAATTCTTTCGTCAATTCTGATAAATTTCATCAGCATTATTATACTTCGCTACTATTGATTAGCGTAGTATCCAACCAATTGTTTTTTACAGAAATGATTATTTCTGTTTTATTGTTAATTAATGAAAAATATTGTACTCCCTGGTTTATTTTCAACACAACACTCGAAAATACGACCGATATTATACACTGGTCGTATTTTGTTAATATATTCACTCCGCACTGTACACACATTAATTCTGTGTTATCTTTAGGTTAGGCGTGTGTAGTATTACTAATGTATGCGTGTCGCGCACAATTCAAAATAAACTTCTTCATCGACTTGGTCCGTCGAATTATACGTGTTGACTCGTTGATGATTGAAAGATGACTGTCACGCTCCTCCGGAGCGTCTCTGCCTCGTCTGCCGGTTTTCATTCATTTGATTGGTTGAATTCTTTGAACTCTCCGACCCAAAGTACCTTAATTTAGTAAAACTTTTAATTTATTACCAAATTTGTAGATGGGTTTGAGATTAAAATGACGTAAGCACTGGTGCACGAAATAATTAAAAAGTTTATAATCGTTATAACTTTCTTATTATTTGTCTAATCGTTGAATGGTTGGTGTCAATAAATCGCGGACATCCTGAGCTTTAAATAAAGTCCAAACAAGATTATAATCCGTCCATTATTAATTCACTACAACGTTTTCACAAAATTTTATGGTGAATCTTATAATTAATAAGTTTATTACACCAAATCTTATCTAATTACATAATAACACTTCTGATTAAACACTTTGAGTCTATTTCTCAACTGCTTAATACAAAAATTTGGGAATAATTATTATTCAAACAATGTTTGATCATGGCGTCTATAGCGTCCATATTCGATTATTCAGAATCGCCCTTAATACTATTATTCCTTATCTAATAACATTTGTCTTGTATTCTAATAATCATAAAAACGTTTATTTACATAGGTTTACTCTTTAGTATATGCACAAGGTTGTGTTTCATATACTAGTAGTCTTATTCAACTACCTCCTGATCTCTTTTCTTCAAATTGTCACTTTGTTTATGGTTTTTTCTACACAAGGTATATAATGTTGTAAAGGCAACTAGTGTACAACTATAGTACCCAGTTCATTTAATATATTTGTTAGCTTTTAGCTATCTGAGAACCCTTCAATTTCTAGTATTGGGTTTGTTTACATCAGGTCATGACATGGCAGTCAGTTATTTTTTGATAAATCAATAACTAAATCGTTATTATTATATTTTACATAGATTCTCAAAGTAGTATCAGACATCCTTGTGATTACTGATAACATTTTTATTTACCTTTGAACAAGTTTGTATGTTGCATTTTGCTTAAATAACTTGCTACATAGTGTTTGTTTACATTCTGATTCCACCATCATGGTCATTTAGTTTTTAATAATTTGTCTATAAAATTACTATTCTTATGGTTATGGTCTGTTCTCATAGTAGTATTAGATGTCCTTCTTACTACTGGTAATACTTTCATTAATCTCTGTTTAAGTTTTAATAAGGTATTTTGCTTAACTAGTTGGTTACATTGCCTCTGCTCACTTCTGGCTATTCATTCATAGTCAGTTAGTTTACAATACTTTGATCATAAAACTATTATCATTACACTTATAATCTGTTCTCATAGTAGTACCAGATGCTTTTCTAACTACTGGTAATACCTTTAGTGGTCTTTGTACAAGTTTTAACAATGTATTTTGTTTAACTAATTTGTCATATTGCGTTCCCTTTCATCTAGCTTTATGCTATCATCTTTAATCTGCTTTATTTGCAGTGTATTTCAATATAATACATTATTTATTAGGGTGCATTATTATTTATAATGAATCTTTGATTGATACAATTGTTGATGGTTGTTTGGTTTAACTAACATGTATGATTTTTTGTTTCATAGGTGCATTTCCTATGGGGTTATGTAACAATGTACAACATATTCTTATGCAGCCTTTTGCTACTACTATTATGACTTCAGTATGGTATTCTGTTACAATAGTTTAATTGTTGATTAATACACATGTTTACACTATTTCTTCTAAACAATAATACAAATATTCTCAAACTAATGATAATACTTTTCTTGTTATGGTTTGTACCTAATTTCTGTTACATTGTTGTTTGATATTTAACAAACTATTTTGTTTGTTATTATTTTCTCTGGCCTTTCTTTGTATTGTATTCTGTTTTGCCGTGGCATTCAGTTACATTTCTTTTGAAATTTACAAAGGTTTTTATTATTAGGTTCTATGAACAATGATACAACTGTTCTATCTTACATTGCTTGGTGGTCTTATGATTATCTATTTGGATCACAATCTTCATTAAACTAGTCACACTAACTGTCTGTGTATTTTTGACTATTTAATCTTTGATGTTTCCACCATGAAAGTAACACATTTTCTTCCGCTATAAACATTATCACTTGAATTGTTTGTGGGGTTTATTAGGTTAAAATTAGTTAATTGGTCACAGGTTCTCACACTTACATTAATTATTCACTATAACTGTTTGTGATTTCTTAAATATGTTAAACACTGTTTCTTCATAGTTGACAATCACTATTTTTCTGGTCACTAGTATCGTCTCTAGTATGCTTGATGAATGATGATTTCTTGTATCGTCTATCCATTATCTTCTCTCTTCATGTCATGTTTCCTTGTCCTTCTTCTTCCTTTCTTCTTTTCTTCTTCCATATTTCCATTGTAGTATTCGTTGTTCCATAATATTTATATTTGTAAATATATTGGTTTGTCTGCCATCATTGTGGTTGCTCCTGAGTTGTCTCTTCCTTTTATTTTACATAGTCATTTTGTTGGTTCCCCTCACTGTTGGAATCTTGTTGTCTTCTTTTACACTTTCATTATTCATTATTGTCGTTGTTTCCCCTCACTGTTGGAATCTATTGGGCCTGGTTTCTAACATTTTATTTTGGCTCATGGTCATTTTCTTTCTCTATTTTGTGTACGATGCTGCTATGTTACACTTCCTTCTTCTTTGTTGGAACTTTGCACGAATATATCTGTAGATACACACTTCTTGTTCTCATAATTTTACTTATCTAGAAATACTTTCATGCTTTCCCGTCACTTGACGTAATAATTGCTTACTTTATGTAACTACCAAATTTGGTAACGTTACATATGCCATCCTATAAGAATTGATTAATTCTGAATCAGTATACTTATTTCTTATTGAAGAATTCATCAATTGTTGTACGTTTCCATGTCGATTCATATGCTTTTTATATATATCCCTTCACTTTCTTCTATTTGAACCATAATTATTTCTCTTCTATGTAATTATCTCCCTTGTTTATTTAGTTCCCTAATTCCCTAACATAAGCTTAGCTGGGGCAGTTCAGAGCGGCTCACTTTGGCATACAACTCCACTGGCCATACTAACTTCAATAAATACGGAGGCACATCATCTCCATCAATAATAATAAATGATTGCTGGCATTATTCATCAGTAAATTCATCTCAAATAATCAAAAAACATAAAGTGGTCATTCTTCCGACAAATAATAAATATTCTTGGGATTATCTCACGCATCTGCGGTTTATACATTGTTATACTCTCTTTTTCTTGATTCAACTCAACTAAATTCTTCACATATTACAGGGATATTTTGTTTTACATTTCATCACTGGTATACTCTCATGATCATCTTCGTTAATATATTACTTTTTATTCTTCTTCGTCATCAATTAATCTCTTCTCTTTGTATCACATTAAACGTCATCTCATAATATTCTTCTTCATTTCAGGGTTTACTTCTTTAGATATAATTCATGAATATATTTTCTCATGGTTTCAGTTGATATATAGTCCATAGTGTATAGGCTTTCTTCTAGTAAAAGACACTAGAAAACAATGTGGTTGTGTGTGGTTTCTTGTCTACATTAATGATACTTATTTGGTTTTGTTCTTCCAACTTCTTATTTCCTCCTTCTTCTTTCATTGGTAGTACGGGTATGATGGTAACTTTACTTGTTGACGTGGCTCTTGGAAATTTGGTGTGCCAAAGATGTAGGTTGTCTTTCTCGTATAGTATTTTTTTCTTTTAGTAGTAGTACGGGTGTGATGGTAATTTTACTTGTTGACGTGGCTCTTGGAAATTTGGTGTGCCAAAGATGTAGGTTGTCGGCCTCGTATAGTAATTTTTTTTCTTGGTAGTACGGGTATGATGTTAATTTTACTTGTTGACTTGGCTCTAGGAAATATGGTGTGCCAAGGATGTAGGTTGTCGTTCTCGTATAGTACTTTTTTCTTTTAGTAGTAGTACGGGTGTGATGGTAATTTTACTTGTTGACGTGGCTCTTAGAAATTTGGTGTGCCAAAGATGTAGGTTGTCGGCCTCGTATAGTACTTTTTTCTTTCAATGGTAGTACTACTATTATTTGTAAATACAATTTTCTTGATCCTTTACATAACTTCTTTGGGAACATATTTTTCACATTACAAAATTACAATATAGTCAATGTTCATTTCATAGTTATATATTCACTTTACATTTAATATAAACAACAAATAATCTTCATAGCAATATTCCATCATTTCTTCTTTAGTCAACATTTATTTTCATAATTATATTTCCATTTTTTACTTATTAATAAACAATAATCTTCATCGCCACATTTCACTTTTTATCTTTATATAGTTAACAGTTATATTCACAAGTATATTTTCATCTTTTACTTATTATCCGTAACAAATAATTTTCATCGCTATATTTCACTTTTATTCTTATATTTTAATCTTCGATATACCGTTTCATTGAATCTTGTGTCAGCATTCTTGGTTATCATAATAGTCGGTCCCATAATTCAGTGTATTCTTATTCATTTTAATCATAATCATCGCTCTCCTCTCTGCTTGTCGTTCGGACTTCTTCAGTATCCATACTCCTGTCCGTTCTTGACATATATCGGGCTATCATTTGGTTCTTCCATTTGAATGCTATTAGGGCTGTGTCTGCCTTCCGTTCTTCTGTCTTCTTTCTCTCTCTCTCTCTCTCTTCAATATATTTGTGTCCATTGTTCTCCTGGTTGTCGTAAGTATTGACGTTTGGTAACTCCCTCAATTCTGTTTGACCGTCATCCGTCTTCTGGTTGGGTGCTTCCATTAATTGGCTCCTCTTCTTCCTCAGTTCTCTGATTTCTCTGGCATATCCTTCGATAATCCGGTCCCATTTCTCTTGATAGCCTTCCTTTTTCTTAAAATATCTCACTCTTCTTTTGGAAATCCGTGGTTGAGATGCTTTGTTGGTCATCTTCTTCTTCGTTGTTACATAATCTTCCTCTTCGTCCATTGTCATGAAACTCCTCCGATACTCCTTCCTGAAAGTCCCTTCTTCATGGTTGATGATTGGTAAGTTGACCATATTAATCAGGCCACCTCTAGTCATTTCAATTAATTCTTTTGTGATTCTTGCCTTCCTTGGATGCATGGTTCTTCTTTCTTCCATTTTCACATCTTCCTTTTCTTGAATTATTTGGATCTTCTTTTCTTCACTTTCTTTAGGCTCTGGATTCGGCTGTTCCATGTTTTTATCTTCAGGTACTTCTTCAACTTCCATTTGATCGTCTACTATTAATTCTCTTCTTATCTTCTTAACACTCTCTTCTGCCTCTTCGCAACATCTTTTTATTGTCTTTCCCGATTGCTTGTAATCATCCTTCACTACCGTGTTTATCGACTCCACGATCTCCTTGTCATCTCCCTTTATTCTCTTATTCATTCGGTCTAATCTCCCATTGATCTCATCGATTTTCTTGTTGGTTTGGTCGATTTTCTTGTTGGTTTGGTCGATTTTAATCCCCAACACTGCAGACAAGTCCTCCTTCATGATTGCCATCTTCTTCTCCAATAGCTCTTCAGTCTTTTTCTGTCCGTTTTCCATCCTCCTGTTGGTTTCATTTATGTTGTCATTTAACTCCTCCTTCAATAATTCTATATTTTTCTGGCTCTCCTTCTGGCCTTCTTCGATTTTCTGGTTCGTGGACTGACTGGTTTTATCTATTTTGTCATTCAACTCCCCCTTCAGGGATTCTATGTTTTGGTTCGTGGATTTCTGGCCTTCCTCTATCTTCTTGCTTAACTCCTCCTTAGTGGACCGACTGGTTTCGTCCAGCTTCTTTGATAATGATTGTAATATTTCTAATATGGAGGCATTCATTGTTGCCATTGGCTCCTCGGGTTGGCGTATTTCCAGTTGAATTTCTTGGGGTATCACTTCCGGTTCCTCATCGTCCGGTTGTTGAACCTCCTCCGCCGGTTCAGGTTGTTTGTCCTCAATTTCTAATAGGATTTCTTCAACGTCTTCCGTTGATGTTACCTCCTTCTCTTCCAGTCTGGCCTCCCTCTCTGCCTCTGCTGCTCTCTTTTTTGAGGTTGATCTTCTAGTGTACATCTTGTCGCTGGCAATGTACTTGCAGTCTCTCGACGGATTGGGTTATTAAATTATTGGTTAAATTGTCTGTTTTTTCCCTAATCCACGCTCAGACGTTGGGCGCCACGTTGTAACACAACGACTATGTCGTTAGATAATATGTGTGTGATTGTATTGATTGTGTTGCTTGTAGATACGCTCCGGTATCCACAATAATGTTGTACAATAAAATTTCCCCAAAAAAAATGTAATTATTTTTAGCAGTCTGATTGTAATTAATTATTGTGTGGGTATCGCTGGTTAAATCTTTTAATTTAAAAAGTATTTTTTGCACTCCGCTGATAACCTCCCCACTTACCATATGTGGATATTGCTGTTCTGTTGGGTGACTGCTCAGCTGTAACATACACGCTACACATACAAGGAGATATTCTACTTGAATATTAAACTTGATGAGCATGCACAATAATAATAAAATAATTCCGACACCTTTTGATAGAACTGGCTATGAAATAATAAACTATTTTAAGTTTGAAATTAAACACTTTTTCCACTGGTAACAAAAATATTGAGGTTTATTAACAGTTTGGAATGCTAGTAAATCTTTAAAATTTAACAATCAGTCACTAATAATTTTACAGGAAAATAATTATGAACAATTTTAAAATGAAACTCTTCTTAACCTCAAGGCTGGTAACATTGTCGGTTAATACAATAATTTTTATTTTGAGAGGTTATGTCCTCTTACATAGTTAAATTACCAAGTTCGTGTGATCTTTTAAGTGACATGATGCCAGATACAAGATGTGGTGTTTTATAACAATATTTAATAAACAATTAATAGAAAACAAACAAACAAATATTAAAATTGAAAAGTGGTACCATATAATCGATAACTATGGTATTATCGTACGTGGGAATTAGTACCCAGTCGTTACTTTGATAAACGAGTGCGGTGATTTGCACTGCTGAAATGTACTATTATTATTTAATAGTTAACTAGAAATTATTTATTCACAAGAGAAAAAGTTATAATAAAAAAAAACTCTTGTGGTATCTTTCATCTGGTTTGTATTATTTGAGAACAGACTTATAACAAAAAGATGACAAATTGTGGTTATTATTTTTAGGTTATCTAATAACGTGAATAGTTATTAGGGTTAATTATATTATTCATTGATTTCTTATTAATCTAAACATATATATATTATTTATAATATTTCTGATGCATAACTATCAGTAGAATAGAATATTCTTTAGCAAAAAAAAACTAAAAACATTTATTTACATTTAATCAAGTCAAAGACTGCATGAGTCAATTGAGCGTCTATTTGCGGCACTCATATTTTGTAATAAGTACATTAATCTTGACTCTTTTAATTATGAAAAATATTAAAAACATTTATTTATCAAGTTAAAAATTGTGAAATAATTCTTTCGTCAATTCTGATAAATTTCATCAGCATTATTATACTTCGCTACTATTGATTAGCGTAGTATCCAACCAATTGTTTTTTACAGAACTGATTATTCCTGTTTTATTGTTAATTAATGAAAAATATTGTACTCCCTGGTTTATTTTCAACACAACACTCGAAAATACGACCGATATTATACACTGGTCGTATTTTGTTAATATATTCACTCCGCACTGTACACACATTAATTCTGTGTTATCTTTAGGTTAGGCGTGTGTAGTATTACTAATGTATGCGTGTCGCGCACAATTCAAAATAAACTTCTTCATCGACTTGGTCCGTCGAATTATACATGTTGACTCGTTGATGATTGAAAGATGACTGTCACGCTCCTCCGGAGCGTCTCTGCCTCGTCTGCCGGTTTTCATTCATTTGATTGGCTGAATTCTTTGAACTCTCCGACCCAAAGTACCTTAATTTAGTAAAACTTTTAATTTATTACCAAATTTGTAGATGGGTTTGAGATTAAAATGACGTAAGCACTGGTGCACGAAATAATTAAAAAGTATATAATCGTTATAACTTTCTTATTATTTGTCTAATCGTTGAATGGTTGGTGTCAATAAATCGCGGACATCCTGAGCTTTAAATAAAGTCCAAACAAGATTATAATCCGTCCATTATTAATTCACTACAACGTTTTCACAAAATTTTATGGTGAATCTTATAATTAATAAGTTTATTACACCAAATCTTATCTAATTACATAATAACACTTCTGATTAAACACTTTGAGTCTATTTCTCAACTGCTTAATACAAAAATTTGGGAATAATTATTATTCAAACAATGTTTGATCATGGCGTCTATAGCGTCCATATTCGATTATTCAAAATCGCACTTAATACTATTATTCCTTATCTAATAACATTTGTCTTGTATTCTAATAATAATAAAAACGTTTATTTACATAGGTTTACTCTTTAGTATATGCACAAGGTTGTGTTTCATATACTAGTAGTCTTATTCAACTACCTCCTGATCTCTTTTCTTCAAATTGTCACTTTGTTTATGGTTTTTTCTACACAAGGTATATAATGTTGTAAAGGCAACTAGTGTACAACTATAGTACCCAGTTCATTTAATATATTTGTTAGCTTTTAGCTATCTGAGAACCCTTCAATTTCTAGTATTGGGTTTGTTTACATCAGGTCATGACATGGCAGTCAGTTATTTTTTGATAAATCAATAACTAAATCGTTATTATTATATTTTACATAGATTCTCAAAGTAGTATCAGACATCCTTGTGATTACTGATAACATTTTTATTTACCTTTGAACAAGTTTGTATGTTGCATTTTGCTTAAATAACTTGCTACATAGTGTTTGTTTACATTCTGATTCCACCATCATGGTCATTTAGTTTTTAATAATTTGTCTATAAAATTACTATTCTTATGGTTATGGTCTGTTCTCATAGTAGTATTAGATGTCCTTCTTACTACTGGTAATACTTTCATTAATCTCTGTTTAAGTTTTAATAAGGTATTTTGCTTAACTAGTTGGTTACATTGCCTCTGCTCACTTCTGGCTATTCATTCATAGTCAGTTAGTTTACAATACTTTGATCATAAAACTATTATCATTACACTTATAATCTGTTCTCATAGTAGTACCAGATGCTTTTCTAACTACTGGTAATACTTTTAGTGGTCTTTGTACAAGTTTTAACAATGTATTTTGTTTAACTAATTTGTCATATTGCGTTCCCTTTCATCTAGCTTTATGCTATCATCTTTAATCTGCTTTATTTGCAGTGTATTTCAATATAATACATTATTTATTAGGGTGCATTATTATTTATAATGAATCTTTGATTGATACAATTGTTGATGGTTGTTTGGTTTAACTAACATGTATGATTTTTTGTTTCATAGGTGCATTTCCTATGGGGTTATGTAACAATGTACAACATATTCTTATGCAGCCTTTTGCTACTACTATTATGACTTCAGTATGGTATTCTGTTACAATAGTTTAATTGTTGATTAATACACATGTTTACACTATTTCTTCTAAACAATAATACAAATATTCTCAAACTAATGATAATACTTTTCTTGTTATGGTTTGTACCTAATTTCTGTTACATTGTTGTTTGATATTTAACAAACTATTTTGTTTGTTATTATTTTCTCTGGCCTTTCTTTGTATTGTATTCTGTTTTGCCGTGGCATTCAGTTACATTTCTTTTGAAATTTACAAAGGTTTTTATTATTAGGTTCTATGAACAATGATACAACTGTTCTATCTTACATTGCTTGGTGGTCTTATGATTATCTATTTGGATCACAATCTTCATTAAACTAGTCACACTAACTGTCTGTGTATTTTTGACTATTTAATCTTTGATGTTTCCACTATGAAAGTAACACATTTTCTTCCGCTATAAACATTATCACTTGAATTGTTTGTGGGGTTTATTAGGTTAAAATTAGTTTATTGGTCATTAGTTTATTGGTTTATTGGTTAGTTTATTATAACCAATTGCTGGCATTATTCATCAGTAAATTCATCTCAAATAATCAAAAAACATAAAGTGGTCATTCTTCCGACAAATAATAAATATTCTTGGGATTATCTCACGCATCTGCGGTTTATACATTGTTATACTCTCTTTTTCTTGATTCAACTCAACTAAATTCTTCACATATTACAGGGATATTTTGTTTTACATTTCATCACTGGTATACTCTCATGATCATCTTCGTTAATATATTACTTTTTATTCTTCTTCGTCATCAATTAATCTCTTCTCTTTGTATCACATTAAACGTCATCTCATAATATTCTTCTTCATTTCAGGGTTTACTTCTTTAGATATAATTCATGAATATATTTTCTCATGGTTTCAGTTGATATATAGTCCATAGTGTATAGGCTTTCTTCTAGTAAAAGACACTAGAAAACAATGTGGTTGTGTGTGGTTTCTTGTCTACATTAATGATACTTATTTGGTTTTGTTCTTCCAACTTCTTATTTCCTCCTTCTTCTTTCATTGGTAGTACGGGTATGATGGTAACTTTACTTGTTGACGTGGCTCTTGGAAATTTGGTGTGCCAAAGATGTAGGTTGTCTTTCTCGTATAGTATTTTTTTCTTTTAGTAGTAGTACGGGTGTGATGGTAATTTTACTTGTTGATGTGGCTCTTGGAAATTTGGTGTGCCAAAGATGTAGGTTGTCGGCCTCGTATAGTAATTTTTTTTCTTGGTAGTACGGGTATGATGTTAATTTTACTTGTTGACTTGGCTCTAGGAAATATGGTGTGCCAAGGATGTAGGTTGTCGTTCTCGTATAGTACTTTTTTCTTTTAGTAGTAGTACGGGTGTGATGGTAATTTTACTTGTTGACGTGGCTCTTAGAAATTTGGTGTGCCAAAGATGTAGGTTGTCGGCCTCGTATAGTACTTTTTTCTTTCAATGGTAGTACTACTATTATTTGTAAATACAATTTTCTTGATCCTTTACATAACTTCTTTGGGAACATATTTTTCACATTACAAAATTACAATATAGTCAATGTTCATTTCATAGTTATATATTCACTTTACATTTAATATAAACAACAAATAATCTTCATAGCAATATTCCATCCTTTCTTCTTTAGTCAACATTTATTTTCATAATTATATTTCCATTTTTTACTTATTAATAAACAATAATCTTCATCGCCACATTTCACTTTTTATCTTTATATAGTTAACAGTTATATTCACAAGTATATTTTCATCTTTTACTTATTATCCGTAACAAATAATTTTCATCGCTATATTTCACTTTTATTCTTATATTTTAATCTTCGATATACCGTTTCATTGAATCTTGTGTCAGCATTCTTGGTTATCATAATAGTCGGTCCCATAATTCAGCGTATTCTTATTCATTTTAACCATAATCATCGCTCTCCTCTCTGCTTGTCGTTCGGACTTCTTCAGTATCCATACTCCTGTCCGTTCTTGACATATATCGGGCTATCATTTGGTTCTTCCATTTGAATGCTATTAGGGCTGTGTCTGCCTTCCGTTCTTCTGTCTTCTTTCTCTCTCTCTCTCTCTCTTCAATATATTTGTGTCCATTGTTCTCCTGGTTGTCGTAAGTATTGACGTTTGGTAACTCCCTCAATTCTGTTTGACCGTCATCCGTCTTCTGGTTGGGTGCTTCCATTAATTGGCTCCTCTTCTTCCTCAGTTCTCTGATTTCTCTGGCATATCCTTCGATAATCCGGTCCCATTTCTCTTGATAGCCTTCCTTTTTCTTAAAATATCTCACTCTTCTTTTGGAAATCGTGGTTGAGATGCTTTGTTGGTCATCTTCTTCTTCGTTGTTACATAATCTTCCTCTTCGTCCATTGTCATGAAACTCCTCCGATACTCCTTCCTGAAAGTCCCTTCTTCATGGTTGATGATTGGTAAGTTGACCATATTAATCAGGCCACCTCTAGTCATTTCAATTAATTCTTTTGTGATTCTTGCCCTCCTTGGACGCATGGTTCTTCTTTCTTCCATTTTCACATCTTCCTTTTCTTGAATTATTTGGATCTTCTTTTCTTCACTTTCTTTAGGCTCTGGATTCGTCTGTTCCATGTTTTTATCTTCAGGTACTTCTTCAACTTCCATTTGATCGTCTACTATTAATTCTCTTCTTATCTTCTTAACACTCTCTTCTGCCTCTTCGCAACATCTTTTTATTGTCTTTCCCGATTGCTTGTAATCATCCTTCACTACCGTGTTTATCGACTCCACGATCTCCTTGTCATCTCCCTTTATTCTCTTATTCATTCGGTCTAATCTCCCATTGATCTCGTCGATTTTCTTGTTGGTTTGGTCGATTTTAATCCCCAACTCTGCAGACAAGTCCTCCTTCATGATTGCCATCTTCTTCTCCAATAGCTCTTCAGTCTTTTTCTGTCCGTCTTCCATCCTCCTGTTGGTTTCATTTATCTTGTCATTTAACTCCTCCTTCAATAATTCTATATTTTTCTGGCTCTCCTTCTGGCCTTCTTCGATTTTCTGGTTCGTGGACTGACTGGTTTTATCTATTTTGTCATTCAACTCCCCCTTCAGGGATTCTATGTTTTGGTTCGTGGATTTCTGGCCTTCCTCTATCTTCTTGCTTAACTCCTCCTTAGTGGACCGACTGGTTTCGTCCAGCTTCTTTGATAATGATTGTAATATTTCTAATATGCTGGCATTCATTGTTGCCATTGGCTCCTCGGGTTGGCGTATTTCCAGTTGAATTTCTTGGGGTATCACTTCCGGTTCCTCATCGTCCGGTTGTTGAACCTCCTCCGCCGGTTCAGGTTGTTTGTCCTCAATTTCTAATAGGATTTCTTCAACGTCTTCCGTTGATGTTGCCTCCTTCTCTTCCAGTCTGGCCTCCCTCTCTGCCTCTGCTGCTCTCTTTTTTGAGGTTGATCTTCTAGTGTACATCTTGTCGGTGGGAATGTACTTGCAGTCTCTCGACGGATTGGGTTATTAAATTATTGGTTAAATTGTCTGTTTTTTCCCTAATCCACGCTCAGACGTTGGGCGCCACGTTGTAACACAACGACTATGTCGTTAGATAATATGTGTGTGATTGTATTGATTGTGTTGCTTGTAGATACGCTCCGGTATCCACAATAATGTTGTACAATAAAATTTCCAAAAAAAAAATGTAATTATTTTTAGCAGTCTGATTGTAATTAATTATTGTGTGGGTATCGCTGGTTAAATCTTTTAATTTAAAAAGTATTTTTCGCACTCCGCTGATAACCTCCCCACTTACCATATGTGGATATTGCTGTTCTGTTGGGTGACTGCTCAGCTGTAACATACACGCTACACATACAAGGAGATATTCTACTTGAATATTAAACGTGATGAGCATGCACAATAATAATAAAATAACAACTGAATAATGCTTTGAATTATGAGGAATATTCAAATTCTTCCGCCACCTTTTGATAGAACTGGCTATGAAACAATAAACTATTTTAAGTTTGAAATTAAACACTTTTTCCACTGGTAACAAAAATATTGAGGTTTATTAACAGTTTGGAATGCTAGTAAATCTTTAAAATTTAACAATCAGTCACTAATAATTTTACAGGAAAATAATTATGAACAATTTTAAAATGAAACTCTTCTTAACCTCAAGGCTGGTAACACTGTCGGTTAATACAATAATTTTTATTTTGAGAGGTTATGTCCTCTTACATAGTTAAATTACCAAGTTCGTGTGATCTTTTAAGTGACATGATGCCAGATACAAGATGTGGTGTTTTATAACAATATTTAATAAACAATTAATAGAAAACAAACAAACAAATATTAAAATTGAAAAGTGGTACCATATAATCGATAACTATGGTATTATCGTACGCAGGAATTAGTACCCAGTCGTTACTTTGATAAACGAGTGCGTTGATTTGCACTGCTGAAATGTACTATTATTATTTAATAGTTAACTAGAAATTATTTATTCACAAGAGAAAAAGTTATAATAAAAAAAAACTCTTGTGGTATCTTTCATCTGGTTTGTATTATTTGAGAACAGACTTATGACAAAAAGATGACAAATTGTGGTTATTATTTTTAGGTTATCTAATAACGTGAATAGTTATTAGGGTTAATTATATTATTCATTGATTTCTTATTAATCTAAACATATATATATTATTTATAATATTTCTGATGCATAACTATCAGTAGAATAGAATATTCTTTAGCAAAAAAAAAAATAAAAACATTTATTTACATTTAATTAAGTCAAAGACTGCATGAGTCAATTGAGCGTCTATTTGCGGCACTCGTATTTTGTAATAAGTACATTAATCTTGACTCTTTTAATTATGAAAAATATTAAAAACATTTATTTATCAAGTTAAAAATTGTGAAATAATTCTTTCGTCAATTCTGATAAATTTCATCAGCATTATTATACTTCGCTACTATTGATTAGCGTAGTATCCAACCAATTGTTTTTTACAGAACTGATTACTTCTGTTTTATTGTTAATTAATGAAAAATATTGTACTCCCTGGTTTATTTTCAACACAACACTCGAAAATACGACCGATATTATACACTGGTCGTATTTTGTTAATATATTCACTCCGCACTGTACACACGTTAATTCTGTGTTATCTTTAGGTTAGGCGTGTGTAGTAATACTAATGTATGCGTGTCGCGCACAATTCAAAATAAACTTCTTCATCGACTTGGTCCGTCGAATTATACGTGTTGACTCGTTGATGATTGAAAGATGACTGTCACGCTCCTCCGGAGCGTCTCTGCCTCGTCTGCTGGTTTTCATTCATTTGATTGGTTGAATTCTTTGAACTCTCCGACCCAAAGTACCTTAATTTAGTAAAACTTTTAATTTATTACCAAACTTGTAGATGGGTTTGAGATTAAAATGACGTAAGCACTGGTGCACAAAATAATTAAAAAGTTTATAATCGTTATAACTTTCTTATTATTTGTCTAATCGTTGAATGGTTGGTGTCAATAAATCGCGGACATCCTGAGCTTTAAATAAAGTCCAAACAACATTATAATCCGTCCATTATTAAGTCACTACAACGTTTTCACAAAATTTTATGGTGAATCTTATAATTAAAAAGTTTATTACACCAAATCTTATCTAATTACATAATAACACTTCTGATTAAACACTTTGAGTCTATTTCTCAACTGCTTAATACAAAAATTTGGGAATAATTATTATTCAAACAATGTTTGATCATGGTGTCTATAGCGTCCATATTCGATTATTCAGAATCGCCCTTAATACTATTATTCCCTATCTAATAACATTTGTCTTGTATTCTAATAATCATAAAACGTTTATTTACATAGGTTTACTCTTTAGTATATGCACAAGGTTGTGTTTCATATACTAGTAGTCTTATTCAACTACCTCCTGATCTCTTTTCTTCAAATTGTCACTTTGTTTATGGTTTTTTCTACACAAGGTATATAATGTTGTAAAGGCAACTAGTGTACAACTATAGTACCCAGTTCATTTAATATATTTGTTAGCTTTTAGCTATCTGAGAACCCTTCAATTTCTAGTATTGGGTTTGTTTACATCAGGTCATGACATGGCAGTCAGTTATTTTTTGATAAATCAATAACTAAATCGTTATTATTATATTTTACATAGATTCTCAAAGTAGTATCAGACATCCTTCTGATTACTGATAACATTTTTATTTACCTTTGAACAAGTTTGTATGTTGCATTTTGCTTAAATAACTTGCTACATAGTGTTTGTTTACATTCTGATTCCACCATCATGGTCATTTAGTTTTTAATAATTTGTCTATAAAATTACTATTCTTATGGTTATGGTCTGTTCTCATAGTAGTATTAGATGTCCTTCTTACTACTGGTAATACTTTCATTAATCTCTGTTTAAGTTTTAATAAGGTATTTTGCTTAACTAGTTGGTTACATTGCCTCTGCTCACTTCTGGCTATTCATTCATAGTCAGTTAGTTTACAATACTTTGATCATAAAACTATTATCATTACACTTATAATCTGTTCTCATAGTAGTACCAGATGCTTTTCTAACTACTAGTAATACTTTTAGTGGTCTTTGTACAAGTTTTAATAATGTATTTTGTTTAACTAATTTGTCATATTGGGTTCCCTTTCATCTAGCTTTATGCTATCATCTTTAATCTGCTTTATTTGCAGTGTATTTCAATATAATACATTATTTATTAGGGTGCATTATTATTTATAATGAATCTTTGATTGATACAATTGTTGATGGTTGTTTGGTTTAACTAACATGTATGATTTTTTGTTTCATAGGTGCATTTCCTATGGGGTTATGTAACAATGTACAACATATTCTTATGCAGCCTTTTGCTACTACTATTATGACTTCAGTATGGTATTCTGTTACAATAGTTTAATTGTTGATTAATACACATGTTTACACTATTTCTTCTAAACAATAATACAAATATTCTCAAACTAATGATAATACTTTTCTTGTTATGGTTTGTACCTAATTTCTGTTACATTGTTGTTTGATATTTAACAAACTATTTTGTTTGTTATTATTTTTTCTGGCCTTTCTTTGTATTGTGTTCTGTTTTGCCGTGGCATTCAGTTACATTTCTTTTGAAATTTACAAAGGTTTTTATTATTAGGTTCTATGAACAATGATACAACTGTTCTATCTTACATTGCTTGGTGGTCTTATGATTATCTATTTGGATCACAATCTTCATTAAACTAGTCACACTAACTGTCTGTGTATTTTTGACTATTTAATCTTTGATGTTTCCACTATGAAAGTAACACATTTTCTTCCGCTATAACCTTATCACTTGAATTGTTTGTGGGGGTTATTAGGTTAAAATTAGTTAATTGGTCACAGGTTCTCACACTTACATTAATTATTCACTATAACTGTTTGTGATTTCTTAAATATGTTAAACACTGTTTCTTCATAGTTGACAATCACTATTTTTCTGGTCACTAGTATCGTCTCTAGTATGCTTGATGAATGATGATTTCTTGTATCGTCTATCCATTATCTTCTCTCTTCATGTCATGTTTCCTTGTCCTTCTTCTTCCTTTCTTCTTTTCTTCTTCCATATTTCCATTGTAGTATTCGTTGTTCCATAATATTTATATTTGTAAATATATTGGTTTGTCTGCCATCATTGTGGTTGCTCCTGAGTTGTCTCTTCCTTTTATTTTACATAGTCATTTTGTTGGTTCCCCTCACTGTTGGAATCTTGTTGTCTTCTTTTACACTTTCATTATTCATTATTGTCGTTGTTTCCCCTCACTGTTGGAATCTATTGGGCCTGGTTTCTAACATTTTATTTTGGCTCATGGTCATTTTCTTTCTCTATTTTGTGTACGATGCTGCTATGTTACACTTCCTTCTTCTTTGTTGGAACTTTGCACGAATATATCTGTAGATACACACTTCTTGTTCTCATAATTTTACTTATCTAGAAATACTTTCATGCTTTCCCGTCACTTGACGTAATAATTGCTTACTTTATGTAACTACCAAATTTGGTAATGTTACATATGCCTTCCTATAAGAATTGATTAATTCTGAATCAGTATACTTATTTCTTATTGAAGAATTCATCAATTGTTGTACGTTTCCATGTCGATTCATATGCTTTTTATATATATATCCCTTCACTTTCTTCTATTTGAACCATAATTATTTCTCTTGTATGTAATTATCTCCCTTGTTTATTTAGTTCCCTAATTCCCTAACATAAGCTTAGCTGGGGCAGTTCAGAGCGGCTCACTTTGGCATACAACTCCACTGGCCATACTAACTTCAATAAATACGGAGGCACATCATCTCCATCAATAATAATAAATGATTGCTGGCATTATTCATCAGTCAATTCATCTCAAATAATCAAAAAACATAAAGTGGTCATTCTTCCGACAAATAATAAATATTCTTGGGATTATCTCACGCATCTGCGGTTTATACATTGTTATACTCTCTTTTTCTTGATTCAACTCAACTAAATTCTTCACATATTACAGGGATATTTTGTTTTACATTTCATCACTGGTATACTCTCATGATCATCTTCGTTAATATATTACTTTTTATTCTTCTTCGTCATCAATTAATCTCTTCTCTTTGTATCACATTAAACGTCATCTCATAATATTCTTCTTCATTTCAGGGTTTACTTCTTTAGATATAATTCATGAATATATTTTCTCATGGTTTCAGTTGATATATAGTCCATAGTGTATAGGCTTTCTTCTAGTAAAAGACACTAGAAAACAATGTGGTTGTGTGTGGTTTCTTGTCTACATTAATGATACTTATTTGGTTTTGTTCTTCCAACTTCTTATTTCCTCCTTCTTCTTTCATTGGTAGTAGGGGTATGATGGTAACTTTACTTGTTGACGTGGCTCTTGGAAATTTGGTGTGCCAAAGATGTAGGTTGTCTTTCTCGTATAGTATTTTTTTCTTTTAGTAGTAGTACGGGTGTGATGGTAATTTTACTTGTAGACGTGGCTCTTGGAAATTTGGTGTGCCAAAGATGTAGGTTGTCGGCCTCGTATAGTAATTTTTTTTCTTGGTAGTACAGGTATGATGTTAATTTTACTTGTTGACTTGGCTCTAGGAAATATGGTGTGCCAAGGATGTAGGTTGTCGTTCTCGTATAGTACTTTTTTCTTTTAGTAGTAGTACGGGTGTGATGGTAATTTTACTTGTTGACGTGGCTCTTGGAAATTTGGTGTGCCAAAGATGTAGGTTGTCGGCCTCGTATAGTACTTTTTTCTTTCAATGGTAGTACTACTATTATTTGTAAATACAATTTTCTTGATCCTTTACATAACTTCTTTGGGAACATATTTTTCACATTACAAAATTACAATATAGTCAATGTTCATTTCATAGTTATATATTCACTTTACATTTAATATAAACAACAAATAATCTTCATAGCAATATTCCATCCTTTCTTCTTTAGTCAACATTTATTTTCATAATTATCTTTCCATTTTTTACTTATTAATAAACAATAATCTTCATCGCCACATTTCACTTTTTATCTTTATATAGTTAACAGTTATATATAGTTATAACATTTGTCAGTTGACAGTTATATTAACAAATAATCTTCATAGCAATATTCCATCCTTTCTTCTTTAGTCAACATTTTTTTTCATAATTATATTTTCATCTTTTACTTATTATCCATAACAAATAATTTTCATCGCTATATTTCACTTTTATTCTTATATTTTAATCTTCGATATACCGTTTCATTGAATCTTGTGTCAGCATTCTTGGTTATCATAATAGTCGGTCCCATAATTCAGTGTATTCTTATTCATTTTAACCATAATCATCGCTCTCCTCTCTGCTTGTCGTTCGGACTTCTTCAGTATCCATACTCCTGTCCGTTCTTGACATATATCGGGCTATCATTTGGTTCTTCCATTTGAATGCTATTAGGGCTGTGTCTGCCTTCCGTTCTTCTGTCTTCTTTCTCTCTCTCTCTCTCTCTCTTCAATATATTTGTGTCCATTGTTCTCCTGGTTGTCGTAAGTATTGACGTTTGGTAACTCCCTCAATTCTGTTTGACCGTCATCCGTCTTCTGGTTGGGTGCTTCCATTAATTGGCTCCTCTTCTTCCTCAGTTCTCTGATTTCTCTGGCATATCCTTCGATAATCCGGTCCCATTTCTCTTGATAGCCTTCCTTTTTCTTAAAATATCTCACTCTTCTTTTGGAAATCCGTGGTTGAGATGCTTTGTTGGTCATCTTCTTCTTCGTTGTTACATAATCTTCCTCTTCGTCCATTGTCATGAAACTCCTCCGATACTCCTTCCTGAAAGTCCCTTCTTCATGGTTGATGATTGGTAAGTTGACCATATTAATCAGGCCACCTCTAGTCATTTCAATTAGTTCTTTTGTGATTCTTGCCTTCCTTGGACGCATGGTTCTTCTTTCTTCCATTTTCACATCTTCCTTTTCTTGAATTATTTGGATCTTCTTTTCTCCACTATCTTTAGGCTCTGGATTCGTCTGTTCCATGTTTTTATCTTCAGGTACTTCTTCAACTTCCATTTGATCGTCTACTATTAATTCTCTTCTTATCTTCTTAACACTCTCTTCTGCCTCTTCGCAACATCTTTTTATTGTCTTTCCCGATTGCTTGTAATCATCCTTCACTACTGTGTTTATCGACTCCACGATCTCCTTGTCATCTCCCTTTATTCTCTTATTCATTCGGTCTAATCTCCCATTGATCTCGTCGATTTTCTTGTTGGTTTGGTCGATTTTAATCCCCAACTCTGCAGACAAGTGCTCCTTCATGATTGCCATCTTCTTCTCCAATAGCTCTTCAGTCTTTTTCTGTCCGTCTTCCATCCTCCTGTTGGTTTCATTTATCTTGTCATTTAACTCCTCCTTAAATAATTCTATATTTTTCTGGCTCTCCTTCTGGCCTTCTTCGATTTTCTGGTTCGTGGACTGACTGGTTTTATCTATTTTGTCATTCAACTCCCCCTTCAGGGATTCTATGTTTTGGTTCGTGGATTTCTGGCCTTCCTTTAGTGACTCTATTTTTTGATCTGTGGATTTCTGGCCTTCCTCTATCTTCTTGCTTAACTCCTCCTTAGTTGACCGACTGGTTTCGTCCAGCTTCTTTGATAATGATTGTAATATTTCTAATATGCTGGCATTCATTGTTGCCATTGGCTCCTCGGGTTGGCGTATTTCCGGTTGAATTTCTTGGGGTATCACTTCCGGTTCCTCATCGTCAGGTTGTTGAACCTCCTCTGCCGGTTCAGGTTGTTTGTCCTCAATTTCTAATAGGATTTCTTCAACGTCTTCCGTTGATGTTGCCTCCTTCTCTTCCAGTCTGGCCTCCCTCTCTGCCTCTGCTGCTCTCTTTTTTGAGGTTGATCTTCTAGTGTACATCTTGTCGCTGGCAATGTACTTGCAGTCTCTCGACGGATTGGGTTATTAAATTATTGGTTAAATTGTCTGTTTTTTCCCTAATCCGCGCTCAGACGTTGGGCGCCACGTTGTAACACAACGACTATGTCGTTAGATAATATGTGTGTGATTGTATTGATTGTGTTGCTTGTAGATACGCTCCGGTATCCACAATAATGTTGTACAATAAAATTTCCAAAAAAAAAAATGTAATTATTTTTAGCAGTCTGATTGTAATTAATTATTGTGTGGGTATCGCTGGTTAAATCTTTTAATTTAAAAAGTATTTTTCGCACTCCGCTGATAACCTCCCCACTTACCATATGTGGATATTGCTGTTCTGTTGGGTGACTGCTCAGCTGTAACATACACGCTACACATACAAGGAGATATTCTACTTGAATATTAAATGTGATGAGCATGCACAATAATAATAAAATAACAACTGAATAATGCTTTGAATTATCAGGAATATTCAAATTCTTCCGCCACCTTTTGATAGAACTGGCTATGAAACAATAAACTATTTTAAGTTTGAAATTAAACACTTTTTCCACTGGTAACAAAAATATTGAGGTTTATTAACAGTTTGGAATGCTAGTAAATCTTTAAAATTTAACAATCAGTCACTAATAATTTTACAGGAAAATAATTATGAACAATTTTAAAATGAAACTCTTCTTAACCTCAAGGCTGGTAACATTGTCGGTTAATACAATAATTTTTATTTTGAGAGGTTATGTCCTCTTACATAGTTAAATTACCAAGTTCGTGTGATCTTTTAAGTGACATGATGCCAGATACAAGATGTGGTGTTTTATAACAATATTTAATAAACAATTAATAGAAAACAAACAAACAAATATTAAAATTGAAAAGTGGTACCATATAATCGATAACTATGGTATTATCGTACGCAGGAATTAGTACCCAGTCGTTACTTTGATAAACGAGTGCATTGATTTGCACTGCTGAAATGTACTATTATTATTTAATAGTTAACTAGAAATTATTTATTCACAAGAGAAAAAGTTATAGTAAAAAAAAAACTCTTGTGGTATCTTTCATCTGGTTTGTATTATTTGAGAACAGACTTATGACAAAAAGATGACAAATTGTGGTTATTATTTTTAGGTTATCTAATAACGTGAATAGTTATTAGGGTTAATTATATTATTCATTGATTTCTTATTAATCTAAACATATATATATTATTTATAATATTTCTGATGCGTAACTATCAGTAGAATAGAATATTCTTTAGCAAAAAAAAACTAAAAACATTTATTTACATTTAATCAAGTCAAAGACTGCATGAGTCAATTGAGCGTCTATTTGCGGCACTCGTATTTTGTAATAAGTACATTAATCTTGACTCTTTTAATTATGAAAAATATTAAAAACATTTATTTATCAAGTTAAAAATTGTGAAATAATTCTTTCGTCAATTCTGATAAATTTCATCAGCATTATTATACTTCGCTACTGTTGATTAGCGTAGTATCCAACCAATTGTTTTTTACAGAACTGATTATTTCTGTTTTATTGTTAATTAATGAAAAATATTGTACTCCCTGGTTTATTTTCAACACAACACTCGAAAATACGACCGGTATTATACACTGGTCGTATTTTGTTAATATATTCACTCCGCACTGTACACACGTTAATTCTGAGTTATCTTTAGGTTAGGCGTGTGTAGTAATACTAATGTATGCGTGTCGCGCACAATTCAAAATAAACTTCTTCATCGACTTGGTCCGTCGAATTATACGTGTTGACTCGTTGATGATTGAAAGATGACTGTCACGCTCCTCCGGAGCGTCTCTGCCTCGTCTGCCGGTTTTCATTCATTTGATTGGTTGAATTCTTTGAACTCTCCGACCCAAAGTACCTTAATTTAGTAAAACTTTTAATTTATTACCAAATTTGTAGATGGGTTTGAGATTAAAATGACGTAAGCACTGGTGCACGAAATAATTAAAAAGTTTATAATCGTTATAACTTTCTTATTATTTGTCTAATCGTTGAATGGTTGGTGTCAATAAATCGCGGACATCCTGAGCTTTAAATAAAGTCCAAACAAGATTATAATCCGTCCATTATTAATTCACTACAACGTTTTCACAAAATTTTATGGTGAATCTTATAATTAAAAAGTTTATTACACCAAATCTTATCTAATTACATAATAACACTTCTGATTAAACACTTTGAGTCTATTTCTCAACTGCTTAATACAAAAATTTGGGAATAATTATTATTCAAACAATGTTTGATCATGGCGTCTATAGCGTCCATATTCGATTATTCAGAATCGCCCTTAATACTATTATTCCCTATCTAATAACATTTGTCTTGTATTCTAATAATCATAAAACGTTTATTTACATAGGTTTACTCTTTAGTATATGCACAAGGTTGTGTTTCATATACTAGTAGTCTTATTCAACTACCTCCTGATCTCTTTTCTTCAAATTGTCACTTTGTTTATGGTTTTTTCTACACAAGGTATATAATGTTGTAAAGGCAACTAGTGTACAACTATAGTACCCAGTTCATTTAATATATTTGTTAGCTTTTAGCTATCTGAGAACCCTTCAATTTCTAGTATTGGGTTTGTTTACATCAGGTCATGACATGGCAGTCAGTTATTTTTTGATAAATCAATAACTAAATCGTTATTATTATATTTTACATAGATTCTCAAAGTAGTATCAGACATCCTTCTGATTACTGATAACATTTTTATTTACCTTTGAACAAGTTTGTATGTTGCATTTTGCTTAAATAACTTGCTACATAGTGTTTGTTTACATTCTGATTCCACCATCATGGTCATTTAGTTTTTAATAATTTGTCTATAAAATTACTATTCTTATGGTTATGGTCTGTTCTCATAGTAGTATTAGATGTCCTTCTTACTACTGGTAATACTTTCATTAATCTCTGTTTAAGTTTTAATAAGGTATTTTGCTTAACTAGTTGGTTACATTGCCTCTGCTCACTTCTGGCTATTCATTCATAGTCAGTTAGTTTACAATACTTTGATCATAAAACTATTATCATTACACTTATAATCTGTTCTCATAGTAGTACCAGATGCTTTTCTAACTACTGGTAATACCTTTAGTGGTCTTTGTACAAGTTTTAACAATGTATTTTGTTTAACTAATTTGTCATATTGCGTTCCCTTTCATCTAGCTTTATGCTATCATCTTTAATCTGCTTTATTTGCAGTGTATTTCAATATAATACATTATTTATTAGGGTGCATTATTATTTATAATGAATCTTTGATTGATACAATTGTTGATGGTTGTTTGGTTTAACTAACATGTATGATTTTTTGTTTCATAGGTGCATTTCCTATGGGGTTATGTAACAATGTACAACATATTCTTATGCAGCCTTTTGCTACTACTATTATGACTTCAGTATGGTATTCTGTTACAATAGTTTAATTGTTGATTAATACACATGTTTACACTATTTCTTCTAAACAATAATACAAATATTCTCAAACTAATGATAATACTTTTCTTGTTATGGTTTGTACCTAATTTCTGTTACATTGTTGTTTGATATTTAACAAACTATTTTGTTTGTTATTATTTTCTCTGGCCTTTCTTTGTATTGTATTCTGTTTTGCCGTGGCATTCAGTTACATTTCTTTTGAAATTTACAAAGGTTTTTATTATTAGGTTCTATGAACAATGATACAACTGTTCTATCTTACATTGCTTGGTGGTCTTATGATTATCTATTTGGATCACAATCTTCATTAAACTAGTCACACTAACTGTCTGTGTATTTTTGACTATTTAATCTTTGATGTTTCCACTATGAAAGTAACACATTTTCTTCCGCTATAACCTTATCACTTGAATTGTTTGTGGGGGTTATTAGGTTAAAATTAGTTAATTGGTCACAGGTTCTCACACTTACATTAATTATTCACTATAACTGTTTGTGATTTCTTAAATATGTTAAACACTGTTTCTTCATAGTTGACAATCACTATTTTTCTGGTCACTAGTATCGTCTCTAGTATGCTTGATGAATGATGATTTCTTGTATCGTCTATCCATTATCTTCTCTCTTCATGTCATGTTTCCTTGTCCTTCTTCTTCCTTTCTTCTTTTCTTCTTCCATATTTCCATTGTAGTATTCGTTGTTCCATAATATTTATATTTGTAAATATATTGGTTTGTCTGCCATCATTGTGGTTGCTCCTGAGTTGTCTCTTCCTTTTATTTTACATAGTCATTTTGTTGGTTCCCCTCACTGTTGGAATCTTGTTGTCTTCTTTTACACTTTCATTATTCATTATTGTCGTTGTTTCCCCTCACTGTTGGAATCTATTGGGCCTGGTTTCTAACATTTTATTTTGGCTCATGGTCATTTTCTTTCTCTATTTTGTGTACGATGCTGCTATGTTACACTTCCTTCTTCTTTGTTGGAACTTTGCACGAATATATCTGTAGATACACACTTCTTGTTCTCATAATTTTACTTATCTAGAAATACTTTCATGCTTTCCCGTCACTTGACGTAATAATTGCTTACTTTATGTAACTACCAAATTTGGTAATGTTACATATGCCTTCCTATAAGAATTGATTAATTCTGAATCAGTATACTTATTTCTTATTGAAGAATTCATCAATTGTTGTACGTTTCCATGTCGATTCATATGCTTTTTATATATATATCCCTTCACTTTCTTCTATTTGAACCATAATTATTTCTCTTGTATGTAATTATCTCCCTTGTTTATTTAGTTCCCTAATTCCCTAACATAAGCTTAGCTGGGGCATTTCAGAGCGGCTCACTTTGGCATACAACTCCACTGGCCATACTAACTTCAATAAATACGGAGGCACATCATCTCCATCAATAATAATAAATGATTGCTGGCATTATTCATCAGTCAATTCATCTCAAATAATCAAAAAACATAAAGTGGTCATTCTTCCGACAAATAATAAATATTCTTGGGATTATCTCACGCATCTGCGGTTTATACATTGTTATACTCTCTTTTTCTTGATTCAACTCAACTAAATTCTTCACATATTACAGGGATATTTTGTTTTACATTTCATCACTGGTATACTCTCATGATCATCTTCGTTAATATATTACTTTTTATTCTTCTTCGTCATCAATTAATCTCTTCTCTTTGTATCACATTAAACGTCATCTCATAATATTCTTCTTCATTTCAGGGTTTACTTCTTTAGATATAATTCATGAATATATTTTCTCATGGTTTCAGTTGATATATAGTCCATAGTGTATAGGCTTTCTTCTAGTAAAAGACACTAGAAAACAATGTGGTTGTGTGTGGTTTCTTGTCTACATTAATGATACTTATTTGGTTTTGTTCTTCCAACTTCTTATTTCCTCCTTCTTCTTTCATTGGTAGTAGGGGTATGATGGTAACTTTACTTGTTGACGTGGCTCTTGGAAATTTGGTGTGCCAAAGATGTAGGTTGTCTTTCTCGTATAGTATTTTTTTCTTTTAGTAGTAGTACGGGTGTGATGGTAATTTTACTTGTAGACGTGGCTCTTGGAAATTTGGTGTGCCAAAGATGTAGGTTGTCGGCCTCGTATAGTAATTTTTTTTCTTGGTAGTACAGGTATGATGTTAATTTTACTTGTTGACTTGGCTCTAGGAAATATGGTGTGCCAAGGATGTAGGTTGTCGTTCTCGTATAGTACTTTTTTCTTTTAGTAGTAGTACGGGTGTGATGGTAATTTTACTTGTTGACGTGGCTCTTGGAAATTTGGTGTGCCAAAGATGTAGGTTGTCGGCCTCGTATAGTACTTTTTTCTTTCAATGGTAGTACTACTATTATTTGTAAATACAATTTTCTTGATCCTTTACATAACTTCTTTGGGAACATATTTTTCACATTACAAAATTACAATATAGTCAATGTTCATTTCATAGTTATATATTCACTTTACATTTAATATAAACAACAAATAATCTTCATAGCAATATTCCATCCTTTCTTCTTTAGTCAACATTTATTTTCATAATTATCTTTCCATTTTTTACTTATTAATAAACAATAATCTTCATCGCCACATTTCACTTTTTATCTTTATATAGTTAACAGTTATATATAGTTATAACATTTGTCAGTTGACAGTTATATTAACAAATAATCTTCATAGCAATATTCCATCCTTTCTTCTTTAGTCAACATTTTTTTTCATAATTATATTTTCATCTTTTACTTATTATCCATAACAAATAATTTTCATCGCTATATTTCACTTTTATTCTTATATTTTAATCTTCGATATACCGTTTCATTGAATCTTGTGTCAGCATTCTTGGTTATCATAATAGTCGGTCCCATAATTCAGTGTATTCTTATTCATTTTAACCATAATCATCGCTCTCCTCTCTGCTTGTCGTTCGGACTTCTTCAGTATCCATACTCCTGTCCGTTCTTGACATATATCGGGCTATCATTTGGTTCTTCCATTTGAATGCTATTAGGGCTGTGTCTGCCTTCCGTTCTTCTGTCTTCTTTCTCTCTCTCTCTCTCTCTCTTCAATATATTTGTGTCCATTGTTCTCCTGGTTGTCGTAAGTATTGACGTTTGGTAACTCCCTCAATTCTGTTTGACCGTCATCCGTCTTCTGGTTGGGTGCTTCCATTAATTGGCTCCTCTTCTTCCTCAGTTCTCTGATTTCTCTGGCATATCCTTCGATAATCCGGTCCCATTTCTCTTGATAGCCTTCCTTTTTCTTAAAATATCTCACTCTTCTTTTGGAAATCCGTGGTTGAGATGCTTTGTTGGTCATCTTCTTCTTCGTTGTTACATAATCTTCCTCTTCGTCCATTGTCATGAAACTCCTCCGATACTCCTTCCTGAAAGTCCCTTCTTCATGGTTGATGATTGGTAAGTTGACCATATTAATCAGGCCACCTCTAGTCATTTCAATTAGTTCTTTTGTGATTCTTGCCTTCCTTGGACGCATGGTTCTTCTTTCTTCCATTTTCACATCTTCCTTTTCTTGAATTATTTGGATCTTCTTTTCTCCACTATCTTTAGGCTCTGGATTCGTCTGTTCCATGTTTTTATCTTCAGGTACTTCTTCAACTTCCATTTGATCGTCAACTATTAATTCTCTTCTTATCTTCTTAACACTCTCTTCTGCCTCTTCGCAACATCTTTTTATTGTCTTTCCCGATTGCTTGTAATCATCCTTCACTACTGTGTTTATCGACTCCACGATCTCCTTGTCATCTCCCTTTATTCTCTTATTCATTCGGTCTAATCTCCCATTGATCTCGTCGATTTTCTTGTTGGTTTGGTCGATTTTAATCCCCAACTCTGCAGACAAGTGCTCCTTCATGATTGCCATCTTCTTCTCCAATAGCTCTTCAGTCTTTTTCTGTCCGTCTTCCATCCTCCTGTTGGTTTCATTTATCTTGTCATTTAACTCCTCCTTAAATAATTCTATATTTTTCTGGCTCTCCTTCTGGCCTTCTTCGATTTTCTGGTTCGTGGACTGACTGGTTTTATCTATTTTGTCATTCAACTCCCCCTTCAGGGATTCTATGTTTTGGTTCGTGGATTTCTGGCCTTCCTTTAGTGACTCTATTTTTTGATCTGTGGATTTCTGGCCTTCCTCTATCTTCTTGCTTAACTCCTCCTTAGTTGACCGACTGGTTTCGTCCAGCTTCTTTGATAATGATTGTAATATTTCTAATATGCTGGCATTCATTGTTGCCATTGGCTCCTCGGGTTGGCGTATTTCCGGTTGAATTTCTTGGGGTATCACTTCCGGTTCCTCATCGTCAGGTTGTTGAACCTCCTCTGCCGGTTCAGGTTGTTTGTCCTCAATTTCTAATAGGATTTCTTCAACGTCTTCCGTTGATGTTGCCTCCTTCTCTTCCAGTCTGGCCTCCCTCTCTGCCTCTGCTGCTCTCTTTTTTGAGGTTGATCTTCTAGTGTACATCTTGTCGCTGGCAATGTACTTGCAGTCTCTCGACGGATTGGGTTATTAAATTATTGGTTAAATTGTCTGTTTTTTCCCTAATCCGCGCTCAGACGTTGGGCGCCACGTTGTAACACAACGACTATGTCGTTAGATAATATGTGTGTGATTGTATTGATTGTGTTGCTTGTAGATACGCTCCGGTATCCACAATAATGTTGTACAATAAAATTTCCAAAAAAAAAAATGTAATTATTTTTAGCAGTCTGATTGTAATTAATTATTGTGTGGGTATCGCTGGTTAAATCTTTTAATTTAAAAAGTATTTTTCGCACTCCGCTGATAACCTCCCCACTTACCATATGTGGATATTGCTGTTCTGTTGGGTGACTGCTCAGCTGTAACATACACGCTACACATACAAGGAGATATTCTACTTGAATATTAAACGTGATGAGCATGCACAATAATAATAAAATAACAACTGAATAATGCTTTGAATTATCAGGAATATTCAAATTCTTCCGCCACCTTTTGATAGAACTGGCTATGAAACAATAAACTATTTTAAGTTTGAAATTAAACACTTTTTCCACTGGTAACAAAAATATTGAGGTTTATTAACAGTTTGGAATGCTAGTAAATCTTTAAAATTTAACAATCAGTCACTAATAATTTTACAGGAAAATAATTATGAACAATTTTAAAATGAAACTCTTCTTAACCTCAAGGCTGGTAACATTGTCGGTTAATACAATAATTTTTATTTTGAGAGGTTATGTCCTCTTACATAGTTAAATTACCAAGTTCGTGTGATCTTTTAAGTGACATGATGCCAGATACAAGATGTGGTGTTTTATAACAATATTTAATAAACAATTAATAGAAAACAAACAAACAAATATTAAAATTGAAAAGTGGTACCATATAATCGATAACTATGGTATTATCGTACGCAGGAATTAGTACCCAGTCGTTACTTTGATAAACGAGTGCATTGATTTGCACTGCTGAAATGTACTATTATTATATAATAGTTAACTAGAAATTATTTATTCACAAGAGAAAAAGTTATAGTAAAAAAAAAACTCTTGTGGTATCTTTCATCTGGTTTGTATTATTTGAGAACAGACTTATGACAAAAAGATGACAAATTGTGGTTATTATTTTTAGGTTATCTAATAACGTGAATAGTTATTAGGGTTAATTATATTATTCATTGATTTCTTATTAATCTAAACATATATATATTATTTATAATATTTCTGATGCGTAACTATCAGTAGAATAGAATATTCTTTAGCAAAAAAAAACTAAAAACATTTATTTACATTTAATCAAGTCAAAGACTGCATGAGTCAATTGAGCGTCTATTTGCGGCACTCGTATTTTGTAATAAGTACATTAATCTTGACTCTTATAATTATGAAAAATATTAAAAACATTTATTTATCAAGTTAAAAATTGTGAAATAATTCTTTCGTCAATTCTGATAAATTTCATCAGCATTATTATACTTCGCTACTGTTGATTAGCGTAGTATCCAACCAATTGTTTTTTACAGAACTGATTATTTCTGTTTTATTGTTAATTAATGAAAAATATTGTACTCCCTGGTTTATTTTCAACACAACACTCGAAAATACGACCGGTATTATACACTGGTCGTATTTTGTTAATATATTCACTCCGCACTGTACACACGTTAATTCTGAGTTATCTTTAGGTTAGGCGTGTGTAGTAATACTAATGTATGCGTGTCGCGCACAATTCAAAATAAACTTCTTCATCGACTTGGTCCGTCGAATTATACGTGTTGACTCGTTGATGATTGAAAGATGACTGTCACGCTCCTCCGGAGCGTCTCTGCCTCGTCTGCCGGTTTTCATTCATTTGATTGGTTGAATTCTTTGAACTCTCCGACCCAAAGTACCTTAATTTAGTAAAACTTTTAATTTATTACCAAATTTGTAGATGGGTTTGAGATTAAAATGACGTAAGCACTGGTGCACGAAATAATTAAAAAGTTTATAATCGTTATAACTTTCTTATTATTTGTCTAATCGTTGAATGGTTGGTGTCAATAAATCGCGGACATCCTGAGCTTTAAATAAAGTCCAAACAAGATTATAATCCGTCCATTATTAATTCACTACAACGTTTTCACAAAATTTTATGGTGAATCTTATAATTAAAAAGTTTATTACACCAAATCTTATCTAATTACATAATAACACTTCTGATTAAACACTTTGAGTCTATTTCTCAACTGCTTAATACAAAAATTTGGGAATAATTATTATTCAAACAATGTTTGATCATGGCGTCTATAGCGTCCATATTCGATTATTCAGAATCGCCCTTAATACTATTATTCCCTATCTAATAACATTTGTCTTGTATTCTAATAATCATAAAACGTTTATTTACATAGGTTTACTCTTTAGTATATGCACAAGGTTGTGTTTCATATACTAGTAGTCTTATTCAACTACCTCCTGATCTCTTTTCTTCAAATTGTCACTTTGTTTATGGTTTTTTCTACACAAGGTATATAATGTTGCAAAGGCAACTAGTGTACAACTATAGTACCCAGTTCATTTAATATATTTGTTAGCTTTTAGCTATCTGAGAACCCTTCAATTTCTAGTATTGGGTTTGTTTACATCAGGTCATGACATGGCAGTCAGTTATTTTTTGATAAATCAATAACTAAATCGTTATTATTATATTTTACATAGATTCTCAAAGTAGTATCAGACATCCTTCTGATTACTGATAACATTTTTATTTACCTTTGAACAAGTTTGTATGTTGCATTTTGCTTAAATAACTTGCTACATAGTGTTTGTTTACATTCTGATTCCACCATCATGGTCATTTAGTTTTTAATAATTTGTCTATAAAATTACTATTCTTATGGTTATGGTCTGTTCTCATAGTAGTATTAGATGTCCTTCTTACTACTGGTAATACTTTCATTAATCTCTGTTTAAGTTTTAATAAGGTATTTTGCTTAACTAGTTGGTTACATTGCCTCTGCTCACTTCTGGCTATTCATTCATAGTCAGTTAGTTTACAATACTTTGATCATAAAACTATTATCATTACACTTATAATCTGTTCTCATAGTAGTACCAGATGCTTTTCTAACTACTAGTAATACTTTTAGTGGTCTTTGTACAAGTTTTAATAATGTATTTTGTTTAACTAATTTGTCATATTGGGTTCCCTTTCATCTAGCTTTATGCTATCATCTTTAATCTGCTTTATTTGCAGTGTATTTCAATATAATACATTATTTATTAGGGTGCATTATTATTTATAATGAATCTTTGATTGATACAATTGTTGATGGTTGTTTGGTTTAACTAACATGTATGATTTTTTGTTTCATAGGTGCATTTCCTATGGGGTTATGTAACAATGTACAACATATTCTTATGCAGCCTTTTGCTACTACTATTATGACTTCAGTATGGTATTCTGTTACAATAGTTTAATTGTTGATTAATACACATGTTTACACTATTTCTTCTAAACAATAATACAAATATTCTCAAACTAATGATAATACTTTTCTTGTTATGGTTTGTACCTAATTTCTGTTACATTGTTGTTTGATATTTAACAAACTATTTTGTTTGTTATTATTTTTTCTGGCCTTTCTTTGTATTGTGTTCTGTTTTGCCGTGGCATTCAGTTACATTTCTTTTGAAATTTACAAAGGTTTTTATTATTAGGTTCTATGAACAATGATACAACTGTTCTATCTTACATTGCTTGGTGGTCTTATGATTATCTATTTGGATCACAATCTTCATTAAACTAGTCACACTAACTGTCTGTGTATTTTTGACTATTTAATCTTTGATGTTTCCACTATGAAAGTAACACATTTTCTTCCGCTATAACCTTATCACTTGAATTGTTTGTGGGGGTTATTAGGTTAAAATTAGTTAATTGGTCACAGGTTCTCACACTTACATTAATTATTCACTATAACTGTTTGTGATTTCTTAAATATGTTAAACACTGTTTCTTCATAGTTGACAATCACTATTTTTCTGGTCACTAGTATCGTCTCTAGTATGCTTGATGAATGATGATTTCTTGTATCGTCTATCCATTATCTTCTCTCTTCATGTCATGTTTCCTTGTCCTTCTTCTTCCTTTCTTCTTTTCTTCTTCCATATTTCCATTGTAGTATTCGTTGTTCCATAATATTTATATTTGTAAATATATTGGTTTGTCTGCCATCATTGTGGTTGCTCCTGAGTTGTCTCTTCCTTTTATTTTACATAGTCATTTTGTTGGTTCCCCTCACTGTTGGAATCTTGTTGTCTTCTTTTACACTTTCATTATTCATTATTGTCGTTGTTTCCCCTCACTGTTGGAATCTATTGGGCCTGGTTTCTAACATTTTATTTTGGTTCATGGTCATTTTCTTTCTCTATTTTGTGTACGATGCTGCTATGTTACACTTCCTTCTTCTTTGTTGGAACTTTGCACGAATATATCTGTAGATACACACTTCTTGTTCTCATAATTTTACTTATCTAGAAATACTTTCATGCTTTCCCGTCACTTGACGTAATAATTGCTTACTTTATGTAACTACCAAATTTGGTAACGTAACAATTATTGTTTCTTTTTCTTATTTGATTTGCTTTTGTCTATTTCCAAAAATCCGTCCCTTTTCTCGATGTGTCAGTGTTTAGTTTAACCGTGGTCACTTACTTCATTTGCACTTGTTGTTCGGATTACTATTGGGTTCCGAATCATTTCTGTCTTTATTATAATACTCTCCATTATCTTATAATTCAATGTTTCTAATACCATATTTTCACTAGTATCAAGTCCTATAGTAATCACTCTATCATCTATTTTCCTAAACAAATATGTCGATGGTATATCAATTATCGGTGGTATCACTGATATCTTATCATGTATTTTTATTTCAAGTATATTTACATTGAATATAAATTTTCTGAAGTCGTCACTGTTTTATTGTGAGACCTTTCTAAAATTTCTGTTAAGCTTCTCCTACCATTTTTAAAATCAATTATCTCTCTATGGTCGGTAATAGGGAGATTAAGTACATTTACTAGTACATTGTTCGTCATCTCCAAATTTTCTCTTGTATTTATTGGTTTCTTTGGAGGTATTCTTCTTATTTTCTTTGTCTTCTTTTCTAGTTGCTTAGTATTCTCCTTGTTTCTGTTATGTTTATTTTCAGGTAATAATTCACTTGTGTCTTCTTTATTTTCTATTTTCTTACTACTATCTTCTATTTCCTGACTTAATTGTTCTATGTTTTCATCGTTTGGTATTTCTTGTACTATCTGTTTATGATCATTGTCTAACTCTTCTCTCCACCGTTTCACTTGTTGGTTGAGTGGTTCTGTGTTTCTTTTTAACTTTTGCTGCAGGGATTCTCTTTTCTGTCGTCTCATTTGTTGTTTCATTTGTTTAAACTCCTCTATTTTGTCGCGGTTGTCCCTCACCTGACCTTGTACTTGTTCAAAATTGGTTTATTTGAGTGTTCTTCGTATCTACCTTCTCGTTCATCTTCTCCAATTTCCTTGTGTTTCTTGTCGAAGTTGTTCAACTCTAATCTTACTGTTGTTTTCAAGGTCGAAGATTTTGTTAATAATCTCCTCCCTGAATTGAACCAAATTTTCATTCGTCCGTTCTATCGTCTCATTGGTTTCAGTAATTCTAGCATTTATTTCTTCTCTGTACTCCTCTAATTGTTGTGTCATCGTTTTATGATTTTGTTTTATTGTTTCGTTGTTTTGTTCAATCCGTTTTAATGTTTCATTGTTCTGTTTTGATGTTTCTTGGCTTTCATTAATCTGTTGTTTCATTTGTTTTAGTGTTTGACCTCATAGTCCGGTCCGTTTCTTCTGTAAACCGTAGTGCTTCTATTTCTTCAACCGGTGTTGCTTCTTTATTTAACATGTCTAATTCTTGTTCCATCTCGGCTGTCCGCCGTGCTGAAGTTCCTCTTCTTCTTGACATTTTCTATAATCTAATCGTGGTCTCCGCTAGAGTAGATAATCTTGCGCTAAAATTCAAAAATTACAAAACTTCCTCTCTCTAGCCTCACTAGTTGGTGCGCCAATTCTGTAATGTTCCGTTATTTTCCAGAAGGTAGTTTTCTGTAAGTATTTAATGCCCCTCGTTGTTGGTGCCAATTCTGCGATGTGCCGTTTTTCTTTCAAATAAAGAATTATTTAGATTTCTTTTAAGCCCCAAGTTTGTGTGCCAATTTTGCTAGGTTCAAATTTTACAAATGTTGTTTGTCAGCCCCACTTTGGTAGCGCCAATTCTGCGAGATCACGTCTATTTTGTGTATAATATCTTTTTGTTATGTTGAAAATATTATTATGTTTAATGGTTGTTGATCAAGTTGTTGAGCGCCAATTCTGGAAGATTCCAGAATAGGTTGTTAATTTTAGTTTTGTTAATTAAGAGAATTTTTACATAACAGAACCGACAAACAACAGAGCGAGTCATTTTTAGAAGATTAGATAATTAGCATTAGACAAAAACCATAAGAAAATATTCAGCACTTCGCAGATAGAGAAAATAGAGAATAGAGAAAATAGGACATAAATTAATAATAGCATTATGTAAACCCGGCAGATAGTAAAATGGCCGAATTAAGTACTGAAAGGCGCATGCACAAAAGTTTTACGAAAGGCGTGTTAGAACTGTTCAAAAATATTTTACTGAATCAAAAAACTAATTCATTCAATGATGAAGTTAAAGATGCCTTAATCTTAGAACTAGAATTAGAGGAAGATAAGTTCCTTAATAGACGTAAAAGAATTGATTCCGTTAAGTGTTATAAATGCGGAAGAGTAGGACACAAAGCCGTCGCTTGTAGAAGGGGCAAAGAAGTAAACGCAGAAGATAGCAAAGGCTTAACCTGTTACAATTGTGGCAAAATAGGTCATATCGCTCGAGATTGTCATAGTGCAAAGCAAAATAAATCAGTCAATAATAATTATCAAAATGCTGCCGTATACCTCTCGCAACGGTGGGTCGGAGCCTACGAAGTCAGGGGATTAGAAAGTAACAACAAAGCATACCTAACTTTAGACATAGAAGAATGTGAAAACCGAAAGTGTCGAATGTTAGTGGACACAGGCTCAGACATAACAATTTTAAATAGCGGTATGGAGAACCATACATGACTTCCATGTTCTAAGATTTATATTTAAAATCATATTCGAAATGAAATATTTCCATAGAAACTACTTCTTTCTACTTATTGCTTCAGCCTTAAACCACAGTACTGTGGTCACTAACGTATACCACCTCACGTTTTCGCACTCGATTTTCACTGAGATGGAAGTCGATGGCACTGCCGAAAAGTCTGGTTTTGCAGAAAACATTGGACTACGGCTAAACAGCCCGGGAAGCAATTTTAATAAAAAAACTACTTCTTTGTTGCCGATAACGTAGTACACATAAAAAATTCTCCCCTCCACCTTCAACTATAAATTTTAATAATAGAAAATTACCCCCACCCCATTCACCTAACCTCTTCATTTATAGATATTTCATCTATTTTTCTACAGTGGATTATTATGAGCTTCTTATCAGGATACTTTATTTATAAAAATTAAGTACTTTACTTTTGTTAAATCATAAAATGTTTCAGGTAAACTTCCCCTTTCACTTAACCGATCTTCTCCAAAATCAATAGACCTTCAGTCATCTACAATTCAGGGATGCATCCAAAAAAATATTTGATTCTGTTTGAATGTGCGGCAGTTACCGTTCGTCATGGAAACATTTCTCTTGTTACAACATAACATGTTTCAGGTAAACTACCCCTTTCCCTTTACCGATCTTCACCAAAATCAACAGGTCTTGAGTTCTCTAGAATTTCGAAACGTATGCAAAAAATTATTTGATTTTTTTTTAATTTACGGCAGTTATCGTTCGTCATAGAAAAATTACCCTTGTTAAAATATAAAAAGTTGCAGGTAAACTACCCCTTTCTCTAAACCGATCTTCACCAAAATCAATAGACCTTCAGTCCTCTACAATTCAGGGGTGTATGCAAAACATTATTTGATTCTGTTTGAATTTGCGACTCTTATCGTTTGCCATAGTAAATACCCTTGTTAAAATATAAAACGTTGCAGGTAAACTACCCCTTTCCCTTAACCGATCTTCAACAAAATCAACAGACCTTGAGTTCTTTATAACTCAAAATGGTATGCAAAAGAGTAGTTGATTCGGTTTGAATTTACGGCAGTTATCGTTCGTCATAGAAAAAATTACCCTTGTTAAAACATAAAATGTTGCAGGTAAACTACCTTATTCCCTTAACCGATCTACACCAAAGCCAGCTGGTCTTGAGAACTCCACAAATCAGGCTGTATGCAAAACATTATTTGATTCTGTTTGAATTTGCGGCTGTTATCGTTTGCCATAGAAAAAAATTTTTCAAACGAGAATTTTTACATAACAGAACCGACAAACAACAGAGCGAGTCATTTTTAGAAGATTAGATAATTAGCATTAGACAAAAACCATAAGAAAATATTCAGCACTTCGCAGATAGAGAAAATAGAGAATAGAGAAAATAGGACATAAATTAATAATAGCATTATGTAAACCCGGCAGATAGTAAAATGGCCGAATTAAGTGCTGAAAGGCGCATGCACAAAAGTTTTACGAAAGGCGTGTTAGAACCGTTCAAAAATATTTTACTGAATTGAAAAACTAATTCATTCAATGATGAAGTCAAAGATGCCTTAATCTTAGAACTAGAATTAGAGGAAGATAAGTACCTTAATAGACGTAAAAGAATTGATTCCGTTAAGTGTTATAAATGTGGAAGAGTAGGACACAAAGCCGTCGCTTGTAGAAGGGGCAAAGAAGTAAACGCAGAAGATAGCAAAGGCTTAACCTGTTACAATTGTGGCAAAATAGGTCATATCGCTCGAGATTGTCGTAGTGCAAAGCAAAATAAATCAGTCAATAATAATTATCAAAATGCTAACCGCAGATTTGAAAATAAGACAGCGGGAAACGATTTACGCCTGCCGTATACCTCTCGCAACGGTGGGTCGGAACCTATGAAGTCAGGGGATTAGAAAGTAACAACAAAGCATACCTAACTTTAGACATAGAAGAATGTGAAAACCGAAAGTGTCGAATGTTAGTGGACACAGGCTCAGACATAACAATTTTAAAAATAGCGAGTTTACATGATAATGTAGATATATATAGTAATAAAAAACTAGAGCTTAATGGAATTAGTGGACGAATCACAAATTACGGGGAAGCAAATTGTCACGTTAGTATAGGTGACACTATCATACAACACACAATTCACATAGTTCCTATGACATTTCAGTTACAAGCAGATGGCATAATAGGTATAGACCTTTTGAATAAATTAGGTGCCACGATAGATTGCGTAAACAAAACGATGGAAACATTACCAATTACGACAACACATCTGAACGAATTTAAACTCGATACACAACATTTAAATGCGGAAGAGAAGAAAGTACTCTTAAACATGTGTGCTAATTATACCAATGTATTTAGGAAACCGGGGCAGTACTTATCACACAAATACTATAAAACACGACTATACTGTAGAAGATTAAATGAAGTCACCAAGGGCGATGCTCACCCATTGCCGAACATCACAGAAATATTAGATCAATTAGGGGGAATGCGATACTTTTCCACTCTAGACTTATCGCCAGGTTTCCACCAGATTGAAAGTAAAGAGAAAACCGCTTTTAGTACTCCACAAGGACATTTTGAGTATGAACGAATGCCTTTTGGGCTAAAGGGTGCGCCAGCCACATTTCAGCGCCTCATGAACGAAGTTTTACGAGAACTAATCGGATCAGTCGCTTTTGTATACATAGACGACATTGTTACGGAAAAAACCTCGAAGAAGGTATACAGAATTTAGAGACTGTATTCCAGAGGATGAGAGAACACAAATTGTTAGTTAACCCAGAAAAGCGTTCGCTACTGTGCGACAGCGTAACTTATTTAGGGCACGTAATAAGTAGAGAAGGGTATCTCCAGACTCTTAAAAAATAGAAGCTGTTAAAAATTTCTGATTCCAAAAAACGTTAAGGATTTGAAAAGTTTCTTAGGTTTAGCTGGTTACTATAGGAAATTCATAAAGAACTTCGCTAAAATAGCAAGACCATTAAACTATCTGTTTAAAAATAATATTGAATTTAAGTGGGGAAAAGAGCAAAACGAAGCTTTCGAAACTCTAAAAACTATGCTAACTAGTAAACCTCTTTTGCAATACCCTAATTTTGAAAAAGAGTTCATCTTAACAACAGATGCATCGAAAGAAGCTGTAGGGGCTATTCTATCACAAGGACTGATAGGAAGCGATAAACCTATAGCGTATGCCAGTAGAACGTTAAATAAAGCAGAACAAAATTACTCAACAATCGAACAACATAGTATGCGCAACAAGACAGTTCCGTCCTTAGCTATGGGGCCGGCACTTCACTGTAATCACAGATCATCGACCCCTAAAATGGTTAATCAGTCTGAAGGATCCAGCTAGCCGATTAACTAGATGGACAATAAAACTGAGTGAACACGACTTTGAAATAATACACAGACTGGGTAAAAGTAACCAAAATGCTGACGCACTTAGTCGTGTAATAATAGGTGAAAGTGGATATATCGCCACAAGAAATATTAGCCAACCAGCAATCGGAAGATGAGATAAAAGAAATAAACAGAACTCTGAGTAAATATGAGAAGGATGATCATGGATATATATATATATTGTAGCGTGACAGAAAATCCACTACTTATTAAGCCATATAAAATCATAAAGTTTAATTACACCACATATGTTAAAATAATATTGAATGAGATTTAAGGAAATCAAAGGAATGAACCACGATAAAATAAAAATCCTCCTTACATAATATAAAAACCACTGTTTAAATATCAAAGAAAGTATTGAAAGCAACTCATATTATAAGATCAGTAATTTACCCAGGAAGCTAGGAGCAGTAAACAAATTAAATAACACCATATCAAGAAGAAAGAGAATTAGTTTAAGAGTGGTGAATACCAAAATACCCCAAAAAACAAGAAGAAGGAAGAATAAAGTTTGTGATCAGGAAGAAAACAATACCCTGAAACCTTTAGAGAAGAACAAGGTCCGTATCAGTAAATAAATTAGATGCTCCAAACTAAACATCAGTCGAGATAACACAAAGTACCTTGGTTTACCCAAGAATGAAGAAGGAAGACAAGAAGACCAGAAGAATGAAGACTAGAAGAAGGACAAGAATGAAGACCAGAAGAAGGACAAGAATGAAGACAAGAAAGAAGATAAGAAGAAGGACAAGAAAGAAGACAGGAGGAGAGGAAGAAATAGTATGAAAGAAACACCGTTGTAAAACCTATTATTATTATTAACTACCATCAACCCCAAACCCACAAAAACTATTAAAAAGAAAGTATAACATACCAAAATCCTGTAAGAATGTAATTATTTAGAAAACTAAAGTGCTGTATAGTATTATAAGAAGTGAACCGACTAAAGCTATTGTGTGATAAGAAAATAAACAAGTCTTAACAGTCCGTGATTACTAAAGGTCTGGTCTGAGATAATAAGACTCAAAATATCAGAACCAACAGTGAAAGTGAATTTGTGTAAGTGTTTTTTGGAAATGCAATAAACTTAAAGTTAGTGATACTATGACTTATCAATATGCTATATAACAACTTTAATATCCAATAATAAACAGTATAATAAAATAATAAAATGGAAGATTTCCAGTATTTTATTATTTTAATGTAACTCTTTATTTACAAGCCATTTGTAAAAAATGCATAATAACTAGAGTATGGGTGGTCATGTTTACTGATGAAGGGGATCATAAATAATAATGGTTTAGACCAGAAAGGACTGGCATTAATTTAGCATTCATAGGTTTAAAATGTTTAAATAGACTGTTTGTTCACAGCCATAAAATCAATGTGTTTGTAAGAGTTATTAGAAAATAAGATTTATATTATGTGTTTAAAATGAATTATGTTTGCTAAATAACAACATACATACCATTAATAATGTTTCAGTAGGTATGCTATGTTAACTCAAAAAGAGTTAAAAGTATATGTTCAAACCATGTCAGCAATATGTTCAATTGTACAGATTGCTAAATAATGTTCATAATTATTTTGTATAACTGTAGTGTTAATTAAATACTACACCTCACTATAAGTTATAAACCATTTTATTTTCATGTAATAGTAACTATGTAAAGTCAGAGGAGTGGTAAGATTAAATTTATTTAAGAAAGACAGAAATGTAAAATTCTAAACTCTAGGCCATTTGGTGAATTCACAGAAACAATATAAACCAGTATAATTCACTTATAAATCCTGTAAACTAGCAAGATTTAGATAAGGTAAATCAGTTAACCACTACTGAGAATGATCCTATGAGTTAAAATGATAATAAGGAAATATACCTTAAAATATTGTAAATTTTCAAAATATATAAATTAATTAATTTTAAAGAGCAATGTCAAATTCAGAGATTAACACAAAAAACCAGTTCAAAGGTTTAATTTATATGTATTTAAGGAAAGGAAGAGGAATATGACTAATTAAAATTTATTATAATAGTATTAATGATAATTAAAATGGAGGAAAATTTGTATAAAGACGGAAATTCAATTTTGAGCCTATATTTCCAAAAGGGAAAGAAATTTGTTAATTTCCACAAAATGTCTACAGATATGGACTATAATATATCAATTTAAAAGGAATGAGATGATTAAACCGATGATAAGGTTCATAATTCATGAAAGTGATGAATAAAATAAATAAATTCCATATATAATGTAATATTGTATCATGTGTATGGGTAATCGAAATATGTTAACAATACTTTTTCAAAGATTAACTGGGCCAGATTTTGACCAAGTTAATTAGTCTTTTGTTGAATATCAAGCTGAATAGTTGTGTGAAAAAACGTTCCTTAAAACCGAGTAGAAAATGGTACGACAAATTGCCATTAATATTAGTGCATCGAGAGTTAGATGAATTGAACACTTTCTTAGCTAAATTTACCAAAACTTTAACGACAATAGTGAGAAATAACACCTAACTTCATGATACGAGTGATATAAAACAGTAAAACAATATATTTAACATAATTCACGCTACAACGCATAATCATTTTTACAGGCAACCTAACCAACAGAAGTGAACACATACCAAATAACTTAATTAACACTAATATACACGGAACACTTCTTCAGAACACACCAAACTACCTAATAGACAGATTACACCAGTGCGGGAACATTTCAAACATTCATGAAGATAATTTTGTTGAGTTTTTAACAAGACGACTTTTGCAGTGACTTCGCCAGAACTAGTAGCGGCCATCTTTGAATTTACCAATCTGCTTACATCATCAAGTGACGTCATAGAAGCTACATCTGGTCTGACAAAACAATTTTCTTAAACATTATATATACGAATTATTTGAATACTGTTAAATAATAATTATTAAATTTATTTTAATTGTTAATGTTATACTTTCTCGTCACCCTTCTCTGACTATTAATTTAATCGCTCAAAGAACCTGTCCTTTATATAATACCTATAATAATTTTTATACTGTATGCACAATCGATAATTACCTGAGACGGAGTCGATAATTGTTCTCAATCGATAAAAAATCGATTATTTATTAAATTGTTCAATAAATCCATATATTTCAATTGTTTTTTATCTGTTATTATTTCACAGGCTAATTTAAGGTTATTTATTAAGGCTAAGGGACTTCAAGAAGAAGAAAATATTTTATTTGAGTGAGATATTGGACCAGCAAGAAAAATCATCGATCGATTGCTGACTGGAGTTAATCTATTTAACTCCAGACTAGGTTCAAATCTTCCAGAAGTGCTCGATAGTTAATTCGATTGCTGACTGGAGTTAATCTATTTAACTCCAGACTAGGTTCAAATCTTCCAGAAGTGCTCGATAGTTAATAAATACCTGCCTGATTATCAAAATTTTTACAAAACCTTTAAAACAGCTTTATTTCTTTTTTACACACATTGATTAACATAAACAAAATTATTTTTTTTTATTGAAAAATTTTATTTTTTATAAAATTTTTCTCCACTATTTTATTTTTGTAAAGACCGGCATACAGGGTCTCCTTACAAAGTGGTGTCCAACTTAGAGGGCTTGATAAGATAAGCTTGGCAGCGGTTAATTAATAGAAGAGAGAAAAAGGCAAAGACGAGCTACTTCGAAAAAGAGGGCGGCAGAGGCCGAAAAAGAGGTTGACATGGGGGATAAGGAGGCAACACCCGTGGAGGATCCGGAAGTGTTACTAAACCCGGTGGAACAGAAACAACCAGCACCACCAGAGGAACAACCTGAAGTAACAACGCAGACAGGGGAAGTCAATGTCCCAGAAAAGGAGAAACCTTCACCGACAGAGGACATGACAACACAAGAAATGTTCAGGATAATGATGAAGAAAATGGATTCCACACAGGAAGAAATAAAAGCTAGTAAGCAGGAAATGAATAAGCAAATGGAAGGAGTCAACAAAAATATAGAATCCACTAACAAGAAGATGGATGACAACAACCAGTCCACCAAGGAGAATTTGGGTGGAATAACTAAAAGCATAGAGAACACTAACAAGAGGATTGAAGAAACCAGTAAGAATTTGAGTAAGAATTTAGAAGAGAAAATGGAGGAAAATAACCGATCTATGAATAAGAAAATGGAAGACCTGAAAAAGGACAACCAATCGTTGAGTAAGAAGATGGAAAGGAAAATTGAAGAAAATAATAAGAATTTGGAGGAGAAAATGGAAGAAACCAGTAGGAAAATAGAAAATGACAACCAACAATTAAGGGAAGAATTGAGAGAGGACAATCAACTGCTGAGAGAAGAATTAAGGGAAGTTAACCAAGAGAACATGAATAAGTTAGACGAGAGGATTGAATTGGCGAAGGAGGAGTTGAATAAAAAGATAACAGAGACGAAGAAATCCATCGTAAAGAAATTAGAACAGGAAGTCGTGGTGGTTAACCAGCAGATCAGAGAAGTAGACGAAAGGCGTCGTCAAACAGAAAATGAAGTGCTGGAAGTCCGGGAAGTGATAACTAAGGAGATTACTCAGGTCCAAGAACAACAGAAAACGAAAATGGAGGAGACCAAGAAATTTGCCTTGGAAGAAGTGAATAAAGTGAGGACACAGGTAACCGAAAGATGCGACGGCGTGGAAGCCGCTATGACGAACATAACCGGACAGGTGCGTCAGAGCCAGGAGGAGATAGAGTTGATAAGGACAGACCATCTGGATATCATAATTTCCCCATGTCAGAAAACAGAGAATGGCTCAATTTCCGGCAATATAAACGGAAGCCCATGGAGTTCTTGGCACGCATAGAGGAATACCTCGAAAAACACAGAGGGAACCGATGGGTCCAGAACAGGGAAATCCTTGACGAGTCGTTTCGGGAGGTGAATGACCATTGGTGGATGGCCAACCGGAGCGACATCGACAATTATGAGCAATTTAAGAGCCTATTCAAGGCCAAGTACTGGTCAGAGACAACTCAAAATTTGATAAGAGACAATATATGCCACGGCCACTACAAACCACAAGTCGGTAGTTCAATGACAGCTTATTTCCTTGGCAAGGTATGTATGGCCAAGCACTTAGAACCGGCCATACCTGAGGAGTGCCTAATAAATAAGTTGTCCTATCATTATGATGAAGAGGTAATTCGTGCGAGGAGGGGCAGCCAAATAAAAACCATCCAGGCAATGACAGAACTCCTCGAAAACTATGAAAATGAAGACTACTACCGACAGAGTCGTAGAAGAAGTGATGGGCCCGAACCAATGACGTATCAGAACAATAACCAGGGTACGAACCACATAAACACTGGGTACCAAGGAGGCCGGGCATACCCGCAAAATAACAGTTTTAGTAATAATAATAATGTGAACAACTCTAGTTTCAATAATAATAATAATAATACGGGTTCAAACCATCCAAACCCGAGTCGACCCTCTAATGGTTATCAGGGTAACCGGAATCCCTACCCTAATAACACAAATAGTCAGAGAAGCCCCAATTATGGTAATAGTCGTTACCATAATAATAATAATCGTGCGGGTCCCAATAATGGTAATCCCGTTAATAATAGGTTTCCTCGCCCTAGAGTGAACTTCATACGAGCCACAGATGGACGACAGCGAGGATTCAACCACAATCGAAGAAACAGCTACCGCGGATACGAAGAAAGGCGGAGGAGCCTAGAACGGGACCAACCAAGGTACTATCCGGCAAGAAGGAGTAATAGTTTAGACGACGCTGAACGGAGGTCTAACCACGAACGACCGGAAGACCATAGGACAGATCGACAGGTAACCACTCTAAGCATCCCAAATGAGGCATCAACTAGTATGGCTCAAAGGAACAATGATGCCGAGGCTTTAAACGGGCACAGGCAGTAATAAATCACCAGAACCCATTACTGCTCCTAAATACTGGGTATAATCATAATAATGAGTGCAATCATAAGTATAATAACAATCGTATCACAGTCATAGGGTGTAACTACCTAAAGGACATCAGACATGAGTTAATGGAAGAGGATAACAGGAATCCCACCAATAACGTCAATAATGAAATAATACATGTCGACACCGAGGTAGAAGGCATCCCAGCCAAGTTTATGATCGATACTGGTTCGAACGTGTCAATCATAAGTACGACGGAGTTGGAAAGGATACAACAAAAGTGCGGGAGAACTCTACCAACGTTGCCGTTGAATAATATTATTTTGTTGGGTGCAACCGGCCGACAAAATAAAACAATACGTAGACAAGTCTCCACCAGTGTGATGAGCTGTGGTATAGCAATTGATATGGAATTCTTGGTGGCGAACGGTCTGCCATTTAATATACTGGTCGGGTTGTGATGTGCTTAGGAGGAATTCCGCCATCATTGATCTGAGAACTGAAACATTGTCGCTGTTTACTAACGGACATACTTGGACGGCGAACTTGGTGAGTAGTGACCAAGTCGTTCCCGATAGTATCCACCAGCAAATCCGCAAAATTAACTACATCCATCCAACATCTATAATTGATCAAAGGATAGACGACACCTCCAATGAAGATTTATGGTCACAAAAAATCCAGGAGATCAGGGATTTCCGGAGCAGTATAACTGGCGAAGGTTTAACAATAAACCAAGCGAACAAATTAATAAACATATATAACAAATATAAATCAGTCTTTTCTGATGAGCCCGGTAAAGTGAAAAACTTCCAGTGTACTCTACAGTTCCGAGACACAGTGGATTTTAACCGGAAGTCTTACCCCATTGCGCAATCACGAAAGCAAGCAGTAAGAGCTGAAATAGAGCAAATGATTAACCGTGACATTATAGAGAGTAGCCATTCCCCATATACAAGTCCTATCGTGGCTATTCCTAAGAAAAATGGACAAGTCCGTTTGTGTTTTGATGCGCGCGAAATAAATAAAATGATCATTAATGACAGGACTTCGCCCGGTGAGATTGAGGAGATCTTAAAACGGTTCCACGGTACCAAATACTTCAGTACCTGGGATACGGTGTGCGGGTACTGGCAGGTGGAATTACATCCACAGAGTCGCCAGTATCTGGCCTTTATATTCGAAGGGCGGAACTACCAGTTTAAGAGGTTGCCCTTCGGACTGGTAAACTCAGTCGCAGTCTTTGTGCACTGGATGGACCAGATACTTGGCCAAGAAGCACTACAATTCACCACCGTATATGTCGATGATTTGCTAGTGTCCTCAGAAACTTGGGAGGAACACTGCTACCGTGTGGAACACGTATTACAGAAGCTAGCGACAAATAATATTACGCTGAAATTAGCAAAATCTCATTTCATTGCTAAGGAAATACAATTCTTAGGCTTCATCTTAAATGATCAGGGAATCTCACCGTCGGCTGAAAAAGTCGAAGCGATTCAGAACTTTCCTACACCTAAGAATCGAAGGCAGTTACAGTCGTTCCTGGGACTCTGTAATTAGTACCGTAAGTTCCAGGAAAAGTACTCAGAACTGACTGCCAGATTTCAGCCGCAACTGTCATCTAAAAATAAATGGATCTGGGGTAATGAACAACAGAATATATTATCTCTAATAAAACAAAAATTCCTTGAACCCATTATACTCCGCCATCCAGATTTTAACAAGCCTTTCTTTCTTAATTGTGATGCCAGTGACATCAGCCTCGGCACTACCTTATATCAAGAGGATGAGGAGGGCGAACATCTTGTGATCTGCTTTGCCAGCAGAGCATTGAATCAATGTGAGAAAAACTACCACGTTACAGAAAAGGAATTATTGAGTGTCGTGTTCGCGTGCGGAAAGTTCCGCACTTATATCCTTGGTTATTCCGTTACCGTCCGGACAGACCATAAATCTATCTTGTTCCTTAAGAGATGTAAGTTAAGCCATGGAAGGTTAACGCGGTGGATACTATTGCTGCAAGAATACGACCTTAAGTGGGAGTATATCCCCGGAAAGAAGAATGTCGTCGCGGACGTATTGTCTAGAGTAGACATTGACAAACAGACGTTCGAGGGGGAGAAGGAGAGTATTCTTAAAGTATACCATATTCTAAGCAGCAGCGCTGGTCTACAATCAATTTTAGAACACCTGAGCACACACCAACAAGCTGACCCGAAGTTAATCTCTATTATCAAAAGATTGGAAGCAGGGGATGAGACAATCTCCCAATATTATAAAATACATAATGGAATCCTGTTTTCAAGACCATCTTTATATAAGGAGGAATGGAAGGTTATAATTCCGACCCATATCGAGAAAGAGATAGTGTTCAATTATCATGTTCGATATGGGCATATGGGCGCCTTAAAGGTGGTAAAAGCCCTGGAAGAGAGCTGCCATATCAAAGACATAAATCGGAAGGTACGAAGGTACATTAGAAACTGTCGCATTTGCCAACTCGTAAAAACAAACAACGAGAAAAGAGAGGGGCAGATGATTCCGATAACCTCTCAGTCGAAACTTGAGAAGGTATTCCTGGATATCTGTGGGCCATTTCCCCGCGGTGGAGGCCGCCACCGATACAAATATCTCGTCATCATAATGGACCATTATACCAAGTTCGTGAAGCTATACCCAGCGAATCGGGCGACTACGAATAAAGTTCTTGAAATCCTGATCAACCAGTACTTCCCAACCGTCGGAAAACCGGTATTGATCATAACCGACCACGGAACACAATTCAAGGGGAGGAAATGGCGGGATACACTGCTGTCAATGGGGGTTCATACATACAAGACGTCAGTATACCACCCGAGCAGTAACCCGGCCGAAAGAGTCTTGCGAGAGGTGGGGCGCCTATTAAGAACGTACTGCCACGATCAGCAGAGGAGGTGGCAAGAATACTTGGAGGCCACTGAAGAATTCCTCAACCTGGCATACCATCCAGCCATAGGAATAACCCCTTACTCCGCAATGTACGAGAGACAACCCCCTAGGGAGATCGAAGATATCTTGGAGTTCCCCAGAGAGCATAAATATATATTTAATAGAATTCAATTTCATAATAAGGTGGCCGAAGATCAGGAGAAACGGCGAAATAAGTACGATAAAAGCATGGGTAAGGTTATTAATTATACCGTTGGAGAGAAGGTGTTGTTGAAGAATAGGGAATTACCCAGTTCCTTAGAGGGGATAACAAAAAAATTATTGCTTCTGTACACTGGTCCCTATATTGTCTCTAAGGACAATAACAACAACACATACGAAATAAAGGAAATGAATTCAAATAAAGTTAAGGGTGTCTTTAACCAGGCATCCATGAAGAAATTTTATGAATAAATCATCAAAATTTTAAAGCAAGGTAAGACCATCTTACTAAACCGGAATTTGAAATAAACATTTTGGAAGAGAATATAACACAGGAATTAGAATAAAATCATCAAAATTTTAAAGCAAGGTAAGACCATCTTACTAAACCGGAATTTGAAATAAACATTTTGGAAGAGAATTTAGAAATAAAAAACTCAAAATTCCAAAAACAATGTAATACTTTACATAACAACTATTTGAAGAAAACTTTATGGCAAGAATATAAAAAAGAATTTAGAATGAGAAATCATCTAAATTTAAAAAAAAAAAGATTGTAAGTTCACCTTACTAACCAAGAATTTGAGAAAAAACATTTTGAAGAGATAAATATAAAACAGAATTTAGATTGAAATAATATAAGTTCTAAAAAGAAAAGCAAGCCCACCTTACATACAAATTATTTGAGAAAACTTTATGGAATAATATAAAAAGAGTGAATTTTGAATTGTGTATAAATCAAGTTTCCAAACCAAGAATAAATACAACTTACCAACCAATTATTAATAAAACACTTTGGTGAGATAAACAGAAGAGATTTAATACCATATTTATGGTAAGCATAAAATATAATTACCATGTTAATAAAGGATCATAATGGGATGAATAAAGGAAACAGACTTTAGAATTAAAACAAATAATTCTGGAAAGTATGATCATGTCTAATTTCAATATAAAGAGTAAAAATCTTTCCATAAAATGATGCCAAAGGAAATTAAAAAAAATTTTTTTTTTTTATACGATTTGAGTTGATACGATTTGAGTGATTGAATATAATAAAGTACAAAAACTTATTTGGAATTATGAGATAATGAAACTTTGAAGTGGTATGAGGAGAAATTATGACCTCATTATGAAATTAATAAAAAACATTCATTCGAAAGTATAATAACCATGACAGGAATAATGTGAGAATAATATCAAAGATTTATGTAATTAAACGAATTAATATAAAATGATTTATGAATTAAATGTCAATTATAATAATGACAGTTATAAAAAGTTCTAGAAAATAGAACAAGTGGAAATAATAAGAACAAAGAAACAGTCTAAAAATGTCATAAAGATATGCTACTATAAACAGTGCAGATTATAATAAAAAAACCAGAAGGTAATAAAGAATTTATAACCAAAAGATTTATATGATAAGAAAAGTTGAAAAATGTGATAATAGAAGAGCTTCCTACCATAATATCAAATGAAAGAAACATCCAGTTAACGAGTCAGAAGAACAACTGAGATAGGAATATTAAAATCTCTGAGAAATATAATAAGTAATAAGTGAAGTATCCCAAAGATATTTTTTTTTTTAAATAGTAACAAATGTGTACTATTCTGAATAATTTTTTAATCTGTCTGTAGATAATTCCAGCAGTATTAATATGTTTTTTGAGCAGAGATGATTTGCCTCTGTACTCAAATATGTGTGAAGTATTGGACAGCAGAGGAAGTAGCGTACAGTGCCTCTCTGAACTGAACCAGCTCACAAAGTAGGGAACGATAGGGAGGAAATATCCCAAGGAGAAAATACTAAGAAGAAATATGAAAATGAAATAATAAATATGAAACTCAGATGACTATTACTATCAAGGAAGATCCAGTGAGAATGAGAAAGATATAAACTCAAATATAAATAAGAAAATTTTTAAAATGGAAGGAAGTCCAGAATAATAACAAACCTAGAATAATTATCATAAGCAATTGTTTCAAACAAAGCAAGTATAGTCTGAAAAAATTACTTCTGGAGATGGGCATTCTGTAGCGTGACAGAAAATCCACTACTTATTAAGTCATATAAAATCATAAAGTTTAATTACACCACATATGTTAAAATAATATTGAATGAGATTTAAGGAAATCAAAGGAATGAACCACGATAAAATAAAAATCCTCATTACATAATATAAAAACCACTGTTTAAATATCAAAGAAAGTATTGAAAGCAACTCATATTATAAGATCAGTAATTTACCCAGGAAGCTAGGAGCAGTAAACAAATTAAATAACACCATATCAAGAAGAAAGAGAATTAGTTTAAGAGTGGTGAATACCAAAATACCCCAAAAAACAAGAAGAAGGAAGAATAAAGTTTGTCATCAGGAAGAAAACAATACCCTGAAACCTTTAGAGAAGAACAAGGTCCGTATCAGTAAATAAATTAGATGCTCCAAACTAAACATCAGTCAAGATAACACAAAGTACCTTGGTTTACCCAAGAATGAAGAAGGAAGACAAGAAGACCAGAAGAATGAAGACTAGAAGAAGGACAAGAATGAAGACCAGAAGAAGGACAAGAATGAAGACAAGAAAGAAGATAAGAAGAAGGACAAGAAAGAAGACAGGAGGAGAGGAAGAAATAGTATGAAAGAAACACCGTTGTAAAACCTATTATTATTATTAACTACCATCAACCCCAAACCCACAAAAACTATTAAAAAGAAAGTATAACATACCAAAATCCTGTAAGAATGTAATTATTTAGAAAACTAAAGTGCTGTATAGTATTATAAGAAGTGAACCGACTAAAGCTATTGTGTGATAAGAAAATAAACAAGTCTTAACAGTCCGTGATTACTAAAGGTCTGGTCTGAGATAATAAGACTCAAAATATCAGAACCAACAGTGAAAGTGAATTTGTGTAAGTGTTTTTTGGAAATGCAATAAACTTAAAGTTAGTGATACTATGACTTATCAATATGCTATATAACAACTTTAATATCCAATAATAAACAGTATAATAAAATAATAAAATGGAAGATTTCCAGTATTTTATTATTTTAATGTAACTCTTTATTTACATTCTTGGATTTCGTTGTCCATGACGTGTCTTTATTTACAAGCCATTTGTAAAAAATGCATAATAACTAGAGTATGGGTGGTCATGTTTACTGATGAAGGGGATCATAAATAATAATGGTTTAGACCAGAAAGGACTGGCATTAATTTAGCATTCATAGGTTTAAAATGTTTAAATAGACTGTTTGTTCACAGCCATAAAATCAATGTGTTTGTAAGAGTTATTAGAAAATAAGATTTATATTATGTGTTTAAAATGAATTATGTTTGCTAAATAACAACATACATACCATTAATAATGTTTCAGTAGGTATGCTATGTTAACTCAAAAAGAGTTAAAAGTATATGTTCAAACCATGTCAGCAATATGTTCAATTGTACAGATTGCTAAATAATGTTCATAATTATTTTGTATAACTGTAGTGTTAATTAAATACTACACCTCACTATAAGTTATAAACCATTTTATTTTCATGTAATAGTAACTATGTAAAGTCAGAGGAGTGGTAAGATTAAATTTATTTAAGAAAGACAGAAATGTAAAATTCTAAACTCTAGGCCATTTGGTGAATTCACAGAAACAATATAAACCAGTATAATTCACTTATAAATCCTGTAAACTAGCAAGATTTAGATAAGGTAAATCAGTTAACCACTACTGAGAATGATCCTATGAGTTAAAATGATAATAAGGAAATATACCTTAAAATATTGTAAATTTTCAAAATATATAAATTAATTAATTTTAAAGAGCAATGTCAAATTCAGAGATAAACACAAAAAATCAGTTCAAAGGTTTAATTTATATGTATTTAAGGAAAGGAAGAGGAATATGACTAATTAAAATTTATTATAATAGTATTAATGATAATTAAAATGGAGGAAAATTTGTATAAAGACGGAAATTCAATTTTGAGCCTATATTTCCAAAAGGGAAAGAAATTTGTTAATTTCCACAAAATGTCTACAGATATGGACTATAATATATCAATTTAAAAGGAATGAGATGATTAAACCGATGATAAGGTTCATAATTCATGAAAGTGATGAATAAAATAAATAAATTCCATATATAATGTAATATTGTATCATGTGTATGGGTAATCGAAATATGTTAACAATACTTTTTCAAAGATTAACTGGGCCAGATTTTGACCAAGTTAATTAGTCTTTTGTTGAATATCAAGCTGAATAGTTGTGTGAAAAAACGTTCCTTAAAACCGAGTAGAAAATGGTACGACAAATTGCCATTAATGTTAGTGCATCGAGAGTTAGATGAATTGAACACTTTCTTAGCTAAATTTACCAAAACTTTAACGACAATAGTGAGAAATAACACCTAACTTCATGATACGAGTGATATAAAACAGTAAAACAATATATTTGACATAATTCACGCTACAACGCATAATCACTTTTACAGACAACCTAACCAACAGAAGTGAACACATACCAAATAACTTAATTAACACTAATATACACGGAACACTTCTTCAGAACACACCAAACTACCTAATAGACAGATTACACCAGTGCGGGAACATTTCAAACATTCATGAAGATAATTTTGTTGAGTTTTTAACAAGACGACTTTTGCAGTGACTTCGCCAGAACTAGTAGCGGCCATCTTTGAATTTACCAATCTGCTTACATCATCAAGTGACGTCATAGAAGCTACATCTGGTCTGACAAAACAATTTTCTTAAACATTATATATACGAATTATTTGAATACTGTTAAATAATAATTATTAAATTTATTTTAATTGTTAATGTTATACTTTCTCGTCACCCTTCTCTGACTATTAATTTAATCGCTCAAAGAACCTGTCCTTTATATAATACCTATAATAATTTTTATACTGTATGCACAATCGATAATTACCTGAGATGGAGTCGATAATTGTTCTCAATCGATAAAAAATCGATTATTTATTAAATTGTTCAATAAATCCATATATTTCAATTGTTTTTTATCTGTTATTATTTCACAGGCTAATTTAAGGTTATTTATTAAGGCTAAGGGACTTCAAGAAGAAGAAAATATTTTATTTGAGTGAGATATTGGACCAGCAAGAAAAATCATCGATCGATTGCTGACTGGAGTTAATCTATTTAACTCCAGACTAGGTTCAAATCTTCCAGAAGTGCTCGATAGTTAATAAATACCCGCCTGATTATCAAAATTTTTACAAAACCTTTAAAACAGCTTTAACTTATTTCTTTTTTACACATATTGATTAACATAAACAAAATTATTTTTTTTAATTGAAAAATTTTATTTTTTATAAAATTTTTCTCCACTATTTTATTTTTGTAAAGACCGGCATACAGGGTCTCCTTACAATATATATATTACGTAGACAAAAGAAATCGTAGGAGGTTAGTAGTACCAAAAGACAACAGAGAAAAGATAATGAAAACATATCACGACACACCTTTCGGGGGCCATCAAGGCATTGACCGAACTACAGAGGTAATCAAGGAACGATATTATTGGAAAAATATGAGTCACGATATAGAGAATTTTGTGCTCACGTGTAAAAATTTTAACGAGAGAAAAACTTCAGCTAATGATAGAACAGTAGCACCAATGCAGATAACGACGTCTGTAACCAAGCCATTTCAGAAGGTTGCAATGGATATAGTGGAGCCATTACCAAAAACTCATGATGGGAATCAATACATCCTCACCTTTCAAGACCACTTTTCTAAGTATCCAGAGGCTTTCCCTCTACCAGACCAAAGGGCCACAACTATAGCAAGGATATTTGTAGAAGAGATAGTGTGTAGACATGGAACACCAGAGAAATTACTCACAGATCAAGGGACAGATTTCACCAGTGAGCTATTCCGAGAGATATGCAAACTTTTAGATATAGAAAAACTACAGACTACTGCATACCACCCGCAGACAAACGGTATAGTTGAGCGAAGCCACCAAACAATAATTATGAGTCTAAGTCAATTCATTAGTAATGACCAGAAGGATTGGGACGTGTGGTTACCGTATGCCATGATGACGTACAGATGCACTCTGCATAGTACGACGAAATACTCTCCGTATTAGTTGCTGCACGGGAGAGAGATGCGATTACCTACTGACTGGATGAGAGAAGAAGTTCAACGGGATTTAAGTGAAGACGACTTAGTCCAAGAAATCAAACGGAGAATGCAGGTAGCTAAAAAACGAGTGATAGATGCATCTCAACACAGAAAATAGAACAGCAAGATGCAATATGATATAAAGGCTAAGGAGAAAAGTTACAACGTTGGTGACAAAGTTCTATTATACCAACCGTTAGTTAGACGAGGCCGAAGCAAGAAACTGTCTAAACCGTGGATAGGACCTTATACCATTATTGAAATAAATAATAGTGTAAATCTTACTATAAAGCGTGGTAAATGTACGCAAAAGGTACCTTTCAGAAAAAGAAACTAAAATTTCAACGTCTCGTTCCAGATAATGATGATATTCACCTTTGTGATGATACTACTGTCAGGAGCGCAAGGTCGACCGTACGACATACAACTCCTCAAGGATAAACCAGGATTATACTTTGCCAAGCAGTACCAGTTTTTACTCACCTCAGAGCACTGGGTTATCACTATAGACACTGACCTAAGGGAACTCGAGGCTAAACTCAGGCAGATTGATTTAATATGGGAGGAAACCGTAGTTCTGCGCAACACCAGTGACATGACGATTTGGGCTGGACCATACTTTGAAAAATCATGGAACACTATCAAACGGACAACTAAGAGGGTCAAACAGTTATACGATATTGTTGGAGCTAACGACATGATCGCACGGTCTAAACGGGGAATCTTTAATACAGTTGGATTTGGGTTAAAAACATTATCCGGGACTATGGATAGCGACGATGCCGAATACTTTAACGAAAAAATAAGCACGCTTGACAGTAACCAACATCGCGTATACCAGCTAGAGAAAGACCAATTAACAGTAGTTAAGAATACGCTAACTGCTATTGTTACAACACAAACAAGCCACCCCAGTACCAGGGATAAAAAAGAAGATAATAAATAGAAATATACTTCATATTAAATAAAATGATTAAATATAAATAAAATAAAAAGACGGTGACACGACAAACGACGACATGACTTAACCCAAGTGATTGACCAAACGAACAGGAAAACGATAAAGAAGGGAAAAAACCAAAACCAAAGAAGAATAAAGACAATTGAAGGAAGTGAACGAATTCCTACAATCAAATAAAATAAAACCAAACGAGAAGGGGAGAACCACATTAAAATGTAGCCAATTGAAAATGAAGGAGAAGAAGAAGAAAAATGAAGAGGAAACGAAGTGAAACCAAGGGATAAGAAACACCACAAAAATAAAAGGGAGAAATGGTACACTCAAATATAATATTGGGAATAAAACCAATAATTATCCAATACCAGAAATAAATATTATTCTCAAGGAAATAATTGATATAACTGTTTTAACCAAAACTTACTGTAAATGCACCAAGAAAAAGTACACTAACCCAAAAAATTAGAATTAGATATAGTAAAAATCTATAGAAAAATAACATTAATAATACTGTGTATAAATTGTAATGAAAGAAATAGTGAGAGAGTGAGAAAGTGACAAAGAGAAATAATTATAGGGATTACCCACTAAGAAACACTTAATGTGAACAGTTAAAAAGTGCAATAGTGAAAGTATGAACCCCAAAAATGGTTAGGAACCATAATAATGATAATAAAACACTCAATAATCAATAAGAAACAATAATTGATTAATAGTGAATCCAATTATAAGTAAAAGTAAGGTTTTTAGGATAACATTAGATGTAAGCATTTCATAATGTGGAATAAACACTGAAGAGTGATAAGAAAACATTGTGTGAGTAAAAGTGATACAAATTAGTAATTAGAAATATGAAGTTTTAATAATAATAGAAAATGGAAACAGTCGATATGAAACGAACACTCGAAAGTGATAATAACATTGTCCATTAAGAGATTTAAGATTAGTTGTAAACGATTGTATTTAAAAGGGGAGTATCCTATGTAAAGATAAACAGCTAGTATTAACATGGATTGAGGGTAGAGTTTAATTAGGAAATAAGCAAGTAATAATAAGTAAATAAACACCCCAGATAGTAAGGGAAAACCAATTGTTCCAAAAGGTGATGTTAGTTAACACCCAAAAAAAATAGTAAATTAATGAATTGAGTTGTAAACAAACTTTACTGTATAAGTGTTAAATAATTGTATAATTATAGGTATGAATAGGGTATGACTGAAGAATTTTACAGAGCATACGCCTAAATGTTATGTTTTTAATTGAGGAAGAATAGGGAGTGGTAGCCATATTATTAACAAAGGCAAAATAGATGATTAAGAAGTTAAGACAATACAAATCTAGTTACAATATAAATTCAATAAATGTAGAAAATAACAGAACCACTAATCAAACAAAATACATTAGAATAAAATGAAACATCATTTATATAAATTCAGTAGATATAGTTAATGGATACTAGTGCATCTGAAATGCCTAACTGTCAAAACCAATAATTACAAATTGTATAAAATCCACAAGGAAATTAACCAATCTAAGGCAAGTAACTAGCCAAAAATAATGTATAAATCATTTTAAAAGAAAAATGTTACAATAAGAGCTTAAATTAAAAGAAATATGTAATTATCAAATGTCAACATAATTAGACAAAAGTTAATATCTAATATAACATGACCTTATGAGGTATTATTTTAATCTTCGAAAGGAAATAAACACAATAGTGATAATATTTAATACCCAGGAAGGAAGACAGAAGAATAAAATCAATCAGAAAATATATAATAAATTTGAATACAAATTTCAAATATGATAACAATGCTTTTAATCTAGGCCTTAGCCAATCAAAGGATTTCAGTTACCATAGAAACGGGCCGTTGGTTACTAATTTTATGTTAATTTTGTTTACTCGTAAAATGACGCTTGGGTAGTAGGGACGCAAGATTTTTTATGACCGAAATTTTACTTTAAAAAGTTTAAAAAATATTCAAAAGTCAAAAACATGTACCAGTGAGAAGGAGATGAAGAGGATTAACGTTAACTGATGTCCAGGAACTAACTAAACGAAAATTAAAAGCAGAAATTCCCAAGACAAATTAGAAAAAGACGCCAGCCGCCTAAATCACTCCAAATTTGATGAATTTTCCATTACCAAAGGACAACGAACTTTCACAAACCTTCTGAACTGATAAGTATCATTTAAATACCCTAATCCTGGAATAAAAGCACTTTAAATATTTCTCATATCAATACAAACTCTCATTGTGAATTAAAAAATAATTTTCTTTCAAGGATTGAATAAAATAAACTTACGTAGAAAACTTGTTAACTAAAAAATAACCTTGCATTAAATTGCGAACTTTTGTAACACCTATTACTACACTGCCGAACAAATTGTAACCACACTTTATATTATTTAAGTACGGATAAGGTACGGTAGTGTACTTTTTTATTGTAACCATATTTTATGTTTTCTTTATAATCTAAAGAACTCCAGATTTTGGGCGAGTTGATAAATAGTGTACAAACAGTAGCCATGTTGGCATCAGAATAACTCGTTTCAAAATTAATTTCGTCAGCTTGAGATTTTGTGTTTCATGTTTTATGCCGGAGCAATTTTATTGAATACTAAATTATAATATTATTGTCACATTGATGAATTACCAAACTATAATTAAAGAAACAGTGCAGAGTGTAACCATTGTTTTATTTCATAGGAAATTGTATTATATATGTGTGTGTTAGCGAATTCACTGAACAGACAACTAGCGCTCTTGCTATCTGTGCAATACAGTAAGCTGTACAGAGGCGGGAACCGATTCGAACGCTCCAGCCGTCACCGCTGAAAACACCAAACTAACATATTAATTCATTAATTTAATTGTGTTTAACAAACAATTTGGCGCCACCCGGGATTCACAAACCCCTATGAAATTACAGGTAAGGTTTCCACTAGGTTGTACTGATAATTGTGACAACGCTACGGACTTCGTTAGCAACAACCATTAAAGTAACGACAGGTGTGAGACGAATACACCACACTAACACTTTCTACACATAAAAAACTGGTGTACATTTTACAGATACTACCAGAAAACGTTCGTTACACTATCAATCATATGATGCGCGACTTCAAAAATAACCAAGATGTTATACTAAGAACCGAGGACTACCTTAAGCAATTGCAAGACCTAAATCGAGAAGGAATCAAGAAAGTAAAAGACGTCATGATAAAACGATCCAGGGCTATGGATACTCAGAAATTCATTGAAATTGGGTGTAACGATATAGACAAGGAAGTAACTAGATTTTATCTAGGGATTGATGCTATGAGAAAAGGGAAGCTAAGTACAATGCTAATATCACCTGAAACTCTTAGTACTTATTTATTTACTATAAGCATTAAGCTAAGAACTGGTTCCACACTACCTATAGTGGTTACTCCTCAAACAATACACTCATATTACAAAATTGTCGAAGCAATGGCTTGGCTTGTAGATGACCATATCATCCGAACTTTCCTAAGAATTACTCTTAAACATGTTGACCGAACTTATAACTTGTATGACTTCTCCATCAGGTAATTGTGTTCAGTAGTCGTCAGACTCCTTCTCGTTCAATTTTGACAAGTTAATTTACTTTTAAAACATTTTAAATATGAAAATAGGTTGTTCTGAATTCTTGCGTCTGTTTTTCTTGAGCATCACTTTCTGAGTAATCATATTCAATCGTAATTACCTCTTCAAACCGTCGTTTCCATGGTTACATCATTATTCTGATTGGACGAGCTTGATATAAATCCATTGTTATCAAAATTTGAATTCTTTTCAAATCTTCCTATATCTTCTGACTTCCTTCCTTCTCTTATCTTCCTCCTTAGTTATTAACTATTAGCACTGTCATTTGTATTTTCTCACAAAGATTATTTTGGTATCCCACAATATTGGGTTTTTTCATGTTTTCTAGGTTTACAATTAATTTAATACTTACTAATTACATTTCTCTGTTTATATAATTCCTTATTTTAATATTTTGTTTTTAATAATATTTACCATTCATCCTTGGTTAATTAGTCACCTTTGATTTGTTAATTACTTGGCTATTTTCATACAATTAGTATTTGTTTATGTTTGACCGTTAGGCCTGTTTCAAGTCTAAGTAGCCATTACTGGTTTTTGATTGTTTCATACACATTATATCTCATTTTGTCCTAGATCATTATTTCGTTATTTATAATTAGGTTTATTATCTATGGAGGTGTTTTAATTTAGTCTTTTTGTGATCTCTGTATGTAACAACTGTGTTATTCAATATTTCTTGCTAATTATTTACTAACAGTTTTCTCTTTTATAACTCAAATATTGTTTTCTTTCCTTACTTTAATTACTCTGCCAGTGTCAATAATATGGCTATTAATTGCTATTTATTTATCATATAACATATAACATTTAGGTTTATGTTTGGGATAATTACCCAATCCATCTCCTATTCACAAACAATTGTTTATACAATTAATCAACACTTATTATTTAATATGTGTGTACAATTCATTACTTCTTATTTATTGTTCGGGTGATAACCAATCTCACCTCTATTGAACTTATTTCATTACTCTCCCCTTATAACATGGGTATTTACTTAAGGTTATTACATACTTATTTTCTAAAGCTCTTTGCTTTCCCTTCCATGTTAACATCATCTTATTACTTTTTCTTATGTTACTATCACTCTTTAGTGTTCATTATTACTGAATCAATGTTCTATTCTAAATATTATTCATAATAACTTTATTAAATGTTATTGTTCACTCTTAAATCTTAAACATTGCTTATTTTACTAAGTCTTCATCTTAGCCTTCTCTACTCTTACTATTTTTATTACAGACCATATTTTTATTTATTTATCACTGGCACTTTTTAAATTATTTTGTGTTCATTATAATTTACTTAGTGTTTCTTTTTGTATTATATCACTTTAGGATAATTCACTTTCACTAGTTTAACTTCCGTTTACTTCTCACTATTTTATTCTCTTTCTCTACACATATTATATATAATTATTAATATCATGTCTTTCTTTATTAACAACTTACATGTATTCCTAACTCTTTGGCTCGTGTATTTTTAGCTATTGTTTTTTATTACTGACTATTTACAATTGTCATTCAATCAATACTAACATTCATTAATTATTTTGGTTCTTAACCGGTTTCATTTTCTTTATTATTTTGTATTACATTATTTCTCCCTTCTCTATTTTTTATTCCTTGTCTGGGTTTTCTTGATGTGTTTTTTTTTTGTTTTCTTCATCGTGGGTTTGTTCTCTCTTTGTTTTCATTTTTCTTCTCCTTCACTCGTCTAGTTTACTTTATTGTGTTTCTTAACTGACCAATCTTTGGGGTTGGGTCAATGTCATTTGTCTGTCAGTCTAGTAGTTGAGTTTCTTTATTAATCACTTTTGGTTTATTACTCTTTCTCCTTCTTTCTTTATTACCTTTTATATATTTTTTACTCTCCACATTATTTATATATTAAAATATAGTATTATTTAGCATTTTTTATACATACTTATTGTTATCAAAACTGATCTGAATTTGGCGATGTTATAATATTCATAACTGTAATTTGCTTACATATGAAATAAGCTTAAACATTAATATAAACAAACTTCAGTTGAGCTTGTGTACAACTCTTTGCGATTACAGTATTGTTGCAGTGAATATTGTAGTGAACAAAACAAACACTATTGTTGCAGTAGGTTTTGTTCACTTTAAAGTATTGTAGTTAACCACCTTTTCTTTTGTGTTTCATTTTCTGTTTTTTCACGATATGTTGCTAGTGTATAATTATTTTTATGATTATAACCAATTATGTACCCATAGAGTTTTTGTAAAATATTTACTGAATTTTATATTTAAATTTCAATAAAGAAGTTATGTTAGCGAGTAGTCCTACTGTAAAATAAAAAATTAATTATTTTAACAAATAAATGTAATGTAAAATTAATAAATGTAAAAATTATATAAAAAGTTAATTTTGTACTTTTTTACTTACCGGAATGAATTTAGTGTCTCGCTGTTGAACGAAAGGATGAATAAAAGAATGCATCTTCTCGAACCAGAAGACTTTTGGTTTGTAAATATCATCTGTGCCACTTCCTCACTATCTGCAATTTTTTTTAATTCCTGACAGTAAGAACTTCTTAAATTTTGTGATCACTTCCTTAGGTCCGAATCCGGGTATATTTAGTGCATCGCTTATTCTCTTAGCTGCGTCCGCTCGCAAATCTCTATCCCGATAATCTTCTAAACTTGGATCATACAAAACGTTTTCCATTTCATATAGTTCGAGAAAACTTGCAGTTTCATTATCGCTGAATTTCATTGCTCGCTGTGACGACATCTTGCTTTCACGAAGACCTGTTCACGACTGAAATATCAAACAGGTTTGATCCCTTCACCCTTGGATCGTGAGCGGTTACTCACGAAAGCAAGTTTAACACACAGGAACGTGGCGTACGAAAGCGTGACGCACGCTCGTAATTCACGCCCCGTGTGAACCCGGCATAAGGTTGAAGCAGTAAGTAGAAACAAGTAGTTTCTATCAGTGGCGGCTGGTAATGTTTTTGACTGGGGGGGGGCAAAATTTAGTTGTACCCATATATTATGTAAAAAAAAAAAACAGTAGAAACTAAATTATTGCTATTATCATCAAATAATTGTAAAATTGAATCTTTTGCTTCACTACTAAAATTATTGTTAATATCAAAAACCTACCTTGCAAACTACCAATATTTAAACAGTGTTTGAAACTAAAATTATTTATAACCCCGTTTTATAATTTTGTTGTGTAATATCTAAATTCGGTTTTGGTGGCCCTAAATTTTTTAGTTCTATTTTCTTTTCGTAAGTAAGTGAATTTGAAATAATCAATTGTTTAATATTACTTACCGAATTCATAGCCACTTTAATCGTTTCTAACAAATACGCACAGAAGACACAGGCTCAAGCCTACACAGAATAAGTTACACGTTTATGTAGGCCTACGCAAGGTTCGACAAAAACACTATCGTACACAGAATACACTGCCTAATAAAGAATAAATTATTAGAACATTACGTTTACACAAAAAGTACAACAAGAACACAATCAAAACTACATAAAACACAAGAGAAAATATATGCACTTATATATGCTATATGAAAATATATGCTATAACAGCAACAGAGAAGTTTTGAACAACGCTCCCTCTATGAATTTAGCTGCGAAATCAGAAAGCGGGCAAAGCCCTACCTGTAATGGCGGATGCTCATGTAAATGCATAGACGTGTGTACACGTCTCTTGCCCCGCTCCCCGAAAGACTGGCCTATGCAGGGAGGACGATAGCGAAACCGTCTTGCCTGCAGGACCATGCCGAAAACATCGGGTGATCGCTATTAGTCGCCCCAAAAATATCTTTCAATAAGGATACAGTACTACACATTATCACATTATAGTTATATTATTGACAAGTTTAATTTGCAAATTTAGTGGGAGGGCTGCGCCCTTTTGCCCTCCCTGTACGAGCTGCTTTTGGTTTCTATGTTAATATTTCATTTCGAAAATGATTTTAAATATAAATCTTAGAATATGAAAGTCATGTATGGTTCTCCATACCGATATTTTTATTGGTATAGTAAATTTATAATATTACAAGTGCCATTAAGTAACCAAATAACTGAGCGTTTCCGGTAATATTGTTGTGTGTGTTACGAACCCAATCCGGTACATTGATTAAGAATACATGTATATTTATACAAGTTTAATACATCCATAAGGAGCCTGATGTCATCGTCTCAGGCATTTTGTTTAAACTTATTCATCTATACAATGGGTTAGTCTTCTGTTCTATAATCTCTCTTTTTCTCCTCAACCTCAGAGGTTGGTGGGCTTGTAAATTCTTCCCTTCGATAGACAATCTCTATAGAGACTGCTCCACAATTTCCAGCATTCTAATAGTAATCAGGGTTATTATTATTATACAACTATAACTAAGCAAAGTGCTTGGAAATATCTGTCTATTAAAAAAATATCGGTATGGAGAACCATACATGATTTCCATGTTCTAAGATTTATATTTAAAATCATATTTTAAATATGATTTTATTGAAATGAAATATTTCCATAGAAACTACGTCTTTCTACTTATTGCTTCAGCATTAACCACAGTACTGTGGTCACTAACGTATATCACCTCACGTATTCGCACTCGATTTTCACTGATGATGTCAGTCGATGGCACTGCCGAAAAGTCTGGTTTTACAGAAAACATTGGACTACGGCTAAACAGCCCGGGAAGCAATTTTAACAAAAAACTACTTCTTTGTTGCCGATAACGTAAGTACACGTATAAAAAATTCTCCCCTCCACCTTCAACTATAATTTTTAATAATAGAAAATTACCCCCACCCCGTTCACATAACCTCTTCATTTATACATATTTCATCTACGTTTCTACAGTGGATTATTATGAACTTCTTATCAGGATACTTTATTTATAAAAATTAAGTACTTTACTCTTGTTAAATCATAAAATGTTTCAGGTAAACTACCCCTTTCTCTTAACCGATCTTCTCCAAAATCAATAGACCTTCAGTCCTCTACAATGCAGGGATGCATGCAAAAAAATATTTGATTCTGTTTGAATGTGCGGCAGTTATCGTTCGTTATGTAAACATTTCTCTTGATTCAACATAAAATGTTGCAGGTAAACTACCCCTTTCCCTTAACCGATCTTCACCAAAATCAACAGTCCTTGAGCTCCCTGCAACTCAGGAAAATGTGCAAAAAATTATTAGATTCTCTTTGAATTTTCGGCAGTTATCGTCCGTCATAAAAAAATTACCCTTTTTAAAACATAAAACGTTGCTGATTAACTACCCCTTTCCCTTAAACGATCTTCAACAAAATCAACAGACCTTGAGTTCTCTTTAGTTCAAAAAGGTATGCAGAAACGTAGTTGATTCTGTTTGAATTTACGGCAGTTATCGTTCGTAATATAAAATATCGGTATGGAGAACCATACATGACTTCCATATTCTAAGATTTATATTTAAATCTTAATATCGCCTGCCAAGCGCGATATATTTTCTTTTATACATGATTTACATTAAAATGAAAAAATTATAATTTTATTGCCTGGCAACAAAATTATTTTATTTTTAACAATTACCATTGTTTCAAAAAGTTTAAATAAATTTTCAAGTAATTTACTCTTGTTAAAACGTAAAAAGTTGCAGGTAAACTACCCCTTCCCCTTAACCGATGTTCACCAAAATCGAAAGTCATTGAGACCTCTACAATTCAGGGACGTATGCAAAAAATTATTTGATTCTGTTTGAATTTGCGGCTGTTATCGTTTGCCATAGAAAATACGCTTGATAAAAAAACGTTGCAGGTAAACTACCCCTTCCCCTTAACCGATCTTCACCAAAAACAATAGGTCTTGAGTACTCTACAAATCAGGGCTGTATGCAAAACATTATTTGATTCTGTTTGAATTTGCGGCTGTTATCGTTTGCCATAGAAAATACCCTTGTTAAAAAAACGTTGCAGGTAAACTACCCCTTTCCCTCAACCGATCTTCACCAAAAACAATAGGTCTTGAGAACTCTACAATTTAGGGCTGTATGCAAATAATCTTTTGATTCTGTTTGAATTTGCGGCTGTTATCGTTTGCCATAGGAAATACCCTTGTTAAAACATAAAACGTTACAGGTAAACTACCCCTTTCCCTTAACCGATCTTCACCAAAAACAATAGGTCTTGAGTACTCTACAAATCAGGGCTGTATGCAAAACATTATTTGATTCTGTTTGAATTTGCGGCTGTTATCGTTTGCCATAGAAAATACCCTTGTTAAGAAAACGTTGCAGGTAAACTACCCCTTTCCCTCAACCGAAAACTTCACCAAAAACAATAGGTCTTGAGAACTCTACAATTTAGGGCTGTATGCAAATAATCTTTTGATTCTGTTTGAATTTGCGGCTGTTATCGTTTGCCATAGGAAATACCCTTGTTAAAACATAAAACGTTACAGGTAAACTACCCCTTTCCCTTAACCGATCTTTACCAAAATCAACAGATCTTGAGAACTCTACAATTCACGGCTGTATGCGAAACATTATTTGATTCTGTTTGAATTTGCGGCTGTTATCGTTTGCCAAACAAACAAAATTACCCTTGCTAAAAAAAAACCGTTGCAGGTAAACTACCCCTTTCCCTCAACCGATCTTCACCAAAAACAATAGGTCGCGCGAGTACTCTGTAAATCAGGGCTGCATGCAAAAAATTATTTGATTCTGTTTGAATTTGCGGCAGTTATCGTTTGCCATAGAAAAAAAATCTACAGACAGACAGACAGACAGACACACAGACAGACACATAGACAGACAGACACACACACAGACACTTTTCGGAAAACGACTTTTTTTCATGTTTTGAGTGTAGTAGAATCAGAATCTGCAATAATCTCGAACACAATTTTTTTTGCCATCACCATACTTCCATTCCTTAAGGAATATGGAAGTAAAAATTACCCTTGTTATGACCTAAAATGTTGCAGGTAAACTACCCCTTTCCCTTAACCGATCTTCACCAAAACAAACAGGTCTTGAGTACTCTACAAATCAGGGCTGTATGCAAAAACGTATTTGATTCTGTTTGAATTTTCGGCTCTTATCGTTTGCCATAGAAAATACCCTTTTCAAACATAAAACGTTGCAAGTAGACTATCCCTTCCCCTTAACCGATCTTCACCAAAAACAATAGGTCTTGAGAACTCTATAATCCAGGGTAGTATGCAAAAAATTATTTGATTATGTTTGAATTTGCGACTGTTATCGTTTGCCATATAAAATACCTTTGTTAAAACATAAAATGTTCCAGGTAAACTACCCCTTTCCCTTAACCGATCTTTACCAAAATCAATAGGTCTTGAGAACTCTACAATTCAAGGCTGTATGCAAAATATTTTTTGATAGTGTTTGAATTTGCGGCTGTTATTGTTTGCCATAAAAACAAATTACCCTTTATTTAAAAAAAAACGTTTCAGGTAAACTACCCTTTTCCCTCAACCGATCTTCACCAAAATCAACATGTCTTGAAAACTCTACAATTTAAGGCTGTATGCAAAATATTATTTGATTGTGTTTGAATTTGCGGCTGTTATTGTTTGCCATAGAAACAAATTACCCTTGATTAAAAAAAAAACGTTTCAGGTAAACTACCCTTTTCCCTTAACCGACCTTCACCAAAAACAATAGGTCGTGAGTACTCTACAAATCAGGGTTGTATGCAAAAAATTATTTGATTCTGTTTGAATTTGCGGCTGTTATCGTTTGCCATAGAAAAAAATCTATAGACACACAGACAGACACACATACAGACACTTTTCGAAAAACGACTTTTTTTCATGTTTTGAGTGTAGTACAATCAGAATCTGTACACGATTCTGTAATCTCGAACACGATTTTTTTTGCCATCACCATACTTCCATTTCCTTAAGGAACATGGAAGTAATAATATCTATTAATTGTGCACCTATAAAAGTCATCGTATTTGATTTTACGGCTGCTTTTAAGTCCTTTCATAGCTTTATTTGTATAAAAACTGAACCTTCTTTAATCTGTAAAAAATAATTTCTTGAGTTTGTAAAACTTTTCCAGGGTTATTCCCGTTATTTCACAAGTTTCTTTAATATTATCGTTTGATTTATTGTAGTACTTCATTTTACTTCCATATTCCTTAAGGAATGGAAGTATGGTGATGGCAAAAAAAATCGTGTTCGAGATTATTGCAGATTCTGATTCTACTACACTCAAAACATGAAAAAAAGTCGTTTTCCGAAAAGTGTCTGTGTGTCTGTCTGTCTGTGTGTCTGTGTGTCTGTCTGTCTGTGTGTCTGTCTGTCTGTAGATTTTTTTTCTATGGCAAACGATAACTGCCGCAAATTCAAACAGAATCAAATAATTTTTTGCATACAGCCCGGTTTTGCAGAGTTCTCGCGACCTATTGTTTTTGGTGAAGATCGGTTGAGGGAAAGGGGTAGTTTACCTGCAACGGTTTTTTTTTAGCAAGGGTAATTTTGTTTGTTTGGCAAACGATAACAGCCGCAAATTCAAACAGAATCAAATAATGTTTCGCATACAGCCCTGAATTGTAGAGTTCTCAAGACCTATTGTTTTTGGTGAAGATCGGTTAAGGGAAAGGGGTAGTTTACCTGTAACGTTTTATGTTTTAACAAGGGTATTTCCTATGGCAAACGATAACAGCCGCAAATTCAAACAGAATGAAAAGATTATTTGCATACAGCCCTAAATTGTAGAGTTCTCAATACCTTTTGTTTTTGGTGAAGATCGGTTAAGGGAAAGGGGTAGTTTACCTACAACGTTTTTTTAGCAAGGGTATTTTCTATGGCAAACGATAACAGCCGCAAATTCAAACAGAATCAAATAATTTTCTGCATACAGCCCTGATTTGTAGAGTACTCAAGACCTATTGTTTTTGGTGAAGATCGGTTGAGGGGAAGGGGTAGTTTACCAGCAACGTTTTTTATCATGCGTATTTTCTATGGCAAACGACAACTGCCGCAAATTCAAACAGAATCAAATAATTTTTTGCATACAGCCCTGATTTGTAGAGTACTCGCGACCTATTGTTTTTGGTAAAGATCGGTTGAGGGGAAGGGGTAGTTTACCTGCAACGCTTTTTTTTATCAAGGGAAATTTTTTTTTTTTTGGCAAACGATAACAGCCGCAAATTCAAACAGAATCAAATAATGTTTCGCATACAGCCCTGAATTGTAGATTTCTCAAGACCTATTGTTTTTGGTGAAGATCGGTTGGGGGAAAGGGGTAGTTTACCTGCAACGTTTTTTTAACAAGGGTATTTTCTATGGCAAACGATAACAGCCGCAAATTCAAACAGAATCAAATAATGTTTTGCATACTGTCGTGATTTGTAGAGTACTCAAGACCTATTGTTTTTGGTGAAGATCGGTTAAGGGGAAGAGGTAGTTTACCTGCAACGTTTTTTTATCAAGCGTATTTTCTATGGCAAACGATAACAGCCGCAAATTCAAACAGAATCAAATAATTTTTTGCATACGTCCCTGAATTGTAGAGGTCTCAATGACTTTCGATTTTGGTGAAGATCGGTTAAGGGGAAGGGGTAGTTTACCTGCAACCTTATACGTTTTAACAAGAGTAAAGTACTTGAAAATTTATTTAAACTTTTTGAAACAATGGTAATTGTTAAAAATAAAATAATTTTGTTGCCAGGCAATAAAATTATAATTTTTTCATTTTAATGTAATATAATATTTTTCATTTAATACAGCAATAAAAAGGCAGGTAAGGCACAGCCTGGCTGTTTGGCTGAAAATGATTTTAAATATAAATCTTAGAATATGGAAGTCATGTATGGTTCTCCATACCGATATTTTACTTCCATGTTCCTTAAGAAATGGAAGTATGGTGATGGCAAAAAAAATCGTGTTCGAGATTATTGCAGATTCTGATTGTACTACACTCAAAACATGAAAAAAAGTCATTTTTCGAAAAGCGTCTGTGTTTGTGTGTGTGTGTGTGTGTGTGTGTGTCAGTCAGTCTGTCTGTCTATGTGTCTGTAGATTTTTTTTTCTATGGCAAACGATAACAGCCGCAAAATCAAACAGACTCAAATAATTTTTTGCATACAGCCCTGATTTGTAGAGTACTCAAGACCTATTGTTTTTGGTGAAGATCGGTTAAGGGAAAGGGGTAGTTTACCGGCAACGGTTTTTTTTTTAAATCAAGGGTATTTTTGTCTATGGCAAACGATAACAGCCGCAAATTCAAACAGAATCAACTACTCTTTTGCACACAGCCCTGAATTATAGAGTTCTCAAGATCTATTGTTTTTGATGAAGATCGGTTAAGGGAAAGGGGTAGTTTACGAGCAACATTTTATATTTTAACAGGGGTATTTTCTATGGGAAACGATAAAAGCCGTAAATTTAAACAGAATCAAATAATTGTTTGCATACAGCCCTGAAGTGTAGAGTTCTCAGGACCTATTGTTTTTGGTGAAGATCGGTTAAGGGGTAGTTTACCTGCAACGTTTTATGTTTTAAAAGGGTATTTTCTATGGCAAACGATAAGAGTCGCAAATTCAAACAAAATCAAATAATTTTTTGCATAAAGCTCTGATTTGTAGAGTACTCAAGACCTATTGTTTTTGGTGAAGATCGGTTAACGGAAAGGGGTAGTTTACCTTCAACGTTTTTCTTATCAAGGGTAATTTTTTTCTATGGCAAACGATAACAGCCGCAAATTCAAACAGAATCAAATAATGTTTTGCATACAGCCTGATTTGTGGAGTTCTCAAGACCAGCTGGCTTTGGTGTAGATCGGTTAAGGGAATAAGGTAGTTTACCTGCAACATTTTATGTTTTAACAAGGGTAATTTTTTCTATGACGAACGATAACTGCCGTAAATTCAAACCGAATCAACTACTCTTTTGCATACCATTTTGAGTTATAAAGAACTCAAGGTCTGTTGATTTTGTTGAAGATCGGTTAAGGGAAAGGGGTAGTTTACCTGCAACGTTTTATATTTTAACAAGGGTATTTACTATGGCAAACGATAAGAGTCGCAAATTCAAACAGAATCAAATAATGTTTTGCATACACCCCTGAATTGTAGAGGACTGAAGGTCTATTGATTTTGGTGAAGATCGGTTTAGAGAAAGGGGTAGTTTACCTGCAACTTTTTATATTTTAACAAGGGTAATTTTTCTATGACGAACGATAACTGCCGTAAATTAAAAAAAAATCAAATAATTTTTTGCATACGTTTCGAAATTCTAGAGAACTCAAGACCTGTTGATTTTGGTGAAGATCGGTAAAGGGAAAGGGGTAGTTTACCTGAAACATGTTATGTTGTAACAAGAGAAATGTTTCCATGACGAACGGTAACTGCCGCACATTCAAACAGAATCAAATATTTTTTTGGATGCATCCCTGAATTGTAGATGACTGAAGGTCTATTGATTTTGGAGAAGATCGGTTAAGTGAAAGGGGAAGTTTACCTGAAACATTTTATGATTTAACAAAAGTAAAGTACTTAATTTTTATAAATAAAGTATCCTGATAAGAAGCTCATAATAATCCACTGTAGAAAAATAGATGAAATATCTATAAATGAAGAGGTTAGGTGAATGGGGTGGGGGTAATTTTCTATTATTAAAATTTATAGTTGAAGGTGGAGGGGAGAATTTTTTATGTGTACTACGTTATCGGCAACAAAGAAGTAGTTTTTTTATTAAAATTGCTTCCCGGGCTGTTTAGCCGTAGTCCAATGTTTTCTGCAAAACCAGACTTTTCGGCAGTGCCATCGACTTCCATCTCAGTGAAAATCGAGTGCGAAAACGTGAGGTGGTATACGTTAGTGACCACAGTACTGTGGTTTAAGGCTGAAGCAATAAGTAGAAAGAAGTAGTTTCTATGGAAATATTTCATTTCGAATATGATTTTAAATATAAATCTTAGAACATGGAAGTCATGTATGGTTCTCCATACCGCTATTTAAAATTGTTATGTCTGAGCCTGTGTCCACTAACATTCGACACTTTCGGTTTTCACATTCTTCTATGTCTAAAGTTAGGTATGCTTTGTTGTTACTTTCTAATCCCCTGACTTCGTAGGCTCCGACCCACCGTTGCGAGAGGTATACGGCAGCATTTTGATAATTATTATTGACTGATTTATTTTGCTTTGCACTATGACAATCTCGAGCGATATGACCTATTTTGCCACAATTGTAACAGGTTAAGCCTTTGCTATCTTCTGCGTTTACTTCTTTGCCCCTTCTACAAGCGACGGCTTTGTGTCCTACTCTTCCGCATTTATAACACTTAACGGAATCAATTCTTTTACGTCTATTAAGGAACTTATCTTCCTCTAATTCTAGTTCTAAGATTAAGGCATCTTTAACTTCATCATTGAATGAATTAGTTTTTTGATTCAGTAAAATATTTTTGAACAGTTCTAACACGCCTTTCGTAAAACTTTTGTGCATGCGCCTTTCAGTACTTAATTCGGCCATTTTACTATCTGCCGGGTTTACATAATGCTATTATTAATTTATGTCCTATTTTCTCTATTCTCTATTTTCTCTATCTGCGAAGTGCTGAATATTTTCTTATGGTTTTTGTCTAATGCTAATTATCTAATCTTCTAAAAATGACTCGCTCTGTTGTTTGTCGGTTCTGTTATGTAAAAATTCTCTTAATTAACAAAACTAAAATTAACAACCTATTCTGGAATCTTCCAGAATTGGCGCTCAACAACTTGATCAACAACCATTAAACATAATAATATTTTCAACATAACAAAAAGATATTATACACAAAATAGACGTGATCTCGCAGAATTGGCGCTACCAAAGTGGGGCTGACAAACAACATTTGTAAAATTTGAACCTAGCAAAATTGGCACACAAACTTGGGGCTTAAAAGAAATCTAAATAATTCTTTATTTGAAAGAAAAACGGCACATCGCAGAATTGGCACCAACAACGAGGGGCATTAAATACTTACAGAAAACTACCTTCTGGAAAATAACGGAACATTACAGAATTGGCGCACCAACTAGTGAGGCTAGAGAGAGGAAGTTTTGTAATTTTTGAATTTTAGCGCAAGATTATCTACTCTAGCGGAGACCAGGATTAGGCCTAGATTACAAATATTGAGTGGTATTTGGCTTTTATATATATATAGATTAGGATATTTTTTTGACGATGCGCTTTAGACCTAGCTACAAGTAATTTGCATGTGTATTAGAACGTTTTTATGTTATAAATTTTTTATATTACTACATTTTTTATAGTCTAAATTTGTTACTAATAAATGTATAGAAACTGAATACCGGTAATATTATAATATGTATTGTCTTAATTTTGACAACAAATATTCTTAAGACATTTGCAGGACGTGTTTCATACAAAAATCTACACATTTGCATTTATTAAGTACTTTGTTCACTGGATGGGCCTTCATTTGTGCTCTTTGTGCTATTTTGTCCACTTTTAATTGTGAAGGCCAAGCGGCCGACGATCTCCTTGCCCCGGGCGCCAAAAAGCCTAGCTACGCCACTGAGTGTCTGACACGATGGACTCTTGTTCCAACTCCGGAAAATCAAGCTTCCAGACTGCTACATTCATTAGGTTGCTAGCTTTGTGACGTAGGGAACCTTCTTCGTGAAAACAGACGACTACGGCTCTTCCGAGAGACGCACTGCATCCGGGGTACGTCAAGGTAGCGTACTAAGCCCTCTCTTGTTCTCCGTCTACATCAATGTCTTATCCAGGGTCTTGGAGTTCAGACAGCCCTGTTTGCGGACTGTCCTCTTTTCACTCAATCTAGCATTACTGTAGTTTGTTAACATTACTAATGTTAGTTACTCAAACCTCTTTTTACTGTACTAACATTACTCAATAATTTTTGTGGTACCTGTAATAACTTTTTGCTACGTGTGCTGAACAAATGAATGTGTGCAGGAAAATAAAAAGATTGTGTACGGTTACTGTGTCGACATAGCCCGCTAATGGTTACGCAAATTTTTACTGATTTCAAGAAATTCGTTTACAAAAAATGTGTAGAAATATTTAGGGTTCAGATAAGTATATACCTAAGATCTAACCTTAGGGCCTAGATCTAAGTAGGCCTATTCAGTATTTTAGACAAATTTTTAGGGAAACTATAGTTAACAAAAAACTACTTGGAATAATTAAAAAAAAAAAAAAAAATTGTAGTGCGTTACTTGTTCGAGCTTCAATGCAAGTAGAAACGCAAAAAAACGCAGTTTTGCAACTTTCGTGGCTGCCAGAGAATAAGTCGGGACACTCAAGTCTAATGTTTATAGAAAAACATCATGTTTAAGTAAACAAGACTTAAGAGACATTTCAGTGACAATTCGGACATTTTTAATAGTGTAAGTTGTCTAGTTCTAATCAGTGGAACTTTTGTATGTGCAGATTTATTGAAGCAGCTATTTGATAATTACAATATTATATATATATATATATATATATTGTAATGGTACATATCTTCACCTAACCATAATGAAGAAGACATGACCAGATAAATTATTTAGTCAGTAACACTAGAATAAAAAGGGATGAATTAGAATAGAAGAATGGGTGAATCAGAATAATAAAACGATCAGACATATCAAGGTAGTCAGAACAGTAACTTATATTAATAAAGTAGTAACAAACAAACAAACCAAAATGGTAAATACAGAAATAAGACGATTTAACCCGAATAGCCCAATAGATGGTAAGTGAGAGAGTAGAACTAGCCCCAAAGGACCAAGAATAACCTAATAATGACAACTGCAAATGGACTAGAAATAGCCACCGCACCAACATAAGTGTAAATAAGAAGAATAGTGACTAAAAGACAATTAACATATAAGTGTAGTGATATAATCAGCCACAACACTAAGGAAGTGACGTATAATGTATGACAAAAGAAAGTGAACTAAGAAGGAACACCAAACTTGTATTAAACCAAAGAAATAGAATCACTAATGAAAATTGTATATAATATTAATAATTGTAAGGACAGACAAGTTAGAGATACTAATCATTAAGTACTTAAGATATAGAAGGGCACAATAACCCCAAACAAATAGAGTAAATTAAGACAAATCACATTAGCACGATACTAACATATTAGTGGTACAATAAAACGACATGAACTTGTTAATATTATAATTAAACCTTGTAAAGTGAGAGGTAGGGAGTTAGAGAAATAGTGAACATAGTAAAGTGAGAAAGAGAATTTAAAGTTAGGTAATACCCACTAGTAACACTTAAATTAAACATATAAAGCGCAAAGTGATAGTGTGAAAACCCCAAATTAAATAGAACCCTATTGATAGGGATAGACACCAAATAATCAGTGAAAAAACACTAAAGAGTTAAGAGTGATGAAAAACCATCAGTGAGTGGTAAAAAATAAGTGAAGGCTGATAATGGCTAATCACAGAAAGGACTGTGGCACTTAATAGCAATTATCCAGTGAACACAAGTGTATTAATAACAAAATGAAACAAAGTGTAACAGACTAGATAATAAGTAGGTTTTAGATAATAGTAGTACATACTACTTGTCATATTTTAGTTTGCAAATCTTAATGTTAGGTAATAATTTGTTAATTAGTATTGTTGCTCATGTATTCAAGAACGAATGACTATCAGTGTGTTAATACACCAAAATATATGATTTTATTCACAGAAATAAGAATCCAATATCATTAATTTAAAATGATACATTAAAGAATATTTTTCATGACAAACTGATAATAATAAAAAAAGATATTAATATTAGATAGTAAACAGTTGTTGAAGATTCAGTTATGGCTTAATGTCATTTAGAGTTAGTCATAACAATATACCATTGTATTAATATAATTAATTCATGTTTATGTCTTTATTTTTTATGTCAAGTAATAATTATAAGTCATCAAAGAGTATGGGGAGATGAAGAGTATGAGTGGATAATATGTTTCAAATAATTATGTTTAAATGAATAAGAATTATGTTTTAATGACTAAGGTTTATGTTCCAATAATTATGTTTAAATGATAAGAATTATAGCTATGGGAATTGTTAAAACCATTAGATGTTATGTTATATGTTGTAAGAAATAAGATTTTAAAACCAACAGAAACCAGTAAACAAGAAACAAGCCATACATTCAAAAACAATGACACTAAAAATGAGTTATCACAATAGACAAATTAATATAGGGAAACAATACAATTACACACAATTACAAGAACCGACTTAAACATTGAACAAATGAACAGAATCTTGTATTCAAACAATCAGGACCCATTACAAGGAGAATAAAATGTAATATCAGTAATTAAAGAAAAATAGTCAATTGCTGTTTAAGCCTATGCAAATTCCCAACTGTCAACTACAAAAAACTTCAATTTATAGAATTAAACACTGACATTAGGAAGACTAAACCACATAAACTATGAAATACAAATAGACAATCATGTTAAGGCAGAAATATGATGATAATAATGTAAATTGAGAAAACAGTATAATTAAATAAAATTCACAAAACTGTCAAAATGTTGATACCTAAGTGAACTCTATAATATTGGATGTCAAATTAATCCTTGAGCCAAAATATGAACAGTGGTGATAATATTTACTATTAAAAAGGGAGTACTAAAGATTAATTACATTTAGAAGATCAGTAACCAGTTTAAATAAAAATTCAAATACCCTAACAATACTCTTTAGCCAATTTCAGCCAATCAAAAACCTTGAGTAACCATGACAACAACCGAATATTGACTAATTTCAGTTAGGAACAATACTTTATGTAGTGACGCTAAACCGGAGGGACGCCACGCCGTGAAGGGCCCAAATTTTCAATAGAAAAACAGTATAAGTGCCCACAATTTTGAGAAGGAGTAGCAGTACAACAGATGAGAGGCCATTAAAACTAATTTACACTAAGGACCAGCTAGGAATTAATCCAGATGACCGGAAAATACCTGTAATTCAACTTGAAGAAGATGACAACCGATTTTTGAGCCGAAGATCAGAAGTAGGAAGAATCTACATCGGCCCATTACTTTACATGGACGACTGACAATACCCATCATATCTACTAACATTGAGTATTGCTGAATTTATTTGAATATTATAAAACAAATTTTCTTTCAAAAATTCTAACTATAAAATAAAACTCTCACTATCACTGAATATTTTCAAGGATTAATAAAATAAAGAAATAACTTTGTAAACATTGAATGAACACATGATAACCTATGTTACACAACGACACTGTCACACTTCAATACCACAATATTTAATTTATAGCAAACCTTGTATAATTTTAATGATCACAAACTTTTAATGATATGTTCTAATTTTGTTATCTTGTTATGTAAACCTCTGTTTCGTACTTAAAAGAACCCAAATGGCAGATTTATTTTGTGAAATAATAACCAACATATCAATTGTAAACTTGCACTGCCAACCTAGCGCTCCGCAGAGCGAGAGATTATATTGCCGAGGCTAAAATTTTATTATAACAGTTATTATTTTTATGAAGCGTTAACGATAATTAACAAGCAAAAGCCTAATAAAAAAGTGCGTACTGATAACAAACTGTCCAGTATTTATTTGTAGAAAATATTATGTATGTTTTGTTTACTAGCAGTGGGTCGACATAACCAACATTAATTCAAGTTGGCAACACGTGTTCCCCCACTCACACGAGAATCAGTTACAAGCCAGACGGCGAACTATTCGAATTTTCGATAACAAATCACCATACTAAACAAATACAAACTTTTAATTGTTTTTCAAGAAAAACAATTTGGCGCCTACCCGGAATTACTAAGAGTGCGAGAAGGGACAGGTAAGGCACGCAGGCTACCAGACGCTTCCGAAAGACAATTTACGTTCGACAAAATTAACAACTACACAAACGTCAAATAACATTTTTATACACACAACACTAGTATTTTTACAATATATATATATTGATATAAAACGTTTACGATGGAGTCCTTCTTAATTCAGTCCCACGTTGGAGTCGTTAATTTGATATAATTCGTGAAGTTAAGGGTTTTTAATTATGTTCGAGGACGTTTGAAAGCCCCACTGTTGGGTTCGCCAGTTTGTAAAGAACTTGGTTTATGGGTGTAATTAGTTATATGAGACTCCCGTGAATCAACGTTAATCAACACGTTGAAGGGGGCAATTTGTAACAATTAAAATGTTGTTACCTGTTGTAATTAATGTGTTATTAATAAATATATCTATTCGGTTGTTACCGATGAAACCTCCTGAAAATTTATTATTAGACACATATAATTATAATTATGTTCTTTTAACTTATAATCGTACTACGATATAGGTTTAACTTAGTATTCAGTAGTTGGGTAATATTAACGATATATATAGTGTATTGACTGAATGTAATGAATATTCTTGTCAACCCTAGTCCCTCGATGTTAGAAAATTCTATTCAAAATTTGTACTGAAAACACGCTAGTTCGGCAATCTCCTGTTCCACCAGCTGTAAGCACTTAGCGCTGTTATTTATAATAATCGTGTTTCTAGGTTAGCTGTTCGTCGGGTTTGAATCAACCTTTTATTGTAAATTATTCCACCCACTACATATAGTATCTATTCTGCAATAACTTCAAACCTTATCTCATACAATAAATATCCTTTATTAATTTTATCTATTAATTCACAGTCACCGTTATCTCCAAAATAATAATATTATCAAATCGATCACACAAAAATATATCGATTGTCAATTGATCAAATTCCATTGACTTATACAAATTAAATATAACAATAAATAGTTCTTATCCCAGGGTTCGTAAGATTCTTGGAACCATTAGTAAGGCCAGGTAAAATGCAAAATTAAGGTTACTCAAGTATTACAAAACAAAATTATTAACTCTAAATATATTGAATTTAAAATAGGTTGTTTTTTACCGAGTCGACGAAACTCCGACTGGCCGTGGACGTCTGTAAACAGTTGACGAGGCTCAGCTTAAATCACATTCATCCAGTAAAAGTGTTCTGGCCCTTAATAAAATTGATTGTGGAGTATACTGGGAAGCTCTCAGGAATTCTTCTGACTGCTGTTCTTCTCCTATGATCTTAATAGTTGTCGGTGACGGTGGAATGAAAATAGTGTCCCAGCTTCTTCTGCAAGTGAAGGTTAACTCTGCAAAATGAGGTCTTCTTGTCTTCTTAATAATTGCGTTAGTTTCGGACTTTAATTCTCTTAACTGATCTTCTGGTTATAGGAGAAATCGGTTTAATACAGAATCCAGCGGAATTATTCTGGTGAATGAGGTGAGGGGTTTTCAACTCTTTTTAAATGTATTCAGTTATAATTTGGAAGTCTATTTAGTTTTATTACTCATCAGTATTATGATAGAATTAGGTTTCAAAGAGGGTTTTTTAATTTTGATTCATATTTTCTTCAGAATTTATTATTCATTTTTTTAAATGTATCTGCCCATCTCAACTCAATAGCTTGTAACAATCAGCACGAATGATTCAATATAAACAACTCATGTCCATTTCAGTTGCCTTAACAACCACTTTTTTCTGTCATTGGGTGAAATTAGATATCCTAGAGCCAGAATTATAGAATATTACTACTCTTTTTCAATAAAATACTCCATGCTTGGAATAATACTAAATTACCTAAAATTTTCACCTAACCTTCCTTCTTAAACAGTAAATGTTTTACCATAGTTTCATTGGACTGGACTTCTTAAAAAGGTATTAATTTCCTTTCACAAATATGAAATTTAGGCCTATAGGTTTTCTTACAACCGTTATAATATTATTTGGTTTTTAACTTAATTTTCTTTTACCTGACCTACTGTACAATTAATTATTGGTTAATGGTTATTTACATTAATTTTAACTTCCTGGTTTTTATTTTATTACCTTAATTAATTCGTCTTGGAACCCTTCATTAGTTTACAATATGATTATCGGAACTACTTGTCAAACCTTAAACACAGATTGCCCTCCTGGCCAAGTTTACAAACATTAATTAAAACAACAGCATTATTCAATTTTAGACAATACTTAAAACTTAGTATAATGCCTAACACAGGTAACTATACTTGATTGTCTAAAGACAAATTTAACATAAATACAAACATAATCATTGATGAAGTATTCCTATTAAACAACATCAGTTCACTCTTACCATACTCAAAACATAACATAAATATTCTGTGAACATCAACATGATACAGTATAAAAACAAGCACAATTTATTATATTAACTATTAATTGGTATGGTATTTCATATTCAACATTAATTATTGCCTCTTTTGACTTGAGGTACCTCTTAGATGTATTAATTTACTGAGCAACCTTAATTCAGGGTATGGTCCTTGACCATAGTTAATTCAAATTTTTTATGTAACGTTGGGGACCTCAACTCTGTTACGTTACAATATATATATTAAACTTTCACTGTGAACACTTACTTTTTGGTTTTCTTTCCCAGTTCACTGTGTTCACAGTGAAAGTTTAATATATATATATAATATTATAAAAAAGTGAATGAAGAGGATGTACAAACAAGATAATGATAATTACAAGTGCGATACAGATTTTTTAGATGTGGAAATTAAAATCTTAAAGAATCTGATTTAGGCCTACAGCATAACAAGAAAATTGTACAATACCTCAAAGTTTATCTGCTCTTCTTTAGCTACTGGAAAGGTACATATTAGTATCAAGGGAAATGTGCTCTACAAGTTGGCACAGTAGTTATTACTATTCCTTTATTAACCACATCCTGTAAGAGGTGTTTTTGTGCTTTAAAAGACCAAAAACCTACATAAGGAACACAATGTATGATGAATGGCTCAACATTTCTTGAAATTGTAACAGTTGAAAGGCAATCGGCCAAAAACTTGACTTGGTTAGTATAGGAGACAAGTGTCTCATCCATAATAATAGGAGAATTAACCTGTTTTAATAAAAATGACTATTGGATATGAGTGTCAATAGTGTATATTTTGATGTGTTTTTATATGAGTTTTATTTATTTGATGTTTTCACTGCTGACTTCCATATTTTGAGGTTGAAGAGTACAAGCGTAAAATAAATAGTCTAAGTGCACGAAAATAATATATACTAAGTATACTATGGAGTGGTTACAGGGGTGAACATCATCCATTCTTGTTGCTGAAACACATTACGTACCTTTTAATTCCATTTGTTAACTCCTATCCATGCAAAAAATATTACAGTATTAAATAATGAAATGTTATTGTATTAAAATATTAATATAATTAAAATATTAAATACATAATTTAACATAAAATATATTCCATTCAGTGTTGTTGGATTAAATTTTTATTTACACAAGCTCCGACGCCAACGTGATATGATGACGTATGTCGATTTACTTCTCGACTTGTTCATTTTCTTTTTCTCCGTCGTGTGTTAGGTTCCCAACGCCTTAATTTACGCGTCACCGAAATCTGTAAGTCTCTGACGCGGTCACCGAAGCGTCACGAACCCTCGGTCGAGTTGCCATCCGAATTCAATCGTTTTGGCCAACCGATCCTTAGATTTGGTTTGGCCAAGAAGAAAACCAGTTCGTTTCAGCTGGTATTACAGTGTACAAGATGAAATTCTATTGCATAACATGCATTCTGAACGTGTTGTAGAGATCAGAGATATTATTATTAGAGATAGAAAGCTGCCGATACAGATAACTACGAGAAGGTAATAACAGAGCTAATGCGCTGCCTTCCTGCGTCGCACCACCAGAGTCCTCACAATTCTTCCGATACCTGAGATCACTGGCGGGCACAGTAGGTTTTGAAGACACTATGGATGAGCCATTTACACAGTTCGACGTAGGCAATCTTGGCGACACAGAAGAGTGCCGACCTCGACCCTCTGGCCGATTTAGCCGACGCTATTTCCGATGCTTCTTATCCGAAGCCACACATTTTTGAAACCTTCGACTATTCACCACAGCACCCGACACCGCACCATCGTCCACCTCTTCAGAGGCAATGTTTGAGCGGTTTTCATAGTTGACAGCAAAAATGACCGAGTTAGCTACCAGACAAAAGATTGGTGCTGCGACGTTCTCTCACCACTGCAGTGTGAGCTTGCGTTCTCCTGCCGCAGTCGGTTCCTCTCGTGTGTACCGCGATTGCGTTCACGTGGTTTTATCAACACCGACGTGTGATGGTACCATACAGGTTTTGAAGACCAAGCCAGAAAGTTCACAGTTCTGTATAGCTACAACAAGAGGGCACCGAAAAACGACGAGCTAATGGCGGCTAGCATGCCACACAACAACCCATACACGCTTTTTATTAACGGACAGGGCGACAGCGCTGAAGTTCCTTGTGGACACGGGAGTTGACATATATGTCTTTACACGTTCGAAGCTCTTAGGGAGGCGACCTAAATCACAATATACTCTGTTCACAGCCAACATATGGGTTTATCACCCTTGCTCTCAACCTGTGTCTTTGACAAGTTTCCTCGCGGCGCTTTCTGGTCACCGACATCAGCACGCCAATCATCGGAGTGGACTTCCTACACCATTACAGTGGAAGTTAGTAGTGTGTTGGGAGAATACTGAAACAGTTGACGGGGTGGTGGTGGTGATGACGTCACGATCCTGACCTACCTCATCAGCCAGTGACGTCACTGAAACAACAATGGGGGCCATTGTTTTAGTAGCGTCTATTCTTTCAGTGTTGTACAATGGTTTCATTGTTTTAGTGCCGCCTATTGTTTCAGTAGCGTCTATTGTTTTAGTATCGTCTATTGTTTTAGTGCCACCTATTGTTTCAATGACAACAATGGCTGTTGAGGTAGGTCATGATCTTGAGGTCACCACCACCACCACCCCTCGGTCCACTGTTCCAGTATCCTCCCCATGTTGTACTGAGGGGGCGTGGCGGGGTGTGTGTGCGTGCGAATTTTTCGCAAAATAATTCGCACGCTTTCATTTCGGTCTAGGTCACGTTCATTTCGGTCTAGCTCTCGTTCATTTCGGTCTAGGTCGCGGACATCTCGCGGTCGATGCCGGGGTCAATCTCGAGCTCTGGACGATGCGTCGCTCGTGACTGTCGAGACAAGACTGAAGGGGTTTAGCGAACGAGCCTCGTTTATATAGACGGACAATCCTCCTCTTGTTCGAGTATTAAGTGTAACTACCACTGTTTCAGTGACGTCATGAGCAGCTGATCCTGAGGTCGTTGACCCGGTCAGTTGATCGACACGTGTCTTCATGTTTCAGGAGCCTCCTGTGTTGTGCTGTCTGTTGGTTTGTATGTGTATGCTGGAAGTCGGAGTCGGTGCCGCGCTCGGGCTCGGGACGAAGCGTCGCTCACGACTGTCGACACAAGACTGAACGGTATAGCGAACGAGCCTCGTTTATACAGACGGACAATCCCCCCTGTTCTTCTGTTGCGTATAACTATTCCACAACAGGCAACATCCTGTCAACACATATTGCACCATACTGTTTCACAACGATATGATGCAACAGTTCTATCGATTTAATTGCGCCATACTGTGTCACGGTGATATGGTGCAACAGTACTATTCCTGTAACCGGTTGTATATTGTGAAATACACTGACTAAAATTTTTTGTTGTAGTGCATTTTGTAATGAGGGTGTTGAGATCCGGTCCGAGTGGACCTAAAAAATGTTGATGTCGGCACGTGTGTACCAAAAAATGTTCTATTAGGAAGAATGATGTTTGTGGTGCTATTGCCAGGATGCAGAATAATGACGATAGTGGACTGTATTTAATACATTTATTTAAGTTTCTGTTGTACACTTAAATCATGGTGTTGAGATTGGCTAAGTCTGAACAGATTTTAATTTTAAATAAACAGAGTCGTTAAGAACGCTACATGTTAGAAGAGGCGCAAATGTGCGGCACTCAGATTAAAATGTTGAGGCCTAAGGCCTAGACGAATGTCGTATGAATTGTCGTAAGACTTGAGGCGCGAGTACGCGGCACTCAAGCTACATGAAAAAGAATTAGCAATGTATTGCTAATGTATTGCAAGTATGCAATATATGTTGTGGCCTAAGGCCTACAATGATTGTCTGACGACAACAAAAATGAATGATGACCGAACAAGCGAGCAAACGTAACGACATCTGCCGCCAGCCGTAGCTCGGACAACTGTGACGTTGTAAAAACATGATAAGCACAATTTGAAAACGTACAGATTAGCCAACCTATTAATGCGAAAATTACCACATTACTGTCCAGAGGGTCATACATATCATTGCGGTAATTACGTATAATTACAACAACGGTATGTAGTCTCGTCCATTCCAAGCGACCCATGAGGTGAGACAAGATATGCTTCGCTTTTTTTTACGTGGTTTCCCCGTTTCGCGACATACGAAACAGGCCTACTCCAGCGTTACCAAAAACACCTAACACGCTAAGAACTCAGAACGTTTAACGTGTACAGTGTTGGGTAAAAAAAATCAAACGTACACTACACAATGCTGACTAAAGCTAATTTTTTATTTTTTTTTCTCTTAAACTAATAGTTCGGTATACGGTTGGAATATCGAGAAGCGTCTTTTTTCACGTATCGCACCCACAAAGATTCTGTTAAATCGAGACGAGTTTACAGGTGTTTCCACCGTGCCAGTGACCCGTCTCGGACAACCTGACCACGTTTATGAGTATTTCTACCGTAACAGTGATGTAGCCGGTTGCAATTGTTCATATCTCTCTCTCGCACATAACGTAAACAAACTCGGACAACGCACCTCGATATCCTATCCGATACACAAACGTATCTGAACTACTGTACACATACTTATAATAGCTAAAATCGCATTGTGTAATGTAAAGTCACACACACACACACACGCGCGCGCGCGCGCGCATTAAAATATATTGTTATACATAACGTTCATGCACAGAGTACACCGTATATACTTACACATAACACCGTATAACCACTACCGTATAACTACTATACACATGCTTATAATAGGCTACATCCCATTGTCTAGCGTAAAGTCACACATAACACACACATTAAAATATTTTGCTATACATAACGTTCGTGCACAGAGTACACCGTTGTAAAGCACGTTGTTTTCTCACGTTTACCAACCACTCGCTGTAGAAGAACACTCTACTCAGCGCGCACCTGGTGAACGTTCCGCCGCTGTTGTCCTGATGTTGCACAATAGGGCAATGTAACGAGCTCGTTAACCGGTCACTCGCCGTCGGCGCGTTCATTTCGTTGAGGTCGATAACGTTGCGGTTGTAGCCGCGTAGAAAAGCGTCTTTCTCCGATCCTTTAGTGTAGATCGTGGTGAAATTGGCACAGATTTGCGCGATCGTACGCGACACGTCCGTGTACGGAATGTAACCGTTGTCCCATCTCAGACGGTGATAGCGCCGTTCTAATCATTCGTTGGTTCTTATCGTCTTCGCGGCGAGACGCGATAGTTCGTAAGGAGGCGCGAAAAACGCCACTGTAAAACATCGTATAGACAGGTCTAGCGCGGCGAAATCCTTGACAACGTACTCGTTCTGCACACCGCGCAACGCTTAAAACTAGACGACAGCAGTTCGAACGTCCTCGTCTGCTCCTTGCGGCCACATGACGAGAAGTGTAACTATTCTAACGCGTACGTGACGTTTTATAATCAGTCCACCATTTTGTTTTTTCCTTCAACATTCTTCGTCCTGTTCAAGGTTACGTAGCAGCTCGACTACGGTATTATCCGGTATCACAGGTTCCGCTTTCCCGTACATAACGAGTTCATCGTACAAACGGTTGTATATCACAATATCGCAAAACACGGCCGGTGGGCACACGTACTGTCCTCCCGCACTCGATGCCACGCGATCGATGTACAGTTTAATATTCTCTTGTTCATAAAACAAACGCGCTACGTACTTTTTAATTATCGGTATTAACCGAACAAAACACTACCACTCGCTGTCGTTAATTACGATCGAACCGTTCTTTTTGTCTTTCAAATGTACACATCCGAGTTTCACGTAAATACTTTTAATTCTATCGTCTTCGTCTCCTTAGTCCTTGTCCTGAAACAAAACTAACTTAACGTGGTACTCATAATGTAATGATTGATGGTGTCGTCGAAGAGCAGACCTCGATCGACCGCCAGGATACCGCTGACCGCCATGTTACTTGTTTTTCTTGACTTTGAAGCCTAGTGAAATCAGATAGCGTCGGTTCGCCGGTGTTAACCGCTTCAACGTCGAACGTCGACTGACGGGTTTCCCGAACGTACGCTCCTCTTTTATCTACGCAAGTCTTGCGCGAGACGACGACGAGGACGATGAGGACGGTGCAACGAAAAAAAAACTATTGTTGAAGTAAAAACCCATCGTTACATCCGTTTTAGGTGGATTCGCACGGTGATGACTTCACCGCGAAAATTCATGATACCACCGTCTTGATCGTGTACCGATACGGTAATGTTACGTAAACTTTGTAAGTTCACCGGAAGGTATATGACGTTGCTGGGCGTTTCGACTATCTTGAATCCCGGCTCGACCGTCGGGTAGAACGAATGCAGAATGTGCTCGTTCGTCCGTCCTTGTACGAACCTTGCACGGCGTTACACCTTTTTTCTAGAACGTTCACTTTGTTAATGTTTACGGGCGCGTCCGACGTATGTACTTTATATGCTTCCAACTTGGTTTTCTTTATGAAACCCAGCATAACACCGATTCCGTGTTGTGTACTATCGAAATCGATCTCGTAAGAACAGTAAAGTTCACATTTCAGCGTGTTGTTGTTGGCGCGCAGACTGAATTTCGAGTCGACTAGCGCTTTCTTCAGGTACGTTTCGATATCACCGATTTCGTTCGTCCGGTCGGTAATTAGATGAGTTCTAACGTTTTACGCGCACCACCAACACCACCCTTCAGTACGGGAAAGACGTTGTTTCTGCCGCTTTCCACGTTCGGAATAGAGTTGTACGTGGTGAAATCCAACAGTTCAGCGTACCATTCACCCGCCGTCAGTTCGAAAGGCGGAAAAAAGTCACAGACGAGTGCGCTCGGATCCGTACCCGTGACGGTGACCGTAAGCGAAGACATCTCGTCGTCTACTGATCGTTCGACGACAAAAACTCTAAACGTAATTGTCCGCAGACGACCGTGTCCGGCGGTAGTTTACGCGCGTAATTGTAACGCACATCGGTCACACTCGATCCGAAATACCGCATCAGCTCGACCGGCGGACGTAAATTGCCGATCCCGTCGAAGTACAAGACCCTGTCGCCTCGCTTCTTGTAGCATACCCAGTGCGTGCCGGGTCCGGCGGTATCGTCAAGATTCACGACGGCGCTCTCGTTCTTCCACGGCGGCGAGTGCAGTAAAGCGTCGCGCATGTACACGCCTCTAAAATAAGGTATGTTCAATTATTTCGCGTACGCTTACAGATCGCGGTCGGGCAACGGGCGCATGGGTATTTCTACTTGTTTTTTCGGGGGGGGGGGTAAAGGAACGAGAAGGGGGAAAAATAACGCTTATAATGTTAGTCAATACATGTATTGTCAAAAAACAAACACACAAATAAAAAGTGTTACAAAGTTACATACAAATAATATTTTACAATCTTGCAATAGTAATGTCCGCTACACGATCTCTTTGTCTGTTGTACTGTAGGTAGAGCGTGTCCGGTTGTACGTCATGTAGTTCCTCGTCCGTAAACAGTTTAGCGTATCTCTTTGGCAGGTAGACCTTGAGTAATCCCGTGCCATACTTTCCCCTAGTTATAACGGCTGTCAGAGAAGGTCCGTACCGTCGACTGTCGACACAAGAGTGAACGGTATAGCGAACGAACCCCCGTTTATATAGAAGGACGATCTACACCCCTTCCTGTTCTACTATTGCACAACGTCCTGTCAACACGTATTGCACCATACTGTTTTCTCAATAATATGATGCAACAGTTCTATCGACTGAATTCCGCCATACTGTGTCACCGTGAGATGGTGCAACAGTACTTTTCCTGTAACTGGTCGAGTATTGTGATATACACTGACTTAAATTTTTTGTTTGTAGTGAATTTTGTAATGTGAGTCATACATATCATTGCGGTAATTACGTATAATTACAACAACGGTATGTACTCTCGTCCATTCCAAGCGGCCCATGAGGTGAGACAAGATATGCTTCGCTTTTTTTTACGTGGTTTCCCCAATTTCGCGGACATACGTAACAAGCCTACTCCAGAATTACCAAACACCTAACACGCTAAGAACTCAGAACCTTTAACGTGTACAGTGTTGGGTAAAAAAAATCAAACGTACACTACACAATGCTGACTAAAGCTAATTTCTTATTTTTTTTCCACTTAAACTAATAGTTCGGTATACGGTTGGAATATCGAGAAGCGTCTTTTTTTCACGTATCGCACCCACAAAGATTCTGTTAAATCGAGACGAGGTTATAGGTTCCACCGTGCCAGTGACCCGTCTCGGACAACCTGACCACGTTTATGAGTATTTCTACCGCGACAGTGACGTAGCCGGTTGCAATCATTCATCTCTCTGTCTCGCACATAACGTGAACAAACTCGGACAACGCACCTCGATATCCTGCCCGATACACAAACGTATATACTGAACTACTGTACACGTACTTATAATAAACTACATCGCATTGTGTAGTGTACAGTCATACACTTAATCGCTTCCTATATACAAATATACATATATATATATCTTCTCCCCCTCCTCCTCCTCCTCTTCCACCCATAACGCTCTTCACGCGTATCGAATCACGCTTTCGCGGTTCGCGGTCCGTGTCACGCTGGCCCGTCGTTGAACCGTCGTCGCACCTCCCTCTTCCGTCTCGCGAATTCTGTAATGTCCGTAGGTTAACGTTCTCTGCCCGTCGTCCAAGATAACAATCCCGTCTTGTCGTCGTACGGCGATAACAACAGTTTCACTATCTGACGCGTGTAGAGTCGATGGTCTTCGCTGCTTATGATCTGCGCGGACGTGTACGTTTGTCGGTTAGCCGATGTCATCGTCGGTGACAGCAAACAGCGTTTGTAATCCGCGTGAGTCAATCTGTTTTGTATAGCAACTCGCGGTACCCCTTTCGTTACGTGCTTCTCCTTTTTATCGCCGTCGTCCTGCAACACCAGCAGCGAATATGATTTCGCGCACAAGCCGACGAATTCGACGATAGATTTCGCGTGCGTCTCGCCCTTGAACGTTTCCAAACGTTTTTTATTTACCGCGCTGCAACAGGGATGGGTCGAGGGATATTCTGACGTATCGAATAGATGTAGGTTCTTCTTAATGTCGTCGTACATGTTATCGGTGCGTATACCGTACACCAAAGAGTCCGTATCGGTCATACACAATCGCACACGCGGTCCGTACTTGAGCACAATGAACTCGTAGTGGAAACCGTACATCACGTGTTTACTAATGTCCAGCACGGTGCACCCTACGTACAGCGGACGGTTGAGATACATGGTTCTCTTTTTCATCATCACGCCTACCGAGTCTTTGTTGTACACGTTTGCATGCACGAATCTCGGGCTCGAACTCGGTTTTATCATTTCGCGTTCGTTGGAGACTAAGCAAAAATCTATACGTTTCCGGACGTTTTCTAACGATTTGCTGTACACCGCGTTGATCATCAGTTTAAAGAAGTCTTTTTCGAAATCGTTCGCCGCGGCTTTGCGTTTCTCCGTATTAAAGTCTATGAACGGTTTCATACACGCGCTCTGTCGGAACGTTAATACGCGATTAACGGCTTCCTGTTCCATCCCGAGTTTCAGGTACAGCTGCAGCGTTCTGTAATGTACGATATAGTTTTTCTTATCCTCGAGGCTGGTGATCAGTTTTTCGACAGTGCCGGTGGCGGGCAAATGGAAATTCTTCAGGTACTTGAAACGTTTGCTGTACGCGGACAACTCATGCTCACCGACTTTTCTGCGTTCCGGCGCCAGCGGGTAGTCCGAATGTAGGTCGTGTAGCCGGTGGGGATAACCTAGATCGACGTCGAGAATGTAACCGATTTCGTCTTCCGCGCCTACCGTACTCAAATCTAACGCGTCGATTTCTTCATGTTCCAGCCATCGGAATCCAGAGTGGGGTAATGGCTGTCTCATCGCGGTGCCGTACAGGTTTGTACAGTCCAGGTAGAGGAGGTACTTGTTTTCCCGTTCGCGATCGTAGTCCGGTACATTAGTGTTGTTGGCCTTGGCGTATCTGGTGGGCACCATCGCGGTACCCCCTCTTACCCCGCTCTCTGTGAACAGGTGCATGTCTATATCTTGAAGTAATTCGAGTCGAATTCCTGTCATTTTCAACATCGAGTTCCACGCGAGTCCCAGCGCGGAGTATACGTTACACGGATCGATCTCGTAATACTGTAGGCTGGTTTCGCGAAAGTTTACGAATACGTCGGCCAACGGCACTACGTTGGTTTTCAGGTAGAGGTCATGATAATCGCATCCTGAAAGCCGTCCAAACGTTTTGCACTTGCGCGTAATCTTCGTCCGACACGGGCGTCTCGGCTAGACGGTTGTAAAAGTGCTCCGGCGTGGGCAGAGAAAAGTCCTCGAACTTATTTTCGTCCGTCACGTACTCGTACGGGTAGACCCCCTTCCTGACCACCATTTCAACGCGTTCTTCTTCGTCTTCTTGTTCGTTTCCGTCCGGTCGCATGCATTGTCGTAATATTTTAAATCTGTCTTTCCGCACGTTCTTCACCAGCTTCTCCAACGACGCGTTCATAAACTGTGCGGAATCGAGAAACCGGAGAGGTCCGAGGGACACGGACACGTACCGCTCGCTGGTCGTGGCTAAACACTTGATTTCGTCGTGTTTGAATTTCCCGAACGCTTGGATGAGATGGTGGCAATCGTAACCGCGCAGGTTGTGGAAGAACACGGGAACGTGTTGCGGCACGTTATAGTTTAAATTACACGCGTTATGCGCGGCTCCCAGATACTCGCCCGTCACGTGATCGTGGTTTCGCACTTTGTCGCCCGCGTCGCCGCACTCGATACTCTTCTTGCACAGATGGCACGCGGTGGCGTTTTGAAAATCGCGTTCGTTGTCTTCAGTCATGCCGAGGGGTCTGTTGAAATCGCGTTCGAGTCAATTCACGTCTTTTCGCAGAGTCCGGAGAAATGTCTCCACTACGTCATTACCGCCGCGGTACAAGACGGGTTCTTTCACGGCTTTCCCCGTCCAATCAACGATCACGTAGCAGAAACTGCACGGTGCGTGATGCGCGATGTCCTGCGAGTGCGATCTGTCCTCTGCACGCGTACATCCGGACACGGGGCGAAGAAAAGATACAAAGTCCGCGTAAACAGTGTATAGATTCTGTGACATTTCGTGTAGTCCGTAAAATACATGTGGCTGTGTTTTCCGGTCGGGAGTTCGACTTTTTGCGCTCCGTGCGGCGTGCAGAGTACCTCGTGATCTTCGAGTCGTTTTCGCGCCATTTCAGGATCCGTATTAACGCGAAATCGTTGGAGGCAGTAATTACAGAAGAAAGCCGGATTGTTAGCACTCGTTGTGGTGTGCAACAGCAAACGAGACATGTTTCTAATAACACAGTAATGTTTGAGCCCTTCGTCGTTGACCAGTAGACTGATAAAAGATTCACGTGCGTCCTACCTTTGTGCTCGATTATCCGAATAGGGTACTCTTCGTCTTTTCTGTATCCGAACTCATTGATTTCGCTTTCATAACTGAACACGTTCACCGAAATATTCGCGTTTTGTCTTTCAAATTTTTTAATTTGAGTCACCGGCACCGGATAGTCGATCCCCTCCATATTCAGCTCGTTTTCGTACTGTACTGTCTGTATTGAGACACGCGGTGCGGGTTAGACGCGATCGGATGTGACCCGGCTAGAACGGACCAGAGGAAGCATTTCTCGTCGTATAGATTCTTCACGTTCACTAACGCTTTCTTAATCGATAATTTCTTTGCTGTTGGTATGTAACTGGATCCGGCGAGAGGACGATATTTTAACAAGTTCACTTCAACAGCTACGATCCCGTTCTCGACCCATCCGCTACCTTCACGAGTAAACTTTGATACCGATTCCAGCACTTTTTCCACGCACTCCTGTACTGATCGTTCACGTCTTCCACGTCCGTCGCGGGTAAAACGAGTTGCGTACGCGAACGAAACACTCCCGTCTGCTCCAGTTCGTGATCAGATACGAGTTTTTTTAATACGATGCGCACGGCCAAGTACCACTTGAAACTGTCCCCCATATCGCGTGATTCCGTGCGTACGTCTTCCGGAATAACGTCCGCCATTCTCTCCAACAATACGGATACCGTGTCCACCCCGTCTTCAAAATCGTTATACTTTATTGTCTTTACACTCCCGTTAAGCGCGATTGTACGAGTTGCGTATACTGCCATGGTTCTTTACTCTGGAATACGCGATCTTAAAAAAAGCACTCTTTTTTTAGGTTAAACACGTACTAGTTTTCGTCAATGTCTACGGGCACTTTGTAACAAACACAGTTAATATCACCAACAAAAATATCGTAGCTCTGTTCAGCAGTGTGTCCAGCTGCTAACTGAGCTATAAGCGGTAAATCTGTACAATATATAGGCACGAGCATATTATTGCACAACCTTATACAAGGCTTTGATTCACTTCCGGTTTACAGAGTCCTTTCTACGTTCGTCTGAGAACAAAGGGGTTCTCTGTGAGAGAGGTCAATTACACCGACCTATTGCACATTTGTTTATATTATATTATATTATTTATATTCTCTTGAATATACTTATTCATTCTCATTTCTACGAAACTAAGGCCATGTGGCTTATTTCAAACATCAGCAAACGTCTGCAGGATTGGGGCTGTATATATAATGCAGCACAAGCATGTATGCCTTCAGTACGTGTTATTCCTTCGTTGGGTACGCTCGTGATTTGCGCGTGTGTTGTTACCCTACATTCTCGGTCTCTACAGGAGTTTCACGGACATCGGCCGGATTCGGTAAGTCGAACACACAACTAGCTGATGTTACTTTTATTTTATTTAACACAATTTTATATTTCTTTTTTATAAAAGATTCCTTTAACTGTTTCCGTAGACATACAAAATTCAAGTTGTTTCGCTTCTAAACATATGTGTGTGCGCGCGCGCGCGCGCGCGTATAATCATTTTGCTTGTAATCGAGCAAATCACGTTACATGCACCTCTGAAATGTGTCTTTTTTCTACAGAGAGCAGTATCTCTCTCGCTCTCTCTCTCTCTCTCTCTCTCCCCCCCCCTCTCTTGGTACAAAGAAAGGATAAATGATAGTGATATTTGAAGCATAGGAATGCCACTGCATTTCGCGAATACACCGTTGAAAACGCGTTTACACAAATAGCATTAGGGGCTTGCATTGTTGCGTGCGCGCGCACCTGTTAGTACGTTGTGATAAAATTGTTGGACAACCTTTTATTAACGCATTGAATTCTCTTCCGTACAGCGAATGAAGGTCGCCTGTTCCGGATGAGAACAAAGGCTCGTCTGTTCACGTTGCACTCGATCGGCTACAGGTCATTGACATCGTACTGTTTGTATTTTTATTAATCTAATTCCCACGGGAAATACAAACGTTTTGAATTCTCTTCCGTACAGCGAAAGTAGGTCGCTTGCTCCGGATGAAAACAATGCGTTCTCTGTTTGCGTTGTACTCGCTCAATTAAAGGTCAGTGACACTGTACTGTTTATATTGATCTCATTCCCACGCCGGCGATAGGCATATGTTTTCAATCTTGCTCAAGTGTGTGTGTGTGATTCCCACGGCTAGAAATGTCTGCTGTGTACTCACCGCGCTGTACTCAGAACGAGTGTGTCCACCGACGAGTGCTGACGTCTTTACGCCGTGCTTTTTTTGTATGCTTGTGTGTAATGGGATTATATTTTTTAGTGAGTGTGTTGTCAGCCCGCGTTCCTACCTTCATAGTGCGTTTATGGACTAGCAGTCTGGAGGGTTAGGCCTACATCTTTTACAGTTTGTACCATTATTGTTACAGATATTTTCTACTTACCTCGCATTACTGAATTGTTTTATTAATTCTTAAATATTGCTTGAAATTTTGGTGAATAGAAACTATTTGTTTGATGGATGGTTTGGTTAAGTGATGAGGAAGTTATATTTCCAAAAACTGTTGATAGCACCACATTATCATATATTACGAGCACATTTCAGTATTAACTTCTTGCTGAAGTTTATTTAACAATTTACAACTGTATTTGAAGGTGTAATGCACGCGGTTTTATCTGTCAGACTTGTTTAATAAGCTTCAATTATAATTGGTGTTACCTAATGACGATGTTTTCTCATAGGGTTACACCAGATGTTCTATGAAAGAGGGTTTGGTTACGTGAGCTTGTGAACGTTGTGTTGGTATTCAACAGGGGTCATCTACACACACGCGCGCGCGCGCGCGGCTTCCCTCACCCTCAACGCTTTGTTTTCGCCAGCGTGTGCCGTTGGGATGGGGTGATGAGTGGCCGCGCTTTTATGTAACCGATGCAGACTTTTTTTTTATGTTATGCGGAAGTGCAAAGTATTTATCAACTTTGGTTCACGATAAGTAGGCAACACTTACGTCTTAATAGACAAGCTTGAATATTGAATAATTGTACGTGTGGTTGCAATGACAAATTTTTTTTATTAAAGTCGATTCATATGGTGTAAAAATTGTATCCACAAATGCTTTTAGATCAAACATCCATCTAAAAAACGCTGTTATTTATAGATTTTTGTACATATTACTTTCATCGTGTGTAACATTATATATTACGTTATGTTTTTACTTGTAAATAGTTGGTAATGCGTTTAGAGGTACTAACTTTTGACAGGTAAATTTTGTGTTCGAATGCGCGCGTGTACAGAAACAGCATCATCTCTCTCTCTCGCTGACTTTTTTTGGAGAGGTTAGTGAACGTTTTTGTGATCTCAAATTGCTGTTTGTTTCTTAAACTGTTCCATCCAATCGCCGTAAAACCGCTATGGTGCAATACGTGCTGTGTAATTACGCTCATTAGTAGAACAAGCGGGGGGGGGGTCCGTCTATATAAACGAGGCTCGTTCGCTAAACCCCTTCAGTCTTGTCTCGACAGTCACGAGCGACGCATCGTCCAGAGCTCGAGATTGATCACGGGATCGACCCCGAGATGTCCGCGAGCTACACCGCAGTGAACGAGACCGAAATGAACGGCAACTAGACCGAAATGAACTAGTGCAAAATATTTTGCGAAAAATTCGCACACGCGCGCGCGAACCGCCACGCCCTCTCGGTACAACCTGGGGAGGATACTCAAACGGTGGACCGGGGGGTGGTGGTGGTGGTGGTGACCTCAAGATCATGACCTACCTCAACAGCCAGTTTTGTCATTGAAACAATAGACGCTACTGAAACAATAGGCAGCACTGAAACAATAGTCGATACTAAAACAATAGACGCTACTGAAACAATAAGCGGCACTAAAACAATTAAACCATTGTTTCAACACTGAAACAATAGATGCTACTGAAGCAATGACCCCATTGTTGTTTCAGTGACGTCACTGGCTGTTGAGGTAGGTCAGGATCGTGACGTCACCGCCACCACCTCGTCCACTGTTTCAGTATTCTCCCCAACACACTACTGATGTTCGACGCCATCGTATTGTACGACACGATAAAAGTTTCCACTGTTGGTGATGAAGCCAATGAAGAAGTACCTAGTTTAAGAACTAACTCTGCCTTTGGCATTAGTAAGCCCTCAGGAGCCCCCGTTGTCCACCAGCCCAAACATGACACCGTACACTACATAAAGACAACAACTGGATCTCAGGAAACATGTAAACCTCGGAGACTGGTGCTGGATAAACTGCGGATAGCTAGCTTAAACTGGATAAATTTTACACCATGGTTCAGATGGAATTAGCTTATCGTGCAGTTGGTCTTCTCTTCATATGGTACCCCAAAAATTAGGAGATGAGTGAGGTCCGCGCGAAGACTACAGACTAGACAATGCCAGAACCATATCTGACTGCTACCTTGTCCCAAACGTTCAAGACTTCCCCCATTCATTCCATGGCAAACAAGTTTCTTCTAAACTCTACCTTATCCTAACCGACCGATTCTCTTCGATACATCAAACGTTACGAAAACGGCTAATATGACTGCTTTCGGGCTATTTGAATGTTCATTCACGAGCTATGGGTTATGGAACGCTGCGCATAAATTCCAAAGATTAATAGATAGTGTAGTACGAAGTTTGAACTTCTGCTACGCCAATCTACATGATATTGTAGTTGCATCTAGTTCGTACGAGAAGCACTACGACCACCTCGTGCCTCGTAGTTTTCCAGAGACTCCAAAACTAATGGCATCCGTCGTTTCTTGCTGCTGATAGCTATACTGCAGTGGATGCTAATGAAGGAAGCACAACTGAGCATACAGAATTTAAGCCAGGCAGCCTTATTGGCTTACCCAACACCTGAACTTCCCTTCAGTGTCACCTGTGACACACCTAACTGTTCCGTTGATAACCTATCGTTCTCCAGAAACTCATCAACGGTGATCGATAACCTTTGGTTTCTTCTCCAAGAAGCGTAGGAACACTCAGTGGAAGTAGTGGGTTTAAGAGGATCTATCTGGCCGTCAAACATTTCCGCCATATTGTTACGACGGTCTAGTGATCGTCATATGGCACAGTAGAAAACAAAATACAAGACACCAATTAAATCACTAAGCATCAGCTTTAATTATCACAATTAAACAGTGTGTAATCAACAAGATAGTCTCTTACAACAAATCAAATAAAAATTGTTCACAAATCAATAAAAATGTCTACTAATATAAAACACAATTGTATTACAATTGTCCCTCACAATTATAAAACATAACATTTCGTCACAATACTACGAACCACACTCGAATAAATCGCAACTCAAACTAACTAAGCGTCGTTGAAGTCTTGTATTTATACCCCGCTGAGATACCAGAATATTCCATTAACGTAAACACCAGAACGTAATTGATTGCGGCCTTGCACACACCACGCTCGGACTGGTGAAATCTGAATCATTCTCGGACGCATGACAAGTATCACGTAATTGTCCTTCATCTCAATAGCAGCAACAGCAATACGTACGCACACACACATTACAGCTGGAAGAGCCGAGACACAGGTAGACTGTTCTGCAATGTCGTAACAATATGATTGGGGGTAGACACTTTGTGATCTACAATGATCACAGACTCGTCACCTTCGCCTTCAGGCAAAAACTGGACAAAATACTCTCCACGACCAGGGGTGCACTGGTACCGGAACGCGCCGGAACGCCGTTCCGGTACTGCTTTTTGAGAAAAAGAATTATTTTCTTCCACATGAAATGTGTTTTTACTCAAAAATCTGGTCCACGTATTATTTTAAGATTTAGTACTCACTGTTATTATACTTCTTATTGCAAGATAATGAAGAAATATTAACATATTCGACAAATAATTCCTTTTAGTTTTACTGTTAATTTTGTTTATACACATTATTCATCTCAATGACCATCGCCGAGATCGAAAATTAAAACTGACGAAAGAAAATAAAAAATAACATAATCATTTGGTAACTATGCACTAGGCTCACCGAACGGCGCCGAACACAACGCACATGAGATCTATTTTGGATGCGGGATGACCTTGAAGTGTAGAACAGCGGGCAGTGCAGTGGAGAGGGTACCTTCCACCCATCGGCTCACTACTCAACTCAGTATTTACTGATGAGTCATTAGTGGTTCCCGCGTCTTGCTTGTCAGTTGTAAATCGCTGTTGTGAACCGTTACGCGTGTTTATTCAGTGCTACAACAGTCATGGAATCTGCCAATAAGAAACAAAAAACTGTAACGTCGTTCTTCAGTAGAGGAACCATACAGTCTTCGTGCGAGTCTTCAACCTTTGCTTCTCGCGATGCAAATACTCTCTCCTTAAACCTGGCGAAAGCTCGTTTGTGCAGCATACAGAAACCGAAGGTATTTGTGTTATTGATAATTCTCTGTCTGTACCGAGTTCATCAACTGAGGACTCAACTATTTCTCGTTGGCCTTCCATTTGGACAGAAGAAATGTGGGAACGTAAAAAGAATGCTTTTCCTTGGCTTGATTGTATCAACGGCAAACTTGGCTGTAATGTTTGTAAAGAAGTTGCTCAACTTGGCACATTTAAAAAAGAGCGCATGAGCATATCAAAAGAATGGCGTTTGTTCCTAATTACGTTTAATGGATCAAGTAAAACCTCTCAACTTACATCGTTGAGAACAAAAATATTTGAACATAAAAACTCTTTTGGTCACACAACAGCTGAAAGAATTGCTGCTGAAGCCAAAAAAGAGTCAATAGACAAAGTTTTTGATGAAATGAATGCAGCCCACTTAGTGACAACAAAAATTGTCTTTAGAACTGCTTACTTCATTGCGAAAAACAATAGGCCTTGCACTGACCATTTTGATCTGTTGCAGATGCAAAAATTGAATGGCTTGGATATAGGTGTGGGGCTACACTCTAAAAGAATTGCAATGGAAATAATTTGTCACGTTTCTGACGAAATGAAGAAAAGGGTCGTGAAACAAATTTTAGGTGTATCAGGCAAAATTTCAGTCCTGATAGACGAATCGACCACTCTCGGCAGCAAGTCTACTCTGATAGTATATTTGAAGTGTGAAGTTTGCAAAGAGGACTCTCCACATTTCTTATTCTTAGATCTCCTAGAACTATCCGACCAAACGTCTAAGACCGTAGCAGAAAATCTCCTTGATTGCTTAAGCAAATACGGTTTTGAAGATAACTACTTAAAAGAAAACTTTGTTGCATTTGCAAGTGATGGTGCAAGTGTTATGCTGGGGAAAAAATCAGGAGTCGCAGAAAGATTGCTTGAAAAATATCCAAGCCTTATTTGTCACTGCATGAACCACAGACTTGAGTTAGCTCTGAGTGATGCAATAAACGAAGTGGGAGCTGTAAACCATTTCCAAATTTTTTATGGACAAAGTGTACTCCGTTTATAGCAGGTCTCCAAAGAATCAAAGGGAGTTAGCAGAATGTGCTAGTGGCCTAGATCAAGAAATAAATAAAATCGGGAAAATTTTAGGGACACGTTGGGTAGCAAGTTCATTTAGAGCCGTGTCAGCTACTTGGTATGGATACGGTGCCTTAAACAGACACTTTGACTTTGCTAAAGCCGATAAGAGCAGAAATTTGACAGAGCGAGCCATGTACAGTGGGCTATCAAAACGATGTTCATCACCTCAGTTTTTGCTAGATTTGGCTATAATGTATGATATTTTGGCTGAGCTGTCGATGCTGTCAGAAGCCTTACAAAACCAAGAAACAACAGTAATCTATGCTGATAAACTTATACGACGAAGTGTCCGGTTTTTTGAGGCTATGAAGGAAAATCCCGGTACTAAGACTTTGGAAGTAAAATTTGCATAGGAACATTTAATGGCGTTCCACTCATAGAAAATCACACAATTCCAACCATCAATCATCAGCAGTTAATAACAAGTGTCATAAATAACTTAAAAAGAAGAATGTTTACTACAGTTTCTAGCCACGAACCCCATCGGTCAAGTGCGCCATCACATCATCATGAAGCTTACGAATCACTTTTAGATGAATTAAAAGTGCTGGAACCAGATACGTGGCCTACTGAAAAACCTGTAGGCTTTGGCGAACCAGAGATTGAGAAGTTGTGCAGAAGGTTTAAGTTAAACATACCCAAAATTAAAAACAGCTACATGGATTTTGTCGAAAACCATAAAACAATACCAAAACATTTAACATCTTTGCTTAACTGTACAAAACTGATCCCTTGCAGTTCAGCTGATTGCGAAAGAGGATTCAGTTTAATGAATCTCATCATTACACCCACCCGTACGAGACTGACAGTGCCACATGTGTCAAGTTTGATGTTTGTTAAACTACACGGCCCAAACTTGAGTGACTGGGATCCAGAGCCATATGTAAAAACATGGCTCCGAAAACACCGGACTGCAGACGACACCCGAAGGAAACAAGCAAAACCAACCACTCTGGAAGAATCCAATCCATTTGCTAAATATTTGTGATTAAGGTAAGTTAAATTATGTTGTTCAAATGTTCAAGTAATAAATATTTTTTGTGAATATTACAAGTGTTTAGTTAGATTCCAACCATCACTTTACTTTCAGTGATATGTTGTATTGTAGCCGACATTGGCTGTGGACCCCATAGTCTTGCCGTCTGAAAAAAAAAGCGTTCCGGTACTGGAAAATTTACGAGTGCACCCCTGTCCACGACAGTTCCGACGAGAAACGTGATGTAATTCACTATACGCTTACGTCACGTTTCTGGCCAGGAGACCAGAAACGTAGTCGCTGACGCGCTTTCTAGAGTCGAGTCTCTCGCTACCATCGATTATCACGCGTAAGTCGAATCAGTCAGATGACGTTGAACTACAGCAATTACTTAAGACAGAATCTCCTCTATAACACGAAAAATGTTCTTTTACCCGGTTCCGACATCCGTCGACTTTTACTGTGACACCACCACTTTCCGAGACCATCCGTACCTCACCCTACAATTCTTAATGCAGCTTTCCACACCACGATTTTGCTCACCCTTGCATCAAGAACACATCAGGCTCGTCCCTTAACGTTTTTTTTGGACATCTATGAAATTATACTGCAGAGACTAGGCTTGAGTCAGAAAAACAAAGTTACAAGAGACCACAAGATTCGACTGAACAAACTGGAAAATTACATTTCCCCATTTTGTATTATCATCCTGCTCCAAACTGTTTTGGTGTACGTCTGCACCGTCAGTTAAAATTAACCACAGTTTTACTGTGGGTATGTGCAGCTTGGAAAGACGATTTAGGTGCATCAACGACAGAACTAGTTTTCGTGGCAATCTATCCGGCGAAACTTGTACGACAACTTTTTAGGACCCATCGACCTTCGTCATGTTTTCAGTTACCTCCGACATGCCAGCCGTATTAGACATGAAGTTCAAAAACTTTTCGACTTTAAGGCTTAAAGACATGTTCCCACGTCTTCGTTCATGTTGACGCACAGTGAAGTGCTCTGGAACCGCCACATGTTGGGCCATTTCCTGTCATTGTCAGGACCGACAAGAGTGCCGTAGTCACAACAGACGGCCAAGATACACCAGTATCATGCGGCCGCTTCAAACCTGTTTATATTCTTCAAGATTCTTCCATTCCTGTATCACTACCTTCTGGTTCTCCGGACACGGATGTCAGCAGCCCTCCCGCCCGTCAACCAGCAACCCAAGACGGTGTCACTACTCCACGCTCCGATCGTCAAATCCGTTCCCTGTATGGTTCCAGAATTCTCAGTGTCTAAAATGTGCTATGTAGTGTTTGTATCATCATGATTCTCAGTCCAAATCACTGGCATGTGGGTGAAGTGGCGTAACATTTTGACATGTCTGTTTTATTTTAAAAACTTTTGATATGTTGTTTATTTTGTATACCGTAGCAGTTCAAATGGCATTGATCGATTCTGAGGTTGACTTGTATGATTTGAAAGATTTTGATGTTAACAATAAGATTGTGTTTTTAGTAATCTAATGTTCATGAAATTTTGTATTTTTCCGCACGCAAAAATGTTTTAAACTTTGTTACATTAATTTTATTCTCTGAATACCTTTATATTCCTTTTATGTTGTTATATTGTTCGAAATTTTTTTTATTGTATTATGGTACATAATTTACGCGGATACAACATATTCTAATCAATTATGTCCGATTACATTTTTCCGTACACGAACCCCAACAGTTCCCATACATCTGCATTTATAATGATTCAACTTGTTAGTCATCGTTCACGAGGGATGCCTGAAAGTAGCAACTTCATCGTTATGCATAGATAATAAAAGTTCCAAAGAAGCTCTGAAGTAAGGTGTATGAATTCGATGAGTTTGTAAAGATGACATCTAATGTAATCTATATAATAAATCTCTAGGGGGGTCTACGTTTGTCCGATGTAATCTCAGAATCTACTAAACCGATTTCAATGAAACGTTGCACGCTGATAGCAGGTACCCAACGGAAGGTTAAAAAGAACCGAAGTTATTGCAAAAAAAACGCATTTTTTTAAACCCGCGGCTTCGATCGCGAATAACGATAGGCTAAAAAGAACCGAAGTTATTGCAAAAAAACTCATTTTTTAAATCCGCGGCTTCGATCGCGAATATTTATATATGATTGTTGTGGTAACTGTCGAGTTGGTAAATTGCTAATGGTACATCTATATTAATAATATTCTTATATTGTAAGTTACGAATATACAAAATGTGCGAAGCAATAGATCCATCATTCATGTTTCCTCGATACGTAAAATCAAAATTTTATAATTTAGTAGATATTTACAAACATGCAGTAACACAATTAGATGAAATGTTTATTCGTATAGAATAATACAAATAGTGTATACATAAGTATATTGATATCAGTTAATCCATTTGAATATTTACATTTTAGTAGGGATATGAAATTCTTATCAGCATATGGAATTCATATAAACAATACAATAATTCATTGTTTGATTATATTGTAACATTGATTATATAGTACACGTTGATTCTGACAAACCACACTCTTCGACATTTGAATAGTCAGTAGGCCTATGTGCAGTAGGCATAATTAATTGTCGAGAATTATACTTAACCTACTTCATCGAGAATTATGCGATGAGCGTCAGTGATGTAGTACAGTGCCTTTTTTCGTTAATTTTACGTCATCGGTAAGTAATATGTGCAATATGTATTGTATTGTATAAATTATTAATTTCCCCCTAGAGATTTATTAGTATAGATCAAATAAATACATTTCCTTTTTTTTTAATTTTGCAATGCCAAAAGGACGATCATGTTTAGGAAGATCTATTGCTGCTGGGGAAATAAAGAGGCGTCTTAGAGCATCTGAAAATGACGTCGAAGGAGTCGAAATGCAATCAGCTCCTGGAAACTCTTCAGAAAGATCTGGATTAGAAGTTTCACGGGTTGAAAATCCTACGATTCGTGAAAATAGATTAGCGGCACAAAGACGCAGGTAAGTGACTCTCAGATCAGAGGTCCTACTTTACGATGGAATGCAAAATTAAATAGTGGTTTCAATTATAATCTAGTTATTAACTACTACGCGAATGAAACAGATATCGGGTTACCGAGTATGGTTTGCCCTCATTGCAAAGCTTTAAAGTGGAAAAATGAATCACATGGATTATGTTGCTCTGCAGGAAAAAATGGGATTAGATCCCATACTTCCTCCTCCAGAACCGTTAAAATCTTCATTAAATGGAGAACATCTTTTATCGAAAAAATTTTTGAATGCATTAAGATCGTACAATTTAGCTTTTCAATTTACATCATTCGGAGCCAATGAAATAGTCGAAGGGAGCTTCATGCCTACTTTCAAAATTCAAGGGCAAGTATATCACCTCATGGAATCATTACTTCCCACACAAAACGAAGTACCAAAATTTCTACAGGTGTATTTCATAGCCAGTGGCGGCTCTAGACTTTGCGGGGCCCTAGGCGAGTCTATTTTGCGGGGCCCAATTCCCACTTTTGAAATTTACCCTTGTTTTTTGAGCTGAAAACTAACTGGAGTTATAAAATTAATATAGAACTATCAAAAACTTACTCAACTTCTTTTTAATTAAGAAGCTATTCAAAAAACTGAGTTGAGAAAATTTCAATGACTTTTCAAAAAGTATTTTCAAAAAATAGATTAGTCATCTTCATCTTAATTTTTTTAGTTGGCAATTAAAACCACTATGAGGACTTTCAGTTAGTAGTATCATAAAAAAATGAAATAAATTGTTTTCCCAAGAAGTTGGTTTTTAATCAACCTGTATAAGAAATGTCATTACTCATTAAGGTTACTGAAATAAAATATAAAGGTACAAAAATACCTAATAATACAGATAACATTTTTTTTATTGGTACATAAAAGAAAACACACAATACTGAATAATCTTATAAAAATATGATATGAAACACAACATTTATAATGGACTGAAATTTAACTTCTCATAAACTTTTGTTAATTCTAGTTAATAAAATGAACAACACATATTATTAAAAACTTAAATCTCTCAATAATACAAATTAGATTTGTTATTCTTTCAGTCTTTCAACAGTTTTTTAAAAAGGAATTTTCCTACTTTTGGCTTCACTAAAGTCATTGATGATCGATGAGTAGTTCAGTTTTGTTGAAAGTTCACGTTCAATCGACAGTATAGCCAATGCTGAAAGTCTTTCTTGAGACATAGTAGACCGAAGATAGGTCTTTATCAACTTTAATTTTGAAAACGACCTTTCAGCCGATGCAACTGCCACTGGTATTGTCAATAGAACGCGAATGGCAACAGAAAGGTTGGGGTACACATCGGATAGTTCTTTTGAGACCATGTCTTTTAAAGCTTTTGCTACCCCTCCACCTTCTTCTGGCATGGTTCTCGAGAACATTTTCAGCTCTTGATAGAGTTCCTCACAGTTGATGTCACTATAAAGTTCTTTGGACTCTTTCCCGTTTCCTCTCTTAATAGTAAGAGCAGTTTCCAATCGTCTGCAACTGTCCAGAATCTCTTGATATGGTTTATTTCTCAAAACTGCGATATTGCAGAGAAATCCAAAATTAAACTAGTAGCGTTGGAGCTCCATGAACCGAGAACTAAGGCTTGTTTGGATGCAATCTATAACCACATAAAAATACTGTGTCCTCATTAGGTCCTCTGGGAAAGATGTGATTTCATCTTGACCTTCGTAATCAAAGAGACACTTTTTTAAATTCTTGGATTTCGTTGTCCATGACGTGTCCGTTACTTAACTAAATATCACTATAGTATTGACGACTCGGAACAATAAGTTTTTTATAAGTAAAAACGTAAAGTTTTACCTTACAGCCTAAACCGGCTTTCACCTTTAGAAGGCTTCATCAGAGGCTGCCATAGGTAGCGTTGTACGTCTTGTTGTTGGCGACGGGATAGTTATTCGAAAGATTGAAGCTGTGTGTGTGTGGTGAGATGTGTTCGAATAATGCGTGCGATTTGAATTGTGTCTGTTCGTTTAGGATGTCGTTTTTATTTGTTTTTGTGTGTTTGTATATTTCTAATTGTTCTACAGTGTCTAGTTTTCGGCCTTTTGTGTGTACGTGTAGAATGTTCATGTTATTGTCGATGTTTTTATATGTGTGGTTCGCTTCAATGAGATGGTTTGCAAAGGTAGATTCTGTAGTGGTGTGGAGTGCTTTTGTGTGTTCAATGTATCTCTGTTTGAAGCTACGTCCTGTCTGGCCTATGTAGAATTTATTGCAATTTGAGCAATTTAGCTTGTATACACCAGGTAGATCGAATTTGTTTTGTGCTTTGGGCATGCGTTTTGATAGTGTGTGTTCTGTTTTGTTAGTAGTTTTGTAAGCGATTCTGTATCCTGCTTTTTTGAATTTGTGGGCAATTTTTTCAGTTTGTTTGTTGATGTATGTTAATGTTATGAATTTGTTTTTTCTGTCTTTGTCTGTTGTTTGTTTTGTGTAGGAGTTTACTGACTATTGTTCTGTCATAACCGTTAGATTCTGCTAGATATTTTATAGTGTTTAGTTCGTCTTTGTAGTCTATTTCATCTAAGGGGATGTTGTTAAGTCTATGTATCGTGATTCTAAAAGCAGCTAGTTTGTGTGTCAGTTGTAGTTAGTTTTCTGTATATACTGAATTTGTGCCTGTGTTCTAGTTTTGTGATGGAGAGGTCTAAGAAGTTTATGGTATTGTTGTGTTCGTATTCGGCAGTGAAGGTTATGTTTTTATGTATTTTGTTTATGTGCGTTAGTAACTGTTCGCATTGTCTTTTGTTTCCCCTGTATAGTATATTGGCACAGATACGTTGATGACATTCTAATACTTAGCTTGTTGTACTCTTTTTATGATTTCTTGCTTTACTTGTCTTGCCATCAGATATACATTCTGTATATTTTTTCCTAAATAGTGATTGTGCAGGCTTTTATCTGCTATACGTTCCAAATGACTTCTCATAATTGGATCAAACATGGCAGTAAACTTCACTAAGCCTAAAAAATTTCCACTGTTTTCTGAAAACAGATCCTCCCTGTGAGCTCGAAATGGCAAATTGTGAGTAGCTAAATACTCAATGATGGCCAATATCCTTTCTAAAATATCTTTCCACCGTTGCCTTTCAGCTCGGAGTTGGCTCTGTAGCTCTGAATCAACTGTTTGATTAGTGTACGGTAGCGCGATGATTTTATTTTTCTAGGTTGGCTAATCTGCTTTATACTTCGCCTCAATATTCGCGTTTTTGTACTTTGCACAGTGCTTAGTGCTATCTCGGCGTTCGGTTCGCCGAATCCTTCGCTGTCAATTAGTGTCGACATTAAATGTAGGCTTTAGGCCCTTATATTCTCGATTATGGCCGACTAGGCCCGCTTCATGTTTATCTAAATTCTTAATACTTCGCAACATGCAGTATTAGCCAGCCTTATTCAAATTAACAGCTGTAATGTAACTAGTTCAGATATTAAAATTATTCGTATACAGTCCACTTCTCGTCATTTTCTTCCTGCAGAATCAATTCATGTATTACATATCATTTCAATTACTACGGAAGATCAGCCGACAGAGTATTTAACTCAAGAAGCATACATTTAGCCACTTGGACCCACTTTCTTAACTTTCTTGTCCACACATGCTGGATCATCATTCTTATTCAATTTTTCGGTCCACGTGGACCGGATATTAATCATTTTTTTTGGTCCACCGTGCCTGGATTCTAATTAACATTTTAGTCCTCACGGTGCGCATCAACCATTTTTTTGGTCCTCCGGGCCGGATACTAATCATTTTTTGGTCACTCCGGAACTGGATTTCCATTTAATACTTTTACATCTGTTTCTGGCCATCACGGGCGGATTAGCACGTCAGCTAATGCGACCGTGGCGTGATTTGCGTCGCCATTTCGCTCGTCATCTTCGGACAACGTGGTAGCAAGTTCCTGCCGGCTGCAGTGCTTATTCAAAGTGGTCATCTCTGCCAGCTGTTCACCATCTTTACCAAGGAGCCGACGCCAACCAGGTACCACCAGCAACAGTAAAAAAGGTGCGTAAAAATGTCTGAAGAAGGCCTCAAGGTGCTGACCAGAAAGAGAGGCGGATTAAAGTCCGCGATAGTGCGGATACAATCCGCGGTAAATTCATTCGATATTAATTTAAGCACAAAACATTTTCTGACTGTAAGACTGGGAAGTCTTAAAAGCTTGGCCTCGAAGTACGACGAGGTACAGTCTGAGATAGAGCTTATCAGTAAAGACACGAGCGTTGCTCAGGCAGACCGAGTTGAGGTTGAAGAAATGATATACTCAACTGAGGCAAACATTTTACAACTTCTTGACACTTTTAATACTCAGACTGTGCCTCCTGTATTATCGACGCCTATGCATTTAAAGCCGATAAGTTTGCCCTGCTTCTCAGGCAACATACTTGAGTGGCAACATTTTTATTCAATTTTCAATGATCTAGTGCATTCGAGATCCGACTTAACACCAGTGCAAAAACTGCATTATTTGCATTCTTCTGTGAAGTGTGAACCATTAGATTTAATTAAATCATTACCCATTTGTCAAGAAAATTATGTAATAGCGTTGAACTTGCTGTCCGAAAGGTATAACAACCCATTTATATTAGCCAAATACTATGTACAAAACCTACTTCAGGTTAAGTCCACAACAAAGGACTCAGTCCAAAGCTTGGCGGAGTTTACGAATACAATAACGTCTTCCGTTAATTCACTGGCGGCAATGAAGCTGTCCGTGAATTCATTTGAATTTATTACCATACAGTTGCTCTCCACCAAACTTGACCCTATTACTTTAAAACTTTGGAAGGAGTCAATAGACCCTGACAACTTGCCCAGCTTTCAAGACTTTACGCATTTTTTAAACTTACGCCGACAGCTTTTAGAAAATACAATGCCTATTGAATCCGGACAGCAATTCAACAAACTTAGCGTAAAACCCAACAATAAATTTGAGAAATGTAGCTTAAGAAATACTGCTGGCAACAATACTTTTAAAAACTATCACGCAGCGGCAAAGCATTATTCATGCGTGTGTTGTAAATCTGACCACCCGCTTTACATGTGTAATAATTTTCGCATATTAAGTGCCGCTGAGCGGGGGCAATTGGTTGCAAATCATAAATGTTGTATCAACTGCCTTAGAGCAGGTCATCTGATAACGAATTGTAAGAGTAAACAAGTCTGTAAAATTTGTTCAAAGGGTCACCACACATTGCTGCACGCAAATTACGTGCCGAAATCAACAGCTGCCAGCAGCAATTATTGCTCATTTAAATTGCAGTGTAAAAACAATGTTCTTTTATCCACAGCGGTTGTATATGTCGTCGATCAGGCTGGCAACACGCATAAAGCTAGAGCGCTTCTGGACGCCGGTTCCCAGATCAATTTCTGTACGAAATCATTTGCGAAAAGGTTGCACCTTAAACTAACCAGATCTAATATTCCAATCACAGGAATAAACAACACAGCGTGTTGCGCTACTGACATTGTTTCTATACGTATTATTTCTCGCTATCAGAGACATAGTTTCGAGGCCAAATGTGCCGTCCTATCTAACTTAACTCACAATCTGCCTTCAATCTCGTTTGACATCAACCGGTTCCACATTCCAAATAAAATTTTTCTCGCCGACCCAGATTTTAATATATCTTCACAGATCGACATACTATTAGGGGCACAATTTTATCTGGATTTAATATTAGCCAATAAATACACACGCGGACCCAACTTCCCTATCATTCAGGAAACAAAACTAGGTTACATTCTCGCCGGCAATCTGCCCAAACACTGCCACACCCAGGGTCCTGCTGTTTCGTTCCTGGCAAGGAACAATGACAGCCAAATTCTGCAATCTCTCGAGAGATTTTGGGAGGCAGAAACAATCCCTGACGATACCCCTGACAGCGAGTCGGCTTGCGAAGAGCATTTTGTGCGCTCTACTCAGCGCAACCACGAGGGTAGATTTATAGTGTCGCTCCCATTCAAGTCTGATAATCCCCACTTGGGGGAATCTTACACAAGTGCCGAATCAAGATTCTTAGGTTTAGAGCGTCGATTTAGGCGCGATCCCAAGCTCGCTCGCGACTACGCGGACTTTATCAGGGAATACATGGATCTTGGGCACATGACACTCATCGATAATGGCGCTATCAATTTAGGAGCGTCAAATATTTACTACTTGCCTCACCATGCCGTGTTTAAACAGTCTAGCTTGACTACCAGGCTGCGCGTTGTTTTTGATGGTTCGTCCAAGACTACTAATGGCCTTTCGTTAAATGACATATTATTAGTAGGCCCCAATGTTCAGCAAGATCTCTTCTCTATTCTGTTGCGTTTTCGCATACATAAGTATGTCCTGATTGCCGACATCGAAAAGATGTATAGTCAGATTCGCGTAGCTGAAGGAGATTGTCACTATCAGCGCATTTTGTGGCGTGACTCTCCCCTCGAACCACTTAAACATTTCGCGCTGCGAACGGTAACCTACGGCACGGCTAGCGCCTCTTTTTTGGCCACTCGGTGCCTTCTACAAATGGCTAGAGACAATCAGACTTCGTTTCCCCAAGCGGCTTTAGCCATAACCAACGATTTTTATGTCGACGATCTACTTACCGGTTCGGACACTATCCCCGATCTATCCAAGCTGAAATGCGATCTAGGTGCGTTACTTGGTCAATATGGTTTCACGTTGCACAAATGGGCATCAAATGAACCCACAGCGGTCGCAAATCATCACAACCTTTCGCGACCCCTAAATAAACAGGACAATGTGCGTACCCTGGGCATTCTTTGGAACAACACTGCTGATTCATTTTTGTTTGATATCAAACTATCTCCGGTTGATCCTAGCATATCCAAGAGAAAGATTCTTTCAATTATTGCTGGAATATATGATCCTCTTGGTTTAATCGGACCAGTTGTCTTTTTGTATAAACATTTCATGCAGCGACTGTGGCTTTGTAAGCTTGGTTGGGATGATCCGATTTCGGGCAAGTCACTTTCGGATTGGCATTCTTTGTGTGACAGATTGATTCTGATTGGTAAAATAGTGGTCCCGCGATCCATTCGTTGCATTCATGAGGCGGTTGCAGTTCAGTTGCATGGTTTTGCGGATGCTTCAGAGAAGGGGTTTGGCTGTTGCATATATATCCGAGTCATTTATCAAGATTCTACTGCTTCCTGTCGCCTCTTGTGCTCTAAATCTCGCGTGGCTCCCCTACGCCAGGTGTCATTACCTCGCATCGAGCTCTGCGCTTGCTTGTTATTATCGCGACTTGTATCTAAGGTTATTCCTGCTCTTTATTCGTTTATTGATGGTGTACATTTGTATTCTGATTCCATGGTTGCTCTTTACTGGATTCATGCGGAATCTATGCGTTGGAAACATACGTCGCTAATCGAGTTGCTGAAATTCAGCGTCGTACGCAAACATATACCTGGCATCACATTGATTCGCGACGCAATCCTGCTGACATTATTTCTAGAGGGTGTTTCCCTGACGTTTTGCGCGATTGCTCGCTTTGGTGGCACGGTCCTAGCTGTCTGTCTCAATCGTCAGAGTTCAATTCCTTCCCATCTTTCGTACCGGCCACTCAGTCGTCCTCTGAAGTTACCGCGGAAGAGAAAACTATACATAACCGGTCGCTAATGTCTACCCTGGCTGTTGACTTATCTTTGGACTTTTCCTCGTTGCACCGGCTGACACGTGTATACGCTTACTGTTTTCGTTTCATCAGAAATATTAGGCACTCATCTGCGGACAAACTTTCGGGCGATCTGACCCCTGTAGAAATTCATCAGTCTCTCAATTTCTTCATAAAACAATCTCAGTCGATCCACTTCCCAACCGAAATTAGTTGTCTTCGGAACGGATCTTCTGTTTCCGTTAGGAGCAAGTTGGCTTCTTTGGCCCCTTTTCTTAACGATTCTGGAGTGATACGCGTGGGCGGACGATTGCAGCATTCCCAATTACCCTACGATTCGAAACATCCTATTGTATTACCCCCATCGGCGCATATTACCCGCCTTATCATCGAACGTGAACATATTCGTTTACTTCACGCTGGTGCTCAACTCGTGCATCATTCACTGCGTCAACGTTGGTGGATTGTTAATGCCCGGCTGGTCATCCGTTCCATAATTCGTAAGTGTCTCAAGTGTATCAGGTTTAGTGCCACACAGCAGGTTCAGAGACTTGGTATTCTGCCATCCCCTAGAGTCACTCCTTCAAGGCCGTTTCTATTTTGCGCGGTTGATTATGGTGGTCCCTTCATGATTCGTCATGGCGGGCAGAAGTCTAGAACTCTTACTAAGGCATATGTATCTTTGTTTGTTTGCTTAGCGACTAGGGCTATTCACTTGGAACTGGTGTCCGACCTTACGGCCAGCGCATTTATAGCCGCTTTACGTCGTTTCATGGCACGTCGGGGTATACCCAGTCAACTGTACTCCGACAACGGCACAAATTTCAGGAAGGCCCGCACCATCTTACATGATATTTACAACCTTTGGCACAACAAGGATGCCATCTCCTCGATTAAGTCATTCACATCCTCTCAGGGGATATCATGGTCATTTATTCCGCCCTCCTCACCTCATTTCGGTGGCCTTTGGGAGAGCGGCATAAAGAGTTTAAAATTTCATTTGCGCCGCGTGGTAGGCAAATCTATACTAAACTTCGAAGAGTTCACAACCGTTTTGTCTCAGATAGAGGCATGTCTGAACTCTCGACCTTTATTTGCTATCTCATCGGATATTAACGACCCGGTGCCACTCACACCGGGCCATTTTTTGATTTGCGCGCCCTTAACGGCGATTCCGGACCCGGACCTTTCTCACGTTCCTGTTTCTCGCCTTGGTCGTTGGCAACTCCTTCAGAGGTTTGTCCAGGGCATTTGGAAGGCGTGGTCTCGCGATTATTTGCACCAGTTGCAGCAGCGTCACAAGTGGAAGTTTGCCAAAGATAATGTTTCCATTGGTGACTTAGTCCTGCTTATTGAGGATAACTTGCCTCCATTAGCCTGGAAATTTGGCGTGATCATCGCCACATTTCCCAGCCCAGATAACTTGGTTCGTGTCGTGGACATTCGCACGCCTACGGGTGTTTTGCGGAGACCCATACATAAATTATGTCTGTTGCCAGCGCGAGACGAGATTTGACATTATGATTACTTAGCACAATGCTACTTTATTCAGCCATTGGCTTACTACTTATTACGACCATTTGGTCAACACAATCGTGATGAATCATCACAATATTTTTCTTGTCAATTTTGCGTCATTGCACGCTTCTAATTATCACAGTTTTGGTGATATCTTGATATTTGTATTGTATGTTAATTTGTGTGGCATACTATGTCTTACACATTTTCATTTGATGTTATGGGGTATATTGCATGTTTTTTGGTGGTCTCATTTATAAAATGTTGTTGCATAACATTTGCATGTCTTGCTGTTAGCAATCATGCATTCATTTCTTTATATTGTTGCTGATAAATATGTACTATTCTGTGAACGTCTTTAAATTGTTAAATTGTCTCTGTAATTTCAGTATTGTATTGTTATTTGACATTGCAATTATTTATTTTGTAATTATTCAAATTATTGTTACCGTATTCGCATAAATTATGTCTATGCAAAAAACTATTGTTAGCGTCTGCCGTATGTAACTGCCACGTCTAGTTTCATTGTATATTGTACTTTATATTTTATTCATTTTGCAAGTAAGCATGCACAATTCTTACTTAAAATTATGACCTACATGTCATAACTGGGCTTGCATTCAGCATCTAGCTTGTTCATATGTTATTATATTGTAAATTCCTGAAACATCAGGAATAGCATGTCTAGGTCAATACATGCCGCCCTGCTGAATATACAATAGAACATGTAACTACAACATGTTCAACAACAATTTTGTTCATGTAATAAACTCTCTGTACAGGTCTACGGGCCTCAAGTAACTTTAAGGTAGCCGTCTATGACTTGCATAGGACTACCAGCGATCGGTCCATCATGTGATGAGCTTCCGATCATGCATTAAACATTATAATTATGTATTTTCTTTCATGTTTTATAATGTTTTAGACTGCACACACTTGTGTCAGTAATACTGGTCAACCAGACTTATTCATATATGAAACAGCTGTTCGCCAAACTTGGCGTACAACCACCTATCTCTAGTCTTATCTTATGCATGCTTATCTCTAAACTAGTAACGGATTGCCGTTATCTAATCTTATAACCCAAGGTTCAACTTGGCCTTGAAGCTAACCATTGTTAGTAAGAACTGTACTCTTTAAATCAAATTGTAAATGCATTATAATTTATTAAAAAATGTATTAAAAAATCTTTTTGATTTTTGACGGGCAGCTTATGTACGGTAGCGCGATGATTTTATTTTTCTAGGTTGGCTAATCTGCTTTATACTTCGCCTCAATATTCGAGTTTTTGTACTTTGCACAGTGCTTAGCTAGCTATCTCGGCGTTCGGTTCGCCGAATTCTTCGCTGTCAATTAGTGTCGACATTAAATGTAGGCTTTAGGCCCTTATATTCTCGATTATGGCCGACTAGGCCCGCTTCATGTTTATCTAAATTCTTAATACTTCGCAACATGCAGTATTAGCCAGCCTTATTCAAATTAACAGCTGTAATGTAACTAGTTCAGATATTAAAATTATTCGTATACAGTCCACTTCTCGTCATTTTCTTCCTGCAGAATCAATTCATGTATTACATATCATTTCAATTACTATGGAAGATCAGCCGACAGAGTATTTAACTCAAGAAGCATACATTTAGCCACTTGGGCCCACTTTCTTAACTTTCTTGTCCACACATGCTGGATCATCATTCTTATTCAATTTTTCGGTCCACGTGGACCGGATACTAATCATTTTTTTTGGTCCACCGTGCCTGGATTCTAATTAACATTTTAGTCCTCACGGTGCGCATCAACCAATTAGTTTTTAACTTTTTTTCTAATTCAAGCCATTTCAAAACGTTTTCAAGATGTTCAGGATTACCTTCATGTGATTTAATATGAGTACTTATGTTTTTCCAGTCATTACAACCGCTATACGAAAAAGCTGTATTTGAAGAGGAAAACAATCTGCATGGAAAACAGAATACTTTGTCTGCATTTTTTGCGTAAACTAGCCAGCGCCTGTCCTGTTTCTCGTCATTATTCAAAATCCTAGTATAGTGCGATGTTGGAAAATGTCTACTATGACAGTCTATTGGATATCTCACAATATTTTCCCTGATGGGCCCTTTTCGTACAAGTATTAATCTGTCCTTATCATTAAGTGGAAGTGACCATGCACTCGGGTCATAAATAATAGTGTCAGGTACAAATGAATTAGTATTATTAGTACTCTCTTGACTGCAACTAGGCTCATTTGTTTCTGCCTGCAAGGACTCTATTTTACTAATAATAGGACTACAATTTTCAGGATTATCTGCGTCATCGTATTTACTAGGAATATGACCGTTTACAGTATTAGGCAGCAGAGTATTTTCCTTTGTACAAGTTAACTCATTTTTCTCTACCTGCATAGATTCTATGTTACAAGTACTGGCTGTAGAGCTCACCACATATTTATCCAATGAACCACTTATCTTTAGTCCGAATTCCTCTTTCGCCTTCTTCTTTTGTCTTTTAACACTACCAGTTTCATACTTTCTTCCAATGTCTCTTTCTCTTTTTGTATTGCCACATGACAAACCACAAATTATTACAAATGTAAGCAACAAAACATTGTAAGCCACACTGAATCACTTGATTGTTGTTAAACAAAAACAAAATAAACCCACTGAACACGCAGTGAACAATAAACATAACCTCAAAACTCTGCACGCGAAAATACTGAACAGCTGTTTCACTGAGGGTGCTTTCACATGGCCGTACTTTTTTCGTGTTTTCATTTGCGTGGGAATTTTGAAAAACACAAGATTCGATTATTGTTTTGGACTTGTAAACAAGGTCGTTTATTAGTTTTGTATGCTGCGATTTACTTCTTAACGAAGGAAATACGTAACTTTTGGGTAAAAAAGGTAATTATAAGTATTTTTATTTAAGAAGGGATTTTTATGTAAGGCGGAAATTTTGAAAAACACAAAGTTCGATTTTATTGTTTCTGTTTTTATCCGCTAGATTGGGCATTAATTACTTGCGAAACTCACACCATTTCGACCATGTTTAGTAAAACTGAATCGGTAAGTTCAAAATAGATGCACTTTAGTTATGCACTTATATTGTTATGGTTAACGAGTCAAATCAAATGTGTAATATTAGTAGTAGTAGTAGACCAAGTAGTAGATTCCCGGACAAATAAGATATAGATGATCATAGATCTAAGCTCAGGTAATGCCGAGCGCGGGGCCCTAGGCGGCCACCTATTTCGCCTAATGGAAGAGCCGCCTCTGTTCATAGCTGATTATTTACAGCAATCTGAAACAAGAATGGATCATATTCGTAACTTGGATAAGCCATTAATAACAGAACTTCAAAATTTACTTCACGCAATCAACCCATATGTTAGTGAACTGAAAAGTGCGTTTGAATTTGTAACATCTGCGAATAATAATCAGTACAATATTGTGATTCATGCCGATCGAACAGAAAATAATGAAGAGCACAGGACAATGCAAGGACAACTAATGAGGTGGCAGTAGTTTTAGTTAACCAGGAATGCGATAAACTCGATATAATAATCCGTGCGAGGCATCATACGCTACATCGAATTGCAGAAACACATCGAGCTTATGGTGCTTTACAGTAGCCTTTAATGTTTTGCAGTGGAGAAGATGGTTATCATTTTACATTAAAATTAGTTGATCCTCAGACTGGGTTACAAACTACTAACTCGACAGTTACCACAACAATCATTTATAAATATTCGCGTGCGAAGCCGCGAGTATCTGCTAATATATAATAACATTACAGTATAATTCTTGAATCTTTTCTGTTAAGCGTCTCCCACTTCGATTCCCCCTCCCAACGTCGATAATATGAATTAATGGCAAACTCTATAAAAATTACCGGGTCTTGGGGAATATTCAGCGGCAAAATTTAACTTCCGGCGCCGCGCGTGTACTATATTTCGGTGTCCGATGTGTACATCCAACTGTTTTCTTCACAAGTAACTAATGCCAGCTTATGGAGGTTATGTACGACAATGTAACTTAAATAAAATTTACTTTGTCACTGTACATTAAAAGGGTGTATTTATTGGAAGTACAGAAATTAGTTTACATTTATCGCACATAATTACGGTACAGAGACGATTTTGGCAGGTTGTGGCTACGTTTAATTATTTAACTTAACCTTTTAGATTTTTAAAATTAATTAGACTTAACAGACGTTTCCTTAGTTAGTGTACATTCAAAGGCTGTATTTATTGTATGGATAAAAGGCTGTATATAACATTAACGGCTGTATTTATTCGAAGTAAGGGTTAATATTTACCTGTGCTCCACCATACAATCTTGAAGTGAAATATTTTTTTTTTTATTCTTCTATGTTATATAAACACGCGAAAATTAATTTTAAACGGGGGTCGAAGCTATTTACGAAGAAAAAAAATAAAATAAATACTCCCATAAGGATGCATGCAAAAGTGAATGATCGCCATATTGACTGTGTAGACGGTGAGCCGAATTTGACTGGAAATCATGTTGATGCGTTTCCAAAACAAAATTTACATGATTCTTACATGTTCAAAATTGCGTTGAGCCCAAACGGCGGTTTAAAGCTTTGCGTTGAGCCCACCGCGAGTTTATTATTAGTAACCTCGGAGGCGCCGTAGACTAAAGCATGTGCGGTGAGCCGGCTACCCAAAATCACTCTCAGCGGTGGATACTGTAGGAAACTGATGAGTCGGCCACCCACGAGTCTGAAATGTAATGCTTTGCGTTGTAGGCAATTGAATTACGTTAAGGCAAAATGTAGTGGTGATCCCACTAACTACTCAGTTAATATGGCGTATGGTGTAGCACAGGTAAATATTTACCGAAGTAAGTAATGCCAGCTTATGGAGGTTATGTACGACAATGTAACTTAAATAAAATTTACTTTGTTCGTGTACATTAAAAGGGTGTATTTATTGGAAGTACAGAAATTAGTTTATCGCACATAATTACGGTACAGAGACGATTTTGGCAGGTTGTGGCTACGTTTAATTATTTAACTTAACCTTTTAGATTTTTAAAATTAATTAGACTTAACTTTCCTTAGTTAGTGTACATTCAAAGGCTGTATATAACATTAAAGGCTGTCTTTATTCAAAGTACCGGAATTAAAACGTACTTCCAATTTAGAACCTAGTACAATCTAATGTATAACCAAACAAGTACATTAAAATCCTTTTTTCAACATAATGCAATAATAAGCAATGTGTAGTTTCTGTTAACATGCAAATGATTAAGTATTAATAATGGGTTACAGTGGAATTTAATGTTACTACGGTCTGAATTAATGCAAATAAAATTGGGAGAATCTCGTAAACATATTAAAGAATGCTTGTATATTACACACAAAATTATTACAGTACGGACCTTTGTTAATGAATAGAAACAAATTTGACTCTATACTTTAGTATGTACCAATAAAATTCACCTTTTTTCAAATACCAATATCTGTTGTTGTTTTTCATACCCTTAAAAAAAGGTCATTAACAACATACATTATGAGAAAACGTGATTACAAATAACCAGCCATTAGTTACTTAGAAGAAAATAGATATAACATTTACAAACATCAAATCTTCAATTCTCTCCCTATTTGTTTTATAAAAACTGGAGTTTCTACTGCAGGTTTTAAGTCCACTAACTACTTAATTAAATATACATAATTGTTCCTGTATCTTGTTGGGTAACATTATATTAATACATCTGCTTCCTACTCATATGTGCAAACAATGTTTTTAATGTACGGTCCTAAAATCTTTATCAACACTTTATATCTTTAAAATTTAGACAAAGTCTAATGAGCAACTTGGCCTAACCTGAATTTACATGACCTGGCTCAGAACAACTTTATTTTGGCAAATACAAAGATGAAGACTGGTTGCAATTTCTTCAGGGCTCACACCTGCTGCCAGGCCTAGTTCTATAACATGATAAGGAAGAAATAAATCAGCCCAAACCTGCAACCGCTGTGGGAAGGCTTTTACACCATTACCAATAAGATTAATGATGTCATCTAAGAATAACTCATTAGCTTTATTTTTAACTTTCATTAGTTTTATCTTTTTTAACAATTTTTAATGCAGTTTACTGGAGTAAAATATTCTTATTGATAATGTTCTTATCAGTTTCATTACATTATTCGGGTTATCTCTTTTTATTACCGTATCTCGGACAATATTTATAGTATACAATTTAGTTAATGACTTAGTATTTTGTTCTTCATGTATCATGGTCATGAAATGTTTTAAGTTGGGGCCTATTTTATGTAAGGGGAAAACATAACGTTACAATATTGTAATTACTTTTATTTCTATAATTATTTATAAGTATTACTTTGTACAAACAAAACTGGCTTAGAAATGGGTCTACTTAGGAAATTATGGAATTCTGCTGAAATTTCGAATAGTTCTGGAGGGGAATTGATCCCCTGATAACCCCCCTCCACAAGTTACTCCACTGATCCCACTCTACACAGTTTCAAGAAATCCTGTATTTAGTAGAGCTTCCCTTATGTTTGCCTGGTAAGTGAAGGAGAAGGGATCTATTTAACGTGCAAGTTGAAGAATATATTTAATTATTGCACTTAACTTGATATAAGTACTGATTACATTTCAGGATTATTATTTTCAGAAATAATGTATGTAAACCAGTTTTCCCCATATAAAGTTAATTAAAATTCTTTAATGCATAGCATTCCAGGCATTTACAGTAGTAGATTCGTTTTACTAAATTTGAATTTACACAAATAATTCTCTTTGATTAACCAGAGTTACACACACAAACTAAATGCTGAGTGTCCTCCTAGTGTATAAATTCAGCTAAAACAGTATTCCAAAAACTTACCTTGTTACTAGAATATGTGACATGATGAACTTTTCATCATGTGTTCAACTTTGTGTTGGGAGTTAAGCATTTTAATAATTTATATTTATGCAGGCGTATAGCAAAATCTGATCATCATGGAAAAGGAATAAGGCATTTTGTAATAGCAATTAACTGATTAGTTCCTGCTGTATTACCGAATCATATTACAAGACCAATTTTTGTTTAATTGAAAAGATATATTTTAATTGTTTCTTTTGGTGCAATCTGTAAATTCCATGACACACGTCCATAAAGGTTTGAAAATATGCTTACTCCAGTTTGATAGGAATAAATTTTCAAAAAACTAATACATATTTGTTATGTCTGATCACACCAGCTATCCTGTCTATTGGCAATGAGACTTTTATCCAAATTTATCATATAGTATTGTGCTAAGCTGTTACACTACATTTGTATACTGTAATACAGTGTATTATTTGCAGACTGACAGGGTTATAAAAAATTCTGAAAGAATTGTTGCTTTTACAACACCATCCTTTATCAAGTGACTACTCAAATCTGCCAGTTTTTCACAGATCCCCCTAGTGATGCTCCAAACTTTTCAAGGATTCTCCTGGCCTTAAAAAACTGACTGGCCTCATTGATTGACATGACTAATGTTAAATTTACTTTGGGATACTTCCAAACATAATACAGTTTACAATAAACAAACAAAATATTATGCCTGTCTAATTTTTTCCAGAACTGTATACACATAATTTGATCTGGATAGAACATTTATTAAACAATAATACTATTTGATGCAAATAATTAAAATATCGGTATGGAGAACCATACATGACTACCATGTTCTAAGATTTATATTTGAAATCATTTTAGAAACGAAATATTTCTATAGAAACTACTTCTACCTTCAGCCTCAACCACAGAATTGTGATCACCAACATATACCACCTCATGTTCATAAAACAGTATTCCAAACACTTACCTTGTTACTATGGTGTCTTCAACAGGTACATTGGTGTATAAATTCGTTATGTCAAATGATGCTAATGTTGAGTTGTGTGGTATATGGATGTGTTCTAGTTTTTTGACAAGTTCTATGTTGTTTTTAACAGAAGTGTTGTTTGTTGGTTAGATTTATATGTTTTCTGATTAGTTTATCTAGGTGTCTGGCGATTTTGTGGGAGGGTGCTTGTGTGTTATTTATCAAAGGTCAAATGGGTATATTGGGTTTGTGTATTTTTGGTAATGCGTTTAGTTTTGGGGGGTTAGGTTTAATTTCTTTTTAGGTATTTTATGTTTTCTGTTTGGATTATGTATTTTGCATTATTTATGAATTTGTTTTTGGTATTTTATTGTGGGATCTTTGGTTATTTGAGTTATATTGTTTTCGGAGAAGAATTTCTCAGTTTTATTGTTTATTTCTTAAATATTAGAATTACCTTGGTTCCTTCTTTGCAATTATGTTTATTTCTTGTTTGTTCATTATGACTGTTGTAATTTCTATAGGTACTTTTGGTGTGTTTGTTGTAATTTTGTGTTTTACATAATCTTTTGTGATTAAATCATTTGGTGTAAAATGTTCCAGATTATAAAATACACCTAACAGTTTTAACATACAATATATATAGTAACACCTCTATACATAGTAACAGGTATATCAATATACCTGTAATCACAGGTATGGGAAAGTAATGGCAAATCTTGCATAATCTTGTTATCAGTTATTGTTATTATTCGGCTAGTGCTATTAAATTCATATTGGCCCAAAGTGATCACAAAAGGAATTTATTATATTTGTTTACAGTCATCGGTGTTGATTCCAAGTGGATTTGAAATTTATATAAATTAATTTTCACTCACATGAATGAAGTTGCAACCGTAAAGAAATACAGAATATATTTTCTATGACAGCAGACAAGACAGGACACTTGTCTTTTGCCTTTTATGTGTGTACATACATTCAGACATCATTTATTTGGATTGACTTCTGCAAGCTTGAAATCAAATACTAATAATGTTTTATGAATATTAATTACTACACTTTCACATGTGAAACTTACTTTGTTTATTTTCCTCGTATGACATTTCAGTGTGGTGTTCGCCTTCATCAGCGGGATATGATACAGAATGTCCGGAACTTGTAACGGTTTGTTTAGTTGGTAGGTTGTGTGGGGGAGTGTGGAGGTGGAAGGGGGTTATGTAAAATTATAATCCTCAAAGTATAATATTGAATTAATTGGGATGTTTTGTTAAATTGTTATGACGGTCTCACCGATCGTCACGTAGTACAGTGGAAACCAAAATAAAACACACTTATGAATTTGCAAATTACATTTATTATATGTTTAATTGGTGTTGTTACATGCTTGTTCACTTCTTTTGTTACATTTTAAATCAGTGTTGTGTTGTGATTAGCTACGATGGTAGTGTTATTAGTACAGACGAGGATGCTGCAGTTTCTTTTCTTAAAGAAAAAGATTTGGTTCACAATCCTCGTCAATGTGGTAATGGACATGATATGATTTTAGCGCTTGGGCAGCAACAGCGTTGATGTTGTAATAAGAAGACTTGCCGTGAGTATAAGCCAGTTTGCAAGGACACATTTTTAGAGGGGTCCAGATTACCCCTGAGAACAATAATAAAATTTATTTATGACTGGTGTGAAGGCCGTAGTAATGTGAAAAACAGTAAAAATCAACTGAAAATCGACAACAAAACACACACACATTGGATGGCTTACTTAAGACATATCTGTGCTGAAGACATCATGAGCAACCCAAAGAAAATTGGAGGACCAAATTTAACAGTTGAAATCGACGAGAGTCTCTTTGCCAAGAGAAAAAATAATGTTGGCCGGGTGTATCCACAACAGTGGGTTTTCGGAGGATTCTGTCGAGAAACAAAGGAATGTTTCTTGTGTCCTGTCGAAGATCGATCAGCAGGTACTCTCGTACCTCTCATAGTGGCAAATATTGAACCAGGGTCCATTATAATGTCAGATGAGTGGCGTTCATACTGTCAAATTGTTAATTTGCCACAACAGTACACTCATTTGACTGTAAACCATAGTTATAACTTTGTGGATCCTCAAACTGGAGCGCATACACAAAGCATAGAAAGCATGTGGCGGTCCTGTAAACGCCAAAACGTGATTGAATGTGGTACGAGAAGGGATCGCTTAGATTCCTATTTAAGTGAGTTCATGTGGCGAACAAGAAATGCAAACCAGGATTTGTTCGAGAAAATGCTTGAAGATATAAAAAAATATGAAGCCCCTTTATGATTCTTGTTTTACATGACTTTGTTAAGTATTATCAATTTGGTATGTTCTATTTAGAATACGTAGTTAATTATGATATTGACTTTGAAATCATGTGCTTAGTTTAATTATTCATTGCTCAAGCTTAATCCAATACCATTTTCAAGGATTTTAAGTACTCTGTAAAAGTATTTCGTTTCCTTATTGAACACAGTACATGACACATTAAAAGTATTCAGTACTTAAAAGTAGGTTAGGTTACATTATTATTCTAAATAACTTCACAACAGCTGTAACAAAGTTAATTATAAAATAATAATCATTTTGTATTTTTTCTTTTACAAGTGGATATTAAGCCAAAAAGCTGATATCATATAAAGTGTAATAATCATGTTCAGTGTATTATTATGTTTAATATCATAGGTACAGCTTAAACTAACCTTATACTCATGAGGTACAATTGTACTGATTTCACCTGTAAAAGAACGGTTAGCTGAAAATAAGACACAATTGCAACACATACCACAACCTGTGTGTGTGTGTTTTGGTGGATGCGTCAATAATCTGTAAACCCTTTAATATTGGTCTCTTAGAATGTTGACTGATTAAACAAAATAATTGATTAATGTTCATATGTCAGTACTTGGTGAGTTCCGGTGATGTAATTTATTTTTCTTTGCAGGCATTCGTGATTTAATGCGAAACGTGGCTGTGAATGGAAAAATTGATTACCGTATGTATTCCAGGACTATATTCAGGTTTGTAATTTACACAGTGAAACCAGTCAAAACAAAGTATTAAAATCCTTTGAAAATATTATTAAAAGCAGGCACATTACATGGTAAGAGATGTGATGAAATAAGTGATACACTATCATCATTGTATGGTGTTCTGTTGTGTGACAGGTCCCAGATATTACCAATCATCTCCATTCATATGTATTTGGTTTGAACTGTTGAGCTTTCATCTCTACATAAGATACTCCACTTTGCATTTCGTACACAAGCTCATCTTCTCTCCTTTCATGGTTCTTTCAAAAACTGGTGTTAATTGTTCATTTTCTCTGAGGATTAAATATACTTATACTTAATATTAAATACTTAAAAGTTGGTTAGGTTACATTATTTAATCTAAACAACTTCACAGCAGCTGTAACAAAGTTATTTATAAAATAATAACTGTATTTTTTCCTTTACAAGTGGGTATTAAATAAAAAACCGATATCATATTCTTATACCATAAGAAGTAATATAATCACGTTATGTTCATGATGAGTTCTATTTCTTGTGTATAGTGTGTTTCAGTGTTTGCATTAAACAAAACATTTTTAAATCAGTGTTGAACCTTTGCCAAGTAGTGTGCATGATATTTTCCAACAAATTCGTATACTGTATGAGAGTAGACTATTGATGTATACTACTTTACATGTCAGAAGTATAACGATATATTTACAAATTACTTTATTTTATATTCTTATGTTATTATTATTATTCAATAAAAAATAAAATACTTTTTAACAACAATATACTTTTATTTTAATTATTGTATTGTATTCAATTATTCAGAAACATAAATATAATTAAAGTAAAAATAAATAGTTGTAATAATTTAATTAAAAAGTATATTTTTGTTAAAAGGAATATCTTAATTATTCAACAATGATATATAACTCTCTCTCTTCCCCCTCCCACTCTCTGTGGGGGGGGGGGGTGAATATATGAGTGATAGTTTAATCTTGTTTTCAACAAATTCCAGTTACATTGCAATCTGATAGGTTAGAGTCTGTACTTAAAATGGACAAATTTTTGGTTAAGTGACCAAAATACTAGGTAAAGTGGTAAGTAAACAGCCATTCCATTCTAATCAGCCTACACATACATATTGTTACATTATTACATTACATTTAATGCAAACAGTCTTCTTTACAATTGAATTAAAGGTACACAGTTTAACTATAACGTTAGGTGAGACTGACGAATACAAAAACAATACCAATACATCTATTACAATATAGAATACTACAAGGACAAGATACTACAGATTTAAAGGTAAGAAAAAAGGATAAACGTTACAATATATATTATTGCCCATCTTCTTTATTTACAGTGTGGAACAGTAGATCCTGTTACAGTATACTGGACTTAGTACTTAGTTGAGGCACAGATACTTCCTAAATAATACATCTACTCTACATGAGTGTTGTGGTTGGTTAGGTAATGATAGTACATTGTTATGTGTAATGATAGTACATTGGGTTTGATGTTTCTTTACAAACCCAATTGACTCTGTAGTGCTCAATTCTACGTCTTTCGACCTCACTGTAACTGTTTATTCTCCGTTTCTTCCAGCGGTTGTTCATGTAACCTGTCTTGTATGTTACTGTACTAATTTTTAAAATAAACACTTATGTATCTTGTAGCATAAGCTATTAACCGTAGTGCATACTCCTTCTTTATCTAAAAAGTGGTAGATATTGTTAAGCCCCTTACCTTTTACTTCCATGTCCTTAAGGAAATGGAAGTATGGTGATGGCAAAAAAAAAAATCGTGTTCGAGATTTTTGCAGATTCTGATTGTACTACCTTCAAAACATGAAAAGACATTTTTCGAAAAGTGTGTGTGTGTGTGTTTGTGTGTAGATTTTTTTCTATGGCAAACGATAACAGCCAAAAATTCAAACAGAATCGAATACTTGGATTTCGTTGTCCATGACGTGTCCATTAATTAACTAAATATAATTATTACACTACGACTCGGAACACAATAGTAGTGTAATAATTATATTTAGAATCAAATACTTTTTTACATACAACCATGATTTGTATAGTACTCAAGACCTATTGGTTTTGGTGAAGATCGGTTAACGGAAAGGGGTAGTTTACCTGCAACATTTTAACAAGGGTATTTTCTGTGGCAAACGATAAGAGCCGCAAATTCAAACTGAATAAAATAATTTTCTGCGTACAGCCCTGTGTAGAGTACTCAAGACGTATTGTTCTTTGTGAAGATCGGTTAAGGGAAAGGAGTAGTTTGATTATGTGATTTGATTAATGCTTGTGACTGTGGTTTGATTATCTGAAATTAATGCTTCTATTACCTTCCAACACTAATATTACCTTAAAACAGGAATTATAGACATGCTACTTTAGAGTTGTGTCTTTATGGCTGGGATTACATTGATTGATGGGATTATTACTTATTACAAACTGGTTTACATTCCATAGTAGTAATTTTTTCCTTAGTTTGCCAAATTTTGTTGACTGATTAATTCTATTTAGTGTGTCTGAGCCTAATTTAGGTATCTATGGTATTTTATACATAACAGTGTGTCTATTTTCTTACAACCTTTTTCTTCTTTGACAATTCATAATAGCCATAATATTCTTAATAGCAACATTACTAACATTATTACACACAAAACATATTTAAACATAACTAACTCTTAATACAATTAATTAAACAAATTGAACCTTCTAATTGTAATCTTTTCCCTTGAAACAAATATGGGACTTGGGTTTAAATCCTAATTACTACAATGTTGCTGAACATTCAGAATAATATAAATCATGTCTCCCTTAATCTTACTTATAGTCTACGTTTCATTTGTTTCATACATTTGGGGTGAATCATTAATTTTAACAGTCTTTTCTGTTATTACTGATCATTCATTATATTACACTTTTTCTTCCTTCACTTAGCACTTTTTCCCACAGTGTTCAGCTTATAATTATTTACAATATTGTTACAGGTAGTCGTGAGTGGTAAGGAGGTGACTCTACACACTTCTACATTAATACAGCGAGTTAAGTGTCTGTGAATCCCCAGATTGTTCCAGTAACTACACAATTATTGTCAATGCATCACCTGGAAAGATATTCTGGACCTCTGCGGTCCTCCACATGAACTCGAACAAATCCTGGTTTGCATTTTTTGTTCGCCACATGAACTCACTTAAATAGGAATCTAAGCGTTCCCTTCTCACACCACATTCAATCACGTTTCGGCGTTTACAGGACCGCCACATGCTTTCTACGCCTTGTGTATGTGCTCCCGTTTGAGGATCCACGAAGTTATAACTATGGTTTACAGTCAAATGAGTGTACTGTTGTGGCAAATTAACAATTTGACAGTATGAACGCCACTCATCTGACATTATAATGGACCCTGGTTCAATATTTGCCACTATGAGAGGTAGGAGGGTAGCTGCTGACCGATCTTCGATACGACACAAGAAACATTCCTTTGTTTCTCGACAGAATCCTCCGAAAACCCACTGTTGTGGATACACCCGGCCAACATTATTTTTTCTCTTGGCAAAGAGACTCTCGTCAATTCAACTGTTAAATTTGGTCCTCCAATTTTCTGTGGGTTGCTCATGATGTCTTCAGCACAGATATGTCTTAAGTAAGCCGTCCAATGTGTGTGTGTTTTGTTGTCGATTTTCAGTTGATTTTTACTGTTTTTCACACTACTACGGCCTTCACACCAGTCATAAATAAATTTTATTATTGTTCTCAGGGGTAATCTGGACCCCTCTAAAAATGTGTCCTTGCAAACTGGCTTATACTCACGGCAAGTCTTCTAATTACAACACCAACGCTGTTGCTGCCCAAGCGCTAAAATCATATTATGTCCATTACCACATTGACGAGGATTGTGAACCAAATCTTTTTCTTTAAGAAAAGAAACTGCAGCATCCTCGTCTGTACTAATAACACTACCATCGTAGCTAATCACAACACAACACTGATTTAAAATGTAACAAAAGAAGTGAACAAGCATGTAACAACACCAATTAAAAATATAATAAATGTAATTTGCAAATTCATAAGTGTGTTTTATTTTGGTTTCCACTGTACTACGTGACGATCGGTGAGACCGTCATAACAATTTAACAAAACATCCCAATTAATTCAATATTATACTTTGAGGATTATAATTTTACATAACCCCCTTCCACCTCCACACTCCCCCACACAACCTACCAACTAAACAAACCGTTACAAGTTCCGGACATTCTGTATCATACCCCGCTGATGAAGGCGAACACCACACTGAAATGTCGTACGAGGAAAATAAACAAAGTAAGTTTCACATGTGAAAGTGTAGTAATTAATATTCATAAAACATTATTAGTATTTGATTTCAAGCTTGCAGAAGTCAATCCAAATAAATGATGTCTGAATGTATGTACACACATAAAAGGCAAAATACAAGTGTCCTGTCTTGTCTGCTGTCATAGAAAATATATTCTGTATTTCTTTACGGTTGCAACTTCATTCATGTGAGTGAAAATTAATTTATATAAATTTCAAATCCACTTGGAATCAACACCGATGACTGTAAACAAATATAATAAATTCCTTTTGTGATCACTTTGGGCCAATATGAATTTAATAGCACTAGCCGAATAATAACAATAACTGATAACAAGATTATGCAAGATTTGCCATTACTTTCCCATACCTGTGATTACAGGTATATTGATATACCTGTTACTATGTATAGAGGTGTTACTATATATATTGTATGTTAAAACTGTTAGGTGTATTTTATAATCTGGAACATTTTACACCAAATGATTTAATCACAAAAGATTATGTAAAACACAAAATTACAACAAACACACCAAAAGTACCTATAGAAATTACAACAGTCATAATGAACAAACAAGAAATAAACATAATTGCAAAGAAGGAACCAAGGTAATTCTAATATTTAAGAAATAAACAATAAAACTGAGAAATTCTTCTCCGAAAACAATATAAATCAAATAACCAAAGATCCCACAATAAAATACCAAAAACAAATTCATAAATAATGCAAAATACATAATCCAAACAGAAAACATAAAATACCTAAAAAGAAATTAAACCTAACCCTCCAAAACTAAACGCATTACCAAAAATACACAAACCCAATATACCCATTTGACCTTTGATAAATAACACACAAGCACCCTCCCACAAAATCGCCAGACACCTAGATAAACTAATCAGAAAACATATAAATCTAACCAACAAACAACACTTCTGTTAAAAACAACATAGAACTTGTCAAAAAACTAGAACACATCCATATACCACACAACTCAACATTAGCATCATTTGACATAACGAATTTATACACCAATGTACCTGTTGAAGACACCATAGTAACAAGGTAAGTGTTTGGAATACTGTTTTATGAACATGAGGTGGTATATGTTAGTGATCACAATTCTGTGGTTGAGGCTGAAGGTAGAAGTAGTTTCTATAGAAATATTTCGTTTCTAAAATGATTTCAAATATAAATCTTAGAACATGGTAGTCATGTATGGTTCTCCATACCGATATTTTAATTATTTGCATCAAATAGTATTATTGTTTAATAAATGTTCTATCCAGATCAAATTATGTGTATACAGTTCTGGAAAAAATTAGACAGGCATAATATTTTGTTTGTTTATTGTAAACTGTATTATGTTTGGAAGTATCCCAAAGTAAATTTAACATTAGTCATGTCAATCAATGAGGCCAGTCAGTTTTTTAAGGCCAGGAGAATCCTTGAAAAGTTTGGAGCATCACTAGGGGGATCTGTGAAAAACTGGCAGATTTGAGTAGTCACTTGATAAAGGATGGTGTTGTAAAAGCAACAATTCTTTCAGAATTTTTTATAACCCTGTCAGTCTGCAAATAATACACTGTATTACAGTATACAAATGAATAGTGTAACAGCTTAGCACAATACTATATGATAAATTTGGATAAAAGTCTCATTGCCAATAGACAGGATAGCTGGTGTGATCAGACATAACAAATATGTATTAGTTTTTTGAAAATTTATTCCTATCAAACTGGAGTAAGCATATTTTCAAACCTTTATGGACGTGTGTCATGGAATTTACAGATTGCACCAAAAGAAACAATTAAAATATATCTTTTCAATTAAACAAAAATTGGTCTTGTAATATGATTCGGTAATACAGCAGGAACTAATCAGTTAATTGCTATTACAAAATGCCTTATTCCTTTTCCATGATGATCAGATTTTGCTATACGCCTGCATAAATATAAATTATTAAAATGCTTAACTCCCAACACAAAGTTGAACACATGATGAAAAGTTCATCATGTCACATATTCTAGTAACAAGGTAAGTTTTTGGAATACTGTTTTAGATGAATTTATACACTAGGAGGACACTCAGCATTTAGTTTGTGTGTGTAACTGGTTAATCAAAGAGAATTATTTATGTAAATTCAAATTTAGTAAAACGAATCTACTACTGTAAATGCCTGGAATGCTATGCATTAAAGAATTTTAATTAACTTTATATGGGGAAAACTGGTTTACATACATTATTTCTGAAAATAATAATCCTGAAATGTAATCAGTACTTATATCAAGTTAAGTGCAATAATTAAATATATTCTTCAACTTGCACGTTAAATAGATCCCTTCTCCTTCACTTACCAGGCAAACATAAGGGAAGCTCTACTAAATACAGGATTTCTTGGAACTGTGTAGAGTGGGATCAGTGGAGTAACTTGCGGAGGGGGGTTATCAGGGGATCAATTCCCCTCCAGAACTATTCGAAATTTCAGCAGAATTCCATAATTTCCTAAGTAGACCCATTTCTAAGCCAGTTTTGTTTGTACAAAGTAATACTTATAAATAATTATAGAAATAAAAGTAATTACAATATTGTAACGTTATGTTTTCCCCTTACATAAAATAGGCCCCAACTTAAAACATTTCATGACCATGATACATGAAGAACAAAATACTAAGTCATTAACTAAATTGTATACTATAAATATTGTCTGAGATACGGTAATAAAAAGAGATAACCCGAATAATGTAATGAAACTGATAAGAACATTATCAATAAGATTTTACTCCAGTAAACTGCATTAAAAATTGTTAAAAAAGATAAAACTAATGAAAGTTAAAAATAAAGCTAATGAGTTATTCTTAGATGACATCATTAATCTTATTGGTAATGGTGTAAAAGCCTTCCCACAGCGGTTGCAGGTTTGGGCTGATTTATTTCTTCCTTATCATGTTATAGAACTAGGCCTGGCAGCAGGTGTGAGCCCTGAAGAAATTGCAACCAGTCTTCATCTTTGTATTTGCCAAAATAAAGTTGTTCTGAGCCAGGTCATGTAAATTCAGGTTAGGCCAAGTTGCTCATTAGACTTTGTCTAAATTTTAAAGATATAAAGTGTTGATAAAGAGTTTAGGACCGTACATTAAAAACATTGTTTGCACATATGAGTAGGAAGCAGATGTATTAATATAATGTTACCCAACAAGATACAGGAACAATTATGTATATTTAATTAAGTAGTTAGTGGACTTAAAACCTGCAGTAGAAACTCCAGTTTTTATAAAACAAATAGGGAGAGAATTGAAGATTTGATGTTTGTAAATGTTATATCTATTTTCTTCTAAGTAACTAATGGCTGGTTATTTGTAATCACGTTTTCTCATAATGTATGTTGTTAATGACCTTTTTTTAAGGGTATGAAAAACAACAACAGATATTGGTATTTGAAAAAAGGTGAATTTTATTGGTACATACTAAAGTATAGAGTCAAATTTGTTTCTATTCATTAACAAAGGTCCGTACTGTAATAATTTTGTGTGTAATATACAAGCATTCTTTAATATGTTTACGAGATTCTCCCAATTTTATTTGCATTAATTCAGACCGTAGTAACATTAAATTCCACTGTAACCCATTATTAATACTTAATCATTTGCATGTTAACAGAAACTACACATTGCTTATTATTGCATTATGTTGAAAAAAGGATTTTAATGTACTTGTTTGGTTATACATTAGATTGTACTAGGTTCTAAATTGGAAGTACGTTTTAATTCCGGTACTTTGAATAAAGACAGCCTTTAATGTTATATACAGCCTTTGAATGTACACTAACTAAGGAAAGTTAAGTCTAATTAATTTTAAAAATCTAAAAGGTTAAGTTAAATAATTAAACGTAGCCACAACCTGCCAAAATCGTCTCTGTACCGTAATTATGTGCGATAAACTAATTTCTGTACTTCCAATAAATACACCCTTTTAATGTACACGAACAAAGTAAATTTTATTTAAGTTGCATTGTCGTACATAACCTCCATAAGCTGGCATTACTTACTTCGAATAAATACAGCCTTTTATCCATACAATAAATACAGCCTTTGAATGTACACTAACTAAGGAAACGTCTGTTAAGTCTAATTAATTTTAAAAATCTAAAAGGTTAAGTTAAATAATTAAACGTAGCCACAACCTGCCAAAATCGTCTCTGTACCGTAATTATGTGCGATAAATGTAAACTAATTTCTGTACTTCCAATAAATACACCCTTTTAATGTACAGTGACAAAGTAAATTTTATTTAAGTTACATCGTCGTACATAACCTCCATAAGCTGGCATTAGTTACTTGTGAAGAAAACAGTTGGATGTACACATCGGACACCGAAATATAGTACACGCGCGGCGCCGGAAGTTAAATTTTGCCGCTGAATATTCCCCAAGACCCAAAATACCTGATCTGAAACGTTATTTGTTACATAGTTACTACTGATTCAGTATTCTGAATGAATTACAGTAATTCTGTTCTCTTTATTATGTTTTACAAACTAGTTTTTATAGGTGGTTGTTACAGTAGTACTTGTATCGAATCTAAAGGCGCTAGAAACGATTGGTTGATTGGATTAGGGGTAATACAATGTATCGATAATAAGATACCTGTCAGTTGTCAGATAAGTGGAAAATAGTGAGGTTAGTTTTGTTGTTTGTATATTGATTTACACTTATCGGTGAAGTTTGAATGTAAGAATTATACCTGGGTTGTACAAATCATAAAGCGCAAATCAGCGTTAACAAATACGTTTGAGTAAAAACTGGTTTATTTTTAATATTAATTACTTGATTTACGTGTGACATAAACGTTTATTATTTGTAACTCCGTGAATACATATGTTTAATTAATTTTTAAGCATCCTTTGCATGCGCGCGTACACACACACACACACACTTGCACTGTAACTGGCGTAATGGTTAAAATATAACATTCTTGGTTAAATAAAGACCGGCTAGATTATTATAAGTAGACAAAAATTCTTCTGAATGTTTTCAGGGTATCAAAAATTAATTGAAGACAACACATCTTTTATTCTAATTGTTTTTAAAGATTGTATATTTTAACTGTGTCATATTATGTTAAAACCTTCAGTGTATTGTTTTCAGAATGGTTGCAATAAAAGATATCAGCATCACATGGTGGCATGAGGTGTACAGAAAAGTCAAAAATGCTTCAGTATTTATTGATAACCCTTCTGCTGAATGCTTACATTGGAGAGGCAGTGTTATGGATATGTTAAGGGCAGGAGCAACTTCTGTAAAGGAGTTTTCTTCTTTTGAGGTTTTGTATCATCTTCACTCACAGTTGTACTTGTTCATTAATGAATATTATCAATAATAATGTTTTTATTATTTAGTGAAATGGTTAAAAGGGTAATGCAAACTGTCAAAATGTTGTAGTACAAATAAAAAATATATTCTTGTACAAATAAAAGTATTATTCACACACACACACACACACACACACACACACACACACACACACACACACACACACACACACACACACACACACACACACAGAGTTAATTATAGTGGAAACTCTACTGTATCCAGACTTCCGGTATCCAAATCCTCCAATATCCAGATGCAGTGGCACTGACCCACTATTACTTTTAATCTCTGCATTCTTACCAGACCTGCCGCTCCCATTTATGTGAACTGGTATCACCAAATCAAAGGGCTGGCCATAGACTGCTCATAAATGAAGATGTTAAGTTCATATTGGCAGGTATGTGAAATTACATTAACGTTTATTGAATTGCTATAGGTATACTTTTGTAAGCATTGGCACAGGATAATCAGTGTCTAGTGGTTCTCATTAGCTTTTGTTTAGATATTATTGTATATAAAATGTACAGACATTTATAGTACATATGCTTTGTATCTGTGGTCTTTGTAAAATTTAGAACCTACTTGACAATAAATAGGTATTTGTATTTTGTTTTGGCAAATCATGCTTGGTAGAATATGTTTTACCTTTATCAGCTTGTGTACATTATGAAAGTACTACAAGTGAAAACATTCTGTTGTACTTGATCACATGGTGGAGTGGGTGATTGGTGGGGGTACATTCAGTACTTAATCATGAGCTTTCCAGGGTAAAGTGTGCGTGTCATTTATTGGACATCAAATTTGTCCATTACTTTTGTTCCCTTTCACAGACATTGTTGTCTGTCAGCTTTTGCACATTTGACTTATTTTCTTCAGAATGCTTAAAAGGAAGAAAGTTGTTTTGTCTCTTAAAAGTAAACTTGACATTATTAATTGTTTAAAACATGACGAATCCGGTCCTGTTTTAGCTGGTTGATATGGCGTGGGAACATCCACCATTTCAGAAATCAAGAAGTCCCACAAAATTTGGAGAATGGAAGTGCATATTAAAAAATTATTTAAAAAAACATGCGGTCATGGACAAGGTCATGGTAAATCAGTGGTCCTCTGTTGTATGAAAAAGTTTTAGATTTTAACCAAAAACTTGGTAGAGATTTTTCTTTTGTAGTAAATGCTAGGTGGTTATGGAAGTTTAAAAAAATGACACAGAATTCATGATCTCAAAGTTAAGGGCAAAAAAATTACCACGTATGTCCCGGATAATTTGTCAACAAATTTTCCCAGTAGTCCTCAATCAACTAGCTATCTCCTCAATAGAAAAGACATACCCATCAGACTAGTTGCTGAGAATAGACACAGATAGATCAAAAGATGACGGAGACAATACTGGAGCAGGAATCTACTCATCCCTGTTTTTACACTACTTCCCTGTGGGCCTGAATTAGAAAAAAATAATAATGTAGCCATATCAAAGCCATATCATGGGCTCTTATGGCCATATTAAATTATCCCCACAACTATCGAAATGTCACTGACGAATTCCAGTGGAGCAGTATAAACTGTATCTTTATACATCACAGACCAGCGAAGCTCTCAGAGACACACTACACATGATAAAAACTTCACAAAAGCTCAATTAAAACATATTGCAATGGATTCCTTTACATGTGGGAATATCAGGAAATAAGGTAGCAGATGTAACGGTATTGATCTTTTTACCATTAATACAAAATACTGTAATACAATAATATAATACTACTAAAACTCACTGCTGCCAGAATTTTACTTACCGTCATAATCCCGTTAAACTTACCTTATTAAACTGCCCAGGTTGCCACGATATTTTATGGTTTAATATCGAAACCTTTATACTCTTGCCCTTACAAAAATTAAAATAATCCTGCTATCTGACCACCCTTAAACTCAGAAAATTCCCCAGAACGTTAGACGAGGTTTTCAGCACAGAATAGGAAATGGTTATGGCTTAATAACTTACAACTAACACATGTTTAAGTAAAATCGAATATGATTTTATTGATTCAAGAATTGTGGTCTCTGTCTCGTTATTTCCTTTTATATTCTTTTTAATGTTACTTCTCTACTCTTACTAAACTCTATTGTATAAAAATGTTCCTATGCTAATCTATACTTACAACCAGTACTCTCGTTAACAACCAGGTCTATTTCTCCCCATTTTACTTCCCACACTCTCTCATTATCTTTACACTTTTTATTCACCACCTTTTGTCGAGCTCTTTTAACAATTATTATTCATTGATACACTTCTGGCCAACATAAAAGATCATTTACATTAACTACATCGTGATACCTGGCGATGCTAGGTTCCCGGTGTTGCACACTATGTTGTTTAACTGCTTTTTACGTAAATATTCGAACTTGCTCTCTTCAAAACCTTTTTTACACAAACTGTTTGTTGTTACATTATTAAACTCCACTCTTTGGTAGACCTACTTAGACATTTCGGTCTACCAAAACTTTCCCGAGGCGGACGTTACGTTTACTCTGGTTAACAACTGCTATTCAACTCTGGTGTTAGTTAATGACTGTTCTGTGCTACTGTCTGATGCAAACTGGGGTGACAATGTGTTCTACTGTGATTCACAAAGAGACTGAGCTGGCAAGCTGTTGTGTAATATGTCTGGCTGGGCAGATTCCAGACATCAGACATAAACAGTCTGCAGTAACATTGTATGTGTGGCGGGTTACAATGGGGTACCCCTTAGGTGAATACTGACTACTTTGAAATTAAAACTGATTTACATTACTATCTTTAACATACACTTCTGTACCGTTACAATACCCCCCCAATAAGAGGTTTTATGACGAAGCATAAAAACTCTCATTGCCTAAAACCTAAGAGGACCAGTGAAGATATGGCGCTGCAACCCCCCTTAGTTCTTTACTAAACTCATGGGTACTTACCCCCCTAGTCCGGTGGCTGTGGCTGCACCCATCTGACCTTACTGGACTTCTCTGCTCGAGATCCCAACACCATAAAATCAGATAGGCACCCGCCACAGTATCACCTGACTCTGAAACATGCAATTAAAATGTCAACAAATGGCCTTCCATTACTCCATATCCCACACTGATTCGCTTCCTCTTAGCCGTACTGGTTCATTATTGGCAAAGTACTGGTTCGATTTTTTACAAAATACAATATGCATATGTCTACATAGCAATATAACCTTACTGTCTACTTACATTTATTTACATTGAATACATAAAAATCACATACCAGTTATATATTGTTAATTTTTTCCCCTAACAAAACATGGTTCCCCGCCAAAAGTACAAGTGGATTACATAAAATACAAATGAATCATAATAACATTACTATAGAGATTATTTATACCTGTTTACATCAACAGTTGTATACAAGACTTGTTTTATAAACACTGACTCAGCCTCAACATTTCTGATTACATCACCACTAACACTTCCTTCAGTTTTCAATTTAAATGAATATTTTAATCATTACGTTTTCATCAATTATTATTTATTTTACAATTACAGTCAAGATTCAGATCAAAATAAATTTAAACGCATCACTAAAATTCACATTGTTAAGTTAATCCAAGGCCAACTCAAATTTAATTTAGTCTCTTCATATGTTCAAAACAATTTCAGTTACTTTAATTACATTGTATTCAAAATGATTCTACATTAATAAAATCCTCTCACATAAATTTTAACTCCATTACAATCACAACACCAAGTTATTTTATGATACTATTCACAAAAAGTTAACTCCATTTCATAATAAAATTTAAATTATTCATCAATATAAAATATGATTATTATCCATTCCATCCTACCTGTAAACATTGGTCACACAAAACAAACAATATACATTTTAACAGCATATCAGCTGATGCACTACCAGAATATCAACATACACATTTATTTACAAATTTTTGTCATATCCAGTTATTAGTTACCACACTTCATTATCTAAATAAGCCAAGTAATTGCCATTAACTCAAATAATTAAATGTTCATTCATGATTTATCTTACCCCCCGTCATCGAAAATTAATCGGATGCCCACATAACACATTTCATTTTTATTTACATTCATCATATGGCTATCATTTGTGTAATAACCATAAAAATTTGTTTTTTCCATTATACCATAATAATAATACTCAGGGTTACCCCCCATTATTATTTTATCATAATCCATGTCTGCATCAGTATCATTTGTTAAGTCTCCATTAGTATTTATTGTTACACCCAGGTGAGTTACGTCATTATCACAATTGTTTGGTACTACAAGTACACTAATCTCACAACAGGTAAGTGTTTATTATTATCAGACTCAATGCAATCTTCTTTTGATACTACACAAGTACTAAAAGGTAAGTCTCTATTATTTATTATAATTCTCTCATTATTTAATCCTTTATAACCTCTATTCAACTTAAATATCTCTATCACTCTGTTTCTCTCGTTATTATCACTTTCCCAATCCAATCTCACATTCTCAATCCACACAGAGGGCAATACTACTTTATTATAACCCCATCTGGCCGTACCAGACACACACAAAAAACCTATTTGACCATTTGCCGACCCATTGTCGCCCAAATGTCCTAGTGAGGATCTCTTATCCTCATTAGCAACTTGTGAAAGCTCTGCTTCACATTGAACCCCAGAAAAATTTTCCCCTGTTCGCCCTCTACAATTAAACTATCTCTATGCCCCCTTTCTAAGTCATAAACACTAACTAGCAATCCCTGATTAACCTCAACTCTCATTCTATTCTCATTATCACCACTATTATTTAATGTATCACCAGTATTTTTATTCAATAATGTTTCATCATTACTTATTTTAACACTGCCACTTACCTTATAATTCATCACCTGATTGGAATTTAAACTATTACCATTACTATTCATAATTATTTCTCCATTATAATTACCACTTGTTTTACAGTCATCACTTACCTTGTTAACTGTTACTTCCTTGTTTATATTCTCATTAGCGCATAACTTACCATCATAATTACCGTTTTCTGTCACCACTACGCTCTCAGTATTATAATCATTGTTCACTGTCTTATTCTCTAACACTACCACTTCAACTATGTTACTTTCACTAACTCCTTCACTTACCTTCTTATCCATTACTTGATTGAAGTTACTCTCTTCATTTTTATGTAGTTTATCAGTATCTCGTTTACTCTCTTCAGTTTGTCCTCTTACCTCGTTAATTCGTTTACTAGTGTCATCACTAACAGTGCCACCACTATTCTCTCAGAATAAAATTGTATAATTCCGGGTTTTGTTTAACCTTCTCATTAAATTTACACCGATCATCATCAATCATCAGTCCTTTTTTCCAAATACCTCTCGAACCTGTCACAGAATTTCTCCCATTGCTCCGCAAAGGTTTCTTGTGCCTCAGCCATTTTAACCTATTTTTTTTTTTTTATTACAATCCCCTTTATATAGTACAGTAATTATTCACATTAACTACAAATACCCACTACATAAAATCGTCATCAATATATAACGTAAAAGTAACCACACAATAATCTCACAAGCACGTTACGCTACCAAAACATAACCTAGTTTACGCAACGTAAATCTAAACAATAATTCAAAATTTTACAAATACGCCATTACCACAACCTATTTTCTGTGCCTCAAAACAGGTCTAATTCCTATAATATGTATACGAACATCCTGGCAGCGGCGCCACTGTACGGTATTGATTATTTTACCATTTATTATATAACATAATACAATAATAATACTACTAAAACTCACTGCTGCCAGAATTTTACTTACCATCATAATCCCGTTAAACTTACCTTATTAAACTGCCCAGGTCGCCATGATATTTTATGGTTTAATATCGAAACCTTTACACTCTTGCCCTTAAAAAAATTTAAATAATCCCGCTATCTGACCACCCTTAAACTCAGAAAATTCCCCAGAACGTTAGATGAGGTTTTCAGCACAGAATAAGAAATGGTTATGGCTTAATAACTTACAACTAACACATGTTTAAGTAAAATCGAATATGATTTTATTGATTCAAGAATTGTGGTCTCTGTCTCGTTATTTCCTTTTATATTCTTTTTAATGTTACTTCTCTACTCTTACTAAACTCTATTGTATAAAAATGTTCCTATGCTAATCTATACTTACAACCAGTACTCTCGTTAACAACCAGGTCTATTTCTCCCCATTTTACTTCCCACACTCTCTCATTATTTTTACACTTTTTATTCACCACCTTTTGTCAAGCTCTTTTAACAATTATTATTCACTGATACACTTCTGGCCAACATAAAAGATTGTTTACATTAACTACGTCGTGATACCTGGCGATGCTAGGTTCCCGGTGTTGCACACTATATTGTTTAACTGCTTTTTACGTAAATATTCGAACTTGCTCTCTTCAAAACCTTTTTTACACAAACTGTTTGTTGTTACATTATTAAACTCCACTCTTTGGTAGACCTACTTAGACATTTCGGTCTACCAAAACTTTCCCTAGGCGGACGTTACGTTTACTCTGGTTAATGACTGCTATTCAACTCTGGTGTTAGTTAATGACTGTTCTGTGCTACTGTCTGATGCAAACTGGGGTGACAATGTGTTTTACTGTGATTCACAAAGAGACTGAGCTGGCAAGCTGTTGCGTAATACGTCTGGCTGGGCAGACTCCAGACATCAGACATAAATAGTCTGCAACAAAATTGTATGTGTGGCGGGTTACAATGGGGTACCCCTTAGGTGAATACTGACTACTTTGAAATTAAAACTGATTTACATTACTATCTTTAACATACAATTCTGTACTGTTACACAGACAATCTAGGAAACAAAGGTACCTAGAGGTTGGTGACTGCATATACCTGCTGTCAAGACTCCAAAAGTCATACACAAAAAAACATTGAGATAACAACAATAACAACAGACAAAGAACATCAGTGACAAAATGTGGAAAAATATAGATGCAACTTTGGAGAAAAAGAAAAAGAAACCTAGGAGATATTTGGTTGCTTCATTTCATCTCAATACTGGGAAGAACAACCTTGCTGTCCACCTCACCCATATCAAAATCTACTCCTTGAGGAATGCTCACTGTGCAATGGAACTAACTCCAAGATAAGATGGATTGTGAACACTGTCCTCCACTCCCAAAAACTGGACACAAGTTTACAAGCTTCATGAAATATAACAGAGTTGACTGGAGTCTAGGCTAGCCATAAGAAATGACAACAACATATTACTAGTGACTGGAAATAGACGACATCAATGATATGGCTTTCAATTTCTGTGTTGGACACATTTTTTACAGTTTTCTTGTACAGTATTGCTTGTTATCAACATGTTTTATAACGTGTTTATCATAACATTATATTTTGTGATATACTTCTGTACTGTTTGTTGAAAGAGTTACAGTTAGTAATAAGCTGTGTTAACTTTAAACTGAAAACATTAATGTTTTCTGTAAACTGCACTTCTGATGACTGTACAATTTTTCACCCTGGAGGTCTCTATGTTAATTTTAAACGTTACATAGCCATATGCATGGAAGATTAAATAAAGTGTTAAAGAAGAATCAAATTAATATTTAAGAAAAATTCTAGTTTACAATAATTTGTTACAGAGTGGATCCAAAAAAGACACAAGAGCTGTTGTAATAATATCAAGCCCAGTAATTGGTGCCGTGAGAACAGTACTAAAAGATATAATTTCAAACAGTTACTTTGAACATTGTACATTAATTATAGGATGTAGTCCATCTGTTCAAACATTTGCCCAAACTGGGGCTATAAGCGATCCTAGTGATGAAGTAACAGTATTTCAGAAGCTTAAGCAAGACGTATTAATTTGGATGGGGACCAAGGTAATTTTTAATTATTTGTTTTACTGCTTGAAATTGTACACACACACACACACACACACACACACACACACACACACACACACACACACACACACACACACACACACACACACACACACACACACACACACACACACACACACACACACACACACACACACACACACACACACACACACACACACACACACACACACACACACACACACACACACACCAAGATACAAATAGGATAGTAGTTATGTATATATTCTTCAAATACGGTTTCCAAACTATGCAAGAAATGTACTCAAAACAAATTGACTGTCAGGACATGTAGTCCAGTCGCCAGAGTAAAAATAATGGTAAAATTTCGTAAAAAATTGAGGCAAAGTGATATTTGGTATAGTTATTGAAAAAGGTCTAAATATCGGTTTAAAATCATCTTTGCATGTTTATAAGGTCAGGCTTTAAAAAAAAACCTTATTTAAGGGCAGCGCGCGGTAAAATCGATAAAAACGTTTACATTCCGTGAATTTCTTTTCTTACTACTAAATAAACCATTGGATCATGATAAAGTCTTCGTTCTTTTTGTTTAAAATAGTTCAAATTTTAATAGTAATAAAATCAAAATAACGATTTTGTTATTATTTCATCGTTAGGAGTATTAAATCGATAGACGGAATGGTCAATTTTAACAAATCTTCCTCTGTTGAATAATATTATTAAATATGTGTATCTTAATATACGTACATAAAAGTCATTGTGTGTATTTATATTTCACACCTCCTACTAAACCACTGGACCGATTTCAACAAAACTTAGCACAAATATTTTATGCAACGGGAGAACCAACATAAGATAGGTGTTTTGGGCCCTGGGGGATGTCAAAAATGGAAAATATGAAAATACCGCATGTAGGGTATCAAATTAAAGGGGATTTCAATGCAAGTAACAATTTTTCATGCATATAAGCACTATTGAAAATGCTTGGGCCCTGGGGCTCAATAAATGGGTGGTTTTGGGGGAGGTCAAAAATGGAAAATATGAAACTGGACCGATTTCCACCAAACTTGGCACAAATTTTTTACGCAATGGGAGAACCAACATAAGATAGGTGTTTTGGGCCCGGGGGGATGTCAAAAATGAAAAATATGAAATATGAAAATACTGTGGGGTATCAAATTAAAGGGAATTTCAATGCAAGTAACAATTTTACATGCATATACGTACTATTGAATACATTTGGGCCCTGGGGCTCAATAAATGGGTTGTAATGGAGGGGTGTCAAAAATGGAAAATATGAAATATCATATGTGACATGCATATACGCACTATTAAAAATTTTGGTTTTTAAAAATTTTGGGCTCAATAAATTAGTGGAATTGGCGGAGGGGTGATGTCAAAAATGGAAAATATGAAAATACCGCACGTGGGGTATCAAATTAAAGGGAATTTCAATATAAGTAACAATTTGACGTGCATATAATTTATCATATAATTCTAAGGCTGTTTTCACAATTAATAAGTCTGCATCATCGTCAGCTTGTTTAACGTTAGCTTTCTTCTTCCAAATATCTCGTTAGAATTTCAATAAATCGAGTTTTATTAGTTTTATTCGAAAGAAATTGTTCTTGGGTCACTGTGACACACATATCTTCATAGAATAAAATATCTAAAGAGGAATTTTGATTGGTACGGCGATAACGCTCCATAGCTTTGATGCTGTTAGAATTGTTTGTATAGCCATCAAAAACTACAGTAACTTTTGATCCAAAGTGTCTCTTGACATAATTTACGTATCTTTGAAAAATACATTTGAACTTGTCATTTTTTGACCATACTAATCTATGCAGTAACATACCACCATCAATGACGTAAATGCAATCTTCAAGGTTAATCTCAGTGCGGTCCACTTCAAACATATCATATAGTTTAGACTTATCTGTTTTCCGAAATACACCTTCGTAAAACATAGATGTTGGGTACGGTGCAAGTTCACAACGCATGTAATCTTTTAATTCGTCGTCACTTTTTCTTGCTACACAAATGCGTTGAAATATAAACATTGGATCTATAGGGACAATTTCCTCTTGAATTTTCAGACTACTATTAACACTTTTTAATGACAGTACTCTATTTTTTCGTTTAAACGAAACTTTATGGAAGTTTGTACCAGCAATTTCTTCTAACCCTGCTTTTCCAACCTCAAAAGCATTATGACAGTTAATATTATTACCGCCAGTAACTCCAGTAGATATAGACATTATTGAATCTTGATAAGGAAATGTCTCGTGACAATCAAACCAGGATTTTATTTTGAGAATATCTTCAGTATCTCGTTTTATTCGAGAATCTCTAGCATCTACATGCTGATCGGAAGTAGAAAATTGTATACCACAAAAATTTTCTACTTCTTCGCAGATATCATGTGTATATGGCATCGCTAAAATCCATTTATTTGCAGTACTGGTAGTTACTCCCCGTCCAATCATACCACCATCAACTTTCATGACTCTCATTAAGTCCTGTTCGATTGTCATATCAGTATGAGTTCCTGACCAGAATTTCTCAGTTCGTCTTACAGTACAAAATCTGTTATTTATAAAATTTTGAAGTTCTTTAATTTTTAAAGCGGTAGTTTCTGGAATTACATTTTGGTTTTGCATTGAGGTGAAAAGTTTTTCAGATTCTTTTATAAATTGGTTCATATATTGTACATATAATAAGGCTGATTTCGTATAATGAAAATGTCCAGTCGCATAAAACTATGGCAACATTTGCTGAATAACTTGTAATTGAATTTTTATATTACCCATTTTTTCAGAGCGCGCAAATGCTTTTGCAATAGAGATCATTCGTATGTATTGTATCCATAATTTTGCAGTTTTACCGCGTTCCTCAATTTCAATAATTTTTTCTAGAAATTTACCATTTAGGATGTTAAAAAAATTATGATCTTGTGCTTCTTTGTAAGTAAGATTGTCATCTAAAAATTCTTGTAGTAAAGATTTCATATTTGAATATTCAACTTCTGAAAGATTCATTTCCTCAATAATCTTTTTACACAAAACTATCCAAATTAATGTGTGGCCTCGTACTGCTCTAGCATAAGCATGGCCATCTAACATCTTATCTACAGTTCCTGGCGCATAGTAACAGCTTAATGCTTCTTTTAAACCGCTTCCTGCCATCACATAACCGATTGAACCAAGAAAATACATAAGCAGATGAAATCCTCCAATTCGAACAATTACATTATGTATATCATCATCAGGTGAGGATTGGACCATTTTAAACGCTTTCTGATACAAAGGTTGATCGAAAGTAACAAAACAATTAAATAGATTTAAGTTTTCACTAGTTTTACAGCGTATTTTAAAACGGTGTATATTGTATTTCAGTTGGAGGAGAGTGTACAAAAGGCAAGCAAACAATTCTAGATAATGTATACGTCATATTTTCCAAAAGCTTGGACATAAAGGCATTCCAGCCAGTAATGCCTGGTTTGGTCACTCCATAAATCCAAAGCAAGTCAGCATTAGAAAAATCTATATTATTAAAACTCGGGTTATCTACTTTTTCAAAAACAATGTTTTGGAGTGCATGTGTATTAATATTTTCAAAAATTTGGAATGGTATTTTGTCAATTTTGCTAATTTCTTTTGCAGTAGGCTTAACTGTCAATCGTTTTAAGGGAACTTTGTTATAATAACAATCTCTGGGACTTACAATCATAATACCTCCCATACTATGAAAAGTATTTTTCCCGTCTATAGTATTGATGTTAATATCTGAATTGTCAAATGCCAATTGTGCAAAACAACCAGATCTAAATGGAGAACGTGGACTAAGCAATACACTATCCTCATAAAGTGTTGTTTCTTTGTATGATGAACACACTCCCAGATGCGACAATATATCTATAATTCGTTTTGAAGCAAATTTCCTGTGCAACATTACAGACAGACCAACTTGCAATGGTGATAGAAAGGTTCTAGGTCTTATGCAACTCATAATTGAATGAGTAATTGCTGTGCATTTTGTTTCATATGAACTAATATCACCTTTTTTATTTTTTAAAATTATTTCTTCTATCAGAAACTGAAGGGATTCTGGGATATTCTCATTAATATTTTGGAATATATTATCACTTGGAGGATAAAATTCTGTATTATTTTTCTTCAGATTAACATCGTTTCGAATAATTGCTGCTGCATATTTTAAGATTTTTCTTTTTTCTTCATTTTCATCTTTTCTTGAGGCTATCCATGTCTAGGTTTAATTTTTTTAAATGGTCAAAAAATGGTGTCAGAAAGGCCAACAAATTTTGTTAATTAACCACCCGAAAGTATTTTTAATAAGCTTTAATTTAAGCCGTCGTACACCTTTGTGCCACAATCTTGCCGTACTTTATGAGCACTCAAAGTTTTTTTGTGAATTGCGATTTTTTTTAGGTAATATTCGACATTTCAATATGAAATTTTTGGGGTTTATAGTACTCCACAAAGGTTACCTTTCCCTCAAGTTTTATCAACTTTCATTAATTTGTGTTAAAACAACAGCAATTTGTTTATAAACGCCATCGCCACTTTATTTATTTATTAACAATAATAATAACATCGACTTCTGTATTAAGGCTAGAAATGTTCTTAATTTATTATAGAATACTGAAAAAAAATTCACATTAAAATCGGCTTGTTAGGTCCAAAGATATTTATAAAAACGCTATTTTGCAACTTAAATTGTTAATAAAAAAATAAACGGGTTGTTTTTACACAAAACTTAACTATTAGCTCAACTTGATCCCATTAACCAATTTAGCACACAAAAAATCGACTCCCAAAATAATTCACATTTGATTTTTATTTTGACTCCACTACACGTGCTCACAAATAAATAAATATTAGCATGTATAAAAAGTGTAAATAAAAACTTTAAACTGCAATTTTTTTACCTGTTTTATATGATAAAAACAAAAATATTTGTAATGTTTTGATTATAACCTTTGAAGAAATATCAACTGCGTTACTGCTCCGTTCTTGTATAGCAGATGTTCGTATGGCACACCACAACAATGGGTGTTGCGCGCGCAGCTACATTTACAGTTACACACTCGAGGGGAATAGAACGCCGCGCCGTTTAAAAATTTTACCTGTTTTCTAGGGTCTTGTTTTTAGAGTATAGGTATAATCAGGTAAGAGAAATAACATGAATAAATAGATTTAGTATTGTAGTAGCTGTAACGTTAATTTCAAGTACTCAAATAAACCCACTTAAAAGATACATGTATGTAACGCAAAGGAGGCACCTTTTTTTAGTATACACAATTTTTATTTATTTTTTTTAATTTCGAAAATGATTTTAATTTTCATGAGTATAGTTTTTGATGCAGAACACTTGCAGCTTTCAAATACAATTTTTTGTATTTCGATATCTCTATTTTTAAGATTAATAAAGGCAGATAAACTCTGAATTTTAGAGTAAATTTAAAATACGTCGAAATACTCACTTTTGAAAAGGTGTTTTTTTTTAAATAACAACTTCAAAAGTAGTTTTCATTATTATAAAATAAAAAGTTTATCTCTTTTAAAGGTAAATTAGTAAAGAACTACTATTTTTTTAAATTTTATTGTATAGTACTTGTAATTTTGTGGTTCCACTTCTTTTTGTATCTACAGTAAATATTTATACACTATATTCTTTATGTTCAAATAAAATATTTATGTAAAAATCAACAAATTTTGAAAGCTATACTGTTCCCCTTCAAAACTAGCCTTTATTTAACTGGCTATGCTTAGATTAAAGAAAGTTATGATATTTTTGAATAGACGCGCCTGGCTAATTTAGCGAATTACGCAAGATCGGGGGCAAACGCTCTTTTTAAAACGCAGCGCTCATCATTACCAATTTTCAGGAAAACAGTTCCATTAACGTAAAAATATGTAAGGGGACTTTCTGAAGGAAATTGTTTGCTCTTCAATATACACCTTTTTATTTCTTCCAACTGTACATATTTACGGAGTGCTTTAAGAAAATCTGTCTTTACGATTTTTCCAGACCATTTTCAGAAAACCCTAGAAAGGTAAACATGCAAAGATTTTTTTATATTAATTATTAACGTTTATTTAACACGTGCACCAAATATTGCTTTGCCCCAATTTTTTATCAAGTCAAAATCTCTGGCGACTGGACTAATGTTATTTACTTTGGGGTGATGAGACAGCTGAAAGCAAGGTGTCTCATTCTTGAGGTTCATTTCTTTCTAATGAATAATCACTATGCAACATTTTTAAACTTTTGGTATGATGTTTTAAGACTGTAAGGTGATTTTAAAAGTATTTTTCATGCTGATTTCAAATCTGGTTTTAGTTTTTCTGTATCACGTAAGGTTTTTATACAATTCAATTTCGAAGTTTTAAAAAATCAAATTTTGTGAACAGGGAAAATTATTATTATTTGATTGTGATTTCAAAATTGTTTATGTTTTAATCCTTCATAAAATCACAACACATGGCGGTGCAGTAGACAATGGTATACACTCACTTAAAAATGTTATAATTATTACGAAAACACAACACATATATGACAATTATTTCCTCTTCTTCGCTGAATTCACTGCTTCAAGATCTTTCTGACGTGGGTTGAAACTTCTCTTCCGTGATTGTCTCCCTTCACCAGTGCCATCTCTTTTTAGCATAAAACAGTAGTCGGCCATCATGTTGGCATTCCACCTTCCCTGGTATCTCTTTTCCATGTCCTTGATATCCTGGTGGAAACGTTCGCCTTGTTCTTCACTGACATCGCCGAGGTTCGCAGGGAAAAAGTCAACATGTGAGTGTAGGAAGTGAAGCTTTACACTTATGTTACATCCTAATTTCATGAAACTCTGCAACATTCTTTTAACCATGGTTTTGTACTCTGGATGTTTGTGGTTGCCCAAAAAGTTGACAACAACTTCTTTAAACGAAACCCAGGGCCTTTTTTCCACTGGATTCATTGTACTTTCAAACAAATTGTCTTTCATTAACTTTCTTATCTGCGGTCCCACGAAGATCCCTTCTTTAAGTTTCTCATAAGATAATTTCGGAAATCTTGTTACCAAGTACTGGAAACAGTCACCATCTTTTGGAAGAGCTTTAGTGAACTGTTTCATTAATCCGAGTTTGATGTGCAGAGGAGGTAATAGTATCTTGCTTTGTTGAGCAAGTGGTACATTTATTATGTTCTGTGAACCTGGTTGGAGGGTTTTTCTTTTGGGCCAGTCTGTCTTCTTCCAATGTTTGTCTCGGGCTCGACTATCCCATTCACAAATGAAACAAGGCATTTTTGTGTAGCCGGATTGTTGACCAAGTAACATACCTACTACTTTTAAATCCCCACAAATTGTCCAAGAATGTTTTTCATAATTCACGTATTTTAGCAGAGCTTTGAGATTTACATACGTCTCCTTGAGATGAACTGAATGTGCAATGGGTACTGAACCAAACAAATTTCCATTGTGTAAAAGTACACCTTTGAGGCTAGTTTTGGACGAGTCTATAAATAACCTCCACTCACTTGGATTGTAAGTGACGTTAAAGAAATTCAATAAACCCTCAATATCACAACAATAAACCAGAGAGTCTTCTTCTTTAATGAATTTCATTAATTCCTTCTCTCTGGACCTATACCAAGAGAACGTAACTCCGGGTAGTAGAAGATTTTTTGCATTCAATCTTGACCCAAGCAATTGGGCGGCATCTTTTGTCAGGTTCAAGTCACGAGTAATATTATTAAGTTCATTTTGACTGAATAATTTTGGTCCAGAATCTTCTTCTGGGTTGTAATCATCAGCATTATCGCTTTCATTTTCTGAGCTGCTCGCCAGTGGCACATCTTCAAGAACGGGAGGTGGAACTGGGATAGGGAGAGAATTACAATGCGTAACTGGTCGTAAGGCCGAAGGAATGTTCGGATATTGTATATCCTTCTTACTTTTTGCGTTATGACCTTGAATTTTAATCATACAAAAATAGCAATCATTAACATGATTTTGTGGCTCCCTCCAAACCATTGGGATTGCAAAAGGCATTGATTTTTTTGCACCATTTTTCCACAGTCTCAGTCCCTCAACACATGTACGACATACTATGGTATATACTGGGTGTGGTGCCCAGCTTTTGTTCATCACCAAGCCTTATGCCGAAGTACGCGTAATACACGTTTCTCACAAAACTATTAATGTCCTGTCTTTGCTTACCAATTACGTAGCTACCACAAATATAACAGAACACGTTTGGGTTATTCAAAAACTTCCGGGAACTCATTTCTACAGAAAGTTCACAAACTATATATGACAGCACAAATATAACCTCACAGCACTATAGCATGTAAACAATGAACTACTGTTTCCCGCCTAACAGCCAGCTGGGTGTAACAAGTGTGGCCAACTAATCCCTCTTACCGAAAGAAACTTTCCCTCCCCCACAATAAAATTCCCCTTGTGAAACTTACGTGTAAATAAAAGATGAGTTCATTTGATTTGCAAAAAAACTGTACGTGATAGAAAGAAACGGATTGCAGATCTGAAATCAGCGCAAAAAAATGCTTTAGGAACACCTAAGACTACAGAAACATAGAAAATCATGTTGCATAGTGTATTTAATCATTGATTAAATAAGACGATAGTAAGGGATACATACAAGTGTATGAATTCACATACAGATCATAAGTGTAACTATCTGTTCAATGTTGTGCATATTGAGACCTCTTCATCTTTGTGCTACAAAAGTAGAGCATGTTTTATCTGTTCAAGATGACTGGGGATTTTGTTTTTTAGATGTAGGTTGTTACTTAGTTTCAAGATATTATTAGTTTTAGGATGTTATATGGTTTCAGGATTTCTTATTTAGTTATGCTAAAAGTATGATATAGAGGCTGTTGTTAATTAGTTACCTAGTATATTATGGTACCCGGCGACTTCCTGCAATTATGTATAATTCTAGTATTACTTGTACTAAAAAAAATCCCATGGAGATAAGGTTCCTAGTTCCTAGGATTAGATAAAGGATAAAATTCTGAGACTAAAGTCAAAGAAATTTAGTCACTTTTTGAAGTATGTGACAACCTGAAATTGGAGATCAAACAGCACAGATATGTTGGCTGCTTATGCACCTTCATATTTATTATTTTCAAAGACTGCCCAGTAAAAATTTTTTATATGTGAACTGTTGTATTCATACTTTGCCTTCATATGTTTGTTGGAAGTCTTTTGGTGTTTGAAGTACCATGGCTATTTTATTTCTGAATTTCAAAGAAACAATTTTTTCAGTGCTGTCATTTTGGCCTATAAGAATTGTAACAAATCTCCAATCTCCAAGTTGGAAAAAGTTTCTTCCAATCATATATGCTTTTGATGTTTAAATTTAAATTTTCTATCTAGCATCATTTAATTGTCAGAGATTTTACTGTACTGTCATCTGTTTATGCATATCAGTAATAAAAGATTTTATTTCAGATTTAATAAAACATGCACAAAATAATAGAGTCAAGAACTAAAAAAACTGGGTTTTTAACATACTTTAAGCAAAACATGCTAAAGTTACACAACATTTGTTATTAATGATAGACTTTATTATCGATTGCTGTAGTTAAATTAAATTCACTTGAATGTGCTTTTTATGCTTAATGATAGAGAGAATTTTGTATGTTGTTGAAGCGCAAAATAAATAAAAGTACTTTAAATTACTTGTAACACAATTAAAATAATAAGGTGTTTAACAATTTGTTTTTAATAATTACAGGAATCTGTTGTGGATATTCTATGCTATCCAATTTTTCTTGCACCTATTACAGAATCAGTTTTTGTAACACCTCCATTTAGAGAATTGTTTCCATTGTTTAAAGGAGAAGGTACAGAACTAGGAGTTTTGGTATCTCACAAGGTAATAAATGAATATTATGTAGCATTTGTCATGTATTTATTTTGTGTTGTGTGTGTGTGATCGAGAGAGAGAGAAAGAGGGAGGGGGGAGTTTGTTATATTGATAATCTCTTATTGTTAAATTATCAATCTATTATTCAGTTAAATATAATTTAGTGTTTGTTAATAAGAAATATAATACCTGAACAGATGTGAATAAACACCAAACACATTGTAGTTGATGCAATAATGAATTTAAAATTTAACACACACACAGAGAACAACAGAAGTGAACCAGGGAAGCAAAAAGAGCAGACAGAATTTGCCAAGCACTGAGGAAGGGATACCAACACTCCCTAAAAGCGCTCTGCAAATCAAAACATTAAGTTCTTTGAGGAAGTGGTTCCATTTAATGGTGCATATCAATTTCAGTTAGTTTTATATATATACATATTGCAACTCTACAGGTTGAGATCTATACATTAAATTGTAAAATTTTTTGGTTATAAGTGCTAAATACATTTTAATTGGCATTAATAATAATCCAGTAATAGATACATTAGATTAGATTAGTATATTTATTCTTTACATCCATAAAATGTATTTGTTATTCTTTTTCATAAACTTTAAATAATTTTTTTGCTTTTAATTTGAATTTAAAAATTTAACTGTTAATATATATGTAAATATTAAAGTTCTTTAATGTAATTCACTTGATTTAAGAAATTAACTAAAGTATTCTTCTTAAAAAAATATTATTGGAAGTGTTTTAAATGAAAAACATAAGTTTTTACTGAATTAAAAGTGTCATAAATTATATTAAAAGTAGTCTTTTATAACATTCATAATGTTCAAGTAGAAAGTCTGTACATTTTATTGAAAATTCATTAAAGTTTTCTTTAAATCTATATAGAAATGTCTGTAAAATATTATTTTATAAAATATCATTAATACTACATTTTTTGCTCATCTGATATCAAAAATGCATGTTGAGGCTGGATCCCATTGATCAAAAGTCTTGTTCTGGTGTCCTGTATTCACCTGTTGTTCTTCTGGGGCACAGTATGTTGATCTCACCCCCGTCTTCAGCCAGTTAGGGTCGTCATGAATGCAAAAACTGTATACCCTAATTCAGTGGCCTGATGAGATGGTAAAGTTCAGTCATGACTTATTTGATTGAGATCTCAGTCAGAACCATTCGTTAAGAATCAAGCATAATTGAACTGCACAGATTGCATTCACAAAAAATGCAATTCTTCAATATGATTAGCCAAAAGTACAGTTGTATGAACCCAAAGTTGCTTCGATATCTGTAATATATTGACAACTTGCTAAAATGTCCAACTTCCAGTTCTGAAGACAAAGAAAACCACATAGATTTTGAATGATTCATTAAATTGTATCCATTTAATCCATGGTTAATAGGGCTAATAACAGGTTAGGGTTAGGATAATAGGGTTAATTTTTATATTTTGCATTCAGATTATATTTAGTTTTTACAGACACTTGACCTTCCCTTAGCTCCTCCACCCCCATTCATCATCACACCCCATGTATGTCCGGATATACGCTCTAAACATATGTTCACCATCCTAACATCCTTTGTTTAGTTTAGTTGTTCACTGATCCCTTTGACAATAGCTTAATAAGCTGAAACAGCTGTCAGAGTTAAATAAAAACTGTGAAACGTACCAAGTGTTTATATATTGTAAAAACCTTTGTATTAATATGTTTCACCAAGTGCCCAATGAGTCATCAATACCATGAAAAATATTATTTGTTACTTAATGTTCATAATAAACAAGAATTATATGAGTAATTATGAATATAATGTTCTTGATGTGTAAATAACTTAATACTATATTATACCACAACATTTTTTACTATATTATACTATGTACTACCAAGACATTTTTTTCTTACTTATGTTTTGAGTATTCAGCAGTATGCTCAAAACAGTCTCAAATAAGAAAAAAAAACACATATAGTTCAATAATATAATATAAAGTTATACACACACACATTTATTTACTTAGTAATGTTTTTGTTAGGGTAGTGATTTGGAAAGTATACCACCCAACATGAGGATATCAGTGTTCAACCTTGTTAACTCATTACATAGTCTTCTGACACAGCTAGATATGCGAGAAGACATCTACAGTATAGGGCATGTGAGTGGTGTTGTAGCATCAGTGTTGCTAGGTCACTCACAGTCAGTAATTCGAAGGAAGGTAATTAATTAATTTTTTTCTATTGGGTAGTTGTAATTTTAAGATGCTTGTAACAGTACTGCAGTGGTGTTAATGAAATAACTCAACATTGATGGGTCAATAGGAAGATGCCCATTGTGCTAATGATGCTCTCAATAGAATTTGTGCAATAAATGCTATTCGCTCAATAATTTGTGAGATGTTTTGAGAAGTCTGGTAGGGTAGGGTATCGATATATCGGTAGTGTATGTACATTGGTATTTTTGCATTTATAAAAGGTAAACTTTTCTTTTAGCCTGTGTTCAAAAAAGAAAAACTCTGGAGATTATCCTAGGCCACATTGTAGTTGTGTAAATAAAATGTTTGTGTGTTTTATATATCGTGTTTTATTTTCACAAGTGTTAAGGCTGATATAATTACATATAGTCCAGTCAATAGAGATTTTTTTGTGTTATTAAATTTAACAGAACAGGAGCGTTAAGTGCCTAATGGCCTTATGGTGTTGGGATCTCTCCTGAGAAGTCCAGTAAGGTCAGATGGTACGATCATCATCATTGGACCAAGGGTAAGTGATTATATTTCTTTTATATTAACTACAGGGGGTTGTGGCAACATATCTGGGCTGATCCTTTTAGAGAAGTGTGAATGAGTCAATGAAAGTTTTTATGTTTCGACATAAAACCTTTCATTGAGGGGTTTTGTGACAGTACGAAAATCTTTCTGTCGGAATTATGGTATGAGTGGTAGCAAATTATTGTATTTTATTGTTTTACACACACATACTTGGGTAGGACGATTTCCCTTTGTAAAGAGACAATGACGCAGATTTCACCAGAGCAAACGGTTCCAAGGTCAGGAGCGGACGTGTGAAGCCGAGCATACACAATGGCGTTATATGTGCACACTGACTTTCAATATCCATTCTCATTGGTCCATAAAGCGGGACGTCATTAAAATATGAAGATGACTAAACAACAATGACATGATAACAGGGCATGAGCCAGATTGAGACAAAAGACAATGACTTGGATGCGCTAACACATACGCAAAATATGTGCTTTGCATGCGCCCCAGTCAACTACAAGTCATCATGCAGTAAACACGTATTAAAGTGTACTGGAGCTAAATAGGCCAGAAATAGTGTTTATCAGTAGTTAAAAAAATGTAAAACTCAGCAAAATATAGTTCAACTAATAACAGTCTAACAATGTAGAGTCAGTGCCAACGAGACAGACAATCAGAATCAAAATACGCCAAACATCGGGCGAGCCATGGGCAGCATCTGAACCACACAGAAACCTCAACATTTCAGGAAAGTGCAACATTTAAATAATACCTTTTTTACAAAGCAATCGAGCTCGAGATATATGAACAGCAAAATATACTAAATCAAAATTTTTAAAGATGTAATGAGAGAGAGAGAGAGTGATTGAAATTGTGAGAAAACAGGCCGGCCGTCTTTTTTAAAAAAAGAGGCGTTGGTTTGCGTTCAGTAACCCTATTCAGTGATAATATTAGGTAAATTAAATAATGCAGTAGAAAATGTTCTTTTATGTAATAGAAGTAAAGAGAGAATAATTATTGAAAACGTAAGATATTAATAAGGAGCGGAAGCTAACTAGCCGCCATGTTGTAGTTGCGGTATAAGCCACCATTTGTATTTTGAATATTAATTATGCAAAGGAAGTAACAATTAAACAGAGTTTTTACACCTTTCAATGGTAATCAGTCTTATTATTTCGTACAACCCAAATGTTTCTGCACTTTCACTTAACGAACTTTGGGCCCTGGGTACAAAACAGATATGTGTGGTAGCATGAGCCTATGGAAGTGTGATCAACACATGGTGAGTACCATAAGTAAATATTGTTTTACATATTTATGTATTTATATAAATATATATATGTGAGTGAGTTAACATGATTCATATCAATTACAATTTAAATATAGTAACTGAATAAACATTACAAGATTCGACAACACAAAGACGTAACGATGTAGTAAGTATAAGATAACAACCGAACCGTACTACAACAGAACACGAACAGAGATACAACAATCGCGTGTGTTTCAATATATAATTTAAACGGTTTTTGAATTAATATTACGTTTTTAATTGAAAATGGTATATTAACTCACTTAAGTAATTTATTTATAATCAATTAATATTTTTTATAATTTACAATTATTGAAAATGTTTTTAAAATAGTGTTATAAATTACATAACAAATATATTAATATAGATAAAATAAGGTAAACATTGCCTTTAGTTTATAAATTAATTGTCAATACATTTTACTAAGAAAATATAATGTTGTTTGAAACAGCTGAGTAATCCAATTTATTTGCTATCTGATGAGAAATCGGAGCTATTTTCTTCATCTTCTGTTTCACTGTCCACATTTTGAATTTCCGTTTCATCCTCTACTTCTTTCTCTTCTAAATCTTCATCTGCATAAAACTTTAAAATGTCATGTCAAATAAAAGCACTTCCTTACCGAATTTCAGAATATATTTGTATTGGAAGAACACTCAATCAAAAGTTTTATTGTACACTAAACTTAAATATACTCCTATATCCTTTATATTATTTTAGTTAGTTTTACACAAATCTATAAACAATAGTGAAGATTCTGAAATGATCGTTGGTACTCAACGCACATAACAACGGAGCACCTGGCTTGTTGAACTTGAAGAAAGTCATCTGCGCATGCGCCAACTCCGAAGCCGTTAGAGGTCCTGGCAGTGAGATCCCGGCGATTGCAGATCTAGCGTGCACACCTGTTTTATAGCCTTTTGTATTTTATACAGAAACACACAGGTAGAAATTCCTTTTGTAGGCTTACAGAGTGTACATTAGAGAATCATTTCCCAGAGTTTTAAACCAAATTATTAAAATAGTAATGCATGAGTTGATTTACTGTAAGAAAAGTACCCTAGAACAAAAATTCTTCAACTTTACATAATACATAAACAAGGAAGATCCGTAAGGAAAAGTGCTATACACCATTGAAAAGTAGACATTTTCAGCTTCAAAATGGCTTCTGATTTTTTTGTTTTATACAACATATTTATGGAATAATAGTGACTTAAAGTGTGAAATCTTAAAATTTTCAAAATCAATAAAATTTTAAAATATTGTAATACTCGGCATTTAAAACTCATAATCCATATCAAAAAAGCACTATATGTACATAAATATACATACTCTTGTTAAGTTACATTTAATAGTACAAGGAATTTCATCAAATATTTTTAATAGTACGAGCATTTTTTCTAATTTGTGTCAGCTAGAAACCTATACATATGTTTGAGTTGCCGTATTTTTATAGTGAAAGTAGTGACATAAATTCTTTTTACACCATTGAAAAGCTTGTTTTTCTCTAAAAAATACATCTTTACACGATTTTTATTGACCCATTATAAAAAAGTATCGAGTGAAAAACATCTGAGCGTGCCGAAAATTCCCGCGGAAGTGCCGCAGCAGCGGCCCGGACAGCAAGTTCACATTACGTCTCCTTATCCCGTTTTCCATGAAAACTATCAATTTTATGAAAAAAAATCAATAGAACCTTTTTTGCACAAAATTTCCTGCACTTTCACGTAAAGTTTGTATTTTTATCTTAGGAGAAATATTAAAAAAGTTATTAAAAAAATAAAATATTTGTGAATGTTATTGAATGTTATAAACAAAAAAGTCCAGGGGTGGGGATGCAAAGATTCTTTTAAAGCGTTGTTTTTTTATATATTTTTTCATTGTACAAAGTTTGGTCTGTGCTAAATTTTTTGCAAGGTGGAATCGCTAATGATTGACTGGTCTATCTGTTGATATTGTAACGGGATAAGTAAACCCACCCAGGGATATTTTGGTAATAATAAAGATTTTATTTGAAAATGTTATTGGGGAAAACAATATATACGAATTAGTGTCAAGGTCGGGCGATCAAGCCGCTGGAGACAGTTATTTTTAGAAATATGACCTCTGAACGATGTACAATTTGCATCACGCTATATGACGTCAGTACCCAAGCCTTGTTTATTTCACTCTGGAATGTGAGGCGCGGTCAGCACCGCCTCAGAATCTGGCGACGTCATACTAATAAAACAATAGGACGAGATCACGTGATCGTCTGTCCAGCTAAGAATCGTCATCAATTTGGATCTTCCCAGTCGAAAATATACTCTAGTCCGGTACGGCTGTACAACAATTCGCTGACGAGTTACGGGTGCGCCCAACACCAAAAGGTGTTTAAAAAAAATGTGAAAGTAATCAGTTTAAAGAAAATAGTTTAAATGAAATAACAGTTTTAGTGTAAAGAGTGAAAGCAAGAAAAAAAGTGCGGGTGAAGGAAAACACATAAAAGGACTGGACTGTTGCGGATCACCAAAAAATGAACAGCTAAGTAACCAACGGGGAGAGTAAACCAAGAATTTTCAAAAATTTAAATTATTCAAAATTAAAAGGGAAAATGATGAGCTCAAAGGGGGGTTATAGAAAAAAAATATGTAAGGTATGAAAGAGTGTGTGTGTGAATGAAGCGCTGGTTTGCGTAAATTGTAAATTTAATTGGTGTCTTAAATATATGTTAACTTTTTTATTACAATTTGAATGTAGGTAAGCTCATATAGAACAAAATAAATTTTCTAATTAATGCTTGTCAATTAACAATATTTTGTTTGAATAGTTTTGAATATGATAACATGAGAAAGAATAATTTTGTTTAGAACGAGAATTATATGAACGGAAAGTGTTTGGAGTAAAATGATTAATGGAAGTAAGAATGGAAATAGTAATGATCACGAATAAAATTTAATTCAGTGTAAACAAGTAAACGATTTATTTATTTCGAACAACCATTCTCTCTCCAATACGTCTAAATGAACTCTGGACCGAGTAAGTATAAATTTCACAGTTGGCAGTATTGCAAGATGGCGTCTGAAAATAGATACACAACTGAGTTTTGTAAACAAATGAAGGTAAATTAAAAGTGTAAGTAATAAATAACGTTACAATATGACTTAAGTTTGTGTTGACTGTATTGCAATGTGATAAAATATTTTTGTAAGTTCGCCTTCTAAACCTATATAACTGAAGTGAAAAATACTGTTTTTTTTTTTTATTACAGTGCCTTTGTATAGTGTCAATTTTCTATGTTGTAGAGAGCACCAAACAAAGTTACAGTGATACTGATAGATCGTACATTAGATTTTGGTTGTGCTTCTAGTTACAGTTCAGAGTCATTACTTGATCATATCCTTGCTGTTTTACCACACTTACCAGGTCACACGAATGATGTTTCCATCAATATGTCACCAATATGTACTTCAAAAAAGTAAGCAAATCAAATAGTTCTTATGTATAAATGAGTAAAGAATATATTGTTTGAAACTGACAAAGTAAGAAACTTAGTGTATCATTATATTTGCATTAGCTGATATAAACTTCTGAGGTGGGTGTTTGTGTGAGTATGTTTAATATATAAGCAAATTAATTTAAAGGTAAAAGTACAACAATATTAACCTGTGTGTCTTCGAGTATGTTCAAAATTGCCAACACACAAACTGTTTGCAACAAAGTTTTAAAGTTGCCTGAGATGTGGAATTTAAAATGTAAATCTTGGTATAAAGTGTCAGACTTAGACAAACATGAAAAGAATTTACTCATCTATCCTTCAAGTTAATATATGCTATTGTGGTTGTATGGCATGCTTATGCAGATTTTCAAGTTGTATAAAGAGTACAATATAAGGAAGTGTATGTAGACTGGTACATAAAACCCTGTTGAAACCTGTTACATGATGTGAATATGCTGGAAATTTTTGTAGAAATGAGTATGTCAGGGCAAACAACAGGAACTAATTAGACTTAAGAGAAGGGTTTAAAGAAAGTGAAGGAGAAACGTGGCAATTACTATAAGAAATGGAATGTAAGAAGAATGAATATATAGAACATATCTTAAAACAATGAATTTATCATGAACATTCTTGAATACAAAATCTTACTAATGAAAAGGTGAAGAAAACCGAAGAAAACATACTTTGAAGGTGTCAAGGTAAGAGTCGTTACCTCAAAATGAAAAGAGAAACAGAAAAATGGAACAAGTGGTTGAAACGATAAGGCATAGATGATCATGTTCATGAAGGAGCCCAGTAACACTTGTATGAGGGTAGGGTTAAAAGTTACAGGCCTGACACAGATATAGCACCACTGTGCTCATTTTTTTAATTGTATCATATGATTTTATCCTTTGTAGGCGTAATTTCAATGCTTTTGATTTGGTGAGTTGTTCATTATGAGTTTCACAGTCCACAGCTGTAAGCACCTCAGGCATCATTTCAAAATGGATAGATTGGAAATTCTTGGTGTGATTAAGTTTCTCTTCTTTTTTTTTTTTTGAAAGGCTTAACTGCAACTGATATAAAAAAAGGAAAGGAGCTGGACACAACATTGGGGGGGGGGGGACTCTTCTCTATTGAATAAACAATTAAGTGCTGGGTTGCTGAATTTTGAATAGGTCAGACAAGCACAGTTGACAACCCACCTGTTGGATGTCCCATTTAAGTGACTATGCCAGAAAAAAATAGAAAAAACCCACAAAATCGTTTTGGCAGACCATAGAATGAAAGTAAATGAAATAGCAGAGACTGTTGGTATGTCAACAGAACAGTATCTTACATGAACTCTGTGCATGACAAAACTGTGTGCTAGACGGTGCTGTGTTTCCTGACATTTGACCAAAAATAGTGTTCAAAGAATGTTTCAACTGATAGTTTCACACTCTGTACACGCGATCCAGCTGAATTTTTGCATTGACTCATAACAATTGATGAGACTTGCGTCCACCATAACACTCATGAGAGCAAATAACAGTCAAAACAATGCAGCATGAAAGACAAACAAATTTCAAAGAAGGCAAAGACAATTGAGTAAGGTTATAGCGACTGTTTTTGGGATTCAAGTGGTGTAATCTCCATTCACTATGTTTAAAAAGGGAAACAAATTTGTGACGTGTACTATGCAAACCTTTACTACACCTTTTAAAGGACAAAATCAAGAAAAAACGGCCACATTTAGGAAAAAAAATAAAGAAAGTGCTGTTTCACCAAGAAAATGCACCGTCTCACACATCAATTGTTGCAGTGGCTAAAATTAAAGAATTCAAGTTTGAATTGCTTCACCACCCACCATACTCACTCGATTTAGCCCCAAGTGACTTCTGCCTGTTTCCTAGCCTTAAGAAATAGCTTTGTGGAAAAAGATTAACTGACAAGGATCAAGTCAGCGATGCCGTAAGTGGCTACAAAGTACCTCAACAAATCGGCTCATCAGTCTGGCATAACTTCTGTAGAATATTGTTAGAGAAAGTTTATAAAGCTAAATGGAGATTATATTGAGAAATAAATGCAAATTAATCCAAAAAAGTGTTCTTTTCTTATTCAGGCCCTGGACTTTTCACCCTACCCTCGTAGTACACCAGTCAAACACACTGTCATTGAATGAATATTTCTGGTGTATCATGTATCATTTCTGTCATGATACAGTGATACACTTTATACTTCCTAAAGTGGGTACATTTGATTTTAAGGTACTGTATTGGAGGTTTGCTATGCATATGTTCAATATGCTGACTTCAGGCAGGAATACAGACACTTCAAGAAAAGATATGTGCATGTTTCAGTCTTTGGAAATGTGTTCAGAAAGACCAGATCAGACACTTGTAAAAATTAAGAAAGCTGAATAGGTATTGAAACAAATATTAATGTTAAACATAGAAGTAAAAAGACAAAAGTAATAATAACGAAAAGGAAAAGGATAAAAACCATGAAACAATTGTAGCATTAATATAATTTGTTTAAAAGTGAGTGCTTGTGATGGTGTTGATGTGGATGCCTCATAACACTTAAACAGAATATTTCTGTATTCTCATTGTTTCAATGAACAGTTGGCTCTTAGGAAATGTGTAAATTTGCCACTATTTTAATTTAGGACAATACTGTCATACCACTTTCATATGTCAATACTGTACTGTCATTTTATATGTGAGTGAAACAAACATGTGTATCAGTTTGTACAAACCAGTGGTAATAGTGAAGTATGTTAGAAAATGCTTGCCGTATTGTGTGCTAGTTTACTGTCTTGAGCAGAAAACTGTCTTTAAAAAAATGATCAACCCAGTATGTAATATTGCATCTTGAATAAATGCCAACTTTAAGGATGTACTGTCAAGCTTTAGGAACAAGAAATATCAATTAGCTAAATATACAGTTAAGTATAACATGTGGTTAAGGTTAACGATAGTATAACATAAGGTATAACATTAAGTATGATAAGGTTAACGATAGGTAAACCTTTTTTTATTCTTAATTTATTAATTTGTCACTTTATAATGACAGTTACAGAAAACTAAATGTTTTAGGCATTACTAAAATTGTTATGATTCTAAAGCACAATGAGCAATAAAATCTTGCATTCTATTTTGACTGACATTGAAAACTATTTCAGTGCAATCATAGCACCTGGCAGCCTAGCTCATCAAGGACCTGGCCTAGACTGGCTTTTGAGGTGTAAACAGAAAGATGTCCTGTTGAATTTACATAGAGAACTACAAAGTACAGTAGAGAGACAAAGTAAGATCTTGCCAAGGATAACACCTGCTGCTCTGGATAAGCAACTGTTGAACATATTTGCTGGAAAATATGACCTTATTAGAAAGCACTGCGGGTTAGTACAGGTATGGATTTCATATTATATTAGTAGGCAAAGTGAACTTATGTTAAGCTGTAGTTTTATGAACAGATTTAACTTAAAATTATTGGGGATTAATAATTTATATAATATACTGTATGATCTTTGAGAAGAGACAGATTTTTTTAACAGTAAATTTCAGGACTTCACTTTGCTAACTGTTATTCACTGTTAAACATATGTTAATAGTCTATTACATGAGGCATGACAAAGGACCTATCTGCCGATTTTGAGTCAGTGCCCATGTATTTTTTTGATTCCTTTTGCTGTCGCTTCCTAAATAGTTCTAGAACAAAGTTAATGAAAAATGTTGGCCCGCTCTCACTCCTAAAGGGTTGAAAATATAAAACGATGCGAGGATACATTTTGAAGCCCTGAAATAAGGGTACTTATAGGTTTTTGGGGTGCTGATTATGATTCTGACGTCCAAAATTATATTCGATGCAAAGGGTAGTTTCTAAACGGTTGACGCAGACTATAATCAGGGGGTGTAAGTAGGTATTAAACTTCGCAAGAATGCCGGTCAAACCCTCGAAAATGAGTACCTATAGGTTTTTGAGGGTGATGATTACGATTTTGATGTCAAGGGATGCATCCAACATAAGGGTTTAAAACCACCCTTAAAGGGTTGAAAACATTAAACAACACAAGGATGTATTTTGAAGTCCTTAAAATTGGGTACCTACAAGTTTTGGGGGGATGTTTAACCTACATTTACTTATACATCACAACATTAATAATATTTAACAAAATATTACAACCCTTGCACAATAATAAACAACTCCGATGCTCAGATGATGCTCCAAGAAACATGTGCCAGCTGAAGCAGTGAGCATCAGGTAGTGCGTCAAGCCTCTCCTGGTCTCCGCTAGAGGGTACGTGTTTTTTTTAGCGATCATGATTCAAAATTCAGTAAAAAAATACATATTTTATCCATGATTATAAAATTTAATGAAAGAAACGTCGAACCATAAACATTATATTATTTTATTAAATTAAATATTCAATTGATATATAAAGAATCAGCAATATAGACAGTGACATATAGCAACAGATATTCTTTTGCTTATAATAGACGTTAAAAAAATAATAATGATACTTAATTTTATTGTCAGTTTGACAAAAAATTTAGTTTAGTATAAATTAATATGCTCTCAGGACCGGGAGCCGAACATATAACGTACGATAACAAAATCTTACTGTTGGAGCGCGTTTATGTTTTTAGTCATAACTCGGTCAATTTTTAAGAAAAAAAATTTAAACAAAATGCATTTTGTAGGACATTTAAAGAGCTACAACTTTTTTCGTGTACACTATAGTCAAAAAACCTACAGTACACTAGATATTTTGCCTAGAAGTCAAAAATGTTTTACACGATGTCAGCAAAATACTGCTGTAACTCATCGAATTTTAGTTATAAAGGAATGAACAAAATTCAAAATTTTTTGTGTTTTATAAGCTTCATTTGTGGTCATATCAGTTCCTCGATAAAACGCATCGTTACTGAGATATTTAATAAAAAAGGCAAATTTTGGTGAAAATCCAAAACCTTGAATTTTCTTAAAACGTTACACGTTATTGTACAGCAATACATATATGCTTCAAAAAATTTGAGGAGATTGCTAATATAACAGACAACCGAAAAGTACAGCATCTGGGCTTAATATACATATTTGACAAAATGGCGGATGTTCCTTTTTAAATTTCTTGGAAAAAATTTGCAGAAAATATATTTTCCTACAGAACATTGTTATTTTTTAAGCTAGACAAGTGATTAACCCACCATTGTTTAGGAAATTAACAGAGCTTTCATTTGATACTAATTTAATTACGATCTAACCATTTTTCGCCGAGTTATATAAGTTTTAATCATGTGATTTGATCGAAAAATGGTGAATCGACATCTTGTTTTGACTGTATCTCAAGAATCATTTGACATAATGAAGCCAACAAAAGTGGAAAGTGTTCGTCTGTTAATAAGCTTTAATTTTGACTTATACAAATTGTTTGCAAAATGGCGTTGTTATTGAGTTATTTGCAGATGAAAATTAAAAATGTTTTTTTTTGCAAAACTTTGAACCCTTGTAACTCGCAACCAACGCATTTTTTTGAAAAAGTGTATACCTCCTATTTGCTTAGAATTTGATTCTCTATCGGTTACCGGAGTTAATTAAAAGGGGTGAAAACAACCCTTAAATTTAAGAGCGGGCCAAAAAATTTCCTTAACTTTATTCTATAACCTTTTGTGAAGACTTTGCAAAACAAAAATCAGAAGGATCCTTGGACACTGACTAAAAATCGGCAGAAAATTCCTCACGTAATAGACTATAAAATGGATGTTGAAAGTGTATCCACATGTTACTGTAAACAGATATGTTGTAACTGTTAAAATAATTTTAAAAATAAAATAGAAGAATTTACACCCTGATTATTACGATATTTATACGACTTTGATACCTTACGATACCTTTGAACAGAAGATTCCCAAAGTCCACGGGCCGCTACTACTTTTTTTAGGAGTAAATGTAGAAACCATTTCACTCTCCCCACAGAAATAATTTAGTAAATAACACAAAATTCCCTTACAGAAAAATTCCAGGGCCGTATAGGCGAACTTATCGATACAGAGATGAGGTTATGAGCAGAATGGTGTATTAATTAGCTAACACATGTTCATGACAATATCATATTTTCTTTTATTAAACATATTATGAATCTATTTTTAATTTTTAAATGCTAATAAGACAAAATTTAATAGACAAAGGAAAATTATAATATATAAAAGTTTTATTTGCAAATCAGTACTTTATACTCCCTCCCCCTTTTTCTTTATACTCTCTCTCTCTCTCTCTCTCTCTCTCTCTCTCTCTCTCTCTCTCTCTCTCTCTCTATTTACCCCCCTTTTGGAGATCTCATCATTTTAATATTGTTTATGTTTTAAAATCATTTTGCAAATAAACAAACTTCAATTAAATATGATTAACTTTTTGGCCAATTATTCTGTTGGTGTTATTCTGTTATCTGGCACGTGGTCCCAGTTGTTACACAACACTTCGCAGTTCACTTTCCAATCACCAAAGACAAAAAAATTGTTCTAACCGTCTATATTTATATCTCCATTGTTTTATTGCCTTTTACTTTAAAAGTTTATTATCACTTTCAACATTTAAGCAAAAATTCGGTAGGCCTACCGTAAATGCCCGTGGGCACTAAAAGAACACGTGTGTCCTGTATGCTGGATGACTGGAGACTGGGGCGAGCATAGCTACTGTGGTTACGCTAATTCCTTTTTTTCTGCGCCTTTGAAACTGGTTCCAGGTGGATTTCTACTTGCGTGTCTTCATAGTCTGTAAATTGCGTTTTACTTTTTCTCCCCACTTCGCTGGTAGACTGACTGTGTCGTTGGAAACATGTGCCATTTGTATGATTCATTGGTTAACAACATAATCACTTGTTACCTTATTTGGGCATCGCCTGCCCCCACCTCTACAATCAGCTTCATTACAATAAAACGTTACTTGTTACATAATTTTGTTACCCCAATTTTTTCCCGTTACAAGATCCCCCCCCCCCACTGAGAGGTTTTATGTCAAAAAACATAAACACTCTCATTGCCTAAACTAGGAGGACCAGTGAGGATATGGCGCCATGACCCCCCCCTTAATTCCTGATTAAAATTTGGGTACTTACCCCTATTAATCCAGTGGCTGTGGCTGCACCTGCATGACCTAACTGGACTTCCTTTATCAGGAACCCAACATCGTAAAGCCAGACAGGCACTTGGCGACCCTGCCCTGACGCGCTGGCCAGCACAGGTTCGCTGCCACAGTTCCACCCAGATTATGTAACAACAATGCAAAAACATTGTCAAATGACCTTTTACTAATCCATATCCTTGCACTGATTTGGGTTCCTCCTAGCAGTACTGATTTGCATTGACCAAAGTACTGATTTGATATACTACAGTCCAAAGTTCTATACAATAAACATATTTCATCCACTACTATAAATCTTTACAACATAATTTCTTATAACAAATTAATATACGAGTTACTTACAATCATGTGTGCGTACAAAGCACATCAAAATATAAAACCTGGTTATGATAATTCCGTATTTAAGCTTATATGACTGTATTCGGTCTACAATATTCAGTCCAAATCACCAACATTGTAACATTCAAAAGTAGTTGACCACAAATATTCAGTAATACCCATCCAGATTACCACTGTTACCTTTACTCAATACAAAATATGATTATACAAAAATAAATACATATATAACCAAATATACTGTTACTCACCGTCTATGGCCTTTCTGTGATGTTGTTATTTCGTTGTTTACATGTTTCGAGGCACTTGCCTCATCATCAGAACTTTATAAAAACTAATGTATGTCATCAATGATGACATGTGTCAAAATACTAAAACACAATACGGCATTAAACTATGTACAGAACTTGTTTTAAATGAGCACGTCAATGTTAGGTGTGCCTTGCAAGACAACACGCGCCGTACTGACGAAATCTAAGTTTTATCTCGACCATATCGCATAGCGGTATCGTACAGTATATTTGATTTATATTGTAATTGGTCGTTCAACACGTGTGGCTTGGTACTGGCGTCGTTATATGCTTTATAAATCTCATATTCTTCAAGGGCGTTCAAATAACGCCATTTATTCCAGAAATGAAGGGGTATTAGATTCGAGCTAAAATCCGTGTAACTGTGATTATTGTCTATAATAAGGTGCCTGGCGAAATTTGACTTGATGTTGTCAAAGTTGTAAACTCGTGTAGGGGGTCTATGCTCAGAAAATCTTTTCAAAAAACCTCGACCCATCTGGCCCACATAAAAAGCCTCACAGTCGTTGCAGACTAGCTTATAAACTCCTGTTTTATTTTCAAGACTGGTATGTTCACGGCTGTGGAGATTATTTAAGATGTTATTACTGGTCTTATAGGAAACAACTATGTTGTTGACTTTATTAATGGTTGACTTAAAAATTCCTGGCATGAAATGCGTATAAGGTGCCGCAGTGTTTTGCGTGCCTTTGTTTCGAGGTTCTCATTTCTATTATTTATATCTTTAGTTTTATTTTTAATAGCATTACTCTTCTTTTTCTTTTGTTTTTTAAAAATATCTATTATTTTTTCGTTGTACCCGTTGTTAAACGCAATGACTTTAATGGTGTTTAATTCTTCGATGTAATCCTCGATGCCAAGGGGTATAGACAATAGGCGATGTATCATGCTATGGAATGCAGCTAATTTCTGTGAAATGGGGTGGAACGATGAGGCATGTATGACAGCGTCAGTCATCGTGGGCTCCCTAAATATATTAAAACATAGTTTTTTAGTAACAATGTCCTTAGTTACTGTCAAATCCAGAAAATGTAATTGACCTCTAACTTCATTCTCCAAAGTAAACTGTATTTTGTTATTAATGCCATTCAAGTAATTGTGGAGATTGTCAATTTGACGATTTGTGCCTTTATACACCATAAAAGTGTCGTCGACATATCTACCATAGAACACGACATTGTAATTATTGTAGGGTTTGCAAACAAGAAAGAATTTTTGAAGTAATTTAAGTACACCTCCGCGAGAATACTAGAGAGTGGGGAACCCATTGCCAACCCCTCCAGCTGTCTGAAAAACTGTTTGTTATGTGTGAAGTAATTCTGGTCCAAAATCACTCCCAACAATTCTAATATTTCATTTATGCAATTAGCATCCAGTTTATTGGTGTTGACAAGGTTAGTTCTTAATAGACGTAAGGTTTCACTCACCGGTACATTTGTATACAAGTTCACAATGTCAAAAGAAATAAGTTTATAGTGGGGTTCATTCATCAGGTCTTTCACTTTTTCAACGAAATCACAACTATTAATCAAACTTCGATTATTATTCAAATGTAAATTGTGTTTTAATAAACTCACTAATTTTCTAGCTGCTTTGTAACCAGGTGCAGTGGTAAAATTTACTAGTGGTCTAATAGGAATCCCCTCCTTGTGAAGCTTTGGCAGACCTGATAAAACAGGCGCTTTAGAATTAATTGGTTTTAAAGACCTTCTAGTACGCTCATCAAAGAGATGTGTACACATATTTAAGCTACGATTAAGACGTTTTACATATAAATCCGTGGGGTCAGAGGTTAGCAGGGTGATATTATTATTTGCAATGAAATCGCGTATTTTATCGTCATAATCATTCTTATTTATAATAACCAAGGTGTTACCCCTTACCTACCTTAGTGACAAGGGCTTGATCGTCAGATAGTTTTTTCTTTAATGTTTTTAAAATCCTACGTTCGGCACTATAATTGGTCATAGAAGGAATAGGAGAACGTATGTTATTAAGTTGGTTACGTATAATTTTGTTAAATTTGTTATTTATTATGAACCGTGCTTCATCTTGTTCTTTTTGTTCATTAATTGCTTTAATCACAGTTTCGGCACTAGCAACTTCAGTTAGAATGTGCCTTGTGTTAAAGTTCGGCTTATGTAATGGGAGATTGTATTTTAATCCTTTATTTAAAAGATTTTCTTCATCAGTATTTAATGCAATCGAAGTCAAATTACATAGTCGTGTATGGAATACGTGTTTACAACTAGTATTACTGGTTTTAGGTATTTGATCGTCTATTAACCTTTGTAACTTGTTAAGCTGCATCGTACGCATATTGTAAACAACTATTTCTATCGTACTGTTTATAAATTCCAGATAATGATCTAGTGCAGCTGGATGTACGTTATTAAGTAGTTGTAAGTGTGCTCCATACAATTTAGAATTATGAAGTGATTTTTTAATATATAACGACCTCAATTCCTCTTTAATTCTAAAAATCTCTGCATGTTTTTTAGCTTTCATATCTGCAATAGACGAGCCTTTAAACTTTATAATAGCGTAATTTGGAATAACCTTATTTTTCAAACATGCTTTCTTTAAATCTAATATGCAGAATGATTTTATGCAATTGTGTTTTAATATTCTGAAATCTGCGTACTACGTTATCACGACTATTATTATTCATTTTGATTTAAATGGAATAACTCCTATTGTAGTCCCTACAAGGACTACAATACTTTGAAAATACAATACAAGGAGGTGTACTTAAATTACTTTGAAAATTCTTTCTTGTTTGCAAACCCTACACATAATTACAATGTGGTGTTCTATGGTAGATATGTCGACGACACTTTTATGGTGTATAAAGGCACAAATCGTCAAATTGACAATCTCCACAATTACTTGAATGGCATTAATAACAAAATACAGTTTACTTTGGAGAATTAAGTTAGAGGTCAATTACATTTTCTGGATTTGACAGTAACTAAGGACATTGTTACTAAAAAACTATGTTTTAATATATTTAGGGAGCCCACGATGACTGACGCTGTCATACATGCCTCATCGTTCCACCCCATTTCACAGAAATTAGCTGCATTCCATAGCATGATACATCGCCTATTGTCTATACCCCTTGGCATCGAGGATTACATCGAAGAATTAAACACCATTAAAGTCATTGCGTTTAACAACGGGTACAACGAAAAAATAATAGATAATATTTTAAAAAAACAAAAGAAAAAGAAGAGTAACGCTATTAAAAATAAAACTAAAGATATAAATAATAGAAATGAGAACCTCGAAACAAAGGCACGCAAAAAATTGAGGCACCTTATACGCATTTCATGCCAGGAATTTTTAAGTCAACCATTAATAAAGTCAACACCATAGTTGTTTCCTATAAGACCAGTAATAACATCTTAAATAATCTCCACAGCCGTGAACATACCAGTCTTGAAAATAAAACAGGAGTTTATAAGCTAGTCTGCAACGACTGTGAGGCTTTTTATGTGGGCCAGATGGGTCGAGGTTTTTTGAAAAGATTTTCTGAGCATAGACCCCCTACACGAGTTTACAACTTTGACAACATCAAGTCAAATTTCGCCAGGCACCTTATTATAGACAATAATCACAGTTACACGGATTTTAGCTCGAATCTAATACCCCTTCATTTCTGCAATAAAGGGCGTTATTTGAACGCCCTTGAAGAATATGAGATTTATAAAGCATATAACGACGCCAGTACCAAGCCACACGTGTTGAACGACCAATTACAATATAAATCAAATATACTGTACGATACCGCTATGCGATATGGTCGAGATAAAACTTAGATTTCGTCAGTACGGCGCGTGTTGTCTTGCAAGGCACACCTAACATTGACGTGCTCATTTAAAACAAGTTCTGTACATAGTTTAATGCCGTATTGTGTTTTAGTATTTTGACACAAGTGCCTCGAAACATGTAAACAACGAAATAACAACATCACAGAAAGGCCATAGACGGTGAGTAACAGTATATTTGGTTAACAAACATGTGGCTTGGGACTACAATAGGAGTTATTCTATTTAAATCAAAACATAGATAACAAAAGTATGTACTCAAAAACGCCATTACAAACCATCATATTAAAATAACCATTACAAATTTGAATTTCACATTATAACTTCAGCTCTGATTTTCTATTAAACATTTCGATTATCATATTTTAATCTTTTATAATTTATTACCAAATTTGAATCAAATTTTTTTTTATTACCAGAATCCACATTTTCAACCATCTCAAATCAATTTGATTACATAATAAAAAATCAGTAATGTCAATTATCATTCAAACAAAATTATAAACATTACTACACAAAATACAATATACACACACAACCAAATGTATCCTCAGATACCATAACATAACCTAATACATAACACATTTAACCCCAATACAAAATTATATACAATATACTTCACATAAAATCTCATTGTTCTCCAAAAATCATTATATTATCAAGCCAAATACTAAAACCATTAAACTCAAATAATTAAATGTCCATCATCAACTATGTTTAACCCCCATCATCATAAATCAGTCTAATACTGTACATGCACATTTCATTATTGTCTAATCTAAATGTACCTCTTGTACCACCAAAATCATTTAAATTTGTACCATTATCCACAATATTATAGTAACCAAAAGCAAGATTATTCTATAATATTATATCATTTACCTCATCAACATCGTGTACAGTCAAGTCGCCCTTGGGATTATTTGTCACAATCAGGTAAGTCACAATATCATCATCATCATCATCGTCTGCTGCACCAGTTACCCTAGTCTCATTATAAGGTAAGTCATCAATTTTATCCCCTCTCTCAATATGTAAAATCTGCACTACCACTTCATAACCTCTATTAACTTTAAAAATCTCTACCTCTCTTTTTCTCCACCTCTCATCAAAATACCTATCACAACCCCCCTGAACCGCCTCACTCCTCGCAAAGGGCACCACAAAATCACTAAAACACCTCCTGGCTTTACCAGGTTGTAACGTGTCAAAATTAGGTAATTTTATTTATTGCATTTATGGGGTATTTGTATTTTATTTTATTTTATTTTCGGGGTTTCATAAAAATATTGTGCAAGTTTTAATCCCATTGTGACAGACCACGTGTTGACTGAAACAGTTTTAGAACAAAGGCAAGACGCAATATTCCGTTGCGAAATCAGTTAAGGTATGCAGCCACCCTCTATTTCCACGAACTCTGCTTATGTGTGGTCATGTGCCTGTACGCAGTGACTCAGGTATGCGCGCGGTTGGGACGCGAAGAAAATCAACCGATGCTATCAAAAAATGGCGCAGAAACGAACAACTTGTGAGATCTATCATCCGACCTGCAGGATACGCAAATTAAGGACCACCCCTTTTTTGACGTCAGACCAGAAGTGCCTAGAGATCGTCGGCACACACTACAGAAACAAACACTATGTAGCATGTGCCTAGCCAATAAGCCACAACAACTCAACTGTAAGCGACGACAAAATTCGTTGGCAGTGGATATGAACTTCCTACCGCTCGAAAAGGACGCCAGCCCAGTCTTTCTCTGTTCGTGTTGGCCAACACAGAGCCAAGTCAGGCTCTTTACAGAAATACATATTTTACCGGTAATAAAGTGAAATAACAGTGAAATTATGTGACCGCGGTCGAAATAAAAAGTGGAGAATACATCTATCGATTTTTTGGACACTAACAATAAATTTGTAATGACGTAATAATGATCAACCAAGAACCACGTTGCCGGCGGGGGGAATTTTCCAGAATGATAAGGGTTTTATAATTTTCTGTGTGTTTGTGAGAATGTAAATTGCAGGCTGGGCCAGTGGTGCCGATCCCCCCCAAGCCCTATGTCGCTTCCCCCCCAACTACAGGCTCGATTACTAAAAAAAAAAATGGATCACAATTTAGCATTTTCAGTAAAACGTGATTAGTTTTACAGTATACAGTATCAAATCTCAATCACTTCATTGATTGGAAAAATACTTAGATTTGCAACTTTAATGCCTTACTTAAATTTGTTCCCTTAATAAAATGTTATAAACAATTCCGTCCTTTTATAGACTTTACTAAAACATAGTAGAAAGCAAGATAATTAAAAAATCTAAACGCAAATTTCTATTGCACACTGTACTTTATTAATACAGTAAGTAAAAAAAAAATGGATTTCAAAATTACATTATAAATAAATCTATATCTATCTATCTACTACAATATTTTAAGCTTACAATCACATTTTTGTTATCTGAAGTTGAAATATAACTTATAAGTAAGAAAAAAATTATAATATTAATAATCAGTGTTGTGTTTTTAGGTGTTCAATAATATTTGTTGTCTTTGTTTGGTGGAAAAGGCAAACTTGTCAATGATTTCTTCGTGCGGAATCTTGCTTAAAACTTCAGACTCACTACATAAAATTAACAAACTTTTTAACCATGTATCACTCATGCTCGTTCTAAGACGATTTTTGACAATTTTGATGCGGCTCATGGTTCTCTCTGCCGAACAGCTTGTTACGGAAAGAGATAAAAGAATCTTGTAGAGTCTATTTAAATTTGGAAACCCAGAAAGTTGCAGGAGGCATCTGTACGGTTTTATAAATCCTCGTCGTAGCCAAAGCTCCAGAGTTGTCTTACAGGACTTGTAAACAAGGTCGTTTATTAGTTGTTTATGCTGCAATTTATTTCTTAACGAAGGAAATACGTAAATTTTGGGTTAAAAAGGTAATTGTAAGTAAATATAACAAAATATTTCTCAAAACAATAAAATCGAACTTTGTGTTTTTCAAAATTTCCGCCTTATATAAAAATCACTCCTTAAGGCGTTTGAATAAAGCGTTGTTTTTCCCAATCAAACGTCTTAACTTTATTTTTATCAAAATTATTAGTGTGCAAGTCCAAAACAATAAAATCGAACTTTGTGTTTTTCAAAATTCCCTCGCACACAAAAAGTCCGCACATGTGAAAGCACCCTCGTAGTATAATATTTTAGTGTACAAAATAAAGCTTTATATGTAAATTTATCAAATAAGCGATTATTTGAAAATAAATGTAGATAAATAAGGAAAGTGAGACTGCTCAAGTTGTACACGAGAAAATTTTTTGAAGCAGCAAAATAATTAAAGAACTTTAGGTCGTTTGAAAGCGTCTGTTCCACCTACGTAGGGAACTTCCATTCGCTTTCAAACAATCTAATTTTCTTTAAGTATTTTATGACTTCAAAAAATTGTTTAGCCTACAACTTGACCAGTCTCGCCTTCTTTGTTTTTCAATATGTATTTACAAATAATCGCTTTTTTAATAAATTAAAATATAAAGCTGTATTTTGTACACTAAAATTATTGTACTGTGATTCGTGGATGTCTCATCACGTGATACACCATGCAGCCCCCTTAAGCAAGCTCTGACGCAAATTGCGACCAGGAAATACGTTCTCACATTGTATTCGGTATTTTTAGTAATAGTAAATTTCATACAACAGTAAAAAAAAAATCCCCCCAAAAATTTTTCAAATGTCGCCAATGGCAACACGATACCCCCCTGTAGGCACCCCTGGGCTGGGCTGTTTGTGTTTGTGTGTTTGAGTAATGTACAAGGTAAGCTATAGCACGTAAGTAAATACTGTAAAATTACCGATTACCAGGAAGCTGTATTCCAGTCAAAAAATACACTAAAAGATAATATGTTTTGTAGACAGATAGAAATGAGTAATGAATAATTTGAACAGAGTATATTCAATGCATAATAAAGCTTAAATAATTCTCTTCATTAAAGCGTGTAGAGTAAGTCATTTCATTAACCTATGAAACACATGTTTGTATCTTACGTTCGTACGCAAGAATCCTGGACCCAGATAAATGAAACTTTGAAGGTAGGTGGAAGTTATCTTTTTGTATTTTATATATTTTAAAAGTAGATTTAACGTCACAATGGCGCCCGAACAGGGACAGTTTTTATTAATTAAAAAATTAAGTAAAGACCGTACCTACAGAAAAGATACAAACATGTTTTTGAGGTTAGCGGAATAAAACAATAATGCGTTATTCACGCAAAATTGGTTATACAATACATTATATTGATTATATTATATTTATACACAAGTATCAAGTATAAAATAAGAAATGGCAGATAACAATGAAGTCAGTTTATCTGACAGTCAGACCGAGAGTCAAGTAAATGCTGACTCCGGTATTCAAGCAGAATTAACGTCAATAAATGAGTATAATGTAGAAGTATCTGTACTTAGTACACCGGGAGCGATATCAACTCCCGTAACAAGTAAAGCAAAAGAGTTGTCACTGGACGATCTATTTAATTTCATGAGAACCATGTCTAGTGATATTAATAAAAAATTTGATATACAGAATGACAAGTTTGATGCAATTGACAAAAAATTTGAGAGTCGTTTTAACTCTAGTGACGAAAAATTCGATAAAATAGACCGTCGTTTTGACGTTCAGAATAGCAATTTTAATATAAAATGTGAACAACTGAATAATCAGTTGCAGCAGAGTATTAGTGTGAAATTTGATGATTTCATAAACGATGTACAAGAAAAGACTAAATGTCTTGAAAATGCCAATGAAATAATAAGAAATAATTTGAATAAAGTAGAACAGAGTACGAGTAATACAAATGAAAGTTGTAATGGCAATGTTGTATTAGATAAAGAGTTAACAAATGATGACGATGATGTAATTGAAAATGTAGTATCGAAGAGTACCGATGAGTTTGTAGAATGTGATTATGAGATGTTAATGTGTGTTAATGAGTTAGAGCGAGAGTGGAAAAATAGTATAGTAGTAGAATGGGGACAGAGGGTAAATTTTCCCATTATTTTTTCTGAACCCGAGTGTTCACAAGTATTGTTTAAGAAGGGCAAGAGACCCGTGTTAGTAGAAGGTTTGAAGTGTTTATATTTGTTGTATAATTTTGTACCCTCTTTCTGGAGTAATATTGAGAGTGTGATATGGTATTGTGATGAGAGAGATTTAAATAGAGAATTGTATGTGGAGAAAGTAACAGAATTGTATGCATTGAATAGAGAGTATGATGAGTGGAAAATATAAGGTTAGAAGTGTGTTTAAGTAATAATGATTTAATTGACAATATAAAGTAAACAACCCGATAATGAATATAATTACTGATGGAGACTTAACAGATGTACTTAACGTTGACTTGTTTTAATGAGTATTTTGGGAAAATGAATGAATTTGGTTTTTATGGTTACAAACACACAAAACAGTAATTTGTGGGGTAATAAAATCGAACAGTGTTACATAAAACGAAGACTTATCTATGACGATGGAGGCTAAACCATAAAACAATAAAGGACAGTTATAAATATTTCGTTTTATGGTTTTTTGACCTGGCCGATTTAGACGATGAAGTGTGGTATAACTGAACAAATAACAAGGACGATTTGTAAATAAAAATGTAGTAAATTTATTTGTGTGCATTGTAGAATGTTAAGTAAATAATGTGTGTACGTAAGATGATTGTTGTAATATTAATATCAAAATATTTGCAAGTTAAATAAATAAACAGAATTAATTTTGAAAACAGTAATTGGTTAATTGTAATTGTTTTGGTAGAAATGAAACTTGTATTTTTCAGTAATTAATTTAATTAAAACAATTTGATACATGCTAAATATTTTGATTGATTATTTAAATATTGTATAATTAAATTTTGTTTAATGAATTCAATTATTTTATGAGAGATGAAGTTGGTGATTAAATGACAAATTGTTTGAGTTGAACTACCTTTGTGTTAAATGTTTCAGAGGTGAGGTGAAGGTATTGGTATGGTGAATATGTTTTGTGTATGTCAATTTAAATGGACTGTAAGTATAGAAATTTTATAGTACGAATCATGTATAATAACAAAATGTTTACAGCTGTAACTTAGATGAAGAGATTTTTAATTCAATAATGAGACGGTTCGAAAGCATTGTGTTAAATAAAAATGATAATTAAAATTCTAATAATAATTGAAAGATGATATATAATAATTATAAATAATAAAGTTTGAAAATTTTAAGGAAGATAATTGTAGAAATTTATGAATGATTTGAATGAATCAAATGCTAAATGATTAATGAAAATGTTACGACAGAATGTATATACAATTTTTGAAGTATTTAGCTATTAAGGTGCTATTGCGGGGGTGGCCTGTGCTCTCGTAGATAGTGAAATGGGTTGGGGGTAACAGAGAGTGTTACCTCCATCGGAGACCAAATGGCGAAAATGTGCGACACACCTTTTTCGTGCAAATTCAATTTGTACACTGATAGACGCTCGTGTCGCACATGGGCAATGATGAATGTAACAGGCATTGAAATGCAAGTTAGATTTCCCCGACTTTTCGGGCGATTACTGCCTTACCAGCACTAATCGTGGCTTTGGCTAGCGGTTAGCTATGGTCATATCAAGTCCCTTGACCATAGCTGACTTGAAATTGGTATATAGTAGAAATTAAATGGGGGTGAAATTTAGGGGAAATCCAGGTACTATGGAACAGCGGCTACCCTCTGTTCGAGTAGGAACAGCAAGGCAGGTGGTAGACCCGTTAAGTGCGTTTAAATATAAACAAGAATATGTTGATATTCCAAAAAAAAAAAAAAAAAAAAAAGTTAAAATGTAACTGCCGAAGCAAAGACACGGAGGTGTCCAATCCCTCCAAAATATGCAGTCTTTGTGGAAGCGAAAAGGCGCTACAGTCTTACATAACTTGCAATAGAGTGTGTGGATGGGAGGTGGCTCAGATGAGCCACGAATTCAAATTTTATATCATAAAATTGCTAACTCAAATTTTGATCCAATAAAAATGCTTGTGTTCTGTTTAAATAACTAGATGCTCATACATTCACTACAAGGTGTTCATTCCATAATTTTAAATGTAATATTTTATTGTAGTAGGTTAGATATAAGAGTTGATAGAAAGTATTTGTTTTATATGATTTGTGTGTTTTTTAAACTAAGCAAATAACTAAACCGACTGGCAGGCGGTTAATATAAACGATCAGAATCAGAAGAAGGGGAAACATGGGGGTTAGAAGTAAGTATTGATAAACATATATATGTTTCATGTGATTTGCTAAAATTTTGAGATGGGTTTTCATTGTGTTAAGGAGATCAGCTGATCAGCAATAAAATGTCACTGTTATATTGGTTGTAAATGTTCCAGGTAATTAATGTTTAAGGTAATGTTTCAATGTAGTACAGATGCTATTTAAAGTAATGAGAAAAGTAATTTAATGTGGTAAGATTTTAAATGAATTGTCAGAGATAATAAAAGATAGTTTTGGGGGTGATTAGTATTTTATTGGGACACATAGATCAGTCCAAGTTGAAGTTAAAGTTGAAGTAGTAAAGATCGAAATATTGTTTTTGAAGTAATGTAATGTTGTTGTGATAATGTAATAGAATTGGAGAAGTATTGATGTTGACACAGTAGTTTGTGGAGAATATATGTAGAGTTTTGAGTGATATATTGATATTATTAATTGATGATGTTCTTTTGTGTAGTTGAAGTAAGGTAATGAGATTGAGATTTTGGGGATGGTAATTTTGTAATAGGGGGTAGTGTAATGTAGGAGTCCGCAACATAAAGGTTGGACGGGATGGGACCGATTTAGTGGGGAAGGGGTCGCTTAGGTAGAATCCAGGGGCCAGATAATGGGAAATGAGCTTTTTGGGGGGGACACGTATCCCAAGTACAAAGGGTTAGAGAGTATTTTTTTTTATATATCGAGAGAAGGTGGCGATTTGAGTTTCATGCTAAGTTGGGGTTAGAGAGTGTTTGATAGAGATTTTGATAGAGATGGGTGTCCTGATAGTAAGAGTTGTTAGTGGTTAGAGTCAGAGGGGTAGAGATTATAAGTGTAAGCCCACCACGGGGGGTAAATTAAATTGTTATAAATATTTAAATCACCCACAGTAATGGAGAATAAGATTGTCAAATAAAGAAAGAGATTTATAACAAGAATATAAAAAATTTTTTAATTAAAACCAGTGACAAATTTTTGATAGAATTTGGAAATGTAAAGTTAGAAAGTGTTTATCTTGAATAATTTAAATGTCAATTTGATTGTTGTTTATATTAATATTTTGTTATTTTAAAGGTTTTATTTTATTATGTTTTTGTGTTTTAAGAGAGAATATTACAGATGCTAAAGGTAATTTCAGAGAACTTGTACATAACGTATGTGGGTCAAGGTAGTGGACTTGACCTAGTTTTGATCAGCTGACAGTGAGGTCATATACATACTAAGCTTGTTTAGTAAGGAGGTTAATTCAACTTTTGTTTTTTTTTTGATCAATTTAAACAAATTTTAAATAATTTCTATATGTAAAGTAAACCTTTTAATAAATTTAAATTTTTTCTTTGAATTTTAAAATTTTTTGTAAAATATTTTTTTCGAAAAAAAAAATAATCTTGATTTTTCGCCTGCCAGCTAATGGATGATTTTAAACTTTGATTATTTTATTGTTTGTGTACTAATCATGTTTATTTTTATTGAATTATTTTATTGAATTGTATTGTTAGACTCTAGGTAATCCATGTTAGGTTAAGGAGGTTCTTAATTGTAAGAAATGTTTAAATTGATTTATTTTAACTAACAGAAATAACAGAAAAACCTAATGAAGAGAATAATTCAAAGTAAATACAAAATTTTGATTTGATTTTAAATGAAAACAACCAATGGGTTGTAATTTAAATAAATTTTAAAGAATTTTTCAATTTATAATATGTAATGTGAGCGTGTGTGTGAGCCCAGTATCTGCTAAAGGCAGCCCAGCTTGCATATAAGGGGAAACATATCGGTGGAGGATCTGGCATAGTCTAAGCCAGGGTGTTGGATTTTTTGGGGGTAGCATGTTAGAAGGTGAGGTGTGCTGTGGTGCGCGTCTGTTCGATTTTTCGGTGTTGGGATCTCTTACAGGGAAGTCCAGTGATCTCATTCAGATGCGTCCATAGTCGCCGAGCCAGGGGGGTCGTGTACCCATGAAGAGTAAGAACAAGGGGGTTGTTGGCACCAGTTCCTCACCGATCCTCTTTGGGGTTTTATCAATGAGATTTCTTCTGTTTTGGACAGAAGAATTCTCATTGAGGGGGTATTGTAACGTGTCAAAATTAGGTAATTTTATTTATTGCATTTATGGGGTATTTGTATTTTATTTTATTTTATTTTCGGGGTTTCATAAAAATATTGTGCAAGTTTTAATCCCATTGTGACAGACCACGTGTTGACTGAAACAGTTTTAGAACAAAGGCAAGACGCAATATTCCGTTGCGAAATCAGTTAAGGTATGCAGCCACCCTCTATTTCCACGAACTCTGCTTACGTGTGGTCATGTGCCTGTACGCAGTGACTCAGGTATGCGCGCGGTTGGGACGCGAAGAAAATCAACCGATGCTATCAAAAAATGGCGCAGAAACGAACAACTTGTGAGATCTATCATCCGACCTGCAGGATACGCAAATTAAGGACCACCCCTTTTGACGTCAGACCAGAAGTGCCTAGAGATCGTCGGCACACACTACAGAAACAAACACTATGTAGCATGTGCCTAGCCAATAAGCCACAACAACTCAACTGTAAGCGACGACAAAATTCGTTGGCAGTGGATATGAACTTCCTACCGCTCGAAAAGGACACCAGCCCAGTCTTTCTCTGTTCGTGTCGGCCGACACAGAGCCAAGTCAGGCTCTTTACAGAAATACATATTTTACCGGTAATAAAGTGAAATAACAGTGAAATTATGTGACCGCGGTCGAAATAAAAAGTGGAGAATACATCTATCGATTTTTTGGACACTAACAATAAATTTGTAATGACGTAATAATGATCAACCAAGAACCACGTTGCCGGCGGGGGGAATTTTCCAGAATGATAAGGGTTTTATAATTTTCTGTGTGTTTGTGAGAATGTAAATTGCAGGCTGGGCTGTTTGTGTTTGTGTGTTTGAGTAATGTACAAGGTAAGCTATAGTACGTAAGTAAATACTGTAAAATTACCGATTACCAGGAAGCTGTATTCCAGTCAAAAAATACACTAAAAGATAATATGTTTTGTAGACAGATAGAAATGAGCAATGAATAATTTGAACAGAGTATATTCAATGCATAATAAAGCTTAAATAATTCTCTTCATAAAAGCGTGTAGAGTAAGTCATTTCATTAACCTATGAAACACATGTTTGTATCTTACGTTCGTACGCAAGAATCCTGTACCCAGATAAATGAAACTTTGAAGGTAGGTGGAAGTTATCTTTTTGTATTTTATATATTTTAAAAGTAGATTTAACGTCACAAGGTATACCACAAAAAACTAGGGGACCATTATGAGACACTATGTCTCCCACATAACCTCTGGAGGAACTTTGTCCTCAAAAACCACATGTGGAGTCATTTCTCCACTTACACCACAGGGAAAATTTGCCCTCTGCCCCTCATGCTCACCTAACCTCACTTCACAGTCTCTCTCGAACTCATCAACTACTACCTCACCACTAACTTCTACTCCTACTAAAATCTCATCATCACTACCATTATTCAATATTTTACTCTCGAATATTACCTTTTCAACTATGTTATCATTATTATTTATCATATTATGATAATTATTACTTTCACAAGCATCACCTACCTTAGTGTTCAAAACCAGGTCGTTTTTGTTCTCATTAAATTTACCTGCATCTCTTTTCCACTTCTTGGTCCATTTTTTAATATCGTTAATAATGTCATTACAATGCTGTTTCATTTCATGCATCAAACTAGCATTTTTGTTCTCTCATTTCACACCCCCTTAACTCATCAAAATCTTTACGCATTTCATTATATATCAAATGCAAAAAATTCATTATATCATCTACATATACAGTTAAAAACTCTACATTATTGGGCTATAAAATTTTATCCAAACATTTAATAAAACTAGCAACACTAGTATTAAGTCCAAACGGTAATCTTTTAAACTGATAATTCTTTCCATTAAATAAGAAATCAGTATACTTCCTACTCTCCGGAGCTACAGGTACCTGCCCAATAACCTGCGGTTAAATCTAAAGATGTCATGTACTTTACCCCACTAAATTTCTGAAAAATTTCATCAATCGGTTCGGGTGACTTCTCGGTCCAGGAATGATAATCTGGTTTATTCTACGGGCGTCCAAGACGTATCTCACTCTCCCATCTTTTTTAAGTACAACAACTAATGGGTTCGAATATGGTGACACTGACCTCTCAATTACATCTCCCGCCATCATTCTATCTAACTTCTCCTGAACAGCTCGCATTTTCGAATAGGGGACTGGATACCTTCTCTGCACAAAGTGTGTATGTTCCCGTACCTTCAGCTCACACTCATAGTTCCTGGCTCTACCAGGCAACTCCCAAAAAAAAACCCTTAAAACTCTCTACTACTCCCCACAACTCCTTGGCGTTGTGGACTCCCCTATAATTCCACCCTCACTAAAAAAAATTATGTGCCCTGTTCTCCCACACTTGCTCTTCACTTTTCATCTCGCTCTCGTCTCTTCAACTGTCTCTACATATATTTACTCTCAACTCCGTGTCCCCACCATCGAATTGTTTTTGTATTACTTTTATCCCCGCAATTTTCACCTCATCTATCACCCGTTTAAAACTCACCCTTACTTGTTTACATTCATGCTCCAATTCTACCACCTGTTTGTTAAAATCAATAATTGCTTTGTGTCGCTTTAGAAAATCATTCCCCAATATAACCTCCAAATTTAACCCTCGAACTACCAAGAAAGTATTATCATATTCAGCCCCATTTATTTTCATATTTAATTGAACCTGCTTGGTTACTCTTTTACTTCTAACCCCAGTAACACCCACTATAGTAACCCCTGCAACTGGTAAAGATGGAATATTTCTATTTAATTCCCTTAACTCCCCTAACACATTCTCTGAAATAACTGAAATTTCGCTACCAGTATCCACTAGTGTTTTAATCTCCTTACCTTCGATGGTGACAATGATTTCGGATAATCCTGTCTCTGGTACGCCTACCTCCAGGTCGTCCTCTTCCAGCAGCTCCGTTGAAATATTTGTCTTTATATCAGGTGATTATGATACCGCTTCGTATCCTGGACCCTGCTACCATCCCGACAATGGTTTGGTCCTCTCCTCCATTGTCCTTACTCGTTTTCCTGCTGATCGGCGGCACTACCCTGAGAGTGACCACCTCGAGCCCTGTTTACATGTCCACTGCCTCTTGGTACTCCTCGGCTGCTGTCCTGTACCCTCTGGTGTTGACCATTTTGGTTTGATGCTGGTTCACTCCTCTGGCAATTCCTTGCCCGGCCGCATCTAAAACAAACTGTTCTGAAAGCATAGTTTTCAAGTCGACAGTCCGGACACCTCCACCCTTCACTTCTATTATAATCTCCCCGTGTACCTCTATGTGCCGTCGTTGACCCCCTCGAATGGTGATGTATTAAGTTTGTGTGTGACACCGGCTGACTCTGATGTCTACCCAGCTCCCTGTCCCTGATATTCTGAAAAATATCTAATATTTTTTCTAACTCAGTAATCTCTGTAATATCGCGTGTCATTAGTGCAATTTGTATTTCTCGTGGCAAATGCTTGCTTACATGGCGCACAAATGATCGAAACGGCAATGGTGGCTCAAGATATTTCGCCTCAGTATATAATTTCATCACATACATTGTTACCGTTGGTCCCAAAACTACCAGACCCCATAATCTTACTATGCAGCACCTCTTGTTCTTCCTCGGACCAGTATTTGTCCCTGAATGCCCTTTCAAAACTTTTGTAACCCACCCAATCTGTTTTGTGAGCTTCAGCCCAAATTGCAGAATTCCCCTTAAAACATTTTAGGATTTTTACCTCCCAGTTATTATTACAGAACTTATTAAAATCTTTAACTCTGTTTAAAAATTGCATGGGGGTACCCCCCCTACTGTCACAATTAAAATATTCTAGATCAAAAGCATTATTACTTTCTCTGGTAATTATCAACCGCTCACTTACATTATTAAGTTTTTGACTTATGGTTGACTCTAATTCATCTCTAACATTCTTAACTAACTTATCATAATCATTTACCGTACACATGGCCACTTGTGACTCTAACTCACTACTACGGTTGTGACGGTACATAAATCTATATAGGAATTTATCGGTACAGGAAAAATAATTTTATTGTGTTTTCATGAGTTAAAAATGGTTAGGTTAACTTTTCCCAATATGGTACATACAACGCAGTTTGCCAGAGTAACTTGACACCAAGGTCATGGGCGTACGTGACTTTCAACACATATTTGGACAACGCAGGCCTCGAACAATGCTGAAACGTCATAAATAATGCGTAAGACATAACAATTGAGGTGTGAAACAATGCCGTCAGAGACCAAGAACAATAGATATGATGACGTAATAACCCTTTCCACGAGTGAAAAATCCGCCATGTTATCTGCCCAGTTACCCAGCAGTACTTGTGCGAGATGCACGCTAATTAACTTGCTGGCCCAAAATTGCCAGTAATTGCTAGCAACAACATAGAATTTGGTAAAAATGTAGTTAAAATGTACAAGTGAAATCAGTTGACAATAACAGTTTAGAAAATGTAAAGTAAAATCAGTGAAACAATAATAGCAGAAAGACTTTCAATAGTTCGGAAAACACAGGAGGCACCATGAGGGACGTCTGATTATCATCAACCATCATTTGAATTCAGGGAAGTAGAACTTCAAGATTTTAAGTCCAATACCCTATAAATTTTTGAGCTCAGATAAAACAAAATGTACCACTTTTCAGTAGTGTGTGTGTGTGTGAGAGAATGTAAGCTTGTATACCGGTGTGATATTAATTTCCATTTTATTAATATATTAAAATCATAAAATATTTTGTTCTCCACTTACCTTTAAATTTTACCCAATTTTCTTCTTCACCCAGAGTTCATCACACGAACGTTAAAAAGCAAGTATGATCATGAGGTTATATTAATAACAGACACAACTCGCATTTATGAAGAGAAACAAATTAAATTTTATTTTATTCTTTAAATTTTCAAAACTTCAAATTATTATTTATTCATTTCTGTATCCCTTAAATCAGTCTATTACTTCTAGCCAAAATTTAAATTAAATACAACTTTCTTGAAATATTTATGACATTATCTGGTACCACTAAAACTTACTTAAACATCTTACCTTAACAAAAGCAGCCCAGCCTGCTCATACTCAACATTCGCACCATTTAAAATTTACCCCTTTTTATTTAGATAGGCCCCATTTATTACTCAAAATTAAACATATACCCCTTGCCGGCAACGTGGCGTCTCCCCAACTTCATGGCACATCATTTACAAAATCCGCTATTTCTGTCCGAAACAATTTATGCTTTTTATTTTCTGCCGAAAACTGCGCTCACTTCCGCATTTTTGAAAAAACGGCACTCACTTTTACTTGATATTGAAACTTTATTAATGAGCCCTGTTTGGCGGGCTGCCTGCGCAGGCGAGTGTCGGTGAGGTACTGCAAGGAGTATTTTCCAAGTCCCCACCACTTAGATTTTTTTTTGAACAAGACGGAAAGCAATGCCTTGTGCGTTAAAGTCATAGTCACTGTTAGGCAACACTTGCAATTCCCGCGTGTTGGACGTCGACGAAATCTGTTGTCCACTGGTTTCGTCACACATATGGGCGTGACTTACAATTATGTTTCCGTCATGTTGGGAGCACATGTTAGACAAAATTCGCACATAGCCATTTTGCACGACTTGCGTTTAGCGTGGGTTATGCGCTCCGCCGATGTTAGTGCGTTTGGGCGCATTATACAGTACTCCAGTTCTGAGAATTAAGAAGTTGTGTGCAACACGACACATTCCATTGTACTTAGTTCACCTCACTGTTTCTTTGTTTGGACTACACTTTATATTGCCATGCGGCTGATCACGCAGATGAAATGAATTTAAAATATTTTAATAAAATAAAAACCCTTCCCTTTTAGCCCCGTTACACCGGTCTATGCCTAGAACTAGATCACTAAGCATTGGTTTACGTTACGTGATCAGAAAAGTAACTATGAGAAAGAGCAAACTGCAGTAAATTTTAAATCCACTTGATAGTAACTTAAACTTAAAATATATTATGTAACCAAAGCACATGTAATGCTCAGGCAGCGAAAGTGAGTCGCGGCCATTTTGTTTTGGGCTTGCTAAAGAACAAGCACCCATTTTGTTTTTTTTATGTGTGTTGTATTTCCAAAATGTTTGAAATTAAATTACCATTTGTCAATAGAAATATTAGCGTCTATCATTTCTGATAACCGTTCAATCTCAGCCTCGCTTAAAAAGAACCTTGGACCCTAACACAAAAAATACGTAATGTTGGCAACACAACAATGGCGCCTGAACTAAAGTCTGTCATACAAGAGAATTGACACGGAGAGGGAGTTGGCCAATCCCCCACCCGCTTCCGCTACGCATGCGCACGAAACTCGGCAGCATTCAGTTTACAACTGTCAGTCATCGGTCGCGTATTTCTAAGCACTACATGTACAGTTATAGAAAAGACAAAGGAATAATGTCTTTCCTTACACTGTGTTTATTGCCATTTATATAATATTTATTCCTTTGTCTGCGACAGAGTTTTATTAACGACTAAATTTTTGCATTACTCTGATCTATTCCATACTTTATTATCTTTCTGTTAATTTTAAAAGATGTTATGTAAATTCAACCTTATTCAGGTCTGAGCAATTTCATAATAGCCTACCATGAGTATACATGAGTGTACCGTGGCTATTATTAATTTTTTTAATAATAATTTGCTTTGTTGTAAACTTGCCCTCTGCGTTTTAACTGGGTTGGGACAGTCATCGGTGTTATATTTTAACCTTAAGGTACAGAAAATTTCTATTAAGTAGCAATATTACACCGAAGCCCGCATTACAAGTTTTTTATTTATTTTTTTTGTCTTTTATTTTGATTTTTTTTTGTTTTCATATAATTATATTTTTTCTTATCAACTGAATCATACTACTATGTACAATTCTTTATTTACTAAAAGAAATTCTTTATTTACATTGAAATGCAAGCACTTTTTACTGACTATCACTGTCACTTGGAAGCGGTTGAATTCCTCTTATATTTGACAGGCCACTTGGACCTGCTTCAGCGTCAGCCTCATTATCTGCATCCGATTCCTCCTCCGAAGTGCACGATGAGCTATCCGAAGACGTACATTGTGGATCACTCCTTATAGAAATAATCATTTCATCTACCCTTTCTTCTAGGATGCCTTCTGCGTCCCAAGCTTCGTCCATTACTCTTTCAACGTGATTAACCGCTCTTCTCCAGTCCTCCTCTTTAATTTCATCGATGGCTTGAAGAGCCAGACACTCTACTTCAGCTAAGGTGAATAATTTATTGTTTCTGGCTACCTTGCCTTTAACATTTGCCCATATAAGCTCGATGGGATTAAAGTGACAGTGATAGGGAGGCTGCCTTATCACTCTGTGGCCTTTTGATTTTGCTAGAGTTAACTGCATGGAAGTAGTACCGTCAAGGTCACTCACTTTCACTGCTTCTCCCTGTCACCTCCACGCCCCTCGCCTAGCGTTGTTGCCAGCTAGTACAGTGTGTAGCGTTTTAGCAGTGTTACGAAACCAAATTTCATACATCCACCTTATATTGCTTGTTTCTAATTTATTTATGTGTATCGCGTAAATGATACATTCACATTCAGCTGAATCTGACTACCACACAGAAATGAATGCTGAAGTTTTTAAGACCTGGTTTGTTGGTATGCTGTGCTTCTTGGAAGAAGGCTCTGTCAGCGTGATGGATAATGCCAGCTATCATTCTGTACAAATACATAAACCACCTTGTTCAAACTGGCGTAAAGCGGATATCATGGAGTGGCTGCGTAAGAAGCGAATTTCATTTTCCACAGCTGAAACCAGGAATGAACTTCTTTCTAAAGAAGAGCTCCGAACGGCCAAAAAGACGTACGAATTGGATCAACTGGCAAATGAAGTGGGAAATACAGTAGTGCCCCTGCCACCATATCATTGTCAGTATAATCCGATCGAGCTGATATGGGCCCAAGTTAAACGGTATGTTGCAAACAAGAATACGACTTTCAGATTAGCCGATATTGAACAACTTGCACACGAAGCTTTGGACAGGATAACTCAGGAAGACTGGGAGGAGTGCGTAAGACATGCGGAGACACTACAAGAAGCAGATTACTCAAAGCAGTGCACGAGAGACACCACGTGGAGCCCTTCATCATATACTTACGTGTGAGTAGTGACAGCGAACCTGACTCCAGTGAATCCGAAGACGAATTACTGTAGGAGTGTTAAAAAGTGTATATAGGTGGTAAACGTGTCTATAGCGAAGTGTAGTATTTTCTATTTTTATTGAAACATAAAAAACCGTGTGTGCGTGTTTTCTTCAGGAGTGTTATGAATGTGCTCTGTGCTATCACTTTGCAAAGTGATAATTGTGTGACTAAACCTATTTGAGGTGAGTTTTTCAACATACTGCTTATTTATAATAGTCATAAGGAATTCTATAGTTTATAAAATAAGGAAAATTTTAATTATAAAATTTGTAAGGACAATTCATAAAATATAGAAATATAAATTTAAATTCTATATTTAAAGATTTATAATATACTAAAATATGAATAAGGAATTTTAAATTTATTTCATGAGGCATTTGTATTTGTTGTTTATAAAAGTATCCTTATTTTCTTAAGAAATCCAATTCGTTTCACGTTTATACATACCATTATTTTTATGCTACTTGTGCATGTGACGTCTTATAGTATAGTTCTAATTTTTTTACTTAATTATTAATAAGAAGCGCAGGAAATAAAAATAGAATATTTTTCGGAGTCACGAATAGTGCGGTGTCTCTTCAATAATTAAATGGGGCAAGCTTAAGACACAGGATGCGTATGAAAATTCGTTCAAACAAACTATAGCTGACGCGTCGCATTGAATGTTATGTATGAGTTACGGAAATTAATTGTTAATTAATCATTAACAATGTATTAATTGTTATGCAATTATTATTAAGAATTATTGACAATGTAACAATGTATTCTAATGTATGTATTAGAAACTTTCTCCCCGTAAAGTTTACTTAAAAAATACAGTAAAACGCAAGTTAACCTTACATTACACTATCTTACAAAATCAGAACAACTGTGTGATACTCGTAAGATTTTAAAATGTTTTTTACTTTAAATAACATTAAATTTTACCTGTAAAATGTCTGCAGTAGGCATCTATGAACCTTCAAAATGTATAGTTGTTTTTTCAGTCTTCTTTTGTCATTGATTTTAGAATGTTCAAAAGTTTGAAGCACAAAAAATGATTTTAATGGAAGCCTTATTGACAACAAAATAAATATTTAATTTAAAAATCACTTTGTTATATTCTTTACATTAAGTAGGCCTAATTGTCGGAGCATTTTTCGGAAGAAAGCGAAACTGTTACTTAGTGGCAACGCTGTAAGTAAGCGGTGTGACCTTGACGATACTACTTCCATGCAGTTAACTATAGTGAATCCAGTTCATAGGATTTGAAATTTGGCTTATTTTTGTGTACAATTTGAAGCAGTTCTGCCTTTTTTAAATGACAGTCAAACGGTATGTTATTTGACTGCAGCCAATCTTGGATTGCCGGTTTTGTTGAAGTCTGCGTTGGAGGTTTGTTTTCTTGAATACAATGATACGGCGCATTGTCCGTTACAATTGTGGAACAGGGTTGTATATTTTCTAATAAATTAATAAACCATCCTTTGAAAGTGCTCGCATTCATTTCTTCGTGATAATCACCCTTCTTTGTCGATCTAAACATTTTTAAACAATTCGGTACGAATCCAGCGCTAGTGCCGGCATGAATAATTATCACCCGTTGACCTCTTCCTGTCGGCTCTTTTCTTGACGATTGCAAAGTGTCATCGTCCCAACATTTGGCAACTGTGTGACCCGCATTTATCCAGGTTTCATCCAGATAGACTATTTTTTTTACATCGATTTCCCTCATCTCTCTTAAAAAATTATACCTCCAATTAACAACATCATTTCTCTCCATTAGAAACTTTCTATTATTAATTTTTCTCCACTTAAAGCCCAAATTTTTTATAATTTTCCAAAGAGTAAACCTACTGCCGTCGAAAATATCACTCTCTTTTAACGAATTCAGTAGTTTTCTTATTGTCGGTAGCTCTCTTCTTTTGTAATATGCGTATATATGATCCCGTACTGCCGTTTCCGAAAAAGAATCCAAGCCCGACTTTGAGCTTTTACGAGGATGTTTCTTTCCCGGTGTTACATCCACAACTTCCGCTGTAACTTTAGATACAGTCGCCCTGCTGACCTGGAGTGCATTAGCAACTCGTTCAGTGACTTTCGGAAATGGCAGTAGTGGAGCATTACTTGCAGACTCTTTTTGGAAGTAATCTCTCAGTCGTCTTATGAAAGTCCGTGCTTGTGAGTTTAATGTCGCCCCTCTCCCAAATTTACGCACTCTTCCTCGATCTACACGGGGTGGCATTTTAAAAGTAAATAAATAATACAACGATTAAATTAAAACTTAATTAGGCCTGATTAAAACATAACAATTAAAACGTCGATCAAATGATGATAAAACTACTAAAAAAAAATTCTACACATACAAAAAACCAAAAGAGCTAAACTGATTATACTGTATTAAACACTGCTGCTAACCTTGTGAAAATGTAAGAATACTGGCTACACAATGATCTACTACCTGTGAGAAGTGGTAGACAGAAATAAAATGAGTAACGGTTAAGCGCAGAGAGCTTATAGTGGGAGAGAAATTGGAGGGGAAATTGTCGCTGTGAGCGGGGACATACCAAGGTCATGTCGATTCTTTAATATTACTTATTTTAGTATGTCAACAAATAAGTGTTAATCAAACCTCACCAGGTAAGTAACTTAAAAATATAATCACTGGTAAATGAGTTTGTTAACAAATGGCAGCCCGAACTAGGGACTTTATATAAATAAATTTTATATAAATAAGCCGGCAAAAGAGACAGAACGGTTATTGGATTAATGTGTGACATGATACGTAAAAAATTAGGTTATGTTGTGTCGAGTATATGGTAGATATACAGTAATATTTTAAATATATATTTTAAACTCCAAAATGGCAAACAATTATGAAAATGTCAGCTTAACTGACACTATAAATGAAAGCCAGATAAGCATGACTGAATCACAAATCATGAGTGAAGGAATGCACTCAACACCAGTCACGATTAAAAAGGCTGAAGATAATGATATGATAAAGATGATGAAATTGCTTTTTAATGAACAAAATGCAAAATTTGATGAGATAAAAAATGAAATCAAGAAACGAAATGTTAACTTTGATAAACAAATGGATGAAATGAATGCACGTTTCGATAAAACGAAAGAGAAAATAGTAGCATTAGTTAATGAGAAGTTTGATAGACGAAAGAATAAAGTAGATGAAAATTACGAGAGTAAAATGGGGGTAGAAAATAGTAGAGAATCAAATAAATTAAATGAAAATAAAGATGACAAGGTAAGTAGTGGTGAGAATTATGATAATAGAAGTAAAAATATGGTGTTAGAAAATAATTATGTGAGTATTGAGAGTGGTGATAAAAGTATAATGGGAGTAGAATTTGATAATGAAGTGATAAAAAGTGTTGATGAATTAGAGAGAAAGTATAGAGAAAATTTACAGGTAGAAGGGTGCAGGGGGTAAATTTTTCCCATAATATTGTAGTCGGGGGTGAAGAAAAGGCTTCACGCGCGTATTTGGAAGACACATGGTCTACAAATAGCTGTCCCTGGACTTGTTGTGCACCTGATAGGTGGTGCGATGATAAAATTGTAGTGTCCCCTTTTGTGTATCATGAGTTCATTGGAAAAACCCAGATGAGTCATGATAACGTTGTGTTACCCTTTGCGTGGTATGAAATAGGTCAGTGGGGTTGTGAGAGATATTGTGATGAGAGAGAGAGATAGAGATTTTTAGGTGAATAGGAATTATAGAGAATTTGTGGAAAGGTTAGGTGTAGAGATGGTGTACAATTATATTGAAATTTTACTTTGCATTGAAACTGAGGTAGCAGTAGATGATGTTGTTAAAGATGATAATATAACTTACATGATTATGACAAATTATACTAAGGGCGACAGGACTATACTATATGATGACACGGTATATGATATAATGATATGGAGTAACCCTATTCATTACAATAGTTTTGTGGAAGAATATGAGAAAAGAAATAAGTATTACATTGATGTACTAATATAATGTATTCAATGATAAATGATTTGTATAGATATAAGATTAGATGGTTGTTTGTTGATGGTGGATAAATTGTTTTATTGTGTATGAACATTTAATTATGTGAACAGTGTGGTCTTGAAGTGGATTGTTTTGGGAACTGATTAATGGTCAATGATAAAATAATAAGTCGGATTGTATATTTTTGTGTGTTAATGTTAAATGTATTTGTGTGTTACAATATGTTGTGTATTATATATATATATTTTTGTGTAAACCATGTATATAATAGGAATGATGAAACATCAATAGGGTAATAGAGTGTGTGGCTAGGAGGTTGCTACAGGGGTAGCAACGGTAAACAAATATTAAGCATTAAGTATATGATGTCGATAATGGTGTCGAATAAAAATATAGTTATGATTCTGTTGTAAAGAAGTATTAAAATCAAGAAAAAAGATTAATAAAGTTTAACTAGTTACATTGTTTGCCATAATGAAGTTGTGTTTTGAATTATATATGATAGAGATATGGATAAGTTGTTGTTGCTTTTTGAAAATTTAAGGAATTATTTTACGTGTTATCTTAGTATAAGAATATATTTTTCTTGTGGTGAAAAGAATGAAGTAGTATTGATTGGAGTCAGAAAGTTGGTAAATGTAGGAATGCCTAAGGAGACAGACCTTCTTTCATAAATCTTGTTTATTTTATGTTTGAGAAATTAGTAGTTAAATATAAAACCAATGCTTATCAATGTAAACCAATGCAGCTAAGGGGAGACATATCAGTTGTGGATATGGGATTATACAAGGCCACTATTTAAAATTTTGCATTCGATGTTTCAGAGTTTAGTGATGCTGTGACGGCGGTCCTGAGCTGGCCAGCGTGTCAGAGCAGGAACGTCAAGTGCCTAAATGGCCTTGTGGTGTTGGGATCTCACGTGAGAAGTCCAGTAAGGTCAGGCAGGTACGGTCACCATCATTGGACCAAGGGTAAGTTATTTGAATTCTTTTTTATATAGACATTACAGGGGGTTGTGGCGACATATCCGGACCGATCCCTTTAGGAAGTATGAATGAGTCAATGAGAGTTTTTATGTTTCGACATAAAACCTCTCATTGAGGGGGTTTTGTGACGGTACATAAATCTATATAGGAATTTATTGGTACAGGAAAAATAATTTTATTGTGTTTTCATGTGTTAAAAATGGTTAGGTTAACTTTTCCCAATATGGTACATACAACGCAGTTTGCCAGAGTAACTTGATACCAAGGTCATGGGCGTACGTGACTTTCAACACATATTTGGACAACGCAGGCCTCGAACAATGCTGAAACGTCATAAATAATGCGTAAGACGTAACAACTGAGGTGTGAAACAATGCCGTCAGAGACCAAGAACAATAGATATGATGACGTAATAACCCTTTCCATGAGTGAAAAATCCGCCATGTTATCTGCCCAGTTACCCAGCAGTACTTGTGCGAGATGCACGCTAATTAACTTGCTGGCCCAAAATTGGCAGTAATTGCTAGCAGCAACATAGAATTTGGTAAAAATGTAGTTAAAATGTACAAGTGAAATCAGTTGACAATAACAGTTTAGAAAATGTAAAGTAAAATCAGTGAAACAATAATAGCAGAAAGACTTTCAATAGTTCGGAAAACACAGGAGGCACCATGAGGGACGTCTGATTATCATCAACCATCATTTGAATTCAGGGAAGTAGAACTTCCCTTAAAATTGGATTTTAAGTCCAATACCCTATAAATTTTTGAGCTCAGATAAAACAAAATGCACCACTTTTCAGTAGTGTGTGTGTGTGTGTGTGTGTGTGTGAGAGAGAGAATGTAAGCTTGTATACCGGTCTATGCCTAGAACTAGATCACTAAGCATTGGTTTACATTACGTGATCAGAAAAGTAACTATGAGAAAGAGCAAACTGCAGTAAATTTTAAATCCACTTGATAGTAACTTAAACTTAAAATATATTATGTAACCAAAGCACATGAAATGCTCAGGCAGCGAAAGTGAGTCGCGGCCATTTTGTTTTGGGCTTGCTAAAGAACAAGCACCCATTTTGTTTTTTTTATGTGTGTTGTATTTCCAAAATGTTTGAAATTAAATTACCAGTTGTCAATAGAAATATTAGCGTCTATCATTTCTGATAACCGTTCAATCTCAGCCTCGCTTAAAAAGAACCTTGGACCCGAACACAAAAAATACGTAATGTTGGCAACACAACAATGGCGCCTGAACTAGTATGTCAACAAATAAGTGTTAATCAAACCTCACCAGGTAAGTAACTTAAAAATATAATCACTGGTAAATGAGTTAACACGGTTATCTATGGCACGCAACGTGCTATTTAAACATTGCATCTTACTCTCTATTCCATCAAACTTATTACAAGTTTCAGATTCAAAATTGTCTAGTCTACAACTTACTGTAGTTACCTGTTGTGAAAGTTCTGTTTGGTTATAATCTAAAATATTTATTTTATCTTCTACCACCCACACATGCTCCCTTAACTCTTCACAATGAATCAATAAAACTATGCTTGCATGAAAAAACAAGAGAAAATCATAACAAAATGAAAAGAGCACTGAGTATTGGCAATACTTGACAGTAGTAAATAATTGTTTTTTTTTTATTTATTTAAGCGTTACAATAATTCAATAAACATAATAATAAAGAGCGTAATAATTAATAAAAATCTTGCTTTCCAACGTGCTGGATTCTGAATGAAAGATGCTATCCGGGCTGGACGGACCAAAAAATGTGGGGTTCTTTTTGATTTGCAGTGGACTGTATATTGTCAAAATAAATGGTTAAAGGGCTTTATTCCCATGTAATCAACAATGCATAAAAATTAAGCGTTTACTGACCTTGTCCTTGTGCGTTGTAAATGTCCTGTTGTAAGCAACACTTTGGTGATTTTCTAGGCAGTCCTAAACTTAACAATAATATCCCAACAAACGTTAAACACCTAAATAAATAAACACATGAAAAAAAGCACAAAGTAAAATAACAATAGCGTTGAATAGTCTTTCTATTCTTGCGGTATGCGGGTATAAACGAAAAGAACTGAACTGCACGATATACCGTACACTACAGGAAAGAAAAACGCTCTAATTATGACTGCTGATTACAATGTGAATTGAACTTTGAAACAGGTAATGGGAGTGCATTCTATTAGAGATAATGAAATATAGATAGGGTGAGTTTAACTATTGTTATGAAAACAAAATATCTGACAGTTTGTTTTTCATTATCATTGCGTACTTTATTAATTTGTTCATCAACACGCTCTCACAATAAATTATTTAATGCATTAAAACATTTATCCAGCTGTTCTTTCATCTCGCCCCTTAAATTAACATTTTGTTGTTTCATTTCATTAGACATTACATTTTGTTGTTCTTTCATTTTTTCATTAATATTATTTTCGAACTTAACATTTCGCTCTTTATTTCATTAATATCACCCCTTAAATTAACATTTTGTTGTTTCATGTCACTAACATCATTAGACATTGTACACAAAAAATCATCATTAGCATCAAACCACTTATTATTATCATTAGACATTATGCGTAAAAAATTCATTATGTCATCAATTGACCCCTCCCTTTCTTTTGTTGACACTGGGGTCGAATGTACCCCCGAGTCACTCATTATGGCTGAGTCAGTTAGACTAACTTCATTTTCATTAACTTCCATCTTTGAATTATATAACTTACTTAAACTGTATAAACAAATATAAAAAATTTTAGAATTTGATACAATGTTTCACATTACAAATCATTAAAAATGACATAACCTCCTATAACCTCTACGATAATACAATAAATGCCATCTACCCAAACCTATCTCTGTATCTTACGTAGGCCTAACCTATATAAAAATTTTATACAAGCATCCTGGCAGGGTCGCCGATTGTAACTGTTAAAATAATTGTAAAAATAAAATAGAATAATTTACACCCCGATTATTACGATATTTATACGACTTACCTTTAAACAGAAGATTCCCAAAGTCCACGGGCCGCCACTAGATTTTTAGGAGTAAATGTAGAAACCATTTCACTCTCCCCATAGAAATAATTTAGTAAATAACACAAAATTCCCTTATAGAAAAATTCCAGGGCCGTATAGGCGAACTTATCGATACAGAGATGAGTAAATATCACTATAATATTGACGACTCGGAACACAAAGTTTTTTATAAGTAAAAACGTAAAGTTTTACCTTACAGCCTAAACCGGCTTTCACCTATAGAAGGCTTCATCAGAGGCTGTCGTTAGTAGCGCTGCTCGTCTTGTTGTTGGCGACGAGAAAGTGTTTCGAAAGATTGAAGCTGTGTGTGTGTGGTGAGATGTGTTCGAATAATGCGTGCGATTTGAATTGTGTCTGTTCGTTTAGGATGTCGTTTTTATTTGTTTTTGTGTGTTTGTATATTTCTAATTGTTCTAGAGTGTCTAGTTTTCGCCCTTTTGTGTGTACGTGTAGTATGTTCATGTTATTGTCGATGTTTTTATATGTGTGGTTTGCTTCAATGAGGTGGTTTGCGAAGGTAGATTCTGTAGTGGTGTGGAGTGCTTTTGTGTGTTCAATGTATCTCTGTTTGAAGCTACGTCCTGTCTGGCCTATGTAGAATTTACTGCAATTTGAACAATTTAGTTTATATACACCGGGTAGATCGAATTTGTTTTGTGCTTTGGGCATGCGTTTTGATAGTGTGTGTTCTGTTTTGTTAGTAGTTTTGTAAGCGATTCTGTATCCTGCTTTTTTGAATTTGTGGGCAATTTTTTCTGTTTGTTTGTTGATGTATGTTAGTGTTATGAATTTGTTGTTTTCTGTCTTTGTCTGTTGTTTGTTTTGTGTTTTGTGTAGGAGTTTACTGACTATTGTTCTGTCATAACCGTTAGATTCTGCTAGATATTTTATCGTGTTTAGTTCGTCTTTGTAGTCTATTTCATCTAAGGGGATGTTGTTAAGTCTATGTATCATGGTTCTAAAAGCAGCTAGTTTGTGTTGTATTGGGTGATTGGAGGTGTTGTGTATTAGTGTGTCAGTTGTAGTTGGTTTTCTGTATATACTGAATTTGTGCCTGTGTTCTAGTTTTGTGATGGAGAGGTCTAAGAAGTTTATGGTATTGTTGTGTTCGTATTCGGCAGTGAAGGTTATGTTTTTATGTATTTTGTTTATGTGCGTTAGTAACTGTTCACATTGTCTTTTGTTTCCCCTGTATAGTATTAGAATGTCATCAACGTATCTGTGCCAATATAGTATTTTATGTGAGTGTCTGTCATTGTTTGTGAGTATTTTTGTTTTTTCTAAGTGTTGGAGGAAGACTTCTGCTAGAATGCTGGATATGGGGGAGCCCATGGGTAGGCCATCGTTCTGTGTGTAGTATTTATTGTTATAAGTAAAGTAGTTTTGTTTTGTGATAATGTTCAGAGTTTCTGTTATTTCATTGATAAGTTCGTCTGGTGTGTTGTTCTGTTTGAGTTTGTTTTGTAGGATGGTGATTGTTTCAGAGATGGGGATGTTTGTGTAGAGGTTTTTAATGTCAAAGGAGGCTAATGTGGCGTTATGGGGGCCTCCTTTGACATTAAAAACCTCTACACAAACATCCCCATCTCTGAAACAATCACCATCCTACAAAACAAACTCAAACAGAACAACACACCAGACGAACTTATCAATGAAATAACAGAAACTCTGAACATTATCACAAAACAAAACTACTTTACTTATAACAATAAATACTACACACAGAACGATGGCCTACCCATGGGCTCCCCCATATCCAGCATTCTAGCAGAAGTCTTCCTCCAACACTTAGAAAAAACAAAAATACTCACAAACAATGACAGACACTCACATAAAATACTATATTGGCACAGATACGTTGATGACATTCTAATACTATACAGGGGAAACAAAAGACAATGTGAACAGTTACTAACGCACATAAACAAAATACATAAAAACATAACCTTCACTGCCGAATACGAACACAACAATACCATAAACTTCTTAGACCTCTCCATCACAAAACTAGAACACAGGCACAAATTCAGTATATACAGAAAACCAACTACAACTGACACACTAATACACAACACCTCCAATCACCCAATACAACACAAACTAGCTGCTTTTAGAACCATGATACATAGACTTAACAACATCCCCTTAGATGAAATAGACTACAAAGACGAACTAAACACGATAAAATATCTAGCAGAATCTAACGGTTATGACAGAACAATAGTCAGTAAACTCCTACACAAAACACAAAACAAACAACAGACAAAGACAGAAAACAACAAATTCATAACACTAACATACATCAACAAACAAACAGAAAAAATTGCCCACAAATTCAAAAAAGCAGGATACAGAATCGCTTACAAAACTACTAACAAAACAGAACACACACTATCAAAACGCATGCCCAAAGCACAAAACAAATTCGATCTACCCGGTGTATATAAACTAAATTGTTCAAATTGCAGTAAATTCTACATAGGCCAGACAGGACGTAGCTTCAAACAGAGATACATTGAACACACAAAAGCACTCCACACCACTACAGAATCTACCTTCGCAAACCACCTCATTGAAGTAAACCACACATATAAAAACATCGACAATAACATGAACATACTACACGTACACACAAAAGGCCGAAAACTAGACACTCTAGAACAATTAGAAATATACAAACACACAAAAACAAATAAAAACGACATCCTAAACGAACAGACACAATTCAAATCGCACGCATTATTCGAACACATCTCACCACACACACACAGCTTCAATCTTTCGAAACACTTTCTCGTCGCCAACAACAAGACGAGCAGCGCTACTAACGACAGCCTCTGATGAAGCCTTCTATAGGTGAAAGCCGGTTTAGGCTGTAAGGTAAAACTTTACGTTTTTACTTATAAAAAACTTTGTGTTCCGAGTCATCAATATTATAGTGATATTTAGTTAAGTAACGGACACGTCATGGACAACGAAATCCAAGAATTTAACAGAGATGAGGTTATGGGCAGAATGGCGTATTAATTAACTAACACATGTCATGACATTATCATATTTTCTTTTATTAAACATATTATGAATCTATTTTTAATTTTTAAATGCTAATAAGACAAAATTTAATAGACAAAGGAAAATTATAATATATAAAAGTTTTATTTGCAAATCAGTACTTTATACTCCCTCCCCCTTTTTCTTTATACTGTCACTCTCTTTCTCTATTTACCCCCCATTTGGAGATCTCATCATTTTAATATTGTTTATGTTTTAAAATCATTTTGCAAATAAACAAACTTTAATTAAATTTGATTAACTTTTTGGCCAATTATTCTGTTACTTATCTGGCACGTGGTCCCAGTTTTGCACAACACTTCGCAGTTCACTTTCCAATAACCAAAGACAAAAAAATTGTTCTAACCGTCTACATTTATATCTCCATTGTTTTATTGCCTTTTACTTTAAAAGTTTATTATCACTTTCAAGATTTAAGAAAAAATTCAGTAGGCCTACCGTAAATGTCCATGGGCACTAAAAGAACACGTGTGTCCTGTATGCTGGACGACTGGGGCGAGCATAGCTAGTGTGGTTACGCTAATTCCGTTTTTTCTGCGCCTTTGAAACTGGTTCCAGGTCGATTTCTACTTACGTGTCTTCATAGTCTGTAAATTGCGTTTTACTTTTTCTCCCCACTTCGCTGGTAGACTGACTGTGTCGTTGGAAACACGTGCCATTTGTATGATTCACTGGTTAACAACAGAATCACTTGTTACCTTATTTGGGCATCGCCTGTCCCCACCTCCACAATCAGCTTCATTACAATAAAACGTTAACTTGTTACATAATTTTGTTACCCTAATTTTGTCCCTTTACAATGTTTGTATTTATTTTTGTCTACAAAAAAGTGAGACATTTGTTAGTTTGTTGTTATTATGTGGATGAGTGATTATAATTGAATGCAGATTTTGTGACAATGTTTACCTACTAGTACCTAATTATACCTAACTATTTCTATTTAGTAACCGTAATTACCAGACTTACAGATGTTTATTGTAATATTTAAAGAACAGTTTTAGCCTTATTTTGAAAACAAAGCCAGCTCCAAAAACTTGAATTTAATATTTTTGTTAAATGCACTGCAGCTTGATTTCAACAGAGACCTTGAAAATAGAGAGCTTACAGTAACATCATTTTTCAATATAGCTCTTCTGTTTTTATCACAATATGCTTGTGCTATTAAGAAACGCACACTTTCAGTAGACCAGCAGTCCTCACATGCAATGCTTCTTTCAGTTCTTGGTCCTAAGTTGTTTGGGTCCACCTTGAACAAACTTTATGAAACTGAAGTCTGTCATGGGTGTTCTCACAAGTAGAACTGTGACCAATTTGCTGATGGTTTGCCATTTCATCAGTAGTCCTCAGTCATCTAATTTGAATTTCAGTGTTGTCATCACTTGTGGCACTGGACCATAGGTCATGCTCTTTCTTCATTCATAAAGACTTGTGATAAAATTCCACCTATCATAAAATTGTATTTTGTGTTAATTAATGATTCACTCTTATGGCTATACGTACCTTCTACTAATTAACCAACAGTTTAGTACTCTTTGGATCATGTTTTCTATGTAGTTCTTTGCACTCGTTTCTCCTGTGTACGAGTTTACTGGTAGTAGCGTTATCAATATTTTCTGATAAATTACACAGGCCTGCGAAAAAATACTTTTTAAAAATTGTTTTAGTTTTGTCAAGTGATTTTTTTACTTCCATATTCCTTAAGGAATGGAAGTATGGTGATGGCAAAAAAAATCGTGTTCGAGATTATTGCAGATTCTGATTCTACTACACTCAAAACATGAAAAAAAGTCGTTTTCCGAAAAGTGTCTGTCTGTGTGTGTGTCTGTCTGTAGATTTTTTTATATGGCAAACGATAACTGCCGCAAATTCAAACAGAATCAAATAATTTTTTGCATACAGCCCTGATTTGTAGAGTACTCGCGACCTATTGTTTTTGGTGAAGATCGGTTGAGGGAAAGGGGTAGTTTACCTGCAACGGTTTTTTTTTATCAAGGGAAATTTTTTTTTTGGCAAACGATAACAGCCGCAAATTCAAACAGAATCAAATAATGTTTTGTATACAGCCCTGAATTGTAGAGTTCTCACGACCTATTGTTTTTGGTGAAGATCGGTTAAGGGAAAGGGGTAGTTTACCTGTAACGTTTTATGTTTTAACAAGGGTATTTCCTATGGCAAACGATAACAGCCGCAAATTCAAACAGAATCAAAAGATTATTTGCATACAGCCCTAAATTGTAGAGTTCTCAAGACCTATTGTTTTTGGTGAAGATCGGTTAAGGGAAAGGGGTAGTTTACCTGCAACTTTTTTTAACAAGGGTATTTTCTATGGCAAACGATAACAGCCGCAAATTCAATCAGAATCAAATAATTTTTTGCATACGGCCGTGATTTGTAGAGTACTTAAGACCTATTGTTTTTGGTGAAGATCGGTTAAGGGGAATGGGTAGTTTACCGGCAACGTTTTTTTATCAAGCGTATTTTCTATGGCAAACGATAACAGCCGCAAATTCAAACTGAATCAAATAATTTTTTGCATACGTCCCTGAATTGTAGAGGTCTCAAGGACTTTCGATTTTGGTGAAGATCGGTTAAGGGGAAGGGGTAGTTTACCTGCAACCTTTTACGTTTTAACAAGAGTAAAGTACTTGAAAATTCATTTAAACTTTTTGAAACAATGGTAATTGTTAAAAATAAAATAATTTTGTTGCCAGGCAATAAATTATAATTTTTTCATTTTAATGTAAATCTGTACATAGTATAAAGTAACGTCGGTCCGTTTTCTCTCTGTGTTTGAAATCGCTAATCTCAGGAAGTACTGAACGGATTTTATTCAAGTTTTCGCCAATAGATAGAGTGTCTATCGAGGAACATTTATGTGTATAATTAATACATATATGTTGTACATTAGCTTAGCTATCACGGTTTATGTCAAGTAAGTGGTATAGTTTACATCTTATATATAAAATGAATGTTTCTTTGTTTGTCCCGTATGCGTTCATATACCATTCATCCGATTGCGATGAAACTTCGGTGAGTTGTTGTGCGCATGTCCGCGAAGGTTTCTTCCACATCTCCTCCTAAACCACTGTATCGATTTCATCCAAACTTGGCACAAATATTTTACGCAACGGGAGAACCAACATAGGATAGGTGTTTTTTCGATGGGGTCCTTTTGGGGGTTCTTTGGGGTCTTCCACATCGCCTCCTAAACCACTGGACCGATTTCAACCAAACTTGGCACAAATATTTTACGCAAAGGGAGACCAACATAGGACAAGTGTTTTTTTCGATACGATCCTTTGGGGGGGTCCTTTGGGGTCTTCCACGTCTCCACCTAAACCATTGGACCGATTTCAACCAAACTTGGCACAAATATTTTACGCAACGGGAGAACCAACATAGGACAGGTGTTTTTTCGATACGATCCTCTGGGGGGTCCTTTGCGGTCTTAAAAAACTATTAGATCTGGTTACTATGGCAACCCAATAGAATAGATTCTGTTCTAAATATATTATCGCATTAAATTGAAGACCACGCGAACGAAGTTGTGGGCAACAGCTATTTATTTTTAAGAAGCCTACTTTAATTAAACTTTATTATTAATTAAACTAACATTTTCATTACGTACAACGTGAAACTCCGTAGCGAAGCACGGGTATTCTGCTAGTCATGTATAAGAGAAAATATATCGTGCGTGGCAGGCAAGCATATCTCAGTTATGTACTGTTTACGTTTCCATTTTATTATTATCACTACCGCAATAAAAAGGCAGGGAAGACACACACACACACAATTCGCGTTATTTCTGGCCTCATTCATGTTTATTTTCTTACATTTGCACGGTTTCTAAATGGAAAGTGCCGAACCCATACCAACATAACGCATGCAAGCCGAAAAAGTGTCTAGCGTGGATAGCGATTTGCTTCCTGTGGATCGCTGGGCAGTGTAACTGCACGTGTTTACAGAGGAATAGACAGACTTTTCGTCTTTAGGGAATGAACCCTCTGCAAGATGCTGAGGGTCCATGAGTGACTTCGGAGCGCTCCTTCTTTTCCGCGTGTTTGTTCTGTGAAACGTACACTGTAGATTCGCAGATTTATTCTAAGCAACGCTCAATAGGAAATGTTGAAAATTTTTGTCCACGGTGAACCCTCATACACACTAAACCTGCTCTGATGTTTTAATTACGGACATCATAATATTAAAACTTTGGAAACTTGAGCACTACTTAATGGAGATCAATCATTAACTTATACAAGCCATTAATTTTATGCATATTTTTTATATATATGTGTACAACGTTATCGGCAACAAAGAAGTAGTTTTTGTTAAAATTCCTTCCCGGGATATTTGGCCGTAGTCCAATGTTTTCTACAAAACCAGACGTTTCGGCAATGCCATTGACTTCCATCATCAGTGAAAATCGAGTGCGATAACGTGAGGTGGTATATGTTAGTGACCACAGTACTTTGGTTAAGGCTGAAGCAGTAAGTAGAAAGAAGTAGTTTCTATGGTAATATTCCATTTCGAAAATGATTTTAAAAATAAATCTTAGAATATGGAAGTCATGTATGGTTCTCCATACCGATATTTATATAATTTTTACTGCTGATTCCAAAAGTTACATCCATTTTTATCTGTCATGTGAGGTTATTTTACTTCCATGTTCCATAAGGAAATGGAAGTATGGTCATGGAGAAAAAAAATCGTGTTCGAGATTATTGCAGATTCTGATTGTACTACACTCAAAATATGAAAAAAGTCAATTTTCGAAAAGTGTCTGTGTGTCTTCTGTAGATTTTTTTTCTATGGCAAACGATAACAGCCGCAAATTCAAACAGAATCAAATAATTTTTTGCATACAGCTCTGATTTGTAGAGTACTCAAGACCTATTGTTTTTGGTGAATATCGGTTAAGGGAAAGGGGTAGTTTACCTGCAACAGTTTTTTTAAATCAAGGTAATTTTACTTCCATATTCCTTAAGGAATGGAAGTATGGTGATGGCAAAAAAAATCGTGTTCGAGATTATTGCAGATTCTGATTCTACTACACTCAAAACATGAAAAAAAGTCGTTTTCCGAAAAGTGTCTGTGTGTGTGTCTGTCTGTGTCTGTGTGTCTGTAGATTTTTTTCTATGGCAAACGATAACTGCCGCAAATTCAAACAGAATCAAATAATTTTTTGCATACAGCCCTGATTTGCAGAGTACTCGCGACCTATTGTTTTTGGTGAAGATCGGTTGAGGGAAAGGGGTAGTTTACCTGCAACGGTTTTTTTTTAGCAAGGGTAATTTTGTTTGTTTGGCAAACGATAACAGCCGCAAATTCAAACAGAATCAAATAATGTTTCGCATACAGCCCTGAATTGTAGAGTTCTCAAGATCTGTTGATTTTGGTGAAGATCGGTTAAGGGAAAAGGGTAGTTTACCTGTAACGTTTTATGTTTTAACAAGGGTATTTCCTATGGCAAACGATAACAGCCGCAAATTCAAACAGAATCAAAAGATTATTTGCATACAGCCCTAAATTGTAGAGTTCTCAAGACCTATTGTTTTTGGTGAAAATCGGTTGAGGGAAAGGGGTAGTTTACCTGCAACGTTTTTTTAACAAGGGTATTTTTTTCTATGGCAAACGATAACTGCCGCAAATTCAAACAGAATCAAATAACTTTTTGCATACAGCCCTGATTTGTAGAGTACTCACGACCTATTGTTTTTGGTGAAGATCGGTTGAGGGAAAGGGGTAGTTTACCTGGAATGGTTTTTTTTTATCAACGGAAATTTTTTTTTTTGCCAAACGATAACAGCCGCAAATTCAAACAGAATCAAATAATGTTTCGCATACAGCCCTGAATTGTAGAGTTCTCAAGATCTGTTGATTTTAGTGAAGATCGGTTAAGGGAAAGGGGTAGTTTACCTACAACGTTTTTTTAACAAGGTTATTTTCTATGGCAAACGATAACAGCTGCAAATTCAAACATAATCAAATAATTTTCTCCATACAGCCCTGGTTTGTAGAGTACTCAAGACCCTTTGTTTTTGGTGAAGATCGGTTGAGGGGAAGGGGTAGTTTACCTGCAACGTTTGTTATAAAGCGTATTTTATATGGCAAACGATAACTGCCGCAAATTCAAACAGAATCAAATAATTTTTTGCATACATAAGTGAATTGTAGAGGACTCAAGGCCATTAGATTTTGGTGAAGATCGGTTAAGGGGAAGGGGTAGTTTACCTGCAACCTTTTACGTTTTAACAAGAGTAAAGTACTTGAAAATTCATTTAAACTTTTTCAAACAATGGTAATTGTTAAAAATAAAATAATTTTGTTGCCAGGCAATAAAATTATAATTTTTTCATTTTAATGTAAATTTTGTATATATTAGAAAATATATCGTGCTTGGCAGGCAAGCATATTTCAGATTATAAGTCTTAGAATATGGAAGTCATGTATGGTTCTCCATACCGATATTTTACTTCCATATTCCTTAAGGAATGGAAGTATGGTGATGGCAAAAAAATCGTGTTCGAGATTATTGCAGATTCTGATTCTACTACACTCAAAACATGTAAAAAAGTCGTTTTCCGAAAAGTGTCTGTGTGTGTGTCTGTCTGTCTATAGATTTTTTTTCTATGGCAAACGATAACTGCCGCAAATTCAAACAGAATCAAATAATTTTTTGTTTGCAGCCCTGATTTGCAGAGTACTCGCGACCTATTGTTTTTGGTGAAGGTCGGTTGAGGGAAAGGGGTAGTTTACCTGCAACGGTTTTTTTTTAGCAAGGGTAATTTTGTTTGTTTGGCAAACGATAACAGCCGCAAATTCAAACAGAATCAAATAATGTTTGGACATACAGCCCTGAATTGTAGAGTTCTCAAGATCTGTTGATTTTGGTGAAGATCGGTTAAGGGAAAGGGGTAGTTTACCTGTAACGTTTTATGTTTTAACAAGGGTATTTCCTATGGCAAACGATAACAGCCGCAAATTCAAACATAATCAAATAATGTTTTGCATACTGCCCTGAATTGTAGAGTTCTCAAGACCTTTTGTTTTTGGTGAAGATCGGTTAAGGGAAAGGGGTAGTTTACCAGCAACGTTTTATGTTTTTAAGGGTATTTTCTATGGCAAACGATAAGAGCCGCAAATTCAAACAGAATCAAATACATTTTTGCATACAGCCCTGATTTCTTGAGTACTAAAGACCTATTGTTTTTGGTGAAGATCGTTTAAGGGAAAGGGGTAGTTTACCTGCCACGTTTTTTGTTTTATCAAGGGTATTTTTTATGGCAAACGATAACAGCCGCAAATTCACACAAAATCATATAATATTTTGCATACAACCCTAAATTGTAGAGTTCTCAAGACCTGTCGTTTTTGGTGAAGATCGGTTAAGGGAAAGGGGTAGTTTACCTGTAACGGTTTTTTATCAAGGGTAATTTTACTTCCATATTTTCCTTAAGGAATGGAAGTATGGTGATGGCAAAAAAAATCGTGTTCGAGATTATTGCAGATTCTGATTCTACTACACTCAAAACATGAAAAAAAGTCGTTTTCCGAAAAGTGTCTGTGTGTCTGTCTGTCTGTCTGTGTGTCTGTCTGTCTGTAGATTTTTTTTCTATGGCAAACGATAACTGCCGCAAATTCAAACAGAATCAAATAATTTTTTGCATGCAGCCCTGATTTGCAGAGTACTCGCGACCTATTGTTTTTGGTGAAGATCGGTTGAGGGAAAGGGGTAGTTTACCTGCAACGGTTTTTTTTTAGCAAGGGTAATTTTGTTTGTTTGGCAAACGATAACAGCCGCAAATTCAAACAGAATCAAATAATGTTTCGCATACAGCCCTGAATTGTAGAGTTCTCAAGATCTGTTGATTTTGGTGAAGATCGGTTAAGGGAAAGGGGTAGTTTACCTGTAACGTTTTATGTTTTAACAAGGGTATTTCCTATGGCAAACGATAACAGCAGCAAATTCAAACAGAATCAAAAGATTATTTGCATACAGCCCTAAATTGTAGAGTTCTCAAGACCTATTGTTTTTGGTGAAGTTCGGTTGAGGGAAAGGGGTAGTTTACCAGCAACGTTTTTTTAACAAGGGTATTTTCTATGGCAAACGATAACAGCCGCAAATTCAAACAGAATCAAATAATATTTTGCATACAGCCCTGATTTGTAGAGTACTCAAGACCTATTGTTTTTGGTGAAGATCGGTTAAGGGAAAGGGGTAGTTTACCTGTAACGTTTTATGTTTTAACAAGGGTATTTCCTATGGCAAACGATAACAGCCGCAAATTCAAACAGAATCAAAAGATTATTCGCATACGTCCATATATTGTAGAGTTCTCAAGACCTATTGTTTTTGGTGAAGATCGGTTGAGGGAAAGGGGTAGTTTACCTGCAACGTTTTTTTAACAAGGGTATTTTCTATGGCAAACGATAACAGCCGCAAATTCAAACAGAATCAAATAATGTTTTGCATACAGCCCTGATTTGTAGAGTACTCAAGGCCTGTTGTTTTTGGTGAAGATCGGTTAAGGGGAAGGGGTAGTTTACCTGCAACGTTTTTTTAACAAGGGTATTTTCTATGGCAAACGATAACAGCCGCAAATTCAAACAGAATCAAATAATGTTTTGCATACAGCCCTGATTTGTAGAGTACTCAAGGCCTGTTGTTTTTGGTGAAGATCGGTTAAGGGAAAGGGGTAGTTTACCTGTAACGTTTTATGTTTTAACAAGGGTATTTCCTATGGCAAACGATAACAGCCGCAAATTCAAACAGAATCAAAAGATTATTCGCATACGTCCATATATTGTAGAGTTCTCAAGACCTATTGTTTTTGGTGAAGATCGGTTGAGGGAAAGGGGTAGTTTACCTGCAACGTTTTTTTAACAAGGGTATTTTCTATGGCAAACGATAACAGCCGCAAATTCAAACAGAATCAAATAATTTTTTGCATACAGCCCTGATTTGTAGAGTACTCAAGACCTATTGTTTTTGGTGAATATCGGTTAAGGGAAAGGGGTAGTTTACCTGCAACAGTTTTTTTAAATCAAGGTAATTTTACTTCCATATTCCTTAAGGAATGGAAGTATGGTGATGGCAAAAAAAATCGTGTTCGAGATTATTGCAGATTCTGATTCTACTACACTCAAAACATGAAAAAATATCGGTATGGAGAACCATACATGACTTCCATATTCTAAGATTTATATTTAAAATCATTTTCAGCCAAACAACCAGGCTGTGTCTTACCTGCCTTTTTATTGCTGTATTAAATGAAAAATATTATATTACATTAAAATGAAAAAATTATAATTTTATTGCCTGGCAACAAAATTATTTTATTTTTAACAATTACCATTGTTTCAAAAAGTTTAAATAAATTTTCAAGTACTTTACTCTTGTTAAAACGTAAAAGGTTGCAGGTAAACTACCCCTTCCCCTTAACCGATCTTCACCAAAATCGAAAGTCATTGAGACCTCTACAATTCAGGGACGTATGCAAAAAATTATTTCATTCTGTTTGAATTTGCGGCTGTTATCGTTTGCCATAGAAAATACGCTTGATAAAAAAACGTTGCAGGTAAACTACCCCTTCCCCTTAACCGATATTCACCAAAAACAATAGGTCTTGAGTACTCTACAAATCAGGGCTGTATGCAAAACATTATTTGATTCTGTTTGAATTTGCGGCTGTTATCGTTTGCCATAGAAAATACCCTTGTTAAAAAAACGTTGCAGGTAAACTACCCCTTTCCCTCAACCGATCTTCACCAAAAACAATAGGTCTTGAGAAATCTACAATTCAGGGCTGTATGCGAAACATTATTTGATTCTGTTTGAATTTGCGGCTATCGTTTGCCAAAAAAAAAAAATTTCCCTTGATAAAAAAAACCGTTGCAGGTAAACTACCCCTTCCCCTCAACCGATCTTCACCAAAAACAATAGGTCGCGAGTACTCTACAAATCAGGGCTGTATGCAAAAAATTATTTGATTCTGTTTGAATTTGCGGCAGTTGTCGTTTGCCATAGAAAATACGCATGATAAAAAACGTTGCTGGTAAACTACCCCTTCCCCTCAACCGATCTTCACCAAAAACAATAGGTCTTGAGTACTCTACAAATCAGGGCTGTATGCAGAAAATTATTTGATTCTGTTTGAATTTGCGGCTGTTATCGTTTGCCATAGAAAATACCCTTGTTAAAAAAACGTTGTAGGTAAACTACCCCTTTCCCTTAACCGATCTTCACCAAAAACAAAAGGTCTTGAGAACTCTACAATTTAGGGCTGTATGCAAATAATCTTTTCATTCTGTTTGAATTTGCGGCTGTTATCGTTTGGCATAGGAAATACCCTTGTTAAAACATAAAACGTTACAGGTAAACTACCCCTTTCCCTTAACCGATCTTCACCAAAAACAAAAGGTCTTGAGAACTCTACAATTCAGGGCTGTATGCGAAACATTATTTGGTTCTGTTTGAATTTGCGGCTGTTATCGGTTGCCAAACAAACAAAATTACCCTTGCTAAAAAAAAAACCGTTGCAGGTAAACTACCCCTTTCCCTCAACCGATCTTCACCAAAAACAATAGGTCGCGAGAACTCTGCAAAACCGGGCTGTATGCAAAAAATTATTTGATTCTGTTTGAATTTGCGGCAGTTATCGTTTGCCATAGAAAAAAAATCTACAGACAGACAGACAGACACACAGACACACAGACAGACAGACACACAGACACTTTTCGGAAAACGACTTTTTTTCATGTTTTGAGTGTAGTAGAATCAGAATCTGCAATAATCTCGAACACGATTTTTTTTGCCATCACCATACTTCCATTCCTTAAGGAATATGGAAGTAAAAGTCGTTTTCCGAAAAGTGTCTGTGTGTGTGTCTGTAGATTTTTTTCTATGGCAAACGATAACTGCCGCAAATTCAAACAGAATCAAATAATTTTTTGCATACAGCCCTGATTTGCAGAGTACTCGCGACCTATTGTTTTTGGTGAAGATCGGTTGAGGGAAAGGGGTAGTTTACCTGCAACGGTTTTTTTTTAGCAAGGGTAATTTTGTTTGTTTGGCAAACGATAACAGCCGCAAATTCAAACAGAATCAAATAATGTTTCGCATACAGCCCTGAATTGTAGAGTTCTCAAGATCTGTTGATTTTGGTGAAGATCGGTTAAGGGAAAAGGGTAGTTTACCTGTAACGTTTTATGTTTTAACAAGGGTATTTCCTATGGCAAACGATAACAGCCGCAAATTCAAACAGAATCAAAAGATTATTTGCATACAGCCCTAAATTGTAGAGTTCTCAAGACCTATTGTTTTTGGTGAAAATCGGTTGAGGGAAAGGGGTAGTTTACCTGCAACGTTTTTTTAACAAGGGTATTTTTTTCTATGGCAAACGATAACTGCCGCAAATTCAAACAGAATCAAATAACTTTTTGCATACAGCCCTGATTTGTAGAGTACTCACGACCTATTGTTTTTGGTGAAGATCGGTTTAGGGAAAGGGGTAGTTTACCTGGAACGGTTTTTTTTTATCAACGGAAATTTTTTTTTTTGCCAAACGATAACAGCCGCAAATTCAAACAGAATCAAATAATGTTTCGCATACAGCCCTGAATTGTAGAGTTCTCAAGATCTGTTGATTTTAGTGAAGATCGGTTAAGGGAAAGGGGTAGTTTACCTGTAACGTTTTATGTTTTAACAAGGTATTTCCTATGGCAAACGATAACAGCCGTAAATTCAAACAGAATCAAAAGATTATTTGCATACAGCCCTAAATTGTAGAGTTCTCAAGACCTATTGTTTTTGGTGAAGATCGGTTAAGGGAAAGGGGTAGTTTACCTACAACGTTTTTTTAACAAGGTTATTTTCTATGGCAAACGATAACAGCTGCAAATTCAAACATAATCAAATAATTTTCTCCATACAGCCCTGGTTTGTAGAGTACTCAAGACCCTTTGTTTTTGGTGAAGATCGGTTGAGGGGAAGGGGTAGTTTACCTGCAACGTTTGTTATAAAGCGTATTTTATATGGCAAACGATAACTGCCGCAAATTCAAACAGAATCAAATAATTTTTTGCATACATAAGTGAATTGTAGAGGACTCAAGGCCATTAGATTTTGGTGAAGATCGGTTAAGGGGAAGGGGTAGTTTACCTGCAACCTTTTACGTTTTAACAAGAGTAAAGTACTTGAAAATTCATTTAAACTTTTTCAAACAATGGTAATTGTTAAAAATAAAATAATTTTGTTTCCAGGCAATAAAATTATAATTTTTTCATTTTAATGTAAATTTTGTATATATTAGAAAATATATCGTGCTTGGCAGGCAAGCATATTTCAGATTATAAGTCTTAGAATATGGAAGTCATGTATGGTTCTCCATACCGATATTTTACTTCCATATTCCTTAAGGAATGGAAGTATGGTGATGGCAAAAAAATCGTGTTCGAGATTATTGCAGATTCTGATTCTACTACACTCAAAACATGTAAAAAAGTCGTTTTCCGAAAAGTGTCTGTGTGTGTGTCTGTCTGTCTATAGATTTTTTTTCTATGGCAAACGATAACTGCCGCAAATTCAAACAGAATCAAATAATTTTTTGTTTGCAGCCCTGATTTGCAGAGTACTCGCGACCTATTGTTTTTGGTGAAGGTCGGTTGAGGGAAAGGGGTAGTTTACCTGCAACGGTTTTTTTTTAGCAAGGGTAATTTTGTTTGTTTGGCAAACGATAACAGCCGTAAATTCAAACAGAATCAAATAATGTTTGGACATACAGCCCTGAATTGTAGAGTTCTCAAGATCTGTTGATTTTGGTGAAGATCGGTTAAGGGAAAGGGGTAGTTTACCTGTAACGTTTTATGTTTTAACAAGGGTATTTCCTATGGCAAACGATAACAGCCGCAAATTCAAACATAATCAAATAATGTTTTGCATACTGCCCTGAATTGTAGAGTTCTCAAGACCTTTTGTTTTTGGTGAAGATCGGTTAAGGGAAAGGGGTAGTTTACCAGCAACGTTTTATGTTTTTAAGGGTATTTTCTATGGCAAACGATAAGAGCCGCAAATTCAAACAGAATCAAATACATTTTTGCATACAGCCCTGATTTCTTGAGTACTAAAGACCTATTGTTTTTGGTGAAGATCGTTTAAGGGAAAGGGGTAGTTTACCTGCCACGTTTTTTGTTTTATCAAGGGTATTTTTTATGGCAAACGATAACAGCCGCAAATTCACACAAAATCATATAATATTTTGCATACAACCCTAAATTGTAGAGTTCTCAAGACCTGTCGTTTTTGGTGAAGATCGGTTAAGGGAAAGGGGTAGTTTACCTGTAACGGTTTTTTATCAAGGGTAATTTTACTTCCATATTTTCCTTAAGGAATGGAAGTATGGTGATGGCAATTTACCATAAGGGAAAGGGGTAGTTTACCTGTAATTTTTTATGTTTTAACAAGGGTATTTCCTATGGCAAACGATAACAGCCGCAAATTCAAACAGAATCAAAAGATTATTTGCATACAGCCCTAAATTGTAGAGTTCTCAAGACCTATTGTTTTTGGTGAAGATCGGTTGAGGGAAAGGGGTAGTTTACCTGCAACGTTTTTTTAACAAGGGTATTTTCTATGGCAAACGATAACAGCCGCAAATTCAAACAGAATCAAATAATGTTTTGCATACAGTCCTGATTTGTAGAGTACTCAAGACCTATTGTTTTTGGTGAAGATCGGTTAAGGGAAAGGGGTAGTTTACCTGTAACGTTTTATGTTTTAACAAGGGTATTTCCTATGGCAAACGATAACAGCCGCAAATTCAAACAGAATCAAAAGATTATTTGCATACAGCCCTAAATTGTAGAGTTCTCAAGACCTATTGTTTTTGGTGAAGATCGGTTGAGGGAAAGGGGTAGTTTGCCTGCAACGTTTTTTTAACAAGGGTATTTTCTATGGCAAACGATAACAGCCGCAAATTCAAACAGAATCAAATAATGTTTTGCATACAGCCCTGATTTGTAGAGTACTCAAGACCTATTGTTTTTGGTGAAGATCGGTTAAGGGGAAGGGGTAGTTTACCTGCAACGTTTTTTTATCAAGCGTATTTTCTATGGCAAACGATAACAGCCGCAAATTCAAACAGAATCAAATAATTTTTTGCATACGTCCCTGAATTGTAGAGGTATCAATGACTTTCGATTTTGTTGAAGATCGGTTAAGGGGAAGGGGTAGTTTACCTGCAACCTTTTACGTTTTAACAAGAGTAAAGTACTTGAAAATTTATTTAAACTTTTTGAAACAATGGTAATTGTTAAAAATAAAATAATTTTGTTGCCAGGCAATAAAATTATAATTTTTACTTCCATATTCCTTAAGGAATGGAAGTATGGTGATGGCAAAAAAAATCGTGTTCGAGATTATTGCAGATTCTGATTGTACTACACTCAAAACATGAAAAAAAGTCGTTTTCCGAAAAGTGTCTGTGTGTCTGTCTGTCTGTCTGTCTGTAGATTTTTTTTCTATGGCAAACGATAACTGCCGCAAATTCAAACAGAATCAAATAATTTTTTGCATGCAGCCCTGATTTGCAGAGTACTCGCGACCTATTGTTTTTGGTGAAGATCGGTTGAGGGAAAGGGGTAGTTTACCTGCAACGTTTTTTTTTTAGCAAGGGTAATTTTGTTTGTTTGGCAAACGATAACAGCCGCAAATTCATACAGAATGAAATAATGTTTCGCATACAGCCCTGAATTGTAGAGTTCTCAAGGTCTTTTGATTTTGGTGAAGATCGGTTAAGGGAAAGGGGTAGTTTACCTGTAACGTTTTATGTTTTAACAAGGGTATTTCTTATGGCAAACGATAACAGCCGCAAATTCAAACAGAATCAAAAGATTATTTGCATACAGCCCTAAATTGTAGAGTTCTCAAGACCTATTGTTTTTGGTGAAGATCGGTTGAGGGAAAGGGGTAGTTTACCTGCAACGTTTTTTTAAAAAGGGTATTTTCTATGGCAAACGATAACAGCCGCAAATTCAAACAGAATCAAACAATGTTTTGCGTACAGCCCTGATTTGTAGAGTACTCAAGACCTATTGTTTCTGGTGAAGATCGGTTAAGGGAAAGGGGTAGTTTACCTGTAACGTTTTATGTTTTAACAAGGGTATTTCCTATGGCAAACGATAACAGCCGCAAATTCAAACAGAATCAAAAGATTATTTGCATACAGCCCTAAATTGTAGAGTTCTCAAGACCTATTGTTTTTGGTGAAGATCGGTTGAGGTAAAGGGGTAGTTTACCTGCAACGTTTTTTTAACAAGGGTATTTTCTATGGCAAACGATAACAGCCGCAAATTCAAACAGAATCAAATAATATTTTGCATACAGCCCTGATTTGTAGAGTACTCAAGACCTATTGTTTTTGGTGAAGATCGGTTAAGGGAAAGGGGTAGTTTACCTGTAACGTTTTATGTTTTAACAAGGGTATTTCCTATGGCAAACGATAACAGCCGCAAATTCAAACAGAATCAAAAGATTATTCGCATACGTCCATATATTGTAGAGTTCTCAAGACCTATTGTTTTTGGTGAAGATCGGTTGAGGGAAAGGGGTAGTTTACCTGCAACGTTTTTTTAACAAGGGTATTTTCTATGGCAAACGATAACAGCCGCAAATTCAAACAGAATCAAATAATGTTTTGCATACAGCCCTGATTTGTAGAGTACTCAAGGCCTGTTGTTTTTGGTGAAGATCGGTTAAGGGGAAGGGGTAGTTTACCTGCAACGTTTTTTTATCAAGCGTATTTTCTATGGCAAACGATAACAGCCGCAAATTCAAACGGAATCAAATAATGTTTTGCATACAGCCCTGATTTGTAGAGTACTCAAGGCCTGTTGTTTTTGGTGAAGATCGGTTAAGGGGAAGGGGTAGTTTACCTGCAACGTTTTTTTATCAAGCGTATTTTCTATGGCAAACGATAACAGCCGCAAATGCAAACAGAATCAAATAATTTTTTGCATACGTCCCTGAATTGTAGAGGTCTCAATGACTTTCGATTTTGGTGAAGATCGGTTAAGGGGAAGGGGTAGTTTACCTGCAACCTTTTACGTTTTAACAAGAGTAAAGTACTTGAAAATTTATTTAAACTTTTTGAAACAATGGTAATTGTTAAAAATAAAATAATTTTGTTGCCAGGCAATAAAATTATAATTTTTTCATTTTAATGTAATATAATATTTTTCATTTAATACAGCAATAAAAAGGCAGGTAAGACACAGCCTGGCTGTTTGGCTGAAAATGATTTTAAATATAAATCTTAGAATATGGAAGTCATGTATGGTTCTCCATACCGATATTTACTTCCATATTCCTTAAGGAATGGAAGTATGGTGATGGCAAAAAAAATCGTGTTCGAGATTATTGCAGATTCTGATTCTACTACACTCAAAACATGAAAAAAAGTCGTTTTCCGAAAAGTGTCTGTGTGTGTGTCTGTCTGTCTGTCTGTGTGTCTGTCTGTCTGTAGATTTTTTTTCTATGGCAAACGATAACTGCCGCAAATTCAAACAGAATCAAATAATTTTTTGCATGCAGCCCTGATTTGCAGAGTACTCGCGACCTATTGTTTTTGGTGAAGATCGGTTGAGGGAAAGGGGTAGTTTACCTGCAACGGTTTTTTTTTTTAGCAAGGGTAATTTTGTTTGTTTGGCAAACGATAACAGCCGCAAATTCAAACAGAATCAAATAATGTTTCGCATACAGCCCTGAATTGTAGAGTTCTCAAGATCTGTTGATTTTGGTGAAGATCGGTTAAGGGAAAGGGGTAGTTTACCTGTAACGTTTTATGTTTTAACAAGGGTATTTCCTATGGCAAACGATAACAGCCGCAAATTCAAACAGAATCAAAAGATTATTTGCATACAGTCCTAAATTGTAGAGTTCTCAAGACCTATTGTTTTTGGTGAAGATCGGTTGAGGGAAAGGGGTAGTTTACCTGCAACGTTTTTTTAACAAGGGTATTTTCTATGGCAAACGATAACAGCCGCAAATTCAAACAGAATCAAATAATGTTTTGCATACAGCCCTGATTTGTAGAGTACTCAAGACCTATTGTTTTTGGTGAAGATCGGTTAAGGGAAAGGGGTAGTTTACCTGTAACGTTTTATGTTTTAACAAGGGTATTTCCTATGGCAAACGATAACCGCCGCAAATTCAAACAGAATCAAAAGATTATTTGCATACAGCCCTAAATTGTAGAGTTCTCAAGACCTATTGTTTTTGGTGAAGATCGGTTGAGGGAAAGGGGTAGTTTACCTGCAACGTTTTTTTAACAAGGGTATTTTCTATGGCAAACGATAACAGCCGCAAATTCAAACAGAATCAAATAATGTTTTGCATACAGTCCTGATTTGTAGAGTACTCAAGACCTATTGTTTTTGGTGAAGATCGGTTAAGGGAAAGGGGTAGTTTACCTGTAACGTTTTATGTTTTAACAAGGGTATTTCCTATGGCAAACGATAACAGCCGCAAATTCAAACAGAATCAAAAGATTATTTGCATACAGCCCTAAATTGTAGAGTTCTCAAGACCTATTGTTTTTGGTGAAGATCGGTTGAGGGAAAGGGGTTGTTTACCTGCAACGTTTTTTTAACAAGGGTATTTTCTATGGCAAACGATAACAGCCGCAAATTCAAACAGAATCAAATAATGTTTTGCATACAGCCCTGATTTGTAGAGTACTCAAGACCTATTGTTTTTGGTGAAGATCGGTTAAGGGGAAGGGGTAGTTTACCTGCAACGTTTTTTTATCAAGCGTATTTTCTATGGCAAACGATAACAGCCGCAAATTCAAACAGAATCAAATAATTTTTTGCATACGTCCCTGAATTGTAGAGGTCTCAATGACTTTCGATTTTGTTGAAGATCGGTTAAGGGGAAGGGGTAGTTTACCTGCAACCTTTTACGTTTTAACAAGAGTAAAGTACTTGAAAATTTATTTAAACTTTTTGAAACAATGGTAATTGTTAAAAATAAAATAATTTTGTTGCGAGGCAATGAAATTATAATTTTTACTTCCATATTCCTTAAGGAATGGAAGTATGGTGATGGCAAAAAAAATCGTGTTCGAGATTATTGCAGATTCTGATTGTACTACACTCAAAACATGAAAAAAAGTCGTTTTCCGAGAAGTGTCTGTGTGTCTGTCTGTGTGTCTGTCTGTCTGTAGATTTTTTTTCTATGGCAAACGATAACTGCCGCAAATTCAAACAGAATCAAATAATTTTTTGCATGCAGCCCTGATTTGCAGAGTACTCGCGACCTATTGTTTTTGGTGAAGATCGGTTGAGGGAAAGGGGTAGTTTACCTGGAACGGTTTTTTTTTATCAACGGAAATTTTTTTTTTTGCCAAACGATAACAGCCGCAAATTCAAACAGAATCAAATAATGTTTCGCATACAGCCCTGAATTGTAGAGTTCTCAAGATCTGTTGATTTTGGTGAAGATCGGTTAAGGGAAAGGGGTAGTTTACCTGTAACGTTTTATGTTTTAACAAGGTATTTCCTATGGCAAACGATAACAGCCGTAAATTCAAACAGAATCAAAAGATTATTTGCATACAGCCCTAAATTGTAGAGTTCTCAAGACCTATTGTTTTTTGGTGAAGATCGGTTAAGGGAAAGGGGTAGTTTACCTGCAACTTTTTTTAACAAGGGTATTTTCTATGGCAAACGATAACAGCCGCAAATTCAATCAGAATCAAATAATTTTTTGCATACGGCCGTGATTTGTAGAGTACTTAAGACCTATTGTTTTTGGTGAAGATCGGTTAAGGGGAATGGGTAGTTTACCGGCAACGTTTTTTTATCAAGCGTATTTTCTATGGCAAACGATAACAGCCGCAAATTCAAACTGAATCAAATAATTTTTTGCATACGTCCCTGAATTGTAGAGGTCTCAAGGACTTTCGATTTTGGTGAAGATCGGTTAAGGGGAAGGGGTAGTTTACCTGCAACCTTTTACGTTTTAACAAGAGTAAAGTACTTGAAAATTCATTTAAACTTTTTGAAACAATGGTAATTGTTAAAAATAAAATAATTTTGTTGCCAGGCAATAAATTATAATTTTTTCATTTTAATGTAAATCTGTACATAGTATAAAGTAACGTCGGTCCGTTTTCTCTCTGTGTTTGAAATCGCTAATCTCAGGAAGTACTGAACGGATTTTATTCAAGTTTTCGCCAATAGATAGAGTGTCTATCGAGGAACATTTATGTGTATAATTAATACATATATGTTGTACATTAGCTTAGCTATCACGGTTTATGTCAAGTAAGTGGTATAGTTTACATCTTATATATAAAATGAATGTTTCTTTGTTTGTCCCGTATGCGTTCATATACCATTCATCCGATTGCGATGAAACTTCGGTGAGTTGTTGTGCGCATGTCCGCGAAGGTTTCTTCCACATCTCCTCCTAAACCACTGTATCGATTTCATCCAAACTTGGCACAAATATTTTACGCAACGGGAGAACCAACATAGGATAGGTGTTTTTTCGATGGGGTCCTTTTGGGGGTTCTTTGGGGTCTTCCACATCGCCTCCTAAACCACTGGACCGATTTCAACCAAACTTGGCACAAATATTTTACGCAAAGGGAGACCAACATAGGACAAGTGTTTTTTTCGATACGATCCTTTGGGGGGGTCCTTTGGGGTCTTCCACGTCTCCACCTAAACCATTGGACCGATTTCAACCAAACTTGGCACAAATATTTTACGCAACGGGAGAACCAACATAGGACAGGTGTTTTTTCGATACGATCCTCTGGGGGGTCCTTTGCGGTCTTAAAAAACTATTAGATCTGGTTACTATGGCAACCCAATAGAATAGATTCTGTTCTAAATATATTATCGCATTAAATTGAAGACCACGCGAACGAAGTTGTGGGCAACAGCTATTTATTTTTAAGAAGCCTACTTTAATTAAACTTTATTATTAATTAAACTAACATTTTCATTACGTACAACGTGAAACTCCGTAGCGAAGCACGGGTATTCTGCTAGTCATGTATAAGAGAAAATATATCGTGCGTGGCAGGCAAGCATATCTCAGTTATGTACTGTTTACGTTTCCATTTTATTATTATCACTACCGCAATAAAAAGGCAGGGAAGACACACACACACACAATTCGCGTTATTTCTGGCCTCATTCATGTTTATTTTCTTACATTTGCACGGTTTCTAAATGGAAAGTGCCGAACCCATACCAACATAACGCATGCAAGCCGAAAAAGTGTCTAGCGTGGATAGCGATTTGCTTCCTGTGGATCGCTGGGCAGTGTAACTGCACGTGTTTACAGAGGAATAGACAGACTTTTCGTCTTTAGGGAATGAACCCTCTGCAAGATGCTGAGGGTCCATGAGTGACTTCGGAGCGCTCCTTCTTTTCCGCGTGTTTGTTCTGTGAAACGTACACTGTAGATTCGCAGATTTATTCTAAGCAACGCTCAATAGGAAATGTTGAAAATTTTTGTCCACGGTGAACCCTCATACACACTAAACCTGCTCTGATGTTTTAATTACGGACATCATAATATTAAAACTTTGGAAACTTGAGCACTACTTAATGGAGATCAATCATTAACTTATACAAGCCATTAATTTTATGCATATTTTTTATATATATGTGTACAACGTTATCGGCAACAAAGAAGTAGTTTTTGTTAAAATTCATTCCCGGGATATTTGGCCGTAGTCCAATGTTTTCTACAAAACCAGACGTTTCGGCAATGCCATTGACTTCCATCATCAGTGAAAATCGAGTGCGATAACGTGAGGTGGTATATGTTAGTGACCACAGTACTGTGGTTAAGGCTGAAGCAGTAAGTAGAAAGAAGTAGTTTCTATGGTAATATTCCATTTCGAAAATGATTTTAAAATATCGGTATGGAGAACCATACATGACTTCCATATTCTAAGATTTATATTTAAAATCATTTTCAGCCAAACAGCCAGGCTGTGTCTTACCTGCCTTTTTATTGCTGTATTAAATGAAAAATATTATATTACATTAAAATGCAAAAATTATAATTTTATTGCCTGGCAACAAAATTATTTTATTTTTAACAATTACCATTGTTTCAAGAAGTTTAAATAAATTTTCAAGTACTTTACTCTTGTTAAAACGTAAAAGGTTGCAGGTAAACTACCCCTTCCCCTTAACCGATCTTCACCAAAATCGAAAGTCATTGAGACCTCTACAATTCAGGGACGTATGCAAAAAATTATTTGATTCTGTTTGAATTTGCGGCTGTTATCGTTTGCCATAGAAAATACGCTTGATAAAAAAACGTTGCAGGTAAACTACCCCTTCCCCTTAACCGATCTTCACCAAAAACAATAGGTCTTGAGTACTCTACAAATCAGGGCTGTATGCAAAACATTATTTGATTCTGTTTGAATTTGCGGCTGTTATCGTTTGCCATAGAAAATAAAACGTAAAAGGTTGCAGGTAAACTACCCCTTCCCCTTAACCGATCTTCACCAAAAACAATAGGTCTTGAGTACTCTACAAATCAGGACTGTATGCAAAACATTATTTGATTCTGTTTGAATTTGCGGCTGTTATCGTTTGCCATATAAAATACCCTTGTTAAAAAAACGTTGCAGGTAAACTACCCCTTTCCCTCAACCGATCTTCACCAAAAACAATAGGTCTTGAGAAATCTACAATTCAGGGCTGTATGCGAAACATTATTTGATTCTGTTTGAATTTGCGGCTGTTATCGTTTGCCAAAAAAAAAAAAAATTTCCCTTGATAAAAAAAACCGTTGCAGGTAAACTACCCCTTCCCCTCAACCGATCTTCACCAAAAACAATAGGTCGCGAGTACTCTACAAATCAGGGCTGTATGCAAAAAATTATTTGATTCTGTTTGAATTTGCGGCAGTTGTCGTTTGCCATAGAAAATACGCATGATAAAAAACGTTGCTGGTAAACTACCCCTTCCCCTCAACCGATCTTCACCAAAAACAATAGGTCTTGAGTACTCTACAAATCAGGGCTGTATGCAGAAAATTATTTGATTCTGTTTGAATTTGCGGCTGTTATCGTTTGCCAAACAAACAAAATTTCCCTTGCTAAAAAAAAACCGTTGCAGGTAAACTACCCCTTTCCCTCAACCGATCTTCACCAAAAACAATAGGTCGCGAGAACTCTGCAAAACCGGGCTGTATGCAAAAAATTATTTGATTCTGTTTGAATTTGCGGCAGTTATCGTTTGCCATAGAAAAAAAATCTACAGACAGACAGACAGACAGACAGACACACAGACACACAGACACTTTTCGGAAAACGACTTTTTTTCATGTTTTGAGTGTAGTAGAATCAGAATCTGCAATAATCTCGAACACGATTTTTTTTGCCATCACCATACTTCCATTCCTTAAGGAATATGGAAGTAAAATAAATCTTAGAATATGGAAGTCATGTATGGTTCTCCATACCGATATTTATATAATTTTTACTGCTGATTCCAAAAGTTACATCCATTTTACTTCCATATTCCTTAAGGAATGGAAGTATGGTGATGGCAAAAAAAATCGTGTTCGAGATTATTGCAGATTCTGATTCTACTACACTCAAAACATGAAAAAAAGTCGTTTTCCGAAAAGTGTCTGTGTGTCTGTCTGTCTGTCTGTCTGTCTGTCTGTGTGTCTGTAGATTTTTTTTCTATGGCAAACGATAACTGCCGCAAATTCAAACAGAATCAAATAATTTTTTGCATACAGCCTGGTTTTGCAGAGTTCTCGCGACCTATTGTTTTTGGTGAAGATCGGTTGAGGGAAAGGGGTAGTTTACCTGCAACGGTTTTTTTTTTAGCAAGGGTAATTTTGTTTGTTTGGCAAACGATAACAGCCGCAAATTCAAACAGAATCAAATAATGTTTCGCATACAGCCCTGAATTGTAGAGTTCTCAAGACCTATTGTTTTTGGTGAAGATCGGTTAAGGGAAAGGGGTAGTTTACCTGTAACGTTTTATGTTTTAACAAGGGTATTTCCTATGGCAAACGATAACAGCCGCAACTTCAAACAGAATGAAAAGATTATTTGCATACAGCCCTAAATTGTAGAGTTCTCAATACCTTTTTGTTTTTGGTGAAGATCGGTTAAGGGAAAGGGGTAGTTTACCTACAACGTTTTTTTAACAAGGGTATTTTCTATGGCAAACGATAACAGCCGCAAATTCAAACAGAATCAAATAATTTTCTGCATACAGCCCTGATTTGTAGAGTACTCAAGACCTATTGTTTTTGGTGAAGATCGGTTGAGGGGAAGGGGTAGTTTACCAGCAACGTTTTTTATCATGCGTATTTTCTATGGCAAACGACAACTGCCGCAAATTCAAACAGAATCAAATAATTTTTTGCATACAGCCCTGATTTGTAGAGTACTCGCGACCTATTGTTTTTGGTGAAGATCGGTTGAGGGGAAGGGGTAGTTTACCTGCAACGGTTTTTTTTATCAAGGGAAATTTTTTTTTTTTGGCAAACGATAACAGCCGCAAATTCAAACAGAATCAAATAATGTTTCGCATACAGCCCTGAATTGTAGATTTCTCAAGACCTATTGTTTTTGGTGAAGATCGGTTGAGGGAAAGGGGTAGTTTACCTGCAACGTTTTTTTAACAAGGGTATTTTCTATGGCAAACGATAACAGCCGCAAATTCAAACAGAATCAAATAATGTTTTGCATACAGTCCTGATTTGTAGAGTACTCAAGACCTATTGTTTTTGGTGAAGATCGGTTAAGGGGAAGGGGTAGTTTACCTGCAACGTTTTTTTATCAAGCGTATTTTCTATGGCAAACGATAACAGCCGCAAATTCAAACAGAATCAAATAATTTTTTGCACACGTCCCTGAATTGTAGAGGTCTCAATGACTTTCGATTTTGGTGAAGATCGGTTAAGGGGAAGGGGTAGTTTACCTGCAACCTTATACGTTTTAACAAGAGTAAAGTACTTGAAAATTTATTTAAACTTTTTGAAACAATGGTAATTGTTAAAAATAAAATAATTTTGTTGCCAGGCAATAAAATTAAAATTTTTTCATTTTAATGTACATCATGTATAAGAGAAAATATATCGCGCTTGGCAGGCGATATTAAGATTTAAATATAAATCTTAGAATATGGAAGTCATGTATGGTTCTCCATACCGATATTACTTCCATATTCCTTAAGGAATGGAAGTATGGTGATGGCAAAAAAAATCGTGTTCGAGATTATTGCAGATTCTGATTCTACTACACTCAAAACATGAAAAAAGTCGTTTTCCGAAAAGTGTCTGTGTGTGTGTCTGTCTGTCTGTCTGTGTGTGTGTGTGTGTCTGTAGATTTTTTTTCTATGGCAAACGATAACTGCCGCAAATTCAAACAGAATCAAATAATTGTTTGCACGCAGCCCTGATTTGCAGAGTACTCGCGACCTATTGTTATTTTTGGTGAAGATCGGTTGAGGGAAAGGGGTAGTTTACCTGTAACGTTTTATGTTTTAACAAGGGTATTTCCTATGGCAAACGATAACAGCCGCAAATTCAAACAGAATCAAAAGATTATTTGCATACAGCCCTAAATTGTAGAGTTCTCAAGACCTATTGTTTTTGGTGAAGTTCGGTTGAGGGAAAGGGGTAGTTTACCCGCAACGTTTTTTTAACAAGGGTATTTTTTTTGGCAAACGATAACAGCCGCAAATTCAAACAGAATCAAATAATGTTTTGCATACAGCCCTGATTTGTAGAGTACTCAAGACCGATTGTTTTTGGTGAAGATCGGTTAAGGGAAAGGGGTAGTTTACCTGTAACGTTTTATGTTTTAACAAGGGTATTTCCTATGGCAAACGATAACAGCCGCAAATTCAAACAGAATCAAAAGATTATTTGCATACAGCCCTAAATTGTAGAGTTCTCAAGACCTATTGTTTTTGGTGAAGATCGGTTGAGGTAAAGGGGTAGTTTACCTGCAACGTTTTTTTAACAAGGGTATTTTCTATGGCAAACGATAACAGCCGCAAATTCAAACAGAATCCATTAATATTTTGCATACAGCCCTGATTTGTAGAGTACTCAAGACCTATTGTTTTTGGTGAAGATCGGTTAAGGGAAAGGGGTAGTTTACCTGTAACGTTTTATGTTTTAACAAGGGTATTTCCTATGGCAAACGATAACAGCCGCAAATTCAAACAGAATCAAAAGATTATTCGCATACGTCCATATATTGTAGAGTTCTCAAGACCTATTGTTTTTGGTGAAGATCGGTTGAGGGAAAGGGGTAGTTTACCTGCAACGTTTTTTTAACAAGGGTATTTTCTATGGCAAACGATAACAGCCGCAAATTCAAACAGAATCAAATAATGTTTTGCATACAGCCCTGATTTGTAGAGTACTCAAGGCCTGTTGTTTTTGGTGAAGATCGGTTAAGGGGAAGGGGTAGTTTACCTGCAACGTTTTTTTATCAAGCGTATTTTCTATGGCAAACGATAACAGCCGCAAATTCAAACGGAATCAAATAATGTTTTGCATACAGCCCTGATTTGTAGAGTACTCAAGGCCTGTTGTTTTTGGTGAAGATCGGTTAAGGGGAAGGGGTAGTTTACCTGCAACGTTTTTTTATCAAGCGTATTTTCTATGGCAAACGATAACAGCCGCAAATGCAAACAGAATCAAATAATTTTTTGCATACGTCCCTGAATTGTAGAGGTCTCAATGACTTTCGATTTTGGTGAAGATCGGTTAAGGGGAAGGGGTAGTTTACCTGCAACCTTTTACGTTTTAACAAGAGTAAAGTACTTGAAAATTTATTTAAACTTTTTGAAACAATGGTAATTGTTAAAAATAAAATAATTTTGTTGCCAGGCAATAAAATTATAATTTTTTCATTTTAATGTAATATAATATTTTTCATTTAATACAGCAATAAAAAGGCAGGTAAGACACAGCCTGGCTGTTTGGCTGAAAATGATTTTAAATATAAATCTTAGAATATGGAAGTCATGTATGGTTCTCCATACCGATATTTACTTCCATATTCCTTAAGGAATGGAAGTATGGTGATGGCAAAAAAAATCGTGTTCGAGATTATTGCAGATTCTGATTCTACTACACTCAAAACATGAAAAAAAGTCGTTTTCCGAAAAGTGTCTGTGTGTGTGTCTGTCTGTCTGTCTGTGTGTCTGTAGATTTTTTTTCTATGGCAAACGATAACTGCCGCAAATTCAAACAGAATCAAATAATTTTTTGCATGCAGCCCTGATTTGCAGAGTACTCGCGACCTATTGTTTTTGGTGAAGATCGGTTGAGGGAAAGGGGTAGTTTACCTGCAACGGTTTTTTTTTTTAGCAAGGGTAATTTTGTTTGTTTGGCAAACGATAACAGCCGCAAATTCAAACAGAATCAAATAATGTTTCGCATACAGCCCTGAATTGTAGAGTTCTCAAGACCTATTGTTTTTGGTGAAGATCGGTTAAGGGAAAGGGGTAGTTTACCTGTAACGTTTTATGTTTTAACAAGGGTATTTCCTATGGCAAACGATAACAGCCGCAAATTCAAACAGAATGAAAAGATTATTTGCATACAGCCCTAAATTGTAGAGTTCTCAATACCTTTTGTTTTTGGTGAAGATCGGTTAAGGGAAAGGGGTAGTTTACCTACAACGTTTTTTTAACAAGGGTATTTTCTATGGCAAACGATAACAGCCGCAAATTCAAACAGAATCAAATAATTTTCTGCATACAGCCCTGATTTGTAGAGTACTCAAGACCTATTGTTTTTGGTGAAGATCGGTTGAGGGGAAGGGGTAGTTTACCAGCAACGTTTTTTATCATGCGTATTTTCTATGGCAAACGACAACTGCCGCAAATTCAAACAGAATCAAATAATTTTTTGCATACAGCCCTGATTTGTAGAGTACTCGCGACCTATTGTTTTTGGTGAAGATCGGTTGAGGGGAAGGGGTAGTTTACCTGCAACGGTTTTTTTTATCAAGGGAAATTTTTTTTTTTTGGCAAACGATAACAGCCGCAAATTCAAACAGAATCAAATAATGTTTCGCATACAGCCCTGAATTGTAGATTTCTCAAGACCTATTGTTTTTGGTGAAGATCGGTTGAGGGAAAGGGGTAGTTTACCTGCAACGTTTTTTTAACAAGGGTATTTTCTATGGCAAACGATAACAGCCGCAAATTCAAACAGAATCAAATAATGTTTTGCACACAGTCCTGATTTGTAGAGTACTCAAGACCTATTGTTTTTGGTGAAGATCGGTTAAGGGGAAGGGGTAGTTTACCTGCAACGTTTTTTTATCAAGCGTATTTTCTATGGCAAACGATAACAGCCGCAAATTCAAACAGAATCAAATAATTTTTTGCACACGTCCCTGAATTGTAGAGGTCTCAATGACTTTTGATTTTGGTGAAGATCGGTTAAGGGGAAGGGGTAGTTTACCTGCAACCTTATACGTTTTAACAAGAGTAAAGTACTTGAAAATTTATTTAAACTTTTTGAAACAATGGTAATTGTTAAAAATAAAATAATTTTGTTGCCAGGCAATAAAATTAAAATTTTTTCATTTTAATGTACATCATGTATAAGAGAAAATATATCGCGCTTGGCAGGCGATATTAAGATTTAAATATAAATCTTAGAATATGGAAGTCATGTATGGTTCTCCATACCGATATTACTTCCATATTCCTTAAGGAATGGAAGTATGGTGATGGCAAAAAAAATCGTGTTCGAGATTATTGCAGATTCTGATTCTACTACACTCAAAACATGAAAAAAGTCGTTTTCCGAAAAGTGTCTGTGTGTGTGTCTGTCTGTCTGTCTGTGTGTGTGTGTGTGTCTGTAGATTTTTTTTCTATGGCAAACGATAACTGCCGCAAATTCAAACAGAATCAAATAATTGTTTGCACGCAGCCCTGATTTGCAGAGTACTCGCGACCTATTGTTATTTTTGGTGAAGATCGGTTGAGGGAAAGGGGTAGTTTACCTGTAACGTTTTATGTTTTAACAAGGGTATTTCCTATGGCAAACGATAACAGCCGCAAATTCAAACAGAATCAAAAGATTATTTGCATACAGCCCTAAATTGTAGAGTTCTCAAGACCTATTGTTTTTGGTGAAGTTCGGTTGAGGGAAAGGGGTAGTTTACCCGCAACGTTTTTTTAACAAGGGTATTTTTTTTGGCAAACGATAACAGCCGCAAATTCAAACAGAATCAAATAATGTTTTGCATACAGCCCTGATTTGTAGAGTACTCAAGACCGATTGTTTTTGGTGAAGATCGGTTAAGGGAAAGGGGTAGTTTACCTGTAACGTTTTATGTTTTAACAAGGGTATTTCCTATGGCAAACGATAACAGCCGCAAATTCAAACAGAATCAAAAGATTATTTGCATACAGCCCTAAATTGTAGAGTTCTCAAGACCTATTGTTTTTGGTGAAGATCGGTTGAGGTAAAGGGGTAGTTTACCTGCAACGTTTTTTTAACAAGGGTATTTTCTATGGCAAACGATAACAGCCGCAAATTCAAACAGAATCCATTAATATTTTGCATACAGCCCTGATTTGTAGAGTACTCAAGACCTATTGTTTTTGGTGAAGATCGGTTAAGGGAAAGGGGTAGTTTACCTGTAACGTTTTATGTTTTAACAAGGGTATTTCCTATGGCAAACGATAACAGCCGCAAATTCAAACAGAATCAAAAGATTATTCGCATACGTCCATATATTGTAGAGTTCTCAAGACCTATTGTTTTTGGTGAAGATCGGTTGAGGGAAAGGGGTAGTTTACCTGCAACGTTTTTTTAACAAGGGTATTTTCTATGGCAAACGATAACAGCCGCAAATTCAAACAGAATCAAATAATGTTTTGCATACAGCCCTGATTTGTAGAGTACTCAAGGCCTGTTGTTTTTGGTGAAGATCGGTTAAGGGGAAGGGGTAGTTTACCTGCAACGTTTTTTTATCAAGCGTATTTTCTATGGCAAACGATAACAGCCGCAAATTCAAACGGAATCAAATAATGTTTTGCATACAGCCCTGATTTGTAGAGTACTCAAGGCCTGTTGTTTTTGGTGAAGATCGGTTAAGGGGAAGGGGTAGTTTACCTGCAACGTTTTTTTATCAAGCGTATTTTCTATGGCAAACGATAACAGCCGCAAATGCAAACAGAATCAAATAATTTTTTGCATACGTCCCTGAATTGTAGAGGTCTCAATGACTTTCGATTTTGGTGAAGATCGGTTAAGGGGAAGGGGTAGTTTACCTGCAACCTTTTACGTTTTAACAAGAGTAAAGTACTTGAAAATTTATTTAAACTTTTTGAAACAATGGTAATTGTTAAAAATAAAATAATTTTGTTGCCAGGCAATAAAATTATAATTTTTTCATTTTAATGTAATATAATATTTTTCATTTAATACAGCAATAAAAAGGCAGGTAAGACACAGCCTGGCTGTTTGGCTGAAAATGATTTTAAATATAAATCTTAGAATATGGAAGTCATGTATGGTTCTCCATACCGATATTTACTTCCATATTCCTTAAGGAATGGAAGTATGGTGATGGCAAAAAAAATCGTGTTCGAGATTATTGCAGATTCTGATTCTACTACACTCAAAACATGAAAAAAAGTCGTTTTCCGAAAAGTGTCTGTGTGTGTGTCTGTCTGTCTGTCTGTGTGTCTGTAGATTTTTTTTCTATGGCAAACGATAACTGCCGCAAATTCAAACAGAATCAAATAATTTTTTGCATGCAGCCCTGATTTGCAGAGTACTCGCGACCTATTGTTTTTGGTGAAGATCGGTTGAGGGAAAGGGGTAGTTTACCTGCAACGGTTTTTTTTTTAGCAAGGGTAATTTTGTTTGTTTGGCAAACGATAACAGCCGCAAATTCAAACAGAATCAAATAATGTTTCGCATACAGCCCTGAATTGTAGAGTTCTCAGGATCTGTTGATTTTGGTGAAGATCGGTTAAGGGAAAGGGGTAGTTTACCTTTAACGTTTTATGTTTTAACAAGGGTATTTCCTATGGCAAACGATAACAGCCGCAAATTCAAACAGAATCAAAAGATTATTTGCATACAGTCCTAAATTGTAGAGTTCTCAAGACCTATTGTTTTTGGTGAAGATCGGTTGAGGGAAAGGGGTAGTTTACCTGCAACGTTTTTTTAACAAGGGTATTTTCTATGGCAAACGATAACAGCCGCAAATTCAAACAGTATCAAATAATGTTTTGCATACAGCCCTGATTTGTAGAGTACTCAAGACCTATTGTTTTTGGTGAAGATCGGTTAAGGGAAAGGGGTAGTTTACCTGTAACGTTTTATGTTTTAACAAGGGTATTTCCTATGGCAAACGATAACAGCCGCAAATTCAAACAGAATCAAAAGATTATTTGCATACAGCCCTAAATTGTAGAGTTCTCAAGACCTATTGTTTTTGGTGAAGATCGGTTGAGGGAAAGGGGTAGTTTACCTGCAACGTTTTTTTAACAAGGGTATTTTCTATGGCAAACGATAACAGCCGCAAATTCAAACAGAATCAAATAATGTTTTGCATACAGTCCTGATTTGTAGAGTACTCAAGACCTATTGTTTTTGGTGAAGATCGGTTAAGGGAAAGGGGTAGTTTACCTGTAACGTTTTATGTTTTAACAAGGGTATTTCCTATGGCAAACGATAACAGCCGCAAATTCAAACAGAATCAAAAGATTATTTGCATACAGCCCTAAATTGTAGAGTTCTCAAGACGTATTGTTTTTGGTGAAGATCGGTTGAGGGAAAGGGGTTGTTTACCTGCAACGTTTTTTTAACAAGGGTATTTTCTATGGCAAACGATAACAGCCGCAAATTCAAACAGAATCAAATAATGTTTTGCATACAGCCCTGATTTGTAGAGTACTCAAGACCTATTGTTTTTGGTGAAGATCGGTTAAGGGGAAGGGGTAGTTTACCTGCAACGTTTTTTTATCAAGCGTATTTTCTATGGCAAACGATAACAGCCGCAAATTCAAACAGAATCAAATAATTTTTTGCATACGTCCCTGAATTGTAGAGGTCTCAATGACTTTCGATTTTGTTGAAGATCGGTTAAGGGGAAGGGGTAGTTTACCTGCAACCTTTTACGTTTTAACAAGAGTAAAGTACTTGAAAATTTATTTAAACTTTTTGAAACAATGGTAATTGTTAAAAATAAAATAATTTTGTTGCCAGGCAATAAAATTATAATTTTTACTTCCATATTCCTTAAGGAATGGAAGTATGGTGATGGCAAAAAAAATCGTGTTCGAGATTATTGCAGATTCTGATTGTACTACACTCAAAACATGAAAAAAAGTCGTTTTCCGAGAAGTGTCTGTGTGTCTGTCTGTCTGTAGATTTTTTTTCTATGGCAAACGATAACTGCCGCAAATTCAAACAGAATCAAATAATTTTTTGCATGCAGCCCTGATTTGCAGAGTACTCGCGACCTATTGTTTTTGGTGAAGATCGGTTGAGGGAAAGGGGTAGTTTACCTGGAACGGTTTTTTTTTATCAACGGAAATTTTTTTTTTTGCCAAACGATAACAGCCGCAAATTCAAACAGAATCAAATAATGTTTCGCATACAGCCCTGAATTGTAGAGTTCTCAAGATCTGTTGATTTTGGTGAAGATCGGTTAAGGGAAAGGGGTAGTTTACCTGTAACGTTTTATGTTTTAACAAGGTATTTCCTATGGCAAACGATAACAGCCGTAAATTCAAACAGAATCAAAAGATTATTTGCATACAGCCCTAAATTGTAGAGTTCTCAAGACCTATTGTTTTTTGGTGAAGATCGGTTAAGGGAAAGGGGTAGTTTACCTGCAACTTTTTTTAACAAGGGTATTTTCTATGGCAAACGATAACAGCCGCAAATTCAATCAGAATCAAATAATTTTTTGCATGCGGCCGTGATTTGTAGAGTACTTAAGACCTATTGTTTTTGGTGAAGATCGGTTAAGGGGAATGGGTAGTTTACCGGCAACGTTTTTTTATCAAGCGTATTTTCTATGGCAAACGATAACAGCCGCAAATTCAAACTGAATCAAATAATTTTTTGCATACGTCCCTGAATTGTAGAGGTCTCAAGGACTTTCGATTTTGGTGAAGATCGGTTAAGGGGAAGGGGTAGTTTACCTGCAACCTTTTACGTTTTAACATGAGTAAAGTACTTGAAAATTCATTTAAACTTTTTGAAACAATGGTAATTGTTAAAAATAAAATAATTTTGTTGCCAGGCAATAAATTATAATTTTTTCATTTTAATGTAAATCTGTACATAGTATAAAGTAACGTCGGTCCGTTTTCTCTCTGTGTTTGAAATCGCTAATCTCAGGAAGTACTGAACGGATTTTATTCAAGTTTTCGCCAATAGATAGAGTGTCTATCGAGGAACATTTATGTGTATAATTAATACATATATGTTGTACATTAGCTTAGCTATCACGGTTTATGTCAAGTAAGTGGTATAGTTTACATCTTATATATAAAATGAATGTTTCTTTGTTTGTCCCGTATGCGTTCATATACCATTCATCCGATTGCGATGAAACTTCGGTGAGTTGTTGTGCGCATGTCCGCGAAGGTTTCTTCCACATCTCCTCCTAAACCACTGTATCGATTTCATCCAAACTTGGCACAAATATTTTACGCAACGGGAGAACCAACATAGGATAGGTGTTTTTTCGATGGGGTCCTTTTGGGGGTTCTTTGGGGTCTTCCACATCGCCTCCTAAACCACTGGACCGATTTCAACCAAACTTGGCACAAATATTTTACGCAAAGGGAGACCAACATAGGACAAGTGTTTTTTTCGATACGATCCTTTGGGGGGGTCCTTTGGGGTCTTCCACGTCTCCACCTAAACCATTGGACCGATTTCAACCAAACTTGGCACAAATATTTTACGCAACGGGAGAACCAACATAGGACAGGTGTTTTTTCGATACGATCCTCTGGGGGGTCCTTTGCGGTCTTAAAAAACTATTAGATCTGGTTACTATGGCAACCCAATAGAATAGATTCTGTTCTAAATATATTATCGCATTAAATTGAAGACCACGCGAACGAAGTTGTGGGCAACAGCTATTTATTTTTAAGAAGCCTACTTTAATTAAACTTTATTATTAATTAAACTAACATTTTCATTACGTACAACGTGAAACTCCGTAGCGAAGCACGGGTATTCTGCTAGTCATGTATAAGAGAAAATATATCGTGCGTGGCAGGCAAGCATATCTCAGTTATGTACTGTTTACGTTTCCATTTTATTATTATCACTACCGCAATAAAAAGGCAGGGAAGACACACACACACACAATTCGCGTTATTTCTGGCCTCATTCATGTTTATTTTCTTACATTTGCACGGTTTCTAAATGGAAAGTGCCGAACCCATACCAACATAACGCATGCAAGCCGAAAAAGTGTCTAGCGTGGATAGCGATTTGCTTCCTGTGGATCGCTGGGCAGTGTAACTGCACGTGTTTACAGAGGAATAGACAGACTTTTCGTCTTTAGGGAATGAACCCTCTGCAAGATGCTGAGGGTCCATGAGTGACTTCGGAGCGCTCCTTCTTTTCCGCGTGTTTGTTCTGTGAAACGTACACTGTAGATTCGCAGATTTATTCTAAGCAACGCTCAATAGGAAATGTTGAAAATTTTTGTCCACGGTGAACCCTCATACACACTAAACCTGCTCTGATGTTTTAATTACGGACATCATAATATTAAAACTTTGGAAACTTGAGCACTACTTAATGGAGATCAATCATTAACTTATACAAGCCATTAATTTTATGCATATTTTTTATATATATGTGTACAACGTTATCGGCAACAAAGAAGTAGTTTTTGTTAAAATTCCTTCCCGGGATATTTGGCCGTAGTCCAATGTTTTCTACAAAACCAGACGTTTCGGCAATGCCATTGACTTCCATCATCAGTGAAAATCGAGTGCGATAACGTGAGGTGGTATATGTTAGTGACCACAGTACTGTGGTTAAGGCTGAAGCAGTAAGTAGAAAGAAGTAGTTTCTATGGTAATATTCCATTTCGAAAATGATTTTAAAATATCGGTATGGAGAACCATACATGACTTCCATATTCTAAGATTTATATTTAAAATCATTTTCAGCCAAACAGCCAGGCTGTGTCTTACCTGCCTTTTTATTGCTGTATTAAATGAAAAATATTATATTACATTAAAATGCAAAAATTATAATTTTATTGCCTGGCAACAAAATTATTTTATTTTTAACAATTACCATTGTTTCAAAAAGTTTAAATAAATTTTCAAGTACTTTACTCTTGTTAAAACGTAAAAGGTTGCAGGTAAACTACCCCTTCCCCTTAACCGATCTTCACCAAAATCGAAAGTCATTGAGACCTCTACAATTCAGGGACGTATGCAAAAAATTATTTGATTCTGTTTGAATTTGCGGCTGTTATCGTTTGCCATAGAAAATACGCTTGATAAAAAAACGTTGCAGGTAAACTACCCCTTCCCCTTAACCGATCTTCACCAAAAACAATAGGTCTTGAGTACTCTACAAATCAGGGCTGTATGCAAAACATTATTTGATTCTGTTTGAATTTGCGGCTGTTATCGTTTGCCATAGAAAATAAAACGTAAAAGGTTGCAGGTAAACTACCCCTTCCCCTTAACCGATCTTCACCAAAAACAATAGGTCTTGAGTACTCTACAAATCAGGACTGTATGCAAAACATTATTTGATTCTGTTTGAATTTGCGGCTGTTATCGTTTGCCATATAAAATACCCTTGTTAAAAAAACGTTGCAGGTAAACTACCCCTTTCCCTCAACCGATCTTCACCAAAAACAATAGGTCTTGAGAAATCTACAATTCAGGGCTGTATGCGAAACATTATTTGATTCTGTTTGAATTTGCGGCTGTTATCGTTTGCCAAAAAAAAAAAATTTCCCTTGATAAAAAAAAACCGTTGCAGGTAAACTACCCCTTCCCCTCAACCGATCTTCACCAAAAACAATAGGTCGCGAGTACTCTACAAATCAGGGCTGTATGCAAAAAATTATTTGATTCTGTTTGAATTTGCGGCAGTTGTCGTTTGCCATAGAAAATACGCATGATAAAAAACGTTGCTGGTAAACTACCCCTTCCCCTCAACCGATCTTCACCAAAAACAATAGGTCTTGAGTACTCTACAAATCAGGGCTGTATGCAGAAAATTATTTGATTCTGTTTGAATTTGCGGCTGTTATCGTTTGCCATAGAAAATACCCTTGTTAAAAAAACGTTGTAGGTAAACTACCCCTTTCCCTTTAACCGATCTTCACCAAAAACAAAAGGTATTGAGAACTCTACAATTTAGGGCTGTATGCAAATAATCTTTTCATTCTGTTTGAATTTGCGGCTGTTATCGTTTGCCATAGGAAATACCCTTGTTAAAACATAAAACGTTACAGGTAAACTACCCCTTTCCCTTAACCGATCTTCACCAAAAACAATAGGTCTTGAGAACTCTACAATTCAGGGCTGTATGCGAAACATTATTTGATTCTGTTTGAATTTGCGGCTGTTATCGTTTGCCAAACAAACAAAATTTCCCTTGCTAAAAAAAAACCGTTGCAGGTAAACTACCCCTTTCCCTCAACCGATCTTCACCAAAAACAATAGGTCGCGAGAACTCTGCAAAACCGGGCTGTATGCAAAAAATTATTTGATTCTGTTTGAATTTGCGGCAGTTATCGTTTGCCATAGAAAAAAAATCTACAGACAGACAGACAGACAGACAGACACACAGACACACAGACACTTTTCGGAAAACGACTTTTTTTCATGTTTTGAGTGTAGTAGAATCAGAATCTGCAATAATCTCGAACACGATTTTTTTTGCCATCACCATACTTCCATTCCTTAAGGAATATGGAAGTAAAATAAATCTTAGAATATGGAAGTCATGTATGGTTCTCCATACCGATATTTATATAATTTTTACTGCTGATTCCAAAAGTTACATCCATTTTACTTCCATATTCCTTAAGGAATGGAAGTATGGTGATGGCAAAAAAAATCGTGTTCGAGATTATTGCAGATTCTGATTCTACTACACTCAAAACATGAAAAAAAAGTCGTTTTCCGAAAAGTGTCTGTGTGTCTGTCTGTCTGTGTGTCTGTAGATTTTTTTTCTATGGCAAACGATAACTGCCGCAAATTCAAACAGAATCAAATAATTTTTTGCATACAGCCTGGTTTTGCAGAGTTCTCGCGACCTATTGTTTTTGGTGAAGATCGGTTGAGGGAAAGGGGTAGTTTACCTGCAACGGTTTTTTTTTTAGCAAGGGTAATTTTGTTTGTTTGGCAAACGATAACAGCCGCAAATTCAAACAGAATCAAATAATGTTTCGCATACAGCCCTGAATTGTAGAGTTCTCAAGACCTATTGTTTTTGGTGAAGATCGGTTAAGGGAAAGGGGTAGTTTACCTGTAACGTTTTATGTTTTAACAAGGGTATTTCCTATGGCAAACGATAACAGCCGCAAATTCAAACAGAATGAAAAGATTATTTGCATACAGCCCTAAATTGTAGAGTTCTCAAGACCTTTTGTTTTTGGTGAAGATCGGTTAAGGGAAAGGGGTAGTTTACCTACAACGTTTTTTTAACAAGGGTATTTTCTATGGCAAACGATAACAGCCGCAAATTCAAACAGAATCAAATAATTTTCTGCATACAGCCCTGATTTGTAGAGTACTCAAGACCTATTGTTTTTGGTGAAGATCGGTTGAGGGGAAGGGGTAGTTTACCAGCAACGTTTTTATCATGCGTATTTTCTATGGCAAACGACAACTGCCGCAAATTCAAACAGAATCAAATAATTTTTTGCATACAGCCCTGATTTGTAGAGTACTCGCGACCTATTGTTTTTGGTGAAGATCGGTTGAGGGGAAGGGGTAGTTTACCTGCAACGGTTTTTTTTATCAAGGAAATTTTTTTTTTTTGGCAAACGATAACAGCCGCAAATTCAAACAGAATCAAATAATGTTTCGCATACAGCCCTGAATTGTAGATTTCTCAAGACCTATTGTTTTTGGTGAAGATCGGTTGAGGGAAAGGGGTAGTTTACCTGCAACGTTTTTTTAACAAGGGTATTTTCTATGGCAAACGATAACAGCCGCAAATTCAAACAGAATCAAATAATGTTTTGCATACAGTCCTGATTTGTAGAGTACTCAAGACCTATTGTTTTTGGTGAAGATCGGTTAAGGGGAAGGGGTAGTTTACCTGCAACGTTTTTTTATCAAGCGTATTTTCTATGGCAAACGATAACAGCCGCAAATTCAAACAGAATCAAATAATTTTTTGCACACGTCCCTGAATTGTAGAGGTCTCAATGACTTTCGATTTTGGTGAAGATCGGTTAAGGGGAAGGGGTAGTTTACCTGCAACCTTATACGTTTTAACAAGAGTAAAGTACTTGAAAATTTATTTAAACTTTTTGAAACAATGGTAATTGTTAAAAATAAAATAATTTTGTTGCCAGGCAATAAAATTAAAATTTTTTCATTTTAATGTACATCATGTATAAGAGAAAATATATCGCGCTTGGCAGGCGATATTAAGATTTAAATATAAATCTTAGAATATGGAAGTCATGTATGGTTCTCCATACCGATATTACTTCCATATTCCTTAAGGAATGGAAGTATGGTGATGGCAAAAAAAATCGTGTTCGAGATTATTGCAGATTCTGATTCTACTACACTCAAAACATGAAAAAAGTCGTTTTCCGAAAAGTGTCTGTGTGTGTGTCTGTCTGTCTGTCTGTGTGTGTGTGTGTGTCTGTCTGTGTGTCTGTAGATTTTTTTTCTATGGCAAACGATAACTGCCGCAAATTCAAACAGAATCAAATAATTGTTTGCACGCAGCCCTGATTTGCAGAGTACTCGCGACCTATTGTTTTTGGTGAAGATCGGTTGAGGGAAAGGGGTCGTTTACCTGTAACGTTTTATGTTTTAACAAGGGTATTTCCTATGGCAAACGATAACAGCCGCAAATTCAAACAGAATCAAAAGATTATTTGCATACAGCCCTAAATTGTAGAGTTCTCAAGACCTATTGTTTTTGGTGAAGTTCGGTTGAGGGAAAGGGGTAGTTTACCCGCAACGTTTTTTTAACAAGGGTATTTTTTTTGGCAAACGATAACAGCCGCAAATTCAAACAGAATCAAATAATGTTTTGCATACAGCCCTGATTTGTAGAGTACTCAAGACCGATTGTTTTTGGTGAAGATCGGTAAAGGGAATGGGGTAGTTTACCTGCAACGTTTTATGTTTTAACAAGGGTATTTCCTATGGCAAACGATAACAGCCGCAAATTCAAACAGAATCAAAAGATTATTTGCATACAGCCCTAAATTGTAGATTTCTAAGGACCTATTGTTTTTGGTGAAGATCGGTTGAGGGAAAGGGGTAGTTTACCGGCAACGTTTTTTTAACAAGGGTATTTTCTATGGCAAACGATAACAGCCGCAAATTCAAACAGAATCAAATAATGTTTTGCATAGAGCCCTGATTTGTAGAGTACTCAAGACCTATTGTTTTTGGTGAAGATCGGTTAAGGGGAAGGGGTAGTTTACCTGCAACGTTTTTTTATCAAGCGTATTTTCTATGGCAAACGATAACAGCCGCAAATTCAAACAGAATGAAATAATTTTTTGCATACTTCCCTGAATTGTAGAGGTCTCAATGACTTTCGAATTTTGGTGAAGATCGGTTAAGGGGAAGGGGTAGTTTACCTGCAACCTTTTACGTTTTAACAAGAGTAAAGTACTTGAAAATTTATTTAAACTTTTTGAAACAATGGTAATTGTTAAAAATAAAATAATTTTGTTGCCAGGCAATAAAATTATAATTTTTTCATTTTAATGTAATATAATATTTTTCATTTAATACAGCAATAAAAAGGCAGGTAAGACACAGCCTGGCTGTTTGGCTGAAAATGATTTTAAATATAAATCTTAGAATATGGAAGTCATGTATGGTTCTCCATACCGATATTTTACTTCCATATTCCTTAAGGAATGGAAGTATGGTGATGGCAAAAAAAAATCGTGTTCGAGATTATTGCAGATTCTGATTCTACTACACTCAAAACATGAAAAAAAGTCGTTTTCCGAAAAGTGTCTGTGTGTCTGTCTGTCTGTCTGTCTGTGTGTCTGTAGATTTTTTTTCTATGGCAAACGATAACTGCCGCAAATTCAAACAGAATCAAATAATTTTTTGCATACAGTCCGGTTTTGCAGAGTTCTCGCGACCTATTGTTTTTGGTGAAGATCGGTTGAGGGAAAGGGGTAGTTTACCTGCAACGGTTTTTTTTTAGCAAGGGAAATTTTGTTTGTTTGGCAAACGATAACAGCCGCAAATTCAAACAGAATCAAATAATGTTTCGCATACAGCCCTGAATTGTAGAGTTCTCAAGACCTATTGTTTTTGGTGAAGATCGGTTAAGGGAAAGGGGTAGTTTACCTGTAACGTTTTATGTTTTAACAAGGGTATTTCCTATGGCAAACGATAACAGCCGCAAATTCAAACAGAATGAAAAGATTATTTGCATACAGCCCTAAATTGTAGAGTTCTCAAGACCTTTTGTTTTTGGTGAAGATCGGTTAAGGGAAAGGGGTAGTTTACCTACAACGTTTTTTTAACAAGGGTATTTTCTATGGCAAACGATAACAGCCGCAAATTCAAACAGAATCAAATAATTTTCTGCATACAGCCCTGATTTGTAGAGTACTCAAGACCTATTGTTTTTGGTGAAGATCGGTTGAGGGGAAGGGGTAGTTTACCAGCAACGTTTTTTATCATGCGTATTTTCTATGGCAAACGACAACTGCCGCAAATTCAAACAGAATCAAATAATTTTTGCATACAGCCCTGATTTGTAGAGTACTCGCGACCTATTGTTTTTGGTGAAGATCGGTTGAGGGGAAGGGGTAGTTTACCTGCAACGGTTTTTTTTATCAAGGGAAATTTTTTTTTTTTTTGGCAAACGATAACAGCCGCAAATTCAAACAGAATCAAATAATGTTTCGCATACAGCCCTGAATTGTAGATTTCTCAAGACCTATTGTTTTTGGTGAAGATCGGTTGAGGGAAAGGGGTAGTTTACCTGCAACGTTTTTACTTCCATATTCCTTAAGGAATGGAAGTATGGTGATGGCAAAAAAAATCGTGTTCGAGATTATTGCAGATTCTGATTCTACTACACTCAAAACATGAAAAAAAGTCGTTTTCCGAAAAGTGTCTGTGTGTCTGTCTGTCTGTCTGTCTGTGTGTCTGTGTGTCTGTCTGTCTGTAGATTTTTTTCTATGGCAAACGATAACTGCCGCAAATTCATACAGAATCAAATAATTTTTTGCATACAGCCCGGTTTTGCAGAGTTCTCGCGACCTATTGTTTTTGGTGAAGATCGGTTGAGGGAAAGGGGTAGTTTACCTGCAACGGTTTTTTTTTAGCAAGGGTAATTTTGTTTGTTTGGCAAACGATAACAGCCGCAAATTCAAACAGAATCAAATAATGTTTCGCATACAGCCCTGAATTGTAGAGTTCTCAAGACCTATTGTTTTTGGTGAAGATCGGTTAAGGGAAAGGGGTAGTTTACCTGTAACGTTTTATGTTTTAACAAGGGTATTTCCTATGGCAAACGATAACAGCCGCAAATTCAAACAGAATCAAAAGATTATTTGTATACAGCCCTAAATTGTAGAGTTCTCAATACCTTTTGTTTTTGGTGAAGATCGGTTAAGGGAAAGGGGTAGTTTACCTACAACGTTTTTTTAACAAGGGTATTTTCTATGGCAAACGATAACAGCCGCAAATTCAAACAGAATCAAATAATTTTCTGCATACAGCCCTGATTTGTAGAGTACTCAAGACCTATTGTTTTTGGTGAAGATCGGTTGAGGGGAAGGGTAGTTTACCAGCAACGTTTTTTATCATGCGTATTTTCTATGGCAAACGACAACTGCCGCAAATTCAAACAGAATCAAATAATTTTTTGCATACAGCCCTGATTTGTAGAGTACTCGCGACCTATTGTTTTTGGTGAAGATCGGTTGAGGGGACGGGGTAGTTTACCTGCAACGGTTTTTTTTATCAAGGGAAATTTTTTTTTTTGGCAAACGATAACAGCCGCAAATTCAAACAGAATCAAATAATGTTTCGCATACAGCCCTGAATTGTAGATTTCTCAAGACCTATTGTTTTTGGTGAAGATCGGTTGAGGGAAAGGGGTAGTTTACCTGCAACGTTTTTTTAACAAGGGTATTTTCTATGGCAAACGATAACAGCCGCAAATTCAAACAGAATCAAATAATGTTTTGCATACAGTCCTGATTTGTAGAGTACTCAAGACCTATTGTTTTTGGTGAAGATCGGTTAAGGGGAAGGGGTAGTTTACCTGCAACGTTTTTTTATCAAGCGTATTTTCTATGGCAAACGATAACAGCCGCAAATTCAAACAGAATCAAATAATTTTTTGCATACGTCCCTGAATTGTAGAGGTCTCAATGACTTCCGATTTTGGTGAAGATCGGTTAAGGGGAAGGGGTAGTTTACCTGCAACGTTTTTTTATCAAGCGTATTTTCTATGGCAAACGATAACAGCCGCAAATTCAAACAGAATCAAATAATTTTTTGCATACGTCCCTGAATTGTAGAGGTCTCAATGACTTTCGATTTTGGTGAAGATCGGTTAAGGGGAAGGGGTAGTTTACCTGCAACCTTATACGTTTTAACAAGAGTAAAGTACTTGAAAATTTATTTAAACTTTTTGAAACAATGGTAATTGTTAAAAATAAAATAATTTTGTTGCCAGGCAATAAAATTATAATTTTTTCATTTTAATGTAATATAATATTTTTCATTTAATACAGCAATAAAAAGGCAGGTAAGGCACAGCCTGGCTGTTTGGCTGAAAATGATTTTAAATATAAATCTTAGAATATGGAAGTCATGTATGGTTCTCCATACCGATATTTTTAACAAGGGTATTTTCTATGGCAAACGATAACAGCCGCAAATTCAAACAGAATCAAATAATGTTTTGCATACAGCCCTGATTTGTAGAGTACTCAAGACCTATTGTTTTTGGTGAATATCGGTTAAGGGGAAGGGGTAGTTTACCTGCAACGTTTTTTTATCAAGCGTATTTTCTATGGCAAACGATAACAGCCGCAAATTCAAACAGAATGAAATAATTTTTTGCATACGTCCCTGAATTGTAGAGGTCTCAATGACTTTCGATTTTGGTGAAGATCGGTTAAGGGGAAGGGGTAGTTTACCTGCAACCTTTTACGTTTTAACAAGAGTAAAGTACTTGTTACTTCCATATTCCTTAAGGAATGGAAGTATGGTGATGGCAAAAAAAATCGTGTTCGAGATTATTGCAGATTCTGATTGTACTACACTCAAAACATGAAAAAAAGTCGTTTTCCGAAAAGTGTCTGTGTGTCTGTCTGTCTGTCTGTCTGTGTGTCTGTCTGTAGATTTTTTTTCTATGGCAAACGATAACTGCCGCAAATTCAAACAGAATCAAATAATTTTTTGCATGCAGCCCTGATTTGCAGAGTACTCGCGACCTATTGTTTTTGGTGAAGATCGGTTGAGGGAAAGGGGTAGTTTACCTGCAACGGTTTTTTTTTAGCAAGGGTAATTTTGTTTGTTTGGCAAACGATAACAGCCGCAAATTCATACAGAATGAAATAATGTTTCGCATACAGCCCTGAATTGTAGAGTTCTCAAGGTCTTTTGATTTTGGTGAAGATCGGTTAAGGTAAAGGGGTAGTTTACCTGTAACGTTTTATGTTTTAACAAGGGTATTTCTTATGACAAACGATAACAGCCGCAAATTCAAACAGAATCAAAAGATTATTTGCATACAGCCCTAAATTGTAGAGTTCTCAAGACCTATTGTTTTTGGTGAAGATCGGTTGAGGGAAAGGGGTAGTTTACCTGCAACGTTTTTTTAAAAAGGGTATTTTCTATGGCAAACGATAACAGCCGCAAATTCAAACAGAATCAAATAATGTTTTGCGTACAGCCCTGATTTGTAGAGTACTCAAGACCTATTGTTTCTGGTGAAGATCGTTTAAGGGAAAGGGGTAGTTTACCTGTAACGTTTTATGTTTTAACAAGGGTATTTCCTATGGCAAACGATAACAGCCGCAAATTCAAACAGAATCAAAAGATTATTTGCATATAGCCCTATATTGTAGAGTTCTCAAGACCTATTGTTTTTGGTGAAGATCGGTTGAGGTAAAGGGGTAGTTTACCTGCAACGTTATTTTAACAAGGGTATTTTCTATGGCAAACGATAACAGCCGCAAATTCAAACAGAATCAAATAATGTTTTGCATACAGCCCTGATTTGTAGAGTACTCAAGACCTATTGTTTTTGGTGAAGATCGGTTAAGGGGAAGGGGTAGTTTACCTGCAACGTTTTTTTATCAAGCGTATTTTCTATGGCAAACGATAGCAGCCGCAAATTCAAACAGAATCAAATAATTTTTAGCATACGTCCCTGAATTGTAGAGGTCTAAATGACTTTCGATTTTGGTGAAGATCGGTTAAGGGGAAGGGGTAGTTTACCAGCAACCTTTTACGTTTTAACAAGAGTAAAGTACTTGAAAATTTATTTAAACTTTTTGAAACAATGGTAATTGTTAAAAATAAAATAATTTTGTTGCCAGGCAATAAAATTATAATTTTTTCATTTTAATGTAATATAATATTTTTCATTTAATACAGCAATAAAAAGGCAGGTAAGACACAGCCTGGCTGTTTGGGTGAAAATGATTTTAAATATAAATCTTAGAATATGGAAGTCATGTATGGTTCTCCATACCGATATTTTTATCTGTCATGTGAGGTTATTTTACTTCCATGTTCCATAAGGAAATGGAAGTATGGTCATGGAGAAAAAAAATCGTGTTCGAGATTATTGCAGATTCTGATTGTACTACACTCAAAACATGAAAAAAGTCAATTTTCGAAAAGTGTCTGTGTGTCTTCTGTAGATTTTTTTTCTATGGCAAACGATAACAGCCGCAAATTCAAACAGAATCAAATAATTTTTTGCATACAGCCCTGATTTGTAGAGTACTCGCGACCTATTGTTTTTGGTGAAGATCGGTTGAGGGAAAGGGGTAGTTTACCTGCAACGGTTTTTTTTTAGCAAGGGAAATTTTGTTTGTTTGGCAAACGATAACAGCCGCAAATTCAAACAGAATCAAATAATGTTTCGCATACAGCCCTGAATTGTAGAGTTCTCAAGACCTATTGTTTTTGGTGAAGATCGGTTAAGGGAAAGGGGTAGTTTACCTGTAACGTTTTATGTTTTAACAAGGGTATTTCCTATGGCAAACGATAACAGCCGCAAATTCAAACAGAATGAAAAGATTATTTGCATACAGCCCTAAATTGTAGAGTTCTCAAGACCTTTTGTTTTTGGTGAAGATCGGTTAAGGGAAAGGGGTAGTTTACCTACAACGTTTTTTTAACAAGGGTATTTTCTATGGCAAACGATAACAGCCGCAAATTCAAACAGAATCAAATAATTTTCTGCATACAGCCCTGATTTGTAGAGTACTCAAGACCTATTGTTTTTGGTGAAGATCGGTTGAGGGGAAGGGGTAGTTTACCAGCAACGTTTTTTATCATGCGTATTTTCTATGGCAAACGACAACTGCCGCAAATTCAAACAGAATCAAATAATTTTTTGCATACAGCCCTGATTTGTAGAGTACTCGCGACCTATTGTTTTTGGTGAAGATCGGTTGAGGGGAAGGGGTAGTTTACCTGCAACGGTTTTTTTTATCAAGGGAAATTTTTTTTTTTGGCAAACGATAACAGCCGCAAATTCAAACAGAATCAAATAATGTTTCGCATACAGCCCTGAATTGTAGATTTCTCAAGACCTATTGTTTTTGGTGAAGATCGGTTGAGGGAAAGGGGTAGTTTACCTGCAACGTTTTTTTAACAAGGGTATTTTCTATGGCAAACGATAACAGCCGCAAATTCAAACAGAATCAAATAATGTTTTGCATACAGTCCTGATTTGTAGAGTACTCAAGACCTATTGTTTTTGGTGAATATCGGTTAAGGGGAAGGGGTAGTTTACCTGCAACGTTTTTTTATCAAGCGTATTTTCTATGGCAAACGATAACAGCCGCAAATTCAAACAGAATGAAATAATTTTTTGCATACGTCCCTGAATTGTAGAGGTCTCAATGACTTTCGATTTTGGTGAAGATCGGTTAAGGGGAAGGGGTAGTTTACCTGCAACCTTATACGTTTTAACAAGAGTAAAGTACTTGAAAATTTATTTAAACTTTTTGAAACAATGGTAATTGTTAAAAATAAAATAATTTTGTTGCCAGGCAATAAAATTAAAATTTTTTCATTTTAATGTACATCATGTATAAGAGAAAATATATCGCGCTTGGCAGGCGATATTAAGATTTAAATATAAATCTTAGAATATGGAAGTCATGTATGGTTCTCCATACCGATATTACTTCCATATTCCTTAAGGAATGGAAGTATGGTGATGGCAAAAAAAATCGTGTTCGAGATTATTGCAGATTCTGATTCTACTACACTCAAAACATGAAAAAAGTCGTTTTCCGAAAAGTGTCTGTGTGTGTGTCTGTAGATTTTTTTTCTATGGCAAACGATAACTGCCGCAAATTCTAACAGAATCAAATAATTGTTTGCACGCAGCCCTGATTTGCAGAGTACTCGCGACCTATTGTTTTTGGTGAAGATCGGTTGAGGGAAAGGGGTCGTTTACCTGTAACGTTTTATGTTTTAACAAGGGTATTTCCTATGGCAAACGATAACAGCCGCAAATTCAAACAGAATCAAAAGATTATTTGCATACAGCCCTAAATTGTAGAGTTCTCAAGACCTATTGTTTTTGGTGAAGTTCGGTTGAGGGAAAGGGGTAGTTTACCCGCAACGTTTTTTTAACAAGGGTATTTTTTTTGGCAAACGATAACAGCCGCAAATTCAAACAGAATCAAATAATGTTTTGCATACAGCCCTGATTTGTAGAGTACTCAAGACCGATTGTTTTTGGTGAAGATCGGTAAAGGGAATGGGGTAGTTTACCTGCAACGTTTTATGTTTTAACAAGGGTATTTCCTATGGCAAACGATAACAGCCGCAAATTCAAACAGAATCAAAAGATTATTTGCATACAGCCCTAAATTGTAGATTTCTAAGGACCTATTGTTTTTGGTGAAGATCGGTTGAGGGAAAGGGGTAGTTTACCGGCAACGTTTTTTTAACAAGGGTATTTTCTATGGCAAACGATAACAGCCGCAAATTCAAACAGAATCAAATAATGTTTTGCATAGAGCCCTGATTTGTAGAGTACTCAAGACCTATTGTTTTTGGTGAAGATCGGTTAAGGGGAAGGGGTAGTTTACCTGCAACGTTTTTTTATCAAGCGTATTTTCTATGGCAAACGATAACAGCCGCAAATTCAAACAGAATGAAATAATTTTTTGCATACTTCCCTGAATTGTAGAGGTCTCAATGACTTTCGAATTTTGGTGAAGATCGGTTAAGGGGAAGGGGTAGTTTACCTGCAACCTTTTACGTTTTAACAAGAGTAAAGTACTTGAAAATTTATTTAAACTTTTTGAAACAATGGTAATTGTTAAAAATAAAATAATTTTGTTGCCAGGCAATAAAATTATAATTTTTTCATTTTAATGTAATATAATATTTTTCATTTAATACAGCAATAAAAAGGCAGGTAAGACACAGCCTGGCTGTTTGGCTGAAAATGATTTTAAATATAAATCTTAGAATATGGAAGTCATGTATGGTTCTCCATACCGATATTTTACTTCCATATTCCTTAAGGAATGGAAGTATGGTGATGGCAAAAAAAATCGTGTTCGAGATTATTGCAGATTCTGATTCTACTACACTCAAAACATGAAAAAAAGTCGTTTTCCGAAAAGTGTCTGTGTGTCTGTCTGTCTGTCTGTCTGTCTGTCTGTGTGTCTGTAGATTTTTTTTCTATGGCAAACGATAACTGCCGCAAATTCAAACAGAATCAAATAATTTTTTGCATACAGTCCGGTTTTGCAGAGTTCTCGCGACCTATTGTTTTTGGTGAAGATCGGTTGAGGGAAAGGGGTAGTTTACCTGCAACGGTTTTTTTTTAGCAAGGGAAATTTTGTTTGTTTGGCAAACGATAACAGCCGCAAATTCAAACAGAATCAAATAATGTTTCGCATACAGCCCTGAATTGTAGAGTTCTCAAGACCTATTGTTTTTGGTGAAGATCGGTTAAGGGAAAGGGGTAGTTTACCTGTAACGTTTTATGTTTTAACAAGGGTATTTCCTATGGCAAACGATAACAGCCGCAAATTCAAACAGAATGAAAAGATTATTTGCATACAGCCCTAAATTGTAGAGTTCTCAAGACCTTTTGTTTTTGGTGAAGATCGGTTAAGGGAAAGGGGTAGTTTACCTACAACGTTTTTTTAACAAGGGTATTTTCTATGGCAAACGATAACAGCCGCAAATTCAAACAGAATCAAATAATTTTCTGCATACAGCCCTGATTTGTAGAGTACTCAAGACCTATTGTTTTTGGTGAAGATCGGTTGAGGGGAAGGGGTAGTTTACCTGCAACGGTTTTTTTTATGAAGGGAAATTTTTTTTTTTTTGGCAAACGATAACAGCCGCAAATTCAAACAGAATCAAATAATGTTTCGCATACAGCCCTGAATTGTAGATTTCTCAAGACCTATTGTTTTTGGTGAAGATCGGTTGAGGGAAAGGGGTAGTTTACCTGCAACGTTTTTACTTCCATATTCCTTAAGGAATGGAAGTATGGTGATGGCAAAAAAAATCGTGTTCGAGATTATTGCAGATTCTGATTCTACTACACTCAAAACATGAAAAAAAGTCGTTTTCCGAAAAGTGTCTGTGTGTCTGTCTGTCTGTCTGTCTGTGTGTCTGTGTGTCTGTCTGTCTGTGTGTCTGTCTGTCTGTAGATTTTTTTCTATGGCAAACGATAACTGCCGCAAATTCATACAGAATCAAATAATTTTTTGCATACAGCCCGGTTTTGCAGAGTTCTCGCGACCTATTGTTTTTGGTGAAGATCGGTTGAGGGAAAGGGGTAGTTTACCTGCAACGGTTTTTTTTTAGCAAGGGTAATTTTGTTTGTTTGGCAAACGATAACAGCCGCAAATTCAAACAGAATCAAATAATGTTTCGCATACAGCCCTGAATTGTAGAGTTCTCAAGACCTATTGTTTTTGGTGAAGATCGGTTAAGGGAAAGGGGTAGTTTACCTGTAACGTTTTATGTTTTAACAAGGGTATTTCCTATGGCAAACGATAACAGCCGCAAATTCAAACAGAATCAAAAGATTATTTGCATACAGCCCTAAATTGTAGAATTCTCAATACCTTTTGTTTTTGGTGAAGATCGGTTAAGGGAAAGGGGTAGTTTACCTACAACGTTTTTTTAACAAGGGTATTTTCTATGGCAAACGATAACAGCCGCAAATTCAAACAGAATCAAATAATTTTCTGCATACAGCCCTGATTTGTAGAGTACTCAAGACCTATTGTTTTTGGTGAAGATCGGTTGAGGGGAAGGGGTAGTTTACCAGCAACGTTTTTTATCATGCGTATTTTCTATGGCAAACGACAACTGCCGCAAATTCAAACAGAATCAAATAATTTTTTGCATACAGCCCTGATTTGTAGAGTACTCGCGACCTATTGTTTTTGGTGAAGATCGGTTGAGGGGAAGGGGTAGTTTACCTGCAACGGTTTTTTTTATCAAGGGAAATTTTTTTTTTTTGGCAAACGATAACAGCCGCAAATTCAAACAGAATCAAATAATGTTTCGCATACAGCCCTGAATTGTAGATTTCTCAAGACCTATTGTTTTTGGTGAAGATCGGTTGAGGGAAAGGGGTAGTTTACCTGCAACGTTTTTTTAACAAGGGTATTTTCTATGGCAAACGATAACAGCCGCAAATTCAAACAGAATCAAATAATGTTTTGCATACAGTCCTGATTTGTAGAGTACTCAAGACCTATTGTTTTTGGTGAAGATCGGTTAAGGGGAAGGGGTAGTTTACCTGCAACGTTTTTTTATCAAGCGTATTTTCTATGGCAAACGATAACAGCCGCAAATTCAAACAGAATCAAATAATTTTTTGCATACGTCCCTGAATTGTAGAGGTCTCAATGACTTCCGATTTTGGTGAAGATCGGTTAAGGGGAAGGGGTAGTTTACCTGCAACGTTTTTTTATCAAGCGTATTTTCTATGGCAAACGATAACAGCCGCAAATTCAAACAGAATCAAATAATTTTTTGCATACGTCCCTGAATTGTAGAGGTCTCAATGACTTTCGATTTTGGTGAAGATCGGTTAAGGGGAAGGGGTAGTTTACCTGCAACCTTATACGTTTTAACAAGAGTAAAATACTTGAAAATTTATTTAAACTTTTTGAAACAATGGTAATTGTTAAAAATAAAATAATTTTGTTGCCAGGCAATAAAATTATAATTTTTTCATTTTAATGTAATATAATATTTTTCATTTAATACAGCAATAAAAAGGCAGGTAAGGCACAGCCTGGCTGTTTGGCTGAAAATGATTTTAAATATAAATCTTAGAATATGGAAGTCATGTATGGTTCTCCATACCGATATTTTTAACAAGGGTATTTTCTATGGCAAACGATAACAGCCGCAAATTCAAACAGAATCAAATAATGTTTTGCATACAGCCCTGATTTGTAGAGTACTCAAGACCTATTGTTTTTGGTGAATATCGGTTAAGGGGAAGGGGTAGTTTACCTGCAACGTTTTTTTATCAAGCGTATTTTCTATGGCAAACGATAACAGCCGCAAATTCAAACAGAATGAAATAATTTTTTGCATACGTCCCTGAATTGTAGAGGTCTCAATGACTTTCGATTTTGGTGAAGATCGGTTAAGGGGAAGGGGTAGTTTACCTGCAACCTTTTACGTTTTAACAAGAGTAAAGTACTTGTTACTTCCATATTCCTTAAGGAATGGAAGTATGGTGATGGCAAAAAAAATCGTGTTCGAGATTATTGCAGATTCTGATTGTACTACACTCAAAACATGAAAAAAAGTCGTTTTCCGAAAAGTGTCTGTGTGTCTGTCTGTCTGTCTGTCTGTGTGTCTGTCTGTAGATTTTTTTTCTATGGCAAACGATAACAGCCGCAAATTCATACAGAATGAAATAATGTTTCGCATACAGCCCTGAATTGTAGAGTTCTCAAGGTCTTTTGATTTTGGTGAAGATCGGTTAAGGTAAAGGGGTAGTTTACCTGTAACGTTTTATGTTTTAACAAGGGTATTTCTTATGACAAACGATAACAGCCGCAAATTCAAACAGAATCAAAAGATTATTTGCATACAGCCCTAAATTGTAGAGTTCTCAAGACCTATTGTTTTTGGTGAAGATCGGTTGAGGGAAAGGGGTAGTTTACCTGCAACGTTTTTTTAAAAAGGGTATTTTCTATGGCAAACGATAACAGCCGCAAATTCAAACAGAATCAAATAATGTTTTGCGTACAGCCCTGATTTGTAGAGTACTCAAGACCTATTGTTTCTGGTGAAGATCGTTTAAGGGAAAGGGGTAGTTTACCTGTAACGTTTTATGTTTTAACAAGGGTATTTCCTATGGCAAACGATAACAGCCGCAAATTCAAACAGAATCAAAAGATTATTTGCATATAGCCCTATATTGTAGAGTTCTCAAGACCTATTGTTTTTGGTGAAGATCGGTTGAGGTAAAGGGGTAGTTTACCTGCAACGTTATTTTAACAAGGGTATTTTCTATGGCAAACGATAACAGCCGCAAATTCAAACAGAATCAAATAATGTTTTGCATACAGCCCTGATTTGTAGAGTACTCAAGACCTATTGTTTTTGGTGAAGATCGGTTAAGGGGAAGGGGTAGTTTACCTGCAACGTTTTTTTATCAAGCGTATTTTCTATGGCAAACGATAGCAGCCGCAAATTCAAACAGAATCAAATAATTTTTAGCATACGTCCCTGAATTGTAGAGGTCTCAATGACTTTCGATTTTGGTGAAGATCGGTTAAGGGGAAGGGGTAGTTTACCAGCAACCTTTTACGTTTTAACAAGAGTAAAGTACTTGAAAATTTATTTAAACTTTTTGAAACAATGGTAATTGTTAAAAATAAAATAATTTTGTTGCCAGGCAATAAAATTATAATTTTTTCATTTTAATGTAATATAATATTTTTCATTTAATACAGCAATAAAAAGGCAGGTAAGACACAGCCTGGCTGTTTGGGTGAAAATGATTTTAAATATAAATCTTAGAATATGGAAGTCATGTATGGTTCTCCATACCGATATTTTTATCTGTCATGTGAGGTTATTTTACTTCCATGTTCCATAAGGAAATGGAAGTATGGTCATGGAGAAAAAAAATCGTGTTCGAGATTATTGCAGATTCTGATTGTACTACACTCAAAACATGAAAAAAGTCAATTTTCGAAAAGTGTCTGTGTGTCTTCTGTAGATTTTTTTTCTATGGCAAACGATAACAGCCGCAAATTCAAACAGAATCAAATAATTTTTTGCATACAGCCCTGATTTGTAGAGTACTCGCGACCTATTGTTTTTGGTGAAGATCGGTTGAGGGAAAGGGGTAGTTTACCTGCAACGGTTTTTTTTTAGCAAGGGAAATTTTGTTTGTTTGGCAAACGATAACAGCCGCAAATTCAAACAGAATCAAATAATGTTTCGCATACAGCCCTGAATTGTAGAGTTCTCAAGACCTATTGTTTTTGGTGGAGATCGGTTAAGGGAAAGGGGTAGTTTACCTGTAACGTTTTATGTTTTAACAAGGGTATTTCCTATGGCAAACGATAACAGCCGCAAATTAAAACAGAATGAAAAGATTATTTGCATACAGCCCTAAATTGTAGAGTTCTCAAGACCTTTTGTTTTTGGTGAAGATCGGTTAAGGGAAAGGGGTAGTTTACCTACAACGTTTTTTTAACAAGGGTATTTTCTATGGCAAACGATAACAGCCGCAAATTCAAACAGAATCAAATAATTTTCTGCATACAGCCCTGATTTGTAGAGTACTCAAGACCTATTGTTTTTGGTGAAGATCGGTTGAGGGGAAGGGGTAGTTTACCAGCAACGTTTTTTATCATGCGTATTTTCTATGGCAAACGACAACTGCCGCAAATTCAAACAGAATCAAATAATTTTTTGCATACAGCCCTGATTTGTAGAGTACTCGCGACCTATTGTTTTTGGTGAAGATCGGTTGAGGGGAAGGGGTAGTTTACCTGCAACGGTTTTTTTTATCAAGGGAAATTTTTTTTTTTGGCAAACGATAACAGCCGCAAATTCAAACAGAATCAAATAATGTTTCGCATACAGCCCTGAATTGTAGATTTCTCAAGACCTATTGTTTTTGGTGAAGATCGGTTGAGGGAAAGGGGTAGTTTACCTGCAACGTTTTTTTAACAAGGGTATTTTCTATGGCAAACGATAACAGCCGCAAATTCAAACAGAATCAAATAATGTTTTGCATACAGCCCTGATTTGTAGAGTACTCAAGACCTATTGTTTTTGGTGAATATCGGTTAAGGGGAAGGGGTAGTTTACCTGCAACGTTTTTTTATCAAGCGTATTTTCTATGGCAAACGATAACAGCCGCAAATTCAAACAGAATGAAATAATTTTTTGCATACGTCCCTGAATTGTAGAGGTCTCAATGACTTTCGATTTTGGTGAAGATCGGTTAAGGGGAAGGGGTAGTTTACCTGCAACCTTTTACGTTTTAACAAGAGTAAAGTACTTGTTACTTCCATATTCCTTAAGGAATGGAAGTATGGTGATGGCAAAAAAAATCGTGTTCGAGATTATTGCAGATTCTGATTGTACTACACTCAAAACATGAAAAAAAGTCGTTTTCCGAAAAGTGTCTGTGTGTCTGTCTGTCTGTCTGTCTGTCTGTGTGTCTGTCTGTAGATTTTTTTTCTATGGCAAACGATAACTGCCGCAAATTCAAACAGAATCAAATAATTTTTTGCATGCAGCCCTGATTTGCAGAGTACTCGCGACCTATTGTTTTTGGTGAAGATCGGTTGAGGGAAAGGGGTAGTTTACCTGCAACGGTTTTTTTTTAGCAAGGGTAATTTTGTTTGTTTGGCAAACGATAACAGCCGCAAATTCATACAGAATGAAATAATGTTTCGCATACAGCCCTGAATTGTAGAGTTCTCAAGGTCTTTTGATTTTGGTGAAGATCGGTTAAGGTAAAGGGGTAGTTTACCTGTAACGTTTTATGTTTTAACAAGGGTATTTCTTATGGCAAACGATAACAGCCGCAAATTCAAACAGAATCAAAAGATTATTTGCATATAGCCCTAAATTGTAGAGTTCTCAAGACCTATTGTTTTTGGTGAAGATCGGTTGAGGTAAAGGGGTAGTTTACCTGCAACGTTATTTTAACAAGGGTATTTTCTATGGCAAACGATAACAGCCGCAAATTCAAACAGAATCAAATAATGTTTTGCATACAGCCCTGATTTGTAGAGTACTCAAGACCTATTGTTTTTGGTGAAGATCGGTTAAGGGGAAGGGGTAGTTTACCTGCAACGTTTTTTTATCAAGCGTATTTTCTATGGCAAACGATAGCAGCCGCAAATTCAAACAGAATCAAATAATTTTTAGCATACGTCCCTGAATTGTAGAGGTCTCAATGACTTTCGATTTTGGTGAAGATCGGTTAAGGGGAAGGGGTAGTTTACCAGCAACCTTTTACGTTTTAACAAGAGTAAAGTACTTGAAAATTTATTTAAACTTTTTGAAACAATGGTAATTGTTAAAAATAAAATAATTTTGTTGCCAGGCAATAAAATTATAATTTTTTCATTTTAATGTAATATAATATTTTTCATTTAATACAGCAATAAAAAGGCAGGTAAGACACAGCCTGGCTGTTTGGGTGAAAATGATTTTAAATATAAATCTTAGAATATGGAAGTCATGTATGGTTCTCCATACCGATATTTTTATCTGTCATGTGAGGTTATTTTACTTCCATGTTCCATAAGGAAATGGAAGTATGGTCATGGAGAAAAAAAATCGTGTTCGAGATTATTGCAGATTCTGATTGTACTACACTCAAAACATGAAAAAAGTCAATTTTCGAAAAGTGTCTGTGTGTCTTCTGTAGATTTTTTTTCTATGGCAAACGATAACAGCCGCAAATTCAAACAGAATCAAATAATTTTTTGCATACAGCCCTGATTTGTAGAGTACTCAAGACCTATTTTTTTTGGTGAATATCGGTTAAGGGAAAGGGGTAGTTTACCTGCAACAGTTTTTTTAAATCAAGGTAATTTTACTTCCATATTCCTTAAGGAATGGAAGTATGGTGATGGCAAAAAAAATCGTGTTCGAGATTATTGCAGATTCTGATTCTACTACACTCAAAACATGAAAAAAAGTCGTTTTCCGAAAAGTGTCTGTGTGTGTGTCTGTCTGTGTCTGTGTGTCTGTAGATTTTTTTCTATGGCAAACGATAACTGCCGCAAATTCAAACAGAATCAAATAATTTTTTGCATACAGCCCTGATTTGCAGAGTACTCGCGACCTATTGTTTTTGGTGAAGATCGGTTGAGGGAAAGGGGTAGTTTACCTGCAACGGTTTTTTTTTAGCAAGGGTAATTTTGTTTGTTTGGCAAACGATAACAGCCGCAAATTCAAACAGAATCAAATAATGTTTCGCATACAGCCCTGAATTGTAGAGTTCTCAAGATCTGTTGATTTTGGTGAAGATCGGTTAAGGGAAAGGGGTAGTTTACCTGTAACGTTTTATGTTTTAACAAGGGTATTTCCTATGGCAAACGATAACAGCCGCAAATTCAAACAGAATCAAAAGATTATTTGCATACAGCCCTAAATTGTAGAGTTCTCAAGACCTATTGTTTTTGGTGAAAATCGGTTGAGGGAAAGGGGTAGTTTACCTGCAACGTTTTTTTAACAAGGGTATTTTTACTTCCATATTCCTTAAGGAATGGAAGTATGGTGATGGCAAAAAAAATCGTGTTCGAGATTATTGCAGATTCTGATTGTACTACACTCAAAACATGAAAAAAAGTCGTTTTCCGAAAAGTGTCTGTGTGTCTGTCTGTCTGTCTGTCTGTGTGTCTGTGTGTCTGTCTGTCTGTCTGTCTGTAGATTTTTTTTCTATGGCAAACGATAACTGCCGCAAATTCAAACAGAATCAAATAATTTTTTGCATGCAGCCCTGATTTGCAGAGTACTCGCGACCTATTGTTTTTGGTGAAGATCGGTTGAGGGAAAGGGGTAGTTTACCTGCAACGGTTTTTTTTTAGCAAGGGTAATTTTGTTTGTTTGGCAAACGATAACAGCCGCAAATTCAAACAGAATCAAATAATGTTTCGCATACAGCCCTGAATTGTAGAGTTCTCAAGACCTATTGTTTTTGGTGAAGATCGGTTAAGGGAAAGGGGTAGTTTACCTGTAACGTTTTATGTTTTAACAAGGGTATTTCCTATGGCAAACGATAACAGCCGCAAATTCAAACAGAATGAAAAGATTATTTGCATACAGCCCTAAATTGTAGAGTTCTCAATACCTTTTGTTTTTGGTGAAGATCGGTTAAGGGAAAGGGGTAGTTTACCTACAACGTTTTTTTAGCAAGGGTATTTTCTATGGCAAACGACAACTGCCGCAAATTCAAACAGAATCAAATAATTTTTTGCATACAGCCCTGATTTGTAGAGTACTCGCGACCTATTGTTTTTGGTGAAGATCGGTTGAGGGGAAGGGGTAGTTTACCGGCAACGCTTTTTTTTATCAAGGGAAATTTTTTTTTTTTTGGCAAACGATAACAGCCGCAAATTCAAACAGAATCAAATAATGTTTCGCATACAGCCCTGAATTGTAGATTTCTCAAGACCTATTGTTTTTGGTGAAGATCGGTTGAGGGAAAGGGGTAGTTTACCTGCAACGTTTTTTTAACAAGGGTATTTTCTATGGCAAACGATAACAGCCGCAAATTCAAACAGAATCAAATAATGTTTTGCATACAGTCCTGATTTGTAGAGTACTCAAGACCTATTGTTTTTGGTGAAGATCGGTTAAGGGGAAGAGGTAGTTTTTACTTCCATATTCCTTAAGGAATGGAAGTATGGTGATGGCAAAAAAAATCGTGTTCGAGATTATTGCAGATTCTGATTCTACTACACTCAAAACATGAAAAAAGTCGTTTTCCGAAAAGTGTCTGTGTGTGTGTCTGTCTGTCTGTGTGTCTGTCTGTGTGTCTGTAGATTTTTTTTCTATGGCAAACGATAACTGGCGCAAATTCAAACAGAATCAAATAATTTTTTGCATACAGCCCTGATTTGTAGAGGACTCGCGACCTATTGTTTTTGGTGAAGATCGTTTGAGGGAAAGGGGTAGTTTACCTGCAACGGTTTTTTTTTCAAGGGAAATTTTTTTTTTTGGCAAACGATAACAGCCGCAAATTCAAACAGAATCAAATAATGTATCGCATACAGCCCTGAATTGTAGAGTTCTCAAGACCTATTGTTTTTGGTGAAGATCGGTTGAGGGAAAGGGGAAGTTTACCTGCAACGGTTTTTTTTTTCAAGGGAAATTTTTTTTTTTTGGCAAACGATAACAGCCGCAAATTCAAACAGAATCAAATAATGTTTCACATACAGCCCTGAATTGTAGAGTTCTCAAGACCTATTGTTTTTTGGTGAAGATCGGTTAAGGGAAAGGGGTAGTTTACCTACAACGTTTTTTTAACAAGGGTATTTTCTATGGAAAACGATAACAGCCGCAAATTCAAACAGAATCAAATAATTTTCTGCATACAGACCTGATTTGTAGATTACTCAAGATCTATTGTTTTTGGTGAAGATCGGTTGAGGGGAAGGGGTAGTTTACCTGCAACGTTTTTTATCAAGCGTATTTTCTATGGCAAACGATAACTGCCGCAAATTCAAACAGAATCAAATAATTTTTTGCATACTTCAGTGAATTGGAGAGGACTCAAGGCCTTTAGATTTTGGTGAAGATCGGTTAAGGGGAAGGGGTAGTTTACCTGCAACCTTTTACGTTTTAACAAGAGTAAAGTACTTGAAAATTCATTTAAACTTTTTCAAACAATGGTAATTGTTGAAAATAAAATAATTTTGTTGCCAGGCAATCTGAAAATTTCAGATTTTGTACCACAAATTCTGAAAAGATTATACGATAGTTTATGAAATGGTTAATAATACGTCAGTGGAAGGTGTAATGAGAAATTAGCAGAAATGGAAACCTGGGGAATGTTAACTGTTCTGTAGATACAATTTTGTCAGAATGTTTGGAAATGATCATCAACATTGAAGAAAAAGTAAGCATATTAAGAAACATATGTAAGTACTTATTATAAAAAAAAATGTTTGTTTTTTGATAAAGTCATTTTGATTATAAAATATAAATATTTACAACAAGAAAAGAATTTTCAGTTTTCAAAATATAAATATATTTTTATAAAACAATGGGTTCTTCATTGAGGTGGGGACCATGTCACTCACTCCATCTCAAGCCTCCTCTCCCATTTTGCAGAAAAAGAGGACCCTGTCAAGGCTGATACTTTGACGACAGTGACAGGGCTTTCCACCAAATTCAGCAGAGTGACAGGTAGGCCCCACTCTGATTGGCTCCTCAGATTTCCCCAGCGTTAGTAGGTTCTATGAAAATATTTTATTTCAAAAATGATTTTAAATATAAATCTTAGATATGTTTTATAAATCTCATGTTTTATGTTTTAACATGGGTAATTTTTTATATGACGAACCATAACTGCCGTAAATTCAAACAGAATCAAATAATTTTTTACATATGTGCCTGAGCTATAGAGATCTCAATGTCTGTTGATTTTGGTGAAGATCGGTTACGGGGAAAGGGCAGTTTACCAGAAACATTTTTTGTTGTAACATGAGTAAAGTACTTAATTTTGATAAAGTATCCTGATAAGATCTTAATAATCCACTGTAGAAACGTAGATGAAATATCTATAAATGAAGAGGCTAGTTGAACGGGCTGGGGGTAATTTTCTATAAATCAAAATTATAGTTGAAGGGGGAGGGGATAATATTTTTTATATGTGTACTACGTTATTGGCAAGAAAGAAGTATTTTTTTTGTTAAAATTCCTCCCTGGCTGTTTGGCTGAAAATGATTTTAAATATAAATCTTAGAATATGGAAGTCATGTATGGTTCTCCATACCGATATTTTTCTATGGCAAACGATAACTGCCGCAAATTCAAACAGAATCAAATAACTTTTTGCATACAGCCCTGATTTGTAGAGTACTCACGACCTATTGTTTTTGGTGAAGATCGGTTGAGGGAAAGGGGTAGTTTACCTGGAACGGTTTTTTTTTTATCAACGGAAATTTTTTTGTTTGCCAAACGATAACAGCCGCAAATTCAAACAGAATCAAATAATGTTTCGCATACAGCCCTGAATTGTAGAGTTCTCAAGATCTGTTGATTTTGGTGAAGATCGGTTAAGGGAAAGGGGTAGTTTACCTGTAACGTTTTATGTTTTAACAAGGTATTTCCTATGGGAAACGATAACAGCCGTAAATTCAAACAGAATCAAAAGATTATTTGCATACAGCCCTAAATTGTAGAGTTCTCAAGACCTATTGTTTTTGGTGAAGATCGGTTAAGGGAAAGGGGTAGTTTACCTACAACGTTTTTTTTAACAAGGTTATTTTCTATGGCAAACGATAACAGCTGCAAATTCAAACATAATCAAATAATTTTCTCCATACAGCCCTGGTTTGTAGAGTACTCAAGACCCTTTGTTTTTGGTGAAGATCGGTTGAGGGGAAGGGGTAGTTTACCTGCAACGTTTGTTATAAAGCGTATTTTATATGGCAAACGATAACTGCCGCAAATTCAAACAGAATCAAATAATTTTTTGCATACATAAGTGAATTGTAGAGGACTCAAGGCCTTTAGATTTTGGTGAAGATCGGTTAAGGGGAAGGGGTAGTTTACCTGCAACCTTTTACGTTTTAACAAGAGTAAAGTACTTGAAAATTCATTTAAACTTTTTCAAACAATGGTAATTGTTAAAAATAAAATAATTTTGTTGCCAGGCAATAAAATTATAATTTTTTCATTTTAATGTAATATAATATTTTTCATTTAATACAGCAATAAAAAGGCAGGTAAGACACAGCCTGGCTGTTTGGCTGAAAATGATTTTAAATATAAATCTTAGAATATGGAAGTCATGTATGGTTCTCCATACCGATATTTACTTCCATATTCCTTAAGGAATGGAAGTATGGTGATGGCAAAAAAAATCGTGTTCGAGATTATTGCAGATTCTGATTCTACTACACTCAAAACATGAAAAAAAGTCGTTTTCCGAAAAGTGTCTGTGTGTGTGTCTGTCTGTCTGTCTGTGTGTCTGTCTGTCTGTAGATTTTTTTTCTATGGCAAACGATAACTGCCGCAAATTCAAACAGAATCAAATAATTTTTTGCATGCAGCCCTGATTTGCAGAGTACTCTCGACCTATTGTTTTTGGTGAAGATCGGTTGAGGGAAAGGGGTAGTTTACCTGCAACGGTTTTTTTTTAGCAAGGGTAATTTTGTTTGTTTGGCAAACGATAACAGCCGCAAATTCAAACAGAATCAAATAATGTTTCGCATACAGCCCTGAATTGTAGAGTTCTCAAGATCTGTTGATTTTGGTGAAGATCGGTTAAGGGAAAGGGGTAGTTTACCTGTAACGTTTTATGTTTTAACAAGGGTATTTCCTATGGCAAACGATAACAGCCGCAAATTCAAACAGAATCAAAAGATTATTTGCATACAGCCCTAAATTGTAGAGTTCTCAAGACCTATTGTTTTTGGTGAAAATCGGTTGAGGGAAAGGGGTAGTTTACCTGCAACGTTTTTTTAACAAGGGTATTTTTACTTCCATATTCCTTAAGGAATGGAAGTATGGTGATGGCAAAAAAAATCGTGTTCGAGATTATTGCAGATTCTGATTCTACTACACTCAAAACATGAAAAAAAGTCGTTTTCCGAAAAGTGTCTGTGTGTCTGTCTGTGTGTCTGTGTGTCTGTCTGTCTGTCTGTCTGTAGATTTTTTTTCTATGGCAAACGATAACTGCCGCAAATTCAAACAGAATCAAATAAATTTTTGCATACAGCCCGGTTTTGCAGAGTTCTCGCGACCTATTGTTTTTGGTGAAGATCGGTTGAGGGAAAGGGGTAGTTTACCTGCAACGGTTTTTTTTTAGCAAGGGAAATTTTGTTTGTTTGGCAAACGATAACAGCCGCAAATTCAAACAGAATCAAATAATGTTTCGCATACAGCCCTGAATTGTAGAGTTCTCAAGACCTATTGTTTTTGGTGAAGATCGGTTAAGGGAAAGGGGTAGTTTACCTGTAACGTTTTATGTTTTAACAAGGGTATTTCCTATGGCACACGATAACAGCCGCAAATTCAAACAGAATGAAAAGATTATTTGCATACAGCCCTAAATTGTAGAGTTCTCAATACCTTTTGTTTTTGGTGAAGATCGGTTAAGGGAAAGGGGTAGTTTACCTACAACGTTTTTTTAACAAGGGTATTTTCTATGGCAAACGATAACAGCCGCAAATTCAAACAGAATCAAATAATTTTCTGCATACAGTCCTGATTTGTAGAGTACTCAAGACCTATTGTTTTTGGTGAAGATCGGTTGAGGGAAAGGGGTAGTTTACCAGCAACGTTTTTTATCATGCGTATTTTCTATGGCAAACGACAACTGCCGCAAATTCAAACAGAATCAAATAATTTTTTGCATACAGCCCTGATTTGTAGAGTACTCGCGACCTATTGTTTTTGGTGAAGATCGGTTGAGGGGAAGGGGTAGTTTACCTGCAACGGTTTTTTTTATCAAGGGAAATTTTTTTTTTTTTGGCAAACGATAACAGCCGCAAATTCAAACAGAATCAAATAATGTTTCGCATACAGCCCTGAATTGTATATTTCTCAAGACCTATTGTTTTTGGTGAAGATCGGTTGAGGGAAAGGGGTAGTTTACCTGCAACGTTTTTTTAACAAGGGTATTTTATATGGCAAACGATAACAGCCGCAAATTCAAACAGAATCAAATAATGTTTTGCATACAGTCCTGATTTGTAGAGTACTCAAGACCTATTGTTTTTGGTGAAGATCGGTTAAGGGGAAGGGGTAGTTTACCTGCAACCTTTTACGTTTTATTTTCTATGGCAAACGATAACAGCCGCAAATTCAAACAGAATCAAATAATGTTTTGCATACAGCCCTGATTTGTAGAGTACTCAAGACCTATTGTTTTTGGTGAAGATCGGTTAAGGGGAAGGGGTAGTTTACCTGCAACGTTTTTTTATCAAGCGTATTTTCTATGGCAAACGATAACAGCCGCAAATTCAAACAGAATCAAATAATTTTTTGCATACGTCCCTGAATTGTAGAGGTCTCAATGACTTTCGATTTTGGTGAAGATCGGTTAAGGGGAAGGGTTAGTTTACCTGCAACCTTTTACGTTTTAACAAGAGTAAAGTACTTGAAAATTTATTTAAACTTTTTGAAACAATGGTAATTGTTAAAAATAAAATAATTTTGTTGCCAGGCAATAAAATTATAATTTTTTCATTTTAATGTAATATAATATTTTTCATTTAATACAGCAATAAAAAGGCAGGTAAGACACAGCCTGGCTGTTTGGCTGAAAATGATTTTAAATATAAATCTTAGAATATGGAAGTCATGTATGGTTCTCCATACCGATATTTTTCTATGGCAAACGATAACTGCCGCAAATTCAAACAGAATCAAATAACTTTTTGCATACAGCCCTGATTTGTAGAGTACTCACGACCTATTGTTTTTGGTGAAGATCGGTTGAGGGAAAGGGGTAGTTTACCTGGAACGGTTTTTTTTTATCAACGGAAATTTTTTTTTTTGCCAAACGATAACAGCCGCAAATTCAAACAGAATCAAATAATGTTTCGCATACAGCCCTGAATTGTAGAGTTCTCAAGATCTGTTGATTTTGGTGAAGATCGGTTAAGGGAAAGGGGTAGTTTACCTGTAACGTTTTATGTTTTAACAAGGTATTTCCTATGGCAAACGATAACAGCCGTAAATTCAAACAGAATCAAAAGATTATTTGCATACAGCCCTAAATTGTAGAGTTCTCAAGACCTATTGTTTTTGGTGAAGATCGGTTAAGGGAAAGGGGTAGTTTACCTACAACGTTTTTTTAACAAGGTTATTTTCTTTGGCAAACGATAACAGCTGCAAATTCAAACATAATCAAATAATTTTCTCCATACAGCCCTGGTTTGTAGAGTACTCAAGACCCTTTGTTTTTGGTGAAGATCGGTTAAGGGGAAGGGGTAGTTTACCTGCAACCTTTTACGTTTTAACAAGAGTAAAGTACTTGAAAATTCATTTAAACTTTTTCAAACAATGGTAATTGTTAAAAATAAAATAATTTTGTTGCCAGGCAATAAAATTATAATTTTTTCATTTTAATGTAAATTTTGTATATATTAGAAAATATATCGTGCTTGGCAGGCAAGCATATTTCAGATTATAAGTCTTAGAATATGGAAGTCATGTATGGTTCTCCATACCGATATTTTACTTCCATATTCCTTAAGGAATGGAAGTATGGTGATGGCAAAAATATCGTGTTCGAGATTATTGCAGATTCTGATTCTACTACACTCAAAACATGTAAAAAAGTCGTTTTCCGAAAAGTGTCTGTGTGTGTGTCTGTCTGTCTATAGATTTTTTTTCTATGGCAAACGATAACTGCCGCAAATTCAAACAGAATCAAATAATTTTTTGTTTGCAGCGCTGATTTGCAGAGTACTCGCGACCTATTGTTTTTGGTGAAGGTCGGTTGAGGGAAAGGGGTAGTTTACCTGCAACGGTTTTTTTTAGCAAGGGTAATTTTGTTTGTTTGGCAAACGATAACAGCCGCAAATTCAAACAGAATCAAATAATGTTTCGCATACAGCCCTGAACTGTAGAGTTCTCAAGATCTGTTGATTTTGGTGAAGATCGGTTAAGGGAAAGGGGTAGTTTACCTGTAACGTTTTATGTTTTAACAAGGGTATTTCCTATGGCAAACGATAACAGCCGCAAATTCAAACATAATCAAATAATGTTTTGCATACTGCCCTGAATTGTAGAGTTCTCAAGACCTTTTGTTTTTGGTGAAGATCGGTTAAGGGAAAGGGGTAGTTTACCAGCAACGTTTTATGTTTTTAAGGGTATTTTCTATGGCAAACGATAAGAGCCGCAAATTCAAACAGAATCAAATACATTTTTGCATACAGCCCTGATTTCTTGAGTACTAAAGACCTATTGTTTTTGGTGAAGATCGTTTAAGGGAAAGGGGTAGTTTACCTGCCACGTTTTTTGTTTTATCAAGGGTATTTTTTATGGCAAACGATAACAGCCGCAAATTCACACAAAATCATATAATATTTTGCATACAACCCTAAATTGTAGAGTTCTCAAGACCTGTCGTTTTTGGTGAAGATCGGTTAAGGGAAAGGGGTAGTTTACCTGTAACGGTTTTTTATCAAGGGTAATTTTACTTCCATATTCCTTAAGGAATGGAAGTATGGTGATGGCAAAAAAAATCGTGTTCGAGATTATTGCAGATTCTGATTCTGCTACACTCAAAACATGAAAAAAAGTCGTTTTCCGAAAAGTGTCTGTGTGTCTGTCTGTCTGTCTGTGTGTCTGTCTGTCTGTAGATTTTTTTTCTATGGCAAACGATAACTGCCGCAAATTCAAACAGAATCAAATAATTTTTTGCATGCAGCCCTGATTTGCAGAGTACTCGCGACCTATTGTTTTTGGTGAAGATCGGTTGAGGGAAAGGGGTAGTTTACCTGCAACGGTTTTTTTTTAGCAAGGGTAATTTTGTTTGTTTGGCAAACGATAACAGCCGCAAATTCAAACAGAATCAAATAATGTTTCGCATACAGCCCTGAATTGTAGAGTTCTCAAGATCTGTTGATTTTGGTGAAGATCGGTTAAGGGAAAGGGGTAGTTTACCTGTAACGTTTTATGTTTTAACAAGGGTATTTCCTATGGCAAACGATAACAGCCGCAAATTCAAACAGAATCAAAAGATTATTTGCATACAGCCCTAAATTGTAGAGTTCTCAAGACCTATTGTTTTTGGTGAAGTTCGGTTGAGGGAAAGGGGTAGTTTACCAGCAACGTTTTTTTAACAAGGGTATTTTCTATGGCAAACGATAACAGCCGCAAATTCAAACAGAATCAAATAATATTTTGCATACAGCCCTGATTTGTAGAGTACTCAAGACCTATTGTTTTTGGTGAAGATCGGTTAAGGGAAAGGGGTAGTTTACCTGTAACGTTTTATGTTTTAACAAGGGTATTTCCTATGGCAAACGATAACAGCCGCAAATTCAAACAGAATCAAAAGATTATTCGCATACGTCCATATATTGCAGAGTTCTCAAGACCTATTGTTTTTGGTGAAGATCGGTTGAGGGAAAGGGGTAGTTTACCTGCAACGTTTTTTTAACAAGGGTATTTTCTATGGCAAACGATAACAGCCGCAAATTCAAACAGAATCAAATAATGTTTTGCATACAGCCCTGATTTGTAGAGTACTCAAGGCCTGTTGTTTTTGGTGAAGATCGGTTAAGGGGAAGGGGTAGTTTACCTGCAACGTTTTTTTATCAAGCGTATTTTCTATGGCAAACGATAACAGCCGCAAATTCAAACGGAATCAAATAATGTTTTGCATACAGCCCTGATTTGTAGAGTACTCAAGACGTATTGTTTTTGGTGAAGATCGGTTAAGGGGAAGGGGTAGTTTACCTGCAACGTTTTTTTATCAAGCGTATTTTCTATGGCAAACGATAACAGCCGCAAATGCAAACAGAATCAAATAATTTTTTGCATACGTCCCTGAATTGTAGAGGTCTCAATGACTTTCGATTTTGGTGAAGATCGGTTAAGGGGAAGGGGTAGTTTACCTGCAACCTTTTACGTTTTAACAAGAGTAAAGTACTTGAAAATTTATTTAAACTTTTTGAAACAATGGTAATTGTTAAAAATAAAATAATTTTGTTGCCAGGCAATAAAATTATAATTTTTTCATTTTAATGTAATATAATATTTTTCATTTAATACAGCAATAAAAAGGCAGGTAAGACACAGCCTGGCTGTTTGGCTGAAAATGATTTTAAATATAAATCTTAGAATATGGAAGTCATGTATGGTTCTCCATACCGATATTTACTTCCATATTCCTTAAGGAATGGAAGTATGGTGATGGCAAAAAAAATCGTGTTCGAGATTATTGCAGATTCTGATTCTACTACACTCAAAACATGAAAAAAAGTCGTTTTCCGAAAAGTGTCTGTGTGTGTGTCTGTCTGTCTGTCTGTGTGTCTGTCTGTCTGTAGATTTTTTTTCTATGGCAAACGATAACTGCCGCAAATTCAAACAGAATCAAATAATGTTTCGCATACAGCCCTGAATTGTAGAGTTCTCAAGATCTGTTGATTTTGGTGAAGATCGGTTAAGGGAAAGGGGTAGTTTACCTGTAACGTTTTATGTTTTAACAAGGGTATTTCCTATGGCAAACGATAACAGCCGCAAATTCAAACAGAATCAAAAGATAATTTGCATACAGCCCTAAATTGTAGAGTTCTCAAGACCTATTGTTGTTGGTGAAGATCGGTTGAGGTAAAGGGGTAGTTTACCTGCAACGTTTTTTTAACAAGGGTATTTTCTATGGCAAACGATAACAGCCGCAAATTCAAACAGAATCAAATAATGTTTTGCATACAGCCCTGATTTGTAGAGTACTCAAGACCTATTGTTTTTGGTGAAGATCGGTTAAGGGAAAGGGGTAGTTTACCTGTAACGTTTTATGTTTTAACAAGGGTATTTCCTATGGCAAACGATAACAGCCGCAAATTCAAACAGAATCAAAAGATTATTTGCATACAGCCCTAAATTGTAGAGTTCTCAAGACCTATTGTTTTTGGTGAAGATCGGTTGAGGGAAAGGGGTAGTTTACCTGCAACGTTTTTTTAACAAGGGTATTTTCTATGGCAAACGATAACAGCCGCAAATTCAAACAGAATCAAATAATGTTTTGCATACAGTCCTGATTTGTAGAGTACTCAAGACCTATTGTTTTTGGTGAAGATCGGTTAAGGGAAAGGGGTAGTTTACCTGTAACGTTTTATGTTTTAACAAGGGTATTTCCTATGGCAAACGATAACAGCCGCAAATTCAAACAGAATCAAAAGATTATTTGCATACAGCCCTAAATTGTAGAGTTCTCAAGACCTATTGTTTTTGGTGAAGATCGGTTGAGGGAAAGGGGTAGTTTGCCTGCAACGTTTTTTTAACAAGGGTATTTTCTATGGCAAACGATAACAGCCGCAAATTCAAACAGAATCAAATAATGTTTTGCATACAGCCCTGATTTGTAGAGTACTCAAGACCTATTGTTTTTGGTGAAGATCGGTTAAGGGGAAGGGGTAGTTTACCTGCAACGTTTTTTTATCAAGCGTATTTTCTATGGCAAACGATAACAGCCGCAAATTCAAACAGAATCAAATAATTTTTTGCATACGTCCCTGAATTGTAGAGGTCTCAATGACTTTCGATTTTGTTGAAGATCGGTTAAGGGGAAGGGGTAGTTTACCTGCAACCTTTTACGTTTTAACAAGAGTAAAGTACTTGAAAATTTATTTAAACTTTTTGAAACAATGGTAATTGTTAAAAATAAAATAATTTTGTTGCCAGGCAATAAAATTATAATTTTTACTTCCATATTCCTTAAGGAATGGAAGTATGGTGATGGCAAAAAAAATCGTGTTCGAGATTATTGCAGATTCTGATTGTACTACACTCAAAACATGAAAAAAAGTCGTTTTCCGAAAAGTGTCTGTGTGTCTGTCTGTCTGTCTGTGTGTCTGTCTGTCTGTAGATTTTTTTTCTATGGCAAACGATAACTGCCGCAAATTCAAACAGAATCAAATAATTTTTTGCATGCAGCCCTGATTTGCAGAGTACTCGCGACCTATTGTTTTTGGTGAAGATCGGTTGAGGGAAAGGGGTAGTTTACCTGCAACGTTTTTTTTTTAGCAAGGGTAATTTTGTTTGTTTGGCAAACGATAACAGCCGCAAATTCATACAGAATGAAATAATGTTTCGCATACAGCCCTGAATTGTAGAGTTCTCAAGGTCTTTTGATTTTGGTGAAGATCGGTTAAGGGAAAGGGGTAGTTTACCTGTAACGTTTTATGTTTTAACAAGGGTATTTCTTATGGCAAACGATAACAGCCGCAAATTCAAACAGAATCAAAAGATTATTTGCATACAGCCCTAAATTGTAGAGTTCTCAAGACCTATTGTTTTTGGTGAAGATCGGTTTAGGGAAAGGGGTAGTTTACCTGCAACGTTTTTTTAAAAAGGGTATTTTCTATGGCAAACGATAACAGCCGCAAATTCAAACAGAATCAAACAATGTTTTGCGTACAGCCCTGATTTGTAGAGTACTCAAGACCTATTGTTTCTGGTGAAGATCGGTTAAGGGAAAGGGGTAGTTTACCTGTAACGTTTTATGTTTTAACAAGGGTATTTCCTATGGCAAACGATAACAGCCGCAAATTCAAACAGAATCAAAAGATTATTCGCATACGTCCATATATAGTAGAGTTCTCAAGACCTATTGTTTTTGGTGAAGATCGGTTGAGGGAAAGGGGTAGTTTACCTGCAACGTTTTTTTAACAAGGGTATTTTCTATGGCAAACGATAACAGCCGCAAATTCAAACAGAATCAAATAATGTTTTGCATACAGCCCTGATTTGTAGAGTACTCAAGGCCTGTTGTTTTTGGTGAAGATCGGTTAAGGGGAAGGGGTAGTTTACCTGCAACGTTTTTTTATCAAGCGTATTTTCTATGGCAAACGATAACAGCCGCAAATTCAAACGGAATCAAATAATGTTTTGCATACAGCCCTGATTTGTAGAGTACTCAAGACGTATTGTTTTTGGTGAAGATCGGTTAAGGGGAAGGGGTAGTTTACCTGCAACGTTTTTTTATCAAGCGTATTTTCTATGGCAAACGATAACAGCCGCAAATGCAAACAGAATCAAATAATTTTTTGCATACGTCCCTGAATTGTAGAGGTCTCAATGACTTTCGATTTTGGTGAAGATCGGTTAAGGGGAAGGGGTAGTTTACCTGCAACCTTTTACGTTTTAACAAGAGTAAAGTACTTGAAAATTCATTTAAACTTTTTCAAACAATGGTAATTGTTAAAAATAAAATAATTTTGTTGCCAGGCAATAAAATTATAATTTTTTCATTTTAATGTAATATAATATTTTTCATTTAATACAGCAATAAAAAGGCAGGTAAGACACAGCCTGGCTGTTTGGCTGAAAATGATTTTAAATATAAATCTTAGAATATGGAAGTCATGTATGGTTCTCCATACCGATATTTACTTCCATATTCCTTAAGGAATGGAAGTATGGTGATGGCAAAAAAAATCGTGTTCGAGATTATTGCAGATTCTGATTCTACTACACTCAAAACATGAAAAAAAGTCGTTTTCCGAAAAGTGTCTGTGTGTGTGTGTGTCTGTCTGTCTGTGTGTCTGTCTGTCTGTAGATTTTTTTTCTATGGCAAACGATAACTGCCGCAAATTCAAACAGAATCAAATAATTTTTTGCATGCAGCCCTGATTTGCAGAGTACTCGCGACCTATTGTTTTTGGTGAAGATCGGTTGAGGGAAAGGGGTAGTTTACCTGCAACGGTTTTTTTTTTAGCAAGGGTAATTTTGTTTGTTTGGCAAACGATAACAGCCGCAAATTCAAACAGAATCAAATAATGTTTCGCATACAGCCCTGAATTGTAGAGTTCTCAAGATCTGTTGATTTTGGTGAAGATCGGTTAAGGGAAAGGGGTAGTTTACCTGTAACGTTTTATGTTTTAACAAGGGTATTTCCTATGGCAAACGATAACAGCCGCAAATTCAAACAGAATCAAAAGATTATTTGCATACAGCCCTAAATTGTAGAGTTCTCAAGACCTATTGTTTTTGGTGAAAATCGGTTGAGGGAAAGGGGTAGTTTACCTGCAACGTTTTTTTAACAAGGGTATTTTTTTCTATGGCAAACGATAACTGCCGCAAATTCAAACAGAATCAAATAACTTTTTGCATACAGCCCTGATTTGTAGAGTACTCACGACCTATTGTTTTTGGTGAAGATCGGTTGAGGGAAAGGGGTAGTTTACCTGGAACGGTTTTTTTTTATCAACGGAAATTTTTTTTTTGCCAAACGATAACAGCCGCAAATTCAAACAGAATCAAATAATGTTTCGCATACAGCCCTGAATTGTAGAGTTCTCAAGATCTGTTGATTTTGGTGAAGATCGGTTAAGGGAAAGGGGTAGTTTACCTGTAACGTTTTATGTTTTAACAAGGTATTTCCTATGGCAAACGATAACAGCCGTAAATTCAAACAGAATCAAAAGATTATTTGCATACAGCCCTAAATTGTAGAGTTCTCAAGACCTATTGTTTTTGGTGAAGATCGGTTAAGGGAAAGGGGTAGTTTACCTACAACGTTTTTTTAACAAGGTTATTTTCTATGGCAAACGATAACAGCTGCAAATTCAAACATAATCAAATAATTTTCTCCATACAGCCCTGGTTTGTAGAGTACTCAAGACCCTTTGTTTTTGGTGAAGATCGGTTGAGGGGAAGGGGTAGTTTACCTGCAACGTTTGTTATAAAGCGTATTTTATATGGCAAACGATAACTGCCGCAAATTCAAACAGAATCAAATAATTTTTTGCATACATAAGTGAATTGTAGAGGACTCAAGGCCTTTAGATTTTGGTGAAGATCGGTTAAGGGGAAGGGGTAGTTTACCTGCAACCTTTTACGTTTTAACAAGAGTAAAGTACTTGAAAATTCATTTAAACTTTTTCAAACAATGGTAATTGTTAAAAATAAAATAATTTTGTTGCCAGGCAATAAAATTATAATTTTTTCATTTTAATGTAAATTTTGTATATATTAGAAAATATATCGTGCTTGGCAGGCAAGCATATTTCAGATTATAAGTCTTAGAATATGGAAGTCATGTATGGTTCTCCATACCGATATTTTACTTCCATATTCCTTAAGGAATGGAAGTATGGTGATGGCAAAAATATCGTGTTCGAGATTATTGCAGATTCTGATTCTACTACACTCAAAACATGTAAAAAAGTCGTTTTCCGAAAAGTGTCTGTGTGTGTGTCTGTCTGTCTATAGATTTTTTTTCTATGGCAAACGATAACTGCCGCAAATTCAAACAGAATCAAATAATTTTTTGTTTGCAGCCCTGATTTGCAGAGTACTCGCGACCTATTGTTTTTGGTGAAGGTCGGTTGAGGGAAAGGGGTAGTTTACCTGCAACGGTTTTTTTTAGCAAGGGTAATTTTGTTTGTTTGGCAAACGATAACAGCCGCAAATTCAAACAGAATCAAATAATGTTTCGCATACAGCCCTGAATTGTAGAGTTCTCAAGATCTGTTGATTTTGGTGAAGATCGGTTAAGGGAAAGGGGTAGTTTACCTGTAACGTTTTATGTTTTAACAAGGGTATTTCCTATGGCAAACGATAACAGCCGCAAATTCAAACATAATCAAATAATGTTTTGCATACTGCCCTGAATTGTAGAGTTCTCAAGACCTTTTGTTTTTGGTGAAGATCGGTTAAGGGAAAGGGGTAGTTTACCAGCAACGTTTTATGTTTTTAAGGGTATTTTCTATGGCAAACGATAAGAGCCGCAAATTCAAACAGAATCAAATACATTTTTGCATACAGCCCTGATTTCTTGAGTACTAAAGACCTATTGTTTTTGGTGAAGATCGTTTAAGGGAAAGGGGTAGTTTACCTGCCACGTTTTTTGTTTTATCAAGGGTATTTTTTATGGCAAACGATAACAGCCGCAAATTCACACAAAATCATATAATATTTTGCATACAACCCTAAATTGTAGAGTTCTCAAGACCTGTCGTTTTTGGTGAAGATCGGTTAAGGGAAAGGGGTAGTTTACCTGTAACGGTTTTTTATCAAGGGTAATTTTACTTCCATATTCCTTAAGGAATGGAAGTATGGTGATGGCAAAAAAAATCGTGTTCGAGATTATTGCAGATTCTGATTCTGCTACACTCAAAACATGAAAAAAAGTCGTTTTCCGAAAAGTGTCTGTGTGTCTGTCTGTCTGTCTGTAGATTTTTTTTCTATGGCAAACGATAACTGCCGCAAATTCAAACAGAATCAAATAATTTTTTGCATGCAGCCCTGATTTGCAGAGTACTCGCGACCTATTGTTTTTGGTGAAGATCGGTTGAGGGAAAGGGGTAGTTTACCTGCAACGGTTTTTTTTTAGCAAGGGTAATTTTGTTTGTTTGGCAAACGATAACAGCCGCAAATTCAAACAGAATCAAATAATGTTTCGCATACAGCCCTGAATTGTAGAGTTCTCAAGATCTGTTGATTTTGGTGAAGATCGGTTAAGGGAAAGGGGTAGTTTACCTGTAACGTTTTATGTTTTAACAAGGGTATTTCCTATGGCAAACGATAACAGCCGCAAATTCAAACAGAATCAAAAGATTATTTGCATACAGCCCTAAATTGTAGAGTTCTCAAGACCTATTGTTTTTGGTGAAGTTCGGTTGAGGGAAAGGGGTAGTTTACCAGCAACGTTTTTTTAACAAGGGTATTTTCTATGGCAAACGATAACAGCCGGAAATTCAAACAGAATCAAATAATATTTTGCATACAGCCCTGATTTGTAGAGTACTCAAGACCTATTGTTTTTGGTGAAGATCGGTTAAGGGAAAGGGGTAGTTTACCTGTAACGTTTTATGTTTTAACAAGGGTATTTCCTATGGCAAACGATAACAGCCGCAAATTCAAACAGAATCAAAAGATTATTCGCATACGTCCATATATTGTAGAGTTCTCAAGACCTATTGTTTTTGGTGAAGATCGGTTGAGGGAAAGGGGTAGTTTACCTGCAACGTTTTTTTAACAAGGGTATTTTCTATGGCAAACGATAACAGCCGCAAATTCAAACAGAATCAAATAATGTTTTGCATACAGCCCTGATTTGTAGAGTACTCAAGACCTATTGTTTTTGGTGAAGATCGGTTAAGGGGAAGGGGTAGTTTACCTGCAACGTTTTTTTATCAAGCGTATTTTCTATGGCAAACGATAGCAGCCGCAAATTCAAACAGAATCAAATAATTTTTAGCATACGTCCCTGAATTGTAGAGGTCTCAATGACTTTCGATTTTGGTGAAGATCGGTTAAGGGGAAGGGGTAGTTTACCAGCAACCTTTTACGTTTTAACAAGAGTAAAGTACTTGAAAATTTATTTAAACTTTTTGAAACAATGGTAATTGTTAAAAATAAAATAATTTTGTTGCCAGGCAATAAAATTATAATTTTTCATTTTAATGTAATATAATATTTTTCATTTAATACAGCAATAAAAAGGCAGGTAAGACACAGCCTGGCTGTTTGGGTGAAAATGATTTTAAATATAAATCTTAGAATATGGAAGTCATGTATGGTTCTCCATACCGATATTTTTATCTGTCATGTGAGGTTATTTTACTTCCATGTTCCATAAGGAAATGGAAGTATGGTCATGGAGAAAAAAAATCGTGTTCGAGATTATTGCAGATTCTGATTGTACTACACTCAAAACATGAAAAAAGTCAATTTTCGAAAAGTGTCTGTGTGTCTTCTGTAGATTTTTTTTCTATGGCAAACGATAACAGCCGCAAATTCAAACAGAATCAAATAATTTTTTGCATACAGCCCTGATTTGTAGAGTACTCGCGACCTATTGTTTTTGGTGAAGATCGGTTGAGGGAAAGGGGTAGTTTACCTGCAACGGTTTTTTTTTAGCAAGGGAAATTTTGTTTGTTTGGCAAACGATAACAGCCGCAAATTCAAACAGAATCAAATAATGTTTCGCATACAGCCCTGAATTGTAGAGTTCTCAAGACCTATTGTTTTTGGTGAAGATCGGTTAAGGGAAAGGGGTAGTTTACCTGTAACGTTTTATGTTTTAACAAGGGTATTTCCTATGGCAAACGATAACAGCCGCAAATTCAAACAGAATGAAAAGATTATTTGCATACAGCCCTAAATTGTAGAGTTCTCAAGACCTTTTGTTTTTGGTGAAGATCGGTTAAGGGAAAGGGGTAGTTTACCTACAACGTTTTTTTAACAAGGGTATTTTCTATGGCAAACGATAACAGCCGCAAATTCAAACAGAATCAAATAATTTTCTGCATACAGCCCTGATTTGTAGAGTACTCAAGACCTATTGTTTTTGGTGAAGATCGGTTGAGGGGAAGGGGTAGTTTACCAGCAACGTTTTTTATCATGCGTATTTTCTATGGCAAACGACAACTGCCGCAAATTCAAACAGAATCAAATAATTTTTTGCATACAGCCCTGATTTGTAGAGTACTCGCGACCTATTGTTTTTGGTGAAGATCGGTTGAGGGGAAGGGGTAGTTTACCTGCAACGGTTTTTTTTATCAAGGGAAATTTTTTTTTTTGGCAAACGATAACAGCCGCAAATTCAAACAGAATCAAATAATGTTTCGCATACAGCCCTGAATTGTAGATTTCTCAAGACCTATTGTTTTTGGTGAAGATCGGTTGAGGGAAAGGGGTAGTTTACCTGCAACGTTTTTTTAACAAGGGTATTTTCTATGGCAAACGATAACAGCCGCAAATTCAAACAGAATCAAATAATGTTTTGCATACAGTCCTGATTTGTAGAGTACTCAAGACCTATTGTTTTTGGTGAATATCGGTTAAGGGGAAGGGGTAGTTTACCTGCAACGTTTTTTTATCAAGCGTATTTTCTATGGCAAACGATAACAGCCGCAAATTCAAACAGAATGAAATAATTTTTTGCATACGTCCCTGAATTGTAGAGGTCTCAATGACTTTCGATTTTGGTGAAGATCGGTTAAGGGGAAGGGGTAGTTTACCTGCAACCTTATACGTTTTAACAAGAGTAAAGTACTTGAAAATTTATTTAAACTTTTTGAAACAATGGTAATTGTTAAAAATAAAATAATTTTGTTGCCAGGCAATAAAATTAAAATTTTTTCATTTTAATGTACATCATGTATAAGAGAAAATATATCGCGCTTGGCAGGCGATATTAAGATTTAAATATAAATCTTAGAATATGGAAGTCATGTATGGTTCTCCATACCGATATTACTTCCATATTCCTTAAGGAATGGAAGTATGGTGATGGCAAAAAAAATCGTGTTCGAGATTATTGCAGATTCTGATTCTACTACACTCAAAACATGAAAAAAGTCGTTTTCCGAAAAGTGTCTGTGTGTGTGTCTGTCTGTCTGTCTGTGTGTGTGTGTGTGTGTCTGTCTGTGTGTCTGTAGATTTTTTTTCTATGGCAAACGATAACTGCCGCAAATTCTAACAGAATCAAATAATTGTTTGCACGCAGCCCTGATTTGCAGAGTACTCGCGACCTATTGTTTTTGGTGAAGATCGGTTGAGGGAAAGGGGTCGTTTACCTGTAACGTTTTATGTTTTAACAAGGGTATTTCCTATGGCAAACGATAACAGCCGCAAATTCAAACAGAATCAAAAGATTATTTGCATACAGCCCTAAATTGTAGAGTTCTCAAGACCTATTGTTTTTGGTGAAGTTCGGTTGAGGGAAAGGGGTAGTTTACCCGCAACGTTTTTTTAACAAGGGTATTTTTTTTGGCAAACGATAACAGCCGCAAATTCAAACAGAATCAAATAATGTTTTGCATACAGCCCTGATTTGTAGAGTACTCAAGACCGATTGTTTTTGGTGAAGATCGGTAAAGGGAATGGGGTAGTTTACCTGCAACGTTTTATGTTTTAACAAGGGTATTTCCTATGGCAAACGATAACAGCCGCAAATTCAAACAGAATCAAAAGATTATTTGCATACAGCCCTAAATTGTAGATTTCTAAGGACCTATTGTTTTTGGTGAAGATCGGTTGAGGGAAAGGGGTAGTTTACCGGCAACGTTTTTTTAACAAGGGTATTTTCTATGGCAAACGATAACAGCCGCAAATTCAAACAGAATCAAATAATGTTTTGCATAGAGCCCTGATTTGTAGAGTACTCAAGACCTATTGTTTTTGGTGAAGATCGGTTAAGGGGAAGGGGTAGTTTACCTGCAACGTTTTTTTATCAAGCGTATTTTCTATGGCAAACGATAACAGCCGCAAATTCAAACAGAATGAAATAATTTTTTGCATACTTCCCTGAATTGTAGAGGTCTCAATGACTTTCGAATTTTGGTGAAGATCGGTTAAGGGGAAGGGGTAGTTTACCTGCAACCTTTTACGTTTTAACAAGAGTAAAGTACTTGAAAATTTATTTAAACTTTTTGAAACAATGGTAATTGTTAAAAATAAAATAATTTTGTTGCCAGGCAATAAAATTATAATTTTTTCATTTTAATGTAATATAATATTTTTCATTTAATACAGCAATAAAAAGGCAGGTAAGACACAGCCTGGCTGTTTGGCTGAAAATGATTTTAAATATAAATCTTAGAATATGGAAGTCATGTATGGTTCTCCATACCGATATTTTACTTCCATATTCCTTAAGGAATGGAAGTATGGTGATGGCAAAAAAAATCGTGTTCGAGATTATTGCAGATTCTGATTGTACTACACTCAAAACATGAAAAAAGTCAATTTTCGAAAAGTGTCTGTGTGTCTTCTGTAGATTTTTTTTCTATGGCAAACGATAACAGCCGCAAATTCAAACAGAATCAAAAGATTATTTGCATACAGCCCTAAATTGTAGAATTCTCAATACCTTTTGTTTTTGGTGAAGATCGGTTAAGGGAAAGGGGTAGTTTACCTACAACGTTTTTTTAACAAGGGTATTTTCTATGGCAAACGATAACAGCCGCAAATTCAAACAGAATCAAATAATTTTCTGCATACAGCCCTGATTTGTAGAGTACTCAAGACCTATTGTTTTTGGTGAAGATCGGTTGAGGGGAAGGGGTAGTTTACCAGCAACGTTTTTTATCATGCGTATTTTCTATGGCAAACGACAACTGCCGCAAATTCAAACAGAATCAAATAATTTTTTGCATACAGCCCTGATTTGTAGAGTACTCGCGACCTATTGTTTTTGGTGAAGATCGGTTGAGGGGAAGGGGTAGTTTACCTGCAACGGTTTTTTTTATCAAGGGAAATTTTTTTTTTTTGGCAAACGATAACAGCCGCAAATTCAAACAGAATCAAATAATGTTTCGCATACAGCCCTGAATTGTAGATTTCTCAAGACCTATTGTTTTTGGTGAAGATCGGTTGAGGGAAAGGGGTAGTTTACCTGCAACGTTTTTTTAACAAGGGTATTTTCTATGGCAAACGATAACAGCCGCAAATTCAAACAGAATCAAATAATGTTTTGCATACAGTCCTGATTTGTAGAGTACTCAAGACCTATTGTTTTTGGTGAAGATCGGTTAAGGGGAAGGGGTAGTTTACCTGCAACGTTTTTTTATCAAGCGTATTTTCTATGGCAAACGATAACAGCCGCAAATTCAAACAGAATCAAATAATTTTTTGCATACGTCCCTGAATTGTAGAGGTCTCAATGACTTCCGATTTTGGTGAAGATCGGTTAAGGGGAAGGGGTAGTTTACCTGCAACGTTTTTTTATCAAGCGTATTTTCTATGGCAAACGATAACAGCCGCAAATTCAAACAGAATCAAATAATTTTTTGCATACGTCCCTGAATTGTAGAGGTCTCAATGACTTTCGATTTTGGTGAAGATCGGTTAAGGGGAAGGGGTAGTTTACCTGCAACCTTATACGTTTTAACAAGAGTAAAGTACTTGAAAATTTATTTAAACTTTTTGAAACAATGGTAATTGTTAAAAATAAAATAATTTTGTTGCCAGGCAATAAAATTATAATTTTTTCATTTTAATGTAATATAATATTTTTCATTTAATACAGCAATAAAAAGGCAGGTAAGGCACAGCCTGGCTGTTTGGCTGAAAATGATTTTAAATATAAATCTTAGAATATGGAAGTCATGTATGGTTCTCCATACCGATATTTTTAACAAGGGTATTTTCTATGGCAAACGATAACAGCCGCAAATTCAAACAGAATCAAATAATGTTTTGCATACAGCCCTGATTTGTAGAGTACTCAAGACCTATTGTTTTTGGTGAATATCGGTTAAGGGGAAGGGGTAGTTTACCTGCAACGTTTTTTTATCAAGCGTATTTTCTATGGCAAACGATAACAGCCGCAAATTCAAACAGAATCAAATAATTTTTTGCATACGTCCCTGAATTGTAGAGGTCTCAATGACTTTCGATTTTGGTGAAGATCGGTTAAGGGGAAGGGGTAGTTTACCTGCAACCTTTTACGTTTTAACAAGAGTAAAGTACTTGTTACTTCCATATTCCTTAAGGAATGGAAGTATGGTGATGGCAAAAAAAATCGTGTTCGAGATTATTGCAGATTCTGATTGTACTACACTCAAAACATGAAAAAAAGTCGTTTTCCGAAAAGTGTCTGTGTGTCTGTCTGTCTGTCTGTCTGTGTGTCTGTCTGTAGATTTTTTTTCTATGGCAAACGATAACTGCCGCAAATTCAAACAGAATCAAATAATTTTTTGCATGCAGCCCTGATTTGCAGAGTACTCGCGACCTATTGTTTTTGGTGAAGATCGGTTGAGGGAAAGGGGTAGTTTACCTGCAACGGTTTTTTTTTAGCAAGGGTAATTTTGTTTGTTTGGCAAACGATAACAGCCGCAAATTCATACAGAATGAAATAATGTTTCGCATACAGCCCTGAATTGTAGAGTTCTCAAGGTCTTTTGATTTTGGTGAAGATCGGTTAAGGTAAAGGGGTAGTTTACCTGTAACGTTTTATGTTTTAACAAGGGTATTTCTTATGACAAACGATAACAGCCGCAAATTCAAACAGAATCAAAAGATTATTTGCATACAGCCCTAAATTGTAGAGTTCTCAAGACCTATTGTTTTTGGTGAAGATCGGTTGAGGGAAAGGGGTAGTTTACCTGCAACGTTTTTTTAAAAAGGGTATTTTCTATGGCAAACGATAACAGCCGCAAATTCAAACAGAATCAAATAATGTTTTGCGTGCAGCCCTGATTTGTAGAGTACTCAAGACCTATTGTTTCTGGTGAAGATCGTTTAAGGGAAAGGGGTAGTTTACCTGTAACGTTTTATGTTTTAACAAGGGTATTTCCTATGGCAAACGATAACAGCCGCAAATTCAAACAGAATCAAAAGATTATTTGCATATAGCCCTATATTGTAGAGTTCTCAAGACCTATTGTTTTTGGTGAAGATCGGTTGAGGTAAAGGGGTAGTTTACCTGCAACGTTATTTTAACAAGGGTATTTTCTATGGCAAACGATAACAGCCGCAAATTCAAACAGAATCAAATAATGTTTTGCATACAGCCCTGATTTGTAGAGTACTCAAGACCTATTGTTTTTGGTGAAGATCGGTTAAGGGGAAGGGGTAGTTTACCTGCAACGTTTTTTTATCAAGCGTATTTTCTATGGCAAACGATAGCAGCCGCAAATTCAAACAGAATCAAATAATTTTTAGCATACGTCCCTGAATTGTAGAGGTCTCAATGACTTTCGATTTTGGTGAAGATCGGTTAAGGGGAAGGGGTAGTTTACCAGCAACCTTTTACGTTTTAACAAGAGTAAAGTACTTGAAAATTTATTTAAACTTTTTGAAACAATGGTAATTGTTAAAAATAAAATAATTTTGTTGCCAGGCAATAAAATTATAATTTTTTCATTTTAATGTAATATAATATTTTTCATTTAATACAGCAATAAAAAGGCAGGTAAGACACAGCCTGGCTGTTTGGGTGAAAATGATTTTAAATATAAATCTTAGAATATGGAAGTCATGTATGGTTCTCCATACCGATATTTTTATCTGTCATGTGAGGTTATTTTACTTCCATGTTCCATAAGGAAATGGAAGTATGGTCATGGAGAAAAAAAATCGTGTTCGAGATTATTGCAGATTCTGATTGTACTACACTCAAAACATGAAAAAAGTCAATTTTCGAAAAGTGTCTGTGTGTCTTCTGTAGATTTTTTTTCTATGGCAAACGATAACAGCCGCAAATTCAAACAGAATCAAATAATTTTTTGCATACAGCCCTGATTTGTAGAGTACTCGCGACCTATTGTTTTTGGTGAAGATCGGTTGAGGGAAAGGGGTAGTTTACCTGCAACGGTTTTTTTTTAGCAAGGGAAATTTTGTTTGTTTGGCAAACGATAACAGCCGCAAATTCAAACAGAATCAAATAATGTTTCGCATACAGCCCTGAATTGTAGAGTTCTCAAGACCTATTGTTTTTGGTGGAGATCGGTTAAGGGAAAGGGGTAGTTTACCTGTAACGTTTTATGTTTTAACAAGGGTATTTCCTATGGCAAACGATAACAGCCGCAAATTAAAACAGAATGAAAAGATTATTTGCATACAGCCCTAAATTGTAGAGTTCTCAAGACCTTTTGTTTTTGGTGAAGATCGGTTAAGGGAAAGGGGTAGTTTACCTACAACGTTTTTTTAACAAGGGTATTTTCTATGGCAAACGATAACAGCCGCAAATTCAAACAGAATCAAATAATTTTCTGCATACAGCCCTGATTTGTAGAGTACTCAAGACCTATTGTTTTTGGTGAAGATCGGTTGAGGGGAAGGGGTAGTTTACCAGCAACGTTTTTTATCATGCGTATTTTCTATGGCAAACGACAACTGCCGCAAATTCAAACAGAATCAAATAATTTTTTGCATACAGCCCTGATTTGTAGAGTACTCGCGACCTATTGTTTTTGGTGAAGATCGGTTGAGGGGAAGGGGTAGTTTACCTGCAACGGTTTTTTTTATCAAGGGAAATTTTTTTTTTTGGCAAACGATAACAGCCGCAAATTCAAACAGAATCAAATAATGTTTCGCATACAGCCCTGAATTGTAGATTTCTCAAGACCTATTGTTTTTGGTGAAGATCGGTTGAGGGAAAGGGGTAGTTTACCTGCAACGTTTTTTTAACAAGGGTATTTTCTATGGCAAACGATAACAGCCGCAAATTCAAACAGAATCAAATAATGTTTTGCATACAGCCCTGATTTGTAGAGTACTCAAGACCTATTGTTTTTGGTGAATATCGGTTAAGGGGAAGGGGTAGTTTACCTGCAACGTTTTTTTATCAAGCGTATTTTCTATGGCAAACGATAACAGCCGCAAATTCAAACAGAATGAAATAATTTTTTGCATACGTCCCTGAATTGTAGAGGTCTCAATGACTTTCGATTTTGGTGAAGATCGGTTAAGGGGAAGGGGTAGTTTACCTGCAACCTTTTACGTTTTAACAAGAGTAAAGTACTTGTTACTTCCATATTCCTTAAGGAATGGAAGTATGGTGATGGCAAAAAAAATCGTGTTCGAGATTATTGCAGATTCTGATTGTACTACACTCAAAACATGAAAAAAAGTCGTTTTCCGAAAAGTGTCTGTGTGTCTGTCTGTCTGTCTGTCTGTCTGTGTGTCTGTCTGTAGATTTTTTTTCTATGGCAAACGATAACTGCCGCAAATTCAAACAGAATCAAATAATTTTTTGCATGCAGCGCTGATTTGCAGAGTACTCGCGACCTATTGTTTTTGGTGAAGATCGGTTGAGGGAAAGGGGTAGTTTACCTGCAACGGTTTTTTTTTAGCAAGGGTAATTTTGTTTGTTTGGCAAACGATAACAGCCGCAAATTCATACAGAATGAAATAATGTTTCGCATACAGCCCTGAATTGTAGAGTTCTCAAGGTCTTTTGATTTTGGTGAAGATCGGTTAAGGTAAAGGGGTAGTTTACCTGTAACGTTTTATGTTTTAACAAGGGTATTTCTTATGGCAAACGATAACAGCCGCAAATTCAAACAGAATCAAAAGATTATTTGCATATAGCCCTAAATTGTAGAGTTCTCAAGACCTATTGTTTTTGGTGAAGATCGGTTGAGGTAAAGGGGTAGTTTACCTGCAACGTTATTTTAACAAGGGTATTTTCTATGGCAAACGATAACAGCCGCAAATTCAAACAGAATCAAATAATGTTTTGCATACAGCCCTGATTTGTAGAGTACTCAAGACCTATTGTTTTTGGTGAAGATCGGTTAAGGGGAAGGGGTAGTTTACCTGCAACGTTTTTTTATCAAGCGTATTTTCTATGGCAAACGATAGCAGCCGCAAATTCAAACAGAATCAAATAATTTTTAGCATACGTCCCTGAATTGTAGAGGTCTCAATGACTTTCGATTTTGGTGAAGATCGGTTAAGGGGAAGGGGTAGTTTACCAGCAACCTTTTACGTTTTAACAAGAGTAAAGTACTTGAAAATTTATTTAAACTTTTTGAAACAATGGTAATTGTTAAAAATAAAATAATTTTGTTGCCAGGCAATAAAATTATAATTTTTTCATTTTAATGTAATATAATATTTTTCATTTAATACAGCAATAAAAAGGCAGGTAAGACACAGCCTGGCTGTTTGGGTGAAAATGATTTTAAATATAAATCTTAGAATATGGAAGTCATGTATGGTTCTCCATACCGATATTTTTATCTGTCATGTGAGGTTATTTTACTTCCATGTTCCATAAGGAAATGGAAGTATGGTCATGGAGAAAAAAAATCGTGTTCGAGATTATTGCAGATTCTGATTGTACTACACTCAAAACATGAAAAAAGTCAATTTTCGAAAAGTGTCTGTGTGTCTTCTGTAGATTTTTTTTCTATGGCAAACGATAACAGCCGCAAATTCAAACAGAATCAAATAATTTTTTGCATACAGCCCTGATTTGTAGAGTACTCAAGACCTATTTTTTTTGGTGAATATCGGTTAAGGGAAAGGGGTAGTTTACCTGCAACAGTTTTTTTAAATCAAGGTAATTTTACTTCCATATTCCTTAAGGAATGGAAGTATGGTGATGGCAAAAAAAATCGTGTTCGAGATTATTGCAGATTCTGATTCTACTACACTCAAAACATGAAAAAAAGTCGTTTTCCGAAAAGTGTCTGTGTGTGTGTCTGTCTGTGTCTGTGTGTCTGTAGATTTTTTTCTATGGCAAACGATAACTGCCGCAAATTCAAACAGAATCAAATAATTTTTTGCATACAGCCCTGATTTGCAGAGTACTCGCGACCTATTGTTTTTGGTGAAGATCGGTTGAGGGAAAGGGGTAGTTTACCTGCAACGGTTTTTTTTTAGCAAGGGTAATTTTGTTTGTTTGGCAAACGATAACAGCCGCAAATTCAAACAGAATCAAATAATGTTTCGCATACAGCCCTGAATTGTAGAGTTCTCAAGATCTGTTGATTTTGGTGAAGATCGGTTAAGGGAAAGGGGTAGTTTACCTGTAACGTTTTATGTTTTAACAAGGGTATTTCCTATGGCAAACGATAACAGCCGCAAATTCAAACAGAATCAAAAGATTATTTGCATACAGCCCTAAATTGTAGAGTTCTCAAGACCTATTGTTTTTGGTGAAAATCGGTTGAGGGAAAGGGGTAGTTTACCTGCAACGTTTTTTTAACAAGGGTATTTTTACTTCCATATTCCTTAAGGAATGGAAGTATGGTGATGGCAAAAAAAATCGTGTTCGAGATTATTGCAGATTCTGATTGTACTACACTCAAAACATGAAAAAAAGTCGTTTTCCGAAAAGTGTCTGTGTGTCTGTCTGTCTGTCTGTCTGTGTGTCTGTGTGTCTGTCTGTCTGTCTGTCTGTAGATTTTTTTTCTATGGCAAACGATAACTGCCGCAAATTCAAACAGAATCAAATAATTTTTTGCATGCAGCCCTGATTTGCAGAGTACTCGCGACCTATTGTTTTTGGTGAAGATCGGTTGAGGGAAAGGGGTAGTTTACCTGCAACGGTTTTTTTTTAGCAAGGGTAATTTTGTTTGTTTGGCAAACGATAACAGCCGCAAATTCAAACAGAATCAAATAATGTTTCGCATACAGCCCTGAATTGTAGAGTTCTCAAGACCTATTGTTTTTGGTGAAGATCGGTTAAGGGAAAGGGGTAGTTTACCTGTAACGTTTTATGTTTTAACAAGGGTATTTCCTATGGCAAACGATAACAGCCGCAAATTCAAACAGAATGAAAAGATTATTTGCATACAGCCCTAAATTGTAGAGTTCTCAATACCTTTTGTTTTTGGTGAAGATCGGTTAAGGGAAAGGGGTAGTTTACCTACAACGTTTTTTTAGCAAGGGTATTTTCTATGGCAAACGACAACTGCCGCAAATTCAAACAGAATCAAATAATTTTTTGCATACAGCCCTGATTTGTAGAGTACTCGCGACCTATTGTTTTTGGTGAAGATCGGTTGAGGGGAAGGGGTAGTTTACCGGCAACGCTTTTTTTTATCAAGGGAAATTTTTTTTTTTTTGGCAAACGATAACAGCCGCAAATTCAAACAGAATCAAATAATGTTTCGCATACAGCCCTGAATTGTAGATTTCTCAAGACCTATTGTTTTTGGTGAAGATCGGTTGAGGGAAAGGGGTAGTTTACCTGCAACGTTTTTTTAACAAGGGTATTTTCTATGGCAAACGATAACAGCCGCAAATTCAAACAGAATCAAATAATGTTTTGCATACAGTCCTGATTTGTAGAGTACTCAAGACCTATTGTTTTTGGTGAAGATCGGTTAAGGGGAAGAGGTAGTTTTTACTTCCATATTCCTTAAGGAATGGAAGTATGGTGATGGCAAAAAAAATCGTGTTCGAGATTATTGCAGATTCTGATTCTACTACACTCAAAACATGAAAAAAGTCGTTTTCCGAAAAGTGTCTGTGTGTGTGTCTGTCTGTCTGTGTGTCTGTCTGTGTGTCTGTAGATTTTTTTTCTATGGCAAACGATAACTGGCGCAAATTCAAACAGAATCAAATAATTTTTTGCATACAGCCCTGATTTGTAGAGGACTCGCGACCTATTGTTTTTGGTGAAGATCGTTTGAGGGAAAGGGGTAGTTTACCTGCAACGGTTTTTTTTTCAAGGGAAATTTTTTTTTTTGGCAAACGATAACAGCCGCAAATTCAAACAGAATCAAATAATGTATCGCATACAGCCCTGAATTGTAGAGTTCTCAAGACCTATTGTTTTTGGTGAAGATCGGTTGAGGGAAAGGGGAAGTTTACCTGCAACGGTTTTTTTTTTCAAGGGAAATTTTTTTTTTTTGGCAAACGATAACAGCCGCAAATTCAAACAGAATCAAATAATGTTTCACATACAGCCCTGAATTGTAGAGTTCTCAAGACCTATTGTTTTTTGGTGAAGATCGGTTAAGGGAAAGGGGTAGTTTACCTACAACGTTTTTTTAACAAGGGTATTTTCTATGGAAAACGATAACAGCCGCAAATTCAAACAGAATCAAATAATTTTCTGCATACAGACCTGATTTGTAGATTACTCAAGATCTATTGTTTTTGGTGAAGATCGGTTGAGGGGAAGGGGTAGTTTACCTGCAACGTTTTTTATCAAGCGTATTTTCTATGGCAAACGATAACTGCCGCAAATTCAAACAGAATCAAATAATTTTTTGCATACTTCAGTGAATTGGAGAGGACTCAAGGCCTTTAGATTTTGGTGAAGATCGGTTAAGGGGAAGGGGTAGTTTACCTGCAACCTTTTACGTTTTAACAAGAGTAAAGTACTTGAAAATTCATTTAAACTTTTTCAAACAATGGTAATTGTTGAAAATAAAATAATTTTGTTGCCAGGCAATCTGAAAATTTCAGATTTTGTACCACAAATTCTGAAAAGATTATACGATAGTTTATGAAATGGTTAATAATACGTCAGTGGAAGGTGTAATGAGAAATTAGCAGAAATGGAAACCTGGGGAATGTTAACTGTTCTGTAGATACAATTTTGTCAGAATGTTTGGAAATGATCATCAACATTGAAGAAAAAGTAAGCATATTAAGAAACATATGTAAGTACTTATTATAAAAAAAAATGTTTGTTTTTTGATAAAGTCATTTTGATTATAAAATATAAATATTTACAACAAGAAAAGAATTTTCAGTTTTCAAAATATAAATATATTTTTATAAAACAATGGGTTCTTCATTGAGGTGGGGACCATGTCACTCACTCCATCTCAAGCCTCCTCTCCCATTTTGCAGAAAAAGAGGACCCTGTCAAGGCTGATACTTTGACGACAGTGACAGGGCTTTCCACCAAATTCAGCAGAGTGACAGGTAGGCCCCACTCTGATTGGCTCCTCAGATTTCCCCAGCGTTAGTAGGTTCTATGAAAATATTTTATTTCAAAAATGATTTTAAATATAAATCTTAGATATGTTTTATAAATCTCATGTTTTATGTTTTAACATGGGTAATTTTTTATATGACGAACCATAACTGCCGTAAATTCAAACAGAATCAAATAATTTTTTACATATGTGCCTGAGCTATAGAGATCTCAATGTCTGTTGATTTTGGTGAAGATCGGTTACGGGGAAAGGGCAGTTTACCAGAAACATTTTTTGTTGTAACATGAGTAAAGTACTTAATTTTGATAAAGTATCCTGATAAGATCTTAATAATCCACTGTAGAAACGTAGATGAAATATCTATAAATGAAGAGGCTAGTTGAACGGGCTGGGGGTAATTTTCTATAAATCAAAATTATAGTTGAAGGGGGAGGGGATAATATTTTTTATATGTGTACTACGTTATTGGCAAGAAAGAAGTATTTTTTTTGTTAAAATTCCTCCCTGGCTGTTTGGCTGAAAATGATTTTAAATATAAATCTTAGAATATGGAAGTCATGTATGGTTCTCCATACCGATATTTTTCTATGGCAAACGATAACTGCCGCAAATTCAAACAGAATCAAATAACTTTTTGCATACAGCCCTGATTTGTAGAGTACTCACGACCTATTGTTTTTGGTGAAGATCGGTTGAGGGAAAGGGGTAGTTTACCTGGAACGGTTTTTTTTTTATCAACGGAAATTTTTTTGTTTGCCAAACGATAACAGCCGCAAATTCAAACAGAATCAAATAATGTTTCGCATACAGCCCTGAATTGTAGAGTTCTCAAGATCTGTTGATTTTGGTGAAGATCGGTTAAGGGAAAGGGGTAGTTTACCTGTAACGTTTTATGTTTTAACAAGGTATTTCCTATGGGAAACGATAACAGCCGTAAATTCAAACAGAATCAAAAGATTATTTGCATACAGCCCTAAATTGTAGAGTTCTCAAGACCTATTGTTTTTGGTGAAGATCGGTTAAGGGAAAGGGGTAGTTTACCTACAACGTTTTTTTTAACAAGGTTATTTTCTATGGCAAACGATAACAGCTGCAAATTCAAACATAATCAAATAATTTTCTCCATACAGCCCTGGTTTGTAGAGTACTCAAGACCCTTTGTTTTTGGTGAAGATCGGTTGAGGGGAAGGGGTAGTTTACCTGCAACGTTTGTTATAAAGCGTATTTTATATGGCAAACGATAACTGCCGCAAATTCAAACAGAATCAAATAATTTTTTGCATACATAAGTGAATTGTAGAGGACTCAAGGCCTTTAGATTTTGGTGAAGATCGGTTAAGGGGAAGGGGTAGTTTACCTGCAACCTTTTACGTTTTAACAAGAGTAAAGTACTTGAAAATTCATTTAAACTTTTTCAAACAATGGTAATTGTTAAAAATAAAATAATTTTGTTGCCAGGCAATAAAATTATAATTTTTTCATTTTAATGTAATATAATATTTTTCATTTAATACAGCAATAAAAAGGCAGGTAAGACACAGCCTGGCTGTTTGGCTGAAAATGATTTTAAATATAAATCTTAGAATATGGAAGTCATGTATGGTTCTCCATACCGATATTTACTTCCATATTCCTTAAGGAATGGAAGTATGGTGATGGCAAAAAAAATCGTGTTCGAGATTATTGCAGATTCTGATTCTACTACACTCAAAACATGAAAAAAAGTCGTTTTCCGAAAAGTGTCTGTGTGTGTGTCTGTCTGTCTGTCTGTGTGTCTGTCTGTCTGTAGATTTTTTTTCTATGGCAAACGATAACTGCCGCAAATTCAAACAGAATCAAATAATTTTTTGCATGCAGCCCTGATTTGCAGAGTACTCTCGACCTATTGTTTTTGGTGAAGATCGGTTGAGGGAAAGGGGTAGTTTACCTGCAACGGTTTTTTTTTAGCAAGGGTAATTTTGTTTGTTTGGCAAACGATAACAGCCGCAAATTCAAACAGAATCAAATAATGTTTCGCATACAGCCCTGAATTGTAGAGTTCTCAAGATCTGTTGATTTTGGTGAAGATCGGTTAAGGGAAAGGGGTAGTTTACCTGTAACGTTTTATGTTTTAACAAGGGTATTTCCTATGGCAAACGATAACAGCCGCAAATTCAAACAGAATCAAAAGATTATTTGCATACAGCCCTAAATTGTAGAGTTCTCAAGACCTATTGTTTTTGGTGAAAATCGGTTGAGGGAAAGGGGTAGTTTACCTGCAACGTTTTTTTAACAAGGGTATTTTTACTTCCATATTCCTTAAGGAATGGAAGTATGGTGATGGCAAAAAAAATCGTGTTCGAGATTATTGCAGATTCTGATTCTACTACACTCAAAACATGAAAAAAAGTCGTTTTCCGAAAAGTGTCTGTGTGTCTGTCTGTGTGTCTGTGTGTCTGTCTGTCTGTCTGTCTGTAGATTTTTTTTCTATGGCAAACGATAACTGCCGCAAATTCAAACAGAATCAAATAAATTTTTGCATACAGCCCGGTTTTGCAGAGTTCTCGCGACCTATTGTTTTTGGTGAAGATCGGTTGAGGGAAAGGGGTAGTTTACCTGCAACGGTTTTTTTTTAGCAAGGGAAATTTTGTTTGTTTGGCAAACGATAACAGCCGCAAATTCAAACAGAATCAAATAATGTTTCGCATACAGCCCAGAATTGTAGAGTTCTCAAGACCTATTGTTTTTGGTGAAGATCGGTTAAGGGAAAGGGGTAGTTTACCTGTAACGTTTTATGTTTTAACAAGGGTATTTCCTATGGCACACGATAACAGCCGCAAATTCAAACAGAATGAAAAGATTATTTGCATACAGCCCTAAATTGTAGAGTTCTCAATACCTTTTGTTTTTGGTGAAGATCGGTTAAGGGAAAGGGGTAGTTTACCTACAACGTTTTTTTAACAAGGGTATTTTCTATGGCAAACGATAACAGCCGCAAATTCAAACAGAATCAAATAATTTTCTGCATACAGTCCTGATTTGTAGAGTACTCAAGACCTATTGTTTTTGGTGAAGATCGGTTGAGGGAAAGGGGTAGTTTACCAGCAACGTTTTTTATCATGCGTATTTTCTATGGCAAACGACAACTGCCGCAAATTCAAACAGAATCAAATAATTTTTTGCATACAGCCCTGATTTGTAGAGTACTCGCGACCTATTGTTTTTGGTGAAGATCGGTTGAGGGGAAGGGGTAGTTTACCTGCAACGGTTTTTTTTATCAAGGGAAATTTTTTTTTTTTTGGCAAACGATAACAGCCGCAAATTCAAACAGAATCAAATAATGTTTCGCATACAGCCCTGAATTGTATATTTCTCAAGACCTATTGTTTTTGGTGAAGATCGGTTGAGGGAAAGGGGTAGTTTACCTGCAACGTTTTTTTAACAAGGGTATTTTATATGGCAAACGATAACAGCCGCAAATTCAAACAGAATCAAATAATGTTTTGCATACAGTCCTGATTTGTAGAGTACTCAAGACCTATTGTTTTTGGTGAAGATCGGTTAAGGGGAAGGGGTAGTTTACCTGCAACCTTTTACGTTTTATTTTCTATGGCAAACGATAACAGCCGCAAATTCAAACAGAATCAAATAATGTTTTGCATACAGCCCTGATTTGTAGAGTACTCAAGACCTATTGTTTTTGGTGAAGATCGGTTAAGGGGAAGGGGTAGTTTACCTGCAACGTTTTTTTATCAAGCGTATTTTCTATGGCAAACGATAACAGCCGCAAATTCAAACAGAATCAAATAATTTTTTGCATACGTCCCTGAATTGTAGAGGTCTCAATGACTTTCGATTTTGGTGAAGATCGGTTAAGGGGAAGGGTTAGTTTACCTGCAACCTTTTACGTTTTAACAAGAGTAAAGTACTTGAAAATTTATTTAAACTTTTTGAAACAATGGTAATTGTTAAAAATAAAATAATTTTGTTGCCAGGCAATAAAATTATAATTTTTTCATTTTAATGTAATATAATATTTTTCATTTAATACAGCAATAAAAAGGCAGGTAAGACACAGCCTGGCTGTTTGGCTGAAAATGATTTTAAATATAAATCTTAGAATATGGAAGTCATGTATGGTTCTCCATACCGATATTTTTCTATGGCAAACGATAACTGCCGCAAATTCAAACAGAATCAAATAACTTTTTGCATACAGCCCTGATTTGTAGAGTACTCACGACCTATTGTTTTTGGTGAAGATCGGTTGAGGGAAAGGGGTAGTTTACCTGGAACGGTTTTTTTTTATCAACGGAAATTTTTTTTTTTGCCAAACGATAACAGCCGCAAATTCAAACAGAATCAAATAATGTTTCGCATACAGCCCTGAATTGTAGAGTTCTCAAGATCTGTTGATTTTGGTGAAGATCGGTTAAGGGAAAGGGGTAGTTTACCTGTAACGTTTTATGTTTTAACAAGGTATTTCCTATGGCAAACGATAACAGCCGTAAATTCAAACAGAATCAAAAGATTATTTGCATACAGCCCTAAATTGTAGAGTTCTCAAGACCTATTGTTTTTGGTGAAGATCGGTTAAGGGAAAGGGGTAGTTTACCTACAACGTTTTTTTAACAAGGTTATTTTCTTTGGCAAACGATAACAGCTGCAAATTCAAACATAATCAAATAATTTTCTCCATACAGCCCTGGTTTGTAGAGTACTCAAGACCCTTTGTTTTTGGTGAAGATCGGTTAAGGGGAAGGGGTAGTTTACCTGCAACCTTTTACGTTTTAACAAGAGTAAAGTACTTGAAAATTCATTTAAACTTTTTCAAACAATGGTAATTGTTAAAAATAAAATAATTTTGTTGCCAGGCAATAAAATTATAATTTTTTCATTTTAATGTAAATTTTGTATATATTAGAAAATATATCGTGCTTGGCAGGCAAGCATATTTCAGATTATAAGTCTTAGAATATGGAAGTCATGTATGGTTCTCCATACCGATATTTTACTTCCATATTCCTTAAGGAATGGAAGTATGGTGATGGCAAAAATATCGTGTTCGAGATTATTGCAGATTCTGATTCTACTACACTCAAAACATGTAAAAAAGTCGTTTTCCGAAAAGTGTCTGTGTGTGTGTCTGTCTGTCTATAGATTTTTTTTCTATGGCAAACGATAACTGCCGCAAATTCAAACAGAATCAAATAATTTTTTGTTTGCAGCGCTGATTTGCAGAGTACTCGCGACCTATTGTTTTTGGTGAAGGTCGGTTGAGGGAAAGGGGTAGTTTACCTGCAACGGTTTTTTTTAGCAAGGGTAATTTTGTTTGTTTGGCAAACGATAACAGCCGCAAATTCAAACAGAATCAAATAATGTTTCGCATACAGCCCTGAACTGTAGAGTTCTCAAGATCTGTTGATTTTGGTGAAGATCGGTTAAGGGAAAGGGGTAGTTTACCTGTAACGTTTTATGTTTTAACAAGGGTATTTCCTATGGCAAACGATAACAGCCGCAAATTCAAACATAATCAAATAATGTTTTGCATACTGCCCTGAATTGTAGAGTTCTCAAGACCTTTTGTTTTTGGTGAAGATCGGTTAAGGGAAAGGGGTAGTTTACCAGCAACGTTTTATGTTTTTAAGGGTATTTTCTATGGCAAACGATAAGAGCCGCAAATTCAAACAGAATCAAATACATTTTTGCATACAGCCCTGATTTCTTGAGTACTAAAGACCTATTGTTTTTGGTGAAGATCGTTTAAGGGAAAGGGGTAGTTTACCTGCCACGTTTTTTGTTTTATCAAGGGTATTTTTTATGGCAAACGATAACAGCCGCAAATTCACACAAAATCATATAATATTTTGCATACAACCCTAAATTGTAGAGTTCTCAAGACCTGTCGTTTTTGGTGAAGATCGGTTAAGGGAAAGGGGTAGTTTACCTGTAACGGTTTTTTATCAAGGGTAATTTTACTTCCATATTCCTTAAGGAATGGAAGTATGGTGATGGCAAAAAAAATCGTGTTCGAGATTATTGCAGATTCTGATTCTGCTACACTCAAAACATGAAAAAAAGTCGTTTTCCGAAAAGTGTCTGTGTGTCTGTCTGTCTGTCTGTGTGTCTGTCTGTCTGTAGATTTTTTTTCTATGGCAAACGATAACTGCCGCAAATTCAAACAGAATCAAATAATTTTTTGCATGCAGCCCTGATTTGCAGAGTACTCGCGACCTATTGTTTTTGGTGAAGATCGGTTGAGGGAAAGGGGTAGTTTACCTGCAACGGTTTTTTTTTAGCAAGGGTAATTTTGTTTGTTTGGCAAACGATAACAGCCGCAAATTCAAACAGAATCAAATAATGTTTCGCATACAGCCCTGAATTGTAGAGTTCTCAAGATCTGTTGATTTTGGTGAAGATCGGTTAAGGGAAAGGGGTAGTTTACCTGTAACGTTTTATGTTTTAACAAGGGTATTTCCTATGGCAAACGATAACAGCCGCAAATTCAAACAGAATCAAAAGATTATTTGCATACAGCCCTAAATTGTAGAGTTCTCAAGACCTATTGTTTTTGGTGAAGTTCGGTTGAGGGAAAGGGGTAGTTTACCAGCAACGTTTTTTTAACAAGGGTATTTTCTATGGCAAACGATAACAGCCGCAAATTCAAACAGAATCAAATAATATTTTGCATACAGCCCTGATTTGTAGAGTACTCAAGACCTATTGTTTTTGGTGAAGATCGGTTAAGGGAAAGGGGTAGTTTACCTGTAACGTTTTATGTTTTAACAAGGGTATTTCCTATGGCAAACGATAACAGCCGCAAATTCAAACAGAATCAAAAGATTATTCGCATACGTCCATATATTGCAGAGTTCTCAAGACCTATTGTTTTTGGTGAAGATCGGTTGAGGGAAAGGGGTAGTTTACCTGCAACGTTTTTTTAACAAGGGTATTTTCTATGGCAAACGATAACAGCCGCAAATTCAAACAGAATCAAATAATGTTTTGCATACAGCCCTGATTTGTAGAGTACTCAAGGCCTGTTGTTTTTGGTGAAGATCGGTTAAGGGGAAGGGGTAGTTTACCTGCAACGTTTTTTTATCAAGCGTATTTTCTATGGCAAACGATAACAGCCGCAAATTCAAACGGAATCAAATAATGTTTTGCATACAGCCCTGATTTGTAGAGTACTCAAGACGTATTGTTTTTGGTGAAGATCGGTTAAGGGGAAGGGGTAGTTTACCTGCAACGTTTTTTTATCAAGCGTATTTTCTATGGCAAACGATAACAGCCGCAAATGCAAACAGAATCAAATAATTTTTTGCATACGTCCCTGAATTGTAGAGGTCTCAATGACTTTCGATTTTGGTGAAGATCGGTTAAGGGGAAGGGGTAGTTTACCTGCAACCTTTTACGTTTTAACAAGAGTAAAGTACTTGAAAATTTATTTAAACTTTTTGAAACAATGGTAATTGTTAAAAATAAAATAATTTTGTTGCCAGGCAATAAAATTATAATTTTTTCATTTTAATGTAATATAATATTTTTCATTTAATACAGCAATAAAAAGGCAGGTAAGACACAGCCTGGCTGTTTGGCTGAAAATGATTTTAAATATAAATCTTAGAATATGGAAGTCATGTATGGTTCTCCATACCGATATTTACTTCCATATTCCTTAAGGAATGGAAGTATGGTGATGGCAAAAAAAATCGTGTTCGAGATTATTGCAGATTCTGATTCTACTACACTCAAAACATGAAAAAAAGTCGTTTTCCGAAAAGTGTCTGTGTGTGTGTCTGTCTGTCTGTCTGTGTGTCTGTCTGTCTGTAGATTTTTTTTCTATGGCAAACGATAACTGCCGCAAATTCAAACAGAATCAAATAATGTTTCGCATACAGCCCTGAATTGTAGAGTTCTCAAGATCTGTTGATTTTGGTGAAGATCGGTTAAGGGAAAGGGGTAGTTTACCTGTAACGTTTTATGTTTTAACAAGGGTATTTCCTATGGCAAACGATAACAGCCGCAAATTCAAACAGAATCAAAAGATAATTTGCATACAGCCCTAAATTGTAGAGTTCTCAAGACCTATTGTTGTTGGTGAAGATCGGTTGAGGGAAAGGGGTAGTTTACCTGCAACGTTTTTTTAACAAGGGTATTTTCTATGGCAAACGATAACAGCCGCAAATTCAAACAGAATCAAATAATGTTTTGCATACAGCCCTGATTTGTAGAGTACTCAAGACCTATTGTTTTTGGTGAAGATCGGTTAAGGGAAAGGGGTAGTTTACCTGTAACGTTTTATGTTTTAACAAGGGTATTTCCTATGGCAAACGATAACAGCCGCAAATTCAAACAGAATCAAAAGATTATTTGCATACAGCCCTAAATTGTAGAGTTCTCAAGACCTATTGTTTTTGGTGAAGATCGGTTGAGGGAAAGGGGTAGTTTACCTGCAACGTTTTTTTAACAAGGGTATTTTCTATGGCAAACGATAACAGCCGCAAATTCAAACAGAATCAAATAATGTTTTGCATACAGTCCTGATTTGTAGAGTACTCAAGACCTATTGTTTTTGGTGAAGATCGGTTAAGGGAAAGGGGTAGTTTACCTGTAACGTTTTATGTTTTAACAAGGGTATTTCCTATGGCAAACGATAACAGCCGCAAATTCAAACAGAATCAAAAGATTATTTGCATACAGCCCTAAATTGTAGAGTTCTCAAGACCTATTGTTTTTGGTGAAGATCGGTTGAGGGAAAGGGGTAGTTTGCCTGCAACGTTTTTTTAACAAGGGTATTTTCTATGGCAAACGATAACAGCCGCAAATTCAAACAGAATCAAATAATGTTTTGCATACAGCCCTGATTTGTAGAGTACTCAAGACCTATTGTTTTTGGTGAAGATCGGTTAAGGGGAAGGGGTAGTTTACCTGCAACGTTTTTTTATCAAGCGTATTTTCTATGGCAAACGATAACAGCCGCAAATTCAAACAGAATCAAATAATTTTTTGCATACGTCCCTGAATTGTAGAGGTCTCAATGACTTTCGATTTTGTTGAAGATCGGTTAAGGGGAAGGGGTAGTTTACCTGCAACCTTTTACGTTTTAACAAGAGTAAAGTACTTGAAAATTTATTTAAACTTTTTGAAACAATGGTAATTGTTAAAAATAAAATAATTTTGTTGCCAGGCAATAAAATTATAATTTTTACTTCCATATTCCTTAAGGAATGGAAGTATGGTGATGGCAAAAAAAATCGTGTTCGAGATTATTGCAGATTCTGATTGTACTACACTCAAAACATGAAAAAAAGTCGTTTTCCGAAAAGTGTCTGTGTGTCTGTCTGTCTGTCTGTGTGTCTGTCTGTCTGTAGATTTTTTTTCTATGGCAAACGATAACTGCCGCAAATTCAAACAGAATCAAATAATTTTTTGCATGCAGCCCTGATTTGCAGAGTACTCGCGACCTATTGTTTTTGGTGAAGATCGGTTGAGGGAAAGGGGTAGTTTACCTGCAACGTTTTTTTTTTAGCAAGGGTAATTTTGTTTGTTTGGCAAACGATAACAGCCGCAAATTCATACAGAATGAAATAATGTTTCGCATACAGCCCTGAATTGTAGAGTTCTCAAGGTCTTTTGATTTTGGTGAAGATCGGTTAAGGGAAAGGGGTAGTTTACCTGTAACGTTTTATGTTTTAACAAGGGTATTTCTTATGGCAAACGATAACAGCCGCAAATTCAAACAGAATCAAAAGATTATTTGCATACAGCCCTAAATTGTAGAGTTCTCAAGACCTATTGTTTTTGGTGAAGATCGGTTGAGGGAAAGGGGTAGTTTACCTGCAACGTTTTTTTAAAAAGGGTATTTTCTATGGCAAACGATAACAGCCGCAAATTCAAACAGAATCAAACAATGTTTTGCGTACAGCCCTGATTTGTAGAGTACTCAAGACCTATTGTTTCTGGTGAAGATCGGTTAAGGGAAAGGGGTAGTTTACCTGTAACGTTTTATGTTTTAACAAGGGTATTTCCTATGGCAAACGATAACAGCCGCAAATTCAAACAGAATCAAAAGATTATTTGCATACAGCCCTAAATTGTAGAGTTCTCAAGACCTATTGTTTTTGGTGAAGATCGGTTGAGGTAAAGGGGTAGTTTACCTGCAACGTTTTTTTAACAAGGTTATTTTCTATGGCAAACGATAACAGCCGCAAATTCAAACAGAATCAAATAATATTTTGCATACAGCCCTGATTTGTAGAGTACTCAAGACCTATTGTTTTTGGTGAAGATCGGTTAAGGGAAAGGAGTAGTTTACCTGTAACGTTTTATGTTTTAACAAGGGTATTTCCTATGGCAAACGATAACAGCCGCAAATTCAAACAGAATCAAAAGATTATTCGCATACGTCCATATATAGTAGAGTTCTCAAGACCTATTGTTTTTGGTGAAGATCGGTTGAGGGAAAGGGGTAGTTTACCTGCAACGTTTTTTTAACAAGGGTATTTTCTATGGCAAACGATAACAGCCGCAAATTCAAACAGAATCAAATAATGTTTTGCATACAGCCCTGATTTGTAGAGTACTCAAGGCCTGTTGTTTTTGGTGAAGATCGGTTAAGGGGAAGGGGTAGTTTACCTGCAACGTTTTTTTATCAAGCGTATTTTCTATGGCAAACGATAACAGCCGCAAATTCAAACGGAATCAAATAATGTTTTGCATACAGCCCTGATTTGTAGAGTACTCAAGACGTATTGTTTTTGGTGAAGATCGGTTAAGGGGAAGGGGTAGTTTACCTGCAACGTTTTTTTATCAAGCGTATTTTCTATGGCAAACGATAACAGCCGCAAATGCAAACAGAATCAAATAATTTTTTGCATACGTCCCTGAATTGTAGAGGTCTCAATGACTTTCGATTTTGGTGAAGATCGGTTAAGGGGAAGGGGTAGTTTACCTGCAACCTTTTACGTTTTAACAAGAGTAAAGTACTTGAAAATTCATTTAAACTTTTTCAAACAATGGTAATTGTTAAAAATAAAATAATTTTGTTGCCAGGCAATAAAATTATAATTTTTTCATTTTAATGTAATATAATATTTTTCATTTAATACAGCAATAAAAAGGCAGGTAAGACACAGCCTGGCTGTTTGGCTGAAAATGATTTTAAATATAAATCTTAGAATATGGAAGTCATGTATGGTTCTCCATACCGATATTTACTTCCATATTCCTTAAGGAATGGAAGTATGGTGATGGCAAAAAAAATCGTGTTCGAGATTATTGCAGATTCTGATTCTACTACACTCAAAACATGAAAAAAAGTCGTTTTCCGAAAAGTGTCTGTGTGTGTGTGTGTCTGTCTGTCTGTGTGTCTGTCTGTCTGTAGATTTTTTTTCTATGGCAAACGATAACTGCCGCAAATTCAAACAGAATCAAATAATTTTTTGCATGCAGCCCTGATTTGCAGAGTACTCGCGACCTATTGTTTTTGGTGAAGATCGGTTGAGGGAAAGGGGTAGTTTACCTGCAACGGTTTTTTTTTAGCAAGGGTAATTTTGTTTGTTTGGCAAACGATAACAGCCGCAAATTCAAACAGAATCAAATAATGTTTCGCATACAGCCCTGAATTGTAGAGTTCTCAAGATCTGTTGATTTTGGTGAAGATCGGTTAAGGGAAAGGGGTAGTTTACCTGTAACGTTTTATGTTTTAACAAGGGTATTTCCTATGGCAAACGATAACAGCCGCAAATTCAAACAGAATCAAAAGATTATTTGCATACAGCCCTAAATTGTAGAGTTCTCAAGACCTATTGTTTTTGGTGAAAATCGGTTGAGGGAAAGGGGTAGTTTACCTGCAACGTTTTTTTAACAAGGGTATTTTTTTCTATGGCAAACGATAACTGCCGCAAATTCAAACAGAATCAAATAACTTTTTGCATACAGCCCTGATTTGTAGAGTACTCACGACCTATTGTTTTTGGTGAAGATCGGTTGAGGGAAAGGGGTAGTTTACCTGGAACGGTTTTTTTTTATCAACGGAAATTTTTTTTTTGCCAAACGATAACAGCCGCAAATTCAAACAGAATCAAATAATGTTTCGCATACAGCCCTGAATTGTAGAGTTCTCAAGATCTGTTGATTTTGGTGAAGATCGGTTAAGGGAAAGGGGTAGTTTACCTGTAACGTTTTATGTTTTAACAAGGTATTTCCTATGGCAAACGATAACAGCCGTAAATTCAAACAGAATCAAAAGATTATTTGCATACAGCCCTAAATTGTAGAGTTCTCAAGACCTATTGTTTTTGGTGAAGATCGGTTAAGGGAAAGGGGTAGTTTACCTACAACGTTTTTTTAACAAGGTTATTTTCTATGGCAAACGATAACAGCTGCAAATTCAAACATAATCAAATAATTTTCTCCATACAGCCCTGGTTTGTAGAGTACTCAAGACCCTTTGTTTTTGGTGAAGATCGGTTGAGGGGAAGGGGTAGTTTACCTGCAACGTTTGTTATAAAGCGTATTTTATATGGCAAACGATAACTGCCGCAAATTCAAACAGAATCAAATAATTTTTTGCATACATAAGTGAATTGTAGAGGACTCAAGGCCTTTAGATTTTGGTGAAGATCGGTTAAGGGGAAGGGGTAGTTTACCTGCAACCTTTTACGTTTTAACAAGAGTAAAGTACTTGAAAATTCATTTAAACTTTTTCAAACAATGGTAATTGTTAAAAATAAAATAATTTTGTTGCCAGGCAATAAAATTATAATTTTTTCATTTTAATGTAAATTTTGTATATATTAGAAAATATATCGTGCTTGGCAGGCAAGCATATTTCAGATTATAAGTCTTAGAATATGGAAGTCATGTATGGTTCTCCATACCGATATTTTACTTCCATATTCCTTAAGGAATGGAAGTATGGTGATGGCAAAAATATCGTGTTCGAGATTATTGCAGATTCTGATTCTACTACACTCAAAACATGTAAAAAAGTCGTTTTCCGAAAAGTGTCTGTGTGTGTGTCTGTCTGTCTATAGATTTTTTTTCTATGGCAAACGATAACTGCCGCAAATTCAAACAGAATCAAATAATTTTTTGTTTGCAGCCCTGATTTGCAGAGTACTCGCGACCTATTGTTTTTGGTGAAGGTCGGTTGAGGGAAAGGGGTAGTTTACCTGCAACGGTTTTTTTTAGCAAGGGTAATTTTGTTTGTTTGGCAAACGATAACAGCCGCAAATTCAAACAGAATCAAATAATGTTTCGCATACAGCCCTGAATTGTAGAGTTCTCAAGATCTGTTGATTTTGGTGAAGATCGGTTAAGGGAAAGGGGTAGTTTACCTGTAACGTTTTATGTTTTAACAAGGGTATTTCCTATGGCAAACGATAACAGCCGCAAATTCAAACATAATCAAATAATGTTTTGCATACTGCCCTGAATTGTAGAGTTCTCAAGACCTTTTGTTTTTGGTGAAGATCGGTTAAGGGAAAGGGGTAGTTTACCAGCAACGTTTTATGTTTTTAAGGGTATTTTCTATGGCAAACGATAAGAGCCGCAAATTCAAACAGAATCAAATACATTTTTGCATACAGCCCTGATTTCTTGAGTACTAAAGACCTATTGTTTTTGGTGAAGATCGTTTAAGGGAAAGGGGTAGTTTACCTGCCACGTTTTTTGTTTTATCAAGGGTATTTTTTATGGCAAACGATAACAGCCGCAAATTCACACAAAATCATATAATATTTTGCATACAACCCTAAATTGTAGAGTTCTCAAGACCTGTCGTTTTTGGTGAAGATCGGTTAAGGGAAAGGGGTAGTTTACCTGTAACGGTTTTTTATCAAGGGTAATTTTACTTCCATATTCCTTAAGGAATGGAAGTATGGTGATGGCAAAAAAAATCGTGTTCGAGATTATTGCAGATTCTGATTCTGCTACACTCAAAACATGAAAAAAAGTCGTTTTCCGAAAAGTGTCTGTGTGTCTGTCTGTCTGTCTGTAGATTTTTTTTCTATGGCAAACGATAACTGCCGCAAATTCAAACAGAATCAAATAATTTTTTGCATGCAGCCCTGATTTGCAGAGTACTCGCGACCTATTGTTTTTGGTGAAGATCGGTTGAGGGAAAGGGGTAGTTTACCTGCAACGGTTTTTTTTTAGCAAGGGTAATTTTGTTTGTTTGGCAAACGATAACAGCCGCAAATTCAAACAGAATCAAATAATGTTTCGCATACAGCCCTGAATTGTAGAGTTCTCAAGATCTGTTGATTTTGGTGAAGATCGGTTAAGGGAAAGGGGTAGTTTACCTGTAACGTTTTATGTTTTAACAAGGGTATTTCCTATGGCAAACGATAACAGCCGCAAATTCAAACAGAATCAAAAGATTATTTGCATACAGCCCTAAATTGTAGAGTTCTCAAGACCTATTGTTTTTGGTGAAGTTCGGTTGAGGGAAAGGGGTAGTTTACCAGCAACGTTTTTTTAACAAGGGTATTTTCTATGGCAAACGATAACAGCCGGAAATTCAAACAGAATCAAATAATATTTTGCATACAGCCCTGATTTGTAGAGTACTCAAGACCTATTGTTTTTGGTGAAGATCGGTTAAGGGAAAGGGGTAGTTTACCTGTAACGTTTTATGTTTTAACAAGGGTATTTCCTATGGCAAACGATAACAGCCGCAAATTCAAACAGAATCAAAAGATTATTCGCATACGTCCATATATTGTAGAGTTCTCAAGACCTATTGTTTTTGGTGAAGATCGGTTGAGGGAAAGGGGTAGTTTACCTGCAACGTTTTTTTAACAAGGGTATTTTCTATGGCAAACGATAACAGCCGCAAATTCAAACAGAATCAAATAATGTTTTGCATACAGCCCTGATTTGTAGAGTACTCAAGGCCTGTTGTTTTTGGTGAAGATCGGTTAAGGGGAAGGGGTAGTTTACCTGCAACGTTTTATGTTTTAACAAGGGTATTTCCTATGGCAAACGATAACAGCCGCAAATTCAAACAGAATCAAAAGATTATTTGCATACAGCCCTAAATTGTAGAGTTCTCAAGACCTATTGTTTTTGGTGAAGATCGGTTGAGGGAAAGGGGTAGTTTGCCTGCAACGTTTTTTTAACAAGGGTATTTTCTATGGCAAACGATAACAGCCGCAAATTCAAACAGAATCAAATAATGTTTTGCATACAGCCCTGATTTGTAGAGTACTCAAGACCTATTGTTTTTGGTGAAGATCGGTTAAGGGGAAGGGGTAGTTTACCTGCAACGTTTTTTATCAAGCGTATTTTCTATGGCAAACGATAACAGCCGCAAATTCAAACAGAATCAAATAATTTTTTGCATACGTCCCTGAATTGTAGAGGTCTCAATGACTTTCGATTTTGTTGAAGATCGGTTAAGGGGAAGGGGTAGTTTACCTGCAACCTTTTATGTTTTAACAAGAGTAAAGTACTTGAAAATTTATTTAAACTTTTTGAAACAATGGTAATTGTTAAAAATAAAATAATTTTGTTGCCAGGCAATAAAATTATAATTTTTACTTCCATATTCCTTAAGGAATGGAAGTATGGTGATGGCAAAAAAAATCGTGTTCGAGATTATTGCAGATTCTGATTGTACTACACTCAAAACATGAAAAAAAGTCGTTTTCCGAAAAGTGTCTGTGTGTCTGTCTGTCTGTCTGTGTGTCTGTCTGTCTGTAGATTTTTTTTCTATGGCAAATGATAACTGCCGCAAATTCAAACAGAATCAAATAATTTTTTGCATGCAGCCCTGATTTGCAGAGTACTCGCGACCTATTGTTTTTGGTGAAGATCGGTTGAGGGAAAGGGGTAGTTTACCTGCAACGTTTTTTTTTTAGCAAGGGTAATTTTGTTTGTTTGGCAAACGATAACAGCCGCAAATTCATACAGAATGAAATAATGTTTCGCATACAGCCCTGAATTGTAGAGTTCTCAAGGTCTTTTGATTTTGGTGAAGATCGGTTAAGGGAAAGGGGTAGTTTACCTGTAACGTTTTATGTTTTAACAAGGGTATTTCTTATGGCAAACGATAACAGCCGCAAATTCAAACAGAATCAAAAGATTATTTGCAAACAGCCCTAAATTGTAGAGTTCTCAAGACCTATTGTTTTTGGTGAAGATCGGTTGAGGGAAAGGGGTAGTTTACCTGCAACGTTTTTTTAAAAAGGGTATTTTCTATGGCAAACGATAACAGCCGCAAATTCAAACAGAATCAAACAATGTTTTGCGTACAGCCCTGATTTGTAGAGTACTCAAGACCTATTGTTTCTGGTGAAGATCGGTTAAGGGAAAGGGGTAGTTTACCTGTAACGTTTTATGTTTTAACAAGGGTATTTCCTATGGCAAACGATAACAGCCGCAAATTCAAACAGAATCAAAAGATTATTTGCATACTGCCCTAAATTGTAGAGTTCTCAAGACCTATTGTTTTTGGTGAAGATCGGTTGAGGTAAAGGGGTAGTTTACCTGCAACGTTTTTTTAACAAGGTTATTTTCTATGGCAAACGATAACAGCCGCAAATTCAAACAGAATCAAATAATATTTTGCATACAGCCCTGATTTGTAGAGTACTCAAGACCTGTTGTTTTTGGTGAAGATCGGTTAAGGGAAAGGGGTAGTTTACCTGTAACGTTTTATGTTTTAACAAGGGTATTTCCTATGGCAAACGATAACAGCCGCAAATTCAAACAGAATCAAATAATGTTTTGCGTACAGCCCTGATTTGTAGAGTACTCAAGACCTATTGTTTCTGGTGAAGATCGTTTAAGGGAAAGGGGTAGTTTACCTGTAACGTTTTATGTTTTAACAAGGGTATTTCCTATGGCAAACGATAACAGCCGCAAATTCAAACAGAATCAAATAATGTTTTGCATACAGCCCTGATTTGTAGAGTACTCAAGGCCTGTTGTTTTTGGTGAAGATCGGTTAAGGGGAAGGGGTAGTTTACCTGCAACGTTTTTTTATCAAGCGTATTTTCTATGGCAAACGATAACAGCCGCAAATTCAAACGGAATCAAATAATGTTTTGCATACAGCCCTGATTTGTAGAGTACTCAAGGCCTGTTGTTTTTGGTGAAGATCGGTTAAGGGGAAGGGGTAGTTTACCTGCAACGTTTTTTTATCAAGCGTATTTTCTATGGCAAACGATAACAGCCGCAAATGCAAACAGAATCAAATAATTTTTTGCATACGTCCCTGAATTGTAGAGGTCTCAATGACTTTCGATTTTGGTGAAGATCGGTTAAGGGGAAGGGGTAGTTTACCTGCAACCTTTTACGTTTTAACAAGAGTAAAGTACTTGAAAATTTATTTAAACTTTTTGAAACAATGGTAATTGTTAAAAATAAAATAATTTTGTTGCCAGGCAATAAAATTATAATTTTTTCATTTTAATGTAATATAATATTTTTCATTTAATACAGCAATAAAAAGGCAGGTAAGACACAGCCTGGCTGTTTGGCTGAAAATGATTTTAAATATAAATCTTAGAATATGGAAGTCATGTATGGTTCTCCATACCGATATTTACTTCCATATTCCTTAAGGAATGGAAGTATGGTGATGGCAAAAAAAATCGTGTTCGAGATTATTGCAGATTCTGATTCTACTACACTCAAAACATGAAAAAAAGTCGTTTTCCGAAAAGTGTCTGTGTGTGTGTCTGTCTGTCTGTCTGTGTGTCTGTCTGTCTGTAGATTTTTTTTCTATGGCAAACGATAACTGCCGCAAATTCAAACAGAATCAAATAATGTTTCGCATACAGCCCTGAATTGTAGAGTTCTCAAGATCTGTTGATTTTGGTGAAGATCGGTTAAGGGAAAGGGGTAGTTTACCTGTAACGTTTTATGTTTTAACAAGGGTATTTCCTATGGCAAACGATAACAGCCGCAAATTCAAACAGAATCAAAAGATAATTTGCATACAGCCCTAAATTGTAGAGTTCTCAAGACCTATTGTTGTTGGTGAAGATCGGTTGAGGGAAAGGGGTAGTTTACCTGCAACGTTTTTTTAACAAGGGTATTTTCTATGGCAAACGATAACAGCCGCAAATTCAAACAGAATCAAATAATGTTTTGCATACAGCCCTGATTTGTAGAGTACTCAAGACCTATTGTTTTTGGTGAAGATCGGTTGAGGGAAAGGGGTAGTTTACCTGCAACGTTTTTTTAACAAGGGTATTTTCTATGGCAAACGATAACAGCCGCAAATTCAAACAGAATCAAATAATGTTTTGCATACAGCCCTGATTTGTAGAGTACTCAAGACCTATTGTTTTTGGTGAAGATCGGTTAAGGGAAAGGGGTAGTTTACCTGTAACGTTTTATGTTTTAACAAGGGTATTTCCTATGGCAAACGATAACAGCCGCAAATTCAAACAGAATCAAAAGATTATTTGCATACAGCCCTAAATTGTAGAGTTCTCAAGACCTATTGTTTTTGGTGAAGATCGGTTGAGGGAAAGGGGTAGTTTACCTGCAACGTTTTTTTAACAAGGGTATTTTCTATGGCAAACGATAACAGCCGCAAATTCAAACAGAATCAAATAATGTTTTGCATACAGCCCTGATTTGTAGAGTACTCAAGACCTATTGTTTTTGGTGAAGATCGGTTAAGGGGAAGGGGTAGTTTACCTGCAACGTTTTTTTATCAAGCGTATTTTCTATGGCAAACGATAACAGCCGCAAATTCAAACAGAATCAAATAATTTTTTGCATACGTCCCTGAATTGTAGAGGTCTCAATGACTTTCGATTTTGTTGAAGATCGGTTAAGGGGAAGGGGTAGTTTACCTGCAACCTTTTACGTTTTAACAAGAGTAAAGTACTTGAAAATTTATTTAAACTTTTTGAAACAATGGTAATTGTTAAAAGTAAAATAATTTTGTTGCCAGGCAATAAAATTATAATTTTTACTTCCATATTCCTTAAGGAATGGAAGTATGGTGATGGCAAAAAAAATCGTGTTCGAGATTATTGCAGATTCTGATTGTACTACACTCAAAACATGAAAAAAAGTCGTTTTCCGAAAAGTGTCTGTGTGTCTGTCTGTCTGTCTGTAGATTTTTTTTCTATGGCAAACGATAACTGCCGCAAATTCACACAGAATCAAATAATTTTTTGCATGCAGCCCTGATTTGCAGAGTACTCGCGACCTATTGTTTTTGGTGAAGATGGGTTGAGGGAAAGGGGTAGTTTACCTGGAACGGTTTTTTTTTATCAACGGAAATTTTTTTTTTGCCAAACGATAACAGCCGCAAATTCAAACAGAATCAAATAATGTTTCGCATACAGCCCTGAATTGTAGAGTTCTCAAGATCTGTTGATTTTGGTGAAGATCGGTTAAGGGAAAGGGGTAGTTTACCTGTAACGTTTTATGTTTTAACAAGGTATTTCCTATGGCAAACGATAACAGCCGTAAATTCAAACAGAATCAAAAGATTATTTGCATACAGCCCTAAATTGTAGAGTTCTCAAGACCTATTGTTTTTGGTGAAGATCGGTTAAGGGAAAGGGGTAGTTTACCTACAACGTTTTTTTAACAAGGTTATTTTCTATGGCAAACGATAACAGCTGCAAATTCAAACATAATCAAATAATTTTCTCCATACAGCCCTGGTTTGTAGAGTACTCAAGACCCTTTGTTTTTGGTGAAGATCGGTTGAGGGGAAGGGGTAGTTTACCTGCAACGTTTGTTATAAAGCGTATTTTATATGGCAAACGATAACTGCCGCAAATTCAAACAGAATCAAATAATTTTTTGCATACATAAGTGAATTGTAGAGGACTCAAGGCCATCAGATTTTGGTGAAGATCGGTTAAGGGGAAGGGGTAGTTTACCTGCAACCTTTGACGTTTTAACAAGAGTAAAGTACTTGAAAATTCATTTAAACTTTTTCAAACAATGGTAATTGTTAAAAATAAAATAATTTTGTTGCCAGGCAATAAAATTATAATTTTTTCATTTTAATGTAACTTTTGTATATATTAGAAAATATATCGTGCTTGGCAGGCAAGCATATTTCAGATTATAAGTCTTAGAATATGGAAGTCATGTATGGTTCTCCATACCGATATTTTACTTCCATATTCCTTAAGGAATGGAAGTATGGTGATGGCAAAAAAATCGTGTTCGAGATTATTGCAGATTCTGATTCTACTACACTCAAAGCATGTAAAAAAGTCGTTTTCCGAAAAGTGTCTGTGTGTGTGTCTGTCTGTCTTAGATTTTTTTTCTATGGCAAACGATAACTGCCGCAAATTCAAACAGAATCAAATAATTTTTTGTTTGCAGCCCTGATTTGCAGAGTACTCGCGACCTATTGTTTTTGGTGAAGGTCGGTTGAGGGAAAGGGGTAGTTTACCTGCAACGGTTTTTTTTAGCAAGGGTAATTTTGTTTGTTTGGCAAACGATAACAGCCGCAAATTCAAACAGAATCAAATAATGTTTCGCATACAGCCCTGAACTGTAGAGTTCTCAAGATCTGTTGATTTTGGTGAAGATCGGTTAAGGGAAAGGGGTAGTTTACCTGTAACGTTTTATGTTTTAACAAGGGTATTTCCTATGGCAAACGATAACAGCCGCAAATTCAAACATAATCAAATAATGTTTTGCATACTGCCCTGAATTGTAGAGTTCTCAAGACCTTTTGTTTTTGGTGAAGATCGGTTAAGGGAAAGGGGTAGTTTACCAGCAACGTTTTATGTTTTTAAGGGTATTTTCTATGGCAAACGATAAGAGCCGCAAATTCAAACAGAATCAAATACATTTTTGCATACAGCCCTGATTTCTTGAGTACTAAAGACCTATTGTTTTTGGTGAAGATCGTTTAAGGGAAAGGGGTAGTTTACCTGCCACGTTTTTTGTTTTATCAAGGGTATTTTTTATGGCAAACGATAACAGCCGCAAATTCACACAAAATCATATAATATTTTGCATACAACCCTAAATTGTAGAGTTCTCAAGACCTGTCGTTTTTGGTGAAGATCGGTTAAGGGAAAGGGGTAGTTTACCTGTAACGGTTTTTTATCAAGGGTAATTTTACTTCCATATTCCTTAAGGAATGGAAGTATGGTGATGGCAAAAAAAATCGTGTTCGAGATTATTGCAGATTCTGATTCTGCTACACTCAAAACATGAAAAAAAGTCGTTTTCCGAAAAGTGTCTGTGTGTCTGTCTGTCTGTCTGTGTGTCTGTCTGTCTGTAGATTTTTTTTCTATGGCAAACGATAACTGCCGCAAATTCAAACAGAATCAAATAATTTTTTGCATGCAGCCCTGATTTGCAGAGTACTCGCGACCTATTGTTTTTGGTGAAGATCGGTTGAGGGAAAGGGGTAGTATACCTGCAACGGTTTTTTTTTAGCAAGGGTAATTTTGTTTGTTTGGCAAACGATAACAGCCGCAAATTCAAACAGAATCAAATAATGTTTCGCATACAGCCCTGAATTGTAGAGTTCTCAAGATCTGTTGATTTTGGTGAAGATCGGTTAAGGGAAAGGGGTAGTTTACCTGTAACGTTTTATGTTTTAACAAGGGTATTTCCTATGGCAAACGATAACAGCCGCAAATTCAAACAGAATCAAAAGATTATTTGCATACAGCCCTAAATTGTAGAGTTCTCAAGACCTATTGTTTTTGGTGAAGTTCGGTTGAGGGAAAGGGGTAGTTTACCAGCAACGTTTTTTTAACAAGGGTATTTTCTATGGCAAACGATAACAGCCGCAAATTCAAACAGAATCAAATAATATTTTGCATACAGCCCTGATTTGTAGAGTACTCAAGACCTATTGTTTTTGGTGAAGATCGGTTAAGGGAAAGGGGTAGTTTACCTGTAACGTTTTATGTTTTAACAAGGGTATTTCCTATGGCAAACGATAACAGCCGCAAATTCAAACAGAATCAAAAGATTATTCGCATACGTCCATATATTGTAGAGTTCTCAAGACCTATTGTTTTTGGTGAAGATCGGTTGAGGGAAAGGGGTAGTTTACCTGCAACGTTTTTTTAACAAGGGTATTTTCTATGGCAAACGATAACAGCCGCAAATTCAAACAGAATCAAATAATGTTTTGCATACAGCCCTGATTTGTAGAGTACTCAAGGCCTGTTGTTTTTGGTGAAGATCGGTTAAGGGGAAGGGGTAGTTTACCTGCAACGTTTTATGTTTTAACAAGGGTATTTCCTATGGCAAACGATAACAGCCGCAAATTCAAACAGAATCAAAAGATTATTTGCATACAGCCCTAAATTGTAGAGTTCTCAAGACCTATTGTTTTTGGTGAAGATCGGTTGAGGGAAAGGGGTAGTTTGCCTGCAACGTTTTTTTAACAAGGGTATTTTCTATGGCAAACGATAACAGCAGCAAATTCAAACAGAATCAAATAATGTTTTGCATACAGCCCTGATTTGTAGAGTACTCAAGACCTATTGTTTTTGGTGAAGATCGGTTAAGGGGAAGGGGTAGTTTACCTGCAACGTTTTTTTATCAAGCGTATTTTCTATGGCAAACGATAACAGCCGCAAATTCAAACAGAATCAAATAATTTTTTGCATACGTCCCTGAATTGTAGAGGTCTCAATGACTTTCGATTTTGTTGAAGATCGGTTAAGGGGAAGGGGTAGTTTACCTGCAACCTTTTATGTTTTAACAAGAGTAAAGTACTTGAAAATTTATTTAAACTTTTTGAAACAATGGTAATTGTTAAAAATAAAATAATTTTGTTGCCAGGCAATAAAATTATAATTTTTACTTCCATATTCCTTAAGGAATGGAAGTATGGTGATGGCAAAAAAAATCGTGTTCGAGATTATTGCAGATTCTGATTGTACTACACTCAAAACATGAAAAAAAGTCGTTTTCCGAAAAGTGTCTGTGTGTCTGTCTGTGTGTCTGTCTGTCTGTAGATTTTTTTTCTATGGCAAACGATAACTGCCGCAAATTCAAACAGAATCAAATAATTTTTTGCATGCAGCCCTGATTTGCAGAGTACTCGCGACCTATTGTTTTTGGTGAAGATCGGTTGAGGGAAAGGGGTAGTTTACCTGCAACGTTTTTTTTTTAGCAAGGGTAATTTTGTTTGTTTGGCAAACGATAACAGCCGCAAATTCATACAGAATGAAATAATGTTTCGCATACAGCCCTGAATTGTAGAGTTCTCAAGGTCTTTTGATTTTGGTGAAGATCGGTTAAGGGAAAGGGGTAGTTTACCTGTAACGTTTTTTTAAAAAGGGTATTTTCTATGGCAAACGATAACAGCCGCAAATTCAAACAGAATCAAACAATGTTTTGCGTACAGCCCTGATTTGTAGAGTACTCAAGACCTATTGTTTCTGGTGAAGATCGGTTAAGGGAAAGGGGTAGTTTACCTGTAACGTTTTATGTTTTAACAAGGGTATTTCCTATGGCAAACGATAACAGCCGCAAATTCAAACAGAATCAAAAGATTATTTGCATACTGCCCTAAATTGTAGAGTTCTCAAGACCTATTGTTTTTGGTGAAGATCGGTTGAGGTAAAGGGGTAGTTTACCTGCAACGTTTTTTTAACAAGGTTATTTTCTATGGCAAACGATAACAGCCGCAAATTCAAACAGAATCAAATAATATTTTGCATACAGCCCTGATTTGTAGAGTACTCAAGACCTATTGTTTTTGGTGAAGATCGGTTAAGGGAAAGGGGTAGTTTACCTGTAACGTTTTATGTTTTAACAAGGGTATTTCCTATGGCAAACGATAACAGCCGCAAATTCAAACAGAATCAAAAGATTATTCGCATACGTCCATATATTGTAGAGTTCTCAAGACCTATTGTTTTTGGTGAAGATCGGTTGAGGGAAAGGGGTAGTTTACCTGCAACGTTTTTTTAACAAGGGTATTTTCTATGGCAAACGATAACAGCCGCAAATTCAAACAGAATCAAATAATGTTTTGCATACAGCCCTGATTTGTAGAGTACTCAAGGCCTGTTGTTTTTGGTGAAGATCGGTTAAGGGGAAGGGGTAGTTTACCTGCAACGTTTTTTTATCAAGCGTATTTTCTATGGCAAACGATAACAGCCGCAAATTCAAACGGAATCAAATAATGTTTTGCATACAGCCCTGATTTGTAGAGTACTCAAGGCCTGTTGTTTTTGGTGAAGATCGGTTAAGGGGAAGGGGTAGTTTACCTGCAACGTTTTTTTATCAAGCGTATTTTCTATGGCAAACGATAACAGCCGCAAATGCAAACAGAATCAAATAATTTTTTGCATACGTCCCTGAATTGTAGAGGTCTCAATGACTTTCGATTTTGGTGAAGATCGGTTAAGGGGAAGGGGTAGTTTACCTGCAACCTTTTACGTTTTAACAAGAGTAAAGTACTTGAAAATTTATTTAAACTTTTTGAAACAATGGTAATTGTTAAAAATAAAATAATTTTGTTGCCAGGCAATAAAATTATAATTTTTTCATTTTAATGTAATATAATATTTTTCATTTAATACAGCAATAAAAAGGCAGGTAAGACACAGCCTGGCTGTTTGGCTGAAAATGATTTTAAATATAAATCTTAGAATATGGAAGTCATGTATGGTTCTCCATACCGATATTTACTTCCATATTCCTTAAGGAATGGAAGTATGGTGATGGCAAAAAAAATCGTGTTCGAGATTATTGCAGATTCTGATTCTACTACACTCAAAACATGAAAAAAAGTCGTTTTCCGAAAAGTGTCTGTGTGTGTGTCTGTCTGTCTGTCTGTGTGTCTGTCTGTAGATTTTTTTTCTATGGCAAACGATAACTGCCGCAAATTCAAACAGAATCAAATAATTTTTTGCATGCAGCCCTGATTTGCAGAGTACTCGGGACCTATTGTTTTTGGTGAAGATCGGTTGAGGGAAAGGGGTAGTTTACCTGCAACGGTTTTTTTTTAGCAAGGGTAATTTTGTTTGTTTGGCAAACGATAACAGCCGCAAATTCAAACAGAATCAAATAATGTTTCGCATACAGCCCTGAATTGTAGAGTTCTCAAGATCTGTTGATTTTGGTGAAGATCGGTTAAGGGAAAGGGGTAGTTTACCTGTAACGTTTTATGTTTTAACAAGGGTATTTCCTATGGCAAACGATAACAGCCGCAAATTCAAACAGAATCAAAAGATTATTTGCATACAGCCCTAAATTGTAGAGTTCTCAAGACCTATTGTTTTTGGTGAAGATCGGTTGAGGGAAAGGGGTAGTTTACCTGCAACGTTTTTTTAACAAGGGTATTTTCTATGGCAAACGATAACAGCCGCAAATTCAAACAGAATCAAATAATGTTTTGCATACAGCCCTGATTTGTAGAGTACTCAAGACCTATTGTTTTTGGTGAAGATCGGTTAAGGGAAAGGGGTAGTTTACCTGTAACGTTTTATGTTTTAACAAGGGTATTTCCTATGGCAAACGATAACAGCCGCAAATTCAAACAGAATCAAAAGATTATTTGCATACAGCCCTAAATTGTAGAGTTCTCAAGACCTATTGTTTTTGGTGAAGATCGGTTGAGGGAAAGGGGTAGTTTACCTGCAACGTTTTTTTAACAAGGGTATTTTCTATGGCAAACGATAACAGCCGCAAATTCAAACAGAATCAAATAATGTTTTGCATACAGCCCTGATTTGTAGAGTACTCAAGACCTATTGTTTTTGGTGAAGATCGGTTAAGGGAAAGGGGTAGTTTACCTGCAACGTTTTTTTAACAAGGGTATTTTCTATGGCAAACGATAACAGCCGCAAATTCAAACAGAATCAAATAATGTTTTGCATACAGCCCTGATTTGTAGAGTACTCAAGACCTATTGTTTTTGGTGAAGATCGGTTAAGGGGAAGGGGTAGTTTACCTGCAACGTTTTTTTATCAAGCGTATTTTCTATGGCAAACGATAACAGCCGCAAATTCAAACAGAATCAAATAATTTTTTGCATACGTCCCTGAATTGTAGAGGTCTCAATGACTTTCGATTTTGTTGAAGATCGGTTAAGGGGAAGGGGTAGTTTACCTGCAACCTTTTACGTTTTAACAAGAGTAAAGTACTTGAAAATTTATTTAAACTTTTTGAAACAATGGTAATTGTTAAAAGTAAAATAATTTTGTTGCCAGGCAATAAAATTATAATTTTTACTTCCATATTCCTTAAGGAATGGAAGTATGGTGATGGCAAAAAAAATCGTGTTCGAGATTATTGCAGATTCTGATTGTACTACACTCAAAACATGAAAAAAAGTCGTTTTCCGAAAAGTGTCTGTGTGTCTGTCTGTCTGTCTGTCTGTCTGTCTGTAGATTTTTTTTCTATGGCAAACGATAACTGCCGCAAATTCACACAGAATCAAATAATTTTTTGCATGCAGCCCTGATTTGCAGAGTACTCGCGACCTATTGTTTTTGGTGAAGATGGGTTGAGGGAAAGGGGTAGTTTACCTGGAACGGTTTTTTTTTATCAACGGAAATTTTTTTTTTTGCCAAACGATAACAGCCGCAAATTCAAACAGAATCAAATAATGTTTCGCATACAGCCCTGAATTGTAGAGTTCTCAAGATCTGTTGATTTTGGTGAAGATCGGTTAAGGGAAAGGGGTAGTTTACCTACAACGTTTTTTTAACAAGGTTATTTTCTATGGCAAACGATAACAGCTGCAAATTCAAACATAATCAAATAATTTTCTCCATACAGCCCTGGTTTGTAGAGTACTCAAGACCCTTTGTTTTTGGTGAAGATCGGTTGAGGGGAAGGGGTAGTTTACCTGCAACGTTTGTTATAAAGCGTATTTTATATGGCAAACGATAACTGCCGCAAATTCAAACAGAATCAAATAATTTTTTGCATACATAAGTGAATTGTAGAGGACTCAAGGCCATTAGATTTTGGTGAAGATCGGTTAAGGGGAAGGGGTAGTTTACCTGCAACCTTTGACGTTTTAACAAGAGTAAAGTACTTGAAAATTCATTTAAACTTTTTCAAACAATGGTAATTGTTAAAAATAAAATAATTTTGTTGCCAGGCAATAAAATTATAATTTTTTCATTTTAATGTAAATTTTGTATATATTAGAAAATATATCGTGCTTGGCAGGCAAGCATATTTCAGATTATAAGTCTTAGAATATGGAAGTCATGTATGGTTCTCCATACCGATATTTTACTTCCATATTCCTTAAGGAATGGAAGTATGGTGATGGCAAAAAAATCGTGTTCGAGATTATTGCAGATTCTGATTCTACTACACTCAAAACATGTAAAAAAGTCGTTTTCCGAAAAGTGTCTGTGTGTGTGTCTGTCTGTCTATAGATTTTTTTTCTATGGCAAACGATAACTGCCGCAAATTCAAACAGAATCAAATAATTTTTTGTTTGCAGCCCTGATTTGCAGAGTACTCGCGACCTATTGTTTTTGGTGAAGGTCGGTTGAGGTAAAGGGGTAGTTTACCTGCAACGGTTTTTTTTTTAGCAAGGGTAATTTTGTTTGTTTGGCAAACGATAACAGCCGCAAATTCAAACAGAATCAAATAATGTTTCGCATACAGCCCTGAATTGTAGAGTTCTCAAGATCTGTTGATTTTGGTGAAGATCGGTTAAGGGAAAGGGGTAGTTTACCTGTAACGTTTTATGTTTTAACAAGGGTATTTCCTATGGCAAACGATAACAGCCGCAAATTCAAACATAATCAAATAATGTTTTGCATACTGCCCTGAATTGTAGAGTTCTCAAGACCTTTTGTTTTTGGTGAAGATCGGTTAAGGGAAAGGGGTAGTTTACCAGCAACGTTTTATGTTTTTAAGGGTATTTTCTATGGCAAACGATAAGAGCCGCAAATTCAAACAGAATCAAATACATTTTTGCACACAGCCCTGATTTCTTGAGTACTAAAGACCTGTTGTTTTTGGTGAAGATCGTTTAAGGGAAAGGGGTAGTTTACCTGCCACGTTTTTTGTTTTATCAAGGGTATTTTTTATGGCAAACGATAACAGCCGCAAATTCACACAAAATCATATAATATTTTGCATACAACCCTAAATTGTAGAGTTCTCAAGACCTGTCGTTTTTGGTGAAGATCGGTTAAGGGAAAGGGGTAGTTTACCTGTAACGGTTTTTTATCAAGGGTAATTTTACTTCCATATTCCTTAAGGAATGGAAGTATGGTGATGGCAAAAAAAATCGTGTTCGAGATTATTGCAGATTCTGATTCTACTACACTCAAAACATGAAAAAAAGTCGTTTTCCGAAAAGTGTCTGTGTGTCTGTCTGTCTGTAGATTTTTTTTCTATGGCAAACGATAACTGCCGCAAATTCAAACAGAATCAAATAATTTTTTGCATGCAGCCCTGATTTGCAGAGTACTCGCGAACTATTGTTTTTGGTGAAGATCGGTTGAGGGAAAGGGGTAGTTTACCTGCAACGGTTTTTTTTTAGCAAGGGTAATTTTGTTTGTTTGGCAAACGATAACAGCCGCAAATTCAAACAGAATCAAATAATGTTTCGCATACAGCCCTGAATTGTAGAGTTCTCAAGATCTGTTGATTTTGGTGAAGATCGGTTAAGGGAAAGGGGTAGTTTACCTGTAACGTTTTATGTTTTAACAAGGGTATTTCCTATGGCAAACGATAACAGCCGCAAATTCAAACAGAATCAAAAGATTATTTGCATACAGCCCTAAATTGTAGAGTTCTCAAGACCTATTGTTTTTGGTGAAGTTCGGTTGAGGGAAAGGGGTAGTTTACCAGCAACGTTTTTTTAACAAGGGTATTTTCTATGGCAAACGATAACAGCCGCAAATTCAAACAGAATCAAATAATATTTTGCATACAGCCCTGATTTGTAGAGTACTCAAGACCTATTGTTTTTGGTGAAGATCGGTTAAGGGAAAGGGGTAGTTTACCTGTAACGTTTTATGTTTTAACAAGGGTATTTCCTATGGCAAACGATAACAGCCGCAAATTCAAACAGAATCAAAAGATTATTCGCATACGTCCATATATTGTAGAGTTTTCAAGACCTATTGTTTTTGGTGAAGATCGGTTGAGGGAAAGGGGTAGTTTACCTGCAACGTTTTTTTAACAAGGGTATTTTCTATGGCAAACGATAACAGCCGCAAATTCAAACAGAATCAAATAATGTTTTGCATACAGCCCTGATTTGTAGAGTACTCAAGGCCTGTTGTTTTTGGTGAAGATCGGTTAAGGGGAAGGGGTAGTTTACCTGCAACGTTTTTTTATCAAGCGTATTTTCTATGGCAAACGATAACAGCCGCAAATTCAAACGGAATCAAATAATGTTTTGCATACAGCCCTGATTTGTAGAGTACTCAAGACTTATTGTTTTTGGTGAAGATCGGTTAAGGGGAAGGGGTAGTTTACCTGCAACGTTTTTTTATCAAGCGTATTTTCTATGGCAAACGATAACAGCCGCAAATGCAAACAGAATCAAATAATTTTTTGCATACAGCCCTGAATTGTAGAGGTCTCAATGACTTTCGATTTTGGTGAAGATCGGTTAAGGGGAAGGGGTAGTTTACCTGCAACCTTTTACGTTTTAACAAGAGTAAAGTACTTGAAAATTTATTTAAACTTTTTGAAACAATGGTAATTGTTAAAAATAAAATAATTTTGTTGCCAGGCAATAAAATTATAATTTTTTCATTTTAATGTAATATAATATTTTTCATTTAATACAGCAATAAAAAGGCAGGTAAGACACAGCCTGGCTGTTTGGCTGAAAATGATTTTAAATATAAATCTTAGAATATGGAAGTCATGTATGGTTCTCCATACCGATATTTACTTCCATATTCCTTAAGGAATGGAAGTATGGTGATGGCAAAAAAAATCGTGTTCGAGATTATTGCAGATTCTGATTCTACTAAAAACATGAAAAAAAGTCGTTTTCCGAAAAGTGTCTGTGTGTGTGTCTGTCTGTCTGTCTGTGTGTCTGTCTGTCTGTAGATTTTTTTTCTATGGCAAACGATAACTGCCGCAAATTCAAACAGAATCAAAAGATTATTTGCATACAGCCCTAAATTGTAGAGTTCTCAAGACCTATTGTTTTTGGTGAAGATCGGTTGAGGGAAAGGGGTAGTTTACCTGCAACGGTTTTTTTTTAGCAAGGGTAATTTTGTTTGTTTGGCAAACGATAACAGCCGCAAATTCAAACAGAATCAAATAATGTTTCGCATACAGCCCTGAATTGTAGAGTTCTCAAGATCTGTTGATTTTGGTGAAGATCGGTTAAGGGAAAGGGGTAGTTTACCTGTAACGTTTTATGTTTTAACAAGGGTATTTCCTATGGCAAACGATAACAGCCGCAAATTCAAACAGAATCAAAAGATTATTTGCATACAGCCCTAAATTGTAGAGTTCTCAAGACCTATTGTTTTTGGTGAAGATCGGTTGAGGGAAAGGGGTAGTTTACCTGCAACGTTTTTTTAACAAGGGTATTTTCTATGGCAAACGATAACAGCCGCAAATTCAAACAGAATCAAATAATGTTTTGCATACAGCCCTGATTTGTAGAGTACTCAAGACCTATTGTTTTTGGTGAAGATCGGTTAAGGGAAAGGGGTAGTTTACCTGTAACGTTTTATGTTTTAACAAGGGTATTTCCTATGGCAAACGATAACAGCCGCAAATTCAAACAGAATCAAAAGATTATTTGCATACAGCCCTAAATTGTAGAGTTCTCAAGACCTATTGTTTTTGGTGAAGATCGGTTGAGGGAAAGGGGTAGTTTACCTGCAACGTTTTTTTAACAAGGGTATTTTCTATGGCAAACGATAACAGCCGCAAATTCAAACAGAATCAAATAATGTTTTGCATACAGTCCTGATTTGTAGAGTACTCAAGACCTATTGTTTTTGGTGAAGATCGGTTAAGGGAAAGGGGTAGTTTACCTGTAACGTTTTATGTTTTAACAAGGGTATTTCCTATGGCAAACGATAACAGCCGCAAATTCAAACAGAATCAAAATATTATTTGCATACAGCCCTAAATTGTAGAGTTCTCAAGACCTATTGTTTTTGGTGAAGATCGGTTGAGGGAAAGGGGTAGTTTACCTGCAACGTTTTTTTAACAAGGGTATTTTCTATGGCAAACGATAACAGCCGCAAATTCAAACAGAATCAAATAATGTTTTGCATACAGCCCTGATTTGTAGAGTACTCAAGACCTATTGTTTTTGGTGAAGATCGGTTAAGGGGAAGGGGTAGTTTACCTGCAACGTTTTTTTATCAAGCGTATTTTCTATGGCAAACGATAACAGCCGCAAATTCAAACAGAATCAAATAATTTTTTGCATACGTCCCTGAATTGTAGAGGTCTCAATGACTTTCGATTTTGTTGAAGATCGGTTAAGGGGAAGGGGTAGTTTACCTGCAACCTTTTACGTTTTAACAAGAGTAAAGTACTTGAAAATTTATTTAAACTTTTTGAAACAATGGTAATTGTTAAAAATAAAATAATTTTGTTGCCAGGCAATAAAATTATAATTTTTACTTCCATATTCCTTAAGGAATGGAAGTATGGTGATGGCAAAAAAAATCGAGTTCGAGATTATTGCAGATTCTGATTGTACTACACTCAAAACATGAAAAAAAGTCGTTTTCCGAAAAGTGTCTGTGTGTCTGTCTGTCTGTCTGTCTGTCTGTCTGTGTGTGTGTCTGTCTGTCTGTAGATTTTTTTTCTATGGCAAACGATAACTGCCGCAAATTCAAACAGAATCAAATAATTTTTTGCATGCAGCCCTGATTTGCAGAGTACTCGCGACCTATTGTTTTTGGTGAAGATCGGTTGAGGGAAAGGGGTAGTTTACCTGCAACGTTTTTTTTTTAGCAAGGGTAATTTTGTTTGTTTGGCAAACGATAACAGCCGCAAATTCATACAGAATGAAATAATGTTTCGCATACAGCCCTGAATTGTAGAGTTCTCAAGGTCTTTTGATTTTGGTGAAGATCGGTTGAGGGAAAGGGGTAGTTTACCTGCAACGTTTTTTTAAAAAGGGTATTTTCTATGGCAAACGATAACAGCCGCAAATTCAAACAGAATCAAACAATGTTTTGCGTACAGCCCTGATTTGTAGAGTACTCAAGACCTATTGTTTCTGGTGAAGATCGGTTAAGGGAAAGGGGTAGTTTACCTGTAACGTTTTATGTTTTAACAAGGGTATTTCCTATGGCAAACGATAACAGCCGCAAATTCAAACAGAATCAAAAGATTATTTGCATACAGCCCTAAATTGTAGAGTTCTCAAGACCTATTCTTTTTGGTGAAGATCGGTTGAGGTAAAGGGGTAGTTTACCTGCAACGTTTTTTTAACAAGGGTATTTTCTATGGCAAACGATAACAGCCGCAAATTCAAACAGAATCAAATAATATTTTGCATACAGCCCTGATTTGTAGAGTACTCAAGACCTATTGTTTTTGGTGAAGATCGGTTAAGGGAAAGGGGTAGTTTACCTGTAACGTTTTATGTTTTAACAAGGGTATTTCCTATGGCAAACGATAACAGCCGCAAATTCAAACAGAATCAAAAGATTATTCGCATACGTCCATATATTGTAGAGTTCTCAAGACCTATTGTTTTTGGTGAAGATCGGTTGAGGGAAAGGGGTAGTTTACCTGCAACGTTTTTTTAACAAGGGTATTTTCTATGGCAAACGATAACAGCCGCAAATTCAAACAGAATCAAATAATGTTTTGCATACAGCCCTGATTTGTAGAGTACTCAAGACCTATTGTTTTTGGTGAAGATCGGTTAAGGGGAAGGGGTAGTTTACCTGCAACGTTTTTTTATCAAGCGTATTTTCTATGGCAAACGATAACAGCCGCAAATTCAAACAGAATCAAATAATTTTTTGCATACGTCCCTGAATTGTAGAGGTCTCAATGACTTTCGATTTTGTTGAAGATCGGTTAAGGGGAAGGGGTAGTTTACCTGCAACCTTTTACGTTTTAACAAGAGTAAAGTACTTGAAAATTTATTTAAACTTTTTGAAACAATGGTAATTGTTAAAAATAAAATAATTTTGTTGCCAGGCAATAAAATTATAATTTTTACTTCCATATTCCTTAAGGAATGGAAGTATGGTGATGGCAAAAAAAATCGTGTTCGAGATTATTGCAGATTCTGATTGTACTACACTCAAAACATGAAAAAAAGTCGTTTTCCGAAAAGTGTCTGTGTGTCTGTCTGTCTGTCTGTCTGTCTGTCTGTGTGTGTGTCTGTCTGTCTGTAGATTTTTTTTCTATGGCAAACGATAACTGCCGCAAATTCAAACAGAATCAAATAATTTTTTGCATGCAGCCCTGATTTGCAGAGTACTCGCGACCTATTGTTTTTGGTGAAGATCGGTTGAGGGAAAGGGGTAGTTTACCTGCAACGTTTTTTTTTTAGCAAGGGTAATTTTGTTTGTTTGGCAAACGATAACAGCCGCAAATTCATACAGAATGAAATAATGTTTCGCATACAGCCCTGAATTGTAGAGTTCTCAAGGTCTTTTGATTTTGGTGAAGATCGGTTAAGGGAAAGGGGCAGTTTACCTGTAACGTTTTATGTTTTAACAAGGATATTTCTTATGGCAAACGATAACAGCCGCAAATTCAAACAGAATCAAAAGATTATTTGCATACAGCCCTAAATTGTAGAGTTCTCAAGACCTATTGTTTTTGGTGAAGATCGGTTGAGGGAAAGGGGTAGTTTACCTGCAACGTTTTTTTAAAAAGGGTATTTTCTATGGCAAACGATAACAGCCGCAAATTCAAACAGAATCAAACAATGTTTTGCGTACAGCCCTGATTTGTAGAGTACTCAAGACCTATTGTTTCTGGTGAAGATCGGTTAAGGGAAAGGGGTAGTTTACCTGTAACGTTTTATGTTTTAACAAGGGTATTTCCTATGGCAAACGATAACAGCCGCAAATTCAAACAGAATCAAAAGATTATTTGCATACAGCCCTAAATTGTAGAGTTCTCAAGACCTATTCTTTTTGGTGAAGATCGGTTGAGGTAAAGGGGTAGTTTACCTGCAACGTTTTTTTAACAAGGGTATTTTCTATGGCAAACGATAACAGCCGCAAATTCAAACAGAATCAAATAATATTTTGCATACAGCCCTGATTTGTAGAGTACTCAAGACCTATTGTTTTTGGTGAAGATCGGTTAAGGGAAAGGGGTAGTTTACCTGTAACGTTTTATGTTTTAACAAGGGTATTTCCTATGGCAAACGATAACAGCCGCAAATTCAAACAGAATCAAAAGATTATTCGCATACGTCCATATATTGTAGAGTTCTCAAGACCTATTGTTTTTGGTGAAGATCGGTTGAGGGAAAGGGGTAGTTTACCTGCAACGTTTTTTTAACAAGGGTATTTTCTATGGCAAACGATAACAGCCGCAAATTCAAACAGAATCAAATAATGTTTTGCATACAGCCCTGATTTGTAGAGTACTCAAGGCCTGTTGTTTTTGGTGAAGATCGGTTAAGGGGAAGGGGTAGTTTACCTGCAACGTTTTTTTATCAAGCGTATTTTCTATGGCAAACGATAACAGCCGCAAATTCAAACGGAATCAAATAATGTTTTGCATACAGCCCTGATTTGTAGAGTACTCAAGACGTATTGTTTTTGGTGAAGATCGGTTAAGGGGAAGGGGTAGTTTACCTGCAACGTTTTTTTATCAAGCGTATTTTCTATGGCAAACGATAACAGCCGCAAATGCAAACAGAATCAAATAATTTTTTGCATACGTCCCTGAATTGTAGAGGTCTCAATGACTTTCGATTTTGGTGAAGATCGGTTAAGGGGAAGGGGTAGTTTACCAGCAACCTTTTACGTTTTAACAAGAGTAAAGTACTTGAAAATTTATTTAAACTTTTTGAAACAATGGTAATTGTTAAAAATAAAATAATTTTGTTGCCAGGCAATAAAATTATAATTTTTACTTCCATATTCCTTAAGGAATGGAAGTATGGTGATGGCAAAAAAAATCGTGTTCGAGATTATTGCAGATTCTGATTGTACTACACTCAAAACATGAAAAAAAGTCGTTTTCCGAAAAGTGTCTGTCTGTCTGTCTGTCTGTCTGTCTGTCTGTCTGTGTGTGTGTCTGTCTGTCTGTAGATTTTTTTTCTATGGCAAACGATAACTGCCGCAAATTCAAACAGAATCAAATAATTTTTTGCATGCAGCCCTGATTTGCAGAGTACTCGCGACCTATTGTTTTTGGTGAAGATCGGTTGAGGGAAAGGGGTAGTTTACCTGCAACGTTTTTTTTTTAGCAAGGGTAATTTTGTTTGTTTGGCAAACGATAACAGCCGCAAATTCATACAGAATGAAATAATGTTTCGCATACAGCCGTGAATTGTAGAGTTCTCAAGGTCTTTTGATTTTGGTGAAGATCGGTTAAGGGAAAGGGGTAGTTTACCTGTAACGTTTTATGTTTTAACAAGGGTATTTCTTATGGCAAACGATAACAGCCGCAAATTCAAACAGAATCAAAAGATTATTTGCATACAGTCCTAAATTGTAGAGTTCTCAAGACCTATTGTTTTTGGTGAAGATCGGTTGAGGGAAAGGGGTAGTTTACCTGCAACGTTTTTTTAAAAAGGGTATTTTCTATGGCAAACGATAACAGCCGCAAATTCAAACAGAATCAAACAATGTTTTGCGTACAGCCCTGATTTGTAGAGTACTCAAGACCTATTGTTTCTGGTGAAGATCGGTTAAGGGAAAGGGGTAGTTTACCTGTAACGTTTTATGTTTTAACAAGGGTATTTCCTATGGCAAACGATAACAGCCGCAAATTCAAACAGAATCAAAAGATTATTTGCATACAGCCCTAAATTGTAGAGTTCTCAAGACCTATTGTTTTTGGTGAAGATCGGTTGAGGTAAAGGGGTAGTTTACCTGCAACGTTTTTTTAACAAGGGTATTTTCTATGGCAAACGATAACAGCCGCAAATTCAAACAGAATCAAATAATATTTTGCATACAGCCCTGATTTGTAGAGTACTCAAGACCTATTGTTTTTGGTGAAGATCGGTTAAGGGATAGGGGTAGTTTACCTGTAACGTTTTATGTTTTAACAAGGGTATTTCCTATGGCAAACGATAACAGCCGCAAATTCAAACAGAATCAAAAGATTATTCGCATACGTCCATATATTGTAGAGTTCTCAAGACCTATTGTTTTTGGTGAAGATCGGTTGAGGGGAAGGGGTAGTTTACCTGCAACGTTTTTTTAACAAGGGTATTTTCTATGGCAAACGATAACAGCCGCAAATTCAAACAGAATCAAATAATGTTTTGCATACAGCCCTGATTTGTAGAGTACTCAAGGCCTGTTGTTTTTGGTGAAGATCGGTTAAGGGGAAGGGGTAGTTTACCTGCAACCTTTTACGTTTTAACAAGAGTAAAGTACTTGAAAATTTATTTAAACTTTTTGAAACAATGGTAATTGTTAAAAATAAAATAATTTTGTTGCCAGGCAATAAAATTATAATTTTTTCATTTTAATGTAATATAATATTTTTCATTTAATACAGCAATAAAAAGGCAGGTAAGACACAGCCTGGCTGTTTGGCTGAAAATGATTTTAAATATAAATCTTAGAATATGGAAGTCATGTATGGTTCTCCATACCGATATTTACTTCCATATTCCTTAAGGAATGGAAGTATGGTGATGGCAAAAAAAATCGTGTTCGAGATTATTGCAGATTCTGATTCTACTACACTCAAAACATGAAAAAAAGTCGTTTTCCGAAAAGTGTCTGTGTGTGTGTCTGTCTGTCTGTCTGTGTGTCTGTCTGTCTGTAGATTTTTTTTCTATGGCAAACGATAACTGCCGCAAATTCAAACAGAATCAAATAATTTTTTGCATGCAGCCCTGATTTGCAGAGTACTCGCGACCTATTGTTTTTGGTGAAGATCGGTTGAGGGAAAGGGGTAGTTTACCTGCAACGGTTTTTTTTTAGCAAGGGTAATTTTGTTTGTTTGGCAAACGATAACAGCCGCAAATTCAAACAGAATCAAATAATGTTTCACATACAGCCCTGAATTGTAGAGTTCTCAAGATCTGTTGATTTTGGTGAAGATCGGTTAAGGGAAAGGGGTAGTTTACCTGTAACGTTTTATGTTTTAACAAGGTATTTCCTATGGCAAACGATAACAGCCGTAAATTCAAACAGAATCAAAAGATTATTTGCATACAGCCCTAAATTGTAGAGTTCTCAAGACCTATTGTTTTTGGTGAAGATCGGTTAAGGGAAAGGGGTAGTTTACCTACAACGTTTTTTTAACAAGGTTATTTTCTATGGCAAACGATAACAGCTGCAAATTCAAACATAATCAAATAATTTTCTCCATACAGCCCTGGTTTGTAGAGTACTCAAGACCCTTTGTTTTTGGTGAAGATCGGTTGAGGGGAAGGGGTAGTTTACCTGCAACGTTTGTTATAAAGCGTATTTTATATGGCAAACGATAACTGCCGCAAATTCAAACAGAATCAAATAATTTTTTGCATACATAAGTGAATTGTAGAGGACTCAAGGCCATTAGATTTTGGTGAAGATCGGTTAAGGGGAAGGGGTAGTTTACCTGCAACCTTTGACGTTTTAACAAGAGTAAAGTACTTGAAAATTCATTTAAACTTTTTCAAACAATGGTAATTGTTAAAAATAAAATAATTTTGTTGCCAGGCAATAAAATTATAATTTTTTCATTTTAATGTAAATTTTGTATATATTAGAAAATATATCGTGCTTGGCAGGCAAGCATATTTCAGATTATAAGTCTTAGAATATGGAAGTCATGTATGGTTCTCCATACCGATATTTTACTTCCATATTCCTTAAGGAATGGAAGTATGGTGATGGCAAAAAAATCGTGTTCGAGATTATTGCAGATTCTGATTCTACTACACTCAAAACATGTAAAAAAGTCGTTTTCCGAAAAGTGTCTGTGTGTGTGTCTGTCTGTCTATAGATTTTTTTTCTATGGCAAACGATAACTGCCGCAAATTCAAACAGAATCAAATAATTTTTTGTTTGCAGCCCTGATTTGCAGAGTACTCGCGACCTATTGTTTTTGGTGAAGGTCGGTTGAGGTAAAGGGGTAGTTTACCTGCAACGGTTTTTTTTTTAGCAAGGGTAATTTTGTTTGTTTGGCAAACGATAACAGCCGCAAATTCAAACAGAATCAAATAATGTTTCGCATACAGCCCTGAATTGTAGAGTTCTCAAGATCTGTTGATTTTGGTGAAGATCGGTTAAGGGAAAGGGGTAGTTTACCTGTAACGTTTTATGTTTTAACAAGGGTATTTCCTATGGCAAACGATAACAGCCGCAAATTCAAACATAATCAAATAATGTTTTGCATACTGCCCTGAATTGTAGAGTTCTCAAGACCTTTTGTTTTTGGTGAAGATCGGTTAAGGGAAAGGGGTAGTTTACCAGCAACGTTTTATGTTTTTAAGGGTATTTTCTATGGCAAACGATAAGAGCCGCAAATTCAAACAGAATCAAATACATTTTTGCACACAGCCCTGATTTCTTGAGTACTAAAGACCTGTTGTTTTTGGTGAAGATCGTTTAAGGGAAAGGGGTAGTTTACCTGCCACGTTTTTTGTTTTATCAAGGGTATTTTTTATGGCAAACGATAACAGCCGCAAATTCACACAAAATCATATAATATTTTGCATACAACCCTAAATTGTAGAGTTCTCAAGACCTGTCGTTTTTGGTGAAGATCGGTTAAGGGAAAGGGGTAGTTTACCTGTAACGGTTTTTTATCAAGGGTAATTTTACTTCCATATTCCTTAAGGAATGGAAGTATGGTGATGGCAAAAAAAATCGTGTTCGAGATTATTGCAGATTCTGATTCTACTACACTCAAAACATGAAAAAAAGTCGTTTTCCGAAAAGTGTCTGTGTGTCTGTCTGTCTGTAGTTTTTTTTCTATGGCAAACGATAACTGCCGCAAATTCAAACAGAATCAAATAATTTTTTGCATGCAGCCCTGATTTGCAGAGTACTCGCGAACTATTGTTTTTGGTGAAGATCGGTTGAGGGAAAGGGGTAGTTTACCTGCAACGGTTTTTTTTTAGCAAGGGTAATTTTGTTTGTTTGGCAAACGATAACAGCCGCAAATTCAAACAGAATCAAATAATGTTTCGCATACAGCCCTGAATTGTAGAGTTCTCAAGATCTGTTGATTTTGGTGAAGATCGGTTAAGGGAAAGGGGTAGTTTACCTGTAACGTTTTATGTTTTAACAAGGGTATTTCCTATGGCAAACGATAACAGCCGCAAATTCAAACAGAATCAAAAGATTATTTGCATACAGCCCTAAATTGTAGAGTTCTCAAGACCTATTGTTTTTGGTGAAGATCGGTTGAGGGAAAGGGGTAGTTTACCTGCAACGTTTTTTTAAAAAGGGTATTTTCTATGGCAAACGATAACAGCCGCAAATTCAAACAGAATCAAACAATGTTTTGCGTACAGCCCTGATTTGTAGAGTACTCAAGACCTATTGTTTCTGATGAAGATCGGTTAAGGGAAAGGGGTAGTTTACCTGTAACGTTTTATGTTTTAACAAGGGTATTTCCTATGGCAAACGATAACAGCCGCAAATTCAAACAGAATCAAAAGATTATTTGCATACAGCCCTAAATTGTAGAGTTCTCAAGACCTATTCTTTTTGGTGAAGATCGGTTGAGGTAAAGGGGTAGTTTACCTGCAACGTTTTTTTAACAAGGGTATTTTCTATGGCAAACGATAACAGCCGCAAATTCAAACAGAATCAAATAATATTTTGCATACAGCCCTGATTTGTAGAGTACTCAAGACCTATTGTTTTTGGTGAAGATCGGTTAAGGGAAAGGGGTAGTTTACCTGTAACGTTTTATGTTTTAACAAGGGTATTTCCTATGGCAAACGATAACAGCCGCAAATTCAAACAGAATCAAAAGATTATTCGCATACGTCCATATATTGTAGAGTTCTCAAGACCTATTGTTTTTGGTGAAGATCGGTTGAGGGAAAGGGGTAGTTTACCTGCAACGTTTTTTTAACAAGGGTATTTTCTATGGCAAACGATAACAGCCGCAAATTCAAACAGAATCAAATAATGTTTTGCATACAGCCCTGATTTGTAGAGTACTCAAGGCCTGTTGTTTTTGGTGAAGATCGGTTAAGGGGAAGGGGTAGTTTACCTGCAACGTTTTTTTATCAAGCGTATTTTCTATGGCAAACGATAACAGCCGCAAATTCAAACGGAATCAAATAATGTTTTGCATACAGCCCTGATTTGTAGAGTACTCAAGACGTATTGTTTTTGGTGAAGATCGGTTAAGGGGAAGGGGTAGTTTACCTGCAACGTTTTTTTATCAAGCGTATTTTCTATGGCAAACGATAACAGCCGCAAATGCAAACAGAATCAAATAATTTTTTGCATACGTCCCTGAATTGTAGAGGTCTCAATGACTTTCGATTTTGGTGAAGATCGGTTAAGGGGAAGGGGTAGTTTACCTGCAACCTTTTACGTTTTAACAAGAGTAAAGTACTTGAAAATTTATTTAAACTTTTTGAAACAATGGTAATTGTTAAAAATAAAATAATTTTGTTGCCAGGCAATAAAATTATAATTTTTACTTCCATATTCCTTAAGGAATGGAAGTATGGTGATGGCAAAAAAAATCGTGTTCGAGATTATTGCAGATTCTGATTGTACTACACTCAAAACATGAAAAAAAGTCGTTTTCCGAAAAGTGTCTGTCTGTCTGTCTGTCTGTCTGTCTGTGTGTGTGTCTGTCTGTCTGTAGATTTTTTTTCTATGGCAAACGATAACTGCCGCAAATTCAAACAGAATCAAATAATTTTTTGCATGCAGCCCTGATTTGCAGAGTACTCGCGACCTATTGTTTTTGGTGAAGATCGGTTGAGGGAAAGGGGTAGTTTACCTGCAACGTTTTTTTTTTAGCAAGGGTAATTTTGTTTGTTTGGCAAACGATAACAGCCGCAAATTCATACAGAATGAAATAATGTTTCGCATACAGCCGTGAATTGTAGAGTTCTCAAGGTCTTTTGATTTTGGTGAAGATCGGTTAAGGGAAAGGGGTAGTTTACCTGTAACGTTTTATGTTTTAACAAGGGTATTTCTTATGGCAAACGATAACAGCCGCAAATTCAAACAGAATCAAAAGATTATTTGCATACAGTCCTAAATTGTAGAGTTCTCAAGACCTATTGTTTTTGGTGAAGATCGGTTGAGGGAAAGGGGTAGTTTACCTGCAACGTTTTTTTAAAAAGGGTATTTTCTATGGCAAACGATAACAGCCGCAAATTCAAACAGAATCAAACAATGTTTTGCGTACAGCCCTGATTTGTAGAGTACTCAAGACCTATTGTTTCTGGTGAAGATCGGTTAAGGGAAAGGGGTAGTTTACCTGTAACGTTTTATGTTTTAACAAGGGTATTTCCTATGGCAAACGATAACAGCCGCAAATTCAAACAGAATCAAAAGATTATTTGCATACAGCCCTAAATTGTAGAGTTCTCAAGACCTATTGTTTTTGGTGAAGATCGGTTGAGGTAAAGGGGTAGTTTACCTGCAACGTTTTTTTAACAAGGGTATTTTCTATGGCAAACGATAACATCCGCAAATTCAAACAGAATCAAATAATATTTTGCATACAGCCCTGATTTGTAGAGTACTCAAGACCTATTGTTTTTGGTGAAGATCGGTTAAGGGAAAGGGGTAGTTTACCTGTAACGTTTTATGTTTTAACAAGGGTATTTCCTATGGCAAACGATAACAGCCGCAAATTCAAACAGAATCAAAAGATTATTCGCATACGTCCATATATTGTAGAGTTCTCAAGACCTATTGTTTTTGGTGAAGATCGGTTGAGGGAAAGGGGTAGTTTACCTGCAACGTTTTTTTAACAAGGGTATTTTCTATGGCAAACGATAACAGCCGCAAATTCAAACAGAATCAAATAATGTTTTGCATACAGCCCTGATTTGTAGAGTACTCAAGGCCTGTTGTTTTTGGTGAAGATCGGTTAAGGGGAAGGGGTAGTTTACCTGCAACGTTTTTTTATCAAGCGTATTTTCTATGGCAAACGATAACAGCCGCAAATTCAAACGGAATCAAATAATGTTTTGCATACAGCCCTGATTTGTAGAGTACTCAAGACGTATTGTTTTTGGTGAAGATCGGTTAAGGGGAAGGGGTAGTTTACCTGCAACGTTTTTTTATCAAGCGTATTTTCTATGGCAAACGATAACAGCCGCAAATGCAAACAGAATCAAATAATTTTTTGCATACGTCCCTGAATTGTAGAGGTCTCAATGACTTTCGATTTTGGTGAAGATCGGTTAAGGGGAAGGGGTAGTTTACCTGCAACCTTTTACGTTTTAACAAGAGTAAAGTACCTGAAAATTTATTTAAACTTTTTGAAACAATGGTAATTGTTAAAAATAAAATAATTTTGTTGCCAGGCAATAAAATTATAATTTTTTCATTTTAATGTAATATAATATTTTTCATTTAATACAGCAATAAAAAGGCAGGTAAGACACAGCCTGGCTGTTTGGCTGAAAATGATTTTAAATATAAATCTTAGAATATGGAAGTCATGTATGGTTCTCCATACCGATATTTACTTCCATATTCCTTAAGGAATGGAAGTATGGTGATGGCAAAAAAAATCGTGTTCGAGATTATTGCAGATTCTGATTCTACTACACTCAAAACATGAAAAAAAGTCGTTTTCCGAAAAGTGTCTGTGTGTGTGTCTGTCTGTCTGTCTGTGTGTCTGTCTGTCTGTAGATTTTTTTTCTATGGCAAACGATAACTGCCGCAAATTCAAACAGAATCAAATAATTTTTTGCATGCAGCCCTGATTTGCAGAGTACTCGCGACCTATTGTTTTTGGTGAAGATCGGTTGAGGGAAAGGGGTAGTTTACCTGCAACGGTTTTTTTTTAGCAAGGGTAATTTTGTTTGTTTGGCAAACGATAACAGCCGCAAATTCAAACAGAATCAAATAATGTTTCACATACAGCCCTGAATTGTAGAGTTCTCAAGATCTGTTGATTTTGGTGAAGATCGGTTAAGGGAAAGGGGTAGTTTACCTGTAACGTTTTATGTTTTAACAAGGTATTTCCTATGGCAAACGATAACAGCCGTAAATTCAAACAGAATCAAAAGATTATTTGCATACAGCCCTAAATTGTAGAGTTCTCAAGACCTATTGTTTTTGGTGAAGATCGGTTAAGGGAAAGGGGTAGTTTACCTACAACGTTTTTTTAACAAGGTTATTTTCTATGGCAAACGATAACAGCTGCAAATTCAAACATAATCAAATAATTTTCTCCATACAGCCCTGGTTTGTAGAGTACTCAAGACCCTTTGTTTTTGGTGAAGATCGGTTGAGGGGAAGGGGTAGTTTACCTGCAACGTTTGTTATAAAGCGTATTTTATATGGCAAACGATAACTGCCGCAAATTCAAACAGAATCAAATAATTTTTTGCATACATAAGTGAATTGTAGAGGACTCAAGGCCATTAGATTTTGGTGAAGATCGGTTAAGGGGAAGGGGTAGTTTACCTGCAACCTTTGACGTTTTAACAAGAGTAAAGTACTTGAAAATTCATTTAAACTTTTTCAAACAATGGTAATTGTTAAAAATAAAATAATTTTGTTGCCAGGCAATAAAATTATAATTTTTTCATTTTAATGTAAATTTTGTATATATTAGAAAATATATCGTGCTTGGCAGGCAAGCATATTTCAGATTATAAGTCTTAGAATATGGAAGTCATGTATGGTTCTCCATACCGATATTTTACTTCCATATTCCTTAAGGAATGGAAGTATGGTGATGGCAAAAAAATCGTGTTCGAGATTATTGCAGATTCTGATTCTACTACACTCAAAACATGTAAAAAAGTCGTTTTCCGAAAAGTGTCTGTGTGTGTGTCTGTCTGTCTATAGATTTTTTTTCTATGGCAAACGATAACTGCCGCAAATTCAAACAGAATCAAATAATTTTTTGTTTGCAGCCCTGATTTGCAGAGTACTCGCGACCTATTGTTTTTGGTGAAGGTCGGTTGAGGTAAAGGGGTAGTTTACCTGCAACGGTTTTTTTTTTAGCAAGGGTAATTTTGTTTGTTTGGCAAACGATAACAGCCGCAAATTCAAACAGAATCAAATAATGTTTCGCATACAGCCCTGAATTGTAGAGTTCTCAAGATCTGTTGATTTTGGTGAAGATCGGTTAAGGGAAAGGGGTAGTTTACCTGTAACGTTTTATGTTTTAACAAGGGTATTTCCTATGGCAAACGATAACAGCCGCAAATTCAAACATAATCAAATAATGTTTTGCATACTGCCCTGAATTGTAGAGTTCTCAAGACCTTTTGTTTTTGGTGAAGATCGGTTAAGGGAAAGGGGTAGTTTACCAGCAACGTTTTATGTTTTTAAGGGTATTTTCTATGGCAAACGATAAGAGCCGCAAATTCAAACAGAATCAAATACATTTTTGCACACAGCCCTGATTTCTTGAGTACTAAAGACCTGTTGTTTTTGGTGAAGATCGTTTAAGGGAAAGGGGTAGTTTACCTGCCACGTTTTTTGTTTTATCAAGGGTATTTTTTATGGCAAACGATAACAGCCGCAAATTCACACAAAATCATATAATATTTTGCATACAACCCTAAATTGTAGAGTTCTCAAGACCTGTCGTTTTTGGTGAAGATCGGTTAAGGGAAAGGGGTAGTTTACCTGTAACGGTTTTTTATCAAGGGTAATTTTACTTCCATATTCCTTAAGGAATGGAAGTATGGTGATGGCAAAAAAAATCGTGTTCGAGATTATTGCAGATTCTGATTCTACTACACTCAAAACATGAAAAAAAGTCGTTTTCCGAAAAGTGTCTGTGTGTCTGTCTGTCTGTAGTTTTTTTTCTATGGCAAACGATAACTGCCGCAAATTCAAACAGAATCAAATAATTTTTTGCATGCAGCCCTGATTTGCAGAGTACTCGCGAACTATTGTTTTTGGTGAAGATCGGTTGAGGGAAAGGGGTAGTTTACCTGCAACGGTTTTTTTTTAGCAAGGGTAATTTTGTTTGTTTGGCAAACGATAACAGCCGCAAATTCAAACAGAATCAAATAATGTTTCGCATACAGCCCTGAATTGTAGAGTTCTCAAGATCTGTTGATTTTGGTGAAGATCGGTTAAGGGAAAGGGGTAGTTTACCTGTAACGTTTTATGTTTTAACAAGGGTATTTCCTATGGCAAACGATAACAGCCGCAAATTCAAACAGAATCAAAAGATTATTTGCATACAGCCCTAAATTGTAGAGTTCTCAAGACCTATTGTTTTTGGTGAAGTTCGGTTGAGGGAAAGGGGTAGTTTACCAGCAACGTTTTTTTAACAAGGGTATTTTCTATGGCAAACGATAACAGCCGCAAATTCAAACAGAATCAAATAATATTTTGCATACAGCCCTGATTTGTAGAGTACTCAAGACCTATTGTTTTTGGTGAAGATCGGTTAAGGGAAAGGGGTAGTTTACCTGTAACGTTTTATGTTTTAACAAGGGTATTTTCTATGGCAAACGATAACAGCCGCAAATTCAAACAGAATCAAATAATGTTTTGCATACAGCCCTGATTTGTAGAGTACTCAAGGCCTGTTGTTTTTGGTGAAGATCGGTTAAGGGGAAGGGGTAGTTTACCTGCAACGTTTTTTTATCAAGCGTATTTTCTATGGCAAACGATAACAGCCGCAAATTCAAACGGAATCAAATAATGTTTTGCATACAGCCCTGATTTGTAGAGTACTCAAGACTTATTGTTTTTGGTGAAGATCGGTTAAGGGGAAGGGGTAGTTTACCTGCAACGTTTTTTTATCAAGCGTATTTTCTATGGCAAACGATAACAGCCGCAAATGCAAACAGAATCAAATAATTTTTTGCATACGTCCCTGAATTGTAGAGGTCTCAATGACTTTCGATTTTGGTGAAGATCGGTTAAGGGGAAGGGGTAGTTTACCTGCAACCTTTTACGTTTTAACAAGAGTAAAGTACTTGAAAATTTATTTAAACTTTTTGAAACAATGGTAATTGTTAAAAATAAAATAATTTTGTTGCCAGGCAATAAAATTATAATTTTTTCATTTTAATGTAATATAATATTTTTCATTTAATACAGCAATAAAAAGGCAGGTAAGACACAGCCTGGCTGTTTGGCTGAAAATGATTTTAAATATAAATCTTAGAATATGGAAGTCATGTATGGTTCTCCATACCGATATTTACTTCCATATTCCTTAAGGAATGGAAGTATGGTGATGGCAAAAAAAATCGTGTTCGAGATTATTGCAGATTCTGATTCTACTAAAAACATGAAAAAAAGTCGTTTTCCGAAAAGTGTCTGTGTGTGTGTCTGTCTGTCTGTCTGTGTGTCTGTCTGTCTGTAGATTTTTTTTCTATGGCAAACGATAACTGCCGCAAATTCAAACAGAATCAAAAGATTATTTGCATACAGCCCTAAATTGTAGAGTTCTCAAGACCTATTGTTTTTGGTGAAGATCGGTTGAGGGAAAGGGGTAGTTTACCTGCAACGGTTTTTTTTTAGCAAGGGTAATTTTGTTTGTTTGGCAAACGATAACAGCCGCAAATTCAAACAGAATCAAATAATGTTTCGCATACAGCCCTGAATTGTAGAGTTCTCAAGATCTGTTGATTTTGGTGAAGATCGGTTAAGGGAAAGGGGTAGTTTACCTGTAACGTTTTATGTTTTAACAAGGGTATTTCCTATGGCAAACGATAACAGCCGCAAATTCAAACAGAATCAAAAGATTATTTGCATACAGCCCTAAATTGTAGAGTTCTCAAGACCTATTGTTTTTGGTGAAGATCGGTTGAGGGAAAGGGGTAGTTTACCTTCAACGTTTTTTTAACAAGGGTATTTTCTATGGCAAACGATAACAGCCGCAAATTCAAACAGAATCAAATAATGTTTTGCATACAGCCCTGATTTGTAGAGTACTCAAGACCTATTGTTTTTGGTGAAGATCGGTTAAGGGAAAGGGGTAGTTTACCTGTAACGTTTTATGTTTTAACAAGGGTATTTCCTATGGCAAACGATAACAGCCGCAAATTCAAACAGAATCAAAAGATTATTTGCATACAGCCCTAAATTGTAGAGTTCTCAAGACCTATTGTTTTTGGTGAAGATCGGTTGAGGGAAAGGGGTAGTTTACCTGCAACGTTTTTTTAACAAGGGTATTTTCTATGGCAAACGATAACAGCCGCAAATTCAAACAGAATCAAATAATGTTTTGCATACAGTCCTGATTTGTAGAGTACTCAAGACCTATTGTTTTTGGTGAAGATCGGTTAAGGGAAAGGGGTAGTTTACCTGTAACGTTTTATGTTTTAACAAGGGTATTTCCTATGGCAAACGATAACAGCCGCAAATTCAAACAGAATCAAAATATTATTTGCATACAGCCCTAAATTGTAGAGTTCTCAAGACCTATTGTTTTTGGTGAAGATCGGTTGAGGGAAAGGGGTAGTTTACCTGCAACGTTTTTTTAACAAGGGTATTTTCTATGGCAAACGATAACAGCCGCAAATTCAAACAGAATCAAATAATGTTTTGCATACAGCCCTGATTTGTAGAGTACTCAAGACCTATTGTTTTTGGTGAAGATCGGTTAAGGGGAAGGGGTAGTTTACCTGCAACGTTTTTTTATCAAGCGTATTTTCTATGGCAAACGATAACAGCCGCAAATTCAAACAGAATCAAATAATTTTTTGCATACGTCCCTGAATTGTAGAGGTCTCAATGACTTTCGATTTTGTTGAAGATCGGTTAAGGGGAAGGGGTAGTTTACCTGCAACCTTTTACGTTTTAACAAGAGTAAAGTACTTGAAAATTTATTTAAACTTTTTGAAACAATGGTAATTGTTAAAAATAAAATAATTTTGTTGCCAGGCAATAAAATTATAATTTTTACTTCCATATTCCTTAAGGAATGGAAGTATGGTGATGGCAAAAAAAATCGTGTTCGAGATTATTGCAGATTCTGATTGTACTACACTCAAAACATGAAAAAAAGTCGTTTTCCGAAAAGTGTCTGTGTGTCTGTCTGTCTGTCTGTCTGTCTGTCTGTGTGTGTGTCTGTCTGTCTGTAGATTTTTTTTCTATGGCAAACGATAACTGCCGCAAATTCAAACAGAATCAAATAATTTTTTGCATGCAGCCCTGATTTGCAGAGTACTCGCGACCTATTGTTTTTGGTGAAGATCGGTTGAGGGAAAGGGGTAGTTTACCTGCAACGTTTTTTTTTTAGCAAGGGTAATTTTGTTTGTTTGGCAAACGATAACAGCCGCAAATTCATACAGAATGAAATAATGTTTCGCATACAGCCCTGAATTGTAGAGTTCTCAAGGTCTTTTGATTTTGGTGAAGATCGGTTAAGGGAAAGGGGTAGTTTACCTGTAACGTTTTATGTTTTAACAAGGGTATTTCTTATGGCAAACGATAACAGCCGCAAATTCAAACAGAATCAAAAGATTATTTGCATACAGCCCTAAATTGTAGAGTTCTCAAGACCTATTGTTTTTGGTGAAGATCGGTTGAGGGAAAGGGGTAGTTTACCTGCAACGTTTTTTTAAAAAGGGTATTTTCTATGGCAAACGATAACAGCCGCAAATTCAAACAGAATCAAACAATGTTTTGCGTACAGCCCTGATTTGTAGAGTACTCAAGACCTATTGTTTCTGGTGAAGATCGGTTAAGGGAAAGGGGTAGTTTACCTGTAACGTTTTATGTTTTAACAAGGGTATTTCCTATGGCAAACGATAACAGCCGCAAATTCAAACAGAATCAAAAGATTATTTGCATACAGCCCTAAATTGTAGAGTTCTCAAGACCTATTCTTTTTGGTGAAGATCGGTTGAGGTAAAGGGGTAGTTTACCTGCAACGTTTTTTTAACAAGGGTATTTTCTATGGCAAACGATAACAGCCGCAAATTCAAACAGAATCAAATAATATTTTGCATACAGCCCTGATTTGTAGAGTACTCAAGACCTATTGTTTTTGGTGAAGATCGGTTAAGGGAAAGGGGTAGTTTACCTGTAACGTTTTATGTTTTAACAAGGGTATTTCCTATGGCAAACGATAACAGCCGCAAATTCAAACAGAATCAAAAGATTATTCGCATACGTCCATATATTGTAGAGTTCTCAAGACCTATTGTTTTTGGTGAAGATCGGTTGAGGGAAAGGGGTAGTTTACCTGCAACGTTTTTTTAACAAGGGTATTTTCTATGGCAAACGATAACAGCCGCAAATTCAAACAGAATCAAATAATGTTTTGCATACAGCCCTGATTTGTAGAGTACTCAAGGCCTGTTGTTTTTGGTGAAGATCGGTTAAGGGGAAGGGGTAGTTTACCTGCAACGTTTTTTTATCAAGCGTATTTTCTATGGCAAACGATAACAGCCGCAAATTCAAACGGAATCAAATAATGTTTTGCATACAGCCCTGATTTGTAGAGTACTCAAGACGTATTGTTTTTGGTGAAGATCGGTTAAGGGGAAGGGGTAGTTTACCTGCAACGTTTTTTTATCAAGCGTATTTTCTATGGCAAACGATAACAGCCGCAAATGCAAACAGAATCAAATAATTTTTTGCATACGTCCCTGAATTGTAGAGGTCTCAATGACTTTCGATTTTGGTGAAGATCGGTTAAGGGGAAGGGGTAGTTTACCTGCAACCTTTTACGTTTTAACAAGAGTAAAGTACTTGAAAATTTATTTAAACTTTTTGAAACAATGGTAATTGTTAAAAATAAAATAATTTTGTTGCCAGGCAATAAAATTATAATTTTTACTTCCATATTCCTTAAGGAATGGAAGTATGGTGATGGCAAAAAAAATCGTGTTCGAGATTATTGCAGATTCTGATTGTACTACACTCAAAACATGAAAAAAAGTCGTTTTCCGAAAAGTGTCTGTCTGTCTGTCTGTCTGTCTGTCTGTCTGTCTGTGTGTGTGTCTGTCTGTCTGTAGATATTTTTCTATGGCAAACGATAACTGCCGCAAATTCAAACAGAATCAAATAATTTTTTGCATGCAGCCCTGATTTGCAGAGTACTCGCGACCTATTGTTTTTGGTGAAGATCGGTTGAGGGAAAGGGGTAGTTTACCTGCAACGTTTTTTTTTTAGCAAGGGTAATTTTGTTTGTTTGGCAAACGATAACAGCCGCAAATTCATACAGAATGAAATAATGTTTCGCATACAGCCGTGAATTGTTGAGTTCTCAAGGTCTTTTGATTTTGGTGAAGATCGGTTAAGGGAAAGGGGTAGTTTACCTGTAACGTTTTATGTTTTAACAAGGGTATTTCTTATGGCAAACGATAACAGCCGCAAATTCAAACAGAATCAAAAGATTATTTGCATACAGTCCTAAATTGTAGAGTTCTCAAGACCTATTGTTTTTGGTGAAGATCGGTTGAGGGAAAGGGGTAGTTTACCTGCAACGTTTTTTTAAAAAGGGTATTTTCTATGGCAAACGATAACAGCCGCAAATTCAAACAGAATCAAACAATGTTTTGCGTACAGCCCTGATTTGTAGAGTACTCAAGACCTATTGTTTCTGGTGAAGATCGGTTAAGGGAAAGGGGTAGTTTACCTGTAACGTTTTATGTTTTAACAAGGGTATTTCCTATGGCAAACGATAACAGCCGCAAATTCAAACAGAATCAAAAGATTATTTGCATACAGCCCTAAATTGTAGAGTTCTCAAGACCTATTGTTTTTGGTGAAGATCGGTTGAGGTAAAGGGGTAGTTTACCTGCAACGTTTTTTTAACAAGGGTATTTTCTATGGCAAACGATAACATCCGCAAATTCAAACAGAATCAAATAATATTTTGCATACAGCCCTGATTTGTAGAGTACTCAAGACCTATTGTTTTTGGTGAAGATCGGTTAAGGGAAAGGGGTAGTTTACCTGTAACGTTTTATGTTTTAACAAGGGTATTTCCTATGGCAAACGATAACAGCCGCAAATTCAAACAGAATCAAAAGATTATTCGCATACGTCCATATATTGTAGAGTTCTCAAGACCTATTGTTTTTGGTGAAGATCGGTTGAGGGAAAGGGGTAGTTTACCTGCAACGTTTTTTTAACAAGGGTATTTTCTATGGCAAACGATAACAGCCGCAAATTCAAACAGAATCAAATAATGTTTTGCATACAGCCCTGATTTGTAGAGTACTCAAGGCCTGTTGTTTTTGGTGAAGATCGGTTAAGGGGAAGGGGTAGTTTACCTGCAACGTTTTTTTATCAAGCGTATTTTCTATGGCAAACGATAACAGCCGCAAATTCAAACGGAATCAAATAATGTTTTGCATACAGCCCTGATTTGTAGAGTACTCAAGACGTATTGTTTTTGGTGAAGATCGGTTAAGGGGAAGGGGTAGTTTACCTGCAACGTTTTTTTATCAAGCGTATTTTCTATGGCAAACGATAACAGCCGCAAATGCAAACAGAATCAAATAATTTTTTGCATACGTCCCTGAATTGTAGAGGTCTCAATGACTTTCGATTTTGGTGAAGATCGGTTAAGGGGAAGGGGTAGTTTACCTGCAACCTTTTACGTTTTAACAAGAGTAAAGTACCTGAAAATTTATTTAAACTTTTTGAAACAATGGTAATTGTTAAAAATAAAATAATTTTGTTGCCAGGCAATAAAATTATAATTTTTTCATTTTAATGTAATATAATATTTTTCATTTAATACAGCAATAAAAAGGCAGGTAAGACACAGCCTGGCTGTTTGGCTGAAAATGATTTTAAATATAAATCTTAGAATATGGAAGTCATGTATGGTTCTCCATACCGATATTTACTTCCATATTCCTTAAGGAATGGAAGTATGGTGATGGCAAAAAAAATCGTGTTCGAGATTATTGCAGATTCTGATTCTACTACACTCAAAACATGAAAAAAAGTCGTTTTCCGAAAAGTGTCTGTGTGTGTGTCTGTCTGTCTGTCTGTGTGTCTGTCTGTCTGTAGATTTTTTTTCTATGGCAAACGATAACTGCCGCAAATTCAAACAGAATCAAATAATTTTTTGCATGCAGCCCTGATTTGCAGAGTACTCGCGACCTATTGTTTTTGGTGAAGATCGGTTGAGGGAAAGGGGTAGTTTACCTGCAACGGTTTTTTTTTAGCAAGGGTAATTTTGTTTGTTTGGCAAACGATAACAGCCGCAAATTCAAACAGAATCAAATAATGTTTCACATACAGCCCTGAATTGTAGAGTTCTCAAGATCTGTTGATTTTGGTGAAGATCGGTTAAGGGAAAGGGGTAGTTTACCTGTAACGTTTTATGTTTTAACAAGGTATTTCCTATGGCAAACGATAACAGCCGTAAATTCAAACAGAATCAAAAGATTATTTGCATACAGCCCTAAATTGTAGAGTTCTCAAGACCTATTGTTTTTGGTGAAGATCGGTTAAGGGAAAGGGGTAGTTTACCTACAACGTTTTTTTAACAAGGTTATTTTCTATGGCAAACGATAACAGCTGCAAATTCAAACATAATCAAATAATTTTCTCCATACAGCCCTGGTTTGTAGAGTACTCAAGACCCTTTGTTTTTGGTGAAGATCGGTTGAGGGGAAGGGGTAGTTTACCTGCAACGTTTGTTATAAAGCGTATTTTATATGGCAAACGATAACTGCCGCAAATTCAAACAGAATCAAATAATTTTTTGCATACATAAGTGAATTGTAGAGGACTCAAGGCCATTAGATTTTGGTGAAGATCGGTTAAGGGGAAGGGGTAGTTTACCTGCAACCTTTGACGTTTTAACAAGAGTAAAGTACTTGAAAATTCATTTAAACTTTTTCAAACAATGGTAATTGTTAAAAATAAAATAATTTTGTTGCCAGGCAATAAAATTATAATTTTTTCATTTTAATGTAAATTTTGTATATATTAGAAAATATATCGTGCTTGGCAGGCAAGCATATTTCAGATTATAAGTCTTAGAATATGGAAGTCATGTATGGTTCTCCATACCGATATTTTACTTCCATATTCCTTAAGGAATGGAAGTATGGTGATGGCAAAAAAATCGTGTTCGAGATTATTGCAGATTCTGATTCTACTACACTCAAAACATGTAAAAAAGTCGTTTTCCGAAAAGTGTCTGTGTGTGTGTCTGTCTGTCTATAGATTTTTTTTCTATGGCAAACGATAACTGCCGCAAATTCAAACAGAATCAAATAATTTTTTGTTTGCAGCCCTGATTTGCAGAGTACTCGCGACCTATTGTTTTTGGTGAAGGTCGGTTGAGGTAAAGGGGTAGTTTACCTGCAACGGTTTTTTTTTTAGCAAGGGTAATTTTGTTTGTTTGGCAAACGATAACAGCCGCAAATTCAAACAGAATCAAATAATGTTTCGCATACAGCCCTGAATTGTAGAGTTCTCAAGATCTGTTGATTTTGGTGAAGATCGGTTAAGGGAAAGGGGTAGTTTACCTGTAACGTTTTATGTTTTAACAAGGGTATTTCCTATGGCAAACGATAACAGCCGCAAATTCAAACAGAATCAAAAGATTATTTGCATACAGCCCTAAATTGTAGAGTTCTCAAGACCTATTCTTTTTGGTGAAGATCGGTTGAGGTAAAGGGGTAGTTTACCTGCAACGTTTTTTTAACAAGGGTATTTTCTATGGCAAACGATAACAGCCGCAAATTCAAACAGAATCAAATAATATTTTGCATACAGCCCTGATTTGTAGAGTACTCAAGACCTATTGTTTTTGGTGAAGATCGGTTAAGGGAAAGGGGTAGTTTACCTGTAACGTTTTATGTTTTAACAAGGGTATTTCCTATGGCAAACGATAACAGCCGCAAATTCAAACAGAATCAAAAGATTATTCGCATACGTCCATATATTGTAGAGTTCTCAAGACCTATTGTTTTTGGTGAAGATCGGTTGAGGGAAAGGGGTAGTTTACCTGCAACGTTTTTTTAACAAGGGTATTTTCTATGGCAAACGATAACAGCCGCAAATTCAAACAGAATCAAATAATGTTTTGCATACAGCCCTGATTTGTAGAGTACTCAAGGCCTGTTGTTTTTGGTGAAGATCGGTTAAGGGGAAGGGGTAGTTTACCTGCAACGTTTTTTTATCAAGCGTATTTTCTATGGCAAACGATAACAGCCGCAAATTCAAACGGAATCAAATAATGTTTTGCATACAGCCCTGATTTGTAGAGTACTCAAGACGTATTGTTTTTGGTGAAGATCGGTTAAGGGGAAGGGGTAGTTTACCTGCAACGTTTTTTTATCAAGCGTATTTTCTATGGCAAACGATAACAGCCGCAAATGCAAACAGAATCAAATAATTTTTTGCATACGTCCCTGAATTGTAGAGGTCTCAATGACTTTCGATTTTGGTGAAGATCGGTTAAGGGGAAGGGGTAGTTTACCTGCAACCTTTTACGTTTTAACAAGAGTAAAGTACTTGAAAATTTATTTAAACTTTTTGAAACAATGGTAATTGTTAAAAATAAAATAATTTTGTTGCCAGGCAATAAAATTATAATTTTTACTTCCATATTCCTTAAGGAATGGAAGTATGGTGATGGCAAAAAAAATCGTGTTCGAGATTATTGCAGATTCTGATTGTACTACACTCAAAACATGAAAAAAAGTCGTTTTCCGAAAAGTGTCTGTCTGTCTGTCTGTCTGTCTGTCTGTCTGTCTGTCTGTGTGTGTGTCTGTCTGTCTGTAGATATTTTTCTATGGCAAACGATAACTGCCGCAAATTCAAACAGAATCAAATAATTTTTTGCATGCAGCCCTGATTTGCAGAGTACTCGCGACCTATTGTTTTTGGTGAAGATCGGTTGAGGGAAAGGGGTAGTTTACCTGCAACGTTTTTTTTTTAGCAAGGGTAATTTTGTTTGTTTGGCAAACGATAACAGCCGCAAATTCATACAGAATGAAATAATGTTTCGCATACAGCCGTGAATTGTAGAGTTCTCAAGGTCTTTTGATTTTGGTGAAGATCGGTTAAGGGAAAGGGGTAGTTTACCTGTAACGTTTTATGTTTTAACAAGGGTATTTCTTATGGCAAACGATAACAGCCGCAAATTCAAACAGAATCAAAAGATTATTTGCATACAGTCCTAAATTGTAGAGTTCTCAAGACCTATTGTTTTTGGTGAAGATCGGTTGAGGGAAAGGGGTAGTTTACCTGCAACGTTTTTTTAAAAAGGGTATTTTCTATGGCAAACGATAACAGCCGCAAATTCAAACAGAATCAAACAATGTTTTGCGTACAGCCCTGATTTGTAGAGTACTCAAGACCTATTGTTTCTGGTGAAGATCGGTTAAGGGAAAGGGGTAGTTTACCTGTAACGTTTTATGTTTTAACAAGGGTATTTCCTATGGCAAACGATAACAGCCGCAAATTCAAACAGAATCAAAAGATTATTTGCATACAGCCCTAAATTGTAGAGTTCTCAAGACCTATTGTTTTTGGTGAAGATCGGTTGAGGTAAAGGGGTAGTTTACCTGCAACGTTTTTTTAACAAGGGTATTTTCTATGGCAAACGATAACATCCGCAAATTCAAACAGAATCAAATAATATTTTGCATACAGCCCTGATTTGTAGAGTACTCAAGACCTATTGTTTTTGGTGAAGATCGGTTAAGGGAAAGGGGTAGTTTACCTGTAACGTTTTATGTTTTAACAAGGGTATTTCCTATGGCAAACGATAACAGCCGCAAATTCAAACAGAATCAAAAGATTATTCGCATACGTCCATATATTGTAGAGTTCTCAAGACCTATTGTTTTTGGTGAAGATCGGTTGAGGGAAAGGGGTAGTTTACCTGCAACGTTTTTTTAACAAGGGTATTTTCTATGGCAAACGATAACAGCCGCAAATTCAAACAGAATCAAATAATGTTTTGCATACAGCCCTGATTTGTAGAGTACTCAAGGCCTGTTGTTTTTGGTGAAGATCGGTTAAGGGGAAGGGGTAGTTTACCTGCAACGTTTTTTTATCAAGCGTATTTTCTATGGCAAACGATAACAGCCGCAAATTCAAACGGAATCAAATAATGTTTTGCATACAGCCCTGATTTGTAGAGTACTCAAGACGTATTGTTTTTGGTGAAGATCGGTTAAGGGGAAGGGGTAGTTTACCTGCAACGTTTTTTTATCAAGCGTATTTTCTATGGCAAACGATAACAGCCGCAAATGCAAACAGAATCAAATAATTTTTTGCATACGTCCCTGAATTGTAGAGGTCTCAATGACTTTCGATTTTGGTGAAGATCGGTTAAGGGGAAGGGGTAGTTTACCTGCAACCTTTTACGTTTTAACAAGAGTAAAGTACCTGAAAATTTATTTAAACTTTTTGAAACAATGGTAATTGTTAAAAATAAAATAATTTTGTTGCCAGGCAATAAAATTATAATTTTTTCATTTTAATGTAATATAATATTTTTCATTTAATACAGCAATAAAAAGGCAGGTAAGACACAGCCTGGCTGTTTGGCTGAAAATGATTTTAAATATAAATCTTAGAATATGGAAGTCATGTATGGTTCTCCATACCGATATTTACTTCCATATTCCTTAAGGAATGGAAGTATGGTGATGGCAAAAAAAATCGTGTTCGAGATTATTGCAGATTCTGATTCTACTACACTCAAAACATGAAAAAAAGTCGTTTTCCGAAAAGTGTCTGTGTGTGTGTCTGTCTGTCTGTCTGTGTGTCTGTCTGTCTGTAGATTTTTTTTCTATGGCAAACGATAACTGCCGCAAATTCAAACAGAATCAAATAATTTTTTGCATGCAGCCCTGATTTGCAGAGTACTCGCGACCTATTGTTTTTGGTGAAGATCGGTTGAGGGAAAGGGGTAGTTTACCTGCAACGGTTTTTTTTTAGCAAGGGTAATTTTGTTTGTTTGGCAAACGATAACAGCCGCAAATTCAAACAGAATCAAATAATGTTTCACATACAGCCCTGAATTGTAGAGTTCTCAAGATCTGTTGATTTTGGTGAAGATCGGTTAAGGGAAAGGGGTAGTTTACCTGTAACGTTTTATGTTTTAACAAGGTATTTCCTATGGCAAACGATAACAGCCGTAAATTCAAACAGAATCAAAAGATTATTTGCATACAGCCCTAAATTGTAGAGTTCTCAAGACCTATTGTTTTTGGTGAAGATCGGTTAAGGGAAAGGGGTAGTTTACCTACAACGTTTTTTTAACAAGGTTATTTTCTATGGCAAACGATAACAGCTGCAAATTCAAACATAATCAAATAATTTTCTCCATACAGCCCTGGTTTGTAGAGTACTCAAGACCCTTTGTTTTTGGTGAAGATCGGTTGAGGGGAAGGGGTAGTTTACCTGCAACGTTTGTTATAAAGCGTATTTTATATGGCAAACGATAACTGCCGCAAATTCAAACAGAATCAAATAATTTTTTGCATACATAATTGAATTGTAGAGGACTCAAGGCCATTAGATTTTGGTGAAGATCGGTTAAGGGGAAGGGGTAGTTTACCTGCAACCTTTGACGTTTTAACAAGAGTAAAGTACTTGAAAATTCATTTAAACTTTTTCAAACAATGGTAATTGTTAAAAATAAAATAATTTTGTTGCCAGGCAATAAAATTATAATTTTTTCATTTTAATGTAAATTTTGTATATATTAGAAAATATATCGTGCTTGGCAGGCAAGCATATTTCAGATTATAAGTCTTAGAATATGGAAGTCATGTATGGTTCTCCATACCGATATTTTACTTCCATATTCCTTAAGGAATGGAAGTATGGTGATGGCAAAAAAATCGTGTTCGAGATTATTGCAGATTCTGATTCTACTACACTCAAAACATGTAAAAAAGTCGTTTTCCGAAAAGTGTCTGTGTGTGTGTCTGTCTGTCTATAGATTTTTTTTCTATGGCAAACGATAACTGCCGCAAATTCAAACAGAATCAAATAATTTTTTGTTTGCAGCCCTGATTTGCAGAGTACTCGCGACCTATTGTTTTTGGTGAAGGTCGGTTGAGGTAAAGGGGTAGTTTACCTGCAACGGTTTTTTTTTTAGCAAGGGTAATTTTGTTTGTTTGGCAAACGATAACAGCCGCAAATTCAAACAGAATCAAATAATGTTTCGCATACAGCCCTGAATTGTAGAGTTCTCAAGATCTGTTGATTTTGGTGAAGATCGGTTAAGGGAAAGGGGTAGTTTACCTGTAACGTTTTATGTTTTAACAAGGGTATTTCCTATGGCAAACGATAACAGCCGCAAATTCAAACATAATCAAATAATGTTTTGCATACTGCCCTGAATTGTAGAGTTCTCAAGACCTTTTGTTTTTGGTGAAGATCGGTTAAGGGAAAGGGGTAGTTTACCAGCAACGTTTTATGTTTTTAAGGGTATTTTCTATGGCAAACGATAAGAGCCGCAAATTCAAACAGAATCAAATACATTTTTGCACACAGCCCTGATTTCTTGAGTACTAAAGACCTGTTGTTTTTGGTGAAGATCGTTTAAGGGAAAGGGGTAGTTTACCTGCCACGTTTTTTGTTTTATCAAGGGTATTTTTTATGGCAAACGATAACAGCCGCAAATTCACACAAAATCATATAATATTTTGCATACAACCCTAAATTGTAGAGTTCTCAAGACCTGTCGTTTTTGGTGAAGATCGGTTAAGGGAAAGGGGTAGTTTACCTGTAACGGTTTTTTATCAAGGGTAATTTTACTTCCATATTCCTTAAGGAATGGAAGTATGGTGATGGCAAAAAAAATCGTGTTCGAGATTATTGCAGATTCTGATTCTACTACACTCAAAACATGAAAAAAAGTCGTTTTCCGAAAAGTGTCTGTGTGTCTGTCTGTCTGTAGTTTTTTTTCTATGGCAAACGATAACTGCCGCAAATTCAAACAGAATCAAATAATTTTTTGCATGCAGCCCTGATTTGCAGAGTACTCGCGAACTATTGTTTTTGGTGAAGATCGGTTGAGGGAAAGGGGTAGTTTACCTGCAACGGTTTTTTTTTAGCAAGGGTAATTTTGTTTGTTTGGCAAACGATAACAGCCGCAAATTCAAACAGAATCAAATAATGTTTCGCATACAGCCCTGAATTGTAGAGTTCTCAAGATCTGTTGATTTTGGTGAAGATCGGTTAAGGGAAAGGGGTAGTTTACCTGTAACGTTTTATGTTTTAACAAGGGTATTTCCTATGGCAAACGATAACAGCCGCAAATTCAAACAGAATCAAAAGATTATTTGCATACAGCCCTAAATTGTAGAGTTCTCAAGACCTATTGTTTTTGGTGAAGTTCGGTTGAGGGAAAGGGGTAGTTTACCAGCAACGTTTTTTTAACAAGGGTATTTTCTATGGCAAACGATAACAGCCGCAAATTCAAACAGAATCAAATAATATTTTGCATACAGCCCTGATTTGTAGAGTACTCAAGACCTATTGTTTTTGGTGAAGATCGGTTAAGGGAAAGGGGTAGTTTACCTGTAACGTTTTATGTTTTAACAAGGGTATTTTCTATGGCAAACGATAACAGCCGCAAATTCAAACAGAATCAAATAATGTTTTGCATACAGCCCTGATTTGTAGAGTACTCAAGGCCTGTTGTTTTTGGTGAAGATCGGTTAAGGGGAAGGGGTAGTTTACCTGCAACGTTTTTTTATCAAGCGTATTTTCTATGGCAAACGATAACAGCCGCAAATTCAAACGGAATCAAATAATGTTTTGCATACAGCCCTGATTTGTAGAGTACTCAAGACTTATTGTTTTTGGTGAAGATCGGTTAAGGGGAAGGGGTAGTTTACCTGCAACGTTTTTTTATCAAGCGTATTTTCTATGGCAAACGATAACAGCCGCAAATGCAAACAGAATCAAATAATTTTTTGCATACGTCCCTGAATTGTAGAGGTCTCAATGACTTTCGATTTTGGTGAAGATCGGTTAAGGGGAAGGGGTAGTTTACCTGCAACCTTTTACGTTTTAACAAGAGTAAAGTACTTGAAAATTTATTTAAACTTTTTGAAACAATGGTAATTGTTAAAAATAAAATAATTTTGTTGCCAGGCAATAAAATTATAATTTTTTCATTTTAATGTAATATAATATTTTTCATTTAATACAGCAATAAAAAGGCAGGTAAGACACAGCCTGGCTGTTTGGCTGAAAATGATTTTAAATATAAATCTTAGAATATGGAAGTCATGTATGGTTCTCCATACCGATATTTACTTCCATATTCCTTAAGGAATGGAAGTATGGTGATGGCAAAAAAAATCGTGTTCGAGATTATTGCAGATTCTGATTCTACTAAAAACATGAAAAAAAGTCGTTTTCCGAAAAGTGTCTGTGTGTGTGTCTGTCTGTCTGTCTGTGTGTCTGTCTGTCTGTAGATTTTTTTTCTATGGCAAACGATAACTGCCGCAAATTCAAACAGAATCAAAAGATTATTTGCATACAGCCCTAAATTGTAGAGTTCTCAAGACCTATTGTTTTTGGTGAAGATCGGTTGAGGGAAAGGGGTAGTTTACCTGCAACGGTTTTTTTTTAGCAAGGGTAATTTTGTTTGTTTGGCAAACGATAACAGCCGCAAATTCAAACAGAATCAAATAATGTTTCGCATACAGCCCTGAATTGTAGAGTTCTCAAGATCTGTTGATTTTGGTGAAGATCGGTTAAGGGAAAGGGGTAGTTTACCTGTAACGTTTTATGTTTTAACAAGGGTATTTCCTATGGCAAACGATAACAGCCGCAAATTCAAACAGAATCAAAAGATTATTTGCATACAGCCCTAAATTGTAGAGTTCTCAAGACCTATTGTTTTTGGTGAAGATCGGTTGAGGGAAAGGGGTAGTTTACCTTCAACGTTTTTTTAACAAGGGTATTTTCTATGGCAAACGATAACAGCCGCAAATTCAAACAGAATCAAATAATGTTTTGCATACAGCCCTGATTTGTAGAGTACTCAAGACCTATTGTTTTTGGTGAAGATCGGTTAAGGGAAAGGGGTAGTTTACCTGTAACGTTTTATGTTTTAACAAGGGTATTTCCTATGGCAAACGATAACAGCCGCAAATTCAAACAGAATCAAAAGATTATTTGCATACAGCCCTAAATTGTAGAGTTCTCAAGACCTATTGTTTTTGGTGAAGATCGGTTGAGGGAAAGGGGTAGTTTACCTGCAACGTTTTTTTAACAAGGGTATTTTCTATGGCAAACGATAACAGCCGCAAATTCAAACAGAATCAAATAATGTTTTGCATACAGTCCTGATTTGTAGAGTACTCAAGACCTATTGTTTTTGGTGAAGATCGGTTAAGGGAAAGGGGTAGTTTACCTGTAACGTTTTATGTTTTAACAAGGGTATTTCCTATGGCAAACGATAACAGCCGCAAATTCAAACAGAATCAAAATATTATTTGCATACAGCCCTAAATTGTAGAGTTCTCAAGACCTATTGTTTTTGGTGAAGATCGGTTGAGGGAAAGGGGTAGTTTACCTGCAACGTTTTTTTAACAAGGGTATTTTCTATGGCAAACGATAACAGCCGCAAATTCAAACAGAATCAAATAATGTTTTGCATACAGCCCTGATTTGTAGAGTACTCAAGACCTATTGTTTTTGGTGAAGATCGGTTAAGGGGAAGGGGTAGTTTACCTGCAACGTTTTTTTATCAAGCGTATTTTCTATGGCAAACGATAACAGCCGCAAATTCAAACAGAATCAAATAATTTTTTGCATACGTCCCTGAATTGTAGAGGTCTCAATGACTTTCGATTTTGTTGAAGATCGGTTAAGGGGAAGGGGTAGTTTACCTGCAACCTTTTACGTTTTAACAAGAGTAAAGTACTTGAAAATTTATTTAAACTTTTTGAAACAATGGTAATTGTTAAAAATAAAATAATTTTGTTGCCAGGCAATAAAATTATAATTTTTACTTCCATATTCCTTAAGGAATGGAAGTATGGTGATGGCAAAAAAAATCGTGTTCGAGATTATTGCAGATTCTGATTGTACTACACTCAAAACATGAAAAAAAGTCGTTTTCCGAAAAGTGTCTGTGTGTCTGTCTGTCTGTCTGTCTGTCTGTCTGTGTGTGTGTCTGTCTGTCTGTAGATTTTTTTTCTATGGCAAACGATAACTGCCGCAAATTCAAACAGAATCAAATAATTTTTTGCATGCAGCCCTGATTTGCAGAGTACTCGCGACCTATTGTTTTTGGTGAAGATCGGTTGAGGGAAAGGGGTAGTTTACCTGCAACGTTTTTTTTTTAGCAAGGGTAATTTTGTTTGTTTGGCAAACGATAACAGCCGCAAATTCATACAGAATGAAATAATGTTTCGCATACAGCCCTGAATTGTAGAGTTCACAAGGTCTTTTGATTTTGGTGAAGATCGGTTAAGGGAAAGGGGTAGTTTACCTGTAACGTTTTATGTTTTAACAAGGGTATTTCTTATGGCAAACGATAACAGCCGCAAATTCAAACAGAATCAAAAGATTATTTGCATACAGCCCTAAATTGTAGAGTTCTCAAGACCTATTGTTTTTGGTGAAGATCGGTTGAGGGAAAGGGGTAGTTTACCTGCAACGTTTTTTTAAAAAGGGTATTTTCTATGGCAAACGATAACAGCCGCAAATTCAAACAGAATCAAACAATGTTTTGCGTACAGCCCTGATTTGTAGAGTACTCAAGACCTATTGTTTCTGGTGAAGATCGGTTAAGGGAAAGGGGTAGTTTACCTGTAACGTTTTATGTTTTAACAAGGGTATTTCCTATGGCAAACGATAACAGCCGCAAATTCAAACAGAATCAAAAGATTATTTGCATACAGCCCTAAATTGTAGAGTTCTCAAGACCTATTCTTTTTGGTGAAGATCGGTTGAGGTAAAGGGGTAGTTTACCTGCAACGTTTTTTTAACAAGGGTATTTTCTATGGCAAACGATAACAGCCGCAAATTCAAACAGAATCAAATAATATTTTGCATACAGCCCTGATTTGTAGAGTACTCAAGACCTATTGTTTTTGGTGAAGATCGGTTAAGGGAAAGGGGTAGTTTACCTGTAACGTTTTATGTTTTAACAAGGGTATTTCCTATGGCAAACGATAACAGCCGCAAATTCAAACAGAATCAAAAGATTATTCGCATACGTCCATATATTGTAGAGTTCTCAAGACCTATTGTTTTTGGTGAAGATCGGTTGAGGGAAAGGGGTAGTTTACCTGCAACGTTTTTTTAACAAGGGTATTTTCTATGGCAAACGATAACAGCCGCAAATTCAAACAGAATCAAATAATGTTTTGCATACAGCCCTGATTTGTAGAGTACTCAAGGCCTGTTGTTTTTGGTGAAGATCGGTTAAGGGGAAGGGGTAGTTTACCTGCAACGTTTTTTTATCAAGCGTATTTTCTATGGCAAACGATAACAGCCGCAAATTCAAACGGAATCAAATAATGTTTTGCATACAGCCCTGATTTGTAGAGTACTCAAGACGTATTGTTTTTGGTGAAGATCGGTTAAGGGGAAGGGGTAGTTTACCTGCAACGTTTTTTTATCAAGCGTATTTTCTATGGCAAACGATAACAGCCGCAAATGCAAACAGAATCAAATAATTTTTTGCATACGTCCCTGAATTGTAGAGGTCTCAATGACTTTCGATTTTGGTGAAGATCGGTTAAGGGGAAGGGGTAGTTTACCTGCAACCTTTTACGTTTTAACAAGAGTAAAGTACTTGAAAATTTATTTAAACTTTTTGAAACAATGGTAATTGTTAAAAATAAAATAATTTTGTTGCCAGGCAATAAAATTATAATTTTTACTTCCATATTCCTTAAGGAATGGAAGTATGGTGATGGCAAAAAAAATCGTGTTCGAGATTATTGCAGATTCTGATTGTACTACACTCAAAACATGAAAAAAAGTCGTTTTCCGAAAAGTGTCTGTCTGTCTGTCTGTCTGTCTGTCTGTCTGTCTGTGTGTGTGTCTGTCTGTCTGTAGATATTTTTCTATGGCAAACGATAACTGCCGCAAATTCAAACAGAATCAAATAATTTTTTGCATGCAGCCCTGATTTGCAGAGTACTCGCGACCTATTGTTTTTGGTGAAGATCGGTTGAGGGAAAGGGGTAGTTTACCTGCAACGTTTTTTTTTTAGCAAGGGTAATTTTGTTTGTTTGGCAAACGATAACAGCCGCAAATTCATACAGAATGAAATAATGTTTCGCATACAGCCGTGAATTGTAGAGTTCTCAAGGTCTTTTGATTTTGGTGAAGATCGGTTAAGGGAAAGGGGTAGTTTACCTGTAACGTTTTATGTTTTAACAAGGGTATTTCTTATGGCAAACGATAACAGCCGCAAATTCAAACAGAATCAAAAGATTATTTGCATACAGTCCTAAATTGTAGAGTTCTCAAGACCTATTGTTTTTGGTGAAGATCGGTTGAGGGAAAGGGGTAGTTTACCTGCAACGTTTTTTTAAAAAGGGTATTTTCTATGGCAAACGATAACAGCCGCAAATTCAAACAGAATCAAACAATGTTTTGCGTACAGCCCTGATTTGTAGAGTACTCAAGACCTATTGTTTCTGGTGAAGATCGGTTAAGGGAAAGGGGTAGTTTACCTGTAACGTTTTATGTTTTAACAAGGGTATTTCCTATGGCAAACGATAACAGCCGCAAATTCAAACAGAATCAAAAGATTATTTGCATACAGCCCTAAATTGTAGAGTTCTCAAGACCTATTGTTTTTGGTGAAGATCGGTTGAGGTAAAGGGGTAGTTTACCTGCAACGTTTTTTTAACAAGGGTATTTTCTATGGCAAACGATAACAGCCGCAAATTCAAACAGAATCAAATAATATTTTGCATACAGCCCTGATTTGTAGAGTACTCAAGACCTATTGTTTTTGGTGAAGATCGGTTAAGGGAAAGGGGTAGTTTACCTGTAACGTTTTATGTTTTAACAAGGGTATTTCCTATGGCAAACGATAACAGCCGCAAATTCAAACAGAATCAAAAGATTATTCGCATACGTCCATATATTGTAGAGTTCTCAAGACCTATTGTTTTTGGTGAAGATCGGTTGAGGGAAAGGGGTAGTTTACCTGCAACGTTTTTTTAACAAGGGTATTTTCTATGGCAAACGATAACAGCCGCAAATTCAAACAGAATCAAATAATGTTTTGCATACAGCCCTGATTTGTAGAGTACTCAAGGCCTGTTGTTTTTGGTGAAGATCGGTTAAGGGGAAGGGGTAGTTTACCTGCAACGTTTTTTTATCAAGCGTATTTTCTATGGCAAACGATAACAGCCGCAAATTCAAACGGAATCAAATAATGTTTTGCATACAGCCCTGATTTGTAGAGTACTCAAGACGTATTGTTTTTGGTGAAGATCGGTTAAGGGGAAGGGGTAGTTTACCTGCAACGTTTTTTTATCAAGCGTATTTTCTATGGCAAACGATAACAGCCGCAAATGCAAACAGAATCAAATAATTTTTTGCATACGTCCCTGAATTGTAGAGGTCTCAATGACTTTCGATTTTGGTGAAGATCGGTTAAGGGGAAGGGGTAGTTTACCTGCAACCTTTTACGTTTTAACAAGAGTAAAGTACTTGAAAATTTATTTAAACTTTTTGAAACAATGGTAATTGTTAAAAATAAAATAATTTTGTTGCCAGGCAATAAAATTATAATTTTTTCATTTTAATGTAATATAATATTTTTCATTTAATACAGCAATAAAAAGGCAGGTAAGACACAGCCTGGCTGTTTGGCTGAAAATGATTTTAAATATAAATCTTAGAATATGGAAGTCATGTATGGTTCTCCATACCGATATTTACTTCCATATTCCTTAAGGAATGGAAGTATGGTGATGGCAAAAAAAATCGTGTTCGAGATTATTGCAGATTCTGATTCTACTACACTCAAAACATGAAAAAAAGTCGTTTTCCGAAAAGTGTCTGTGTGTGTGTCTGTCTGTCTGTCTGTGTGTCTGTCTGTCTGTAGATTTTTTTTCTATGGCAAACGATAACTGCCGCAAATTCAAACAGAATCAAATAATTTTTTGCATGCAGCCCTGATTTGCAGAGTACTCGCGACCTATTGTTTTTGGTGAAGATCGGTTGAGGGAAAGGGGTAGTTTACCTGCAACGGTTTTTTTTTAGCAAGGGTAATTTTGTTTGTTTGGCAAACGATAACAGCCGCAAATTCAAACAGAATCAAATAATGTTTCACATACAGCCCTGAATTGTAGAGTTCTCAAGATCTGTTGATTTTGGTGAAGATCGGTTAAGGGAAAGGGGTAGTTTACCTGTAACGTTTTATGTTTTAACAAGGTATTTCCTATGGCAAACGATAACAGCCGTAAATTCAAACAGAATCAAAAGATTATTTGCATACAGCCCTAAATTGTAGAGTTCTCAAGACCTATTGTTTTTGGTGAAGATCGGTTAAGGGAAAGGGGTAGTTTACCTACAACGTTTTTTTAACAAGGTTATTTTCTATGGCAAACGATAACAGCTGCAAATTCAAACATAATCAAATAATTTTCTCCATACAGCCCTGGTTTGTAGAGTACTCAAGACCCTTTGTTTTTGGTGAAGATCGGTTGAGGGGAAGGGGTAGTTTACCTGCAACGTTTGTTATAAAGCGTATTTTATATGGCAAACGATAACTGCCGCAAATTCAAACAGAATCAAATAATTTTTTGCATACATAAGTGAATTGTAGAGGACTCAAGGCCATTAGATTTTGGTGAAGATCGGTTAAGGGGAAGGGGTAGTTTACCTGCAACCTTTGACGTTTTAACAAGAGTAAAGTACTTGAAAATTCATTTAAACTTTTTCAAACAATGGTAATTGTTAAAAATAAAATAATTTTGTTGCCAGGCAATAAAATTATAATTTTTTCATTTTAATGTAAATTTTGTATATATTAGAAAATATATCGTGCTTGGCAGGCAAGCATATTTCTGATTATAAGTCTTAGAATATGGAAGTCATGTATGGTTCTCCATACCGATATTTTACTTCCATATTCCTTAAGGAATGGAAGTATGGTGATGGCAAAAAAATCGTGTTCGAGATTATTGCAGATTCTGATTCTACTACACTCAAAACATGTAAAAAAGTCGTTTTCCGAAAAGTGTCTGTGTGTGTGTCTGTCTGTCTATAGATTTTTTTTCTATGGCAAACGATAACTGCCGCAAATTCAAACAGAATCAAATAATTTTTTGTTTGCAGCCCTGATTTGCAGAGTACTCGCGACCTATTGTTTTTGGTGAAGGTCGGTTGAGGTAAAGGGGTAGTTTACCTGCAACGGTTTTTTTTTTAGCAAGGGTAATTTTGTTTGTTTGGCAAACGATAACAGCCGCAAATTCAAACAGAATCAAATAATGTTTCGCATACAGCCCTGAATTGTAGAGTTCTCAAGATCTGTTGATTTTGGTGAAGATCGGTTAAGGGAAAGGGGTAGTTTACCTGTAACGTTTTATGTTTTAACAAGGGTATTTCCTATGGCAAACGATAACAGCCGCAAATTCAAACATAATCAAATAATGTTTTGCATACTGCCCTGAATTGTAGAGTTCTCAAGACCTTTTGTTTTTGGTGAAGATCGGTTAAGGGAAAGGGGTAGTTTACCAGCAACGTTTTATGTTTTTAAGGGTATTTTCTATGGCAAACGATAAGAGCCGCAAATTCAAACAGAATCAAATACATTTTTGCACACAGCCCTGATTTCTTGAGTACTAAAGACCTGTTGTTTTTGGTGAAGATCGTTTAAGGGAAAGGGGTAGTTTACCTGCCACGTTTTTTGTTTTATCAAGGGTATTTTTTATGGCAAACGATAACAGCCGCAAATTCACACAAAATCATATAATATTTTGCATACAACCCTAAATTGTAGAGTTCTCAAGACCTGTCGTTTTTGGTGAAGATCGGTTAAGGGAAAGGGGTAGTTTACCTGTAACGGTTTTTTATCAAGGGTAATTTTACTTCCATATTCCTTAAGGAATGGAAGTATGGTGATGGCAAAAAAAATCGTGTTCGAGATTATTGCAGATTCTGATTCTACTACACTCAAAACATGAAAAAAAGTCGTTTTCCGAAAAGTGTCTGTGTGTCTGTCTGTCTGTAGTTTTTTTTCTATGGCAAACGATAACTGCCGCAAATTCAAACAGAATCAAATAATTTTTTGCATGCAGCCCTGATTTGCAGAGTACTCGCGAACTATTGTTTTTGGTGAAGATCGGTTGAGGGAAAGGGGTAGTTTACCTGCAACGGTTTTTTTTTAGCAAGGGTAATTTTGTTTGTTTGGCAAACGATAACAGCCGCAAATTCAAACAGAATCAAATAATGTTTCGCATACAGCCCTGAATTGTAGAGTTCTCAAGATCTGTTGATTTTGGTGAAGATCGGTTAAGGGAAAGGGGTAGTTTACCTGTAACGTTTTATGTTTTAACAAGGGTATTTCCTATGGCAAACGATAACAGCCGCAAATTCAAACAGAATCAAAAGATTATTTGCATACAGCCCTAAATTGTAGAGTTCTCAAGACCTATTGTTTTTGGTGAAGTTCGGTTGAGGGAAAGGGGTAGTTTACCAGCAACGTTTTTTTAACAAGGGTATTTTCTATGGCAAACGATAACAGCCGCAAATTCAAACAGAATCAAATAATATTTTGCATACAGCCCTGATTTGTAGAGTACTCAAGACCTATTGTTTTTGGTGAAGATCGGTTAAGGGAAAGGGGTAGTTTACCTGTAACGTTTTATGTTTTAACAAGGGTATTTCCTATGGCAAACGATAACAGCCGCAAATTCAAACAGAATCAAAAGATTATTCGCATACGTCCATATATTGTAGAGTTTTCAAGACCTATTGTTTTTGGTGAAGATCGGTTGAGGGAAAGGGGTAGTTTACCTGCAACGTTTTTTTAACAAGGGTATTTTCTATGGCAAACGATAACAGCCGCAAATTCAAACAGAATCAAATAATGTTTTGCATACAGCCCTGATTTGTAGAGTACTCAAGGCCTGTTGTTTTTGGTGAAGATCGGTTAAGGGGAAGGGGTAGTTTACCTGCAACGTTTTTTTATCAAGCGTATTTTCTATGGCAAACGATAACAGCCGCAAATTCAAACGGAATCAAATAATGTTTTGCATACAGCCCTGATTTGTAGAGTACTCAAGACTTATTGTTTTTGGTGAAGATCGGTTAAGGGGAAGGGGTAGTTTACCTGCAACGTTTTTTTATCAAGCGTATTTTCTATGGCAAACGATAACAGCCGCAAATGCAAACAGAATCAAATAATTTTTTGCATACGTCCCTGAATTGTAGAGGTCTCAATGACTTTCGATTTTGGTGAAGATCGGTTAAGGGGAAGGGGTAGTTTACCTGCAACCTTTTACGTTTTAATAAGAGTAAAGTACTTGAAAATTTATTTAAACTTTTTGAAACAATGGTAATTGTTAAAAATAAAATAATTTTGTTGCCAGGCAATAAAATTATAATTTTTTCATTTTAATGTAATATAATATTTTTCATTTAATACAGCAATAAAAAGGCAGGTAAGACACAGCCTGGCTGTTTGGCTGAAAATGATTTTAAATATAAATCTTAGAATATGGAAGTCATGTATGGTTCTCCATACTGATATTTACTTCCATATTCCTTAAGGAATGGAAGTATGGTGATGGCAAAAAAAATCGTGTTCGAGATTATTGCAGATTCTGATTCTACTAAAAACATGAAAAAAAGTCGTTTTCCGAAAAGTGTCTGTGTGTGTGTCTGTCTGTCTGTCTGTGTGTCTGTCTGTCTGTAGATTTTTTTTCTATGGCAAACGATAACTGCCGCAAATTCAAACAGAATCAAAAGATTATTTGCATACAGCCCTAAATTGTAGAGTTCTCAAGACCTATTGTTTTTGGTGAAGATCGGTTGAGGGAAAGGGGTAGTTTACCTGCAACGGTTTTTTTTTTAGCAAGGGTAATTTTGTTTGTTTGGCAAACGATAACAGCCGCAAATTCAAACAGAATCAAATAATGTTTCGCATACAGCCCTGAATTGTAGAGTTCTCAAGATCTGTTGATTTTGGTGAAGATCGGTTAAGGGAAAGGGGTAGTTTACCTGTAACGTTTTATGTTTTAACAAGGGTATTTCCTATGGCAAACGATAACAGCCGCAAATTCAAACAGAATCAAAAGATTATTTGCATACAGCCCTAAATTGTAGAGTTCTCAAGACCTATTGTTTTTGGTGAAGATCGGTTGAGGGAAAGGGGTAGTTTACCTTCAACGTTTTTTTAACAAGGGTATTTTCTATGGCAAACGATAACAGCCGCAAATTCAAACAGAATCAAATAATGTTTTGCATACAGCCCTGATTTGTAGAGTACTCAAGACCTATTGTTTTTGGTGAAGATCGGTTAAGGGAAAGGGGTAGTTTACCTGTAACGTTTTATGTTTTAACAAGGGTATTTCCTATGGCAAACGATAACAGCCGCAAATTCAAACAGAATCAAAAGATTATTTGCATACAGCCCTAAATTGTAGAGTTCTCAAGACCTATTGTTTTTGGTGAAGATCGGTTGAGGGAAAGGGGTAGTTTACCTGCAACGTTTTTTTAACAAGGGTATTTTCTATGGCAAACGATAACAGCCGCAAATTCAAACAGAATCAAATAATGTTTTGCATACAGTCCTGATTTGTAGAGTACTCAAGACCTATTGTTTTTGGTGAAGATCGGTTAAGGGAAAGGGGTAGTTTACCTGTAACGTTTTATGTTTTAACAAGGGTATTTCCTATGGCAAACGATAACAGCCGCAAATTCAAACAGAATCAAAATATTATTTGCATACAGCCCTAAATTGTAGAGTTCTCAAGACCTATTGTTTTTGGTGAAGATCGGTTGAGGGAAAGGGGTAGTTTACCTGCAACGTTTTTTTAACAAGGGTATTTTCTATGGCAAACGATAACAGCCGCAAATTCAAACGGAATCAAATAATGTTTTGCATACAGCCCTGATTTGTAGAGTACTCAAGACGTATTGTTTTTGGTGAAGATCGGTTAAGGGGAAGGGGTAGTTTACCTGCAACGTTTTTTTATCAAGCGTATTTTCTATGGCAAACGATAACAGCCGCAAATGCAAACAGAATCAAATAATTTTTTGCATACGTCCCTGAATTGTAGAGGTCTCAATGACTTTCGATTTTGGTGAAGATCGGTTAAGGGGAAGGGGTAGTTTACCTGCAACCTTTTACGTTTTAACAAGAGTAAAGTACTTGAAAATTTATTTAAACTTTTTGAAACAATGGTAATTGTTAAAAATAAAATAATTTTGTTGCCAGGCAATAAAATTATAATTTTTACTTCCATATTCCTTAAGGAATGGAAGTATGGTGATGGCAAAAAAAATCGTGTTCGAGATTATTGCAGATTCTGATTGTACTACACTCAAAACATGAAAAAAAGTCGTTTTCCGAAAAGTGTCTGTGTGTCTGTCTGTCTGTCTGTCTGTCTGTCTGTGTGTGTGTCTGTCTGTCTGTAGATTTTTTTTCTATGGCAAACGATAACTGCCGCAAATTCAAACAGAATCAAATAATTTTTTGCATGCAGCCCTGATTTGCAGAGTACTCGCGACCTATTGTTTTTGGTGAAGATCGGTTGAGGGAAAGGGGTAGTTTACCTGCAACTTTTTTTTTTAGCAAGGGTAATTTTGTTTGTTTGGCAAACGATAACAGCCGCAAATTCATACAGAATGAAATAATGTTTCGCATACAGCCGTGAATTGTAGAGTTCTCAAGGTCTTTTGATTTTGGTGAAGATCGGTTAAGGGAAAGGGGTAGTTTACCTGTAACGTTTTATGTTTTAACAAGGGTATTTCTTATGGCAAACGATAACAGCCGCAAATTCAAACAGAATCAAAAGATTATTTGCATACAGTCCTAAATTGTAGAGTTCTCAAGACCTATTGTTTTTGGTGAAGATCGGTTGAGGGAAAGGGGTAGTTTACCTGCAACGTTTTTTTAAAAAGGGTATTTTCTATGGCAAACGATAACAGCCGCAAATTCAAACAGAATCAAACAATGTTTTGCGTACAGCCCTGATTTGTAGAGTACTCAAGACCTATTGTTTCTGGTGAAGATCGGTTAAGGGAAAGGGGTAGTTTACCTGTAACGTTTTATGTTTTAACAAGGGTATTTCCTATGGCAAACGATAACAGCCGCAAATTCAAACAGAATCAAAAGATTATTTGCATACAGCCCTAAATTGTAGAGTTCTCAAGACCTATTGTTTTTGGTGAAGATCGGTTGAGGTAAAGGGGTAGTTTACCTGCAACGTTTTTTTAAGAAGGGTATTTTCTATGGCAAACGATAACAGCCGCAAATTCAAACAGAATCAAATAATATTTTGCATACAGCCCTGATTTGTAGAGTACTCAAGACCTATTGTTTTTGGTGAAGATCGGTTAAGGGAAAGGGGTAGTTTACCTGTAACGTTTTATGTTTTAACAAGGGTATTTCCTATGGCAAACGATAACAGCCGCAAATTCAAACAGAATCAAAATATTATTTGCATACAGCCCTAAATTGTAGAGTTCTCAAGACCTATTGTTTTTGGTGAAGATCGGTTGAGGGAAAGGGGTAGTTTACCTGCAACGTTTTTTTAACAAGGGTATTTTCTATGGCAAACGATAACAGCCGCAAATTCAAACAGAATCAAATAATGTTTTGCATACAGCCCTGATTTGTAGAGTACTCAAGACCTATTGTTTTTGGTGAAGATCGGTTAAGGGGAAGGGGTAGTTTACCTGCAACGTTTTTTTATCAAGCGTATTTTCTATGGCAAACGATAACAGCCGCAAATTCAAACAGAATCAAATAATTTTTTGCATACGTCCCTGAATTGTAGAGGTCTCAATGACTTTCGATTTTGTTGAAGATCGGTTAAGGGGAAGGGGTAGTTTACCTGCAACCTTTTACGTTTTAACAAGAGTAAAGTACTTGAAAATTTATTTAAACTTTTTGAAACAATGGTAATTGTTAAAAATAAAATAATTTTGTTGCCAGGCAATAAAATTATAATTTTTACTTCCATATTCCTTAAGGAATGGAAGTATGGTGATGGCAAAAAAAATCGTGTTCGAGATTATTGCAGATTCTGATTGTACTACACTCAAAACATGAAAAAAAGTCGTTTTCCGAAAAGTGTCTGTGTGTCTGTCTGTCTGTCTGTCTGTCTGTCTGTGTGTGTGTCTGTCTGTCTGTAGATTTTTTTTCTATGGCAAACGATAACTGCCGCAAATTCAAACAGAATCAAATAATTTTTTGCATGCAGCCCTGATTTGCAGAGTACTCGCGACCTATTGTTTTTGGTGAAGATCGGTTGAGGGAAAGGGGTAGTTTACCTGCAACGTTTTTTTTTTAGCAAGGGTAATTTTGTTTGTTTGGCAAACGATAACAGCCGCAAATTCATACAGAATGAAATAATGTTTCGCATACAGCCCTGAATTGTAGAGTTCTCAAGGTCTTTTGATTTTGGTGAAGATCGGTTAAGGGAAAGGGGTAGTTTACCTGTAACGTTTTATGTTTTAACAAGGGTATTTCTTATGGCAAACGATAACAGCCGCAAATTCAAACAGAATCAAAAGATTATTTGCATACAGCCCTAAATTGTAGAGTTCTCAAGACCTATTGTTTTTGGTGAAGATCGGTTGAGGGAAAGGGGTAGTTTACCTGCAACGTTTTTTTAAAAAGGGTATTTTCTATGGCAAACGATAACAGCCGCAAATTCAAACAGAATCAAACAATGTTTTGCGTACAGCCCTGATTTGTAGAGTACTCAAGACCTATTGTTTCTGGTGAAGATCGGTTAAGGGAAAGGGGTAGTTTACCTGTAACGTTTTATGTTTTAACAAGGGTATTTCCTATGGCAAACGATAACAGCCGCAAATTCAAACAGAATCAAAAGATTATTTGCATACAGCCCTAAATTGTAGAGTTCTCAAGACCTATTCTTTTTGGTGAAGATCGGTTGAGGTAAAGGGGTAGTTTACCTGCAACGTTTTTTTAACAAGGGTATTTTCTATGGCAAACGATAACAGCCGCAAATTCAAACAGAATCAAATAATATTTTGCATACAGCCCTGATTTGTAGAGTACTCAAGACCTATTGTTTTTGGTGAAGATCGGTTAAGGGAAAGGGGTAGTTTACCTGTAACGTTTTATGTTTTAACAAGGGTATTTCCTATGGCAAACGATAACAGCCGCAAATTCAAACAGAATCAAAAGATTATTCGCATACGTCCATATATTGTAGAGTTCTCAAGACCTATTGTTTTTGGTGAAGATCGGTTGAGGGAAAGGGGTAGTTTACCTGCAACGTTTTTTTAACAAGGGTATTTTCTATGGCAAACGATAACAGCCGCAAATTCAAACAGAATCAAATAATGTTTTGCATACAGCCCTGATTTGTAGAGTACTCAAGGCCTGTTGTTTTTGGTGAAGATCGGTTAAGGGGAAGGGGTAGTTTACCTGCAACGTTTTTTTATCAAGCGTATTTTCTATGGCAAACGATAACAGCCGCAAATTCAAACGGAATCAAATAATGTTTTGCATACAGCCCTGATTTGTAGAGTACTCAAGACGTATTGTTTTCGGTGAAGATCGGTTAAGGGGAAGGGGTAGTTTACCTGCAACGTTTTTTTATCAAGCGTATTTTCTATGGCAAACGATAACAGCCGCAAATGCAAACAGAATCAAATAATTTTTTGCATACGTCCCTGAATTGTAGAGGTCTCAATGACTTTCGATTTTGGTGAAGATCGGTTAAGGGGAAGGGGTAGTTTACCTGCAACCTTTTACGTTTTAACAAGAGTAAAGTACTTGAAAATTTATTTAAACTTTTTGAAACAATGGTAATTGTTAAAAATAAAATAATTTTGTTGCCAGGCAATAAAATTATAATTTTTTCATTTTAATGTAATATAATATTTTTCATTTAATACAGCAATAAAAAGGCAGGTAAGACACAGCCTGGCTGTTTGGCTGAAAATGATTTTAAATATAAATCTTAGAATATGGAAGTCATGTATGGTTCTCCATACCGATATTTACTTCCATATTCCTTAAGGAATGGAAGTATGGTGATGGCAAAAAAAATCGTGTTCGAGATTATTGCAGATTCTGATTCTACTACACTCAAAACATGAAAAAAAGTCGTTTTCCGAAAAGTGTCTGTGTGTGTGTCTGTCTGTCTGTCTGTGTGTCTGTCTGTCTGTAGATTTTTTTTCTATGGCAAACGATAACTGCCGCAAATTCAAACAGAATCAAATAATTTTTTGCATGCAGCCCTGATTTGCAGAGTACTCGCGACCTATTGTTTTTGGTGAAGATCGGTTGAGGGAAAGGGGTAGTTTACCTGCAACGGTTTTTTTTTAGCAAGGGTAATTTTGTTTGTTTGGCAAACGATAACAGCCGCAAATTCAAACAGAATCAAATAATGTTTCACATACAGCCCTGAATTGTAGAGTTCTCAAGATCTGTTGATTTTGGTGAAGATCGGTTAAGGGAAAGGGGTAGTTTACCTGTAACGTTTTATGTTTTAACAAGGGTATTTCCTATGGCAAACGATAACAGCCGCAAATTCAAACAGAATCAAAAGATTATTTGCATACAGCCCTAAATTGTAGAGTTCTCAAGACCTATTGTTTTTGGTGAAGATCGGTTGAGGGAAAGGGGTAGTTTACCTGCAACGTTTTTTTAACAAGGGTATTTTCTATGGCAAACGATAACAGCCGCAAATTCAAACAGAATCAAATAATGTTTTGCATACAGCCCTGATTTGTAGAGTACTCAAGACCTATTGTTTTTGGTGAAGATCGGTTAAGGGAAAGGGGTAGTTTACCTGTAACGTTTTATGTTTTAACAAGGGTATTTCCTATGGAAAACGATAACAGCCGCAAATTCAAACAGAATCAAAAGATTATTTGCATACAGCCCTAAATTGTAGAGTTCTCAAGACCTATTGTTTTTGGTGAAGATCGGTTGAGGGAAAGGGGTAGTTTACCTGCAACGTTTTTTTAACAAGGGTATTTTCTATGGCAAACGATAACAGCCGCAAATTCAAACAGAATCAAATAATGTTTTGCATACAGTCCTGATTTGTAGAGTACTCAAGACCTATTGTTTTTGGTGAAGATCGGTTAAGGGAAAGGGGTAGTTTACCTGTAACGTTTTATGTTTTAACAAGGGTATTTCCTATGGCAAACGATAACAGCCGCAAATTCAAACAGAATCAAAAGATTATTTGCATACAGCCCTAAATTGTAGAGTTCTCAAGACCTATTGTTTTTGGTGAAGATCGGTTGAGGGAAAGCGGTAGTTTACCTGCAACGTTTTTTTAACAAGGGTATTTTCTATGGCAAACGATAACAGCCGCAAATTCAAACAGAATCAAATAATGTTTTGCATACAGTCCTGATTTGTAGAGTACTCAAGACCTATTGTTTTTGGTGAAGATCGGTTAAGGGGAAGGGGTAGTTTACCTGCAACGTTTTTTTATCAAGCGTATTTTCTATGGCAAACGATAACAGCCGCAAATTCAAACAGAATCAAATAATTTTTTGCATACGTCCCTGAATTGTAGAGGTCTCAATGACTTTCGATTTTGTTGAAGATCGGTTAAGGGGAAGGGGTAGTTTACCTGCAACCTTTTACGTTTTAACAAGAGTAAAGTACTTGAAAATTTATTTAAACTTTTTGAAACAATGGTAATTGTTAAAAATAAAATAATTTTGTTGCCAGGCAATAAAATTATAATTTTTACTTCCATATTCCTTAAGGAATGGAAGTATGGTGATGGCAAAAAAAATCGTGTTCGAGATTATTGCAGATTCTGATTGTACTACACTCAAAACATGAAAAAAAGTCGTTTTCCGAAAAGTGTCTGTGTGTCTGTCTGTCTGTAGATTTTTTTTCTATGGCAAACGATAACAGCCGCAAATTCATACAGAATGAAATAATGTTTCGCATACAGCCCTGAATTGTAGAGTTCTCAAGGTCTTTTGATTTTGGTGAAGATCGGTTAAGGGAAAGGGGTAGTTTACCTGTAACGTTTTATGTTTTAACAAGGGTATTTCTTATGGCAAACGATAACAGCCGCAAATTCAAACAGAATCAAAAGATTATTTGCATACAGCCCTAAATTGTAGAGTTCTCAAGACCTATTGTTTTTGGTGAAGATCGGTTGAGGGAAAGGGGTAGTTTACCTGCAACGTTTTTTTAAAAAGGGTATTTTCTATGGCAAACGATAACAGCCGCAAATTCAAACAGAATCAAACAATGTTTTGCGTACAGCGCTGATTTGTAGAGTACTCAAGACCTATTGTTTCTGGTGAAGATCGGTTAAGGGAACGGGGTAGTTTACCTGTAACGTTTTATGTTTTAACAAGGGTATTTCCTATGGCAAACGATAACAGCCGCAAATTCAAACAGAATCAAAAGATTATTTGCATACAGCCCTAAATTGTAGAGTCCTCAAGACCTATTGTTTTTGGTGAAGATCGGTTGAGGTAAAGGGGTAGTTTACCTGCAACGTTTTTTTAACAAGGGTATTTTCTATGGCAAACGATAACAGCCGCAAATTCAAACAGAATCAAATAATGTTTTGCATACAGCCCTGATTTGTAGAGTACTCAAGACCTATTGTTTTTGGTGAAGATCGGTTAAGGGGAAGGGGTAGTTTACCTGCAACGTTTTTTTATCAAGCGTATTTTCTATGGCAAACGATAGCAGCCGCAAATTCAAACAGAATCAAATAATTTTTAGCATACGTCCCTGAATTGTAGAGGTCTCAATGACTTTCGATTTTGGTGAAGATCGGTTAAGGGGAAGGGGTAGTTTACCAGCAACCTTTTACGTTTTAACAAGAGTAAAGTACTTGAAAATTTATTTAAACTTTTTGAAACAATGGTAATGGTTAAAAATAAAATAATTTTGTTGCCAGGCAATAAAATTATAATTTTTTCATTTTAATGTAATATAATATTTTTCATTTAATACAGCAATAAAAAGGCAGGTAAGACACAGCCTGGCTGTTTGGGTGAAAATGATTTTAAATATAAATCTTAGAATATGGAAGTCATGTATGGTTCTCCATACCGATATTTTCATTTTAATGTAATATAATATTTTTCATTTAATACAGCAATAAAAAGGCAGGTAAGACACAGCCTGGCTGTTTGGCTGAAAATGATTTTAAATATAAATCTTAGAATATGGAAGTCATGTATGGTTCTCCATACCGATATTTTATTACTTCCATATTCCTTAAGGAATGGAAGTATGGTGATGGCAAAAAAAATCGTGTTCGAGATTATTGCAGATTCTGATTCTACTATACTCAAACATGAAAAAAAGTCGTTTTCCGAAAAGTGTCTGTGTGTCTGTGTCTGTGTGTCTGTAGATTTTTACTTGCATTTTTCTATGGCAAACGATAACTGCCGCAAATTCAAACAGAATCAAATAATTTTTTGCATACAGCCCTGATTTGTAGAGTACTCGTGACCTATTGTTTTTGGTGAAGATCGGTTGAGGGAAAGGGGTAGTTTACCTGCAACGGTTTTTTTTTATCAAGGGAATTTTTTGTTTTTGGCAACCGATAACAGCCGCAAATTCGAACAGAATCAAATAATGTTTCGTATACAGCCCTGAATTGTAGAGTTCTCAAGACCTATTGTTTTTGGTGAAGATCGGTTAAGGGAAAGGGGTAGTTTACCTGTAAAGTTTTATGTTTACAATGGTATTTCCTATGGCAAACGATAACAGCCGCAAATTCAAACAGAATCAAACGATTATTTGCATACTGCCCTGAATTGTAGAGTTCTCAAGACCTTTTGTTTTTGGTGAAGATCGGTTAAGGGAAAGGGGTAGTTTACCAGCAACGTTTTATGTTTTTAAGGGTATTTTCTATGGCAAACGATAAGAGCCGCAAATTCAAACAGAATCAAATACATTTTTGCATACAGCCCTGATTTCTTGAGTACTAAAGACCTATTGTTTTTGGTGAAGATCGTTTAAGGGAAAGGGGTAGTTTACCTGCCACGTGTTTTGTTTTATCAAGGGTATTTTTTATGGCAAACGATAACAGCCGCAAATTCACACAAAATCATATAATATTTTGCATACAACCCTAAATTGTAGAGTTCTCAAGACCTGTCGTTTTTGGTGAAGATCGGTTAAGGGAAAGGGGTAGTTTACCTGTAACGGTTTTTTATCAAGGGTAATTTTACTTCCATATTCCTTAAGGAATGGAAGTATGGTGATGGCAAAAAAAATCGTGTTCGAGATTATTGCAGATTCTGATTCTACTACACTCAAAACATGAAAAAAAGTCGTTTTCCGAAAAGTGTCTGTGTGTGTGTCTGTCTGTCTGTCTGTAGATTTTTTTTCTATGGCAAACGATAACTGCCGCAAATTCAAACAGAATCAAATAATGTTTTGCATACAGCCCTGATTTGTAGAGTACTCAAGACCTGTTGTTTTTGGTGAAGATCGGTTAAGGGGAAGGGGTAGTTTATCTGCAACGGTTTTTTTTATCAAGGGAAATTTTTTTTTTTTGGCAAACGATAACAGCCGCAAATTCAAACAGAATTAAATAATGTTTCGCATACAGCCCTGAATTGTAGAGTTCTAAAGACCTATTGTTTTTGGTGAAGATCGGTTAAGGGAAAGGGGTAGTTTACCTGTAACGTTTTATGTTTTAACAAGGGTATTTCCTATGGCAAACGATAACAGCCGCAAATTCAAACAGAATCAAACGATTATTTGCATACTGCCCTAAATTGTAGAGTTCTCAAGATCTATTGTTTTTGGTGAAGATCGGTTGAGGGAAAGGGGTAGTTTACCTGCAACGTTTTTTTAACAAGGGTATTTTCTATGGCAAACGATAACAGCCGCAAATTCAAACAGAATCAAATAATGTTTTGCATACAGCCCTGATTTGTAGAGTACTCAAGACCTATTGTTTTTGGTGAAGATCGGTTAAGGGGAAGGGGTAGTTTACCTGCAACGTTTTTTTATCAAGCGTATTTTCTATGGCAAACGATAACAGCCGCAAATTCAAACAGAATCAAATAATTTTTTGCATACGTCCCTGAATTGTAGAGGTCTCAATGACTTTCGATTTTGTTGAAGATCGGTTAAGGGGAAAGGGGTAGTTTACCTGCAACCTTTTACGTTTTAACAAGAGTAAAGTACTTGAAAATTTATTTAAACTTTTTGAAACAATGGTAATTGTTAAAAATAAAATAATTTTGTTGCCAGGCAATAAAATTATAATTTTTACTTCCATATTCCTTAAGGAATGGAAGTATGGTGATGGCAAAAAAAATCGTGTTCGAGATTATTGCAGATTCTGATTGTACTACACTCAAAACATGAAAAAAAGTCGTTTTCCGAAAAGTGTCTGTGTGTCTGTCTGTCTGTCTGTCTGTAGATTTTTTTTCTATGGCAAACGATAACAGCCGCAAATTCAAACAGAATGAAATAATGTTTCGCATACAGCCCTGAATTGTAGAGTTCTCAAGGTGTTTCGATTTTGGTGAAGATCGGTTAAGGGAAAGGGGTAGTTTACCTGTAACGTTTTATGTTTTAACAAGGGTATTTCTTATGGCAAACGATAACAGCCGCAAATTCAAACAGAATCAAAAGATTATTTGCATACAGCCCTAAATTGTAGAGTTCTCAAGACCTATTGTTTTTGGTGAAGATCGGTTGAGGGAAAGGGGTAGTTTACCTGCAACGTTTTTTTAAAAAGGGTATTTTCTATGGCAAACGATAACAGCCGCAAATTCAAACAGAATCAAACAATGTTTTGCGTACACCCCTGATTTGTAGAGTACTCAAGACCTATTGTTTCTGGTGAAGATCGGTTAAGGGAAAGGGGTAGTTTACCTGTAACGTTTTATGTTTTAACAAGGGTATTTCCTATGGCAAACGATAACAGCCGCAAATTCAAACAGAATCAAAAGATTATTTGCATACAGCCCTAAATTGTAGAGTTCTCAAGACCTATTGTTTTTGGTGAAGATCGGTTGAGGTAAAGGGGTAGTTTACCTGCAACGTTTTTTTTAACAAGGGTATTTTCTATGGCAAACGATAACAGCCGCAAATTCAAACAGAATCAAATAATGTTTTGCATACAGCCCTGATTTGTAGAGTACTCAAGACCTATTGTTTTTGGTGAAGATCGGTTGAGGGGAAGGGGTAGTTTACCTGCAACGTTTTTTTATCAAGCGTATTTTCTATGGCAAACGATAGCAGCCGCAAATTCAAACAGAATCAAATAATTTTTAGCATACGTCCCTGAATTGTAGAGGTCTCAATGACTTTCGATTTTGGTGAAGATCGGTTAAGGGGAAGGGGTAGTTTACCAGCAACCTTTTACGTTTTAACAAGAGTAAAGTACTTGAAAATTTATTTAAACTTTTTGAAACAATGGTAATTGTTAAAAATAAAATAATTTTGTTGCCAGGCAATAAAATTATAATTTTTTCATTTTAATGTAATATAATATTTTTCATTTAATACAGCAATAAAAAGGCAGGTAAGACACAGCCTGGCTGTTTGGGTGAAAATGATTTTAAATATAAATCTTAGAATATGGAAGTCATGTATGGTTCTCCATACCGATATTTTCATTTTAATGTAATATAATATTTTTCATTTAATACAGCAATAAAAAGGCAGGTAAGACACAGCCTGGCTGTTTGGCTGAAAATGATTTTAAATATAAATCTTAGAATATGGAAGTCATGTATGGTTCTCCATACCGATATTTTATTACTTCCATATTCCTTAAGGAATGGAAGTATGGTGATGGCAAAAAAAATCGTGTTCGAGATTATTGCAGATTCTGATTCTACTATACTCAAAACATGAAAAAAAGTCGTTTTCCGAAAAGTGTCTGTGTGTCTGTGTCTGTGTGTCTGTAGATTTTTACTTGCATTTTTCTATGGCAAACGATAACGCCGCAAATTCAAACAGAATCAAATAATTTTTTGCATACAGCCCTGATTTGTAGAGTACTCGTGACCTATTGTTTTTGGTGAAGATCGGTTGAGGGAAAGGGGTAGTTTACCTGCAACGGTTTTTTTTTATCAAGGGAATTTTTTGTTTTTGGCAACCGATAACAGCCGCAAATTCGAACAGAATCAAATAATGTTTCGTATACAGCCCTGAATTGTAGAGTTCTCAAGACCTATTGTTTTTGGTGAAGATCGGTTAAGGGAAAGGGGTAGTTTACCTGTAAAGTTTTATGTTTACAATGGTATTTCCTATGGCAAACGATAACAGCCGCAAATTCAAACAGAATCAAACGATTATTTGCATACTGCCCTGAATTGTAGAGTTCTCAAGACCTTTTGTTTTTGGTGAAGATCGGTTAAGGGAAAGGGGTAGTTTACCAGCAACGTTTTATGTTTTTAAGGGTATTTTCTATGGCAAACGATAAGAGCCGCAAATTCAAACAGAATCAAATACATTTTTGCATACAGCCCTGATTTCTTGAGTACTAAAGACCTATTGTTTTTGGTGAAGATCGTTTAAGGGAAAGGGGTAGTTTACCTGCCACGTGTTTTGTTTTATCAAGGGTATTTTTTATGGCAAACGATAACAGCCGCAAATTCACACAAAATCATATAATATTTTGCATACAACCCTAAATTGTAGAGTTCTCAAGACCTGTCGTTTTTGGTGAAGATCGGTTAAGGGAAAGGGGTAGTTTACCTGTAACGGTTTTTTATCAAGGGTAATTTTACTTCCATATTCCTTAAGGAATGGAAGTATGGTGATGGCAAAAAAAATCGTGTTCGAGATTATTGCAGATTCTGATTCTACTACACTCAAAACATGAAAAAAAGTCGTTTTCCGAAAAGTGTCTGTGTGTGTGTCTGTCTGTCTGTCTGTAGATTTTTTTTCTATGGCAAACGATAACTGCCGCAAATTCAAACAGAATCAAATAATGTTTTGCATACAGCCCTGATTTGTAGAGTACTCAAGACCTGTTGTTTTTGGTGAAGATCGGTTAAGGGGAAGGGGTAGTTTATCTGCAACGGTTTTTTTTATCAAGGGAAATTTTTTTTTTTTGGCAAACGATAACAGCCGCAAATTCAAACAGAATTAAATAATGTTTCGCATACAGCCCTGAATTGTAGAGTTCTAAAGACCTATTGTTTTTGGTGAAGATCGGTTAAGGGAAAGGGATAGTTTACCTGTAACGTTTTATGTTTTAACAAGGGTATTTCCTATGGCAAACGATAACAGCCGCAAATTCAAACAGAATCAAACGATTATTTGCATACTGCCCTAAATTGTAGAGTTCTCAAGATCTATTGTTTTTGGTGAAGATCGGTTGAGGGAAAGGGGTAGTTTACCTGCAACGTTTTTTTAACAAGGGTATTTTCTATGGCAAACGATAACAGCCGCAAATTCAAACAGAATCAAATAATGTTTTGCATACAGCCCTGATTTGTAGAGTACTCAAGACCTATTGTTTTTGGTGAAGATCGGTTAAGGGGAAGGGGTAGTTTACCTGCAACGTTTTTTTATCAAGCGTATTTTCTATGGCAAACGATAACAGCCGCAAATTCAAACAGAATCAAATAATTTTTTGCATACGTCCCTGAATTGTAGAGGTCTCAATGACTTTCGATTTTGTTGAAGATCGGTTAAGGGGAAGGGGTAGTTTACCTGCAACCTTTTACGTTTTAACAAGAGTAAAGTACTTGAAAATTCATTTAAACTTTTTCAAACAATGGTAATTGTTAAAAATAAAATAATTTTGTTGCCAGGCAATAAAATTATAATTTTTTCATTTTAATGTAAATCTGTACATAGTATAAAGTAAAGTCGGTCCGTTTTCTCTCTGTGTTTTAAATCGCTAATCTCAGGAAGTACTGAACGGATTTTATTCAAGTTTTCGCCAATAGATAGAGTGTCTATCGAGGAACATTTATGTGTATAATTAATACATATATGTTGTACATTAGCTTAGCTATCACGGTTTATGTCAAGTAAGTGGTATAGTTTACATCTTATAAATAAAAATGAATGTTTCTTTGTTTGTCCCGTATGCGTTCCTATACCATTCATCCGATTGCGATGAAACTTCGGTGAGTTGTTGTGCGCACGTCCGCGAAGGTTTCTTCCACATCTCCTCCTAAACCACTGTACCGATTTCAACCAAACTTGGCACAAATATTTTACGCAACGGGAGAACCAACATAGGATAGGTGTTTTTTAGATGGGGTCCTTTTGGGGGTTCTTTGGGGTCTTCCACATCGCCTCCTAAACCACTGGACCGATTTCAACCAAACTTGGCACAAATATTTTACGCAAAGGGAGAACCAACATAGGACAAGTGTTTTTTTCAATACGATCCTTTGGGGGGTCCTTTGGGGTCTTCCACGTCTCCACCTAAACCATTGGACCGATTTCAACCAAACTTGGCAAAAATATTTGACGCAACGGGAGAACCAACATAGGACAGGCGTTTTTTCGATACGATCCACGGGGGGGGGGGGTCCTTTGCGGTCTTAAAAAACTATTAGATCTGGTTATTATGGCAACCCAATAGAATAGATTCTGTTCTAAATATATTATCGCATTAAATTGAAGACCACGCGAACGAAGTTGTGGGCAACAGCTATTTATTTTTAAGAAGCCTACTTTAATTAAACTAACATTTTCATTATGTACAACGTGAAACTCCGTAGCGAAGCACGGGTATTCTGCTAGTCATGTATAAGAGAAAATATATCGTGCGTGGCAGGCAAGCATATCTCAGTTATGTACTGTTTACGTTTCCATTTTATTATTATCACTACCGCAATAAAAAGGCAGGGAAGACACACACACACACACACACACACACACACACACACAATTCGCATTATTTCTGGCCTCATTCATGTTTATTTTCTTACATTTGCACGGTTTTTAAATGGAAAGTGCCGAACCCATACCAACATAACGCATGCAAGCCGAAAAAGTGTCCAGCGTGGATAGCGATTTGCTTCCTGTGGATCGCTGGGCAGTGTAACTGCACGTGTTTACAGAGGAACGATTCATAGACAGACTTTTCGTCTTTAGGGAATGAACCCTCTGCAAGATGCTGAGGGTCCATGAGTGACTTCGGAGCGCTCCTTCTTTTCCGCGTGTTTGTTCTGTGAAACGTACACTGTAGATTTGCAGATTTATTCTAAGCAACGCTCAGTAGGAAATGTTGAAAGTTTCTGTCCACGGTGAACCCTCATACACACTTAACCTGCTCTGATGTTTTAATTACGGACATCATAATATTAAAACTTTGGAAACTTGAGCACTACTTAATGGAGATCAATCATTAACTTATACAAGCCATTAATTTTATGCATATTTTTTATATATATGTGTACAACGTTATCGGCAACAAAGAAGTAGTTTTTGTTAAAATTCCTTCCCGTGATATTTGGCCGTAGTCCAATGTTTTCTACAAAACCAGATGTTTCGGCAATGCCATTGACTTCCATCATCAGTGAAAATCGAGTGCGATAACGTGAGGTGGTATATGTTAGTAACCACAGTACTGTGGTTAAGGCTGGAGCAGTAAGTAGAAAGAAGTAGTTTCTATGGTAAAATTTCATTTCGAAAATAATTTTAAAAATAAATCTTAGAATATGGAAGTCATGTATGGTTCTCCATACCGATATTTTCTATGCCAAACGATAACAGCCGCAAATTCAAACAAAATCAAATAATTTTTTGCATGCAGCCCTGATTTGTAGAGTACTAAAGACCTATTGTTTTTGGTGAAGATCGGTTAAGGGAAAGGGGTAGTTTACCTGCAACGGTTTTTTATCAAGGGTAATTTTTTATACGGTAAACAATAATAGCCGCAAATTCAAACAGAATCAAATAATGTTTTGCATAGAGCTCTGCATTGTAAAGTTCTCAAGACATGTTGGTTTTGGTGAAGATCGGTTAAGGGAATAGGGTAGTTTACCTGCAACATTTTATGTTTTAACAAGGGTAATTTTTTTTATGACGAATGATAACTGCCGTACATTAAAACAGAATCAACTACTTTTCTGCATACCTTTTTGAATTATACAGAACTCAAGGTCTGTTGATTTTGTTGAAGATCGGTTAAGGGAAAAGGGTAGTTTACCTGCAACGTTTTATGTTTTAATAAGGGTATTTTCTATGGCAAACGATAACAGCCGCAAATTCAAACAGAATCAAATGATTATTTGCATACAGCCCTAAATTGTAGATTTCTCAAGATCTAGTGTTTTTGGTGAAGATCGGTTATGGGAAAGGGGTAGTTTACCTGCAACATTTTATGTTTTAACAAGGGTAATTTTTTATATGACAAACGATAACTGCCGTAAATTCAAACAGAATCAACTACGTTTGTGCATACCTTTTTGAACTAAAGAGAACTCAAGGTCTGTTGATTTTGTTGAAGATCGGTTAAGGGAAAGGGGTAGTTTATCAGCAACGTTTTATGTTTTAAAAAGGGTAATTTTTTTATGACGAACGATAACTGCCGAAAATTCAAAGTGAATCAAATAATTTTTTGCACACTTTCCTGAGTTGTAGAGAACTCAAGGTCTGTTGATTTTGGTGAAGATCGGTTAAGGGAAAGGGGTAGTTTACCTGCAACATTTTAAGTTGTAACAAGAGAAATGTTTACATGATGAACGATAACTGCCGCACATTCAAACAGAATCAAATATTTTTTTCCATGCATCCCTGAATTGAAGAGGACTGAAGGTCTATTGATTTTGGAGAAGATCGGTTAAGAGAAAGGGGTAGTTTACCTGAAACATTTTATGATTTAACAACAGTAAAGTACTTTATTTTTATAAATAAAGTATCCTGATAAGAAGCTCATAATAATCCACTGTAGAAACATAGATGAAATATCTATAAATGAAGAGGTTAGGTGAACGGGGTGGGGGTAATTTTCTATATTAAAAATTATAGTTGAAGGTGGAGGGGAGAATTTTTTACATGTGTACTACGTTATCGGCAACAAAGAAGTAGTTTTTTGTTAAAATTGCTTCCCGGGCTGTTTAGCCGTAGTCCAATGTTTTCTGCTAAGCCAGACTTTTTGGCAGTGCCATCGACTGCCATCATCAGTGAAAATCGAGTGCGAAAACGTGAGGTGGTGTACGTTAGTGACCACAGTACTGTGGTTAATGCTGAAGCAATAAGTAGAAAGACATAATTTCTATGGAAATATTTCATTTCGAATGATTTTAAATATAAATCTTAGAACATGGAAGTCATGTATGGTTCTCCATACCGATATTTTTGAAAAGTGTCTGTGTGTGTGTCTGTCTGTAGAATTTTTTCTATGGCAAACGATAACAGCCGCAAATTCAAACAGAATCAAATAATTTTTTGCATAAGGTCCTGAATTGTAGAGTATTCAAGGGCTAGTGTTGTTGGCGAAGATCGGTTACTGGAAAGGGGTAGTTTACCTGCAACGCTATGTTTTAACAAGGGTAATTTTTTCTATGACGAACAATAACTGCCGCACATTCAACAGAATCAAATAATATTTGCATACATGCCTGAATTGTAGAGAACTCAAGGCCTTTTGATTTTGGTGTAGATCGGTTAAGGGGAAGGGGTAGTTTACCTGCAACCTTTTACGTTTTAACAAGAGCAAAGTACTTGAAAATTCATTTAAACTTTTTAAAACAATAGTAATTGTTAAAAATAAAATAATTTTGTTGCCAGGCAATAAAATTATAATTTGTTCATTTTAATTTAAATCATGTAATGAGAGAAAATATATCGTTCGTGGCAGGCAAGCATATCTCAATTATGTAATGTTTACGTTTCCATTTTATTATTATGATTACCGCAATAAAAAGGCAGGCAACACACACACACACAATTCGCGTTATTTCTGGCCTCACTCATGTTTAATTTCTTACATTTGCACGCTTTTTAAATGGAAAGTGCCAAAACCCACACCAACACAACGCGCGCAAGTCGAAAAAGTGCCCAGGATGGATAGCGATTTGCTTCCTGTGGATCGCTGGGCAGTGTAACTGCACGTGTTTACAGAGGAACGGTTCATAGACAGACTTTTCATCTTTAGGGAATTAACCCTCTGCAAGATGCTCAGGGTCCATGAGTGACTTTGGAGCGCTCCTTCTTTTCCACGTGTTTGTTCTGTGAAACGTACACTGTAGATTCGCAACTTTACTCTGAGCAACGCTCAATAGGGAATGTTGAAAATTTTTGTCCGTGGTGTGCCCTCATACACACTAAACCTGCTCTGATGTTTTGATTACGGGCATCATAATATTAAAACTTTGGAAACTTGAGCACTACTTAATAGAGATCAAACATTAACTTTTACAAGCCATTAATTTCATGCATATTTTTATGTGTACTACATTATCGGCAACAAAGAAATAGTTTGTTGTTAAAATTCCTTCCCGGGCAGTTTGGCCAATGTTTTATGAAAAACCAGACGTTTCAGCAGTGCCATCGGCTACCATCATCAGTGAAAATCGAATGCGCTAACTGGAGGTGGTATACGTTAGTGACCACAGTACTGTGGTTAAGGCTGAAGAAAGAAGTAATTTCTGTGGAAATATTTTATTTCAAAAATGATTTTAAATATACATCTTAGAACGTGGAAGTCGTGTATGGATCTCCATACCGATATTCTCATATTGCTATTTCTTTTATGAAGTTGCTAAACTGCTACAATTTTTTGTTCAGACAAAGCTTTTCATCATCTCTGACATCATCAGGTCTTGAACAACATCATCAGGTCTTGGTTGTTCAAGACCTGATGATGTCAGAGATGACGAAAAGCTTTGTCTGAACAAAAAATTGTAGCAGTTTAGCAACTTCATAAAAGAAATAGTAAGGATGGCTGCTAATTCAAATAATACGAAGAATTCTCATATTGGTTTTGAAAAAAAAAATTAATATAAAGTACAATTTTATCATAGTTGTTTATGAATTTTACCACTTAACAAATACAAAATATCGGTATGGAGAACCATACATGACTTCCATGTTCTAAGATTTATATTTAAAATCATATTCAAAATGAAATATTTCCATAGAAACTATGTCTTTCTACTTATTGCTTCAGCATTAACCACAATACTGTGGTCACTAACGTATACCACCTCACGTTTTCGCACTCGATTTTCACTGATGATGGCAGTCGATGCCACTGCTGAAAAGTCTGGTTTTGCAGAAAACATTGACTATGGCTAAACAGTCTGGGAAGAAATTTTAACAAAAAACTACTTCTTTGTTGCCGATAACATAGTACACATATAAAAAATTCTCCCCTCCACCGTCAACTATAAATTTTAATAATAGAAAATTACCCCCACCCCGTTCACCTAACCTCTTCATTTATAGATATTTCATCTACGTTTCTACAGTGGATTATTATGAGCTTCTTATCAGGATACTTTATTTATAAAAATTAAGTACTTTACGCTAGTTAAATCGTAAAATGTTTCAGGTAAACTACCCCTTTCTCTTAACAGATCTTCTCCAAAATCAACAGACCTTCAGTCCTCTACAATTCAGGGATTCATGCAAAAAAATATTTGATTCTGTTTGAATGTGCGGCAGTTATCGTTCGTCATGGAAACATTTCTCTTGTTACAACATAAAATGTTGCAGGTAAACTACCCCTTTCCCTTAACCGATCTTCACCAAAATCAACCGACCTTGAGCTCTCTACAACTCAGGAAAGTGTGCAAAAAATTATTAGATTCTCTTTGAATTTTCGGCAGTTATCGTTCGTCATAAAAAAATTACCCTTTTTAAAACATAAAACGTTGCTGATAAACTACCCCTTTCCCTTAACCGATCTTCAACCAAATCAACAGATCTTGAGTTCTCTTTAGTTCAAAAAGGTATGCAAAAACGTAGTTGATTCTGTTTGAATTTACGGCAGTTATCGTTTGTCATATAAAAAATAACCCTTATTAAAACATAAAATGTTGCAGGTAAACTACCCCTTTCCCTTAACCGATCTTCACCAACACCAATATACCAACAGCAATATACACCAATAGGTATTGAGAACTCTACAATATGCAAAACATCATTTGATTCTGTTTGAATTTGCGGCTGTTATCGTTTGCCATAGAAAAAAATTACCCTTGATAAAAAACTGTTGCAGGTAAACTACCCTTTTCCCTTAACCGATCTTCACCAAAAACAATAGGTCTTGAGTACTCTACAATTTAGGGCTGTATGCAGATACGTATTTGATTCTGTTTGAATTTGCGGGTGTTATCGTTTGCCATGGAAAATACCCTTGTTAAAACATAAAATGTTGCAGGTAAACTACCCTTTTCCTTGAACCGATCTTCAACAAAATCAACAGACCTTGAGAACTCTACAATTTAGGGCTGTATGCAAATAATCATTTGATTCTGTTTGAATTTGCGGCTGTTATCGTTTGCCATAGAAAATACCCTTGTTAGAACATAAAACGTTGCAGGTAAACTACCCCTTTCCCTTAACCGATCTTCAACAAAATCAACAGACCTTGAGTTCTGTATAATTCAAAAAGGTATGCAGAAGAGTAGTTGATTCTGTTTTAATGTACGGCAGTTATCGTTCGTCATAAAAAAATTTACCCTTGTTAAAACATAAAATGTTGCAGGTAAACTACCATATTCCCTTAACCGATCTTCACCAAAACCAACAGGTCTTGAGAACTCTACAATTCAGGGCTGTATGCAAAGTATTATTTGATTATGTTTGAATTTGCGGCTGTTATCATTTGCCATAAAAAAATACCCTTGTTAAAACAAAAAACGTAGAAGGTAAACTACCTCTTTCCCTTAACCGATCTTCACCAAAAACAAAAGTCTTGAGTACTCTACAAATCAGGGCTGTATGCAAAAACTTATTTGATTCTGTTTGAATTTGCGGCTGTTATCGTTTGCCATATTTGATTTTTTTTCATGTTTTGAGTGTAGTACAATCAGAATCTGCAATAATCTCGAACACGATTTTTTTTGCCATCACCATACTTCTATTTCCTTAAGGAACATGGAAGTAAAATCACTCAAGTATCATAGCTCAAATCATCAATATAATAATATTTTGTAATTTTCATGAATATATTTTCAATTTAAAACATATAAAATAATGCGATACTGTTATTGCATGAAATATAATATAGTTTAAATAAGGTTACAGTAGGCGATTAATTATGTGTAGGGCAAAATAATGCAGTAGATTATGAGGGCATTGACCTCCATGTATTCTAGCATTTTCCAAATCCATCCAGGCCATCTGCCACAATAGACCAGAATATCGCAAGTCTACTGTACAGTTTTTTATTGACAAATGATTTTATTGTTACAGCAAACTCTTGGCGTTACAGAAGCTTTAAAGTCAGCTATGAACCCTGCTGTCGAATTGACAATGAGCATAGAGAAATTACTTTTACAAACTATGGCAGCTGACAATGGAACATCAGGTGCTATAACACAGGTCAGATCCAAAACCATAATATTGAAGTGTATTATTAGAAATTTCCAATGTTATGTAGAGTTTTTAATTTATTCAGTTTATTTCAGATACGGAAATTACTCAAATGCCGTCATGAGCATGGCATTACAGTGACTAGGCTTTTAAGCATCATTGTTCACCTCTACTCAATTGTGGGGACACAGTTTGCTTTCACGTCAGGCGATGAAACTACACTGCAAGCAGAAATCACAAGTGCACTGTATTCAGACAGACATCATGACTACATGGAAACATATTTTAACTGTAAGTTAGCAGTGATCATCTTTATATATAAAAATTCAGTGTACGTCTGCACATGTTCTTAAAACTTTTGAACCACTTATCCGATAGAGCTCATATTCGCACCATATGTTCGTTAGGTTCAGAGTAAGGTTTACAAGTGCTGAGTGTGAGGTTGGCCCGTAGGGGGGGGGGGGGGTAAAAATTGGAAAAAATGAAAATACCGCATACGGGTATAAAATTAAAGGGAATTTCCATGCAAATAACAATTTTACATGCATGTATGCACTATTGAACATTTTTGGGCGGTTGGGGGTGTCAGTTTGGCCAAGGGGGGGTAAAAATTGAAAAAATGAAAATACAGTATATGGGGTATCGAATTAAAGGGAATTTCGATGGAAGTAACAGTTTTACATGCATGTATGCACTATTGAAAATTTTTGGGCCCTTGGGCTTAATAAATGGGCGGTTTGAGGGGGGGTTGTCAAAAATGGAAAATATGAAAAACGGCAGGACCGATTTCAACCAACTTGCCAGAAATATTTTATGCAACGGGAGAAGCAACAATAGGATAGGTGTTTTGGTCCACGTTGGGAGGTGGGGTGAAAAACACAGTGATTAAAAAACACAGTGGTAAATATAATACTGTATTTACATTTTGTTTAGTGGTGAATATAATACTCTATTTACATTTTGATTAGGAATGTGCTGCAAACAACAAATCAATTACCGGCAATTCAATATAACCTCAATGGTAGGTTCTATTTACATTTTGTTTAGGAATGTGCTGCAAACAACAAATCAATTTAAGGAAATTCAATATAACCGCAATGCTACGTGATGTATTTATAAAATTGTTACAATTAAAACGTTTTATTTTCATATATACATTTGTGAAATTTGTGATAGAAAAATGCCAAGAAGAGGGAGGGCAAACATCGGTCGAAAATCACAACATGCTCAAAATGAGCAGGCACGACGACAACACTCGCAGGAGAATGAAAATATTAGGAATTTAAATGTACGTTCACGCGCGCAAGAAAGTGGAGAGCAGCGCAGTCAACGTTTAGAAGCAGACAGATTATGACACAGACAGGCACGTCAACGTTTAACTAATGAAAACAGAGAACTTCATCTATTAGCAGAACAACAACGAATTCAAGTACGACGGGCATTAATAGCAGCATCATTTAACCGCCTTGCATTTGAATAGGATCTAGAAATTGAGTACTCATCACATTCAAAAATAATTATTGGAGATATGAATAAAGTATGTCAATTTTGTCATGCATTAAAATTTAAAAATGAAACTCCTGGAATGTGTTGCGCTGCCAGAAAAGTTGTTTTACCAGAATTGCATCCACCGCCTGAACCATTAAATTCATTACTAATAGGTGATACTGCCGATTCCAAATTGTTTCTATGAAAAATATGAAAATTCAATTCTTGCTTCCAAATGACATCATTTGGTGCCAAGAAAATCGTTAGAAATAACGATGGTCGTCACTTCGATACCACATTCAAAATTCAAGGACAAGTGTATCACCAAATCGGCTCTTTACTTCCAATGCAAAATCAAGATCCAAAATTCTTGCAAATTTATTTCATGGGAGACGAAGCAGAGCAAGTTAACATTTGCTGCCATTACAATCGCATTGAAGAAATTACAGAAAGGGCCATTGTTGCATCTCTAGAAACGATGTTAAATGAAAGAAATCAGCTCATTAAATTATTCAAACACGCTTCGGAAAGAATGCAAAGTGATAATTACATGGTCGTGATCAAAGCCGACAAAAGTCCAGCTGGGCAACACGCTGGTCGGTTTAATGCTCCAACTATTAATGAAGTGGCCATTGTTATTGTTGGTGATCAATTTGCCCAGTGAGATATCAAAATTATGCGTCGCGATAATACCGTACAAACCATACATGATATTCATCGTTCATATGATGCTCTGCAATATCCACTTATTTTCTGGGAAGGAGAGGATGGCTATCATATTAATATCCAACAACGTAATCCTTCAACAGGTACAACCAACATTTACATTATTTACAACATTTACAATATCTACAATATTTACAACATGTAAGTAATTCTGTGTAACTGTTTTTTTATTTACAGGTGAAGAAACTAATAAAAAAGTTAGCTGCATGAACTATTACGCATATCGATTGATGATACAGGAACAGGCAAATAACCACATACTCAAATGTCGACACTTATTTCATCAGTATGTAGTGGACATGTACGCAAAAATAGAAAGCGAACGTTTGCGATACATTCGTTTTAATCAAGCACGATTGCGCACGGATGAATATATACATTTACGTGACGCTATTAACAATAACAATGATGCAAATATGAATATCAATGATCTGGGAAATATGTACATACTACCATCTTCATATACAGGTAGTCCACGTCGTATGCAAGAGTACATTATAACATCGCCAAATTCAGATCAATTTGATGACTATAAGTATGTATAAAAAATGCTAAAAAATAATATATTTTAATAAATAAATAATGAAGAGAATAAAAATATAAAAAGTAATTAAGAAAGAAGGAGAAAGAGTTATAAACCAAAAGTGATTAATAAAGAAACTCAACGACTAGACTGACAGACAAACGACATTGACCCAACCCCAGAGATTGGCCAGCTAAGAACCAATAAAAAAGTGAACAAGATGAGAAGTGAAGGAGAAGAAAAATGAGAACAAAGAGGGAACAAACCAACGATGAAGAAAATAAAATGAAACACGTCAAGAAAGCACAGGCAAGACATAGAGAATAGAGAAGGGAGAAATAATGTAATCAAATATAATAAAGAAAATGAAACCGGTAAAGAACCAATATACATAACAATTGTTAGTATTGATTGAATGACAATTGTAATTAGTCATTAATAAAAAACGATAGCTAAAAATATACTAGCCAAAGAATTAGAAGTACATATAAGTTGTTAATAGAGAAAGACATGATATTAATAAGTATAGATAATATGTGTAGAGAAAGAGAAAGATATTGAAATAGTGAGAAGTAAACGGAAGTTAACATAGTGAAAGTGAAATTACCCTAAAGTGAAATGATAGAAAAAGAAACACTAAGTAAATTACAATAAACACCAAATAATTTAAAAGTGCAAGTGATAAATAAATAAAAATATTGTCAATGATAGTAATAGGGAGAATAGGGAAGGCTAAGATAAACACTTAGTAAAAGTAACAAACACTTAAGGTTTGATAGTGAGCAAAAACATGTAAGAAAGTTATTAAGAATAATATTTAAAAGAAACCATTGATTCAGTAATAATGAACACTAAAGAGTGATATTAACTGTAGCGATTAAAAATAATATTATAATAGAGCTTAAAAGTGTATTGTAGAATTTAAAGGTGACAATCACATGACAAAGTAATAAGATAGTGTTGACATGGAAAAGAAAGCAAAGAGTTTTTATAAAATAAGTAGTTTAAAACCATAAGTAAACACCCATGTTATAAGGGAAGAGTAATGAAACAAGTTCAATAGAGGTGAGGTTGTTTATTACCCAAGCAATAAATCAAAGTTAATGAATTCTACACAAATATTAGATAATAAGTGTTAAATAATTATCTAAACAATTATTTATGAATAGGGTATGGATTGGGTAATTATCCCAAACATAGACCTAAATGTTATATGTTATATGATGAAAAAATAGTAATTAATAGCCATATTGTGGACATTGGCAGAGTAAAGAAATAATAAAAGGAAGCAACGTTTGAGTTAGACAAGAGAAAACCGTTAGTAAATAATTCGCAAGAAATAATGAATAAAACAATTGTAACACAATAAAATCACACAAAGACTGAACCAAAACACATCCATAGATAATAAACATAATAATAAAAACAAAATAACACTCTAGGACAAAATGAGATATAAGGTATATGAAATAATCAAAAATCAGTAATGGCTACTTAGACTTGAAACAGGCTTAACGGTCAAACACCAACAAATACTAATTGTATGAAAATAGCCAAGTAATTAACAAATACAAGGTGACAAATTAACCAAGGATAAATGGTAAATTGTACTAAAAACAAAATATTAAAATAAGGAGGTATATAAACAGAGAAATGTAATTAGTAAATATTAAATTAATGGTAAACTTAGAAAACATGAAAAAACCCAATATTATGGGATACCAAAATAATCTTTGTGAGAAAATACAAATGACAGTGCCAATAATTAATACTTAAGAAGGAAGATAATGGAAGGAAGAAAGTCAGAAGATATATGAAGATTTGAAAAGAATTCAAATTTTGATAACAATGGATTTATATCAAGCTAGTCCAATCAGATTTCTTTGGTAACCATAGAAACGGGACTGGTAGCGAAAATTACCGTTGAATATCGTTACTCAAAAAGTGACGCTCAGGAAAAACAGACGCCAGAATTCTGAACAACCAATTTTCTTATTTAAAATGTTTTAAAAGTCAAACAAATTGTCAAAAATGAATGAGACGGCAGTCACACCTACAGATTACTATAAATCTATTCATGTTTTACGTACCGAGTCACTTTATGGTTAATATAATTAAATTACCTTATGGTCCACCTTAGTGACACTAGCTTCTTTCGTTCAATGACGCGTTTCGGGATGAAATCCCATCTTCAGATACACAATATTAATTCAAAACATAAATGTATACCACATTTTGTGGTTATGTCATAATTTAAAATGTTTAAAATCTTTTAAATAAAATATACAAAACGTAACAACTGAATCGCTCGGAGTGCTCGCATGCATGCACGCTGTACCGCGATTTCCTTACGACTGGTTATAATTATCATTCAACCATATAGCAGTGTCAAACAGGTTATTAGATCCGAAGTTCATTTGATCATTTAATATATTATTTTTGGTTGTTGCGTTTTTTGTAGCTTTATATATTTCGAACTCCTCTAGGCTATCCATTAATTTACCCTTCTTGCAAGTATGTAATGCTACGAAATTGTTTTTGAAACTAGTATAATTATGACCTTTTGTTATTAAATGTTGTGCAAAACTAGAATTATTATTATTTGTTTTAGGAATATGCTCTAAAAATCTTGTATAAAAATCTCTGCCGGATTGGCCGATGTAGAATGCTGCACAATTATCGCATTTTATTTTATAAACTCCTGATTTATTTTTTAAAGGAATATTTATTTTAGTTTTGAAAAAATTTTTTAACTTATTACATGTTTTGAATGAAATATTATATCCTTTACTTTTAAAAACAGATTTTAAAATATTTGGCATCAAACCAGTATAATTAGCTGAAATGAATTTTTTATGTTTTTTATTATGTTGGTTAATAATGTTGGTATTTTTATTTTCTAAACGTTTTTTATGTTTCATTATCATTTTATCAATTATTACTGGCCTGTAACCATTATTTAGAGCTATTTGTTTTATAATATTTACTTCTTGATCATAGTCTTCGTTATTAAGGTGAACACAAAGTAATCTGTCAATAAAGCTGTTAAATGCAGCCATTTTTTGGGCTGGAGGATGAAATGACTTAGCATGTATAACCGTATCTGTGCATGTGTGCTTTCTGTATATTTTGTATTTCAGGTCATTACCATTATTTGTTATGGTTAGATCCAGGAAATTAATATTTTTGTTATCTTCAATTTGCATAGTGAATTTTATTTTCTTATGTATTTTATTTAAATAGTTATTAAATGACTCGATCTGTCTATTGTTACCATTGAAAATAACAAAGGTGTCGTCCACATATCTTGAATAATATACTATTTTATTGTCAAAATAATTGTTTTTTAAAATTTTAGTATTTTCTAAATGATTCAAATAAATATCAGCGAGGATACCTGAGAGTGGAGAACCCATTGCTAGGCCCTCATTTTGTTTGTAGTATGAACCATCAAACGAAAAATAGTTTTGATTAAGTACTATTTCTAATATTAACATTAGCTGATTAATTTTTCTTATTTCCAAAGTATTATTATTTATTAAATTTTGTTTGAGTAATTTTAAAGTTTCATCAATTGGGACATTGGTATACAGATCCACTATGTCAAAAGACACTAGCTTGTAACTAGGCTTAATATTAATATGACGTAATTTTTCAATAAAATCTTTATAACTTTTTATACTCTGGTTATTATCTAAGCTTATATGTTGTTTGATTATTTCAACCAAGGTTTTTGCTACTTTATAGCTAGGAGCGGTTGTAAAATTTACTAAAGGTCTAATCGGTGTGTCTTTTTTGTGTACTTTGGGTAGACCTTTTAAGCATGGTGCACTAGCTTTTATTGGTTTTAGTGAGTAGCATATATGTTTCTCAAATAGATCTGTACATTTATTTATTGTTTTATTCAATTCTAATGTGTATTTTTTGGTGGGATCATTATTTAGCTTTGTTATGTTGTTATTATTAATGAATTTGTATATCTTTTGTTTATATTCGTCCAAGTCTAACAATGCTATAGTATTGCCTTTATCAACCTTCGTTAAGTAAATGTGATTTTGTAAGAGTTTTTTATTTAGCTGTATAGCTGTTAGTTGTTCATGTTTTGTTTTTGTATAATTTAATTTCTTTTGTTTATGATAATTATTATTAATTGCTTTATTGAATCTATTATTTATTAATATTCGTAGTTCATTTCGTTCATTTAAGTCTGGAACACACTTAATTACAAATTCGGCTTCAACTATTTCTTTAATTATGTTATTTTTATTTTTAAGATTCGGTGGAAAATTGTAATTCAGTCCTTTATTGATAAGATTTTCCTCTGTGTTCGTGAGAACCATGTTAGTCATGTTTATCAGTCTAGGGTAGAAAGCATGTTCATTATTGAATTTATTGTTGTTTTGATTGCTTATCAAACGGCCAATTTTATTAGTTTGTTTATTCTTCTGAAATCTAATCTTATTCTTAACGTACTGATTAATATGTTGTATGATTGAATCGCATAGAGCGGGATGAACATTATTATATAGTTCTAAATGTGTTTTAAATACAGCTGAGTTTAATGAGATTTTCTTCCTATATAAGAATTTAATTTCTTCTTTTATCCTGTATTTACTTGCAAATTCCTCGGTTTTTCTGGCTATTCTAGAGGTTTCGTTAATTTTGATTTTAGCGTAATTTGGGATAAGATTTTGATATAGACAAATTTTATTAAATTTAATTTTTAAATTAGTTTTAAATAGTTTAAGCTTTTGATTTTGAAGTGTATACGCAATTTTTACCTGGTAAGGTTCTAATTTAAATCTATTCATGTTTTACGTACCGAGTCACTTTATGGTTAATATAATTAAATTACCTTATGGTCCACCTTAGTGACACTAGCTTCTTTCGTTCAATGATGCGTTTCGGGATGAAATCCCATCTTCAGATACACAATATTAATTCAAAATATAAATGTATACCACATTTTGTGGTTATGTCATAATTTAAAATGTTTAAAATCTTTTAAATAAAATAAACAAAACGTAACAACTGAATCGCTCGGAGCGCTCGCATGCATGCACGCTGTACCGCGATTTCCTTACGACTGGTTATAATTATCATTCAACCGTATAGCAGTGTCAAACAGGTTATTAGATCCGAAGTTCATTTGATCATTTAATATATTATTTTTGGTTGTTGCGTTTTTTGTAGCTTTATATATTTCGAACTCCTCTAGGCTATCCATTAATTTACCCTTCTTGCAAGTATGTAATGCTACGAAATTGTTTTCGAAACTAGTATAATTATGACCTTTTGTTATTAAATGTTGTGCAAAACTGGAATTATTATTATTTGTTTTAGGAATATGCTCTAAAAATCTTGTATAAAAATCTCTGCCGGATTGGCCGATGTAGAATGCTGCACAATTATCGCATTTTATTTTATAAACTCCTGATTTATTTTTTAAAGGAATATTTATTTTAGTTTTGAAAAAATTTTTTAACTTATTACATGTTTTGAATGAAATATTATATCCTTTACTTTTAAAAACAGATTTTAAAATATTTGGCATCAAACCAGTATAATTAGCTGAAATGAATTTTTTATGTTTTTTATTATGTTGGTTAATAATGTTGGTATTTTTATTTTCTAAACGTTTTTTATGTTTCATTATCATTTTATCAATTATTACTGGCCTGTAACCTTTATTTAGAGCTATTTGTTTTATAATATTTACTTCTTGATCATAGTCTTCGTTATTAAGGTGAACACAAAGTAATCTGTCAATAAAGCTGTTAAATGCAGCCATTTTTTGGGCTGGAGGATGAAATGACTTAGCATGTATAACCGTATCTGTGCATGTGTGCTTTCTGTATATTTTGTATTTCAGGTCATTACCGTTATTTGTTATGGTTAGATCCAGGAAATTAATATTTTTGTTATCTTCAATTTGCATAGTGAATTTTATTTTCTTATGTATTTTATTTAAATAGTTATTAAATGACTCGATCTGTCTATTGTTACCATTGAAAATAACAAAGGTGTCGTCCACATATCTTGAATAATATACTATTTTATTGTCAAAATAATTGTTTTTTAAAATTTTAGTATTTTCTAAATGATTCAAATAAATATCAGCGAGGATACCTGAGAGTGGAGAACCCATTGCTAGGCCCTCATTTTGTTTGTAGTATGAACCATCAAACGAAAAATAGTTTTGATTAAGTACTATTTCTAATATTAACATTAGCTGATTAATTTTTCTTATTTCCAAAGTATTATTATTTATTAAATTTTGTTTGAGTAATTTTAAAGTTTCATCAATTGGGACATTGGTATACAGATCCACTATGTCAAAAGACACTAGCTTGTAACTAGGCTTAATATTAATATGACGTAATTTTTCAATAAAATCTTTATAACTTTTTATACTCTGGTTATTATCTAAGCTTATATGTTGTTTGATTATTTCAACCAAGGTTTTTGCTACTTTATAGCTAGGAGCGGTTGTAAAATTTACTAAAGGTCTAATCGGTGTGTCTTTTTTGTGTACTTTGGGTAGACCTTTTAAGCATGGTGCACTAGCTTTTATTGGTTTTAGTGAGTAGCATATATGTTTCTCAAATAGATCTGTACATTTATTTATTGTTTTATTCAATTCTAATGTGTATTTTTTGGTGGGATCATTATTTAGCTTTGTTATGTTGTTATTATTAATGAATTTGTATATCTTTTGTTTATATTCGTCCAAGTCTAACAATGCTATAGTATTGCCTTTATCAACCTTCGTTAAGTAAATGTGATTTTGTAAGAGTTTTTTATTTAGCTGTATAGCTGTTAGTTGTTCATGTTTTGTTTTTGTATAATTTAATTTCTTTTGTTTATGATAATTATTATTAATTGCTTTATTGAATCTATTATTTATTAATATTCGTAGTTCATTTCGTTCATTTAAGTCTGGAACACACTTAATTACAAATTCGGCTTCAACTATTTCTTTAATTATGTTATTTTTATTTTTAAGATTCGGTGGAAAATTGTAATTCAGTCCTTTATTGATAAGATTTTCCTCTGTGTTCGTGAGAACCATGTTAGTCATGTTTATCAGTCTAGGGTAGAAAGCATGTTCATTATTGAATTTATTGTTGTTTTGATTGCTTATCAAACGGCCAATTTTATTAGTTTGTTTATTCTTCTGAAATCTAATCTTATTCTTAACGTACTGATTAATATGTTGTATGATTGAATCGCATAGAGCGGGATGAACATTATTATATAGTTCTAAATGTGTTTTAAATACAGCTGAGTTTAATGAGATTTTCTTCCTATATAAGAATTTAATTTCTTCTTTTATCCTGTATTTACTTGCAAATTCCTCAGTTTTTCTGGCTATTCTAGAGGTTTCGTTAATTTTGATTTTAGCGTAATTTGGGATAAGATTTTGATATAGACAAATTTTATTAAATTTAATATTTAAATTAGTTTTAAATAGTGTAAGCTTTTGATTTTGAAGTGTATACACAATTTTTACCTGGTAAGGTTCTAATTTAAATCTATTCATGTTTTACGTACCGAGTCACTTTATGGTTAATATAATTAAATTACCTTATGGTCCACCTTAGTGACACTAGCTTCTTTCGTTCAATGACGCGTTTCGGGATGAAATCCCATCTTCAGATACACAATATTAATTCAAAACATAAATGTATACCACATTTTGTGGTTATGTCATAATTTAAAATGTTTAAAATCTTTTAAATAAAATATACAAAACGTAACAACTGAATCGCTCGGAACGCTCGCATGCATGCACGCTGTACCACGATTTCCTTACGACTGGTTATAATTATCATTCAACCGTATAGCAGTGTCAAACAGGTTATTAGATCCGAAGTTCATTTGATCATTTAATATATTATTTTTGGTTGTTGCGTTTTTTGTAGCTTTATATATTTCGAACTCCTCTAGGCTATCCATTAATTTACCCTTCTTGCAAGTATGTAATGCTACGAAATTGTTTTCGAAACTAGTATAATTATGACCTTTTGTTATTAAATGTTGTGCAAAACTGGAATTATTATTATTTGTTTTAGGAATATGCTCTAAAAATCTTGTATAAAAATCTCTGCCGGATTGGCCGATGTAGAATGCTGCACAATTATCGCATTTTATTTTATAAACTCCTGATTTATTTTTTAAAGGAATATTTATTTTAGTTTTGAAAAAATTTTTTAACTTATTACATGTTTTGAATGAAATATTATATCCTTTACTTTTAAAAACAGATTTTAAAATATTTGGCATCAAACCAGTATAATTAGCTGAAATGAATTTTTTATGTTTTTTATTATGTTGGTTAATAATGTTGGTATTTTTATTTTCTAAACGTTTTTTATGTTTCATTATCATTTTATCAATTATTACTGGCCTGTAACCATTATTTAGAGCTATTTGTTTATAATATTTACTTCTTGATCATAGTCTTCGTTATTAAGGGGAACACAAAGTAATCTGTCAATAAAGCTGTTAAATGCAGCCATTTTTTGGGCTGGAGGATGAAATGACTTAGCATGTATAACCGTATCTGTGCATGTGTGCTTTCTGTATATTTTGTATTTCAGGTCATTACCGTTATTTGTTATGGTTAGATCCAGGAAATTAATATTTTTGTTATCTTCAATTTGCATAGTGAATTTTATTTTCTTATGTATTTTATTTAAATAGTTATTAAATGACTCGATCTGTCTATTGTTACCATTGAAAATAACAAAGGTGTCGTCCACATATCTTGAATAATATACTATTTTATTGTCAAAATAATTGTTTTTTAAAATTTTAGTATTTTCTAAATGATTCAAATAAATATCAGCGAGGATACCTGAGAGTGGAGAACCCATTGCTAGGCCCTCATTTTGTTTGTAGTATGAACCATCAAACGAAAAATAGTTTTGATTAAGTACTATTTCTAATATTAACATTAGCTGATTAATTTTTCTTATTTCCAAAGTATTATTATTTATTAAATTTTGTTTGAGTAATTTTAAAGTTTCATCAATTGGGACATTGGTATACAGATCCACTATGTCAAAAGACACTAGCTTGTAACTAGGCTTAATATTAATATGACGTAATTTTTCAATAAAATCTTTATAACTTTTTATACTCTGGTTATTATCTAAGCTTATATGTTGTTTGATTATTTCAACCAAGGTTTTTGCTACTTTATAGCTAGGAGCGGTTGTAAAATTTACTAAAGGTCTAATCGGTGTGTCTTTTGTGTGTACTTTGGGTAGACCTTTTAAGCATGGTGCACTAGCTTTTATTGGTTTTAGTGAGTAGCATATATGTTTCTCAAATAGATCTGTACATTTATTTATTGTTTTATTCAATTCTAATGTGTATTTTATGGTGGGATCATTATTTAGCTTTGTTATGTTGTTATTATTAATGAATTTGTATATCTTTTGTTTATATTGTAACGTTACATAACCCTGTCCCAATAAACTAAATCATAATAACATCAATGTCAGAAATGGGTAACCTATGGCTCGCTCAAAATTAAATTATATCACTCAACATGATAAACAATTCGAGTGATATATGGTGCAAAGTGAGTTCTAGTGTACCCATTGTGGTGAAAAATAAAAGTGAAAGTAACGTATTACCAAAATGTGCTGTGTTTGGAAATGATAAAACTATGAGAGTATGCTATAATACTAATAACTGATTTTGTAATTTTATTTATTTATTGTAAGATTTATATTGTATGAACAACCAATTGTTATACATAAGTTAATGTTATATTTTTTAAAAATATTTGTGTTGTAATATAGGATAACCCAGGGTTAGTTTTAAAAGACATAAAAATTTAAATACCAAAAGATAATAAAAAATTTAAATAATACTATGAGGGAAATGGCAACAGGAAGTAGTGCCGTGTAGGAATACTATGAGAGACTAAATAAATAATATATAAATTTATTTAAAGATAATAAAATTATCAAATACTTATATACAATGTCATAAGAAAATGAACCAAAACTTATTATGTAAACTAAATTAGTAAAGAAACCGGAATGGAAAGGAATTATTTTTCCATAAATAAAATATAAATTTATAATAATTACAAACTGCCAGTATAATAAAAATACTATGTGTTACTAAGAGTGATGAAAATAACAAGGATTGTTAAGAAAAATTTTGAACTAAAAACCGTAGAGTTGAAGAAACGATGCTAATATAATTATAAAAAATAACCTTTTTTGGAACGTTGGAGGAGTTGAAATTAACGCAAGATTAACAAACAGCATGACCACTATCTAATTATACATGATTAATCCAAATTAAATGGTTATATTCATTAATAAACAGTGAATGAAAACCTTCTGATGATCCAACATGGTTTCGGCCTAGTTCTAATTGACATTTGAGAATTCGCCAAACGGTAAGAAAAATATAACGCAAGACGGACCTCACCACAGAAAAAGCTTCAATCCAGTAAGAACCATATGGAGCGAGGTAATATAAACATTTTTTCGTAATAATTCCAGAAGAAAACTCATTCTGAACAAAAAATAATCATTTGATCATATGTTTTTTAAAGTAAACAAATATACGCTGCTCTCTTACGGAAATTCCTGGAACTACATACTACATGAAAAATAAACAAAATTATTTAATAATTTTTCGGTATTTGTAAAGCGTAGTAATTATCCATTTCTGACACTCTCGTAACAAAAAGAACTTACCCTGAACCCTGGGGAATTATTAAGAATTATGTATTAATTGATGTTTTTTTTTTAGCGTAAAAATTGGGTAAATAACACCATATATGTTTTGCTCCTTAGACAACTCTATGTTTACTCTGTAAAGTCGAGATGATGTTTTATTGAAGATAAGATTAATTGTGATACCTATATTTTGGTGGCAGGAGACAAAAGTCAATAATAAATAAAGTAATATTATTGAAAATTAATCTTGAATAATAAAGTGTTAGAATTTATTGTAGTGGGTAGTTGTAATAAATTTCAGCACAACAAACAGAAGAAATCGTCTAAACTGAGTGTAAATAATGATACTTACTCTCTCTTCTGCATAAGGCTGAACAACTTCCCTCCTTGACCCCAAATCACACACTCTCGATTCCTCTTCAGATTGAGTAAAACAAAATAAAAAAATCCTTTATTTATACTTTTGAAAATGTCAGTTAGTATAATTCAGAAGTGACGCATCCTACGTGAGGAATATAAGAAAACTCTACTCTGCCTCCCAACAAAAAGTAGTACGTTATAGAATCGGCTTCCATCGCGGGGCTTGAAAAATAGCGACTGCTCATTTTACGTTACAGAATTGGCGAACCCAATAGGGGGGCTTGACTAAAGGTGGACGTTTCGAGAGTACCTCATAGTGGGAGGACGTTATAATATTCATCCAAGTCTAACAATGCTATAGTATTGCCTTTATCAACCTTCGTTAAGTAAATGTTATTTTGTAAGAGTTTTTTATTTAGCTGTATAGCTGTTAGTTGTTCATGTTTTGTTTTTGTATAATTTAATTTCTTTTGTTTATGATAATTATTATTAATTGCTTTATTGAATCTATTATTTATTAATATTCGTAGTTCATTTCGTTCATTTAAGTCTGGAACTCACTTAATTACAGATTCGGCTTCAACTATTTCTTTAATTATGTTATTTTTATTTTTAAGATTCGGTGTAAAATTGTAATTCAGTCCTTTATTGATAAGATTTTCCTCTGTGTTCGTGAGAACCATGTTAGTCATGTTTATCAGTCTAGGGTAGAAAGCATGTTCATTATTGAATTTATTATTGTTTTGATTGCTTATCAAACGGCCAATTTTATTAGTTTGTTTATTCTTCTGAAATCTAATCTTATTCTTAACGTACTGATTAATATGTTGTATGATTGAATCGCATAGAGCGGGATGAACATTATTATATAGTTCTAAATGTGTTTTAAATACAGCTGAGTTTAATGAGATTTTCTTCCTATATAAGAATTTAATTTCTTCTTTTATCCTGTATTTACTTGCAAATTGCTCGGTTTTTCTGGCTATCCTAGAGGTTTCGTTAATTTTGATTTTAGCGTTATTTGGGATAAGATTTTGATATAGACAAATTTTATTAAATTTAATATTTAAATTAGTTTTAAATAGTTTAAGCTTTTGATTTTGAAGTGTATACGCAATTTTTACCTGGTAAGGTTCTAATTTAAATCTATTCATGTTTTACGTACCGAGTCACTTTATGGTTAATATAATTAAATTACCTTATGGTCCACCTTAGTGACACTAGCTTCTTTCGTTCAATGATGCTTTTCGGGATGAAATCCCATCTTCAGATACACAATATTAATTCAAAACATAAATGTATACCACATTTTGTGGTTATTTCATAATTTAAAATGTTTAAAATCTTTTAAATAAAATATACAAAACGTAACAACTGAATCGCTCGGAGCGCTCGCATGCATGCACGCTGTACCGCGATTTCCTTACGACTGGTTATAATTATCATTCAACCGTATAGCAGTGTCAAACAGGTTATTAGATCCGAAGTTCATTTGATCATTTAATATATTATTTTTGGTTGTTGCGTTTTTTGTAGCTTTATATATTTCGAACTCCTCTAGGCTATCCATTAATTTACCCTTCTTGCAAGTATGTAATGCTACGAAATTGTTTTTGAAACTAGTATAATTATAACCTTTTGTTATTAAATGTTGTGCAAAACTGGAATTATTATTATTTGTTTTAGGAATATGCTCTAAAAATCTTGTATAAAAATCTCTGCCGGATTGGCCGATGTAGAATGCTGCACAATTATCGCATTTTATTTTATAAACTACTGATTTATTTTTTAAAGGAATATTTATTTTAGTTTTGAAAAAATTTTTTAACTTATTACATGTTTTGAATGAAATATTATATCCTTTACTTTTAAAAACAGATTTTAAAATATTTGGCATCAAACCAGTATAATTAGCTGAAATGAATTTTTTATGTTTTTTTTATTATGTTGGTTAATAATGTCAACATTGGTTAACATTATTAACCAACATAATAAAAAACATAAAAAAATTCATTTCAGCTAATTATACTGGTTTGATGCCAAATATTTTAAAATCTGTTTTTAAAAGTAAAGGATATAATATTTCATTCAAAACATGTAATAAGTTAAAAAATTTTTTCAAAACTAAAATAAATATTCCTTTAAAAAATAAATCAGGAGTTTATAAAATAAAATGCGATAATTGTGCAGCATTCTACATCGGCCAATCCGGCAGAGATTTTTATACAAGATTTTTAGAGCATATTCCTAAAACAAATAATAATAATTCCAGTTTTGCACAACATTTAATAACAAAAGGTCATAATTATACTAGTTTCAAAAACAATTTCGTAGCATTACATACTTGCAAGAAGGGTAAATTAATGGATAGCCTAGAGGAGTTCGAAATATATAAAGCTACAAAAAACGCAACAACCAAAAATAATATATTAAATGATCAAATGAACTTCGGATCTAATAACCTGTTTGACACTGCTATACGGTTGAATGATAATTATAACCAGTCGTAAGGAAATCGCGGTACAGCGTGCATGCATGCGAGCGCTCCGAGCGATTCAGTTGTTACGTTTTGTATATTTTATTTAAAAGATTTTAAACATTTTAAATTATGACATAACCACAAAATGTGGTATACATTTATGTTTTGAATTAATATTGTGTATCTGAAGATGGGATTTCATCCCGAAACGCGTCATTGAACGAAAGAAGCTAGTGTCACTAAGGTGGACCATAAGGTAATTTAATTAGATTACTATAAATTGGCGACTAACTGGTGGGACTAGAAGAAAGGAAGATACAAAATTCTAGCGGCGGTCACGAAAGGAGATCAAGATGCATACAAGAGGATTATCGAAAAAGTTGGCGAAGGACAAAGAGATGGAAGAAAATAGAGGGGAAGAAGAGGAAGGAACATCGATCGAAGAAGTGGAAGCAACAATAACCACAACGGAACCAACCAAAGACAAAGAAAGGGAAACACAGGAGGGTGACAGGGAAGAAGCCAGAGGAGGCATGGATTTACAACAATTGTGGGAGTTGATTAATAGAAAATTAGACAAGAATGAGGAGAATAATAAACTGACGAATGAAAAGATAGACAATATGAACAATAAATTCGATGGCATGAAGAAAGAAACCGGTGAAAATTTTAAGAAACAGGAGGACAATTTTCAGAAGCAGAAAGAAGAATTGAGCCAAACCATTAACAAAAATAATGAAACCCTCCAACAACAGCTGAAGGAAATCAATGAGAAAAATAAGGAAGAGATGAAGCAGCAAATAAGACTAATTTTCAGAGGATGTCGTGAAGAAAGCGACTAGACAAAAACAGAGATGCATGAGAAAGGGGAAGAAACCAATTACAAAATAGATCTACTTAATGAGACATTAGATAACGGGTTCAAGAAAGTGAATGGAACGATAGACAGCACTCCAGAAGGAACTAATGAAAAAACAGAAATTAAGGAAGACCCAAGTACATTGTTACCTCAAAATAAAAGTAACAAAAACAAAGAGAAAATTAAACACATAGGAACCAACAGTAGAGGAGTACAGAAGAAACAGATAATTAAGAAGACTAAGAAAATACATCAAAGAAAACGAACCAATACCAGAGAAGAATTGGAGATGATGAAGAACGGACTACTTGAGATGTTTAATTTACCAATGACCGACCATGCTGAAATGATGAATGTTATGGAACGTAGGAGAACTATGAAGGAAATTCTAGGAGGGATCAACGATCAACCAGCGAATAAAAACTTCAGCAAACCTATCTTTAGATGGAGGATACCCAAAGTTGAAAAGAATTACAACAAAACAATGTATGACAAATTAAGAAAGTCTATTAGAAAAGGGAAATTATCAGATAGAAACACAAAATAAACCAATATCAGTGAGAAGATCAATGATGGAGGTACGATTAACTTCATTGAGTAATAAACAGCATCATCAAGTGATTGAGGTAGGCACTGATGCCAAAGGACACATGGTATTAGAAGAATGGCTGTACCAGATAGAAGAGACATATATAACACGGACAGAAACAATTATGCACACCAGAGCAGTCCGAACAACAGAGGTAACTAATGTAATCATGGACCATGGATAAACCAAGTGCAGATAAACACTGGAATATGGGACTGATTTCCTGATTACCGACCAAGCTAACAAACGGAAAAGAAGTAAAACTAAATTAATAGAGACCAATTAATGATGATCAAAAGGAAAACCTAGAAGAATATTTAAGACGACTTGATGACAGCCCAAACATGACTGAAAAAACTTAAAATTGAAAAACCAACCAAATTACTTTGAAATAAAAAGAGATAACATGACAAACGAATACTTTCGCTAATAAATAATAAAGAAAAGTATAAGATGAATTTCAAAATTCAAAAAAGTTATGTAAGGACAACTTATGCAAATATTTTGATAATATTTTAGACCAATTATAAAATGGAGAAATAGAGTTACAAAGAATCCATATAAAGTAAGAACCACAAACTTACTATAATATTTAAATAAAAAATAATAATAAAGGAATGAAGTTACAGAAAATTCCTACAAAATAAGATTAAGTTACAATAATCTTTAGCCAAAATACGAGGCATAAAATGCAAAACATACTATAAAGGAATAAGCTACAAAAATTCCTAACTAGTAAGAAGTACTAACTTACTATGATATTTAAAAAATTATGAAAAAAAAATAGCAATCAAAATGATCAACTTCCACAACTATCTAGAAAAAAGATGGGAAGTAAAATTAAACAAACCAATGATCAAAAAACGAAATAAATAAAATAAACATTCTAAGAGTTATAATATGAAATGAGATGAAACAAAGAGTAATTAAAAATGAGTAAAACATGACAATTGTATCAATAAAAAACCTAACGCTTCAAATATTATCAAATAATATCTATAAAGAAAGATGAAAAAATATATGACTCGAACTGAGCAATAATGAAATACAAAAGTAAAAGATTCCCAACAAATATTATGATTATTATTATTATGAGTCACGAGATGACTGTATTGAAGATTCATTAATTGAGATTGACTGTTGAATAAGTCCAGCAATCATTTAACTGAGCAGGGATGATGTTCCCCTGATCTCAGAAAAAGAGTAGTTTTGAACGACGGAGTTAGGTAAGCCAATAGAGCCCATCCGAATCGATTTCAGCTACTAAGTAGGGATAGTTAGGGAAAATAAGATTTATAGGGAATAATTTATAATAAAAAATCAATAAGCCAGTTCGAAATTAGAGAAAATAATGAAGAAAAGACTCAGAAGAAAGGAAGTAGAAGATACAGAATTAAACATAAAAATGAACGAGAAGCAGGAGAATTTAAGAAGAAATTGATACAATACAATTGATAATTTCATCAAACTTAGAAACACGTTTTATAAAATGATCAATTTTGGTGGAAGGGCATTATATAACATCGCCAAATTCAGATCAATTTGATGACTAGGGACTTTCACTAAATCCTGCGGCCAAAGACAACTTCCGTCTCCACGTTTGTATTTTTTTTCCGTGTTCGATGTGTACTAGAACTGTTTTCTTCACAAGTAACTAATGCCAGGTTATGGAGGTTATGTAGACAATGTAACTTAAATAAAATTTACTTTGTTAGTGTACAATAAAAGGGTGTATTTACTGGAAGTACAGAAATAATTTTCCATTTATCGCACATAATTACGGTACACAGACGATTTTTGGAGGTTGTGTCTACGTTTAACAATGCAACTTAACCTTTTAGATTTTTAAAATTAATTAGATTTAACAAAAATTTCCTTTGTTAGTGTACATTAAATTATTGTATGCATACAAGGCTGCTGTACATAACATTAAAGGCTGTATTTATTCGAAGTACCGGAATTAAAACCTAGTTCCAATTTAGAACGTAGACCTATAACCTATTTGCATATTTTATTGGGGTTTATTGGCACATATTTTATTAAAAGGGTGTATTTATTGGAAGTACAGAAATTATTTTCCATTTATCGCACATAATTACGGTACACAGACGATTTTTGGAGGTTGTGTCTACGTTTAACAATGCAACTTAACCTTTTAGATTTTTAAAATTAATTAGATTTAAAAAAAATTTCCTTTGTTAGTGTACATTCAAAGGCTGTATTTATTGTATGGATAAAAGGCTGTATATACATTAAAGGCTGTATTTATTCGAATTAAAACCTATCGGTACTTCCAATTTAGAACGTATAACCTAGTAGGCTACGTTATTCGTACATACAGTGTTTTATTGGAGTTTATTGGTACATATTTTATTAAAAGGGTGTATTTATTGGAAGTACAGAAATTAGTTTCCATTTATCGCACATAATTACGGTACAGAGACGATTTTGGGAGGTTGTGTCTACGTTTAATTATCTAACTTAACCTTTTAGATTTTTAAAATTAATTAGACTTGTAGGGGTGTGCACCCACTTTATAATCATATTTTTGGTAACACTGAGAACTTCAAGCCTTCTTTTATGCTTAAACAAATTATATATACACTTAATTATAGAAAAGCAAAAAGCAAATATGTAATTCAAAAGACTAATTTGCTCTAATAAACACATGCTGAAGTTAAAAACAAAAGAGTTTTTACTTGCCTAACTAATCATTAGTTACTAATGTGACAGTTGGAGCTGCTTTTTCTGCAAAAGCTGGGGTATGTTGGATTCAAGAGTGGTTAAATTAAGTCATAAATCTGAGTGTGCGTCAAGTCTATTTCTGTGCTTGCTTTTCACTTGAGATGAAAATCCCATTTCACTCAAGAATGAGGTGACGAATGGGATGAGCAACTCCGAAAATTCAGGATATTCATCTCTTAAAGATATCCAGAACTTTGTTAAGTCAGAATCTAAAAGTTTATGGATTTTGTTGTCCATGACATGTCTCATGTTATCACTAACTATACAAAATAATTTACTAAAAATTTAGTTTTAATCCCAGCATCACAGATGATATCACACAATTGCTCATTTAGTTTTACTGACAACATGTTAGAACTTTCAAAATACAAGAATGGGTCTTGAATCCAATTGAATTCACTGTATCCCTCTGGGAAGCAACTTTCAATCTGGTTATAGAGAGTTAAACATCAGAGCTGGTAAAAAACAATGGTTGAGCATGAATAACAAAAATGTACAGTTTAGACTATGTACAAAACAGGTTGAATTTAAATTGTTAAAATGATATATCTTAGTTATTTACATGTAGTAGCTTTTTAAGACACAGTAAATAAATTTCCGAACCTGACTTTGCAACCCTCCAAATGCCCTCTCGGGACCCTGCAGTGGCTCATGCCCAATAGGTTAAGAAATGCTGAACTAAAGGTATGTTTGTGGAGTGAAACATAAAAGATAACCCAGACTTCTAAAATGCTCTTAGTGAAATGGGATTTTCAGGAGTAACAACACACTATTTGGTTAACAAGCACATTTTACTAATATTGTAATACCAAGTCAATTAGATAGCTTAAATGTGTAGTACTCTATGTGATGCTGATCACATACTGTTAATCAGCAGCACTGCAGAATATTCTAGAGCCACACTCTTGGCATTCATCTGGAACTTTCTCACATTAACCTGATAATTAGGATGTTGCCACCAGCTGAGTTTTAGAAAGTTGGTGTAGTAGGTTGTGCATTCATATAGGATGATATTAGACAGCAGTTTTTAATAAAAGTGACAAATGATCAATTGTTTACTTGTGTTGTAAACTATTGTGATTTTTTTATTACTGTTTGTAGGCTATACAGTGTGTCCTGGATAATTATATAAAGAGAACTGTTGTAATATAAGTGTGTTTGTTTTAGCAATTGAGAGTATCTGGTATTCAGTAATTCATTCCACTGTTTTAAGTTCATAATTCTTGTCACTGGTTGTAAGAATATTATTCTCATTAATTTTCCAATTCTATGAAGTCTTCAGTAGTTTTACCACGATGAGACTCAACTTTATCACTGAAGATGCCACATCACTGAATGAGCAAAACTTTTCTTTAATAATCTCAACAAAGCATGGTTATCAGCTGAAAAAAAGTTTTAGTATTAAAGGTTTTGATCACGCAAATCTATAAGGGATACTAAAAAGAAATAACATAATAATTGTATTGGACATAAAGTTATGTCCACAAAACAGATTTTGTTTGAAATAAATAAAACACAATTTGACACAAATATTAATTTTATGAATACTTGTTTGGCACATATTACAGAAGGTTACACCATTAAATGAGTTTGCCTAAGTATAAAATTCTTGTCAGATGAAAAACGTGTACAGTCAGAATACTATTTGTTATGTACAATGCAAATGATTCACTATGGGTAGCAGTGACACATAAACACTAGACATTGACACTGAATTGTACTTGTTTTGAATGATTCATTGTGTGCTACCTGACCAGAGTACAGGTATTAACCAAGAGATGTTTAGTATATTGCTGTGTAACTGCTACAATGATGAATTATAAGTAGTACTTTTTGTTTTGGTCATCAACCTTGAAAAGGATAATAGAAACTTTGTATACCATGCTTCCAGCAGTTTTACATGATACATTCCTAGCACAAATAAGAAAAGTTTAAATCTGCTGATGATCTAAAGGCGTGATAGTTATTTGCAGACTGACAGGGTTATAAAATAATTCTGAAAGAATTGTTGCTTTTACAATACCATCCTTTATCAAGTGGCTACTCAAATCTGCCAGCTTTTCACAGAAACTGAAGTTTCATTATTAGATCCATCATGATGACCTAGTGATGCTCCAAACATTTCAAGGATTCTCCTAGCCTTAAAAAACTGGACTGGCCTCATTGAGTGACATGATTAATGTTAAATTTACTTTGGGATACTTCCAAACATAATACAGTTTAAAATAAACAAAAAAAATTGTATTTCTAATTTTCCAGAACTGTATACACATAATTTGATCTGGATAGAACGTGTATTAAACAGTAATACTATTTTATGCAAATAATGAAAATATCCGTGTGGAGAACTATACATGACTTCCATGTTTTAAGATTTATATTTAAAATCGTTTTAGAAATAAAATATTTCTACAAAAACTACTTCTATCTTCAGCCTCAACCACAGAAAACACACACACACACACACACACACACACACACACACACACACACACACACACACACACACACACACACACACACACACACACACACACACACACACACACACAATTCCTTTTTTCTTTATTTAATTTGAATTCAGAGTATTGGCACATATTTTATTAAAAGGGTGTATTTATTGGAAGTACAGAAATTAGTTTCCATTTATTGCACATAATTACGGTACACAGACGATTTTTGGAGGTTGTGTCTATGTTTAACAATGTAACTTAACCTTTTAGATTTTTAAAATTAATTAGATTTAACAAAAATTTCCTTTGTTAGTGTACATTCAAAGGCTGTATTTATTGTATGGATAAAAGGCTGTATATACATTAAAGGCTGTATTTATTCGAATTAAAACCTATCCGTACTTCCAATTTAGAACGTATAACCTAGTAGGCTACGTTATTCGTACATATTTTATTGGAGTTTATTGGTACATATTTTATTAAAAGGGTGTATTTATTGGAAGTACAGAAATTAGTTTCCATTTATCGCACATAATTACGGTACAGAGACGTTTTTGGGAGGTTGTGTCTACGTTTAATTATCTAACTTAGATAGTAGGCTTCGTTATTGGTGCATATTTTATTGGGGTTTACTGGCACATATTTTATTAAAAGGGTGTATTTATTGGAAGTACAGAAATTAGTTTCCATTTATCGCACATAATTACGGTACAGAGACGATTTTGGGAGGGTGTGTCAACGTTTAATTATCTAACTTAACCTTTTAGATTTTTAAAATTAATTAGACTTAACAAACATTTCCTTACTTAGTGTACATTCAAAGGCTGTATTTATTGTATGGATAAAAGGCTGTATTTATTCAAAGTACCGGAATTAAAACCTACTTCCAATTTAGAACACAGTACAATCTAACGTAGGCCTATAACCAAACAAGTACATTAAAATCCTTTTTTCAACATAATGCAATAAATAGCAATGTGCAGTTTCTGTTAACACCCAAATGATTAAGTATTAATAATGGGTTAGAGTGGAATTCAATGTTACTATGGTCTAAATTGAAGACAAAAAATAAACATAATCTGTGTTTATCAACACATAAGTGATACATAAGTCAGTTGTTACAAAGGTAAACAAAAACATGTCTAAGAGTAGGCTATAACCAATTATAAGTGAGAGACCCGTTTCTAAAATGGCTTAAGTAGTGCAAAGTTTTTTTCTTGCTTTCATTTGAGCAAACTGGTCAATAATATCTGACTGATAAATTAATACTGTTAGCCAATTCATTTTTAATAGCTAAAATTGCCAAATTATTAAGCCTTTCTTGGTAGGTAGTGCTTCTCTGCCAAGTTTTCAGTGAATTCGCTATACTGCTCAAAGATTTTTCAGGAGATGAAACTGTAACTGGAATAGTACAGAAAAGCCTATAGGTAAGACAGAAGTTCACAAATACAGCTTGAAGGTTTTTGGAGTAGGCTTAGTGGATTCTTTTCTGATTCAAACTCTGTTTTATAAATGTTCTTCAAGTGTAATATTTCTTCAAATAGATCCATTGCCAATTCCTTTTTAAACTTGCTAATGAGAACTTTTACTTTCAATTCTAATTCATCATTTTCCATGTCCGTAAAGTTCAATACTGGTGGAAACAAGTCACGAATTGAACTAATTGCAGTGAATTGTGTTTTTATGTTGCCCATTACAAACTCTAATACTGGGTACATGACTCAGGTTTTAAATTTATTTTCTTGATCTTTGTTTAAAAAAACTTGTTAAAAATTTTTTTTGTTTATTGTAAACTGTATTATGTTTGGAAGTATCCCAAAGTAAATTTAACATTAATCATGTCAATAAATGAGGCCAGTCCAGTTTTTTAAGGCTAGGAGAATCCTTGAAATGTTTGGAGCATCACTAGGTCATCATGATGGATCTAATAATCAAACTTCAGTTTCTGTGAAAATCTGGCAGATTTGAGTAGCCACTTGATAAAGGATGGTATTGTAAAAGCAACAATTCTTTCAGAATTATTTTATAACCCTGTCAGTCTGCAAATAACTATCACTCTTTTAGATCATCAGCAGATTTAAACTTTTCTTATTTGTGCTAGGAATGTATCATGTAAAACTGCTGGAAGCATGGTATACAAAGTTTCTATTATCCTTTTCAAGGTTTATGACCAAAACAAAAAGTACTACTTATAATTCATCATTGTAGCAGTTACACAGCAATATACTAAACATCTCTTGGTTAATACCTGTACTCTGGTCAGGTAGCACACAATGAATCATTCAAAACAAGTACAATTCAGTGTCAATGTCTAGTGTTTATGTGTCACTGCTACCCATAGTGAATCATTTGCATTGTACATAACAAATAGTATTCTGACTGTACACGTTTTTCATCTGACAAGAATTTTATACTTAGGCAAACTCATTTAATGGTGTAACCTTCTGTAATATGTGCCAAACAAGTATTCATAAAATTAATATTTGTGTCAAATTGTGTTTTATTTATTTCAAACAAAATCTGTTTTGTGGACATAACTTTATGTCCAATACAATTATTATGTTATTTCTTTTTAGTATCCCTTATAGATTTGCGTGATCAAAACTTTTAATACTAAAACTTTTTTCAGCTGATAACCATGCTTTGTTGAGATTATTAAAGAAAAGTTTTGCTCATTCAGTGATGTGGCATCTTCAGTGATAAAGTTGAGTCTCATCGTGGTAAAACTACTGAAGACTTCATAGAATTGGAAAATTAATGAGAATAATATTCTTACAACCAGTGACAAGAATTATGAACTTAAAACAGTGGAATGAATTACTGAATACCAGATACTCTCAATTGCTAAAACAAACACACTTATATTACAACAGTTCTCTTTATATAATTATCCAGGACACACTGTATAGCCTACAAACAGTAATAAAAAAATCACAATAGTTTACAACACAAGTAAACAATTGATCATTTGTCACTTTTATTAAAAACTGCTGTCTAATATCATCCTATATGAATTCACAACCTACTACACCAACTTTCTAAAACACAGCTGGTGGCAACATCCTAATTATCAGGTTAATGTGAGAAAGTTCCAGATGAATGCCAAGAGTGTGGCTCTAGAATATTCTGCAGTGCTGCTGATTAACAGTATGTGATCAGCATCACATAGAGTACTACACATTTAAGCTATCTAATTGACTTGGTATTACAATATTAGTAAAATGTGCTTGTTAACCAAATAGTGTGTTGTTACTCCTGAAAATCCCATTTCACTAAGAGCATTTTAGAAGTCTGGGTTATCTTTTATGTTTCACTCCACAAACATACCTTTAGTTCAGCATTTCTTAACCTATTGGGCATGAGCCACTGCAGGGTCCCGAGAGGGCATTTGGAGGGTTGCAAAGTCAGGTTCGGAAATTTATTTACTGTGTCTTAAAAAGCTACTACATGTAAATAACTAAGATATATCATTTTAACAATTTAAATTCAACCTGTTTTGTACATAGTCTAAACTGTACATTTTTGTTATTCATGCTCAACCATTGTTTTTTACCAGCTCTGATGTTTAACTCTCTATAACCAGATTGAAAGTTGCTTCCCAGAGGGATACAGTGAATTCAATTGGATTCAAGACCCATTCTTGTATTTTGAAAGTTCTAACATGTTGTCAGTAAAACTAAATGAGCAATTGTGTGATATCATCTGTGATGCTGGGATTAAAACTAAATTTTTAGTAAATTATTTTGTATAGTTAGTGATAACATGAGACATGTCATGGACAACAAAATCCATAAACTTTTAGATTCTGACTTAACAAAGTTCTGGATATCTTTAAGAGATGAATATCCTGAATTTTCGGAGTTGCTCATCCCATTCGTCACCTCATTCTTGAGTGAAATGGGATTTTCATCTCAAGTGAAAAGCAAGCACAGAAATAGACTTGACGCACACTCAGATTTATGACTTAATTTAACCACTCTTGAATCCAACATACCCCAGCTTTTGCAGAAAAAGCAGCTCCAACTGTCACATTAGTAACTAATGATTAGTTAGGCAAGTAAAAACTCTTTTGTTTTTAACTTCAGCATGTGTTTATTAGAGCAAATTAGTCTTTTGAATTACATATTTGCTTTTTGCTTTTCTATAATTAAGTGTATATATAATTTGTTTAAGCATAAAAGAAGGCTTGAAGTTCTCAGTGTTACCAAAAATATGATTATAAAGTGGGTGCACACCCCTACAAGTCTAATTAATTTTAAAAATCTAAAAGGTTAAGTTAGATAATTAAACGTAGACACAACCTCCCAAAATCGTCTCTGTACCGTAATTATGTGCGATAAATGGAAACTAATTTCTGTACTTCCAATAAATACACCCTTTTAATAAAATATGTACCAATAAACTCCAATAAAACACTGTATGTACGAATAACGTAGCCTACTAGGTTATACGTTCTAAATTGGAAGTACCGATAGGTTTTAATTCGAATAAATACAGCCTTTAATGTATATACAGCCTTTTATCCATACAATAAATACAGCCTTTGAATGTACACTAACAAAGGAAATTTTTTTTAAATCTAATTAATTTTAAAAATCTAAAAGGTTAAGTTGCATTGTTAAACGTAGACACAACCTCCAAAAATCGTCTGTGTACCGTAATTATGTGCGATAAATGGAAAATAATTTCTGTACTTCCAATAAATACACCCTTTTAATAAAATATGTGCCAATAAACCCCAATAAAATATGCAAATAGGTTATAGGTCTACGTTCTAAATTGGAACTAGGTTTTAATTCCGGTACTTCGAATAAATACAGCCTTTAATGTTATGTACAGCAGCCTTGTATGCATACAATAATTTAATGTACACTAACAAAGGAAATTTTTGTTAAATCTAATTAATTTTAAAAATCTAAAAGGTTAAGTTGCATTGTTAAACGTAGACACAACCTCCAAAAATCGTCTGTGTACCGTAATTATGTGCGATAAATGGAAAATTATTTCTGTACTTCCAGTAAATACACCCTTTTATTGTACACTAACAAAGTAAATTTTATTTAAGTTACATTGTCTACATAACCTCCATAACCTGGCATTAGTTACTTGTGAAGAAAACAGTTCTAGTACACATCGAACACGGAAAAAAAATACAAACGTGGAGACGGAAGTTGTCTTTGGCCGCAGGATTTAGTGAAAGTCCCTAGTCATCAAATTGATCTGAATTTGGCGATGTTATATAATGCCCTTCCACCAAAATTGATCATTTTATAAAACGTGTTTCTAAGTTTGATGAAATTATCAATTGTATTGTATCAATTTCTTCTTAAATTCTCCTGCTTCTCGTTCATTTTTATGTTTAATTCTGTATCTTCTACTTCCTTTCTTCTGAGTCTTTTCTTCATTATTTTCTCTAATTTCGAACTGGCTTATTGATTTTTTATTATAAATTATTCCCTATAAATCTTATTTTCCCTAACTATCCCTACTTAGTAGCTGAAATCGATTCGGATGGGCTCTATTGGCTTACCTAACTCCGTCGTTCAAAACTACTCTTTTTCTGAGATCAGGGGAACATCATCCCTGCTCAGTTAAATGATTGCTGGACTTATTCAACAGTCAATCTCAATTAATGAATCTTCAATACAGTCATCTCGTGACTCATAATAATAATAATAATAATAATAATAATAATAATCATAATATTTGTTGGGAATCTTTTACTTTTGTATTTCATTATTGCTCAGTTCGAGTCATATATTTTTTCATCTTTCTTTATAGATATTATTTGATAATATTTGAAGCGTTAGGTTTTTTATTGATACAATTGTCATGTTTTACTCATTTTTAATTACTCTTTGTTTCATCTCATTTCATATTATAACTCTTAGAATGTTTATTTTATTTATTTCGTTTTTTGATCATTGGTTTGTTTAATTTTACTTCCCATCTTTTTTCTAGATAGTTGTGGAAGTTGATCATTTTGATTGCTATTTTTTTTTCATAATTTTTTAAATATCATAGTAAGTTAGTACTTCTTACTAGTTAGGAATTTTTGTAGCTTATTCCTTTATAGTATGTTTTGCATTTTATGCCTCGTATTTTGGCTAAAGATTATTGTAACTTAATCTTATTTTGTAGGAATTTTCTGTAACTTCATTCCTTTATTATTATTTTTTATTTAAATATTATAGTAAGTTTGTGGTTCTTACTTTATATGGATTCTTTGTAACTCTATTTCTCCATTTTATAATTGGTCTAAAATATTATCAAAATATTTGCATAAGTTGTCCTTACATAACTTTTTTGAATTTTGAAATTCATCTTATACTTTTCTTTATTATTTATTAGCGAAATTATTCGTTTGTCATGTTATCTTTTTATTTCAAAGTAATTTGGTTGGTTTTTCAATTTTAAGTTTTTTCAGTCATGTTTGGGCTGTCATCAAGTCGTCTTAAATATTCTTCTAGGTTTTCCTTTTGATCATCATTAATTGGTCTCTATTAATTTAGTTTTACTTCTTTTCCGTTTGTTAGCTTGGTCGGTAATCAGGAAATCAGTCCCATATTCCAGTGTTTATCTGCACTTGGTTTATCCATGGTCCATGATTACATTAGTTACCTCTGTTGTTCGGACTGCTCTGGTGTGCATAATTGTTTCTGTCCGTGTTATATATGTCTCTTCTATCTGGTACAGCCATTCTTCTAATACCATGTGTCCTTTGGCATCAGTGCCTACCTCAATCACTTGATGATGCTGTTTATTACTCAATGAAGTTAATCGTACCTCCATCATTGATCTTCTCACTGATATTGGTTTATTTTGTGTTTCTATCTCTGATAATTTCCCTTTTCTTATAGACTTTCTTAATTTGTCATACATTGTTTTGTTGTAATTCTTTTCAACTTTGGGTATCCTCCATCTAAAGATAGGTTTGCTGAAGTTTTTATTCGCTGGTTGATCGTTGATCCCTCCTAGAATTTCCTTCATAGTTCTCCTACGTTCCATAACATTCATCATTTCAGCATGGTCGGTCATTGGTAAATTAAACATCTCAAGTAGTCCGTTCTTCATCATCTCCAATTCTTCTCTGGTATTGGTTCGTTTTCTTTGATGTATTTTCTTAGTCTTCTTAATTATCTGTTTCTTCTGTACTCCTCTACTGTTGGTTCCTATGTGTTTAATTTTCTCTTTGTTTTTGTTACTTTTATTTTGAGGTAACAATGTACTTGGGTCTTCCTTAATTTCTGTTTTTTCATTAGTTCCTTCTGGAGTGCTGTCTATCGTTCCATTCACTTTCTTGAACCCGTTATCTAATGTCTCATTAAGTAGATCTATTTTGTAATTGGTTTCTTCCCCTTTCTCATGCATCTCTGTTTTTGTCTAGTCGCTTTCTTCACGACATCCTCTGAAAATTAGTCTTATTTGCTGCTTCATCTCTTCCTTATTTTTCTCATTGATTTCCTTCAGCTGTTGTTGGAGGGTTTCATTATTTTTGTTAATGGTTTGGCTCAATTCTTCTTTCTGCTTCTGAAAATTGTCCTCCTGTTTCTTAAAATTTTCACCGGTTTCTTTCTTCATGCCATCGAATTTATTGTTCATATTGTCTATCTTTTCATTCGTCAGTTTATTATTCTCCTCATTCTTGTCTAATTTTCTATTAATCAACTCCCACAATTGTTGTAAATCCATGCCTCCTCTGGCTTCTTCCCTGTCACCCTCCTGTGTTTCCCTTTCTTTGTCTTTGGTTGGTTCCGTTGTGGTTATTGTTGCTTCCACTTCTTCGATCGATGTTCCTTCCTCTTCTTCCCCTCTATTTTCTTCCATCTCTTTGTCCTTCGCCAACTTTTTCGATAATCCTCTTGTATGCATCTTGATCTCCTTTCGTGACTGCCGCTAGAATTTTGTATCTTCCTTTCTTCTAGTCCCACCAGTTAGTCGCCAATTTATAGTAATCTAATTAAATTACCTTATGGTCCACCTTAGTGACACTAGCTTCTTTCGTTCAATGACGCGTTTCGGGATGAAATCCCATCTTCAGATACACAATATTAATTCAAAACATAAATGTATACCACATTTTGTGGTTATGTCATAATTTAAAATGTTTAAAATCTTTTAAATAAAATATACAAAACGTAACAACTGAATCGCTCGGAGCGCTCGCATGCATGCACGCTGTACCGCGATTTCCTTACGACTGGTTATAATTATCATTCAACCGTATAGCAGTGTCAAACAGGTTATTAGATCCGAAGTTCATTTGATCATTTAATATATTATTTTTGGTTGTTGCGTTTTTTGTAGCTTTATATATTTCGAACTCCTCTAGGCTATCCATTAATTTACCCTTCTTGCAAGTATGTAATGCTACGAAATTGTTTTTGAAACTAGTATAATTATGACCTTTTGTTATTAAATGTTGTGCAAAACTGGAATTATTATTATTTGTTTTAGGAATATGCTCTAAAAATCTTGTATAAAAATCTCTGCCGGATTGGCCGATGTAGAATGCTGCACAATTATCGCATTTTATTTTATAAACTCCTGATTTATTTTTTTAAGGAATATTTATTTTAGTTTTGAAAAAATTTTTTAACTTATTACATGTTTTGAATGAAATATTATATCCTTTACTTTTAAAAACAGATTTTAAAATATTTGGCATCAAACCAGTATAATTAGCTGAAATGAATTTTTTTATGTTTTTTATTATGTTGGTTAATAATGTTACACTAACAAAGGAAATTTTTGTTAAATCTAATTAATTTTAAAAATCTAAAAGGTTAAGTTGCATTGTTAAACGTAGACACAACCTCCAAAAATCGTCTGTGTACCGTAATTATGTGCGATAAATGGAAAATAATTTCTGTACTTCCAATAAATACACCCTTTTAATAAAATATGTGCCAATAAACCCCAATAAAATATGCAAATAGGTTATAGGTCTACGTTCTAAATTGGAACTAGGTTTTAATTCCGGTACTTCGAATAAATACAGCCTTTAATGTTATGTACAGCAGCCTTGTATCCATACAATAATATAATGTACACTAACAAAGGAAATTTTTGTTAAATCTAATTAATTTTAAAAATCTAAAAGATTAAGTTGCATTGTTAAACGTAGACACAACCTCCAAAAATCGTCTGTGTACCGTAATTATGTGCGATAAATGGAAAATTATTTCTGTACTTCCAGTAAATACACCCTTTTATTGTACACAAACAAAGTAAAGTAAATTTTATTTAAGTTACATTGTCTACATAACCTCCATAACCTGGCATTAGTTACTTGTGAAGAAAACAGTTCTAGTACACATCGAACACAAAAAAAAAAATACAAATGTGGAGACGGAAGTTGTCTTTGGCCGCAGGATTTAGTGAAAGACCCGATGACTATAAGTATGTATAAAAAAATGCTAAAAAATAATATATTTTAATAAATAAATAATGAAGAGAATAAAAATATAAAAAGTAATTAAGAAAGAAGGAGAAAGAGTTATAAACCAAAAGTGATTAATAAAGAAACTCAACGACTTGACTGACAGACAAACGACATTGACCCAACCCCAGAGATTGGCCAGCTAAGAACCAATAAAAAAGTGAACAAGATGTGAAGTGAAGGAGAAGAAAAATGAGAACAAAGAGGGAACAAACCAACGATGAAGAAAATAAAATGAAACACGTCAAGAAAGCACAGGCAAGACATAGAGAATAGATAATGGAGAAATAATGTATAAAACAGGTTAATTACCTTCCGTCACGCTTTTTGAAATCCGAAAACAGGATTACTCGAGTTTCGACACATTAAGTGTCATCTTCAGATCCTCGATGAATATAGGTTAAAAATACATTTGTTGATGTATGCACATCCCGTCAGATAATAAAAACAATACAAACATAACAACAAAAATACTTAAATAATTTAACACATATTAAAACCGAGACAAAACAGAACGAAAACACAATACACGCGGCCGACGCGGACCTGCGCAGGAACACGTTATACAGTAAAATCAATCGATACCGATTTGACCTTTGATAAATTTTATCGATCTGACACAGCTAATATCTCGTTCTATATCGTTTACTCTGTTGAATAAAATATTATTTTTATGGATCGATTTTTCATTTAAGATGCGATCATAATTATCTTTAGTGGCCTTATATATTTCAAACCTTTCAAGAGTGTCCAGTTTAAGAGATTTCCTGCATTTATGTAATATATCCAAATTCTCACTAATACTTTTTATGTTATGATCTTGTGAACTTAAATGTTCAGCAAATGTGGATCTTCCTTATTTGATTTAGAGCTTGGGAGGTGTTCTTTAAAACGCAATTTGAACGAACGACCCGTTTGTCCTATGTAGAAATTACATATTTTTTTATTTTAAAGAACACCTCCCAAGTTCTAAATCAAATATAGGAAGATCCACATTTGCTGAACATTTAAGTTCACAAGATCATAACATAAAAAGTATTAGTGAGAATTTGGATATATTACATAAATGCAGGAAATCTCTTAAACTGGACACTCTTGAAAGGTTTGAAATATATAAGGCCACTAAAGATAATTATGATCGCATCTTAAATGAAAAATCGATCCATAAAAATAATATTTTATTCAACAGAGTAAACGATATAGAACGAGATATTAGCTGTGTCAGATCGATCAAATTTATCAAAGGTCAAATCGGTATCGATTGATTTTACTGTATAACGTGTTCCTGCGCGGGTCCGCGTCGGCCGCGTGTATTGTGTTTTCGTTCTGTTTTGTCTCGGTTTTAATATGTGTTAAATTATTTAAGTATTTTTGTTGTTATGTTTGTGTTGTTTTTATTATCTGACGGGATGTGCATACATCAACAAATGTATTTTTAACCTATATTCATCGAGGATCTGAAGATGACACTTAATGTGTCGAAACTCGAGTAATCCTGTTTTCGGATTTCAAAAAGCGTGACGGAAGGTAATTAACCTGTTTTATAGTCTTAAAATGCTTTTGGAGGCAAATACAATGTTGAAATAATGTTATCAAATATAATAAAGAAAATGAAACCGGTAAAGAACCAATATAAATAACAATTGTAGTATTGATTGAATGAAAATTGTAATTAGTCATTAATAAAAAACGATAGCTAAAAATACACTAGCCAAAGAATTAGAAGTACATATAAGTTGTTAATAGAGAAAGACATGATGTTAATAAGTATAGATAATATGTGTAGAGAAAGAGAAAGATATTGAAATAGTGAGAAGTAAACGGAAGTTAACATAGTGAAAGTGAAATTACCCTAAAGTGAAATCATAGAAAAAGAAACACTAAGTAAATTATAATAAACACCAAATAATTTAAAAGTGCAAGTGATAAATAAATAAAAATATTGTCAATGATAGTAATAGGGAGAATAGGGAAGGCTAAGATAAACACTTAGTAAAAGTAACAAACACTTAAGGTTTGATAGTGAGCAAAAACATTTAAGAAAGTTATTAAGAATAATATTTAAAAGAAACCATTGATTCAGTAATAATGAACACAAAAGAGTGATATTAACTGTAGTGATTATAAAATAATATTATAATAGAGCTTAAAAGTGTATTGTAGAATTTAAAGGTGAGAATCACATGACAAAGTAATAAGATAGTGTTGACATGGAAAAGAAAGCAAAGAGTTTTTATAAAATAAGTAGTTTAAAACCATAAGTAAACACCCATGTTATAAGGGAAGAGTAATGAAACAAGTTCAATAGAGGTGAGGTTGTTTATCACCCAAGCAATAAATCAAAGTTAATGAATTGTACACAAATATTAGATAATAAGTGTTAAATAATTATCTAAACAATTATTTATGAATAGGGTATGGATTGGGTAATTATCCCAAACATAGACCCAAATGTTATATGTTATATGATGAAAAAATAGTAATTAATAGCCATATTGTGGACATTGGCAGAGTAAAGAAATAAGAAAAGGAAGCAATGTTTGAGTTAGAAAAGAGAAAACCGTTAGTAAATAATTAGCAAGAAATAATGAATAAAACAATGTAACACAATAAAATCATACAAAGACTGAACCAAAACACATCCATAGATAATAAACATAATAATAAAAACAAAATAACACTCTAGGACAAAATGAGATGTAAGGTATATGAAATAATCAAAAATCAGTAATGGCTACTTAGACTTGAAACAGGCCTAACGGTCAAACACAAACAAATACTATTTGTATGAAAATAGCCAAGTAATTAACAAATCCAAGGTGACAAATTAACCAAGGATAATGGTAAATTGTATTAAAAACAAAATATTAAAATAAGGAGTTATATAAACAGAGAAATGTAATTAGTAAATATTAAATTAATGGTAAACTTAGAAAACATGAAAAAACCCAATATTGTGGGATACCAAAATAATCTTTGTGAGAAAATACAAATGACAGTGCTAATAATTAATACTTAAGAAGGAAGATAATGGAAGGAAGAAAGTCAGAAGATATATGAAGATTTGAAAAGAATTCAAATTTTGATAACAATGGATTTATATCAAGCTAGTCCAATCAGATTTCTTTGGTAACCATAGAAACGGGACTGGTAGCGAAAATTACCACTGAATATCGTTACTCAAAAAGTGACGCTCAGGAAAAACAGACGCCAGAATTCTGAACAACCAATTTTCTTATTTAAAATGTTTTAACAGTCAAACAAATTGTCAAAATTGAACGAGAAGGAGGCTGACTATCACTGAACTCAATTACCGGATGGAGAAGACTCTTTATTTCAAGACGAAGTGAATAAATGAATCCAAATACTTTGAAAAAGATGCCAGAAGCCCGAATAAATGAAAACTGAATTATATTGCGGCCACATTCCTTTGTTCCAGACCAACAGAATAATCACATGCTACGAAGCTGTTAAGTATCCTATAAAATTATCCAAACTTCCGAAATAACGCACTTTGAATATTTCTCACTATATTCTGAAATATCACTGAATCAATTCTATTCTCTTTCAAAGATTAAATAAAAATATTAAGACACTGAACATTTGTCAAACTATAAAGCTAACCTAGTATTAATGTACGAACCTTTAAAACACTTTTACTACACTCCAACAAACCACTTATAGCTACACGTTACAATATTTAAGTAGAAACATTGTAAGGTTGTGTATTTTTTATTATTGTAATTGCATCTAAGCCTTTTAACGTGATCAAAAGAATCCAAACATTTGAACGAAAATATTTGTTTACCACTTAGGTAGAACGCCATACTGTAAGTTAGTTAAGTTCAAAATCAATTTGTAAAACCCAGAGAGAAACTGTCTCATAAATAAATAACTGGTGCAAAATTATATAAGAAACCAAATATAGCTTGTGTCAAGGAAAATAGTAATAACCAATCGTTAATAAATCAATACGGTGTATATAAAAATGTGTTTTATTTTCAGTAGGAAGGTGTATTCTGAATATTATAAATTACAGCGGACGTCTGTGAAGTGGTTACTAGCGCTCACGCAGCGAATACAGTAAACTGCTGGCTTGATCGTACAAATCGATAAGTGGCGGGACAAATTGAATTCTTCACACCGTCTGAGCGGAACCGCTGATAATAATACATATTTAATTGTTTTAAATAAACAATTTGGCGCCACCCGGGAATCATACACTTCTAGTGAACCGCAGGGCAGTACTACGACACCTGGTTATCCGTACGTTCGCGACGGACTCAAGCATCGTAAGTTACGTTACCGAGCGAGGACGAATTGGTAAGACACACATACACAAGTTACACTCTGACACACTTCTACATTTTACAGAATACGTTACGAAAGACAGACGTCTTCGTTTTACTATAAAATTGGCTTCCATCGCGGGGCTTGAATGAGGCGGACGTCTCACACCCAAGGTCTACTATAAATTGGCGCCCAACGAGGGGCTTGAATGAGATCCAGTCACACCTACAGATTACTATAACATACAAGACGCTATGGCTTATGTTCGTGCTTATGGTCGGTCTGATCTGTTCATAACGTTCACTTGCAATCCAAAATGGGAAGAAATTACTAAACTGTTACTACCTGGACAAAAACCAATTGATCATCATGATGTAACTGCAAGAGTGTTCAAACAAAAATTAAAATCCCTTATCGATTTTATTGTAAAGCATCATGTATTTGGAAAAACACGCTGCTGAATGTATTCAGTTGAGTGGCAGAAACGTGGGTTACCCCATGCACACATTTTAATTTGGTTAATTGAAAAAATTAGACCAGAAGAAATTGATACAATTATCTCTGCTGAAATACCCAATGCAAATGTTGATCCAGAATTATTTGATATCGTAACAAGAAATATGATTCATGGTCCATGTGGTTCGATAAATATGAATTCTCCGTGTATGGATAATGGTAGATGTACAAAGAAATTTCCAAAAAATTTTGTCACGGAAACAATCACTGGTATAGATGGTTATCCTTTGTATCGTCGAAGATCCAGAGAAAATGGTGGACAATTGTTTATGTTGAACTTGAGAAATAATGCAGATGAGGTTGAAATCGACAATAGGTGGGTGGTTCCATATTCGCCTTTATTATCTAAGACGTACAAAGCGCACATAAATGTTGAATTCTGCAGTTCAGTGAAATCAATAAAGTATATATGTAAATACATAAATAAAGGCAGTAATATGGCCGTATTTACTGTTCAAAATGTTAATGAAAATGATGAAATTACGCGCTATCAAATGGGCAGATACGTAACCAGCAATGAAGCCATTTGGCGTATTCTATCATTTCCCATACATGAACGAGATCCAGCAGTTATTCACTTGGCTATACATCTTAAAAATGGACGTGTATTCTTCAATGAACAAAATATATTGGAGAGACCATTAACAGCACCAAAAACAACATTAACTGAGTTTTTTGAATTATGCAAACAGGAAAACATTTTTGGTGCATTTGCACGTACGTTACTTTATGATCAAGTTCCAACATATTTCACATTCAATAAAACATCAAAAAAATGGGAACCCAGGAAAAGAGGCACGCCAGTTGACGGTTATCCCGGTATTTTTTCAACAAATGCATTAGGAAGATTATACACTGTACATCCAAAACAACGAGAATGTTTTTATTTGCGCTTGCTGTTAATTAATGTCCGTGGCCCAACATCATTTGAATATTTAAGGACCAAATATCACTAAAGTATTGACGACTCGGAACACTAAGTTTTTTAAAAACTTAGTGTTCCGAGTCGTCAATACTTTAGTGATATTTAGTTAAGTAACGGACACGTCATGGACAACGAAATCCAAGAATTTAAGGACCGTTAATGGCCAATTATATGCATCAAATCATGACCATGCCGAGGATTGCAACTGCTTGAAGACGATACACATTGGGATTTAACATTGGCTGATGCTTCGCTTACTTCATCAGCACACCAAATACGCAATTTGTTCGCACTTTTATTAACCACATGCTTCCCAACAAAACCAGACGCTTTATGGGATAAATACAAAGATGCAATGAGCGAAGACATATTGCACCGATTGCGTACAATACAGCAAAATACCGATTTAAATTTCACGCCAGAGATTTATAATGAATCATTCGTTCTAATTGAGGACATTTGTTTGCAAATTGCTAATGAAGCACTTGCAAATTTAGGAATGCCTGCACCGAATCGGACAGCAAGCGATCTGTTTAATCGTGATATGCAATGAGAGCAGTCATACAATACAGACGAATTGATTGCGTATGTTAAAATTAATGAACCAAAATTGACACGGCAACAAAAAACGGTTTACGATACAATTATTCATGCTGTTGATGCTCAACAAGGCGGCTTCTTTTTCCTTGATGCACCAGGAGAAACTGGTAAGACATTTCTGATATCACTAATTTTGGCCAAAATACGTGCACAATGTCACACTGCCCTTGGAATTGCATCATCTGGAATTGCTGCTACTTTATTAGATGGTGGCAGGACAGCACATTCCGCCCTTAAACTGCCAATTAATATACAAACAAACGAAAATGCTGTTTGCAATATTAAAAAACATTCCAGTATGGCTAAAGTCCTCCAAAGATGCTGTATCATCATCTGGGATGAATGCGCAATGGCCCATAAGCATTCATTGGAAGCCTTGGATAGAATGCTCAAAGATTTAAGAGGAAATGACAGGCTATTCAGAGGTGCACTCATTTTGTTATCAGGCGATTTTCGACAAACGTTGCCAGTTATACCACGTTTGACATATGCAGACGAAATAAATGCATGCCTAAAATCTTCAAATTTATGGCGAAACGTGCACACATTAAAATTAACAACTAACATGCATGTAATGCTTCATAATGTTCCTTTGGCTGACTCATTTTCTAAACAACTACTCAATATTGGAAATGGAACAATTGTTATGGATCAAAATACTCGAACAATTAATTTGCCGAATGGCTTCTGTAACATTATGGATACGAAAGAATTATTAATTAACAACGTGTTCCCAAATATTCGTGAAAATATCCGTGATCATCAATGGCTCAGCGAACGTGTGATACTGGCTGCAAAAAATGTTGATGTTGATGACATAAATATTAAAATACAAGACATGTTGCACGGCGAAGCAATTTCATTTAAGTCAATTGATACAGTCGTAGATGAAAACGAAGCTGTACATTTTTCAACGGAATTTCTTAATTCTCTAGACTTACCAGGTTTGCCACCACACAATTTAAAAGTAAAAATTGGTTCACTGATCATTTTACTGCGCAATCTCAATGCACCACGGCTGTGTAATGGAACGAGATTAGTCGTCAAAAAATTAATGGGGAATTTAATAGAGGCAACAATTCTAAACGGAAAATTCAAGGGTGATCATGTTTTGTTGCCAAGGATACCAATGATTCCCGCTAATTCAACAATTCAATTTAAACGTTTACAGTTTCCTATCCGGCTGGCCTTTGCTATGACTATAAATAAAGCGCAGGGTCAAACAATGAATATATGCGGGTTGGGTTTAGAAACCCCATGTTTTTCACACGGTCAATTATATGTTGCGTGTCCCCGTGTTGGTCGACCATCAAATTTATTTGTTTACGCCCCCCCCAAGGCAAAACCACAAATATCGTTCATGATTTAGCTTTACGTTAAATATAAACATTTGTTTTTTCAATTTTAATAATTTCATTTATTTTTATTTTTTCAAAACACAATTATGATTGTCAAAATAAGCAAAAAATAAATTTCATGGAAAACAAATCATTTATATTATTACTTAATTAATATAAAAATACATGAAATAAATTTATTAATTTAAAGACAAAATGTTGTTTCTGTTAATAATAATGCTCCATGTATTTATCACTATGCTGCTTATAATATTCGTCTGTCACATGAAAACGTCCATCATCAGCCACCATCAACTTGCGCGAAGCCAAACATTCATCAATAACTGCCAATTTAGATAACATTTGACGACAGTTATACTTCTACTATTTATTATTAAATTAAAAAATAAATATCTACATCATTTTTTTTTTGGCCTCAGCAATATGAAAAACAAAATTTAGTGGCAGGACAAAGTCTGCCGGGTCATCTAGTAATGATATAAATAATTTTGACACTTTGGGTATAGGTGTAAAATATAGTAATATCTTGTAAAATTTAAGTGTGGTTGGAAGGCAGAGGATGGACATAGAATAACATAAATCAAAATAAAATAAAGAAAAACTTAGGTCATTAACAGATACAACAGCACTTCGATTTTAGAAAGTGTGTTATATGTTCACATCTGAGGATAGGGAAAGCGGTTCCATTCATTTGTACTCATGTGTCCAAATCTGGTGTGTATTGTACAGGATGTATGTTAAAGTAAGCCAATGTGGGTTTAGATAAGTTGGTTTTAATTTTTTAAACTGATCCAAAACTGACTTCAAACTTTCTGGTTAAATATTCAAAACTTGTTGCATGGTAACACACCTTTTATTTTATGGTATTACTACAAGGTGTGGCTGGCCATGCTGTCATTCTTAAAAAATTAGTCCAACCAAGAGTAAGATAAATCTTGAATGTTTTTTTGCTGATATGATGATAGATGAAACCAAGGTTGTATTTATGCCTGAGATTAGGAATATTGGTTTTGGTTCCATGCATTTATATCTGTACATTCGAATCCCGTGCATTTTCCATAGGGTGTAGCTTGATATAGGGAGCGTCTTCCTGCATGGGGTAGGCAAACTGATTTTCGATTTTATGTATTTACTTTTTGAGTGGGAGGTTTTTCGAAACTTTTATTTTTATTGAATTAGTCTGGTCAATCGTAGGTTGAGTGTGTAGAGCTGACTGTATCAATGATCAGTGCTGGTTGGTGAGGGTATAATGTACTCCTCTATGTGCCATTTTGGATTTTATTCAAACAATTCAGCTGTGTTTTAAAATTATATCTTACAGAATTACAGTCTGATATAGTTTACAGTTTTTAAAACATATTGTTTCTCGGCTATTCCAGCAGAGCCTGGCTGTAATGTGTGTGTGCGTTCATATTGCTGCTACTTTGAGATGAAGGACAACTACGTGACACTTCACACGCATCCGTAGCCGAGACTGATCCAGATTTCACCACTCCATGCACACTGTGTTCAAGGCGGCAAGCAATTACGCTCTAGTGTTTTCTAGTAGCGTTGTTGATGCGTAGTATGGATTATTCTGGAATATCAGCGGAACACAGCGGGGTATAAAATACAAAAACTCAGCGACGCTTAGTTCAGTTTTCAGTGGCAATTTACTCCAGTGCGGTTCGAAGAATTCTGGTGAAGTGTTATGTGTTTTATAATTGTGCGATACTCTATTAGTTGACATTATTATTATTTATTATTGACATTAGTGTGAACAATTTTTTATTTGATTTGTTGTAAGAGACTATCTTGTTGATTACAGACTGTTTAATTGTGATAATTAAAGCTGGTGATTAGTGACTTAATTGGTGTCTTGTATTTTGTTTTCCACTGTACCATACGACCATAAGTGAGACCATTGTAACAATATAATTTTGTTTATACAGTAGAATTTCGATAATCCAAACTAATCAGGACGGATCGTGGTTTAGATTATTTTTAACTGTGTTATAAGTTCTGTGTTGTGTTCTAGTAAACAAAATAAACCCATAGTTAAAATAGTTCTTTTCTGAAAATTCAGTATAATATGATAGTGTCAGCTTAATGAAACGAATATCATTTTTGTATACCATTGTTGTTCTTTTTTTTTTCATTAAGATCTGTGAGGTCTATATCAGCACCAATAACAACTGTGCTAAATTGCAATCAGATTCTCTTTTTTGTTTATTTTCAAGTGATAAATTGCTTTTACTTTTAACATTTTATATCATTTCTTATGTTACTGATTATTTACTTAAATTATGTAAAACTTTAAATACTGATTTATATATGGTGGTGTTTCAGTTTTAATTGTAACTCTTAGTATTTAATATATAAAGAAACGTCAGTAAATAGGTCACAAACTGATATAGGATTGTTGAAAAGAGTAGCGAGTAGTTTTGAAAGGTGTCACTATGTGACAGCACAATCCAGTTTGATAGTATTCAGTTAGTAATCACCAGCTGGCAGTCATTCATTTTCAAAATGGTGACCTGAAATAGTATGTCACTATTGTGTGAGGACTATATAAAAGATCAGTGTGCTGTTGTGCACTTCTGTGGGCAAGGTGTGTGCCCAGACTACTGACTAACAAACACAAAAATATTTGAATGGGCCTATTGTTTGCAGTCTCTCTCAATATTCCAGTGAATAAAAAGGGATCGTTAACAGAATTATTACTGCAGATGAATCATGGTTGCATTCTGAACCATGGTATTACCAACCTGAATCAAAATATGATCACTGGGATGGAAACATCCGCTTCACCTTCTGCCAAGAAAGGTTCCTGTTTCTCTCAGCAGGAAAGGTTATACTTACCGTGCTCTGGAAATTTCAAGGAGAAGTGCTAGTCTGTTTTCAGAGATGAGGTGAGAATGTGACTGCTGTGTCATTCTGTGATATGCTGTTGAAGCTTTGAGATATAATTCTAATAAAATGTCCGGGCCTGCTGACTACGGGGGCTGTTGTTCTATCATGACACTGCCAGACCTCATATAGCACAATCAGCTCAGGAGAGAATTGATGAATTAGGGTAGCAATTTCAACATCCATCTTTTAGCCCTGGCTTAGCTTTGACCAATTTTCACCTGTTTGACCAGCTAAAATCTCACCTTGATGGTAAATGTTTTGCAGATGATGAAGATATTGAATGTAAGGTCAGTATCAGATAGCAGGAGCCACATATTTGGGGCTGAGATAGCAGTTCAAAGATTTTTTATGCAGAAGGTCAAAAAAGGGTTTCTGGTGTCACACCAATTTTTTTATAACTATTATTGACCTGCATACTGACTTTTCATTTCTCGTAATTTACTTGAGATATGTACATGAGAATTAGCATTCAGGTTATCACAGTTCAGACTTTGAGGTTCCAATACATTTTTTAATATTTATCTGTTCAGTTTAACTGTAGTTTTTTAAGTGAACACTTGAATTTGTAAAAATTTATTAATGGAAATAAAAATGCACAAGTTGTTATAACACCACTTTCAATAAATGAGTATGTACCAATAACTTGTGCATTTGTACTTTTAATATTGAGAAAACTACTATTGAACATAGATTTTATGAAAAATTGAATAAATTCACACACCCCCTTCTCTAATTTCTTTACAAAAACTATCCATAGGTGAAACTAAATAATTCAAAAACAGACAAGTGTATACAAATATGTAGTATGCACCTTATATAATTTAGTTCAACAAATGTATGCAGGTTTCAGAACTGGCAAAACTTGTATGCCACAGGAGAAGGATTAAAAGTATATAATTACTATTATAAGAATGAATATAAAATATAGTTAGTAAATTTTTAGTAAAATGGTTTTTACTTTAAAGCCATTTGCGAGTCCTTTCCGTCTTTATTTCTTATCTTTGGTGTTATTAGGTACTGGCATTTAGAAACATCTATGAGCTTCATAATATGTATATGGGACACACTAAAAATGAGAAATTCTACATACAAAGAAAGCCTTTGTACCTTGTACACACAATAACAATTTTTCTGAGAAGTGAGTGAAGTAAATTCTGTAACTATGAACACGTAAAGTTGTACTCAGTGAGATTAATTTAAAAATTACAGTAACAAAATGACCTGAAATTGTTGTAATATTCAGATTTCTATTGCAAGTTCATTTTCATATTAAATTTTTTGGCGTACATACTAGTTTCATGTATTCAAATATTTTGTTGTACATTTTATAGCCTATAAGCTTATTTAGGAATAATTTGTAGCATATTGGGTGACCATAATCATTTTGTGTGATATATGTTTCAGTAAATGCTGATTCAACAGTTGAAGAAGTTGACGTTATAGGCAGAAATATAATGAGCATATTACATTCCATAGGTCTAGCAAGAAGTCGTATGAATAAATATAGGTAAAGAAATTTTAAATTAATGGAAGACATTAACTATATGATGCAAGTCAATAAACATGAATGTTTTAGAGTATAGATTTTATAAGTACAAACAGTATTTTGACAATATTACATATTTTTTTCACACATGGAGTTGGAGCACATGAACTGAAGAATGTACAATGTTATGTTGTGGGATTTTCGTATGTTCTGTGAGGACTATCTTAAACTAAAAAAAAGCAATACTCTTTACTTCAATAGAATGGTAAGACTAGAGGGTAGGATGGAGTGTGTATAAGGAAGTATTGTACAAATTTGTATAAGTTTTAAAAGATCAGTAGAAAATAAAATGATGAGTCACTTTTTAGAACCATCAGTACAGTTAGTGAAGATGAAGACAAAGTATAGAATGTTTATTTAAATTAGTAGTCAAGAGTATAATTAAGTGTAAAAAGAAAACAAGAGAAAAAAACAATACAGTTTGGATTTGTGAGAGAGAAATTGAAGAGAAGTCTGTTTTAGGGACTTTTGTATCATCATGGATTATACCATATATCACTAATAAATTCTTAAAGAAAAAGGAGAGCAGAAAATGACATCATGAAGTTCAAATAGTTCTGTAAAGCATGAGATACTTTTACTGTGACTAGAGAAAGGAATAGTTACAGAGGTGTGTTGTCTATGTGTGATTAATAAATTTTTAACAATGGTAGTGGTCATACTCTTTTAATAGTAAAAATATCTGTATATACATATATCAAAGGTAATGCAAAAAATTATTAAAGAAAGGAGAAGGGCCAAAATAATATTGATACATCCGAAAATGTTTCTAATAGTAAGAAGGTTGTTGACTCAGAAGTACATAGAATGTTAGATAACCTGAAGTTCATAAGAATATTCAGTAAGAGAACATGCATAATCAGTTATTTGTCCTTTTATATTAGAACGTCATGTAACAGTGCAAAGGTACTTAAAATTTTTACAAATTGTACTTTTCTTCTACTAAAAAAATAAGATTTAAATAAAGTTTTACAATTTTTAACAGTTATTTTGTATCTTGTAATAGCAGAAAACAGAAGGATAAGGCCCCAAACCCTAAATTACTGTTAACCTGAAGACATATGAAATCTACAAAAAACAAACACTCAGGGTCGTCACCACATTTTTGCGGGCAGTATGTGGGGACCGCTTCACCAGGGGCGGATCGTTCTTAGGGCGCCCCCCCAGATTAAATCATATCATTAAACAACCCATTATCACTTCTTGTGGAAAGTCATTATATTTTTTACTTCCATATTCTTTAAGGAAATGGAAGTATGGTGATGGAAAAAAATATCGGTATGGAGAACCATACATGACTTCCATGTTCTAAGATTTATGTTTAAAATCATATTCGAAATGAAATATTTCCATAGAAACTACGTCTTTCTACATATTGCTTCAGCATTAACCACAGTACTGTGGTCACTAACGTATACCACCTCACGTTTTCGCACTCGATTTTCACTGATGATGGCAGTCGATGGCACTGCCGAAAAGTCTGGTTTTGCAGAAAACATTGGACTACGGCTAAACAGACCGGGAAGCAATTTTAACAAAAAACTACTTCTTTGTTGCCGATAACGTAGTACACATATACAAAATTCTCCCCTCCACCTTCAACTATAATTTTTAATATAGAAAATTACCCCCACCCCGTTCACCTAACCTCTTCATTTATAGATATTTCATCTACGTTTATACAGTGGATAATTATGAGCTTCTTATCAGGATACTTTATTTATAAAAATTAAGTACTTTACTCTTGTTAAATCATAAATTTTTAAACTACCCCTTTCTCCTAACCGATCTTCTCCAAAATCAATAGACCTTCAGTCCTCTACAATTCAGGGGTGCATGCAAAAAAATATTTGATTCTGTTTGAATGTGCGGCAGTTATCGTTTGTCATGGAAACATTTCTCTTGTTACAATATAAAATGTTGCCAGTAAACTACCCCTTTCCCTTAACCGATCTTCACCAAAATCAACAGACCTTGAGTTCTGTATAATTCAAAAAGGTATGCAGAAGAGAGTTGATTCTGTTTTAATGTACGGCAGTTATCTTTCGTCATAAAAAAATTACCCTTGTTAAAACATAAAATGTTGCAGGTAAACTACCCTATTCCCTTAACCGATGTTCACCAAAACCAACAGGTATTGAGAACTCTACAATTCAGGGCTGTATGCAAAACATTATTTGATTCTGTTTGATTTTGCGGCTATTATTGTTTACCATAAAAAAATTACCCTTGTAAAAAACTGTTGCAGGTAAACTACCCAATTCCCTTAACCGATCTTCACCAAAAACAATAAGTCGTGATTACTCTACAAATAAGGGCTGCATGCAAAAAATTATTTGATTCTGTTTGAATTTGCGGCTGTTATCATTTGCCATAGAAAATACCCTCGTTAAAACATAACGTTACAGGTAAACTACCCCTTTCCCTTAACCGATCTTCACCAAAAACAATAGGTCTTGAGAACTCTACAATTCTGGGCTGTATGCAAAAGAGTAGTTGATTCTGTTTGAATTTGCGGCTGTTATCGTTCGCCATAGAAAAAAATTACCCTAGATTTAAAAAAAAAACGTTGCAGGTAAACTACCCCTTTCCCTTAACCGATCTTCACCAATAACAATAGGTCTTGAGTACTCTACAAATCAGGACAGTATGCAAAAAATTATTTGATTCTGTTTGAATTTGAGGCTGTTATCGTTTGCCATAGAAAAAAATCTACAGACACACAGACAGACACTTTTCGAAAAATGACTTTTTTTCATGTTTAAAAACATGAAAAAAAGTCGTTTTTCGAAAAGAGTCTGTGTGTCTGTCTGTCTGTAGATTTTGTTTCTATGGCAAACGATAACAGCCGCAAATTCAAACAGACTCAAATAATTTTTTGCATACAGCCCTGATTTGTAGAGTACTCACGACCTATTGTTTTTGGTGAAGATCGGTTGAGGGAAAAGGGTAGTTTACCTGCAACATTTTATGTTTTAAAAGGGTATTTTCTATGGCAAACGATAAGAGCTGCAAATTCAAACAGAATCAAACAATTTTTTGCATACAGCCCTGATTTGTACAGTACTCAAGATATATTGTTTTTGGTGAAGATCGGTTAATGGAAAGGGGTAGTTTACCTGCAACGTTTTATGTTTTAAAAGGGTATTTTCTATGGCAAACGATAAGAGTCGCAAATTCAAACAAAATCAAATAATTTTTTTTAAACAGCTCTGATTTGTAGAGTACTCAAGATATGTTGTTTTTGGTGAAAATCGGTTAACGGGAAGGGGTAGTTTACCTGCAACGTTTTTCTTATCAAGGGTAATTTTTTTCTATGGCAAACAATAGCCGCAAATTCAAACAAAATCCAATAATTTTTTGCATACAGCATTCATTTGTAGAGTACACAAGACCTATTGTTTTTGGTGAAGATCGGTTAAGGGAAAGGGGTAGTTTACTGGCAACATTTGTTTTTATCAAGGGTAATTTTTTCCTATGGCAAACGATAACAACCGCATATTCAAACAGAATCAACTAGTCTTTTTCATACCTTTTTGAGTTATACAGAACTCAAGGTCTGTTGATTTTGTTGAAGATCGGTTAAAGGAATGGGGTAGTTTACCTGCAACCTTTTATGTTTTAACAAGGGTAATGTTTTCTATGACTAACGATAACTGCCGTAAATTCAAACAGAATCAACTACTCTTTTGCATACTTTTTTGAGTTATACAGAACTCAAGGTCTGTTGATGTTGTTGAAGATCGGTTAAGGGAAAGGGGTAGTTTACCTGCAACGTTTTATATTTTAACAAGGGTATTTATTATGGCAAACGATAAGAGCCGCAAATTCAAACAGAATGAAATAATTTTTTGCATACAGCCCTGAAATGTAGAGTACTCAAGACCTGTTCGTTTTAGTGAAGATCTGTTTAGAGAAACGGGTAGTTTACCTGCAACGTTTTATGTTTTAACAAGAGTAAAGTACTTAATTTTGATAAATAAAGTATCTTGATAAGAAGCTCATAATAATCCACTGTAGAAACGTAGATGAAATATCTATAAATGAAGAGGTTAGGTGAACGGGGTGGGGGTAATTTTCAATAAATGAAAATAATAGTTGAAGGGGGAGGGAAGAATTTTGTATGTGTACTACGTTATAGGCAACAAAGAAGTAGTTCTTTGTTAAAATTCCTTCCCGGGCTGTTTAACCATAGTCCAATGTTTTCTGCAAAACCAGACTTTTCTGCAGTGCCATCGACTTCCATCTCAGTGAAAATCGAGTGTGAAAACGTGAGGGGGTATACGTTAGTGACCACAGTACTGTGGTTTAAGGCTGAAGCAATTAGTAGAAAGAAGTAGTTTCTATGGAAATATTTCATTTCAAATATGATTTTAAATATAAATCTTAGAACATGGAAGTCCTGTAAATTCAAACATAATCAAACAATATTTTGCATACAGCCCTGAATTGTAGAGTTCTCAAGACCTGTTGGTTTTGGTGAATATCGGTTAAGGGAATAGGGTAGTTTACCTGCAACATTTTATGTTTTAACAAGGGTAAATTTTTTTTATGACGAACGATAACTGCCGTACATTAAAACAGAATCAACTACTATTCTGCATACCTTTTTGAATTATACAGAACTCAAGGTCTGTTGATTTTGTTGAAGATCGGTTAAGGGAAAGGGGTAGTTTACCTGCAACGTTTTATGTTCTAACAAGGGTATTTTCTATGGCAAACGATAACAGCCGCAAATTCAAACAGAATCAAATGATTATTTGCATACAGCCCTAAATTGTAGAGTACTCAAGACCTATTGTTTTTGGTGAAGATCGGTTAAGGGAAAAGGGTAGTTTACCTGCAACAGCTTTTATCAAGGGTAATTTTTTTCTATTGCAAACGATAACAGCCGCAAATTCAAACAGAATCAAATGATGTTTTGCATATTGTAGAGTTCTCAATACCTATTGGTGTATATTGCTGTTGGTATATTGGTGTTGGTGAAGATCGGTTAAGGGAAAGGGGTAGTTTACCTGCAACATTTTATGTTTTAATAAGGGTTATTTTTTATATGACGAACGATAACTGCCGTAAATTCAAACAGAATCAACTACGTTTTTGCATACCTTTTTGAACTAAAGAGAACTCAAGATCTGTTGATTTGGTTGAAGATCGGTTAAGGGAAAGGGGTAGTTTATCAGCAACGTTTTATGTTTTAAAAAGGGTAATTTTTTTATGACGAACGATAACTGCCGAAAATTCAAAGAGAATCTAATAATTTTTTGCACACTTTCCTGAGTTGTAGAGAGCTCAAGGTCTGTTGATTGTGGTGAAGATCGGTTAAGGGAAAGGGGTAGTTTACCTGCAACATTTTATGTTGTAACAAGAGAAATGTTTCCATGACGAATGATAACTGCCGCACATTCAAACAGAATCAAATATTTTTTTGCATGAATCCCTGAATTGTAGAGGACTGAAGGTCTGTTGATTTTGGAGAAGATCTGTTAAGAGAAAGGGGTAGTTTACCTGAAACATTTTATGATTTAATAAGGGTTATTTTTTATATGACGAACGATAACTGACGTAAATTCAAACAGAATCCACTACGTTTTTGCATACCTTTTTGAACTAAAGAGAACTCAAGATCTGTTGATTTGGTTGAAGATCGGTTAAGGGAAAGGGGTAGTTTACCTGCAACGTTTTATGTTCTAACAAGGGTATTTTCTATGGCAAATGATAGCAGCCGCAAATTCAAACAGAATCAAATGATTATTTGCATACAGTCCTAAATTGTAGAGTTCTCAAGGTCTGTTGATTTTGTTGAAGATCGGTTAAGGGAAAGGGGTAGTTTACCAGCAACGGTTTTTTATCAAGGGTAATTTTTTTCTATAGTAAACGATAACAGCCGCAAATTCAAACAGAATCAAATGATGTTTTGCATACAGCGCTGTATTGTAGAGTTCTCAATACCTATTGGTGTTGGTGAAGATCGGTTAAGGGAAAGGGGTAGTTTACCTGCAACATTTTATGTTTTAACAAGGGTTATTTTTTATATGACGAACGATAACTGCCGTAAATTCAAACAGAATCAACTACGTTTTTGCATACCTTTTTGAACTAAAGAGAACTCAAGGTCTGTTGATTTTGTTGAAGATCGGTTAAGGGAAATGGGTAGTTTATCACCAAAGTTTTATGTTTTAAAAAGGGTAATTTTTTTTATGACGAACGATAACTGCCGAAAATTCAAAGAGAATCAAATAATTTTTTGCACACTTGCCTGAGTTGTAGAGAACTCAAGGTCTGTTGATTTTGGTGAAGTTGGGTTAAGGGAAAGGGGTAGTTTACCTGCAACATTTTAAGTTGTAACAAGATAAATGTTTCCATGATGAACGATAACTGCCGCACGTTCAAACAGAATTAAATATTTTTTTGCATGCATCTCTGAATTATAGAGGACTAGTTTACCAGAAACATTTTATGATTTAACTAGAATAAAGTACTTAATTTTTATAAATAAAGTATCCTGATAAGAAGCTCATAATAATCCACTGTAGAAACGTAGATGAAATATCTATAAATGAAGAGGTTAGGTGAACGGGGTGGGGGTAATTTTCTATTATTAAAAATTATAGTTGAAGGTGGAGGGGAGAATTTTTTATACGTGTACTACGTTATCGGCAACAAAGAAGTACTGCTTTCCGGGCTGTTTAGCCGTAGTCCAATGTTTTCTGTAAAACCAGACTTTTCGGCAGTGCCATCGACTGCCATCATCAGTGAAAATCGAGTGCGAAAACGTGAGGTGGTATACGTTAGTGACCACAGTACTCTGGTTAATGCTGAAGCAATAAGTAGAAAGACGTAGTTTCTATGGAAATATTTCATTTCGAATATGATTTTAAATATAAATCTTAGAACATGGAAGTCATGTATGGTTCTCCAACCCGATATTTTTTTTTGGCAAACGATAACAGCCGCAAATTCAAACAGAATCAAATAATGTTTCGCATACAGCACTGAATTATGGAGTTCTCAAGACCTATTGTTTTTGGTGAAGATCGGTTAAGGGAAAGGGGTAGTTTACCTGCAACGTTTTATGTTTTAACAAGGGTAATTTTTTCTATGACGAACGATAACTGCCGCATATTCAAACAGAATCAAATAATTTTTTGCATACACCCCTGAATTGTAGAGAGCTCAAGGCCTTTTGATTTTGGTGAAGATTGGTTAAGGGGAAGGGGGAGTTTACCTGTAACCTTTTACGTTTTAACAAGAGCAAAGTACTTGAAAATTCATTTAAAATTTTTCAAACAATGGTAATTGTTAAAAATAAAATAATTTTGTTGCCAGGCAATAAAATTATAATTTTTTCATTTTAATTTAAATCATGTATGAGAGAAAATATATCGTTCGTGGCAGGCAAGCATATCTCAATTATGTAATGTTTACGTTTCCATTTTATTATTATGATTACCTCAATAAAAAGGCAGGCAACACACACACACACACACACACACAACTCGCGTTATTTCTGGCCTCACTCATGTTTATTTTCTTACATTTGCACGCTTTTTAAATGGGAAGTGCCAAAACCCACACAACACAACGCGCGCAAGTCGAAAAAGTGTCCAGCATGGATAGCGATTTGCTTCCTGTGGATCGCTGGGCAGTGTAACTGCACGTGTTTACAGAGGAACGGTTCATAGACAGACTTTCCGTCTTTAGGGAATGAACCCTCTGCAAGATGCTCAGGGTCCATGAGTGACTTCGGAGCACTCCTTCTTTTCCGCGTGTTTGTTCTGTGAAACGTACACTGTAGATTCGCAACTTTACTCTAAGCAACGCTCAATAGGAAATGTTGAACATTTTTGTCCACGGTGTACCCTCATACACACTAAACCTGCTCTGATGTTTTAATTACGGACATCATAATATTGAAACTTTGGAAAATTGAGCACTACTTAATGGAGATCAATCATTAACTTATACAAGCCATTAATTTTATGCATATTTTTTATATATATGTGTACAACGTTATCGGCAACAAAGAAGTAGTTTTTGTTAAAATTCCTTCCCGGGATATTTGGCCGTAGTCCAATGTTTTCTACAAAACCAGACGTTTCGGCAATGCCATCGACTTCCATCATCAGTGAAAATCGAGTGCGATAACGTGAGGTGGTATACGTTAGTGACCACAGTACTGTGGTTAAGGCTGAAGCAGTAAGTAGAAAGAAGTAGTTTCTATGGTAATATTTCATTTCGAAAATGATTTTAAATATAAATCTTAGAATATGGAAGTCATGTATGGTTCTCCATACCGATATTCTTTAATACTTCGGACAAGAAAATATTTTTGTATTAGATAATAGCAGAAATGTTTTCGGAACATCATGCATTACGGCGCTCTGACAATCGTGCCCATTTCTCAATTCCCCCACTCTATCCAAAGTCGACCGAAGTTGTAAACTTAAATACGGCATTTAGACGGTCGCTCGGCGCGCCGGCTTCTGCGCCACATTTAGCAGAACGTGGCGTGATTCACTCAGTACAACTAATCGCAGACAATTGATAATAATATGAGATTTGCTCTTTTTAGTGTTTATAGTTCCTCTGGCGTGGTTAATTGAGTGCGGGCATTTGTTTAGGTTTAGGTTTTGAGTTTGTGTGTTTTTTTTAATAGCTTCATGAATAATTTAGGGAAATACTGTAGTGTCGAATTATTAGGTTTTGTTTTAACATTTAATCCAACATTTTAACATTCAGTGCAGGCCCTTAAAGCAATAACTTTTGCAAGATCAAAAAATTGAAATAAAGTCATTAGGTAGGCCAACTCCTGAATTCTGCATGATGCAAACAGAAAATAAGAAAAGTGGGAATCGTGTTTTCAGATGGCAACTGCTTTTAAAAGATGCATACCAAAAAAAAAAAAAAAAAAAAAAAGACTGGATCTGGGTGGCTGCGACTTTCAGAAATCTTTGTTCTGTTTTCCATGTATTTTATTGTCTCCCAGAGACAATGGTGATCCAATAATGTTGGATGCAGCACTAGAATAGGGGCTTCAAAAGAAGTACGTGACATCATTATAACTCACGTAAAAGATAGATTTACTTACACGGGTCACCTAGAAGCAGCTTCATTGATGTCCAATGACTTATTTCCACTTTTTTCTATAAACTTTCCGGAAGAAAAATTCAAGCTAGTGATTCGGCATTAACCTTTCTTACAAGAAAAACTCCGGAGTGAATTGGAACTATTATACAGATGGCATGATTATAATATTAAAGGCACAATAAAACTTCTTAACTTTATAGAAGAAAACAATCTTACGTCAGTTTTCAAAGAAGTGTTGATACTTCTGAAAATTGTCATAACTACCCCCATGACAACTGCCGAACCTGAACGCTACTTTTCGACTCTAAAAAGATTGAAGAAGACTTTCTTGAGAAATACTATGAAAAACGATATACTGAATGCCCTTGCGATGTTATCTATCAACAAGGAACTTGTTAAAGAAATGAAGGACTTTGTATATAAATAAATGGTCTTTTTAAAGTGTAGGTATCACAAAAATAATATAATGTAAATATAGTATATTACTTTTTTTGTGGAAACAGCATAGACATTTTTGTGGAAACAGCATAGACATTTTTGTGGACACTTTCGACAGTTTGTGGTTATGTTTATTAATAAAGCCGCTGACTCTCTACAAGAGATCACAATATTTGAGTTGAGATCAAATTTTTAAATAATCGTTGCATGCTGCACGTGTTACTATTCTTATTTCATTAATGAATTATGTGATCAAATATTGGCGATATTTCCATTGTGCGTTAACTTCAATATTGTAACTTACCTTAATCAATCTGTACGTACTTTTTGTAAATAAAGATCACTTGTCACACGTTACTCGACTCTGAGTTTAAATTAATACTGGTTCGTTAAATAATTTTGTTAATTGTTCTTTCATTAGTTTTGTTTAATTACGATATCTTGTTTTAAGAAATGTTGTTTATTCTTTATGAGTAATTACTTGGTTGTAATCCCCATATGTTCTGAATGTAAACAGTTTTGTAGACCTCTTGAAGTTCGTTCGCACTCCCGTTGAATTATGTCGTCTGTGTATGTTAGTGTGTAGTTTTGACAAAGTTAGTTATATAATTCAAACCTTCACGTACCTTTGATGTCGTACTAGAAGTTCAGTCGGTCTCAGTTGATTAGTAAACTGTCAAGTTTTATTTTTTTTATAAAACAGTATAATAGTTAGTGTTTAAGTGAGCACTTATGAATTTTACCTGGGCGCCATATGGAATTTCGTGAGAAATACTCCATAAAAAATAAATCTTTTGAATAATCGAATGATTAATTTTGATTGCTTTTAAGTTAGTAATTGACTGAGTGATTAAATCAATATCAGGAATTAATTTCCCTTTATCTGTTTAATTGATTCTAACTGTTGGCGGTTCACTTGTCTGAATTGTAGCCAACTTTACTGGTTGCTTGCCTTGAAATCGCAACTCATTAACTAGTAAAAAAGAAGTAATCACTTATTTAAATAATTGCTGACAATATTTGTTAATTCACAATTCATTGGTTTATTGTTCATTCTATACTTGGTTTAATTAAATACATTCAGTTTAGTACAACACACAGATTACAAATCATCCGGCTTTCAATTTTCTTAACTCAGTCTGTTTGCAATGACGACTCTAACCCTAATCGATTGATTATTTATGAATATTAACTATCTCAAGGGTAACTTCTTTTAATTTACAGAATAAAACGCCACTGCTTCACTCTACAAGGCTATTACAAAACACTAGATTATTAGGTTAGACACCTTTAGTTATTGAAATTAATTAACGAAAAGTTCGTTTAATCTGGACAAATTTTAGGTTAGTTAGGATAACGTTATTACATGAAATCTTATGTCGGAATATTATAATTCCTCTAAATAAAGTTAAAACAGTGCTTAGTACTTATTGTATTATTGTTTCTTGCATCAGTATACAGGTGCATTATATTATACTGCTAACAGCTTACTCGTAAACAATGTAAATATATGCACGGTACTCCCTGACTAATAATCTCAATGATTATTTATTAACACTCTTCACGATCTGGTACACTGATCGTGGTTACACTTCACTTATTTCGCACATGAACGATATTACTTTCTTCTTGAATGACTATTTAATTGGTTGTGTATGATACTTAACCTCGTTCTCTAACACGCACTTCTAGTAAAAGGACCACTACTGATATCGATGCACTGTTCTTTAATTACACTTCTTCCTTCTTGTTGATTATAAAATTTTGATGATAATTCGGCCTGGATTAGTTGTTGTTGATTGAGTGGAAAGAGACAAAATGCTTCTTTGTTTACAATTGCGCTCGTGTATATACTTTTCTCCGATAGCCGCTAGGTGGTGTTCCCTCGTCTCTAAAGTTTCGCGATAGGTAGAAAATGATGTCATGGTGATGTAATTCTATTTATAGCCATTACATAATGGTATTGGAAGCATCTGATTTCAATGTTAATATTATTTGTTGTATTTATTCGAAATTCAACAAATTTATGAAGCTAACGTTAATATCTTAGTTATTACAATTACAATTCAGGTTCTACTATTAGCATTGTAAAGCTTGTTTACTTCTCTTTATTTTGACATGTCTTGGTGACAGTTTGGTCATAGTTTTCATTAACAATTCTTTATTCTAAACTAAATAAGGCGTCGTCTGCTAAATGTTGCAGATCCGACTATTAACTTTTCCTTATTATTCGTTTAATTATCCTTAACTTCTAATTTGAACATGATTATTTGATTGAAAAGAACACATTATTATATTTAAATGCTGTATCCAGCTGAGCAATATTATTTATTAGTATACATTTGTTGATTTTCTATCATAAACTTCCATATTTAACTATTCTTACTTCAATAGGACTTTCTTATTCTTATAACATCACTCAAGTAGTGGTGCTTTACATTCTTTTTGTCATTATTATTATTTTACTTCCCTATGCTTAGTAGGGTCTCTACCTGATTCCTACTTTTATGACTTAAGTGTGTCATTCTTGGTTTGTTATCATTCCTTTACAATGGTTTGTTCCTTGACTATTATGACATTTCTTTACATATTTTAACTTCTTATAACGTTACTTAGATACATTCAGTGGTTACATTGATTGTTGTGTTTAATTTATTATAACATATATTATTGGTTTTCTTATTATCTTTTATAGTTTATGATTAATCATAGTATCGTTCTTTATATTTGTCCTTTTAAATCAGTACTTTGACATGGATCAGCTAATGTGCTGTTTCTATTTACAATACATGATACAAATATCATTCATGTCATCTCTTATCTTATTTATTTTATTTGACTTTATTCATCAAAGGTTTTATTAAGCTCACTTAACAGTTTATGTGGGAAACTTGTCTTGTCAATTCGTCTTTGTCATTCTGTTTGTTTATGTTGTAGTATCATATTATGCAGATAGTGGATTTACCACTGTTCACTTGAATTTCTTCTCTCCTTTTATTCTTTATTGGTTTATTATATTTACTGTTACATTCTTCCTGGTTACTCATTTATAGTTATTTTAGTATCATTCACCCTTCTGGTGTTCATTATTATTATGGAACGTTTTGTGACGTTACATATGCTCCCCTCTCAAAATTGATAATTTGAGAAAAACAAGTTCTTTGGTTTGATGAAATTATCATTTTAATTTGGTTCAGTTATAAAACTACTGCTTTCTTCTTTATCTAACTCTATGATTTTTTTTTTTTTTTTTGTATTGGTCCAGACTATGTTCTTCGTTAGCCTCATTTCTTTAGCTTACAAGTAGTTGTTAATTTTTCATTTTATTGGTTAGTTATTTGTTCATTTATACATTTGTTCTTATCTTGATAATTTCCCTGTTCTCCTGTAGTAATACCTTTCTCCTTCTCATTAAACGCATATTAAGTCTTATAACAATTCTCCTTTTCTCTTTCATTTACCTCGAAGTGGTTGACTTAATCCTTGAAATACTATAATTCCCTAACATTTGTAGCAGGTTCGGAGTCAGACGGGCTCTCATTGGCATCCATTCTCCGCCGTTCCTTAACTATATACTTACAGATCAGAGGAATCTTCATCTCTGTCTGAGACAATAAAAAGTTGTACATAACAACAGTTGCACTATCACAACACATAAGATATAATATATTATTCATATTTCATTATAAGACATTATATTCATTTATTAGAATACTCAAGGGATTAGAGGTTCCATTACATAAATTCCATTACTGTATCACTTCTGATGCTTTATCAATTCATTTAACATATTTATCCTCACAGGTCATTGGTTATTATAATTTGACATATTTGCTGTATTACCATAAGCTTTGTTGTTTTTCATCAATACTATTTTGGATGTTGGTTTTGTTATTATACATACAGTAGGACCTCTGTATATCGAACTTCTTTATATCGAAAATCTCGATTTATCAAATTTTTTTTAAGTCCCGTGAAATTTCAATATAAAATAATTTCCATATAGCGAAAAAAATTTCTATATATAGAACTTTGTAACTTCAGAAATGAGGGGAAAATTATCTGTGATTCCACATTGACTAAAAATGAAACCTGTTAGACCGGTCTGGATTAGTCAGTTGATCACGTGACACTCACTCACTCCCTCAATCTACAACAATCGTTCCCGCGCATTACAGTATCTCATCATTCGGTAGTACTGTACGTTATTAAGGAGTAAGGTTAACTCAGTTTCAGTCAGTCTTTATTTTTGTTTTGAGTTTATTTTTTATTTTTTCTTGAGTTCACGAGAACGTAAATGCTGTAATGTCAAAAAGAAAACCTTTGAGTGTTGCAGAAAAGGTGGCATTATTAAAAGATGTGGATAGTGGAATGCGAAAAAAAGACGTTGCGATAAAGTTTTTGATTCTGCCAAGTACAGTGTCAACCATAATAAAGAATCGAGAATCTGTTTTAAAAACTCATGAAAACGTAGGAGCAGATAGAAAACTGTCTAAAACGTGCAAATATGATGACATGGACGAAGCAGTTCTTAAATGGGTGACAATGGTGCGAGATAAAAACATGCCTGTCTCAGGACCGCTTATAAAGGAAAAGGTGGTAGAGTATGCTAAAGTGTTGGGGCACGAAGAGTTTCAAGCAAGTTCTGGATGGTTGGACAAATTTAAGAAACGTCACAGCATTAAAGAAAAAGTTATTTCGGGAGAAAGTGGAAGTGTATCTGAAGCAGACTGTAACCAGTGAAAAACTACAACTTTAAGGTTAATTTTAGAAGAGTATGAACCAGATAATGTTTTTAACATGGATGAAACCGGACTTTTTTTTCAGATGCTTACCAAATAAGACTCTAACCTTTAAAGACGATAAATGCTTCGGAGGTAAACATAGTAAAGAACGAATAACTGTTGTCGTGTGTGCCAATATGTCCGGAAAAGAACAAAATAAACTGTTGGTGATCGGAAAAAGCAAGCAACCAAGATGTTTTAAAGGAGTGAAGTCTTTAGAAACCGACTACGAATACAATAAAAAGTCATGGATGACGAGTGAGATTTTTGAGAAATGGATAGTAAACTTTGACAAAAAACTGATAAGACAAAAAAGAAAAGTGGTTCTTTTTGTTGACAATTGTCCGGCACACCCTCCTTTTGTGGCAAAAAAGTTAACAAACGTGAAGCTGGTTTTTTTTTCCCTCCAAACACCACATCTAAACTACAACCTATGGACCAGGGAGTAATAAAAAATCTCAGAATGCTTTACCGAAAACAGATCCTCAAGAGGCTCATTTTTGCATTGGAAAACAACAAACCTATTGATGATGCGATTAATCTCAGACTGTGTATATCAGAGGTAGCAAAGGTGTGGCAAAATTATGTAGCAGAATCAACAATACAGAATTGTTTTATAAAAGCTGGCTTCTCTCAAAATACTGTTGTGGAGGAAGTTACTGCACTGCCACAACTTGAGGATTGTTGGAACCAGTTACAGCCAACTGGCCCAATAGATCAAGACATATCACTCGATGAATTTTTAAGCGTCGACGAAGACGTTATTGTTGCAGAATATCCAACGGACGATAACATTTTAAGTTCATTAAAAGATACTGAAGATTTAGGTGAAGACAATGAGGCAGAAGAAATTGAAGTTCCTAAACCTTCTAAGAAAGAAATGATGGCAGCATTTGAAACAATCCGTCGAGGTCTTCAATCGGAAGAATATGTGCCTGATGATATTTTCCAGTCGCTCAACAAATGTGAACACTTTTATGAGGAATCTGCATCAAATTTGGTTCAGAAAGACATTCGAAATTATTTTACGACCAATTAATAAAATACAGTATTACTCATTTAACACGTAAGTTCCTACTTTTTTAAATACAAACAATTTTTTGAAGTAAATAAATAAATACTGTACACTAAATACTTTTTATTAAATAAATACAGTAATTTTTATTAAATAAATGGTTATGGTTTTCATTTATTTATTACCAAAATGTCGTTTTAATAGTATGGAGGCCTATACATGATTTTTTTAACAAATTCCAGTGCTTTTCCTAACCTACGAATAATAATAAGAAACAGGTTTTTGTATATCAAAATTTCTATATATCGAATTTTTTCTTAGGAACCATCAAATTCGATATACGGAGGTCCTACTATATTTTTATTTTCATCACCATATAATTACGCACTTATATTCATAAATTCATCATCACCTTATATTGCAGTTTTCTATTCTTCCTTATTTTCATCATAATTTATTCGTAACATTGTTTATATTTATAATAGTTTGTAACATTTCTATGTTGGTTAGTTCCTTTTAATTATTCATTTAAGTAATTGTTTTATTTATCATCATTATCTTTTTGTTACTCTTTTAATCATTATCTCATTTTATTTGTTATACATTTTATATTAATTGGATTGTTCATGCTATTGTCTAGTCTTCGTCTGTTCCCGTAATTATTTTATTTTCACTCATAGTTGGTTTAATATATTTTAATTAGGTTCACATAATTCTTCTTCTCTGGCTTGCTTCATTTGGTTGTCTTTAACATCCGTCCTTCTTCAATGGTAGATGGTTACTTGGTTTAACCGTGGTCGATTATCCTTGTCGCTCGGTTTCCTCGGATTTTTTGGTGTCCAGATTGATTTCTGTACTGGTGAAGTATCTCCTTATCATACGGCTCTTCCACTTGGCTGCTACGAATCCTCATTCAGGTCACGGTTTTCCGTCCTTGTTTGAACTACTTCCGTCGTTGTTAATTCTTTTTTCACTCTCTGATGTGGTAATTTTTCAATCATCCATGGTCAATGGTTCTCCTTCATTCTTTTATGGATTCCATTTATTCTTTGGCAGGATTCTTTCCTGCGTTTTTTGATGTCTTCTATGAACATTTCCATGGTCTTCTTTACTGTTTTTCCATCTTGTTGAGATACTACTACTTAATAGCCAAAATAATTATTTAAATATATAATACAACTCTTACCTTGTTCGGGTCCCCAGGTCCTTCGCACGAATTCGTGAAGAATAAGCGTGACTTAGGTTAACACTTTTCAATAAATTATACTCTCAATTTCGGTATTATAGTTATATTTATTTCGCAATTCTTTGACACTAAATTTTACTTTCTTTTCATTTATTTGTATTCCCAAAAGCTATTATAGACATTTACGTAATTTCTTTCCAAAAGCAAATCAAACAAACATATTACTTTATTTATTCTGATTTATAGTAATTATTCTTTGTCATTCTTGTGATGTTTTTTCTCTCTCCCGAGTTATACTCCAAACAATAGAAACAAGGTATGTATACATATGATTAAAATCATTTCTTACAAAAAAGAAAATATAATATTCTTAAAGTATTACCTTAAATTCTAACTTCGAGGCGACCCAGCAGTGCCCACTCACAACATTCATACAATTTTAAAAACCCCATTTTTATTTATTTAATTTTTTGGCCTCATTAAAATTTTAGGTAAAAATACGTTTACTTGGGTAACGGCGTCTCCTCCGATCTCATAACGTGGCCCGCACCAAGTCCTCGTTTACATGTCCAAAAAAAAACTATGGGTTCATCTTCTTAATTTTGACTCACTTATAACAGTTCTGATTTAGTTAGTGCACTTTTGAATAATACTCCGGTTTTTTACCGGCTAGGTCAGCCGACCTTGAAAAGAAAACTTTTAGCAAAATTTAAATGGACCGCATGCGGTCTGTTGGTAAGAAGCACTGGGCAGAAGTTTTCTTGCGGTTCCCTCTCCACAGTTTTACAATACGGGAACTCACGGCCTGCTGGTGCGAAGTCATAGTCACTGTTCATGGTATCACGTACAATTCCCGTGTGTTGGACGTTGATGAAATTTGGTGTTCACTAGTTGACGTCATTGGAAAGGCGTGTCCTTAATCTTATATCCGCCTTGCCCCAAGCACATGGTTGAACAAAATTCGCCCAAGCCATTTTTGTGCGACTTGAGTTTAGCGTGGGTTCTGCGCTCCGCCGATGTTAGTGCGTCTGGGCGCATTACACGGTACTCCAGTTCTGAGAATTAAAGAGTTGTGTGCAACACGCACATTCCAATGCAATTAGTTCACCTCACTGTTGCTTCGTTGGAACCAAGCTTTTGTTTAACACGTGGCTGGCCGCACAGATGAAAATGAAGTTAAAATTATTTTAATAAAATAAAAACCCCTCCCTTTTAGTCCCGTTACAATACCCCCCCCCAATGAGAGATCTTCTGCCAAAACAGAAGAAATCTCATTGCTAAACCCCTAAGAGGATCGGTGAGGATATGGTGCCAACAACCCCCCATTTGTTCTTATACATCATGGGTAAACTACCCCCCTGGCTCGGCTACTATGGCCGCATCTGAACGATATTACTGGACTTCTCTATCCGAGATCCCAACACCATAAAATCGAACAGACACGCACCACCGCGCACCTAACCTTCTAATATACCACCCCAAAATCCAAAACCCCTGGTCTTATACCATGCCAGATCCTCAACCGATATGTTCCCCCTTACCATGCATACTGGGTCGCCTTTGGCAATACTGGGTGTGCACATAGACTTAAAATTTTATAAACAAACTCCCTAACTTTTCAAAATTATTTTTCAATTTACGATACAGTAAACAAATTAAATTCTAACCATTACCGTTGGTTCAAAATTCCTATAAACTCCAAATCAATCTGTTCTATTACCATTTCTTTCTTCAAAACAAAAACTAAAAATCTTTTATCTGAATCTATCAGGTTTCTTCATTACTATTAATAAGCAGAAAAACACATAAATTGAACATCTAATTAAAACATGAACTCACTTATCCTAACATTTGTTTACACATATATTCTAAACAATATAATTCAATAACACTATTGATACACATAAACAATAATATAATCAAAATTCAAAACATCAATTAGATGGCAGGCACAAAAAAATCAAAATTTTTTTTTTCAAAAAAAATTTTAATTTATCAAAATATTATTTTTATCAATTTCAGAAAAAATTTAAAATTATTTAAATCAATTAAACGAACAAATTTTCACCAAGCAATTGCCAAAACTGGTCTGGTTTATAACATCAACCATCAGCTGATCAAACTGGGTCAAGTCAACAACCTTGACCTACATAGGTTATACATATGCTACATCATAAAATACATTAAACATCTTTAAAATTTTTATCTTCAAACATAATATAATAAGACATTCAAAATTAACATGGTTATTATTACAATTAACAATAAAATTGACATTTAAACTAATTAAAAATTACATATTTTATAGCTTTACATTATTCTCAAATTCTATTAAAATTTGTCACTTGTTTCAATTAATTTTTTCTTTTTAACCATGATTTACTTTCTTTAACATTCTCAATCTCCATTAGTTTGGGTGACTTAATTATTCATAACAATTTAAGTTACCACTTGGTATTTATATATTCATAATCTTAATCCCTTTCTGACTTTAATGTCCCTAACAGCTTCAACTAACATGACACCCCTCTATCAAAAACATCTATCAAACCTTCTCCAAATCCACTTACTACTCAACTCATATCGCCTCATTCTACCCTTATAATAAAAAATACTCTTTACCCCTTTGTACTCAGGATGTGTGTTCCCTCAACTCACCTCCGTCTCCACATCTTGCCCATCCTATGTACCCGGCAATCACTCACTGAAAACCCACTGCTACCCGCCACAACGCCTGTCGTTGCGGACTCCTTACACTCCACCCCCCCTTACAAAATTTCCATCAACTAATTACCCTTCCAATACATCACTTTCAACTACTACAAAATATCCCCACTTATTTATTAACTCAATATATCCATCAATACTCTACATATTTTCCCACATAGCTACTGTGTCACTATTACATCTCAAATTCTACCTTACATTAATTCACAATAATATTATTTCATCTCTAGTACCCCTTTAAACTCAACATGGACTGATCTACATGTCCTAACAAAATATTAATCACCCAAAATCTACCTTTTACATTACCTTTTACAAATCATTTAAAATTCTTAACTCCCTCAAACTATTTCCATCATTTAAATTAAAATCTTTTAACACATTAAAATCATTCTATTCCAACATTAATTACATTGGAAACTTGCAAACAATTTATCAGTGACATTCTACAGCTGATCAGCTGATTTTCTAGGCAAGGTGAATAACCTTACTATAAACACATTTCAAAATTATACAAATTACACATTTTATCAATCCTTACCTCTAACACAATAAATTAATACATTTACAAGACATAATAAACACAGTATAATAACATCTAATGCACCTATTTATCAAATCAAGAGACAATTCTTTAATTACTTCAAGAGCGAGTCATCATCCTTAAGTTACAAAATTTCTTAATTCGTTGCTCCCCTGAGCAACCTCCTGAACCACACACACTATTATTTTTTTAGGGTGGACTGTTGCGCCCATTTGCATCCACAAGGACGGCATTGGTGGAGGAATTTATCATCTCCGTGTCCTTCCTTCAGCGTTACATTTTAAAATTGGTAGATATCATTATATCTTTGTTATATATTAATATGCCCTTAAAACGGGTCTACCACCTGGTTTACTGTTCCCACGCGAACAGAGTGTTAGCCGCTGTTCCATAGTTCCGGGGATTTCCCCTAAGTCACCCCCCATTAATTTCAAATATACACCAATTTCAAGCCAGCTATGGTCAAGGTTCTTACTTTATGGCCATAGCTGACCGCTATCCAAAACCACGATTAGTGCTGGTAAGGCAGTAATCGCCCGAAAAGTCGGGGAAATCAACTCTAACTTCAGGCATGTTCTCTACGTCATTAATATACACGGCACGGCAATCTATCAGCATATAATATAAAATTATATAAAAGGTGTGGCGTGTATTTTACGCCATTTTGGCCTCTGATGGAGGTAACACTCTCTGTCACCCCCAACACTTACCGCTATCTACCGTGGCACATGCCACCACGGCAATAGCATACTATTAACTAAATTACCCTTCTACAGTTGCAGTTTCTACACTCCCTAAGTATAGCACTTCTATTAACACCACTCAACCCCCTAAAATTACCCACATATCTTGTATGACAACAAGTGTCTATTTTATTCTACACACTTCAACACGTTCCAACTCTCACTGATACTATGAACTTTACAATTATATTTGGTCACTTATTTACTAAAATTGACATGACTTGAAAACTATAAACATTCCAGATTAGATATTGCTAACTATTTACATTGGAGGCTGATCTCATCCTTATTATCATTGATGGTGAATCTGTGACCGTCGAAAATGGGGTTTTGCCGCGCATAGACTTGGAAAAAGGCAGACATACTACGTGAATTCACGTCCCCTTTTTAATCCCTTTATCACCAGATCTATTCCTTTTTCTCCCATTTATTCCAACCCGCCGTCTGCCTCACTCCAACCCCATGAGCCACAAAACTCAATCTTTTCAGATTACACTGGAATTGCTGTCAGTGGCTAAATGTAGTTTCGCCATTGACCCTAAAATTTTAATTTGCATGTACTGCCTTATATATATATATATATATATATATATATATATATATATATATATATATATATATTGTAACGTTACCAAATATGGTAGTTACATAAAGTAAGCAATTATAAACTCAAGTGACGGGAAAGCATGAAAGTATTTCTAGATAAATAAAACTATGTGAACAAAAGTGTGTATCTACAGATATATTAGTGTAAAGTTCCAATTATGAAGGAGAAAGTATAACATAGCAGCATCGTACTCGAAATGATGAAAGAAAATGACCATGAGCCAAAATAAAATGTTAGAAACCAGGCCCAATAGATTCCAACAGTGAGGGGAACCAAAAAAGATAATAGATAATGAAAGTGTAAAACAAAATGACTACAACAAAATTCCAACAGTGAGGGGAACAAATGAAGATAGTGACTATAATAAAAGTGTAAAAGAAGACTACCAATAGATTCAACAGTGAGGGGAACAAATGAAGATAGTGACTATAATAAGAGTGTAAAAGAAGACAATAGATTCCAACAGTGAGGGGAACCAATAAAACGACTATGCAAAACAAAGGAAGAGACAACTCAAGAGCAACCACAATGATGGCAGACAAACTAATATATTGACAAATATGAATATTATGAAACAACGACTACTACAATGAAAATATTGAAGAAGACGTTCAAACCTAAAGAAGAAAGGAAGAAGAAGGACAAGGAAAACATGACATGAAGAGAGAAGAAAATGGATAGACCATACAAGAAATCATCATTCATCAAGTGTACTAGAGACAATACTAGTAACTAAAAGAATAGGGATTGTCAACTATGAAGAAACAGTGTTTAACATTTTAATGAAGAAATTTGTTTTAGTGGTTGAAATTACAATCAGAATGATCAATATTGCACACCACTATATAAAAATTAGAAGAAGACAATAGATTCCAATAGTGAGGGGAACCAATAAAACGACTATGCAAAACAAAGGGAGAGACAACTCAAGAGCAACCACAATGATGGCAGACAAACTAATATATTGACAAATATGAATATTATGAAACAGCGACTACTACAATGAAAATATTGAAGAAGATGTTCAAACCTAAAGAAGAAAGGAAGAAGAAGGACAAGGAAAACATGACATGAAGAGAGAAGAAAATGGATAGACCATACAAGAAATCATCATTCATCAAGTGTACTAGAGACAATACTAGTAACTAAAAGAATAGGAATTACACCACTAATTTTTATATAGTGGTGTGCAATATTGATCATTCTGATTTTAACATTTTAAGAAATCACAAACAGTTATAGTGATTACTTAATATAAGTGTGAGAACCTGTGACCAGTTAACTAATTTTAACCTAATAAACCCCACAAACAATTCCAGTGATAAGGTTTATAGCGGAAGAAAATGTGTTACTTTCATAGTGGAAACATCAAGAATTAAATAGTCAAAAAATACACAAACAGTTAGTGTGACTAGTTTAATGAAGATTGTGATCCAAATAGATGGTCATAAGACCACCAAACAATGTAAGATAGAACAGTTATATTATTGTTTATAGAACTTGATAAATAAAAACCTTTGTAAATTTCAAAAGAAATGTAACTGAATGCCACGGCAAAACAGAATACAATACAAAGAAAGGCCAGAGAAAATAATAACAAACAAAGTAGTTTGTTAAATATCAACAAATGTGACAGAATTTAGTTACAAACCATGACAAGAAAGGTATTATCAGTAGTTCAAGAATATTTGTATTATTGTTTAAGAAGAAGTAGTGTAAACATGTGTATTAAAACAATTAAACTGTTGTAATAGAATACCATACTGAAGTCATGTTAGTAGTAGCAAAATGCTGCATTAGAATATGTTGTACATTGTTACATAACCCCATAGGAAAGGCACCTATGAAACAAATTAGTTTAACCAAACAACCATCAACAATTGTGTCAATCAAAGATTCATTCTAAGTAATGATACACCCTAATAAACAGTGTATTATATTGAAATACACTACAAATAAAGTAGACCAAATATGATAGCACAAAGCTATAGGAAATGGAACCTAATATGCCAAATTAGTTAACCAAAATACATTGTTAAAACATGTGCAAAGATTGATGAAAGTATTACCAGTAGTTAGATGAACATCTGGTACTACTATGAGAACAGATTCCAAGTATAATGACAATAGTTTTGTGACCAAAATATTGTAAACTAGCTGACTATGAATGCATAGCCAGAAGTGAGCAAAGGCAATGTAACCAACTAGTTAAGCAAAATACTTTATTAAAACTTGAACAGAGATTAATGGAAGTGTTACCAGTAGTAAGAAGGACACTTAATACTACTATGAGAACGGACCATAACCATAAGAATAGTCATTTTATAGATAAATTATTAAAAACTAAATGACCATGATGGTGGAATCAGAATGTAAACAAACAATATGTAGCAAGTTGTTTATGCAAAATGCAACATACAAACTTGTTCAAAAGTAGATAAAAATGTTATCAATGATCAGAAGGATGTCTGATACTACTTTGAGAATCTATGTCAAATATAATAATAACAATTTTATTATTGATTTATCAAAAAATAACTGACTACCATGTCATGACCTAATGTAAACAAACCCATTACTAGAAATTGAAGGGTTCTCAGATAGCTAAAAGCTAACAAATATATTAAATGAATTAGGTACTATAGTTGTACACTAGTTGCATTTATAACATAATATACCTTATATAAAAAAACCATAAATAAAGTGACAATTTTAAGAAAAAAGATAGGAGGGTAGTGAAACAATACTAATAGTATATGAAACACAGCCCTGTGCATATACTAAAGTACAAATCCATGTGAATAAACATTTATATTATTGTTAGATTACAATACCGATGTTATTAGATAAGAAAAAATAGTTTTAAGGACAATTGTGAATAATCGAATATGGACGCTAAAGACGCCATGATCAAACATTGTTTGGGTGACAATTATTCCCAAATTTTGTATTAAACAGTTGAGAAATAGACTCAGATCGTTTAATCAAAAGTGTTTTAGTGTAATTAGTTAAGTTTTGGTGTAATAAACTTATTAAATATAAGATGCACCATAAAAATCGATAAAATCGTTGTAGTGATTTAAATAATGGACGGATTATAATCTTGTTTGGACTTTATTTAAAGCTCAGGATGTCCGCGATTTATTGGCACTAACCATTCAACGATTAAGCAAATAATAAGAAAGTTATCACGATTTTAAACTTTTTAATTATTTTTTGCACCAGTGCTTACGTCATTCTAATCTCAAACCCAAACGCAAAATTGGTAATAAATTAAAAATTTTACTAAGTCAAGGTACTTTGGGTCGGAGAGTTCAAAGAATTCAACCAATCGAATGAATGAAAACCGGCAGACAAGCCGCAGACGTTCCGACGGAGCGTGACAGTCATCTATCAATCATCAACTAGACAGGATGTATCACTCAGCGGACCAAATATATGACGAAGTTTATTTTGAATTGTGCGCGACACGTAAACATCAGTAAACAACATATACACCTAACCTAAATACCACACAAAGCATTAACGTGTGTACAGTGCGAAGTGAATAAGATTTAAATACGACCAGTGTATAATATCGGTCGTATTTTCGAGTGTTGTGTTGAAAATAAACCAGGGAGTACAATATTTTTCATTAATTAACAATAAAACAGAAATAAAAATTTCCGAAAAAACCGATTGTTTAGATACTACGCTAATCAATAATAGCGAAGTATAATAATGCTGATGAAATTTATCAGAATTGACAAAAGAATTATTTTGCAATTTTTAACTTGATAAATAAATGTTTTAATTATTTTTCATAATTAAAAGAGTCACGATTAATGTACTTATTACAAAATACGAGCACAGCAAATAGTCGCTCTATTGACTAATGTTGTTTTTGATTGTTACTATTGAAGATAAATATTTTAATTTTTACGCGAAAGAATATTCTATTCTACTGATAGTTATGCATCAGAAATATTATAAATAACATATGTATGTTTAGATTAAGAAGAAATTAATGCTTAATATAATTAACTCTAATAACTATTCACATTATGAGATAACCTAAAAGTCATAACCACAATTTGCCACCTTTTTGTCATAAGTCTGTTCTCATATAATCCAAACCAGATGAAAGCTATAACAAGAGTTTTTTTTATAACTTTTTCTCTTGTAAATAAATAATTCCTACAGTGAATTATTAAAATATAATAATATATTTTAGCAGTGCAAATCAACGCACTTGTTTATTGTCAAAGTAACTACTGTGTACTGGGTACGAATTCCCGCGTACGATAATACCATAATTATCTATTATATGGTACCAATTTTCAATTTTAACATTTGTTTGTTTGTTTTTTATTAATTGTTTATTAAATATCATTATAAAACGCCACATCTTGTATCTGGCATCATGCTACTTAAAAGAATCACACGAACTTGGTAATTAACTTATGTAAGAGGACATAACCTCTCTAAATAAAAACTATTGTATAACCTACAATGTTACCAGCCTGAGGCTAAGAAGAGTTTCATTTTAAATTTGTTCATTGTAATTATTCTCAGTAAAATTATTAGTGACTGATTGTTAATTTTTCTATATCTTGTTACCAGTGGAAAAGGAGTTTAATTTCGAACTTAAAATAGTTCATTTTTTCATAGCCAGTTCTATCAAAAGGTGGCGGAAGAATTTAAATATTCCTGATAATTCAGAACATTATTTAGTTGTTATATTATTATTATCGTGCATGCTAATCACGTTTGATATTCAAACAGAATAGCTACTTGTATGTGTAGCGTGTGTGTTACAGCTGAGCAGTCACCTAACAGAACAGCAATATCCACATATGGTAAGTGGGGAGGTTACCAGCGGAGTGTGAAAAATACTTTTAAATTAAAAGATTTAACCAGTGATACCCACACATTTACTAACCACAATCAGACTGATAATAATAATTATAATTTTGGATATTTTATTGTAGAACATTATTGTGGATACCGGAGCGTATCTGCAAGTAACATACAATCAAAACACACTTACATCTACATCTATAATATTACATTATAATATATATATATATATATATATATATATATATATATATATATATATATATAGCCTCCATTATTTACAAACACTCGAAAGCAGTGCTGGTACGTGACAGGTGCACCTAGCCGTTGCACCTTGAGTGTATAAAAAATAATTTGTGTCACGTACCTTTATGGGTCCCCCTCCCCGTTTACATGTGGTGTAAATTTCAAATCTTGACCAATTTTGGTGGAGCCGGACCATCGTTGTTTCACCACCCGAAGGAAGCTCTGCCAACCATGGCCCGCCTCCAAGTGCCGAAAACCACGGCCAGGACTGGTAAGGTCGTGACCGCCCGAAAATGGGGGAGTGTCCCTTCTGAAAGCAAATTAACAACTATTAAAATTCAAATTATCATTATGACCAATATAACTTCAAGTTCGTCGCATTCTGCGTACTCACTATTTATTGTGTTTCCCGGTTCTGTAAAACATATGAATTATTCATTTTAATCTCTATTATTTCGTAGGGGCCTTCGTATAGTAAAAAGAACTTTTTTATCTCCTTGTCTTGAGCATTTGACAAATCATGGCGTTTTACCAATACTAATTGTCCAGTTTCATACTTAACACACTTACCTTTCATATCATGCCTTCATTTCCGCCTTTCTCCTTTCGTTTGCCAACCTCAATTTTACGTCCTGGTTCATTGTATTCGTTTCAGGTGGGAAATCAAATAACTGCTCTAAAATCCGTGGTTGACGCTTTCCTTTTACCAACTCGTAAGGCGTGAACCCCGTCGACTCATGTGTTACGCTGTTCAGCCAGTTCTCAATTCTCTGGACGTACAAGGCCCACTCGCTGTGTTTGGCATGGCAGTAAGCTCGGAAAATCCTACCTAATTCCCTCATGACCCTCTCCGCCTGGTTGGACTGCGGATGATATACTGCGGTGTGTTTTTGGATGATACCTTCCCATCCGAGAGTCTGGCGCCATTTTCCACTGATGAACTGTGGTCCGTGATCTGACAGGATTACCTTTGGCTTCCCAACATTGATCATGTAGTCTCGTGTTATCTTCTCACTCAGCACCTTACTCGTCGCTCTCTTCACACTATACAATCTGACATATTTGGAAAAAGTATCAAGCACAACGAAAATATACATAACACCACCCCTACCCTTTGGCAATGGGCCGTACAAATCCACTGCTACTAAATCAAATGGTTTCTCCACCTTAATGTAATTTAATTCCCCTTCTACCCTATAATTCACAACTTTGGATTTCTGACATAGTTCACAAACTCTTAAGTATTTTTCTAACACGTTTTTCCATATTTCTAAAGAGACAAGATTCCCTTAATACACTCACACACTTCTTTGCCCCAAAATGTCCGTATCTATAGTGACAGTCCCACACTATTTTTTCTATCAATCCCTCAGGTATAACTAACCTCCAATCCCTTTCTCTCCCCTCTACTTTTTTAAACAAACTCCCCTTAAACACCTGAAAATATTGTTTATACCCAAACTCATCTACTTCTGATTCTACACTAGTTATTATCTTATTTAATTTAGTATCGGCTCTCTGCATTATATTTATATCTTTCAACTCTTCCCCAAAAAGTTTATCTTCCCTGGATAGTCTATAAATTTCTGTTTCCTTAATATCTCTACCAGTTCTATTTCTATCTGTGTCTACTCGTGATAGTGTGTCTGGCACCCTGTTCTCTACCCCCTCAATGTATTCCCAAGAAAAATTGTACTCTTGGAGAGCTAACACCCACCTGGTTATCTGGCTGTGTGTGAGCTTGCACGTGTTCAGGAACGACAGCGCTTTATGGTCCGTCCTGATGATGGTGTTATTGCCCAGCAGATATGTCCGGAACTTTTTTACTGCAAACACTATACTGAGGAGCTCCTTCTCTGTGGTTGTATAATTGCGTTCTGATGCTAATAACGTCCGGCTGGTGAAAGCAATTGTATGGTGTTCTCTCGCCTCGTCCTCTTGATACAGTTCGGCTCCTAGTGCTATATTACTAGCGTCTGTCTGTAAATAAAAATTATTATTGAAATTTGGGTGGTTCATTAAAATCATATCGGCGAACTTATTCTTAATTTTGCAAAACGCTTCTCTTTCATTTTCCCCCCATTTCCATTGTTTGTTCTTCTGCAGCACGGCGCTAAGTCTTGCCGTCGTCTGAGCGTAATTTCGCTGGAACTTCCTGTAAAAATTACATAGACCAAGAAAACTTTGTAATTGCTTTATGTTCTTTGGCTCCGGCAACGTCAGGATGGATTCTACTTTGTCCGGATTAGCCCGTATTCCTGTAGGTGTTATGATGAATCCTAGAAAGTGTATTTCAGTCTGTAAAAATTTTGATTTATCCCAATTCACAGTTAAACCTCCCTGGTATAATTTCTCCAACACATACTCTAAATGTTCTACATGCTCCTCAAATGTTCTGGAAGCTATCAGAATGTCATCCACATATATAGTCAAAAAATCTAAATTATGAGGCTGTAAAATTTCATCAAGACACTTAATAAAACTAGCTACACTGGTGTTCAATCCAAACGGCAAGCGAATAAACTGATAATTTTTTCCGTTAAATAAAAATGCAGTATACTTGCGACTATTTTGGGCTAGCGGTACCTGCCAGTAACCTGCCGTCAAGTCTAACAACGTCATATATTTCACCCCACTAAACTTCTGAAAAATTTCTTCAATCGCCTCAGGGGACTCTCTATCAGGAATAATAATTTGGTTTATTTTTCTTGCGTCTAGACACAATCTAACTCTCCCGTCTTTCTTTATGACTACCACTAGAGGGTTGGAATAGGTTGATACCGACCTCTCTATAATACCGCCCTCTAACATTCTATCCAATTCTAACTGCACTGCCCCCCTTTTTGAATATGGTACCGGATAACTACGTTGTACATATGGCGCATGCTCCCTCACCTTTAGTTCACACTCATAACCTTTTGCCCTTCCTGGTTCCCCGGCAAACACTCCCCTATAATCCTTGACTACCCGCCACAACGCCTTACGTTGAGAACTCCCCATTGCGCCACCCTCACCACAAAATTTAACCGCTCTATCCGCCCATATTCTCTCCTCACTCACTCTCTCTCTACACATATTCATACTAAATTCCACATCCCTATCTATGACCCTATTTGGTATAACCCTTATACCCGAAATCTTTACTGTATCTAAAACCCGTTCAAAATTAACTGTTATTCGTTTACCTTCATTGTTCAATTCTAAAATTCTCTTTCTAAAATTGATTACCGCATTATTCCTGATCAGAAAATCATTACCCAATATTACTTCTAAGTTTAAGCCCCTTACAACCAAGAATGTATTTTCATAACTTTCCCCATTTATTACTATATTCAACTGGACTTGTGTTGTAACCCGTTTACTTCTAACACCCGTAATGCCTACAATTGTTACACCCGCAACTGGCAAAGATGGAATATTTTTGTTAGTCTCTCTTAACTTATTTAGTACGTGTTCTGCTATTACTGATACTTCACTACCTGTGTCAGGACTGGCTTACCTTCTATTTCCAGTTTTACATCCGTCAACCATGCTTCTGGTCTCATTGTTTCCGCCTCCTCTTCTTCCATCAATTCAGTAGCCATGTCTGTGTGGATCGTGTGATTCCTGTATTTACTTCCATGGACCCCGCAGTTATCTATCGACAATGGCCGGGCCTCCTCATCCATTGTCCTTCTTAGTTTTCCGTCCTCTCAACCGTATTTCTAGGCGTGTACGCTCTTCCCGTGTGCTGATTTCCTCCTTCGTTTCTTGTATTCTCGGCTCGTCCTTCGCTGTGTCTCTGCTGCGTGTTGTTGAATCTCTGCTGCATCCTCGGCTGATGACCGGGCCTCGCCTTCCTACATCTTTAACAAAAATTACGGTCAGCATAATTTTCTCCGGGACACCCATCACATTTCCACCTCGGATATTGTCTGTTTGGTTCTCGACCATTTTGTGTAGTTCCCCCATTCTGTCCTCCTCTCGGTGCATAATTTCCTCCATTGTGAACATCAGGTTGTTGTTGTGGACGTCTGCTGTCTTCCTGGTCCCTAATATTCTGAAAAACATCCAATATTTTTTCTAACTCATTTATGTCACTTACCTCTCTCGTCATCAATGTGATCTGTACCTCTCTCGGTAAATGTTTGCTGACATGGCGTACAAACGACTGGAATGGCAACGGTGGTTCTAAGTATTTGGCTTCATTAAACAGTTTCATCGTATATACTGTAATATTACGGTTGTTCCTCCCAAAATTCCCTGTTCCCATTATTTGACTTCGCAAGATCTCCTGCTCCTCTTCCGACCAGTATTTATTACGAAAGGCTGTTTCAAAATTTTCATACCTCTCCCATTCATTTCTATGCGTCTCTGCCCATATCTCAGAATTACCCTTAAAGCATTTTAAAATTTTTATAAGTTTAACCTCCCAACTACTACCGTTAAATTTGTTAAATTCACGTACTCGATTTAAAAATTGCATAGGATGCACTCTACGGTTCTCACTACAAAAAGTTTCGAGTTCAATTTCATTATTGACATCTCTTGTAATCAATATACGTTCAGTAACATTGCTTAATTTTTGGTTTATTACTAAACTTAACTCATCTTTCACATTACTAATGCTCTGTTCAATCGAATATAATTTTTTATCATTACTACATTCAGATTGCATGCTATTTTTTGTTATTACATTAATTAATTCATTTAACGCCTGTATTTCTGTTTTACAGGTATTTTCAATTTCATTTATTTTCATGTCTGTATTATTTTTATGTTCATCGATATTCTGATTCATTTTTTCAATCGTTACTACTACACTATTAAGCTTACATTCAGTTTCCGTATTACATTTATTTATTTTAAATTCTATTTCATTATTGTATTCATTCATTGAACTTATTAACTTCTCATTATTCTCATTTATTTGTTTATTAACTCTTTCTGATATCTGATCATCTATCTCACTAAATTTAACATCTATCTTCTTTATTGAGTTATCTAGCTTGGCATCTAATTGGTTAACTTTATTGGTAAATTCTTCATTAGTATTTTCACAATGTCTATTAATCTCATTAATATCATTTTTTAATTCATTATTCTGCTTTTTCAACTCATTGAAATTACTTTCGCATTTTATTTTCTGTTCGTTAATTTCACAACTCAATTTATCGAATTTACTATTTTGTTCATCAAAACAACTATTTATAATATCAAATTTAATATTTTGTTCATTGAATTTATTATTCTGAACATCAAATTTATTATTCAAACTACACAGCGTGCTACATAGATATTTCATCATATTATTTTCAGGTTGATTACTTTCCTTAATTGATTTTGGGGTCGTCTGAATCCCCGAATCATCTGTACTATCTGTTTCATTTGTACCACTTATATTCATATTTTTTTCGTCTTGACCTACATTCGGAGTTGAATGTACTTCAAGGCTACTCATAACAGCTGATTCATTAAATTTAGCCATTTCACTTACCGTACTTTCATTATTTTCTGACATTTTTGAATTGTAAATTTATCACATTTATTTTATTATACCGTATTTTAACACTTCTTATTTTACATACCTTAGGTATTCATTAGGTCTTAGTTACATATAACCTAGTTTTTTGTATTTTTTTACGTATTACTAACTCACGCTTATATTCACATTTAGGTGCGGTTTATTAAAATTTATTTTTATAAACTTGTCCCAGTTCGGGCGCCATTGAGATACTACTACTTAATAGCCAAAATAATTATTTAAATATATAATACAACTCTTACCTTGTTCGGGTCCCCAGGTCCTTCGCACGAATTCGTGAAGAATAAGCGTGACTTAGGTTAACACTCTTCAATAAATTATACTCTCAATTTCGGTATTATAGTTATATTTATTTCGCAATTCTTTGACACTAAATTTTACTTTCTTTTCATTTATTTGTATTCCCAAAAGCTATTATAGACATTTACGTAATTTCTTTCCAAAAGCAAATCAAACAAACATATTACTTTATTTATTCTGATTTATAGTAACTATTCTTTGTCATTCTTGCGATGTTTTTTCTCTCTCCCGGAGTTATACTCCAAACAATAGAAACAAGGTATGTATACATATGATTAAAATCATTTCTTACAAAAAAGAAAATATAATCTTCTTAAAGTATTACCTTAAATTCTAACTTCGAGGCGACCCAGCAATGCCCACTCACAACATTCATACAATTTTAAAAACCCCATTTTTATTTATTTAATTTTTTGGCCTCATTAAAATTTTAGGTAAAAATACGTTTACTTGGGTAACGGCGTCTCCTCCGATCTCGTAGCGTGGCCCGCACCAAGTCCTCGTTTACATGTCCAAAAAAAAAAACTATGGGTTCATCTTCTTAATTTTGACTCACTTATAACAGTTCTGATTTAGTTAGTGCACTTTTGAATAATACTCCGGTTTTTTACCGGCTAGGTCGGCCGACCTTGAAAAGAAAAGAAAATCTATGAACATTTCCATGGTCTTCTTTACTGTTTTTCCATCTTGTTGAGATACTACTACTTAATAGCCAAAATAATTATTTAAATATATAATACAACTCTTACCTTGTTCGGGTCCCCAGGTCCTTCGCACGAATTCGTGAAGAATAAGCGTGACTTAGGTTAACACTTTTCAATAAATTATACTCTCAATTTCGGTATTATAGTTATATTTATTTCACAATTCTTTGACACTAAATTTTACTTTCTTTTCATTTATTTGTATTCCCAAAAGCTATTATAGACATTTACGTAATTTCTTTCCAAAAGCAAATCAAACAAACATATTACTTTATTTATTCTGATTTATAGTAATTATTCTTTGTCATTCTTGCGATGTTTTTTCTCTCTCCCGGAGTTATACTCCAAACAATAGAAACAAGGTATGTATACATATGATTAAAATCATTTCTTACAAAAAAGAAAATATAATATTCTTAAAGTATTACCTTAAATTCTAACTTCAAGGCGACCCAGCAGTGCCCACTCACAACATTCATACAATTTTAAAAACCCCATTTTTATTTATTTAATTTTTTGGCCTCATTAAAATTTTAGGTAAAAATACATTTACTTGGGTAACAGCGTCTCCTCCGATCTCATAACGTGGCCCGCACCAAGTCCTCGTTTACATGTCAAAAAAAAAAACTATGGGTTCATCTTCTTAATTTTGACTCACTTATAACAGTTCTGATTTAGTTAGTGCACTTTTGAATAATACTCCGGTTTTTTACCGGCTAGGTCAGCCGACCTTGAAAAGAAAACTTTTAGCAAAATTTAAATGGACCGCATGCAGTCTGTTGGTAAGAAGCACTGGGCAGAAGTTTTCTTGCGGTTCCCTCTCCACAGTTTTACAATACGGGAACTCACGGCCTGCTGGTGCGAAGTCATAGTCACTGTTCATGGTATCACGTACAATTCCCGTGTGTTGGACGTTGATGAAATTTGGTGTTCACTAGTTGACGTCATTGGAAAGGCGTGTCCTTAATCTTATATCCGCCTTGCCCCAAGCACATGGTTGAACAAAATTCGCCCAAGCCATTTTTGTGCGACTTGAGTTTAGCGTGGGTTCTGCGCTCCGCCGATGTTAGTGTGTCTGGGCGCATTACACAGTACTCCAGTTCTGAGAATTAAAGAGTTGTGTGCAACACGCACATTCCAATGCAATTAGTTCACCTCACTGTTGCTTCGTTGGAACCAAGCTTTTGTTTAACACGTGGCTGGCCGCACAGATGAAAATGAAGTTAAAATTATTTTAATAAAATAAAAACCCCTCCCTTTTAGTCCCGTTACAATACCCCCCCCCAATGAGAGATCTTCTGCCAAAACAGAAGAAATCTCATTGCTAAACCCCTAAGAGGATCGGTGAGGATATGGTGCCAACAACCCCCCATTTGTTCTTATACATCATGGGTAAACTACCCCCCTGGCTCGGCTACTATGGCCGCATCTGAACGATATTACTGGACTTCTCTATCCGAGATCCCAACACCATAAAATCGAACAGACACGCACCACCGCGCACCTAACCTTCTAACATACCACCCCAAAATCCAAAACCCCTGGTCTTATACCATGCCAGATCCTCAACCGATATGTTCCCCCTTACCATGCATACTGGGTCGCCTTTGGCAATACTGGGTGTGTACACAGACTTAAAATTTTATAAACAAACTCCCTAACTTTTCAAAATTATTTTTCAATTTACGATACAGTAAACAAATTAAATTCTAACCATTACCGTTGGTTCAAAATTCCTATAAACTCCAAATCAATCTGTTCTATTACCATTTCTTTCTTCAAAACAAAAAATAAAAATCTTTTATCTGAATCTATCAGTTTTCTTCATTACTATTAATAAGCAGAAAAACACATAAATTGAACATCTAATTAAAACATGAACTCACTTATCCTAACATTTGTTTACACATATATTCTAAACAATATAATTCAATAACACTATTGATACACATAAACAATAATATAATCAAAATTCAAAACATCAATTAGATGGCAGGCACAAAAAAATCAAATTTTTTTTTCAAAAAAAATTTTAATTTATCAAAATATTATTTTTATCAATTTCAGAAAAAATTTAAAATTATTTAAATCAATTAAACGAACAAATTTTCACCAAGCAATTGCCAAAACTGGTCTGGTTTATAACATCAACCATCAGCTGATCAAACTGGGTCAAGTCAACAACCTTGACCTACATAGGTTATACATATGCTACATCATAAAATACATTAAACATCTTTAAAATTTTTATCTTCAAACATAATATAATAAGACATTCAAAATTAACATGGTTATTATTACAATTAACAATAAAATTGACATTTAAACTAATTAAAAATTACATATTTTATAGCTTTACATTATTCTCAAATTCTATTAAAATTTGTCACTTGTTTCAATTAATTTTTTCTTTTTAACCATGATTTACTTTCTTTAACATTCTCAATCTCCATTAGTTTGGGCGACTTAATTATTCATAACAATTTAAGTTACCACTTGGTATTTATATATTCATAATCTTAATCCCTTTCTGACTTTAATGTCCCTAACAGCTTCAACTAACATGACACCCCTCTATCAAAAACATCTATCAAACCTTCTCCAAATCCACTTACTACTCAACTCATATCGCCTCATTCTACCCTTATAATAAAAAATACTCTTTACCCCTTTGTACTCAGGATGTGTGTTCCCTCAACTCACCTCCGTCTCCACATCTTGCCCATCCTATGTACCCGGCAATCACTCACTGAAAACCCACTGCTACCCGCCACAACGCCTGTCGTTGCGGACTCCTTACACACCACCCCCCCTTACAAAATTTCCACCAACTAATTACCCTTCCAATACATCACTTTCAACTACTACAAAATATCCCCACTTATTTATTAACTCAATATATCCATCAATACTCTACATATTTTCCCACATAGCTACTGTGTCACTATTACATCTCAAATTCTACCTTACATTAATTCACAATAATATTATTTCATCTCTAGTACCCCTTTAAACTCAACATGGACTGATCTACATGTCCTAACAAAATATTAATCACCCAAAATCTACCTTTTACATTACCTTTTACAAATCATTTAAAATTCTTAACTCCCTCAAACTATTTCCATCATTTAAATTAAAATCTTTTAACACATTAAAATCATTCTATTCCAACATTAATTACATTGGAAACTTGCAAACAATTTATCAGTGACATTCTACAGCTGATCAGCTGATTTTCTAGGCAAGGTGAATAACCTTACTATAAACACATTTCAAAATTATACAAATTACACATTTTATCAATCCTTACCTCTAACACAATAAATTAATACATTTACAAGACATAATAAACACAGTATAATAACATCTAATGCACCTATTTATCAAATCAAGAGACAATTCTTTAATTACTTCAAGAGCGAGTCATCATCCTTAAGTTACAAAATTTCTTAATTCATTGCTCCCCTGAGCAACCTCCTGAACCACACACACTATTATTTTTTAGGGTGGACTGTTGCGCCCATTTGCATCCACAAGGACGGCATTGGTGGAGGAATTTATCATCTCCGTGTCCTTCCTTCAGCGTTACATTTTAAAATTGGTAGATATCATTATATCTTTGTTATATATTAATATGCCCTTAAAACGGGTCTACCACCTGGTTTACTGTTCCCACGCGAACAGAGTGTTAGCCGCTGTTCCATAGTTCCGGGGATTTCCCCTAAGTCACCCCCCATTAATTTCAAATATACACCAATTTCAAGCCAGCTATGGTCAAGGTTCTTACTTTATGGCCATAGCTGACCGCTATCCAAAACCACGATTAGTGCTGGTAAGGCAGTAATCGCCCGAAAAGTCGGGGAAATCAACTCTAACTTCAGGCATGTTCTCTACGTCATTAATATATACGGCACGGCAATCTATCAGCATATAATATAAAATTATATAAAAGGTGTGGCGTGTATTTTACGCCATTTTGGCCTCTGATGGAGGTAACACTCTCTGTCACCCCCAACACTTACCGCTATCTACCGTGGCACATGCCACCACGGCAATAGCATACTATTAACTAAATTACCCTTCTACACTTGCAGTTTCTACACTCCCTGAGTATAGCACTTCTATTAACACCACTCAACCCCCCAAAATTACCCACATATCTTGTATGACAACAAGTTTCTATTTTATTCTACACACTTCAACACGTTCCAACTCTCACTGATACTATGAACTTTACAATTATATTTGGTCACTTATTTACTAAAATTGACATGACTTGAAAACTATAAACATTCCAGATTTGATATTGCTAACTATTTACATTGGAGGCTGATCTTATCCTTATTATCATTGATGGTGAATCTGTGACCGTCGAAAATGGGGTTTTGCCGCGCATAGACTTGGAAAAAGGCAGACATACTACGTGAATTCACGTCCCCTTTTTAATCCCTTTATCACCAGATCTATTCCTTTTTCTCCCATTTATTCCAACCCGCCGTCTGCCTCACTCCAACCCCATGAGCCACAAAACTCAATCTTTTCAGATTACACTGGAATTGCTGTCAGTGGTAAAGTTCCAATTATGAAGGAGAAAGTATAACATAGCAGCATCGTACTCGAAATGAAGAAAGAAAATGACCATGAGCCAAAATAAAATGTTAGAAACCAGGCCCAATAGATTCCAACAGTGAGGGGAACCAAAAAAGATAATAGATAATGAAAGTGTAAAACAAAATGACTACAACAAAATTCCAACAGTGAGGGGAACAAATGAAGATAGTGACTATAATAAAAGTGTAAAAGAAGACTACCAATAGATTCAACAGTGAGGGGAACAAATGAAGATAGTGACTATAATAAGAGTGTAAAAGAAGACAATAGATTCCAACAGTGAGGGGAACCAATAAAACGACTATGCAAAACAAAGGAAGAGACAACTCAAGAGCAACCACAATGATGGCAGACAAACTAATATATTGACAAATATGAATATTATGAAACAACGACTACTACAATGAAAATATTGAAGAAGACGTTCAAACCTAAAGAAGAAAGGAAGAAGAAGGACAAGGAAAACATGACATGAAGAGAGAAGAAAATGGATAGACCATACAAGAAATCATCATTCATCAAGTGTACTAGAGACAATACTAGTAACTAAAAGAATAGGGATTGTCAACTATGAAGAAACAGTGTTTAACATTTTAATGAAGAAATTTGTGTTAGTGGTTGAAATTACAATCAGAATGATCAATATTGCACACCACTATATAAAAATTAGAAGAAGACAATAGATTCCAACAGTGAGGGGAACCAATAAAACGACTATGCAAAACAAAGGGAGAGACAACTCAAGAGCAACCACAATGATGGCAGACAAACTAATATATTGACAAATATGAATATTATGAAACAACGACTACTACAATGAAAATATTGAAGAAGACGTTCAAACCTAAAGAAGAAAGGAAGAAGAAGGACAAGGAAAACATGACATGAAGAGAGAAGAAAATGGATAGACCATACAAGAAATCATCATTCATCAAGTGTACTAGAGACAATACTAGTAACTAAAAGAATAGGGATTGTCAACTATGAAGAAACAGTGTTTAACATTTTAATGAAGAAATTTGTGTTAGTGGTTGAAATTACAATCAGAATGATCAATATTGCACACCACTATATAAAAATTAGAAGAAGACAATAGATTCCAACAGTGAGGGGAACCAATAAAACGACTATGCAAAACAAAGGGAGAGACAACTCAAGAGCAACCACAATGATGGCAGACAAACTAATATATTGACAAATATGAATATTATGAAACAACGACTACTACAATGAAAATATTGAAGAAGACGTTCAAACCTAAAGAAGAAAGGAAGAAGAAGGACAAGGAAAACATGACATGAAGAGAGAAGAAAATGGATAGACCATACAAGAAATCATCATTCATCAAGTGTACTAGAGACAATACTAGTAACTAAAAGAATAGGGATTGTCAGCTATGAAGAAACAGTGTTTAACATTTTAATGAAGAAATTTGTGTTAGTGGTTGAAATTACAATCAGAATGATCAATATTGCACACCACTATATAAAAATTAGAAGAAGACAATAGATTCCAACAGTGAGGGGAACCAATAAAACGACTATGCAAAACAAAGGGAGAGACAACTCAAGAGCAACCACAATGATGGCAGACAAACTAATATATTGACAAATATGAATATTATGAAACAACGACTACTACAATGAAAATATTGAAGAAGACGTTCAAACCTAAAGAAGAAAGGAAGAAGAAGGACAAGGAAAACATGACATGAGGAGAGAAGAAAATGGATAGACCATACAAGAAATCATCATTCATCAAGTGTACTAGAGACAATACTAGTAACTAAAAGAATAGGAATTACACCACTAATTTTTATATAGTGGTGTGCATTTTGATTTTAACATTTTAAGAAATCACAAACAGTTATAGTGATTACTTAATATAAGTGTGAGAACCTGTGACCAGTTAACTAATTTTAACCTAATAAACCCCACAAACAGTTCCAGTGATAAGGTTTATAGCGGAAGAAAATGTGTTACTTTCATAGTGGAAACATCAAGAATTAAATAGTCAAAAAATACACAAACAGTTAGTGTGACTAGTTTAATGAAGATTGTGATCCAAATAGATAGTCAGAAGACCACCAAACAATGTAAGATAGAACAGTTATATTATTGTTTATAGAACTTGATAAATAAAAACCTTTGTAAATTTCAAAAGAAATGTAACTGAATGCCACGGCAAAACAGAATACAATACAAAGAAAGGCCAGAGAAAATAATAACAAACAAAGTAGTTTGTTAAATATCAACAAATGTGACAGAATTTAGTTACAAACCATGACAAGAAAGGTATTATCAGTAGTTCAAGAATATTTGTATTATTGTTTAAGAAGAAGTAGTGTAAACATGTGTATTAAAACAATTAAACTGTTGTAATAGAATACCATACTGAAGTCATGTTAGTAGTAGCAAAATGCTGCATTAGAATATGTTGTACATTGTTACATAACCCCATAGGAAAGGCACCTATGAAACAAATTAGTTTAACCAAACAACCATCAACAATTGTGTCAATCAAAGATTCATTCTAAGTAATGATACACCCTAATAAACAGTGTATTATATTGAAATACACTACAAATAAAGTAGACCAAATATGATAGCACAAAGCTATAGGAAATGGAACCTAATATGCCAAATTAGTTAACCAAAATACATTGTTAAAACATGTGCAAAGATTGATGAAAGTATTACCAGTAGTTAGATGAACATCTGGTACTACTATGAGAACAGATTCCAAGTATAATGACAATAGTTTTGTGACCAAAATATTGTAAACTAGCTGACTATGAATGCATAGCCAGAAGTGAGCAAAGGCAATGTAACCAACTAGTTAAGCAAAATACTTTATTAAAACTTGAACAGAGATTAATGGAAGTGTTACCAGTAGTAAGAAGGACACTTAATACTACTATGAGAACGGACCATAACCATAAGAATAGTCATTTTATAGATAAATTATTAAAAACTAAATGACCATGATGGTGGAATCAGAATGTAAACAAACAATATGTAGCAAGTTGTTTATGCAAAATGCAACATACAAACTTGTTCAAAAGTAGATAAAAATGTTATCAATGATCAGAAGGATGTCTGATACTACTTTGAGAATCTATGTCAAATATAATAATAACAATTTTATTATTGATTTATCAAAAAATAACTGACTACCATGTCATGACCTAATGTAAACAAACCCATTACTAGAAATTGAAGGGTTCTCAGATAGCTAAAAGCTAACAAATATATTAAATGAATTAGGTACTATAGTTGTACACTAGTTGCATTTATAACATAATATACCTTATATAGAAAAACCATAAATAAAGTGACAATTTTAAGAAAAAAGATAGGAGGGTAGTGAAACAATACTAATAGTATATGAAACACAGCCCTGTGCATATACTAAAGTACAAATCCATGTGAATAAACATTTATATGATTGTTAGATTACAATACCGATGTTATTAGATAAGAAAAAATAGTTTTAAGGACAATTGTGAATAATCGAATATGGACGCTAAAGACGCCATGATCAAACATTGTTTGGGTGACAATTATTCCCAAATTTTGTATTAAACAGTTGAGAAATAGACTCAGATCGTTTAATCAAAAGTGTTTTAGTGTAATTAGTTAAGTTTTGGTGTAATAAACTTATTAAATATAAGATGCACCATAAAAATCGATAAAATCGTTGTAGTGATTTAAATAATGGACGGATTATAATCTTGTTTGGACTTTATTTAAAGCTCAGGATGTCCGCGATTTATTGGCACTAACCATTCAATGATTAAGCAAATAATAAGAAAGTTATCACGATTTTAAACTTTTTAATTATTTTTTGCACCAGTGCTTACGTCATTCTAATCTCAAACCCAAACGCAAAATTGGTAATAAATTAAAAATGTTACTAAGTCAAGGTACTTTGGGTCGGAGAGTTCAAAGAATTCAACCAATCGAATGAATGAAAACCGGCAGACAAGCCGCAGACGTTCCGACGGAGCGTGACAGTCATCTATCAATCATCAACTAGACAGGACGTATCACTCAGCGGACCAAATATATGACGAAGTTTATTTTGAATTGTGCGCGACACGTAAACATCAGTAAACAACATACACCTAACCTAAATACCACACAAAGCATTAACGTGTGTACAGTGCGAAGTGAATAAGATTTAAATACGACCAGTGTATAATATCGGTCGTATTTTCGAGTGTTGTGTTGAAAATAAACCAGGGAGTACAATATTTTTCATTAATTAACAATAAAACAGAAATAAAAATTTCTGAAAAAACCGATTGTTTAGATACTACGCTAATCAATAATAGCGAAGTATAATAATGCTGATGAAATTTATCAGAATTGACAAAAGAATTATTTCGCAATTTTTAACTTGATAAATAAATGTTTTAATTATTTTTCATAATTAAAAGAGTCACGATTAATGTACTTATTACAAAATACGAGCACAGCAAATAGTCGCTCTATTGACTAATGTTGTTTTTGATTGTTACTATTGAAGATAAATATTTTAATTTTTACGCGAAAGAATATTCTATTCTACTGATAGTTATGCATCAGAAATATTATAAATAACATATGTATGTTTAGATTAAGAAGAAATTAATGCTTAATATAATTAACTCTAATAACTATTCACATTATGAGATAACCTAAAAGTCATAACCACAATTTGCCACCTTTTTGTCATAAGTCTGTTCTCATATAATCCAAACCAGATGAAAGCTATAACAAGAGTTTTTTTTATAACTTTTTCTCTTGTAAATAAATAATTCCTACAGTGAATTATTAAAATATAATAAGTGCAAATCAACGCACTTGTTTATTGTCAAAGTAACTACTGTGTACTGGGTACGAATTCCCGCGTACGATAATACCATAATTATCTATTATATGGTACCAATTTTCAATTTTAACATTTGTTTGTTTGTTTTTTATTAATTGTTTATTAAATATCATTATAAAACGCTACATCTTGTATCTGGCATCATGCTACTTAAAAGAATCACACGAACTTGGTAATTAACTTATGTAAGAGGACATAACCTCTCTAAATAAAAACTATTGTATAACCTACAATGTTACCAGCCTGAGGCTAAGAAGAGTTTCATTTTAAATTTGTTCATTGTAATTATTCTCAGTAAAATTATTAGTGACTGATTGTTAATTTTTAAAGATTTTATAGCATTCTTAACTGTTAATAAACCTCTATATCTTGTTACCAGTGGAAAAGGAGTTTAATTTCGAACTTAAAATAGTTCATTTTTTCATAGCCAGTTCTATCAAAAGGTGGCGGAAGAATTTAAATATTCCTGATAATTCAGAACATTATTTAGTTGTTATATTATTATTATCGTGCATGCTAATCACGTTTGATATTCAAACAGAATAGCTACTTGTATGTGTAGCGTGTGTGTTACAGCTGAGCAGTCACCTAACAGAACAGCAATATCCACATATGGTAAGTGGGGAGGTTACCAGCGGAGTGTGAAAAATACTTTTAAATTAAAAGATTTAACCAGTGATACCCACACATTTACTAACCACAATCAGACTGATAATAATAATTATAATTTTGGATATTTTATTGTACAACATTATTGTGGATACCGGAGCGTATCTGCAAGTAACATACAATCAAAACACACTTACATCTACATCTATAATATTACATTATAATATATATATATATATATATATATATATATATATATATAGCCTCCATTATTTACAAACACTCGAAAGCAGTGCTGGTACGTGACAGGTGCACCTAGCCGTTGCACCTTGAGTGTATAAAAAATAATTTGTGTCACGTACCTTTATGGGTCCCCCTCCCCGTTTACATGTGGTGTAAATTTCAAATCTTGACCAATTTTGGTGGAGCCGGACCATCGTTGTTTCACCACCCGAAGGAAGCTCTGCCAACCATGGCCCGCCTCCAAGTGCCGAAAACCACGGCCAGGACTGGTAAGGTCGTGACCGCCCGAAAATGGGGGAGTGTCCCTTCTGAAAGCAAATTAACAACTATTAAAATTCAAATTATCATTATGACCAATATAACTTCAAGTTCGTCGCATTCTGCGTACTCACTATTTATTGTGTTTCCCGGTTCTGTAAAACATATGAATTATTCATTTTAATCTCTATTATTTCGTAGGGGCCTTCGTATAGTAAAAAGAACTTTTTTATCTCCTTGTCTTGAGCATTTGACAAATCATGGCGTTTTACCAATACTAATTGTCCAGTTTCATACTTAACACACTTACCTTTCATATCATGCCTTCATTTCCGCCTTTCTCCTTTCGTTTGCCAACCTCAATTTTACGTCCTGGTTCATTGTATTCGTTTCAGGTGGGAAATCAAATAACTGCTCTAAAATCCGTGGTTGACGCTTTCCTTTTACCAACTCGTAAGGCGTGAACCCCGTCGACTCATGTGTTACGCTGTTCAGCCAGTTCTCAATTCTCTGGACGTACAAGGCCCACTCGCTGTGTTTGGCATGGCAGTAAGCTCGGAAAATCCTACCTAATTCCCTCATGACCCTCTCCGCCTGGTTGCACTGCGGATGATATACTGCGGTGTGTTTTTGGATGATACCTTCCCATCCGAGAGTCTGGCGCCATTTTCCACTGATGAACTGTGGTCCGTGATCTGACAGGATTACCTTTGGCTTCCCAACATTGATCATGTAGTCTCGTGTTATCTTCTCACTCAGCACCTTACTCGTCGCTCTCTTCACACTATACAATCTGACATATTTGGAAAAAGTATCAAGCACAACGAAAATATACATAACACCACCCCTACCCTTTGGCAACGGGCCGTACAAATCCACTGCTACTAAATCAAATGGTTTCTCCACCTTAATGTAATTTAATTCCCCTTCTACCCTATAATTCACAACTTTGGATTTCTGACATAGTTCACAAACTCTTAAGTATTTTTCTAACACGTTTTTCCATATTTCTAAAGAGACAAGATTCCCTTAATACACTCGCACACTTCTTTGCCCCAAAATGTCCGTATCTATAGTGACAGTCCCACACTATTTTTTCTATCAATCCTTCAGGTATAACTAACCTCCAATCCCTTTCTCTCCCCTCTACTTTTTTAAACAAACTCCCCTTAAACACCTGAAAATATTGTTTATACCCAAACTCATCTACTTCTGATTCTACACTAGTTATTATCTTATTTAATTTAGTATCGGCTCTCTGCATTATATTTATATCTTTCAACTCTTCCCCAAAAAGTTTATCTTCCCTGGATAGTCTATAAATTTCTGTTTCCTTAATATCTCTACCAGTTCTATTTCTATCTGTGTCTACTCGTGATAGTGTGTCTGGCACCCTGTTCTCTACCCCCTCAATGTATTCCCAAGAAAAATTGTACTCTTGGAGAGCTAACACCCACCTGGTTATCTGGCTGTGTGTGAGCTTGCACGTGTTCAGGAACGACAGCGCTTTATGGTCCGTCCTGATGATGGTGTTATTGCCCAGCAGATATGTCCGGAACTTTTTTACTGCAAACACTATACTGAGGAGCTCCTTCTCTGTGGTTGTATAATTGCGTTCTGATGCTAATAACGTCCGGCTGGTGAAAGCAATTGTATGGTGTTCTCTCGCCTCGTCCTCTTGATACAGTTCGGCTCCTAGTGCTATATTACTAGCGTCTGTCTGTAAATAAAAATTATTATTGAAATTTGGGTGGTTCATTAAAATCATATCGGCGAACTTATTCTTAATTTTGCAAAACGCTTCTCTTTCATTTTCCCCCCATTTCCATTGTTTGTTCTTCTGCAGCACGGCGCTAAGTCTTGCCGTCGTCTGAGCGTAATTTCGCTGGAACTTCCTGTAAAAATTACATAGACCAAGAAAACTTTGTAATTGCTTTATGTTCTTTGGCTCCGGCAACGTCAGGATGGATTCTACTTTGTCCGGATTAGCCCGTATTCCTGTAGGTGTTATGATGAATCCTAGAAAGTGTATTTCAGTCTGTAAAAATTTTGATTTATCCCAATTCACAGTTAAACCTCCCTGGTATAATTTCTCCAACACATACTCTAAATGTTCTACATGCTCCTCAAATGTTCTGGAAGCTATCAGAATGTCATCCACATATATAGTCAAAAAATCTAAATTATGAGGCTGTAAAATTTCATCAAGACACTTAATAAAACTAGCTACACTGGTGTTCAATCCAAACGGCAAGCGAATAAACTGATAATTTTTTCCGTTAAATAAAAATGCAGTATACTTGCGACTATTTTGGGCTAGCGGTACCTGCCAGTAACCTGCCGTCAAGTCTAACAACGTCATATATTTCACCCCACTAAACTTCTGAAAAATTTCTTCAATCGCCTCAGGGGACTCTCTATCAGGAATAATAATTTGGTTTATTTTTCTCGCGTCTAGACACAATCTAACTCTCCCGTCTTTCTTTATGACTACCACTAGAGGGTTGGAATAGGTTGATACCGACCTCTCTATAATACCGCCCTCTAACATTCTATCCAATTCTAACTGCACTGCCCCCCTTTTTGAATATGGTACCGGATAACTACGTTGTACATATGGCGCATGCTCCCTCACCTTTAGTTCACACTCATAACCTTTTGCCCTTCCTGGTTCCCCGGCAAACACTCCCCTATAATCCTTGACTACCCGCCACAACGCCTTACGTTGAGAACTCCCCATTGCGCCACCCTCACCACAAAATTTAACCGCTCTATCCGCCCATATTCTCTCCTCACTCACTCTCTCTCTACACATATTCATACTAAATTCCACATCCCTATCTATGACCCTATTTGGTATAACCCTTATACCCGAAATCTTTACTGTATCTAAAACCCGTTCAAAATTAACTGTTATTCGTTTACCTTCATTGTTCAATTCTAAAATTCTCTTTCTAAAATTGATTACCGCATTATTCCTGATCAGAAAATCATTACCCAATATTACTTCTAAGTTTAAGCCCCTTACAACCAAGAATGTATTTTCATAACTTTCCCCATTTATTACTATATTCAACTGGACTTGTGTTGTAACCCGTTTACTTCTAACACCCGTAATGCCTACAATTGTTACACCCGCAACTGGCAAAGATGGAATATTTTTGTTAGTCTCTCTTAACTTATTTAGTACGTGTTCTGCTATTACTGATACTTCACTACCTGTGTCAGGACTGGCTTACCTTCTATTTCCAGTTTTACATCCGTCAACCATGCTTCTGGTCTCATTGTTTCCGCCTCCTCTTCTTCCATCAATTCAGTAGCCATGTCTGTGTGGATCGTGTGATTCCTGTATTTACTTCCATGGACCCCGCAGTTATCTATCGACAATGGCCGGGCCTCCTCATCCATTGTCCTTCTTAGTTTTCCGTCCTCTCAACCGTATTTCTAGGCGTGTACGCTCTTCCCGTGTGCTGATTTCCTCCTTCGTTTCTTGTATTCTCGGCTCGTCCTTCGCTGTGTCTCTGCTGCGTGTTGTTGAATCTCTGCTGCATCCTCGGCTGATGACCGGGCCTCGCCTTCCTACATCTTTAACAAAAATTACGGTCAGCATAATTTTCTCCGGGACACCCATCACATTTCCACCTCGGATATTGTCTGTTTGGTTCTCGACCATTTTGTGTAGTTCCCCCATTCTGTCCTCCTCTCGGTGCATAATTTCCTCCATTGTGAACATCAGGTTGTTGTTGTGGACGTCTGCTGTCTTCCTGGTCCCTAATATTCTGAAAAACATCCAATATTTTTTCTAACTCATTTATGTCACTTACCTCTCTCGTCATCAATGTGATCTGTACCTCTCTCGGTAAATGTTTGCTGACATGGCGTACAAACGACTGGAATGGCAACGGTGGTTCTAAGTATTTGGCTTCATTAAACAGTTTCATCGTATATACTGTAATATTACGGTTGTTCCTCCCAAAATTCCCTGTTCCCATTATTTGACTTCGCAAGATCTCCTGCTCCTCTTCCGACCAGTATTTATTACGAAAGGCTGTTTCAAAATTTTCATACCTCTCCCATTCATTTCTATGCGTCTCTGCCCATATCTCAGAATTACCCTTAAAGCATTTTAAAATTTTTATAAGTTTAACCTCCCAACTACTACCGTTAAATTTGTTAAATTCACGTACTCGATTTAAAAATTGCATAGGATGCACTCTACGGTTCTCACTACAAAAAGTTTCGAGTTCAATTTCATTATTGACATCTCTTGTAATCAATATACGTTCAGTAACATTGCTTAATTTTTGGTTTATTACTAAACTTAACTCATCTTTCACATTACTAATGCTCTGTTCAATCGAATATAATTTTTTATCATTACTACATTCAGATTGCATGCTATTTTTTGTTATTACATTAATTAATTCATTTAACGCCTGTATTTCTGTTTTACAGGTATTTTCAATTTCATTTATTTTCATGTCTGTATTATTTTTATGTTCATCGATATTCTGATTCATTTTTTCAATCGTTACTACTACACTATTAAGCTTACATTCAGTTTCCGTATTACATTTATTTATTTTAAATTCTATTTCATTATTGTATTCATTCATTGAACTTATTAACTTCTCATTATTCTCATTTATTTGTTTATTAACTCTTTCTGATATCTGATCATCTATCTCACTAAATTTAACATCTATCTTCTTTATTGAGTTATCTAGCTTGGCATCTAATTGGTTAACTTTATTGGTAAATTCTTCATTAGTATTTTCACAATGTCTATTAATCTCATTAATATCATTTTTTAATTCATTATTCTGCTTTTTCAACTCATTGAAATTACTTTCGCATTTTATTTTCTGTTCGTTAATTTCACAACTCAATTTATCGAATTTACTATTTTGTTCATCAAAACAACTATTTATAATATCAAATTTAATATTTTGTTCATTGAATTTATTATTCTGAACATCAAATTTATTATTCAAACTACACAGCGTGCTACATAGATATTTCATCATATTATTTTCAGGTTGATTACTTTCCTTAATTGATTTTGGGGTCGTCTGAATCCCCGAATCATCTGTACTATCTGTTTCATTTGTACCACTTATATTCATATTTTTTTCGTCTTGACCTACATTCGGAGTTGAATGTACTTCAAGGCTACTCATAACAGCTGCTTCATTAAATTTAGCCATTTCACTTACCGTACTTTCATTATTTTCTGACATTTTTGAATTGTAAATTTATCACATTTATTTTATTATACCGTATTTTAACACTTCTTATTTTACATACCTTAGGTATTCATTAGGTCTTAGTTACATATAACCTAGTTTTTTGTATTTTTTTACGTATTACTAACTCACGCTTATATTCACATTTAGGTGCGGTTTATTAAAATTTATTTTTATAAACTTGTCCCAGTTCGGGCGCCATTGAGATACTACTACTTAATAGCCAAAATAATTATTTAAATATATAATACAACTCTTACCTTGTTCGGGTCCCCAGGTCCTTCGCACGAATTCGTGAAGAATAAGCGTGACTTAGGTTAACACTCTTCAATAAATTATACTCTCAATTTCGGTATTATAGTTATATTTATTTCGCAATTCTTTGACACTAAATTTTACTTTCTTTTCATTTATTTGTATTCCCAAAAGCTATTATAGACATTTACGTAATTTCTTTCCAAAAGCAAATCAAACAAACATATTACTTTATTTATTCTGATTTATAGTAATTATTCTTTGTCATTCTTGCGATGTGTTTTCTCTCTCCCGGAGTTATACTCCAAACAATAGAAACAAGGTATGTATACATATGATTAAAATCATTTCTTACAAAAAAGAAAATATAATCTTCTTAAAGTATTACCTTAAATTCTAACTTCGAGGCGACCCAGCAATGCCCACTCACAACATTCATACAATTTTAAAAACCCCATTTTTATTTATTTAATTTTTTGGCCTCATTAAAATTTTAGGTAAAAATACGTTTACTTGGGTAACGGCGTCTCCTCCGATCTCGTAGCGTGGCCCGCACCAAGTCCTCGTTTACATGTCCAAAAAAAAAACTATGGGTTCATCTTCTTAATTTTGACTCACTTATAACAGTTCTGATTTAGTTAGTGCACTTTTGAATAATACTCCGGTTTTTTACCGGCTAGGTCGGCCGACCTTGAAAAGAAAAGAAAATCTTCTATGAACATTTCCATGGTCTTCTTTACTGTTTTTCCATCTTGTTGAGATACTACTACTTAATAGCCAAAATAATTATTTAAATATATAATACAACTCTTACCTTGTTCGGGTCCCCAGGTCCTTCGCACGAATTCGTGAAGAATAAGCGTGACTTAGGTTAACACTTTTCAATAAATTATACTCTCAATTTCGGTATTATAGTTATATTTATTTCGCAATTCTTTGACACTAAATTTTACTTTCTTTTCATTTATTTGTATTCCCAAAAGCTATTATAGACATTGACGTAATTTCTTTCCAAAAGCAAATCAAACAAACATATTACTTTATTTATTCTGATTTATAGTAATTATTCTTTGTCATTCTTGCGATGTTTTTTCTCTCTCCCGGAGTTATACTCCAAACAATAGAAACAAGGTATGTATACATATGATTAAAATCATTTCTTACAAAAAAGAAAATATAATATTCTTAAAGTATTACCTTAAATTCTAACTTCGAGGCGACCCAGCAGTGCCCACTCACAACATTCATACAATTTTAAAAACCCCATTTTTATTTATTTAATTTTTTGGCCTCATTAAAATTTTAGGTAAAAATACGTTTACTTGGGTAACGGCGTCTCCTCCGATCTCATAACGTGGCCCGCACCAAGTCCTCGTTTACATGTCCAAAAAAAAAACTATGGGTTCATCTTCTTAATTTTGACTCGCTTATAACAGTTCTGATTTAGTTAGTGCACTTTTGAATAATACTCCGGTTTTTTACCGGCTAGGTCAGCCGACCTTGAAAAGAAAACTTTTAGCAAAATTTAAATGGATCGCATGCGGTCTGTTGGTAAGAAGCACTGGGCAGAAGTTTTCTTGCGGTTCCCTCTCCACAGTTTTACAATACGGGAACTCACGGCCTGCTGGTGCGAAGTCATAGTCACTGTTCATGGTATCACGTACAATTCCCGTGTGTTGGACGTTGATGAAATTTGGTGTTCACTAGTTGACGTCATTGGAAAGGCGTGTCCTTAATCTTATATCCGCCTTGCCCCAAGCACATGGTTGAACAAAATTCGCCCAAGCCATTTTTGTGCGACTTGAGTTTAGCGTGGGTTCTGCGCTCCGCTGATGTTAGTGCGTCTGGGCGCATTACACGGTACTCCAGTTCTGAGAATTAAAGAGTTGTGTGCAACACGCACATTCTAATGCAATTAGTTCACCTCACTGTTGCTTCGTTGGAACCAAGCTTTTGTTTAACACGTGGCTGGCCGCACAGATGAAAATGAAGTTAAAATTATTTTAATAAAATAAAAACCCCTCCCTTTTAGTCCCGTTACAATACCCCCCCCAATGAGAGATCTTCTGCCAAAACAGAAGAAATCTCATTGCTAAACCCCTAAGAGGATCGGTGAGGATATGGTGCCAACAACCCCCCATTTGTTCTTATACATCATGGGTAAACTACCCCCCTGGCTCGGCTACTATGGCCGCATCTGAATGATATTACTGGACTTCTCTATCCGAGATCCCAACACCATAAAATCGAACAGACACGCACCACCGCGCACCTAACCTTCTAACATACCACCCCAAAATCCAAAACCCCTGGTCTTATACCATGCCAGATCCTCAACCGATATGTTCCCCCTTACCATGCATACTGGGTCGCCTTTGGCAATACTGGGTGTGTACATAGACTTAAAATTTTATAAACAAACTCCCTAACTTTTCAAAATTATTTTTCAATTTACGATACAGTAAACAAATTAAATTCTAACCATTACCGTTGGTTCAAAATTCCTATAAACTCCAAATCAATCTGTTCTATTACCATTTCTTTCTTCAAAACAAAAACTAAAAATCTTTTATCTGAATCTATCAGTTTTCTTCATTACTATTAATAAGCAGAAAAACACATAAATTGAACATCTAATTAAAACATGAACTCACTTATCCTAACATTTGTTTACACATATATTCTAAACAATATAATTCAATAACACTATTGATACACATAAACAATAATATAATCAAAATTCAAAACATCAATTAGATGGCAGGCACAAAAAAATCAAATTTTTTTTTCAAAAAAAATTTTAATTTATCAAAATATTATTTTTATCAATTTCAGAAAAAATTTAAAATTATTTAAATCAATTAAACGAACAAATTTTCACCAAGCAATTGCCAAAACTGGTCTGGTTTATAACATCAACCATCAGCTGATCAAACTGGGTCAAGTCAACAACCTTGACCTACATAGGTTATACATATGCTACATCATAAAATACATTAAACATCTTTAAAATTTTTATCTTCAAACATAATATAATAAGACATTCAAAATTAACATGGTTATTATTACAATTAACAATAAAATTGACATTTAAACTAATTAAAAATTACATATTTTATAGCTTTACATTATTCTCAAATTCTATTAAAATTTGTCACTTGTTTCAATTAATTTTTTCTTTTTAACCATGATTTACTTTCTTTAACATTCTCAATCTCCATTAGTTTGGGCGACTTAATTATTCATAACAATTTAAGTTACCACTTGGTATTTATATATTCATAATCTTAATCCCTTTCTGACTTTAATGTCCCTAACAGCTTCAACTAACATGACACCCCTCTATCAAAAACATCTATCAAACCTTCTCCAAATCCACTTACTACTCAACTCATATCGCCTCATTCTACCCTTATAATAAAAAATACTCTTTACCCCTTTGTACTCAGGATGTGTGTTCCCTCAACTCACCTCCGTCTCCACATCTTGCCCATCCTATGTACCCGGCAATCACTCACTGAAAACCCACTGCTACCCGCCACAACGCCTGTCGTTGCGGACTCCTTACACACCACCCCCCCTTACAAAATTTCCATCAACTAATTACCCTTCCAATACATCACTTTCAACTACTACAAAATATCCCCACTTATTTATTAACTCAATATATCCATCAATACTCTACATATTTTCCCACATAGCTACTGTGTCACTATTACATCTCAAATTCTACCTTACATTAATTCACAATAATATTATTTCATCTCTAGTACCCCTTTAAACTCAACATGGACTGATCTACATGTCCTAACAAAATATTAATCACCCAAAATCTACCTTTTACATTACCTTTTACAAATCATTTAAAATTCTTAACTCCCTCAAACTATTTCCATCATTTAAATTAAAATCTTTTAACACATTAAAATCATTCTATTCCAACATTAATTACATTGGAAACTTGCAAACAATTTATCAGTGACATTCTACAGCTGATCAGCTGATTTTCTAGGCAAGGTGAATAACCTTACTATAAACACATTTCAAAATTATACAAATTACACATTTTATCAATCCTTACCTCTAACACAATAAATTAATACATTTACAAGACATAATAAACACAGTATAATAACATCTAATGCACCTATTTATCAAATCAAGAGACAATTCTTTAATTACTTCAAGAGCGAGTCATCATCCTTAAGTTACAAAATTTCTTAATTCGTTGCTCCCCTGAGCAACCTCCTGAACCACACACACTATTATTTTTTTAGGGTGGACTGTTGCGCCCATTTGCATCCACAAGGACGGCATTGGTGGAGGAATTTATCATCTCCGTGTCCTTCCTTCAGCGTTACATTTTAAAATTGGTAGATATCATTATATCTTTGTTATATATTAATATGCCCTTAAAACGGGTCTACCACCTGGTTTACTGTTCCCACGCGAACAGAGTGTTAGCCGCTGTTCCATAGTTCCGGGGATTTCCCCTAAGTCACCCCCCATTAATTTCAAATATACACCAATTTCAAGCCAGCTATGGTCAAGGTTCTTACTTTATGGCCATAGCTGACCGCTATCCAAAACCACGATTAGTGCTGGTAAGGCAGTAATCGCCCGAAAAGTCGGGGAAATCAACTCTAACTTCAGGCATGTTCTCTACGTCATTAATATACACGGCACGGCAATCTATCAGCATATAATATAAAATTATATAAAAGGTGTGGCGTGTATTTTACGCCATTTTGGCCTCTGATGGAGGTAACACTCTCTGTCACCCCCAACACTTACCGCTATCTACCGTGGCACATGCCACCACGGCAATAGCATACTATTAACTAAATTACCCTTCTACACTTGCAGTTTCTGCACTCCCTAAGTATAGCACTTCTATTAACACCACTCAACCCCCCAAAATTACCCACATATCTTGTATGACAACAAGTTTCTATTTTATTCTACACACTTCAACACGTTCCAACTCTCACTGATACTATGAACTTTACAATTATATTTGGTCACTTATTTACTAAAATTGACATGACTTGAAAACTATAAACATTCCAGATTTGATATTGCTAACTATTTACATTGGAGGCTGATCTTATCCTTATTATCATTGATGGTGAATCTGTGACCGTCGAAAATGGGGTTTTGCCGCGCATAGACTTGGAAAAAGGCAGACATACTACGTGAATTCACGTCCCCTTTTTAATCCCTTTATCACCAGATCTATTCCTTTTTCTCCCATTTATTCCAACCCGCCGTCTGCCTCACTCCAACCCCATGAGCCACAAAACTCAATCTTTTCAGATTACACTGGAATTGCTGTCAGTGGTAAAGTTCCAATTATGAAGGAGAAAGTATAACATAGCAGCATCGTACTCGAAATGAAGAAAGAAAATGACCATGAGCCAAAATAAAATGTTAGAAACCAGGCCCAATAGAGTCCAACAGTGAGGGGAACCAAAAAAGATAATAGATAATGAAAGTGTAAAACAAAATGACTACAACAAAATTCCAACAGTGAGGGGAACAAATGAAGATAGTGACTATAATAAAAGTGTAAAAGAAGACTACCAATAGATTCAACAGTGAGGGGAACAAATGAAGATAGTGACTATAATAAGAGTGTAAAAGAAGACAATAGATTCCAACAGTGAGGGGAACCAATAAAACGACTATGCAAAACAAAGGAAGAGACAACTCAAGAGCAACCACAATGATGGCAGACAAACTAATATATTGACAAATATGAATATTATGAAACAACGACTACTACAATGAAAATATTGAAGAAGACGTTCAAACCTAAAGAAGAAAGGAAGAAGAAGGACAAGGAAAACATGACATGAAGAGAGAAGAAAATGGATAGACCATACAAGAAATCATCATTCATCAAGTGTACTAGAGACGATACTAGTAACTAAAAGAATAGGGATTGTCAACTATGAAGAAACAGTGTTTAACATTTTAATGAAGAAATTTGTGTTAGTGGTTGAAATTACAATCAGAATGATCAATATTGCACACCACTATATAAAAATTAGAAGAAGACAATAGATTCCAACAGTGAGGGGAACCAATAAAACGACTATGCAAAACAAAGGGAGAGACCATACAAGAAATCATCATTCATCAAGTGTACTAGAGACAATACTAGTAACTAAAAGAATAGGAATTACACCACTAATTTTTATATAGTGGTGTGCATTTTGATTTTAACATTTTAAGAAATCACAAACAGTTATAGTGATTACTTAATATAAGTGTGAGAACCTGTGACCAGTTAACTAATTTTAACCTAATAAACCCCACAAACAATTCCAGTGATAAGGTTTATAGCGGAAGAAAATGTGTTACTTTCATAGTGGAAACATCAAGAATTAAATAGTCAAAAAATACACAAACAGTTAGTGTGACTAGTTTAATGAAGATTGTGATCCAAATAGATAGTCATAAGACCACCAAACAATGTAAGATAGAACAGTTATATTATTGTTTATAGAACTTGATAAATAAAAACCTTTGTAAATTTCAAAAGAAATGTAACTGAATGCCACGGCAAAACAGAATACAATACAAAGAAAGGCCAGAGAAAATAATAACAAACAAAGTAGTTTGTTAAATATCAACAAATGTGACAGAATTTAGTTACAAACCATGACAAGAAAGGTATTATCAGTAGTTCAAGAATATTTGTATTATTGTTTAAGAAGAAGTAGTGTAAACATGTGTATTAAAACAATTAAACTGTTGTAATAGAATACCATACTGAAGTCATGTTAGTAGTAGCAAAATGCTGCATTAGAATATGTTGTACATTGTTACATAACCCCATAGGAAAGGCACCTATGAAACAAATTAGTTTAACCAAACAACCATCAACAATTGTGTCAATCAAAGATTCATTCTAAGTAATGATACACCCTAATAAACAGTGTATTATATTGAAATACACTACAAATAAAGTAGACCAAATATGATAGCACAAAGCTATAGGAAATGGAACCTAATATGCCAAATTAGTTAACCAAAATACATTGTTAAAACATGTGCAAAGATTGATGAAAGTATTACCAGTAGTTAGATGAACATCTGGTACTACTATGAGAACAGATTCCAAGTATAATGACAATAGTTTTGTGACCAAAATATTGTAAACTAGCTGACTATGAATGCATAGCCAGAAGTGAGCAAAGGCAATGTAACCAACTAGTTAAGCAAAATACTTTATTAAAACTTGAACAGAGATTAATGGAAGTGTTACCAGTAGTAAGAAGGACACTTAATACTACTATGAGAACGGACCATAACCATAAGAATAGTCATTTTATAGATAAATTATTAAAAACTAAATGACCATGATGGTGGAATCAGAATGTAAACAAACAATATGTAGCAAGTTGTTTATGCAAAATGCAACATACAAACTTGTTCAAAAGTAGATAAAAATGTTATCAATGATCAGAAGGATGTCTGATACTACTTTGAGAATCTATGTCAAATATAATAATAACAATTTTATTATTGATTTATCAAAAAATAACTGACTACCATGTCATGACCTAATGTAAACAAACCCATTACTAGAAATTGAAGGGTTCTCAGATAGCTAAAAGCTAACAAATATATTAAATGAATTAGGTACTATAGTTGTACACTAGTTGCATTTATAACATAATATACCTTATATAGAAAAACCATAAATAAAGTGACAATTTTAAGAAAAAAGATAGGAGGGTAGTGAAACAATACTAATAGTATATGAAACACAGCCCTGTGCATATACTAAAGTACAAATCCATGTGAATAAACATTTATATTATTGTTAGATTACAATACCGATGTTATTAGATAAGAAAAAATAGTTTTAAGGACAATTGTGAATAATCGAATATGGACGCTAAAGACGCCATGATCAAACATTGTTTGGGTGACAATTATTCCCAAATTTTGTATTAAACAGTTGAGAAATAGACTCAGATCGTTTAATCAAAAGTGTTTTAGTGTAATTAGTTAAGTTTTGGTGTAATAAACTTATTAAATATAAGATGCACCATAAAAATCGATAAAATCGTTGTAGTGATTTAAATAATGGACGGATTATAATCTTGTTTGGACTTTATTTAAAGCTCAGGATGTCCGCGATTTATTGGCACTAACCATTCAACGATTAAGCAAATAATAAGAAAGTTATCACGATTTTAAACTTTTTAATTATTTTTTGCACCAGTGCTTACATCATTCTAATCTCAAACCCAAACGCAAAATTGGTAATAAATTAAAAATTTTACTAAGTCAAGGTACTTTGGGTCGGAGAGTTCAAAGAATTCAACCAATCGAATGAATGAAAACCGGCAGACAAGCCGCAGACGTTCTGACGGAGCGTGACAGTCATCTATCAATCATCAACTAGACAGGACGTATCACTCAGCGGACCAAATATATGATGAAGTTTATTTTGAATTGTGCGCGACACGTAAACATCAGTAAACAACATACACCTAACCTAAATACCACACAAAGCATTAACGTGTGTACAGTGCGAAGTGAATAAGATTTAAATACGACCAGTGTATAATATCGGTCGTATTTTCGAGTGTTGTGTTGAAAATAAACCAGGGAGTACAATATTTTTCATTAATTAACAATAAAACAGAAATAAAAATTTCCGAAAAAACCGATTGTTTAGATACTACGCTAATCAATAATAGCGAAGTATAATAATGCTGATGAAATTTATCAGAATTGACAAAAGAATTATTTCGCAATTTTTAACTTGATAAATAAATGTTTTAATTATTTTTCATAATTAAAAGAGTCACGATTAATGTACTTATTACAAAATATGAGCACAGCAAATAGTCGCTCTATTGACTAATGTTGTTTTTGATTGTTACTATTGAAGATAAATATTTTAATTTTTACGCGAAAGAATATTCTATTCTACTGATAGTTATGCATCAGAAATATTATAAATAACATATGTATGTTTAGATTAAGAAGAAATTAATGCTTAATATAATTAACTCTAATAACTATTCACATTATGAGATAACCTAAAAGTCATAACCACAATTTGCCACCTTTTTGTCATAAGTCTGTTCTCATATAATCCAAACCAGATGAAAGCTATAACAAGAGTTTTTTTTATAACTTTTTCTCTTGTAAATAAATAATTCCTACAGTGAATTATTAAAATATAATAATATATTTTAGCAGTGCAAATCAACGCACTTGTTTATTGTCAAAGTAACTACTGTGTACTGGGTACGAATTCCCGCGTACGATAATACCATAATTATCTATTATATGGTACCAATTTTCAATTTTAACATTTGTTTGTTTGTTTTTTATTAATTGTTTATTAAATATCATTATAAAACGCTACATCTTGTATCTGGCATCATGCTACTTAAAAGAATCACACGAACTTGGTAATTAACTTATGTAAGAGGACATAACCTCTCTAAATAAAAACTATTGTATAACCTACAATGTTACCAGCCTGAGGCTAAGAAGAGTTTCATTTTAAATTTGTTCATTGTAATTATTCTCAGTAAAATTATTAGTGACTGATTGTTAATTTTTAAAGATTTTATAGCATTCTTAACTGTTAATAAACCTCTATATCTTGTTACCAGTGGAAAAGGAGTTTAATTTCGAACTTAAAATAGTTCATTTTTTCATAGCCAGTTCTATCAAAAGGTGGCGGAAGAATTTAAATATTCCTGATAATTCAGAACATTATTTAGTTGTTATATTATTATTATCGTGCATGCTAATCACGTTTGATATTCAAACAGAATATCTACTTGTATGTGTAGCGTGTGTGTTACAGCTGAGCAGTCACCTAACAGAACAGCAATATCCACATATGGTAAGTGGGGAGGTTACCAGCGGAGTGTGAAAAATACTTTTAAATTAAAAGATTTAACCAGCGATACCCACACATTTACTAACCACAATCAGACTGATAATAATAATTATAATTTTGGATATTTTATTGTACAACATTATTGTGGATACCGGAGCGTATCTGCAAGTAACATACAATCAAAACACACTTACATCTACATCTATAATATTACATTATAATATATATATATATATATATATATAGCCTCCATTATTTACAAACACTCGAAAGCAGTGCTGGTACGAGACAGGTGCACCTAGCCGTTGCACCTTGAGTGTATAAAAAATAATTTGTGTCACGTACCTTTATGGGTCCCCCTCCCCGTTTACATGTGGTGTAAATTTCAAATCTTGACCAATTTTGGTGGAGCCGGACCATCGTTGTTTCACCACCCGAAGGAAGCTCTGCCAACCATGGCCCGCCTCCAAGTGCCGAAAACCACGGCCAGGACTGGCAAGGTCGTGACCGCCCGAAAATGGGGGAGTGTCCCTTCTGAAAGCAAATTAACAACTATTAAAATTCAAATTATCATTATGACCAATATAACTTCAAGTTCGTCGCATTCTGCGTACTCACTATTTATTGTGTTTCCCGGTTCTGTAAAACATATGAATTATTCATTTTAATCTCTATTATTTCGTTGGGGCCTTCGTATAGTAAAAAGAACTTTTTTATCTCCTTGTCTTGAGCATTTGACAAATCATGGCGTTTTACCAATACTAATTGTCCAGTTTCATACTTAACACACTTACCTTTCATATCATGCCTTCGTTTCCGCCTTTCTCCTTTCGTTTGCCAACCTCAATTTTACGTCCTGGTTCATTGTATTCGTTTCAGGTGGGAAATCAAATAACTGCTCTAAAATCCGTGGTGGACGCTTTCCTTTTACCAACTCGTAAGGCGTGAACCCCGTCGACTCATGTGTTAAACGCTGTTCAGCCAGTTCTCAATTCTCTGGACGTACAAGGCCCACTCGCTGTGTTTGGCATGGCAGTAAGCTCGGAAAATCCTACCTAATTCCCTCATGACCCTCTCCGCCTGGTTGGACTGCGGATGATATACTGCGGTGTGTTTTTGGATGATACCTTCCCATCCGAGAGTCTGGCGCCATTTTCCACTGATGAACTGTGGTCCGTGATCTGACAGGATTACCTTTGGCTTCCCAACATTGATCATGTAGTCTCGTGTTATCTTCTCACTCAGCACCTTACTCGTCGCTCTCTTCACACTATACAATCTGACATATTTGGAAAAAGTATCAAGCACAACGAAAATATACATAACACCACCCCTACCCTTTGGCAACGGGCCGTACAAATCCACTGCTACTAAATCAAATGGTTTCTCCACCTTAATGTAATTTAATTCCCCTTCTACCCTATAATTCACAACTTTGGATTTCTGACATAGTTCACAAACTCTTAAGTATTTTTCTAACACGTTTTTCCATATTTCTAAAGAGACAAGATTCCCTTAATACACTCGCACACTTCTTTGCCCCAAAATGTCCGTATCTATAGTGACAGTCCCACACTATTTTTTCTATCAATCCTTCAGGTATAACTAACCTCCAATCCCTTTCTCTCCCCTCTACTTTTTTAAACAAACTCCCCTTAAACACCTGAAAATATTGTTTATACCCAAACTCATCTACTTCTGATTCTACACTAGTTATTATCTTATTTAATTTAGTATCGGCTCTCTGCATTATATTTATATCTTTCAACTCTTCCCCAAAAAGTTTATCTTCCCTGGATAGTCTATAAATTTCTGTTTCCTTAATATCTCTACCAGTTCTATTTCTATCTGTGTCTACTCGTGATAGTGTGTCTGGCACCCTGTTCTCTACCCCCTCAATGTATTCCCAAGAAAAATTGTACTCTTGGAGAGCTAACACCCACCTGGTTATCTGGCTGTGTGTGAGCTTGCACGTGTTCAGGAACGACAGCGCTTTATGGTCCGTCCTGATGATGGTGTTATTGCCCAGCAGATATGTCCGGAACTTTTTTACTGCAAACACTATACTGAGGAGCTCCTTCTCTGTGGTTGTATAGTTGCGTTCTGATGCTAATAACGTCCGGCTGGTGAAAGCAATTGTATGGTGTTCTCTCGCCTCGTCCTCTTGATACAGTTCGGCTCCTAGTGCTATATTACTAGCGTCTGTCTGTAAATAAAAATTATTATTGAAATTTGGGTGGTTCATTAAAATCATATCGGCGAACTTATTCTTAATTTCGCAAAACGCTTCTCTTTCATTTTCCCCCCATTTCCATTGTTTGTTCTTCTGCAGCACGGCGCTAAATCTTGCCGTCGTCTGAGCGTAATTTCGCTGGAACTTCCTGTAAAAATTACATAGACCAAGAAAACTTTGTAATTGCTTTATGTTCTTTGGCTCCGGGAACGTCAGGATGGATTCTACTTTGTCCGGATTAGCCCGTATTCCTGTAGGTGTTATGATGAATCCTAGAAAGTGTATTTCAGTCTGTAAAAATTTTGATTTATCCCAATTCACAGTTAAACCTCCCTGGTATAATTTCTCCAACACATACTCTAAATGTTCTACATGCTCCTCAAATGTTCTGGAAGCTATCAGAATGTCATCCACATATATAGTCAAAAAATCTAAATTATGAGGCTGTAAAATTTCATCAAGACACTTAATAAAACTAGCTACACTGGTGTTCAATCCAAACGGCAAGCGAGTAAACTGATAATTTTTTCCGTTAAATAAAAATGCAGTATACTTGCGACTATTTTGGGCTAGCGGTACCTGCCAGTAACCTGCCGTCAAGTCTAACGTCATATATTTCACCCCACTAAACTTCTGAAAAATTTCTTCAGTCGCCTCAGGGGACTCTCTATCAGGAATAATAATTTGGTTTATTTTTCTCGCGTCTAGACACAATCTAACTCTCCCGTCTTTCTTTATGACTACCACTAGAGGGTTGGAATAGGTTGATACCGACCTCTCTATAATACCGCCCTCTAACATTCTATCCAATTCTAACTGCACTGCCCCCCTTTTTGAATATGGTACCGGATAACTACGTTGTACATATGGCGCATGCTCCCTCACCTTTAGTTCACACTCATAACCTTTTGCCCTTCCTGGTTCCCCGGCAAACACTCCCCTATAATCCTTGACTACCCGCCACAACGCCTTACGTTGAGAACTCCCCATTGCGCCACCCTCACCACAAAATTTAACCGCTCTATCCGCCCATATTCTCTCCTCACTCACTCTCTCTCTACACATATTCATACTAAATTCCACATCCCTATCTATGACCCTATTTGGTATAACCCTTATACCCGAAATCTTTACTGTATCTAAAACCCGTTCAAAATTAACTGTTATTCGTTTACCTTCATTGTTCAATTCTAAAATTCTCTTTCTAAAATTGATTACCGCATTATTCCTGATCAGAAAATCATTACCCAATATTACTTCTAAGTTTAAGCCCCTTACAACCAAGAATGTATTTTCATAACTTTCCCCATTTATTACTATATTCAACTGGACTTGTGTTGTAACCCGTTTACTTCTAACACCCGTAATGCCTACAATTGTTACACCCGCAACTGGCAAAGATGGAATATTTTTGTTAGTCTCTCTTAACTTATTTAGTACGTGTTCTGCTATTACTGATACTTCACTACCTGTGTCAGGACTGGCTTACCTTCTATTTCCAGTTTTACATCCGTCAACCATGCTTCTGGTCTCATTGTTTCCGCCTCCTCTTCTTCCATCAATTCAGTAGCCATGTCTGTGTGGATCGTGTGATTCCTGTATTTACTTCCATGGACCCCGCAGTTATCTATCGACAATGGCCGGGCCTCCTCATCCATTGTCCTTCTTAGTTTTCCGTCCTCTCAACCGTATTTCTAGGCGTGTACGCTCTTCCCGTGTGCTGATTTCCTCCTTCGTTTCTTGTATTCTCGGCTCGTCCTTCGCTGTCTCTGCTGCGTGTTGTTGAATCTCTGCTGCATCCTCGGCTGATGACCGGGCCTCGCCTTCCTACATCTTTAACAAAAATTACGGTCAGCATAATTTTCTCCGGGACACCCATCACATTTCCACCTCGGATATTGTCTGTTTGGTTCTCGACCATTTTGTGTAGTTCCCCCATTCTGTCCTCCTCTCGGTGCATAATTTCCTCCATTGTGAACATCAGGTTGTTGTTGTGGACGTCTGCTGTCTTCCTGGTCCCTAATATTCTGAAAAACATCCAATATTTTTTCTAACTCATTTATGTCACTTACCTCTCTCGTCATCAATGTGATCTGTACCTCTCTCGGTAAATGTTTGCTGACATGGCGTACAAACGACTGGAATGGCAACGGTGGTTCTAAGTATTTGGCTTCATTAAACAGTTTCATCGTATATACTGTAATATTACGGTTGTTCCTCCCAAAATTCCCTGTTCCCATTATTTGACTTCACAAGATCTCCTGCTCCTCTTCCGACCAGTATTTATTACGAAAGGCTGTTTCAAAATTTTCATACCTCTCCCATTCATTTCTATGCGTCTCCGCCCATATCTCAGAATTACCCTTAAAGCATTTAAAAATTTTTATAAGTTTAACCTCCCAACTACTACCGTTAAATTTGTTAAATTCACGTACTCGATTTAAAAATTGCATAGGATGCACTCTACGGTTCTCACTACAAAAAGTTTCGAGTTCAATTTCATTATTGACATCTCTTGTAATCAATATACGTTCAGTAACATTGCTTAATTTTTGGTTTATTACTAAACTTAACTCATCTTTCACATTACTAATGCTCTGTTCAATCGAATATAATTTTTTATCATTACTACATTCAGATTGCATGCTATTTTTTGTTATTACATTAATTGATTCATTTAACGCCTGTATTTCTGTTTTACAGGTATTTTCAATTTCATTTATTTTCATGTCTGTATTATTTTTATGTTCATCGATATTCTGATTCATTTTTTCAATCGTTACTACTACACTATTAAGCTTACATTCAGTTTCTGTATTACATTTATTTATTTTAAATTCTATTTCATTATTGTATTCATTCATTGAACTTATTAACTTCTCATTATTCTCATTTATTTGTTTATTAACTCTTTCTGATATCTGATCATCTATCTCACTAAATTTAACATCTATCTTCTTTATTGAGTTATCTAGCTTGGCATCTAATTGGTTAACTTTATTGGTAAATTCTTCATTAGTATTTTCACAATGTCTATTAATCTCATTAATATCATTTTTTAATTCATTATTCTGCTTTTTCAACTCATTGAAATTACTTTCGCATTTTATTTTCTGTTCGTTAATTTCACAACTCAGTTTATCGAATTTACTATTTTGTTCGTCAAAACAACTATTTATAATATCAAATTTAATATTTTGTTCATTGAATTTATTATTCTGAACATCAAATTTATTATTCAAACTGCACAGCGTGCTACATAGATATTTCATCATATTATTTTCAGGTTGATTACTTTCCTTAATTGATTTTGGGGTCGTTTGAATCCCCGAATCATCTGTACTATCTGTTTCATTTGTACCACTTATATTCATATTTTTTTCGTCTTGACCTACATTCGGAGTTGAATGTACTTCAAGGCTACTCATAACAGCTGCTTCATTAAATTTAGCCATTTCACTTACCGTACTTTCATTATTTTCTGACATTTTTGAATTGTAAATTTATCACATTTATTTTATTATACTGTATTTTAACACTTCTTATTTTACATACCTTAGGTATTCATTAGGTCTTAGTTACATATAACCTAGTTTTTTGTATTTTTTTACGTATTACTAACTCACGCTTATATTCACATTTAGGTGCGGTTTATTAAAATTTATTTTTATAAACTTGTCCCAGTTCGGGCGCCATTGAGATACTACTACTTAATAGCCAAAATACTTATTTAAATATATAATACAACTCTTACCTTGTTCGGGTCCCCAGGTCCTTCGCACGAATTCGTGAAGAATAAGCGTGACTTAGGTTAACACTCTTCAATAAATTATACTCTCAATTTCGGTATTATAGTTATATTTATTTCGCAATTCTTTGACACTAAATTTTACTTTCTTTTCATTTATTTGTATTCCCAAAAGCTATTATAGACATTTACGTAATTTCTTTCCAAAAGCAAATCAAACAAACATATTACTTTATTTATTCTGATTTATAGTAATTATTCTTTGTCATTCTTGCGATGTTTTTTCTCTCTCCCGGAGTTATACTCCAAACAATAGAAACAAGGTATGTATACATATGATTAAAATCATTTCTTACAAAAAAGAAAATATAATCTTCTTAAAGTATTACCTTAAATTCTAACTTCGAGGCGACCCAGCAATGCCCACTCACAACATTCATACAATTTTAAAAACCCCATTTTTATTTATTTAATTTTTTGGCCTCATTAAAATTTTAGGTAAAAATACGTTTACTTGGGTAACGGCGTCTCCTCCGATCTCGTAGCGTGGCCCGCACCAAGTCCTCGTTTACATGTCCAAAAAAAAAACTATGGGTTCATCTTCTTAATTTTGACTCACTTATAACAGTTCTGATTTAGTTAGTGCACTTTTGAATAATACTCCGGTTTTTTACCGGCTAGGTCGGCCGACCTTGAAAAGAAAACGTTTAGCAAAATTTAAATGGACCGCACGCGGTCTGTTGGTAAGAAGCACTGGGCAGAAGTTTTCTCGCGGTTCCCTCTCCACAGTTTTACAATACGGGAACCACGGCCTGCTGGTGCGAAGTCATAGTCACTGTTCATGGTATCACGTACAATTCCCGTGTGTTGGACGTTGATGAAATTTGGTGTTCACTAGTTGACGTCATTGGAAAGGCGTGTCCTTAATCTTATATCTGCCTTGCCCCAAGCACATGGTTAAACAAAATTCGCCCAAGCCATTTTTGTGCGACTTGAGTTTAGCGTGGGTTCTGCGCTCCGCCGATGTTAGTGCGTCTGGGTGCATTACACGGTAGTCCAGTTCTGAGAATTAAAGAGTTGTGTGCAACACGCACATTCCAATGCAATTAGTTCACCTCACTGTTGCTTCGTTGGAACCAAGCTTTTGTTTAACACGTGGCTGGCCACACAGATGAAAATGAAGTTAAAATTATTTTAATAAAATAAAAACCCCTCCCTTTTAGTCCCGTTACAATGTCTCTTAGTCGTATGAATTGTTCCCTCATGATCTCCGTTAGTACTCCTTGCTCCTCGGTGTTTTGGTTTTTTCGCCCCTGCCAATTCTTCCGGGAAGTCACTTGATGTTCGTTTAGCATTTTGAAATTGATTTACTTCTCTTGGTTCAGTAATTGTTATATGGTGCACCTTAACTAATCCACTTTTGATCATCTCCCATCCTTCTTGTGTATTTATTATTTTCTTAGGACGTATTTTTCCTATTTTCTTGATCTTCGGAATTGTTTGGTTCTTTACACTTTTAGTGTCGACTTCTATGTGTTGTATATTTTCTTCATTCCTGTGGTGTTTATTCTCAGACAATATTATACTTGTCTCTTCTTTGTCTTTGGTTTGTTCATCAGTATCTTCCGGTTGCAGACTTAATTCTTCCTTGTTTTTATCGTCATTTTCTATTATCGTTTCTGTTGATAGTTTACTCTTGTTTTCTGTTTCCTTATTTAATTGTTCCACGTTTGGTGTTTCTTCTATCGCCGGTTTGGCGTCATTTTTTATTTCTTCCCTCCACAGTTGAATTTTTTCATTTATTTTCTCTATTCGCTTACTAACGTCGTCTATTTTCTTGCCCAATTCTTCCTTCAAATCTGCTTTTAACGTTTCCATGTTTTGATTGGTGTTGTCTATTTTCTTACCCAATTCTTCCGTAAAATTTTCTTTTAAAGTTTCAATGGATTTATTGATCATCTCTGTGGATTATTATTTTTATTTAACGTTTCCTCTATCATTATCTGGTTATTTTCGATCAGAGTCCTCATCATTTCCATGAGATTAGCATCCCCTGTTTGTGTGGGTTTCTCCAATTGGTTTTCCACGGTGTCATCTGTCGTAACTTCCATTTCAGACGTTGGTTGTTCTTCCTGTACCTCCACGTTCACTTCAGTGTCTGTTCCTCCGTTTTCTCTTGGTCGGGACTTCGATCTGGTACCGTGTTTGTGTGTGTGAGGCATGGTCGTTCTACTGTAATGCCGGGCTAAATTAGGATAATTGAAATAAAATATAATATTCTCCTTTCTATTTAAAGCCGCACTGGTTGGTCGCCAATTTGTAGAAAAACTGTATTACGGGGTGTTAATTTAAGCCCCACGTTGGGCGCCAATTTGTAACTTACCTTAATCAATCTCTACGTGCTTTGTTTTGTAAATAAAGATCACTTGTCACACGTTACTCGACTCTGAGTTTAAATTAACACTGGTTCGTTAAATAATTTTGTTAATTGTTCTTTCATTAGTTTTGTTTAATTACGATATCTTGTTTTAAGAATGTTGTTTATTCTTTTTGAGTAATTATTTGGTTGTAATCCCCATATGTTCTGAATGTAAACAGTTTTGTAGACTTCTTGAAGTTCGTTCGCACTCCCATTGAATTCTGACGTCTGTGTATGTTAGTGTCAAGTTTAGACAAAGTTATTTATATAATTCAAACCTTCACGTACCTTTGATGTCGTACTAGAAGTTCAGTCGATCTCAGTTGATTAGTAAACTGTCAAGTTTTATTTTTTTTATAAAACAGTATAATAGTGCTGTTAGTGTTTAAGTGAGCACTTATGAATTTTACCTGGGCGCCATATGGAATTTCGTGAGACATATTCCATAAAAAAGAATTCTTTTGAATAATCGAATGATTTGATTGCTTTTAAGTTAGTAATTGACTGAGTGATTAAATCAATATCAGGAATTAATTTCCCTTTATCTGTTTAATTGATTCTAACTGTTGGCGGTTCACTTGTCTGAATTGTAGCCAACTTTACTGGTTGTTTGCCTTGAAATCGCAACTCATTAACTAGTAAAAAAGAAGTAATCACTTATTTAAATAATTGCTGACAATATTTGTTAATTCACAATTCATTGGTTTATTGTTCATTCTATACTTGGTTTAATTAAATACATTCAGTTTAATACAACACACGGATTACAAATCATCCGGCTTTCAATTTTCTTAACTCAGTCTGTTTGCAATGACAACTCTAACCCTAATCGATTGATTATTTATGAATATTAGCTATCTCAAGGGTGACTTCTTTTAATTTACAGAATAAAACGCCACTGCTTCACTCTACAGTGCTATTACAAAACACTAGATTATTAGGTTAGACACCTTTAGTTATTGAAATTAATTAACGAAAAGTTCGTTTAATCTGGACAAATTTTAGGTTAGTTAGGATAACGTTATTACATGAAATCTTATGTCGGAATATTATAATTCCTCTAAATAAAGTTAAAACAGTGCTCAGTACTTATTGTATTATTGTTTCTTGCATCAGTATACAGGTGCATTATATTATACTGCTAACAGCTTACTCGTAAACAATGTAAATATATGCACGGTACTCCCTGACTAATAATCTCAATGATTATTTATTAACACTCTTCACGATCTGGTACACTGATCGTGGTTACACTTCACTTATTTCGCACATGAACGATATTACTTTCTTCTTGAATGACTATTTAATTGGTTGTGTATGATACTTAACCTCATTCTCTAACACGCACTTCTAGTAAAAGGACCACTACTGATATCGATGCACTGTTCTTTAATTACACTTCTTCCTTCTTGTTGATTATAAAATTTTGATGATAATTCGGCCTGGATTAGTTGTTGTTGATTGAGTGGAAAGAGACAAAATACTTCTTTGTTTACAATTGCGTTCGTATATATACTTTTCTCCGATAGTCGCTAGGTGGTGTTCCCTCGTCTCTAAAGTTGTTCGCGATAGGTAGAAAATGATGTCGTGGTGACGTAATTCTATTTACAGCCATTACATAATGGTATTGGAAGCGTCTGATTTCGATGTTAATATTATTTGTTGATTTATTCGAAATTCAACAAATTTATGAAGCTAACGTTAATATCTTGATTATTACAATTACAATTCAGGTTCTACTATTAGCATTGTAAAGCTTGTTTACTTCTCTTTATTTTGACATGTCTTGGTGACAGTTTGGTCATAGTTTTCATTAACAATTCTTTATTCTAAACTAAATAAGGCGTCGTCTGCTAAATGCTGCAGATCCGACTATTAACTTTTCCTTATTATTCGTTTAATTATCCTTAACTTCTAATTTGAACATGATTATTTGATTGAAAAGAACACATTATTATATTTAAATGCTGTATCCAGCTGAGCAATATTATTTATTAGTATACATTTGTTGATTTTCTATCATAAACTTCCATATTTAACTATTCTTACTTCAATAGGACTTTCTTATTTCTTATAACATCACTCAAGTAGTGGTGCTTTACATTCTTTTTGTCATTATTATTATTTTACTTCCCTATGCTTAGTAGGGTCTCTACCTGATTCCTACTTTTATGACTTAAGTGTGTCATTCTTGGTTTGTTATCATTCCTTTACAATGTTTTGTTCCTTGACTATTACGACATTTCTTTACATATTTTAACTTCTTATAACGTTAGTTAGATACATTCAGTGGTTACGTTGATTGTTGTGTTTAATTTATTATAACATATATTATTGGTTTTCTTATTATCTTTTATAGTTTATGATTAATCATAGTATCGTTCTTTATATTTGTCCTTTTAAATCAGTACTTTGACATGGATCAGCTAATGTGCTGTTTCTATTTACAATACATGATACAAATATCATTCATGTCATCTCTTATCTTATTTATTTTATTTGACTTTATTCATCAAAGGTTTTATTAAGCTCACTTAACAGTTTATGTGGGAAACTTGTCTTGTGAATTCGTCTTTGTCATTCTGTTTGTTTATGTTGTAGTGTCATATTATGCAGATAGTGGATTTACCACTGTTCACTTGAATTTCTTCTCTCCTTTTATTCTTTATTGGTTTATTATATTTACTGTTACATTCTTCCTGGTTACTCATTTATAGTTATTTTAGTATCATTCACCCTTCTGGTGTTCATTATTATTATGGAACGTTTTGTGACGTTACAATATTGATAAATAATTAAGAAGCCTAAAGGCCACGCCCTCCAGCCTCTTAAGTCATGAGCCGCCACTGCGCTTCACTATCCCCACAAAAAACAAACCAAAATACTAAATGATCACAACAATCCCCTTACAGAAGTTCACTTAATTCCAGGAATGTTAAGTGAAACCTTTAAGCACATGTTAGGTCAAGGTAAGGTGACAAATAATAAATTAATACATGTTCCTGTTAGTATTTGAACTTTTTATGACAAATTTATCAAGCTAATCATCCAGTATACAATTACTCCAATAAAGTTTTAAAATGATTTTTTGTTCTGCAAAGTTGGCATTACTATCTCAAAAAATAAAGAGTTATTCTTATTTAAAGCTATACATGTATGTTTAACAAACAAACCACAAACAGTATTCTGAAATGATTACATGTGGTAGCTAATATTTATTTTCACGCCAAATTAAATTGCCTCTACTTAAATCAACCATATCAAATTAATTCACATCAAATCAAAACCAGCATTTAAAATTTTTTGTTTATTTGTTTACTTCTTTTTTGTAATTAACCTCACACACTACTGTTTACAATTTGTATTTATTAGGAAATTTTGTTTACTAAGGCTTTTAGTTCTTGTAGTTATGCACATAATTTTTATGTAAATTATTTGCTCAGCTCCCCGCCTACCTTGTTTGAAGATAAAATACTTATGTCAATTGAGATTATGGTGCAGAGATGTCCTCATTGTAATCTATGTAGAAAATAATCAGATTTCTGTTGTCACCATGTAGTTGCCAGAAATTCACCAAACAGCTGATGTCCAAGTGGTATGATTCCACGACCTATTATTGCACCACAACCTGCCCCACTGATTTCTTCAGTTTTGGAATTGTATTCTCACCAAGAGGTTTTTGTTTAGAATTTTAATACTTTAAAATTCATTAACCATTTTCACTTAGTCAGTACCCGATTATGATTTGTATCTAGCTATGCAATTACAAAAAATAGTCCCAAATAAATTCATAGTTCCAAATGTTTTAAAAACTTTTCTTTTATTAACTTTTTTGACCTTTTTAGTCTATACACTCCCAAAAATTAGAAGGTTCATGATATCTTAAAATTATGTAGTTCTTACAACTTTTAGGGACTGCGCAATTCAGGTGTGGCAGCCAATACTTTTGAACACACTTTTTAACTGATTATTATTAATTAAATATAATTATTTCACTACGACTCGGAACACAAGTTTGAGTTTTACATATTTAAGTACAATATATTCATACTACACCACCACACAACCCTAGCCATGTGCTCCATATCGATACAAGGTTATGTGCACTTTCCAATATACCAGTATATTGTACCATAAGTCTGATTCAGATGAACAGATTTGTTTTGTTTTTAATAAGTCTTGGATTTGGTGTTTGTTTATAACTGACATTATTCATATCAGTTTTGATTAATTCACAAAACTAAATTCACTGGACCATTTTTTTTCCATTTTGGAAAATTTGACCCTGATCATGAAAATATGGAAAAATCGAGATAACAGTTAGAGAAAATTCAAGTAAATAACAGATGTATTCACAGATATGTATTATTTAATATTAATAACTGTTTTACAATCAAGATTACACACACACACACACACACACACACACACACACACACACACACACACACACACACACACACACACACACACACACACACACACACACACACACGTCTGTAGAAGTGTGTGTGCACGCACGCACGCACGGTTTTTTCGAAGGATATAAAGAACACTTACCCACGAGCATTTCAAATATAAATAAATCAAATTATGCTAAACATCTCGTTTCATTAAATCATAATTACACAAATTTTGAGGCAAATTGCAAACCCTTACAGATTTGCAAAAAGGGAAGATATATGGATGCAGTAGAAGAGTTTGAAATTTACCGGGCCTTCAGAAATAATCCTAATAATATACTAAACGAACAATTGGCATTTAAATCACATACACTATATGATAAGATTATAGATAACATAACCATAGAGTACATGCCCCAACACAACAATAGATAACATGATAACTTAAATAAACTGTGCAGTACGTCGTCAACCGGTGTCGAGTGCGCACTCACATCCGCGTACGTCGCTGTGTTTGTAGAACATATACATAGATGTATTTTAGTGTCTTTTTAATGTTTTAACAAAGTCATAACCGACGAATTTTTACTCTGATGATGGATTAAATTAATCTGAAACGCGTTAGAAGACAGAAACCAAGCGGTCACATAGACGGATTAAGGTAAAAATTTTTTAAAAATTTAATTAATATTTTTTCTATTTCCCAGTCAGGCAGCACATGAAACCACTAATTTTAACCCATAATTTGTGTTCCAGAAATTTTCATATTCTGTTTCTTTGGGTCAGAAATATGGTTTAATTTTGTATGTAGCTGTAAAGTTTATATAGTTGTTGAGAACAAATCATTTAAGAATTTTTGCTTGACTTTTTAATTTTTAGTACTAGGATCACCTGCCCAAATAGTAGCCTCTTCTCTCCAAAATACCCAGGGGAGGAAACCCCTATAAATATGTATATATTTAGAGAGAGAGGGGGGTGAGTGTAAATACTATATGCACTTTTTGTATTACTTACTAAATAATATTGTGTAATTTTATGCGCGCGTGCGTGCACACACACACTTCTACAGACTTGATTGTGTGTGTGTGTAATCTTGATTGTAAAACAGTTATTAATATTAAATAATACATATCTGTGAATACATCTGTTATTTACTTGAATTTTCTCTAACTGATATCTCGATTTTTCCATATTTTCATGATCAGGGTCAAATTTGTTAAAATTTCCAATTCATATTTCATGATACAGATACTTGTTGAAGAATGAAGGGCCACTGCAGCCATTAGTATACAACAGCTTAATAGAACAACTTCTGGCTGATTTAATAAATCCTGCTAAGCTGGATATACCTGACCTTGTCAATAAGTCTTCAAAAACAAGTTTTGGGTAAGTAGAACAAATTTATTAATCTAACTAAATAAAGGTTGAAATGTGTTGTCAGTTAGGCTTATGAGTTTAGGATGGTTACAATAGGTATGATTGTTATCTCACTTCCTAAATTTTTTGCTGATTGTAAACCAGCTGTGTGCATGTTAAGGTTACTTGTGTGTTACCTACTACATTGTCTTACAATTCTATGTTAGTATAATGTTAATGTCCACCATCATATAGAGTAGGGTGGGCCGAAAAAAGTCAACTTTATCCGATCAAAAACGAGTATGTCTCAAAAGTTGTATTTTAGGTCTAGGAAGAACACCATAAAATATTAAGCCCGAAAAATAATATCTTCAGTCTGCGCAATTGCCTTAAAAATTCGAATATTTACCAAAAAATTGAGAATTTCCGAATTTTTTTTTATTAACTTCTTGAAGGTGGACGAAGATTGGGTGATGCTTAAAGTTATGTTAAATGTCACCACATACAGCTAAAAAAATATTGAACCCGTAATATAACTTCTTTAGTGTGCGCAATGCGCATAAAGTGCCATCACTGTGGCAGAAATCATCAATTCCGGTAGTGTCTCACAGAACAATGAAAGACATGTTGAAAAAGCATATATATTATGCAAGACTTAAACAAATCATTTGAAAGAGACCAATACAAACATAATTTTAAAAAACGGCTCTCAGAGTTTTTGGAAAAATCTAGTAAACTACTTGATGTCTGTGCTTGTAAGTGTAGTGATTTAAGCTCTTGCAACTGTGTGCGGAAAAAAGTGCCGCAATTAGAATATGAATTTTTAACAGACCAAAGAGCAGATCGGCTGATGATAGGAAACATTGATGTCAAAACTGCATCACGCATTCGAAACAGAGAAGCCAGGAAACAAAAAGAGCATTCTACTAGACAAAGTAAGATACAAAAAGAAAATGATGATTCTGTTGAACCAGAAAGCTACTCCGATCTTGACTCGGATGAATGTCCTGATGCAGATCAAATTGTTTGTCCACAAAACTCTTCTCAAACAAACACTAATGTGCAAACTAGAGTAAATATAAGCACTTTTGCTAGAACTTGTGACAGATACGGGATATCAGACAGGCCTGCATCTTCTTTGGCGTCAGCATTGTTAATGGACATTAGCATGAATGATGATGATGAATTTACATCTACAGCTACTACAAAAATAAAGTCAGACGTGAAAGAGAGAAAATCCGCAGCCAGATATTAAACAATGATTGTAGTGAGGAAACAGTGTTGCAAGCTTTGTACTTTGATGGTAGAATCGATAAAACTTTATATATAGAGACAAGTGAAGATTGTAAAAAGCACCGGTGAGTACGTCAAGAAGACCACTTATCACTCATACAAGAGCCTGGTTCAAAATATATTGGACATATAATACCGTTATCAGGAAAAGCTGTTGACATTGCTAACTCAATTTTAGACTATTTGACTGAGAAAAACATTAGTTTGTCCGAGATTGTTTGTGATGGTTGTACAACAAATATTGGAAAAAACAATGGCGTTATCAGTATCCTGGAAAAGAAACTCGGCAGACCACTTCAATGGGTAGTATGCCAGCTGCATGCAAATGAGCTTCCGCTTAGACATCTTTTTGAATGTTTAGATGGCGAAACATCTGGTCCTAGCGGTTATAGTGGTCCCATTGGGCAAGCCCTAGTTAACTGTCACAAGTTACCACCTGTAAAGTTTAGACCGATCAAGAGTCCTGTTGAAGAATTATTTCCTGATCTAAAAAAAGAATTGAGCACAGATCAGAAATACATGTTTGACATATGTAGAATAGTTTCCGTTGGAGAATGTCCACCTGGGTTCGGAAATGGAAGTCCAGGAATGCTGAATCATGCCAGATGGGTAACTACTGCCAACCGGATTTTGCGACTGTATATTGCTTCAGATTCACTATCACAAACATTAAAAGAAATGACAAACTACTTTGTGAAAGTGTATGCTCCAAGCTGGTTTACAATAAAATGTAATCCAAAACTGAAAGATGAAGCAAATAATCTGTGGAAAATGATACAGTTTTTGTCATACGTGCAAGATAAACACAAGAAAGTGGTGTATAACTGTTTACAAAACAATGGTTATTTCGCACACCCAGAAAATATGATAGTTGCAATGCTAACTGACAGCAGAAAAACAATCCGCTAGCTCGCCATCAGACGAATCATGGCAGCTCGAAATAAGTCATTAACATTGCAGAATCTGCTTGTGTTAGGCAGTTCAAGATTCCAAAGATAAACTTTTCTGGCACAGACTACATTGACATGATCTTGTGGCAATCTATAAATGTAACAGAACCACCTGTAACAGTGCATTTATCAGAAGACAATCTGAACAGAATCCAGGCAAATGGTGTCTCTGACATAAGTAAAATTGCCATCACACACTCAAGCTGTCGAAAGGGCAGTCAAAGAAGTGACAAAGTCATCTCAACAAGTTTGTGATGAAACAAAGAGGGACGGAGTAATTAGAACAAGATTGATGGACAGAACAATAAGACCAAAGTTTGAATCAAAGAAGGACTTTAAGGCTTAGAGAAGTTAGCGTGCTCTCATGGTTAGGTGGTTGGGAGGGCACGGGTGGGACTCGACATGCAACCACCTCCTCGTGGTGAGTCCTGGGTAGTTCTGTTTGAAATAACGAAAAGTTGCATAGTGTTTATTGTTTATGACATAGAGTTTGAAACTAAACTGTGTGATTATTAAATAATTAAAAAAACTAATAAGATAAACTACACCAAAGACGTACTTTTTTCGAAATTCTCAAAAAATCTGTAAAATTTAGGGCTTATGCGCAAACAAAAGAAGTTATATTACAGGTTCAATATTTTTTTAGCTATATGTGGTGACATTTAACATAACTTTAAGCATCACCCGATCTTCGTCCACCTTCAAGAAGTTAATAAAAAAATTTTTGGAAATTCTCACTTTTTTGGTAAACAATCGAATTTTTAAGGCAGTTGCGCAGACTGAAGATATTATTTTTCGGGCTTAATATTTTACGCTGTTCTTTGTAGACCTAAAATACAACTTTTGAGGCATACCTGTTTTTGATTGGATAGTTGACTTTTTTCGCCCCAC